>OY747133.1:8582025-9847835 GCA_963556465.1 Berberis vulgaris
CAACACTATGGACCCAGGAACCACCAAACTAACTGAATAACGCCTCAAAGTGACGCCAAATCTCCATTCAGAAAGGAAATGAAGAAAGAGATGAGATGAACCAAGGACTCCTTATGATGGATTCTGTTCCAAAACAGTTCTTGTAGGAATTTCCTTGTTCCATACCACTTTAACTAGTGAATTCATGAAAGAATCCAAAGGTATGTTTACCACAGCCTAAATTTTGAACTGTGAACTAACCGAAAAAACATGATTCATATTCTCCTTCAAACCCATGAGTCACTTTCCTCCCCTAGTTGTTGGCCTTCCAAGAGATTTGTAAGTGTACTTATTCACAAAACTTCCAAATAGGGAGTAATGATCTCTGGAGGTGAAAATTGATGAAGAAATCCCATTACTAAGGCACCCAAACGCCATAACCAACCATTTCTTCTTCGAGCATAAAGCAAGTGTCAGAAATTTGGATGAGAAAGGATCCCCCATACTAAACCATACACCATCGTACCAAAATTTTTCTCTACACCTAACCCCCAGTCACCTCCACACCTTCAAGGAGTGAAGATCTTAAACTTGATAAAAAATCAGTTATTGTTTAAAGTATTTTCGAATTGCATTCCCTTGGGTGTTGGAGAAACCAAACTACCAAATCCCATTTCCAAAGAATTTCCATCACTTCCGTATTGAGTCCTCAACTGTCAATATCGAGGATTTGCTTCTCTATAGATCCAAATGTCCCAACCTATCCAATATGTCAGCAAGTTTCATGATGTTAGCGCGTTGTACACATGTGCACCATGGATTCACTATACATAGCACGATATTGTCCCCAACTTAAACACTTGTAGCATTAGCTCCCAACTGGCCCTCGTGTGTGGGGTTTTATCGAAAAGGCATTGTTTCTATTATGGAGTAGACCACTCACTTATATTCCTTTATCACAACTCCACTTTCTGAACTGTGGGATTATTCAAGCCAACACCAATTACTCAACAATTTTCACTTTTGGCACGAATTGTCACACAATCCACCCGGTCTACAGCATCTCAAAGTACACATCCTCGAATGCCTTGCACAACCACGACATTGAGAGTAACACTTAGTGTACGGGCTCGACTATTGTTGGTGGTGTTGGCTCCACCTAATAGCAACCACCTCACTAACTTCACCTCGTCCGGAGTTGTAGGACATCCCCCTTGAAAATGATCTGGCACTTAACCCTGGATCACCCACCTAGAGGACTGTTCACGGTTATGCTTCACCTAGCTCGCTCCCTGCGTCTACTCGCCATGAATGAGGTGCATCGTGCACCTCAACCTCCTCAAGTCTCAGTCGAACCATCATCTCTGCTACTAGGGAGTAGACCACCTCTTTATAACCACCTCCTGAGATGTGAGACTATTCAAGCCAACACCAATAACCCAACAATCTTCACCTTTGGCATGAATCGTCACACCTACAATCTACCCAGTCTGCAACATACACCTCATTGAGCACCTTGCTCAACCACGATCCTGAGAATAAAACTCGGTGTAAGAGCTCGATTATTTTCGGCCTTTTTGTCTCCACCTAGTTGCAACCACTGCACTAACTCCACCTTCTTCGGACTTGGAGGACACCCCCTTGGTGATAATTTGGAGCCTAACCACTAGATCATTCATCTTGAAGACTGCGCACCTGCGATGTTCCATCTGGCTCGTTCCCCTGCCCCTACTCCCCTTAAACGATGTGTTTCCTGCACCTCCACTTGCCATGTCCCAACTCCACATCTTTATGTTCCTTTGGGTTATTGGTGTTGGCTTGAATAGTCCCACATCTCAGGTGTTGTCACAAAAGAATATAGGGAAGTGGTTCACTCCCTAATATCAATGAGGCCTTTTGGATAAAACCCCACACTCGGGGCCTAGATGGGGGCTCAGTGACGGATGGTATCACAAGTCCAAGGTTCGAAGCCTGCTGGAGGCGTTTACTAACTCTAGATCCAATAAAAATCCTACTCGCTTTTAAAAATAAATTATCGCTGCTATGTATAGTAGATCCGTGGTAACACATGACAACCTCCCTAAAGCTTTGCATTGTCAACCTTTTAGCTATTTAATGTATGATGATGGTAAAAGACCCAATAAGTGATTCCAAATGTCTTTTGTCAATGTACACTACAACAAATGATCGCGGAGCCCAAGATTCGGCCTTCGTCTGTCCACCCCCCAGGGTGGCGCGAACTTCTATTGTATTGTGGGGGTGGTAGGCTTAGTAGGGCTCAAACCTACAATATCACTGTCATGAACAATACATTTCAACCAATTAAACTATGAGCCCCTACGGATCTCTACATGCAATTCACTCACTTCGGGAAGAGCGGACGTAAAGAAAGAGGATGCCTTTGCTGTATCTGCTTCTACCTTTTCCCAGGAATTAACAATAGGATAAACTCAAAATTTTAATGATTATATAAATAGTAAGGGGGGAATCGCACACCCACATAAGAAAGGAAAAAAAATGGTTGGAACTTTCTTTCTCCAAAACAAGCTTGCAAGGAAGTTGCGTAAAGTCCCAGGAGAACATTCATCCACCATCTTCTCATAAAACAAAGCAACAAGAATGATCCAACCTTTGCACGCATCCACTTTAGAGTCTGCAGTGCAACATCCTACATCAATCTGCTTGCTAAGGGCCCTTCCCTAAGCGTAGATCTCAAGCTATCTGATCTCATCAACCAATGTGCTTCTTTGACCACAATTGTTCTTGAGCAAAATCTATATAGCTGGGGGAACTGGATTTTTGTGACCCTTATCTTTCCAAAACTTTACCCTATCCCCCTTTGGCAGGGCTGCAAATTGGACGGGTTGGGTGGGTAAGACACCAACACCTGCCCAACGAGGAAGGTGTACCGCCCAAGATGAACTATGCATGAAACAATCCAAGACCAAGCCCTCCTGCATTTTGTAAGCCCAAGACAGTCTTGGGTATTTTGGGCAGTTTCAGGGGTTAATCATATTGAAGGGATTTGTATAAATTTTATGTAGCAACCAAAACTAAATCAATAATCCTTAAAATTTAACTTCTTAAACAATCAGTTAACTATAACACTATGAACCAAAAGCCAAAATCACTAAACGGTAAAAGCTAAACAATATACTTGTTAACAATATATCATATATACTCCATACTGTAGGAGTTAGATCAAGACATCAAATCTGTAAAGTTTGGCTGGAATCAGCTGCCAAAAATCTAGGTGATGGCTTGTGATAAGATAGAGTCCTAGTTACCGTTTATCTTTTGTTTGATGATGTGATGGAGGATGGATAACCTAGCTTGAAGGTGGATCTAAAAAAAAATGGTGGAATCAAGTGGAATAGAACCATAGAAGTAGATCTAATGCAAATTGGGTGGAATTTAGTATATGGATCTAAGGGTGTCTAATTCTCAAGAAAATTTGCCAAAAGTGAAAAGGAAGAGGAAGGAAAGAGGAAGAATGAAGGAAGAAGATGTATTTGGCGATGATCACCATCGTCTTGGTTTGTTACCAAATTCTGGAAAATATTTTCAATATTTGCAAAAAATAAAGCCATCTTTAACCTAAAGATGGAGATTTTTTTCCCCACTTCGTCTTCTATTTCTTCTTCTTTTTGTAAACTTCCCACGACAAGTTTTCCTTTGAAATCAAACATACCCTAAGAGTTTTTAGTGTAGATCTAGGTGAATCAAAACATAGTGGTTTGACTGAGATGTAGTTGTGAACCAATATGAGTGTGGTACTGGTAATTATTGAGAATCCATTTCATAAATTCTTGAATGGATTGAAGTTTTCTTCTGCGAACACCTGAATTGATCCATACAATTTAGAATTGATTTGTTCATTGTTATGCAAAATTTTTACCGTTCATTTCACTTGTCTACAATGCAAGATTCTGAAATAACTAAAACTGTTGTAGTTTTCAGCTTTTATTTAAAAGATGGTTGAATTCTAATAATTTGGTTGGTACTATCTGGTATGTTACAACTTATGTAACAACGACACATACAAGCATCAGCATCTGACTTGGATACAAAGTGTAGAACACATTTGCTAGAAAAACACAGTACGAGATACGCTAGGGGACACACTTATACATTTTAGTAATATTTACTAATTAGCATTAAGTTTTGAATTATTAGTCATATTCATTTCACTTGTAAGTCAATATTGCTATTCATGTACTAATAACTTGTCATAAGATGCTTGTAACATTAGTATAGATTTGAAACTTTTCAAAGATATGTGAAAAAGTTGATGATCCAAGCGTGGAGTGTCAGATGGGAGTATGTATGAGGTTTGACACGCTTATTATTATTATTTTATTTTTTTTGTAGAAATAGTTGCATTGTTACATAGCTTACAGCATATTATAATGCATGGTGGTGTTTCATGAAGTACCTGAATGACTAATTGGAAAGGAATTGTTGTAGACTACTTTTTTGTTTTTTAGCTTTGATATATTATAAACCACTTTGCCAATGGCATGACAGCTCAACGGTTAGAGCTTGGCGGATGGTACCACTAGGTCATGGGTTCAAACCCAGCTTGCGGCATCTTTACGGGTTCTGGGATCCTATAAAAACCCTGCTTGCCTTTAAAAAAAAAAAGATATTATAAACCACTTTTGAAATGTCTAAAGTTTTCTTATTCTGTTTCCACTATGTGATGTGATACTTTCAATATATTATACTGCTGTTTTAGCAGTTCATGATTCCTGCGCGACCAATTGTAACAGGTTCTCAAAAACTCGAAATGTAAATCTGAAAAAGAAGCTACATTGGCTTTTGTTGAACGTACTCTGGCTCGATATCGTGAATACAAAGCAACTGGCAGAAGTTGCTTCAGTGATCTTGAAGTGCAGGCTGCTATCTCATCCACACATCAGTGGGATGCAGGTAGGCTTATATGTCTCTATTCTGGTGGACTGCTAATGAAGTCTTCCTTGTTAATTTACAGTTTTGCATTTTATTTCTTGTCAACCTTTTTGGAAGAATAAATAATCTATTGTGGGGCTCTGCATGCTGTAGAACACTCAGGGACACGGGTTCTTGGCGCAGCCCATGCAAGAAGCATAAAACGGCATCCAAATATGTCATTTTCTGTCTTGCATGGCCAAATCCTTCCCAGAAAACACTGTTTTAGCTGTTTTGCTAAGTATTACTTAGTACTTACTATGGTTAACCTTGGTTGTCCTTCCAGAAAAAGCCCAGCAATGTGCTGAACTAAAAGCAAGGCAGAGGAAGAAGAGGAAAGTTGATGGTGGTAGTGGCGATGTTGGTACTGCTATTTCTAGAGAAGCAAATACAAGGACGGATTCTGTTGTTCCTAAGCCAAAGACAGATTCCGCTGTTCCTGAGACAAATACGGATTCTGCTGTTCCTGAGCCAAAGACAGATCGTGCTGTTCCTGAGACAAAGCCAAGGGCGGATCCTGCTGTTCCTGAGCCAAAGACCGATCATGCTGTTCCTGAGACAAAGCCAAAGACAGATCTTGCTGTTGCTGACCCAAAGACGGATTCTGCTGTTCCTGAGCCAAAGACAGATCATGCTATTCCTGAGACAAAGCCAAAGACGGATCCTGCTGTTCCTGAGCCAAAGTCAGATTCTGCTGTTGCTGAGCCAAAGACAGATTTTGCTGCTCCTGAGCCAAAGACGGATTCTTTTGTGCCTGAGCTAGATCCTGCTATTCCTAATTCCAGCAGAGTAGAATATTTGAACTCTGATGAGCTAGACGTTGGGGAGTATCCTGAGCTAGATCTTGCTATTCCTAATTCCAGCAGAGTAGAATATTCAAACTCTGATGAGCTAGACATTGGGGAGTATTCTGATCTCGGTCCGTGGCTAGACAGCGGTCTAGGTCCGCTTGAGGATGTTCCGTTCTTGGAGAGTGTTGAAGGTTCGCTTGAGGACGCTAATGCAGGGCTTGCGGTACCTATGGATGACTTCTCAGAGCTACCATTATCTAAGATCGGGGGACGTTTTATCTGAAGATGGTGCATCTGAGATGCATCAGACATCAAGTTTCCGTCTTATTGCATTTTGTCATTTTTCCAATTTTTGCTTTATGCGTCTTTTCCCTTGACCAACAATAACGGTGGAAATTGTCAAATTTGCGTAAGCATACTATATCATTTCTTAAGACTGAATAATTAATCCAAAAAGAATTCGGCAATTCGCCAAAAAGGAATTTATACCCAATTTCTCAGATTCCAACTTCTGACTAAGAGATGCATATCTAACGGATTGATGTCACAGCCATATCCTAAACCTTACTGTAATTACTTACACCCTGATTTAAATTATGAAGATAATCCAAATGTGTGGATTACTGGATTGTATTATTGTCAGCCTCATCTCTTGTCCTTTCTCCTGTTTTTATTACAAATGTTTTGCAATATATACGTGTGTTGCCTTGTTAAAGCTTTGAAGAAACCAGAACAATGAAGTTTGTAAGGCTTCCCAACTACAACTTTGGCAGTAAAAATTCTCCACTGTCACCAGAAGCTGGTGTCAACTCTGCTGTGTCACCAAGACCCACTGTCAATGACCGACGAGGACATGTAGGAAAGGTGGCTAGACTGATGGAAACAATAAACAGGGTCATCTCGGTGAGGGATCAACGGCCATCAAATATGGCAGGGGCTTTTGGTGCAACACCGAGAATGTATATACCATGGAGCCCCAAGAAGGATAATCCTGATAGATCTCCATTGGGGACTGAGCGGTCAGATAGTGGAAGGGGTCATGGAACAACTGGTGTGTGATTCATACCAGCTGACGATTGTTTGATCCGAGGGAATACGTTTTTGTTAAACTGGATACTGTTATCATCACTAGGAAGAGTTGCGGTTGAATCCACAGTTCTAGATTTGTTTTCGTCAGAGACTAGTTTAATGGCCGATCCTCAGTATTTATCTTTAAGCATGAACTTTGTAATATATTTGCACTGAATTGGAGCTTCAATTGTTGCAGTAATAGTGTTTACTTGTTGGTGGGATGTAAGTATATCATATTGTTGCCATTTTTTTTTTTTTGTTTTCATAATGGGTTCAGTTACAATACAAAACTACTCCTTTACGGATAGGAATTTCAGTAGTCTCATTAACACTGGTACTCATTTTCATTTTGAAAACTTTTAATTATTGGAAATTTCACTCCATCTAGGAAACTTAAGCCGTGCATATCTTACATTCTTATCGAAAACTTTGTGGAATGGATAAAAACAATATGACCAATACGTCGTTTTGCACTTTCACTGTCTGTCCTAATTTCACATATACATTTCTGTCTTTTTTTTTTTTGTTTTTACTCATAACTTAAAACAATTATTGTACTTACACCTTTAATCATTCGTTATCATGTAGCCTGTCTTGATGATGATTTCTTGAGAATGCCAGGAAATTTGTCATTTGTGTTGTCTAGTTTAAAATTTATGTGTATAATTTTATTTTGTTTGTAGCAATTAGGTTGTCCATCATATTTTCATATGGAAGTATGGTCTGGTATTTCTTTAGATTATTCTATTGAGGTTACCGCTCTAATTCATCAGCTATTGAGTCTTAGATTCCTATGGAGGTAGGGTCTAATATTTCTTTAGATTATTCTAACTTAAAAGTATTTGGTTGTCGATCATATTTTCATGTTAGGGAAGATAAAATTGGAGTAAGAGTCAGGAAAGTTATTTTTCTCGGTTATCCAGATAATGTGAAAGGGATTATGGTGCCATGACTTGCAGAAGTTTGTGATCAGTCGAGATGTGAAGCTCCATGAGGAGGCTTTGTTAAAGGCAAAGTGTGAGAGATGCAAAGATGGTTTCCCTATTTGGAGGATAGCTATGATGAAGATGAGGATGCTGAAGATTCTCTGCAGGTGGAGCTTGGAGCTCCTAGATCTCACACAGAGCATGATGTTCCTTCTACTAAGGGAATGGGCAATACAAATATGATGTCTGATGAGACAGTGGCAGAAGATGAGGTTCTTACTGGTGGGGACATGGATCCTACACAACAACAAGTTCAACAGTTACAAACACCATCTTTTGCAGCAGGCAGAGAACATAGAGTCAGACATGCACCACTTAGATTTGGCTATGAGGATGGCGCAGCTTGCACATTCTTAGTTCTTGATGGGTATGATGATGTTCCTACCACATATACGCAGGCTTTGCGAAGTGTTTAGAAAGAGGAGTGGAATGAAGCTTTGGATGAAAAGATGTTATCTCTTCAGAAGAATCATACATGGGAGCTTGTGACACTCCCTAAAGGGAAGAGGCCGATTGGGTGTAAGTGGGTTTTCACAGTGAAAGACGGGATTCCAGATTTCAGGGGTACTTGTACAGGTATGTGATACAAGGCAAGATTGGTGGCTAAAGGATATGCACAGCAAGAAGGTGTAAACTACAATGAAGTATTCTCTCCGGTGGTAAAACACACTTCTATCCGAGTCCTTTTGGCTTTAGCAACGCAATTTGACTGAGAGCTCAAGCAACTTGATGTCAAGATTGTTTTCTTGCATGAAGATTTGGAAGATGACATATACTTGTTTCAGCCCGATGGATATGTTGTTGTTGGTAAGGAAGAAAATGTATGCAAACTGAAGAAATCACTATATGAGTTGGAGCAATCTTCGAGGCAGTGGTACAAGAGGTTTGATATTTTTATGATTGAGCATGGATATGCGAGGAGTCAGTATGATCCTTGTGTATTCACACAGAAGATCAAGGATGGGTCTTTCGTGTTTCTCTTACTTTATGTTGATGACAGGCTCATTGCTGCGAAGAACATAAAAGAAATTGATAAATTGAAGTTGAAATTTAGCATGGAGTTTGAGATGAAAAATCTTGGTTCAGCGAAGAAGATACTTGGGATTGAGATAGTGAGAAATAGGAAGAAGGACAGACTGACATTGTCACAGAGACAATACTTAGAGAAGGTTATTCACCATTTTGACATGGATACGTCTAAGTCGGTAAGTACTCCTTTGGCTGTTCACTTTAAGCTCTTGGGTAAATTGTCTCCTAGCACAGAGGATGAAAGGAAATACATGTCACAGGTTCCCTATGCTAGTGCAGTTGGTAGTTTTATGTATTCCATGATCTGAACACATCCGGATATCACTCATGCAGTCAGCCTGTTAGTAGGTTTATGTCAAACTCGGAAAAACAACATTGGTAGGTAGTGAAGTGGATATTGAGATATCTTCGAGGTACGTTTGATGTTGGTTTAGTATATGAGAGAAGAGATGTGTCAAATATGATCCGAGGTAATGTAGATTCGGATTATGCTGGTGATCTTGATAGGCGCCGATCGACTATAGGTTATTGTTTTACATTGGCGATAGGTCTGGCGAGTTGGAAGTCTCAGTTACAGTCTACCGTTGCTTTGTCTACTACTGAAGCAGAGTACATGGCTCTATTAGAGGTAGTAAAGGAAGCCATTTGGCTTTGAGGCTTGGTTAGTAATTTGGGTGTTACTTAGGATAACGTGACAGTGTTATGTGACAGCCAAAGTGTTATCCATTTGGTGAAGAACCAGGTTCATCATGCTTGGACGAAGCACATTGATGTACGGTATCATTTTATGAGGGATGTCATTGATGATGACAAGGTTCTTTTGGAGAAGGTGAATATTAAAGACAACCCAGCTGATATGTTTACAAAAGCGGTTCCAAGGATCAAGTATGAGCATTGTCTCAACTTGATCAAGCTCTCTTAGTGTTGACGCCCCAAGGGGGCATGACGACGATTCTCTGACTAGGAAATGGGTCTTGGCGATTTTTCATGCCAAGGTGGAAATGCTTATGTGGTTGTTTGTGACGTTTGTGTGGTGGCTTGAAATTGTTCGCTAAGATGGAGATTGTGAGACAAAGTACGATTCACAATTCTTTACAAATAAGGACTCAAAGTCCTTGTGTGATTGGTTCCCAATTTATTGGAAAGAGTTGGACAAGGATGATTCCTTTGTGGTCAAAGTCCTTCTCTTATCTCTTTAAAGCAAGGATACACCAACAAATTGAAAGAAGAAAATACAACGTGAATTAGCAACACGCACATAGCTGAAACAGGGCAGCATACGCAGCGTGAAAGAGGCTGCGAACTAGGCGTGAAACGGGCAGCAAGACGGCGTGAAACTGGCTGCGAGCAAGACGTTAAATAGGTTGCAAGTTTGGCGTGATTCGGTGTGTGTGCAACATGAAACAATAGCCAAATAGAAGGATTGGAATCGAGTGATTTCGGGTGTTTTTCGTTTGCGAGTTTCGTCAAACTTTTGGTGGTACTGTTTGCTTGAGATAGGGTAATCTCAAGGATCGTTGCTTGACAACGTTGTAATCTTCAAGTAAGTGTTTCCATATCAATACAATAGTTACAGAGTCGTCGTCCGTGAAGTAGGCAAAACCGAACCATGTAAATCTCGGTGTCATATTTATTTTCTGCATATGATTTGTTGTTTGTTATTACTTGTATAACATTTTTTTTAGTCATTCACTATCACCACCTAGGTCTAGGACTTGTGTTGGTATTTCCCTTACAGAGATTACGTAGTGAGTTGACTTGAGATATTTTTCTAAAAGAGATTTAGCATCTTACCCGAAGAAGTGAACAAACCTATTGAAGTGCTAAATCATTTGCAAACAATGGATGATGGTTTTCCAAATGCATGGATCACATATAGAATATTGTTGACTATTCTAGTAACGGTAGCCTTCACTGAGAGAAGTTTTTTTCTTTAAAATTGAAGTTGATAAAATTGTATATTCGGTCCATCATGTCACAAGAAAGATTAAGTGGATTAACTATGATGTCTATTTTGAGAGTGACTTGACATAAAAAAATTGATTACAACGATATTTTGCATCTCAAAAAGTTAGAAGAGCCACATTTAAGTTAAATAAGGCATTGAAATTTTTCTCTAAAGAGTACCCATTTTTAGAGTTCGCCCAAGCCCTGCATACTCAGGATCCCAACTGTACTTACAACGCGATTGAATAGATTATGAAGATAATCCAAATCTGTGGATTGTATTATTGGCAGCCTCATCTCTTGTCATGTCTCCTGTTTTTATTACAAATGTATGTTTTTGTTGGAGCACATTACATGGATCAGCACCTATAATGTCACATTAAGACATTTCTCATATACTGTCTATGTTTGCTAGTTTAATGTATTGGATGTTATACTCAAGCAATTCCTATATGCAAATATAACGCATAATATTCATCCAAACATTAAGCATACTATCAATAGCACGCAAATAAGCATACTTAATGTAAGCAAACATAGCAAACATTCTTTGAAACATAATTCAATCTATGAAATAAATTCATACCTGTTTGTTGTAACTTCCAAATAAGATTCTACTGCTGTAACACTTCAAATAAACAGTTAGATAAAAATGTACCATTTTGTTCTTGGGTTGAGTCGCGGACTAGGTCGCTCTCTTTAAGACGTTTCGCGGCTCTGCCCAAGATTGTGCTAGCAGTGTTATAGCCCCGCCGTCCCCAGGATAAAACAGCCCAGAATCTTCTCTGTCTCGTTCAAATACGCACAATATATGAATGGTATACTATTCACCCTCTTATCATTTGCTCGGAATCATAAATCGGCAAAAACAGAAACATTGTTTTTCAAAACATGTTCTGGATGCACTACTGTTTTGCAAAAACGCAAGAACTGATTTTCAAACTCTGTTTTGCAATCACTTCCTGATTTCGAAGAACCAATATTCAAAATTCGAAGAACACTTTGATTTCAAAGAACCGAGATTCAAAAGCTGGAAGAAACAATCTGTTTTCGAAGAAGCAAAATCAGATACCGAAGAACTCTGTTCCAGAGTGGAAGAAACAAAACTCAGGAGCTGTTCTTCAAAGAATTCTGGCTCAGATTATCTCTGCTCTGTTTCTCTGTTTTTCAAGTTGAAAAACTGGAAGAAGAAGAAGATCAGAAGACTCTGTTTTTCTCGTTTTTAAGAATCAAAAACTGCTGCTCTGTTTTTTCGTTTTAAGAAGCAAAAAACTCTGTTGCTCTTTTTCTCTCAAGCTTTCAATTGATCAAGAACTGGAGAAGCTCCCTGCCTGCTCTCTGTTTTTTTTTCGTTTCATGAACTGGAAGAAGCAAAACTGCTTCAGGTACTGGAAGAAGAAGCTAAACTGCTTCAGCTCACAATCTTTCTCTTAACTCTGTTTTGCAGGAAAAAACTGGAAGAAGAAGAAGATAACAAGACTGTTTTTCGTTTTCAGAAGAAGATAAAAAACACTCTGTTTTTTGTTTCATTCTCTCAAGCTTAGATGAACTGTTTCCTTCATCTCTCAAGCGGAAAACGAAAATCTGTTGATTCAAGAACTTGAGAAGCTCTCCTTTATGTTCTCTGTTTTTCGGCTGTTCTTTCTATACTTTTAGGCTCTGATAAGAGATGGGTTATAATTATTGAAAGAGAACAAATGACAACCCAGGAAACATGGAGCAGGAATCCTGGAGCCGTCCACTGTCCACTCACATTTTTTATGTTTTTAAAAAGCCAAAAGTTCCAACAATCCCCCACTTGGATTTTTAAAACAATTTGACAATCCTCCACTTGGATTGAAAAAACAATTTTCATCGAGCAATCTTTCAAACATAAGATTGTGCATAAACAAAAGTGTCTTTCGACTTGAACTCTTGCGTAGTGTTCATGCTTTAGATTTTACTAGAGTAACTCGTAGTTTTGAACTCTATCTCTAACAGACATTACACGCACAACCTTTTCCTTGGTGAAGTCTAAAAAGCCCGTGCTTTACGGCCATGCACGTATATCCCAGTAAGTGAAGGCTCTAGGAATTTTGCCCACAAATTCCATAGGAAGCGGCCAAACTTCCACAATCACTTAGGTGAGTCTATCAAGAGTACTCCTGTAGCTAGGTACTCCACTCCACATAGAGTATAAACATCATTAAGAGTTTTGAACTCATCCTACTATCGCTTCAGGAATTCATGCTGTATTCTAGGAATGAGATTATTATTTTGTCAGCATGATTCACATCATATCATTCACAACTTGTTATTACCCTTTGAACCTATTTCTTGGGATCTCCAGTCTATAGGTTGGGTTACCATCATGAATGACTCATCCATCTAAGGGCTTTAGTCCCATTCCTTTCGAGGTTTCAAAAACCTTCTCTCTAGCTAATACTTTCGTCAAAGAATTAGCCGAGTTCACATCAGTTCGTACTTGATCCGATCTCACAGCACCAGTCGATAGAATTCTCTAACCGTACTGTGCTTACGACGTATTTGTCGTTTCTTGCCGTTATCATAACGGTTCTGTATTATTCTTGCAATAGCCGCGGAACTATCGCATTGGATCAAGACAACTGGAATCAGTCTTTCCCATACAGGGATCTCTGCTAGCAGGGTTCTCAACCAACCTGCTTCTTCACTAGCCGTAGCTAATGCTCTAATCTCTGACTCCATCGTGGACTGTGCCAAAATGGTCTGTTTCTTTGACTTCCAAGAAACAGCTTCACCAGCTATATTGAAAATATAGCCACTGGTGGCTTTGGAGTCATCTGAAAGGGTGTTCCAATCAGCATCGCTATATCCTTCAAGGACAGCGGAAAACTTTTGTAATCCGAGGTTCGTAATCCTCTTAAGGTACCTCATGACCTTTTCAATTGCATCTATTAAGGTTCCTTAAAATCTAAGGGAACCCTTCTTTACTGAAAATACATAGTAATCAGGGCCAAGAAGTTCATTTCCGTTTACTTCTCCTAGGCTCAGATTCTATGACTTTATCGGTTTCATGCATTCTTATCATAGGCACGTTATTTGAGGATATACCCCCACTATTCCTCGAAATAACCCCCACTATGCCTTGAAAATAAATGCAATTTATCTTTTCATGAAAAATTTCTTGAGAAACACAAAAAATCTTTTCACAAAAAATCAGAATCCACAAAATTATTTTTAGCATGTATAAAAATATACGTAAGCTTCCCATTAAGGGACTTTTGAACTTTGGTCCTTCTCACTTTTGTCAAAACAGGTTTAGCTACCTTTTTGAATGCATATTCAATGACGGTCTTTTTTGCTATCTGAAGCGGACCATGCATTCAACTCTTAAGGACCCATAAAATGAGAATATCGAATAAAATACACATTCTATTCATCTCGCTATTCTCATTTTTTCTTTTAAGTTCAAGGATCAACTAAGAATATCATTAGAACACATATCTTAAATTCAGCTTCTGAATTTTTCAAACTTTGATATAAACATCAAGCTATATTTGTTCAGCCTCTGAGAATTTAGTTGCAAACTTTGATAATTAAGTTCCGCAACAAAATCAAGCAATAGCATCAATTGATCTATATTGTCATCAACATCATCATCATGAGAACTTATCCTTTCCATAAGAATACATGTCCTCATGTGGAAGTCCGACCAACTTATGGTCTCAGCAAAATCATTTATTTATTGACATCAAGAACAAAATCCACAAGTCAATCTGTATATAAATGATTCCTTATAGCCTCCTTATTCCATCTTAACATCAAACATAACATAAAACACAAGGTTTTTCTTTCCATCAATAGTATTGATAATTAGAGGCATTCTAATTTTCACAATAGATCAATTATTGTTCTCACCAAAATAGACTGAATCTTTCAAAATGCATAACATAATTATCATATAAATGCATACTCATTATCTAAAGAGTAACATGCATAGATGATATTATTCACTTCTCATGAAATGTTCAAATGGAATTTATTGATTCAGATTTCATGATATTCCAACTCAGGAAGCATCAATTTCATAGTTACATTTCTATGAATGGTGTTCTATTCCTCCAAGGTTTAGAGTTTAGACTACATTTTACATGTCATCATGTGTATATGTATGTCAATCTCTAACTACGTTAATCATAATTAATATGATTTCAATATGGTAGTAAAGTCACCATAAAAATATCTTTAAAATTTCACAACATGGTAAACCACCATTATAGATAAAGATATTGTAAACGTAGCTGTAAAACTCTAAATCATGTGGATCTTTAAATATAATCCTCTTTCTAAACTTTTCAAGTATTACCATGGATTGTGTCCTTGCATAGATTCTACCATAACCAATTTATAAAATAAATAAATGGAGAAACATGCTTCCATCCCAATTTCATAACACTACTACCCAAGGATACATAAAAGCATCATAGTGTAAACAAAACTAAATTCCAATCCTTGGAACAAAGTTTTGTTTAGATGAATGAGATCCATAACAGACAGACACATTCAAGCAACATGGCAATTACATACACTTTCTTGAATAGTCCATAGCTAAAGTCAGTATCATAACTCAACTTCACTTCTAGTGTGATCACATGTGTGCATTCTTGTATTACAAATACATGCAAACTTTGTTTAGCAAATTCAGTATTTATAATCATGGCAGAAAGAACATCGTCTTAAAATTGTTGGAGCACATTACATGGATCAGCACCTATAATGTCACATTAAGACATTTCTCATATACTGTCTATGTTTGCTAGTTTAATGTATTGGATGTTATACTCAAGCAATTCCTATATGCAAATATAACGCATAATATTCATCCAAACATTAAGCATACTATCAATAGCACGCAAATAAGCATACTTAATGTAAGCAAACATAGCAAACATTCTTTGAAACATAATTCAATCTATGAAATAAATTCATACCTGTTTGTTGTAACTTCCAAATAAGATTCTACTGCTGTAACACTTCAAATAAACAGTTAGATAAAAATGTACCATTTTGTTCTTGGGTTGAGTCGCGGACTAGGTCGCTCTCTTTAAAACGTTTCGCGGCTCTGCCCAAGATTGTGCTAGCAGTGTTATAGCCCCGCCGTCCCCAGGATAAAACAGCCCAGAATCTTCTCTGTCTCGTTCAAATACGCACAATATATGAATGGTATACTATTCACCCTCTTATCATTTGCTCGGAATCATAAATCGGCAAAAACAGAAACATTGTTTTTCAAAACATGTTCTGGATGCACTACTGTTTTGCAAAAACGCAAGAACTGATTTTCAAACTCTGTTTTGCAATCACTTCCTGATTTCGAAGAACCAATATTCAAAATTCGAAGAACACTTTGATTTCAAAGAACCGAGATTCAAAAGCTGGAAGAAACAATCTGTTTTCGAAGAAGCAAAATCAGATACCGAAGAACTCTGTTCCAGAGTGGAAGAAACAAAACTCAGGAGCTGTTCTTCAAAGAATTCTGGCTCAGATTATCTCTGCTCTGTTTCTCTGTTTTTCAAGTTGAAAAACTGGAAGAAGAAGAAGATCAGAAGACTCTGTTTTTCTCGTTTTTAAGAATCAAAAACTGCTGCTCTGTTTTTTCGTTTTAAGAAGCAAAAAACTCTGTTGCTCTTTTTCTCTCAAGCTTTCAATTGATCAAGAACTGGAGAAGCTCCCTGCCTGCTCTCTGTTTTTTTTTCGTTTCATGAACTGGAAGAAGCAAAACTGCTTCAGGTACTGGAAGAAGAAGCTAAACTGCTTCAGCTCACAATCTTTCTCTTAACTCTGTTTTGCAGGAAAAAACTGGAAGAAGAAGAAGATAACAAGACTGTTTTTCGTTTTCAGAAGAAGATAAAAAACACTCTGTTTTTTGTTTCATTCTCTCAAGCTTAGATGAACTGTTTCCTTCATCTCTCAAGCGGAAAACGAAAATCTGTTGATTCAAGAACTTGAGAAGCTCTCCTTTATGTTCTCTGTTTTTCGGCTGTTCTTTCTATACTTTTAGGCTCTGATAAGAGATGGGTTATAATTATTGAAAGAGAACAAATGACAACCCAGGAAACATGGAGCAGGAATCCTGGAGCCGTCCACTGTCCACTCACATTTTTTATGTTTTTAAAAAGCCAAAAGTTCCAACAGTTTTGCAATATATACGAGTGTGTTACCTTGTTAAACTTAAAGCTTTGAAGAAACCAGAACAATGAAGTATGTAAGGCTTCCCAACTACAACTTGGGCAGTAAAAATTCTCCACTGTCACCAGAAGCTGGTGTAGACTCTGCTCTGTCACCAAGACCCACTGTCAACGACCGAGGAGGACATGTAGGAAAGGTGACTATACTGATGGAAACTATAAACAGGGTCATCTCGGTCAGGGATCAACGACCATCAAATCTGGCAGGGGCTTTTGGTGCAACACCGAGAATGTATATACCATGGAGCCCCAAGAAGGATAATCCTGATCGACTCCACTGGGGACTGAGCGGTCAGATAGTGGAAGGAGTCATGGAACAACTGGCCTGTGATTCATACTATCTGATGATTATCTGATCTGAAGAAATACATTTTGTTAAACTGGATCCTGTTATCATCACTAGGAAGACCGAGTTGCGGTTGAATCCACAATTCTAGATTGTTTTCATCAGAGACTGGTTTAATGGTCGATCCTCAGTATTAATTTATCTTTAAGCATGAACTCTATAATATATTTGCACTGAATTACTCCATGTAGTTGTAGCTTTAGTTGTTGCAGTAATAGTGTTTACTTGTTGGCGGGATGTAATTCAGTGCAAGTGGTTCGTATCCTATTGTTGCCATTTTTTTTCAGGTTCAGTTACAATACTAAACTACTCCTTTATTGATAGGAATTTCGAGTCCTTCTAGCCGGCCTGGTTTTCACACCTGGCCGCCATTTTTACACTTTTGCCCCTCTCTCTTTAAACCCTCTTTAATATAAAGGAGGGGCAAAATGGTAATTACGCCCAGCCAGGCATGAAAACCAGGCGCCAAACCCAGACCGGCTAGAATTTCTGAGGAATTTTAGTAGTCTCAGTAACACTAATACTCATTTTCTTTTTGAAAAATTTTAGTTACTCCATCTAGGAAACTTAAGCCCTTCGTATCTTATGAAGAGGTGGGCATTCCATCCTGCGATTCCGATCCCGATCTCATCCTTATTTTTTTGGATTTTATTGGGATTGATCAATTCCATTCTGATCCCATCTTGTCCCGATCTAGAGTGGGATGAGATCAGGATGAAGATTTTCAATCCCACCCATCCCGTCCCGATTTAATTTTTTAAATATTAATTATTAATATTTTTAGGAATGTAATTCTTTCATTAGATCAAATATTGATATATTATGAGATACATATTGATACTTTGATAAAAACATTTTGAGATACATATTGATTATTTGAGATACATGTTTACTCAATGATGATATAAGCACAAGTCTATGATGATATAAGCATTCTGAGATACATATTGATCATTTGATTGTATCACCAATATATTCTCTCTCATTACCACTTGTCCGTCCTTTTTTTTTTTTCTAGCATCTATTCCCTAATATTTTACATGTAGTATTGCTTATATGGTAGTAACTATAAACTTCATCTTGGAGTATGTCTTTCTTTGACATATTATTAGAAAGCCTAATGCTGGTACTTATTTCCATTGGTCTATACAAAATTTTCAACAAATGGGTATCCGCAACTTGTAGAAATGAATACATCCCTGACACATTCACAAGAATTTTTTTATTGCATGTCGATCCCATCCCGTCCTGTTTGGAATGAGACGAGGTTGTGATGAGTCTATCCCATCCCGATCCCAAACAAATGGGATGGGATAGGGACGAAGTCCGTCCCGTCCGATGTCCACCCCTTTATGTTCTTATCGATACATTTGTAGAATGGAGAAAAACAATATGATCAATATGTCGTTTTGCACTTTCACTATCTATCTGTCCTAATTCCACAGATACATTTCTGTTTCTCTTTTTTTTTTTGAACTCGTACCTTAAGACAATTATTATACTTATACCTTTAATCAATCGTTATCATGTAGCCTGTCTTGAGGATGATTCTACAAGAAAAGACACCAGTAAATATACTGGTTGTACTTCCAAAGTAGGAGTTTTCTTGAGAATACCAGGAAAATTTTCATTTTTGGAATCTAATTAAAATTTTTTGTATCTATAATTTTATTCTGTTTGTAGCAATTAGACACACACACAAATCTTTCTGCAACAAGTTATAATTTTAAAGAAGTACAAAAGGTCAGAACTAAAAACAAACACGGCTAAGTTCTAAATGTAAATTATTTTTGATAAACTGTTAATGATATAAGGTTATTTAGTATACTTGCGTGACAAAAAAATCTCATATGTATCATCATTATATGGTCGAGAGTTTATAGAGGATGACAAAGCAAGCCATGCTTTACGCCAGTACCTATGCCTGAACATGATTTTACAGACAACAAGCCATTTTTTATCTGAAGATGGTCGCCTTCTCAATCATTGTCTAATAATTTAGATATCCATTTGTTGTTAGCTGTATTCTTCTTTCCCCTTGATTTTAGTCTGTAATTCTCTGATGTGCACAAGGACTATGTCGGGGCCTACTCTACTGCCGCAGAAGTGTGCAAATTGTTGACGTCGGGTAGAATAGCGATTATTCTGCGGGCTAATTTAACAGATAATTAACAGGTTAGAACACAAGAAGATTACCCAAAACACAGAGAAATACTTTAATGTTCAATTAAAATTAATCAAATCAAAACTATCTCTAAATTAGCCCACAAGCCGGACTTTATAGCTAAAACTCATTATTAGAATTTCACCAAAAAATGACAATTTTCAATAATCATACTAAAATAAAATACTTAATAAAAGAAATAATCTGCCAAGAATCTGACCCAAATTGGGTTCAGAATCTCTTCCTAAAATATAAAAGAAATATTACCTAAAAGAAAAAAGTAAATCCTAAAAGTAAACTGCATATTCCTAAAATTAAAAATAGAATCAAATACTAAAATAACAAGTAATCTATTCCTAAAATAAAAGTAAAGCCTAATCCTAAAAGAAAACTAAAAATACTCCTAATTAAATTGAAATATCTCTCAAAGTTATTTAGTAACTCTAGAAACCCAAATTAGGAACTCTAGAAACCCAAATTAGAAACTCTAGGAACACAAATTAGAAACTCTAGAAATCCTCCTGCATCAATTGTGCAAACATACTCTAATAGGACAATGATTACAAGACTATAGATTACATAAATGTTAAATCATATTTGTTAATTTGCCACAAAAGGGAGTTTATTCTGAATTGCTAATTATGGTTCGAACTTTTGACATAAAGATAGGGGGAATTCTAAATGTCGAGGAAATGAGCGAGGAAACCAGCGAGGGGAGTGAGGTGGAGGGAGGGGAACCATTCCCTCCCTTCGGGATGCGTGCAAGAAAATTCAACACGCGCATCCCGAGGGGAGGGAATGGTTCCCCTCCCTCCACCTCACTCCCCTCGCTGGTTTCCTCGCTCATTTCCTCGCCATCTAGCATTACTCTAAAGATAGAGATGCTCTTAAGGCTCTTATGCAACCTGGATGTCACATTCACCTTATCTTAATGATTCAGGTCTAATAAGATTCCATGAAGTTAACCTCACGGGAGGAGGCATGTATTGTTCCTTGCTCTGTAGATGCATATAATAAGCTAATTAGATGGCAAAAAACCACATCCTCACATGAGGCCAATGTGTCCTTGTAATTGAGGTGGCAAACCTGACCGTAACTACAACGTTATTGAATAAATTGGGAAGATAATCGTATTCTATTGACTGATAAATTGGCAGCCTCGTCTCTTGTCCCTTTTCCTGTTTTCATTACAGATGTTTCGCAATATATACTACTTTGTTACCTACTAATGAATCTGTAGTTCTGTTAAAGCTTTGAAGTAACCAAAACAATGAAGTATGTAAGAGAATAATCATCTTCTAAAACAGCCAAAAAACTAGGGCTGAAAACCGAACCGACGGTTCGGTTTTTCACCTAAACCGTGAACCGAACCGACTTAGGTCGGTTTTAAAATTTTCAAACCGAAACCGAACCGACCATTAACAAAACCGATCCGAAACCGAACCGATTTTAATTTATGCAAACCGTAACCGAACCGAACCGACTAAAATCGAACCAAAACCGAAATAAAACCGAACCGAACCGAATATTTAAACATATTATATTATTTATATATAAAATATATTTTATTTTTATATATAAATAATATAATATATTTAAATATTCGGTTCGGTTCGGTTTGGTCGGTTAAAATCACATAGAAACCGAAAACCGAACCGAACACTTCGGTTTTGCATTTTTTAAAACCGAAACCGATCCGAACCGAATTTAAACCGAACCAATCGGTTCGGTTTTGATCGGTTCGGTCGGTTTAATCGGTTTGATCGGTTTTTTGTTCAGCCCTACAAAAAACTATTTTAGGGGGATGATTGAAAAAAATAGCCCTTCAACTACCTCCTGGAAGTTAACCATCCCCTAAAATCCATTTAATAATAAAATAAATCGTCAACTACTTTTCCCCCTTCTTTAATTTGAAATTAATAATATTATATTTAATAATATTTAAGTTAATATTTAATAATACTTTCCTCTCTTATATATTTAATAATATTATTGAAACTAATTAATATAATTATATTAAGTTGAAATTAATAATAGTATATTTGAAATTAAATTGATATAAAAAAGTTGAAGATATATTAAAATAATGATGAAAAAGTTAAAATAGGGGATGTGGTTGGAGTGGAGAAACCCCTAAATTTAGCTTTTGGTTAAAATGGGGATGATTCATCCCCCATTTTAACTTTTACCATTGGAGATGCTCTAAGGCTTCCTAATTACAACTTAGACTAGCAGGATTTTACTGCTGCTCTGTTACCGCTGTCACCGGAACTTGGTGTTAGTGACCAACCAGGACGTGGTGGAAAGATGACTAGACTGAAGGAAGCAATCAGTAGGGTTATTTCGGTGAGGGATCAAAGAAATGTACATTTGGTGTTGGAAACTTTACTGTAGAAGAGGTTAAACCGTACAATTGGTTGGATGATGTAGATGGAGCACCGAGGCACGTAGTCGCTTTCCTTAAGGCTTAATTCGCCCCCACCACTTGGATAATACACTGGGTTACCGGCAAATTTCCTCCAAGATACAACGGTAACTCCGTTTGTCGAACTGCGGCTGTATTTGACGAAGAACGACCCTTTGAAAGACGGGCAGATCAAAGACAAAAGATCAAGAACTGGCCACACTTGTACGGAATGTGGTAATCCCTGGATACCAGTAAGAAGGATGGAATGTGCAAAGTGCAAAGTGCGCCATCAAAACGCTGCATTGCGCCCATGCGCACGCGCGTGTGACGGTGCATCGTCACCCACCTAGCCCATTCCATTTCCTTTTAGTGTATCAAAGCCCATACTGAAGTCCATGTGACACCGGGCAGAATAGCGATTATTCTGCAAGCTAATAGCAACAGATAATTGACAGGAAAGAACACAAGATGATAGCCCAAAACACAGAGAAATAGCTCTAATGTTTAATCAAATTACTCAAATCAAAATGTCTTTCCAAAATCAGCCCACAAGCCGGGCTTCATAGCTAAAACTCGTAATTATTAGAATTTTACCAAAATTAGCAAAACCACAATAATCATGCTAAAACAAAATACGTAATAAAAGAAATAAACTGCCAAAATATATGGCATAAATTGGGTTCAGAATCACTTCCTAAACAATAATTGAAATATTACTATAAAGGGAAATAAACTACTAAAATTAACAAGCAGTCTATTCTTAAAAGAAAATAATGTTTAATCCTAAAAGGAAACTAAAAGATTCCTAATTAAATTTAAGGATTACTCAAAGTTCTTTAGTAAATAACTTTGAGAGCAAATTAGGAACCCTAGAAACCCAAATTAGGAACTCTAGGAACCCAAATTAGGAACCCTATAAACCCTCCTGCATCAGTCACCCCGGGTGGGAACGAACTCGTCCTCGAGTTCAAAATAGCTTTCTCGAAATTCACAATAGCTTCAGGTGGCAGTCCAGGAGGAAGGTCCTCTGGCATCAGGTTAGAAAACTCGGCTAGCAGCGGCTACACCTCTTCTGGCAAATCTGAAATCACTTCTGTTGTACTAGTCCCACAAGGCAGCAGAGTATAGACCACGTCACCACGCTCAATCTTATCTAAAAACATGGACCTAGAAAGCAGGTTAGTATTATTGGTTGTCGGGGTAGGAGTGGTTTCTTCCTGATGAGGTGCCAACACAATTTTCTTCCCTTTAATGCTAAGGGAATATGTATTTTTTCGCCCATCATGAATAACACGGCGATCATACTGCCAAAGTCTGCCTAACAATATATGACAAACATTCATAGACACAACATTACACCAAGCATTATCAAAATATTTCCTACTAATCGAAAAAGACACTAGGCATCGCCTATTTACTATTACTTCACTGCCTTTATTCAGCCACGACAATTTGTATGGCTTGGGATGACGATCTGTCTTCAACTGCAATTTCTGGATAGCCTCTTCAGACACTACGTTCTCACAACTGCCACTGTCAATGATCATCTTGCAGATCTTATCTGCAATTGTGCATGTTGTTCGGAAAATATTAGTTCTCAACCAATCATCCCCTGAATCGCCCTTGGGAGTCAGTAGGCTCTTACGAACAATCGGAGTCTCATTGCCATCCTCATACAACACATCTCCATCGTCATCAGTGTCATACACAGGCTCTCCAAGCTCCTCAGTTTCGTCTACCACGTCTTCCTCAAGCTCCTCATTATCATACACATGCTCTCTAAGCTCCTCATCGACATACACATGCTCTGCATGCTCCCATAATCGAGCATGATTGTGATACGGGTTTTTGAAACTGGAATCAGAATCGCGATCTTCCATCTCACGATTACCGAAATCCTATGTCGTTAGACGCCGGGTTAACTCTGCAACTTGCTTCTGTAAATCCTCAATCATCATATTCTTAACGTTACGATCACGGTGAGAGGCTTCCTCGTTTGGAACCTGCCCACGACGACCACTAGCCATAGAAACTGATGAAATCTCACCCCAAGAAGATGTTGAAGCTCTGATACCAACTGACGCCTGACAGAATAACGATTATTCAGCAGGCTAATAGCAACAGATAATTGACAGGGAAGAACACAAGATGATAGCCAAAAACACAGAGAAATAACTATAATGTTTAATCAAATTACTCAAATCAAAAGGTCTCTCCAAAATCAGCCCACAAGTCGAGCTTTATAGCTAAAACTCGTAATTATTAGAAATTTACCAAAATTAGCAAAACCCCAATAATCATGCTAAAACAAAATACGTAATAAAAGAAATAAACTGCCAGAAATCTGGCCCAAATTGGGTTCAGAATCACTTCCTAAACAATAATTGAAATATTACTATAAAATGGAAATAAATTACTAAAATTAACAAGCAGTTTATTCCTAAAAGAAAATAATGTCTAATCCTAAAAGGAAACTAAAATATTCTTAATTAAATTAAAAGATCAAAGTTATTTAGTAAATAACTTTGAGAGCAAATTAGGAACTCTAGGAACCCAAATTAGGAACCCTAGAAACCCTCCTGCATCACCATGTATATAAACCAAGTGGTTCCTAGTTGTTTACTTGATATGGGATTAAAGTTTCCCATATCCAATCCTCACCAAACCTTCACCTTTTTATTTGAAAATAATTCGAACATTTGGTAGGAGCTTTTGGTGCAACACCGAATGTATATACCATGGAGCCCCAAGAAGGATAATAGTGAAGGATTTCCATTGGGGGTAAACAGTCCGATAGTGGAAGCAACCATGAGGAAGCTGGTGTGTGATTTACATTATTTGATGATGATGATCCGAATACATGTTCTTGTGATACATGCTACTGTTGAACTAGATTTGGTTATTGTGAGTAATAAAACCGAGTCGATTGACTGTGTCGTTAAGATGTATATTTACTAATGATATACATAAATCAAATGTCTACATCTCAATAGATTGTTAACAACAAAAAGAAATTGAAATTGATAAATCAAATTAAAATGGAACAAGAGTCTGGATTTTTATAAGCAAGTTATGGATCATGAATCGAGTCTAACACTCGTATTTGGATATGCAAGGGTAAAATTGTTTATTGAGTTAGAAACCGGCTATTACGGGTCGAATCTCACAAGAGGAGTTTGAAAGAAGTTGGAATTTTTTTTAAAATATACTTGAAATACTTAACCTAGCAAAATAAAAAAAAAGTTGTCGACGAAAATATACATTAGATGAAAATACATGAAATAAAAATGCAAAGTGAAAGTTAAGTGTGAGAGTTACGACTTTGGATTTATCATCATGAGTTGATGGCACCGTCAAACCACTCTTAGTTTAATCTTTTTCAAATTCATTAACACATTCTGGTAGTCTCGCATCTCACATGAGGATGGAAAATGACATTATAAGCAAATTGATTTCAAGTCTAAGTTGTAGTATTAACCTCAAAATCAAATATGGATTTAAAAGCATAAAAGGAATCCACAAGGTGAAACACCTAATATCTAACAAATCATAATGAAACTTAGATCAATAACGGACAATACATAGGGGCTTGTGAAGTAGAAGAAGAAAGAATGAGTTGAATTCAAATAATGAATAAAACATCCAACTTACCATGACATAACCAAGCAACAAGACCAATTTAACTACATATGTTTCTCTAAATTCTAATACATGAAAATGAAAAGAAATTAATATAAAAGTGTCATCTTGGAGCTACTAATAAATAAGGGATATGATTCGCTAACTAATACGTATGTTCCTCTAATATATGTGGGCTTGACTTTATGGATCATGGGCTTTGTATGGCTTGGACTTGACCTTATTGTACAACTTTGTGTTGGATTTTACGATTAAGCATTGAATTCCTACAAAATGCACGTAATGAGAAATTGTTAATTATAAAATTGGACATAACATTTGGATGTTTTTGCCTTTTTGGTCACGAAATGTCACATTTTTTATGCCTATTAATAACTTAGAGATTGCGTCAATGGGGTACCAACTCAACTATAGACTTGTGGTGAATGAAATCATAAGTCAATGATTTGAACCCTGCATGCCACATTTAGGCTAGGAATGGGGTTAAGGGATAAAAAACTATATATTTAAAAAAAATAACTCAGAAATTGCGTGTCCCACACCGCCTTATATAATATATTGATTAAAAATAATTAATATAATATTGGTTCTTCAATAATTTCCAAAAGTAAGGGAAGAATATTCATTTCACAAGTTCATGTAAAAAATTCCTAAAGGGAAGCCAGCCGACTCTAAAAAGACAATTTTCTTTATCCAAAAAATTAGTATCATTTATTGATTCTGTAACATGACCTAAAAAAAAAAAACCATAAGGGAAGTTGGAGCCTACAAGGGAAATGATTTTTAACTCAAATTATTTTCAGAAATATGACATTTTTCAAAGGTACAAAGTCTTTAAATTTGGTAAAGTTGTTTTGACAATGTTTTGGTTGATAGCAACAATTATCAAGGGTGCTTTGAGTGTCAAATTTGTCACTAGATTATTTTGTTAATTAAAAACAAGTTTTTAAGCTTTGCTTCACAAGAATTTCAGTCATGTAGAAAATTGTGGTGGTTACAATGACCAACCGGGGTGGCTCAAAGTGGATGTTGTGGATCAGATAATCACTGAGAATAAAACCAAACCCTCAAAGGAGTTCAATTTAGGAAACTACAAAACTATAAATTTAGGATTCGTAATATAAGGAAAATACACATCTATAAAAAAGTGACGCCAAGGTTTTTTTTTAAGATGTAATTTCCTTGACCTCCACAATAATGGCTGGAGTTGGAGTTGAGAACAGATTGAAGAAGAAGAAGAAAAAACATGAAGTTAAACATCACAAAACTGTAGAAGAAGAAGAAGAAACATTGCTTTCGGAGATCGAAGATGAAGAAAATGAGAAAAAGAATAATAATAAGAAGAAGAAACATAAGAAAGTAAGCGTTCTTGATTTCTCAACTTTTTCTTATTTGCATATTTATTGTTTATGATCAAAATCAAAGTCTGGTTAATGGGTTATTTGGAACACATTGTATAGTACTTCAATGCCATTATTCAATCTTTCAAACTTGTTGGTTTCTTGTTTTACTTTGGGATATACTCCAACCCCACACTGAGATTTGAAGTGTTATATACTATGTTATAATACTAGAGTATGCCCCGTGCCGTTGGCACTCTACATAATTTTATTTTTGTTAAATATTTTGTACTAAACACCTCCGTCACTATCCCCATTTCCGCTCTCAATCAATATTGAAGTGCAAGCCTATTCTGAGATCAAAATATATATTATAAATTTTAGGGTTAGACTCAGTCAAATTTGAATCAGTTGGGGAAAAATTTTAAACGCCGAGAATGAGTTCTCCCCCAATCTTTGAATTCGCCAAAATGCCGAGATGTCCCCTCATTTTTTCGAGTATGATCGGCCCGTTTCATTGCTTTGAAAAATATTAAAGACGTAAAATACATTATACGTCATTTTAATTATAATATATATATATTTTAAAATTTTAGCGCGTATTGATTATTAATTTTGGTGGAAAGATTTTCAAAAAATGCATTTCAACGATACTAAGTTTTCCAAAATCCGACATCGACGTAGATAGTTATGACAATTTTCATTTTGCTAAAAGGAAAACACAATATTTTCTCTCTCCGCCACATGTACATTCCACCAAATTTTTTCAAAAGTTTTTCATTATTTTTGCCCTTCCACATGTTTTATATTTACAAATATGTCATCATAGGAAATGAATCTCAACCTTCAAATTCAATACACTTTCCAACTTTCAATCCTAACCATTTTTTATCTCTAATCCTTTTTATTTTACTTTGTCACAGTCAACAATAAATAATAAAACATCATTCTGAATTGTAATATAGATTTAAATAGGGGTGGGCAAACGGGTCGACGATCCGCGAGTTCAACTCAAACCGGACCGTTTTGCTCTAAATGGTCCGGATTGTAATTATGAGTTTTTAGATACGGTCCGGATCCGTTATAAAACGGTCCAGTCCCGGTTCCTAATTTTAAAAACGAAACGGTCCGGGTTGGACTTGTTTCAAATCAGATTAGTTGTAAACCTAAATATGGAACTAATTAACTCAACTAAGAGTCTAACCTCTAACTATTTAACAAAGGCAAAGCTCCTTTACTCTTTCAACCCCTACCCTAGCAAAGCTCCTTTACTCTTCAAGTCTTTAGAGGAGAAGAGAAGTGAGCAGCCGCAGGCCGCCTCCCCCTCATCTTTCTCCTCTTCAGATCTACTCCTTCCTCAAATACCCTCACGACCCTATGGAGTGCGCCGATCTGTGGCGAGGAGATTGATGATGGAGTGCGCCTTCCCCTTCATATCTACTCCTTCCTCTTCAGACTATCTTATATGGAGTGCGTCGATCTGTGGCGAGGAGATTGATGATGGAGTGCGCCTTCCTCTTCAGATCTACTCCTTCCTCTTCATATCTACTCCTTCCTCACGACCCTATGGATGATGATTTCTGTTGATCGATGATGGATGATTTCTGGATGATGGATGTTGATCAATGATTTCTGGATGATGGATCGATGATTTCTGGATGATGTATCGATGATTTCTAGATGATGTTGATCGATGATTTCTGGATGATGGATGTTGATCGATGATGGATCGATGATTTCTTATGGATCGATGGATCTGTTTGATCGATCGATGATGGTCAGATTAGGTGATTCAGGCTGCTTTTATGGATCGATGATGGATCTCTTTTGTATGATTTTGTATGATCTGTATGAATATGATGGATCTCTTATGGATCGAACCAAATTTATTTTTCTGTTTTTTTTTTTTTTTTGAATGCAATTTTTTCTGTTATTGATTGAATCTCTTATGGATCTATACGTATGAATATGATGGATCAATTTTTTGTATGATCTGTATGAATATGATTGGAACCGTTTGGAACCGAACCGTTTAGAACGGTTCGAGTTAGGTTCGGTTCCAATTATCAAAATGAAGGGATTCGGACCAGACCGGATCCGTTAAAATGTAAACGGTTCGAGTTAGGTTCCTCCAAATTTGGAACCGATCCGGACCGTGCCCACCCCTAGATTTAAACATCAACATGAAAACCTCAAAAGTTGCTTCCAGGTTTTGAAATGGAGTACTATGGTAGTTTTGTATCAGTCATTGTGTTGGTGATTACGTTGATATTCTATTATGTACCATTACCGACAACATACAATGTCACATTGAGGATTATTAAAACCCCATTCTGTTATGGTTTCTTTGTTTTCGACCATGTTAGATTGAGGTGGTTTTCTTATCTACATCAATCTTTTATTGGTTAGAGGTTCTATACTTATGAATTGTTCAAATTTTTTTGAAGCAAAAGACTTGTGAAATCAATGAAATCGTTGGAGGAGATATTGTGGATCAAACCTCCACGACACTTCAAGAGTCATACAAATCTACAACTCCTTCAAAATAGATTTTGTTGGTGTAAATAGATCTTAGTATATCTATTGGTTGCAATCACTTAGATAACTCCTTATTGTTGCAACTACTAATATGTAGATACATTACGTGATTCATGGCATCTGTTACTAAAGATTAAGCCTTGGCTTGTAACTAAATTCTGTATATAAAAAAAATCCACAACTCATCACGGTGTGGAGAAATTTACCTATTCATAACTTGGTATCAGAGCCTTACTAATCCCATCTCTTAAGTCATGGAACTTTCATCAAACTCCTTTACTTCCTCTGCCTTACAAACCACTAAAATCCACCATTTTATCTCTGTAAAATTGGATCGTCATAACTATCTTCTTTGGCGGACATAATTTTTCCTTTACTTAAAGGCTATGATCTAGAAGGTTTTGTTGATGGGACAAATGAATGTCCTCCTCGACTTCTTGGAGATCAAACATTAAATCAAACCTTTATCACTTGGCAGAAACAAGACCAAGTCCTATTAGGCTGGCTTTTATCTTCTTTATCTGAAACAGTGCTTGCACAAGTTGTAGGCCTTGACTCTTCTCGTGCTGTTTGGACAACTCTTGAAAAGCATTACGCTTCAAAATTTTGAGCTCACATCATGCAACTATGCCGAGAACTCAAAACCATTCGGAAAGGAAACAAAACCATGTCTGAATATTTCCTTCATGCCAAGGGTCTTGCGGACAACCTTGCCGCTTCTGGACACCCCATCCTTGAATCTGATTTGCAACAAATTATTTTGAGTGGCCTTGATACAACGTATGATGCCATTGTAACAAGTCTTACAGCCACAATTGAGGACGTCACCATGGATGATTTCCAAGCTCACCTTCTAGCTTTCGATATGTGCGTTGAAGCGCAACAAGCTATTCTTAGCTCTCTTCCTATTGCAAACATGGCTGCCAAGAGTTATGGTTCCTCTAACCACCGTCAGTTCAACTTTGCCAAACAACACCATAATCAACACCGCAATTTCAACCGTCACCCAAATCATCACCAAAATCGCAGTTCGAGTAACCAACAAACCCGACCTTCTGTTGGCCCTTGTCAAATCTACAATGGTAAAAATCATACGGCTCGCACGTGTTGGAGTCGATATGATATATAAGCCTCCACCTCGTTCTTCCGCTATAAATAGTGCTGCTTGCGTCGCTGCACCCGCTTCTCTTTATGAAAACCAATGGGTTCCTGATAGTGGTGCTACCAATCATGTCACTTCTAACTTACAAAACCTGAACCTGCAGACTAAGTATGATGGTCCGGATCAAATTCGTGTAGGTAATGGTAGTTCCCTTCCGATTGCTCATGTTGGTAAGGCCTCTTTTACTCATTCTCATCGCACTTTTCACCTTAATAATATTTTTCATGTGTCTAAAATCTCTGCTAATCTACTTTCAATATCTCAATTTTCTAAAGATAACAACGTATTTTTTGAATTTCATTGATCTTACTTTCTTGTGAAGGATCGTCGCACGGGGATGGTGTTCTACACAGGGTGAATAAAGGCGGTTTATATTCTTTCTCCAACAATAATGACTCATCTCCCTCCTATCAGACATTCATGAGTGAGCGGTCTTCTTTACATCTTTGGCACCAGCACTTAGGGCATCCCATGATGCGTACTGTGAAGCGTGTCGTTCAAGAATTTTCTCTTCCAATTATTAGCAATAAAATTCAACATTTTCATTCATGCCATGTCAGTAAGAGTCATAAACTTCCATTTTCTAGTAGTTTGAGCTCCTATAATGAGCCATTGCATCTAATTGTTTCAGATTTGTGGGGTCCTTCGTGTGTTGTCTCTTGAAATGACTTTCGTTATTACCTATTTATTATGGATGTTTTTAGTCGCTTTGTTTGGATATTTCCTCTAGTCCAAAAATCTGATGCATTGCCAACCTTTATCTCCTTTAAATCTAAAATTGAGAATCTACTTGATAGAAAAATAAAAAAATTTCAATCCGGTAATGGTGGTGAATATCAAAAATTCACTAAGTATCTAGATAGCCAAGGAGTTTATCACCGTTTTTCTTGCCCACACACGTCTGCACAAAACGAACTTGCCGAGAGACGTCATCTCCATATAGCTGAAACAGGAAGAGTACTATACTAAATAATGCTTCCATGCCTTTTCATTTTTGGGAAGTGGCTTTTCAGACCTCTTGCTATCTTCTAAATAGGCTCCCCTCCCCCATTATCCCAAACAAATCCCCATTTCAAATGCTCTTTAATCAAGAACCAACCTATGTTCTTCGAGTTTTTGGTTGTTTATGTTACCCTCACCTTCGCGCTTATAGTCCTCACAAATTAGCCCCACGCTCACTTGCCTGTGTATTTGTTGGATACAACTCATCACATAAAGGATATTTATGCATTCACTTGCCCACCAATCACTTATATATATCCCGCCATGTTGTATTTTTGGAGAATATTTTTCCTTTTGCAGGTGTCAGAACCGCCACCACCGTGCCAGACGATGTTTCCAAGATCATTCCAGCTACTATGTGTCCCCCACCAATACCCGGGTATTATATTCACAATGATCTGGTACTCACCTCAACTCACTGTCATCTTCTCATGTCCCATCCACTTTCGTATCCAATATGAATGCATCAAATAATGTTTTTGTTGAGCCTCACCAAACTGCAGATACTTCCGCCACTACCTCATCTACGCCGGATTTATCACCATCTACTCTAGTCTCATCATCATCACCACCCCCTCCTTCTCGACAACCTCAGGAACCTCATCATCATATGATTACTCGTGCCAAAGTTGGCATATTTAAGCCAAAGGTGTTGACTGCTACAAAGTATCCTCTCTATAGTGATGATATACATGAGCCAAGTTGTTACTTTCAAGCTGTTGATAGCCTAAAATGGCGTCAAGCCATGGATAATGAAGTTAATGCACTCTTGAAAAACGGAACTTGGAGTTTAGTTCCTCCCCATCCAAATCAAAATATTGTCGGTTGCAAATGGGTTTTTCGTTTAAAAAGGAAACCGGATGGTTCGATTGACAAGTATAAAGCACGGTTGGTCGCAAAGGGATTTAATCAACAAGCAGGTATTGATTTTGGTGAAACATTCAGTCCAGTAGTGAAACCATGCACCATTCGCATCGTTTTTACGATTGCCTTATCAAGAAGTTGGCCATTGCACCAATGGCCAACTTGACGTACAAAATGCCTTCTTCCATGGCTATCTTGAAGAAGAAGTATATATGAAGCAGCCGCCAGGTTATGTTGACAAACGCCATCCTGACTATGTATGTCGCCTCCACAAGTCATTGTATGGCCTTAAACAAGCGCCACATGCTTGGTACAATAGACTCAATTCTTTTCTTCTTCAAATTGGGTTTACAAGATCTGTCGCTGATGCCTCATTGTTTATTATGAACAAAACAGACTTCACTATCTTTTTGCTTGTCTATGTTGATGACATCATTATCACAGGCTCCAACGTACAGCTGATTCAATCTATTATTGAGCAACTGAACTCCGTCTTTGCTATCACAGATTTGGGGCCATTGCATTATTTTATGGGCATTGAAACACATCGCCTTTCAAATGGTCTATTTCTCTCTCAAAAGAAATATATCATAGATCTTCTCCGACGGACTAACATGGATGGTGTTAAACCTGTTTCAACGCCTATTGCCACAAACTCTCGCCTGTCTCAAGCTGGAGGTACAAAGTTCAGCAACCAAACGCTTTATAGAAGTGTTGTTGGAGCCCTACAATATCTGACTTTTACTCGACCTAACGTATCCTTTGCGGTTAACAAGGTATGTCAATACATGCATGATCCTTCTGATGAACATTGGATAGTTGTGAAGCACATCTTACGTTATTTGAATAACACCATCGACCATGGCATTTTTCTCCAGACATCCTCGTCTTTCCATCTAAATGCCTTCTCTGATGCTGATTGGGCTGGTTGCCCTAATGACAAGCGCTCCACAAGTGGATACTGCATATTCTTTGGTGGAAATCTTGTTTCGTGGAGTGCTCGCAAGCATAAAACTGTGTCACGATCTAGCATCGAGGCGGAGTACCGTGCATTGGCAATAGCTACAGCTGAGCTAATATGGATAGAGTCTCTATTACGTGAGTTGGGCTTATGTTCGCGTCCTTCCCCAACATTATGGGTGTGACAACTTGGGTGCAACATACCTAACGGTGATTCCAATCTTCCATGCTCGAACCAAACATATTGAGATTGACTATCATTTTGTTCGAGAACGAGTTGCTCGTCGTCAACTTGATGTTCGATTCATTTCTACAAAAGATCAATTAGCTGACATCTTTAATAAAGGTCTTAGCGCCACCCGTCATTGCCATCTTCGAAACAAGTTAACCGTCACACAATCGCTGTTTAACTTGCGGGGGCGTATTGTGGATCAAACCTCCACGACACTTCAAGAGTCATACAAATCTACAACTCCTTAAAAATAGAGTTTATTGGTGTAAATAGATCTTAGTATATCTATTAGTTGCAATCACTTTGCAACTACTAAGATGTAGATACATTACGTGATTCATGACATCTGTTACTAAAGATTAAGCCTTGGCTTGTAACTAAATTCTGTATATAAAGAAAACTCCACAACTCATCACGGTGTGGAGAAATTTACCTATTCATAACTGGAGAGGTTGAAGATTTTGATGGTATTGGTACAAAAGATGGAAATGATGAACAACAAATGAACTACACCAAGTTGTAGCACATGCAAAATCGAGAGTTTCCATTCCTCCCCTTGAGGTTATGCTAGATGAGACTGATAGCATTGTTGAAAATGTGGGAAGTGGAACAAAGGAATTAATCAGTAAGGCGAGCAGCAATGGTGAAAAGAACAAGAAGCAATCTGCAAGAAAAGCAAAACAGAATAGGTGATTTTCACTATTTACACATTGTTGATCATGAATGTTTATTATTATGGAACTGTTGTGCAGGGAGCTAGAAATCAGAGCTACTGAGCAAAGACTTTTAGAAAACGATGCACCACAGACTCCTGAGGATTATGAGAAACTGGTCAGAGGCTCCCCTAATGAGAGTAAGTTCTGGATCAAGTACATGGATTTCATGAAAAGTCTAGCTGATATCGAGAAGGCTCGCTCATTGCTGAAAGGTACTACTTCCAACCATGCATGAAGATTAATAATTTTCATTTTACTTAAAAACTTATCCCATATATCCCCTCATACACACAAAACCTACCCCAAGGACACCCTGCATGGAGATAACATGTATGGTCACTGGAAGTCTGGAACCATTAGACTGTTTGTAAAGCTGAAAATATAGGCGCATTTCATTTCAATTAAAGTTTCAATACCTCTTTTCTTTAGGCTATCTTAGCCTCACTTAGAGTTTTTACTTTGGGTTAAAACATATCCTCTTACGGACATTAGTACTCAGTGCATCATAACGTTGTTGCTTGGTTGAGTTTTTATCAAATCATTGTAAGTTTTAGTTGTTCCCAAATTTTTGTTTTTGACACATTTTTTTCAAACCCACAATCTTGTCCTTAAATCTCATTTATGTCCAGAGCAAATTGGTTCCTTCGTTCATGACATAATTGAATGTCATTGTGTTGTATTGAAGCAAACATAATGTTCCCAAATCCAACCAGATCCCACAATGCAATCTGAACCAGAGCCAGGCTGATGCAGGAGGATACGAGTCAGATGATGCTGAGTTGTCAGATAGCACGTTGTTGGCGCTGAGATACCATGAGTTGGCAGATCAGCGCAAAGATAGCAGAAAATCGTGATATTTTCTTAATTGGGGCAGTTTTGGGTGCGTTTCTGTATTTTGGCCATAACTTTGGCTACGGGTAGCAGAATCGCGCATATGACCCCAATTCGGAAAGCTCTTTTTGGCGCGCACGTCGTAACCAACGAGCTATACTCGTTGCACATCTCTTCGAGGCCAAATTCCACAGTTTTCCCTTCCGAATCCATAATTTTAGTAAATTTTTTTTCTTTTATGGTAATATTTTATTTATCGTTTAGGAAGTGATTCTGAACCCGATTTGGTCCAGATTTTTGATAGATTATTTCTTTTATTACGTATTTCGTTTTAACATGCTTATTGGGATTTTGTTATTTTTGGTAAAATTCTAATAATGTCAAATTTTAGCTATATAGCCCGGCTTGTGGGCTGATTTTAGAGATACTTTTGATTTGAATAATTTGAATTGAACATCAGAGTTGTTTCTCTGTGTTTTTGGGTAATCTTCTTGTGTTCTTTTACTGTGAATTGTTTGTTGAAACTAACCTGCAGAATAATCATTTTTCTGTCCGGCGTCACAAGCCTAGTGATTGCAGACGCATCACTCCACTCGTACGAGATCCCAACAACAATGGCTCGCTTAAGAGAAATGGGACAGTCCAGCGGTACAAAAGCAATCTGCTCTTTAACCCAGCAGAATGGGGAAATCAAAGCAAGCGGGACCACAACCCCGACATTCCGTCGGCATGAAGATTATTTCCCCCTCAAGGTTTACTTTTTAGTAGCCTCTATGACATCAGCGAAGCTCAATAATCCGTTGAAAGCACCAACGATCCACAAGAGCCATACGAATTCACTTCAGGGCCAGGATCAATTTCTCTCCGTCAACAATTAGTATATTTCAATTGTTTATTTCCATTTCCATAGTCAAGGTAGAGTTTTAGTTCAAAAAAATTATGTGATTTGCAAACATTCAAGAAATAAAGAAAGAATTGTGCAAACACACTCTATTGCTTACTGGAAAGATGTAACAACGGACGCCCAGAGGCGGATACAAAAGACTAATATACTACAAGCATCTGAATTTGATGCGACATGGAGTAAGGACTCGCTTAAACAGTCCGACCTCAAAGAGAACAAAGGTACCCAAAATAGGCAATGTGAACTCTCCGATGCACGCTATCTACAAACAACAATACAGCTCATGCGGACGCAACCCTCAAATATGGTCTGAGGTGGTATATAATCGGCAACCGGGGGCCTCGCAACAAGCCATAACTAGATACGACCAACTCACACGCTCGATCTGGAGGACCGGGTGAACTTGAGACAAGTATCAGGTTGACACAGGTCGCCCGTTGCAGAGACGAGAGGGGCATCCAAAAGTCAATGGCCTAATCCAGCGGACCATCTCCAACTCCTCTCCGTCTCGAAATTCCGAATTCTAGCGCAAAGCGAGACAACCGGGTTAATCGAGAAGTGATGGAGGCAACCACTCATGAGTTGGGCGCTGGTGTTATCTCTGAGATTAAACGCTCTAGAGCAGCAGCAAGGCACTGACGCATAAACGATAGACTCGTCCCTTGGGAGGAAATCCGTACTTCTTCTCCACAATATGAGAAGAAATTATGAGATCTCAGCAAATCAACTATGTGCCCACCTAGAACAGGTGACCACGCATAACAACAATTATCATCATGCCCGATCTGTGCACATGTCAGAACATTCGAAGACTCCAATGATGGAGATCTCCCTTCAGCCTTTGGAAAATCCAAAGCATTTTCTTTAAGCAAGAACATTACAGGAGATACGTTCTGCAGAAGATAGTGCCTACAACGATTGAGAAACACCATTATATAAACATAATGGTCCACCAAACAGGCACTTCAGCATTAACTGTCAGCTTTGAATATTGTATGGGAAACGAGGAGACGATGTTTCCCAAGGAAACTGCACAGACCACATTCATCCAATTAATGGTGTTGCGCACAACCCCATCAATTGAGGAGTGACCGATACTCAACCGTTTTGCAATCTACGCCATACACGTGTTACCATGCAATCTACGCCGTACGCGTAGCTTAATTATTGCAAGAAACCCTAGCGCCACGACTTTCGCGCGCTAGTAGTAGTACACTCACCTGTTGCTTATTGGATGGGAAGCACGAATGCGTGCAAACAAACCAACCGTCGTCAAGCTTGAACACGAAGGACAAGTGGGTAGCGGCACTTGAGGCACAATAAGCAAATGCTAGGAAAATAAGGGGAGAATGGTCAGGGAAATATGACAAGCGGGCCCATGGGCTTGGCCTATTATTTAAACATTATTCTACTACATGCCTGACACAAGCATTAGAAATCCTAGTCAATTCTGACACAAGGATCATACATGCGGATCACTAGCTGATTTAAGGTTATTTTGTCTACATGATGCACTACTCCCGCAGACATAGGTTCGCACGCCCTCAAGCAGACAAAACCTTTCTCCAACCACGTAAGCTTAGTCAGCCAAGGCTGATGACGACAATTTCTGGTTCATCTCGACACCTAGTTCGCCTAGAGTGGATCCCGATGGTTTAGGAAGTGGGAATCTAATTAGCGCTGTCACACCTGGTGACAACGACTCGCCAAGGATCATTGCCCCCTTCGCAGTCAATGGTCGCCGAATCTGATCAGGTAAGCCTAGCTGGTTACGACTTGCAACAAAAGATTCAAATCAAAGTCCAAATATGTAACCCCCCACTGTGCGGGTGTAGATGGTTTGGAATACGATAGCCTAGTCAATCCCAAACTGATTCCGACGGCTCACCGCGGGACCACTGTTTTTCAGCCAGGCCGCCGAATTACCAACCCTGAACATGTAGCCCCCACTGCGTGCGTGTAGATGGTTTAGAAGGTGAGAGCCTAGTCAATCCCGAACTAATTTTGACGGCTTGCCATGAGACCACTACTCTTCAACATGGTCGCCGAAAACCCCCAAATTTGTAGCTTGGTGCGCACGGGTGTATATGATTTGGAAGGTGGGATCCTATCCAGTCTCAAACTGATTCTGACAGCTTGGCACTACTTTTCAGCCTGGTCGCCGAAACCCTTTGTCTCGAACTTGTAGCCCCCACTATGCTAGTATAGATGGTTCAAAAGGTGGGAAACTGGTCAGTCCCTAACTGATGTCGATGGCTCGCCACGAGACCACTGCTCTTCAGCATGGTCGCCGAATCCTTACTCCCCGAACCTGTATCCACTCTGTTTGGACATAGATGGTTCGGAAGGTGGGAGCCCTAAGCAGCTCGCCACGCGACCACCGCTCTCTTTCGAAGCAGCGACCGCAAAGATAAATCACAGCCCAGTCAGTGTCTTCATGCTCAAACGAGCTGACATTCTATTACCAGCAAAGGCCACTTACACTGACACATAAATCATCCAGCCAACACGCGGACAGGTGCAACATAGAATGCCATCTGAGCTTACAACGCGAACGGTTGACTATCACAACTCGCTTATGACGACGGCTGTAGCCAACAAATCAGACAAGCGAGATAAGCCCCCAGTAGCTCACCTTAAGGACGAGATACAGCTCGGGGTAACGCGACATGCCTACTGATGGACATGACTATGCAACAGTGACTTTGAGTCACTCGCAACGCAAATGGTCAAGCTCTTGACTGTAGACAGACCACTCTACTCCCTATTGATCCAACCAACCCATGCCAAAGTAAAACGACAAGGCGAAATGGAAAACACACAACAATGACAACGAGCACAAAACGAATACAGAATGTACATAAGATAAAACTGTTTTCATTGACAGTCGAAGCAAAATGGGTAAAAGTATACAAAGTTTACTCCTTATCGAGAGAGGGTACATAAACAAAAGAGCTAAGCTTAACGGAGGAAGGATCAGTAGTCGTGTCTATAAGCGCCACGACCTGAGCATCAGGGTCCAAACCGCCCTTTTCGTCCGATGACGCAAAGACAACAGACAAATCTACATATGACATCTTCTTATAACGGCCAAGATCCTATTTTGGTTGCTCCTTTTTTGTCAGCGCCAACAGTTCCAGTCTGCAGTGTATAATCCAACGAAACTCGCACTTTCCTTGTTCCTGCAGAAGCTCTTCCTCGCGCGCCTTCGCGTCAGCAAGTTCATGCTCCAACAATTCCAACTTGCCAGTCAACGCATCAACCTGAGACTGTTCTGTATCCAAACAATTTTTTACAGCACTGAGCTCATGCTTTTCTAATTCGAGCTGGTCCTCGACCTTCCTCGCCTCCCGAGCATTGAACTCCACATCAGACTCTAATTATTGTTTCTGAGCCGTTCAGTTAGCCTCCTTCAAGCCATTCTCTTCAGCGAGAAACCGCAGTTCAGAACGGGCCTCAGCCACAGCTTCCTGCGTGACCTCCATGTCTCGGTGGGTCCGATCCAACTTCTGTTTGAATTTGTTTCTAGCGGACACCGCCTCTGCTAAATCACACTCAAGGGCTTCCAGATGAACCCTCTGAATATCAACAACCACGGCTGACAGATCCAGCCTCCTCTCCTCAGCCTACTTCTTCAGTCGCTCAATTTCATAAAGCGCGTCAGAATACAACACTTGCACGTGCGAGAATGCACGCTCCATGGTGTACATCATCTCGCGAGTCACATCGACTTCTGTCCCATTAACGTCCACCTGGCTCTAATGAGACATCCCCAACATAAGGTACTTTAAACCCTTATCAATACGCTCTTCTAGTGTATCCTCTTTGGGTTTTAGAGCGTAATCCATTAGCCAGCTATGACGTTTGCTTATATGCTTTCTCGAAGCATACTCCACGTCAAATCATGGTGCCAAACCTGGGTGCTCATCCTCGCTAAGTCCGGTGCAAACAGGCTTATCCGCGCATCTGGATGGAGCTCTCTCGGATTAGGAATTACACCGACACCACCCTTCGCAGTCGCCATTGTTCCCGTGAATTCCTCCGCAACCTTTCCTTTGTCACGAACAACCCACCCTTTAGTGCGAGATGACTTAATAGGATTCGGAAGAAGGGAAGGAGAAAGTTATCCAACGGACTTTCAACACCTTGAGATGTGGCTTGGAATGAGACGGTAAACAATGCAAACTATGAGAAACTTGGTCTGTGTCACCATGGCTGCTATCAGACAACCCACCAACGGGACGATCGGACTCAAGAACCTCAGGCGAATCCTCACAGGAACCTTCTATCGGAATGGTCCTGTGCAAATCGGCACCAGCAGAAGCCGCCATTGCAACCCACATGAACTGCTCACTCAGAGCTTCTGCCTGTGCGGCACTGAAATTCGACATGTCTTCAACCCCTGCTAATTGCAGGTGGTCATTCTCCTAGCCAGATACATCGGCCTTCGCCCTGACTGGCTGATCAGACTCACACTCTTTACTTACAAAACGGATCATTTTGAAGATGATCCCGTTCTAATGCGGGACCTCTTCGAACTCCCAAAGGAGGGAAGCATCTCAGATGGCTCCTCCGTGACAGACAACACAGAAGATTGGGCCCCAACGACCTTCCTCTACCTAGAAGGGGCCCCATCTTTAGACTTAACTAGCGACGTCTGGTAAAGAATGGGGGCCACATGCCAGTTGTCCCATAGCCTACTGCGAATGAAATTGGGGACACGTATGACGTCTACCACATTCTGCGTTGACAAACCGCAAAATGTCTCCATAGTGTTTTACCCTTCTCGGGTGAAAGAAGTAGTGAGAAACCGTCCTGCAAAAAAACACAAGCAACGATCAGCATGCAATCGAGTGCAACCAAATCAGAAGAAAAAATTGTACTTACGAAGTGGCTTGAACTCTTGCTCGAGCGGATTACCCTTGAACTGAAAGTACTTTGAATCCGCAAGGGCCAAGAAGCAATACTTCTGCCAGAACTTGAAGTCATCAGGCAGATTCGCAAAGCAAGCCGACGATGTCATTTTACAGACAACGAGTTACTTTTCAACCGAGGATAAGTTAGTAACTGGATCACTCATGGAGTCACGTGGAATAAGTCGACGATGTCATTTTACAGACAATGAGTTACTTTTCAACTGAGGATAAGCCGACGATGTCATTTTATCCCCTCCCTCTCCTCTCTAGGGGTGGGCACGGGACGGGATGGGATGAGATAGACTCATCCCTATCCCATCCCGACCTCGTCCCATCCCAAACGGGTTCGGGACGGGATCAGCGTGCTCTCATTTTTTTACAAACTACTGCTTACCCAAGACCCAATTTGCTTAGTTGAAAAGAGACAAAGGCAATTCGTAGAACTACACATAAATGATAGCCTTAGATTGAGCATGCAATATCATAATAAACTACTATAAATGATAGTTGAAATTCACCCTGTAATTAAGATTTCTGAAGAGTTTTGAATGACTAAGAGGTGGACAGTATAATGGCAATGGTGGATCTGCTCTACTATTTCGAATAGTGAACAAAATGATGAGTAGATTTGGGGTGCTAAGAAAAATGTTTCATTATTGCTTTAAAAAAAACAGTCATTAAATTCATTGTCTTGACACGAAATAAAACTCTCTAATGTAATTAGCAATCCCATTTTGAGTTTTAAAGAGTTTGCAATTAAATAATTAATTTAGAATTCTAGAAATAAACTAATATCGAGTAGTTGCATATATAGACTAATATCAATTACACCGATTTCAACTAAATTCATTTTTCTTCAATTACACTAATATTGCAATTTTAAAATAAATAAATAAATAAAAATTTTAATAATAAATATTAGCTCGGGACGGGACGGAATTGGCGGGATTGAAAATCTTCATCCCATCCCATTCTAGATCGGAACGGGACGGGATCGGAATGAAATTATTCAATCCCATTAAAACCCAAAAAAATCGGGACGGGATCGAAACGAGAACGGAATCGCGGGATGGAATACCCACTCCTACTCCTCTCACTTGTTTTTCTCTATGAAACTCTAAACCAAAACTTCTTTTCAATTCCTCCTTCTCTTCCTCTCACTGCCATCGTCTACATCAACCCGTCACCCGACTCCTGACAAATCTCCCCTCCCTATCCTCGCTCTCGCCACTCCATTCCTCCATGTTCACTACCACCCCACGATCGCTGCACTTAACCCAAATTATGGAAACATGATGCAACCATAGATCAGTCAGTATTGGAGACAAGGGGATCACTGAAATTGATTTGTTTGAAGGATGAGAAATGCTTTGGACCCACCCACAATCCAACCCTCTTTGTTTTCCTCCTTTCATTGAATTTGAGTTTGATTTCCTAACCCATACCCACTAGGGGTGGGCACGGTTCGGTTCGGTTCCAAATTTTGAGGAACCTAACTCGAACAGTTTAAAATTTTAACGGTTCCGATTCGGATCGGTTCCTCTATTTTGAACGTTGAAACCGAACCTAACTCGAACCGTTTACAACGGTTCGGTTCCAAACGGTTCCTTGAAACAAAGAATCTCATTTCATTAACCACCTTTGCCGTAGTTTATTGTCACACGAGTTGCTAGAATGATTACTGTTTTTGGACTAAATCCAAACAAAAACATCAAAGCAACCAAACTGTCTACAATAGTTGAAAAAACTACAAACAGAGTAAATAACCCCTATAGAATATGAGTTTAATTACCTGACTACAGAGCTGATCAGCCATGAAGAAATCAAGCATGACAACCTTGTAGAGGGGCGCCAATACAATATTTCTCAGAACCCCAAGGAAGCGGTAGCTGCTAGAGCGACAGATGATATTGAAAGGGCATATGAGCAAAAGTAAGAAGAGCTGCAAAACGACCAAAGCTGAAATTTTAGTTCTCATGTCAAAATAAGTAAAAACATTATGCCGTATTAACCACATTATGTGAAACTCTGAAATAAATTGGGAAAATTATTGATAAGATACTGGCCAGGGTTATAAGATTGAAAAGTTACCAGTAACAGAAGCCCAGGAATTGCTTGAATTTGAGTTGATGAATGCCCTTTTGCAACAAGATATAAGTGGACAAACATGATCCCAACCACTGCCGTCAGAGATGTGGTGCATATCAAGAACACGTCTCGGTACTTAAGTTCCTTTGTTTGGGCCAGTATGTTCAAACAAAGGATGGTGTAGCTTTACCCCATCACCTACTTTGTCAAATTTCTTCAATATCTTTACAAAAGCAAGCATGTTCAAGTTCCTGTAACATCATACCAGAACATTAATTAGTATATAACCCTTAGACATCAATTTCATTAGGTGGTTTCAGCCTGGGTGTGATTATGTTGTACCTATATGTCTTGAGGTAACCCAACCCTTTATAGAGCTCAATGAGAGCTCCCTTGATCATCTTTTCAGCATGGTGTAGCTTTGTTTTGTTCATGTGTAGCTTACTTCCATCAGGACCACATTTCTTCGATTGTTGGACTAAATCTTCCCGGACTAAGTAAGTGATTGCAGAGAGTGTTCGAATGGGTGTAGTGAGGGGGATGTTCATCTTCACATTCTTTCCTTGGCAATTGAATAAATGACCGGAATTGGTCTTCATCTTTCCTTCCTCTCTCTTTATTCTCTTTGACGTTCCTATCTCCTTTGATTTTTGTGACTCCAGTAACTGCCCATTATTCACCTCAATGTCACATGGCGAGTTGTCTTGTAGCTGTTCTTGGTCCATTGACTCCCTAATGGACTCTTCTTCTGCCAAGAAAACAGAAAAACAGGACACAATTAGTAACATAACAATCTCATTTACTATAATGTAAGTTTTCATCCTAGTAAGGCAGAACTCAAGAAAATTGAATATCATACATACCACATGATATTTGGCAAGAAATGGAAGCATCCTCTTTTGAGTCTTGAGCTGCAACACTTTGTTGGCGTTGTTGCTTAAGAGCGGTCTTAAGTTCAATGAGAATCTCCATTTGTTTCTTCATTGACTCCCCTCTCTGCATAAACTCCACTTCTTTTGTTTTGTAGAACTACTCCCTCCTTCCTTCTTCCCCCACTCGTCCTCTTCCACTTCATCCTCCCCGCCATCTGCTGCTGCTGCTGCTGCTGGTGGTGGCTTTCTACTGCTGCTGCTGCTTCTTCTCGAGACAAAGACAGAGAGAGGAGAGGGAGCTGCTGCTTCTCGACACGTACAGAGATGGAGAGAGGAGAGGGAGTTGCTTCTGATTCTTCTCTTCGACAGAGAGAGATATGCTGCTGTTGCTGCTTCTCTCTTCGACAGAGACAGAGAGAGAGATCTCGCTGAGGGAGCTGCTGCTGCTGCTTCTCTTCGACAGAGACAGAGACAGGAGAGGGAGCTGCTGCTGCTGCTGCTTCTTCTCTTCGGCAGAGACAGAGAGAGGAGAGGGAGATCTCGCTGCTTCTTCTCTTCGACAGAGACAGAGATCTCGCTGCTTCTTCGACAGAGACAGAGAGAGGAGAGGAGAGGGAGATCTCGCACAGAGACAGAGAGCTTCTCGAGACAGAACAGAGAGAGGAGATGAGAGGGAGAGGGAGATCTCGCACAGAGACAGAGAGCTTCTCGAGACAGAGAGAGACATATATTTAGGTTTTTAATTGGGTATGGCTGTATGGTATGGGTATATGTAAATTTGTAATCGGTTCCGAACCGTTTGAAAAAAAAAATTTGGAATCGGAACCGAACCGTTTAAGAACGGTTCCGGAACCGAACCGAATCGTTTCACATTTTTATAAATTAAAATCGAACCGTTTGGAGTAAAACGGTTCGGTTCGGTTTGGATCCGCGGTTCCTCAACCCGTTTGCCCACCCCTAATACCCACCATCTAATCGGCCTCTTTCAATATTTGAATAGCATCACAACTTAATCTCCTAAAAAAAGATTAAAAAACTTCTAAGTCAAATAGAACACCCTTTGTGTCTGTCCATAAACAACACCATTCCCCCTTTTTAAACATATACTTTAAAAGTTGTTTTAAAAAGGCCCCCAAGCAGTCAAACCTCGCTGATTTTTCAGGCTAGTTAGAATTGCTCAACTTTTAATCTATAAGAAAGACCATGAGTTGATCACGAGTCGGTGAGTTGACTCGATTTAGTGTATAAAGTCAAGTGGATGTAGTTGTGGTGGCTGGGATTGAAAGTGATTGGGCCCAAAATGTTGCCAAAAGTCTAATTCACTTTGGGCTTGAAGATGGCTAAGTCCAAAAATGGAGCAAAAGGCTCAATCCAAAACTACCCCTCTCTATTTATTCTTTTGTACCAAAATGTCTTTCCATTTGTTTCAAATTTCAAACTACCCTAGATTAAAAAACTTTGTAAAATTTTAATTTACACTTATTAATTTTTTAAAATAAAATAAAAAATACCGAATATTTGTGCACGTAGATCACGTCTATCCCTAGTATTGAAATAACTGCAAATGTGCGCCCACCTCTGTTGGCTTTCTCATCCGTAGTGATCCGATTTGGATGCAAGACATGGACCAAATCTGTTAGTTTTGCATTGTCCATTTCTAAGTTTAGAGTTGAGCGACAATTGGATGATAATAAACCCAATTACATTGTATATGATGCACGTGGATGGTAATGAATCTTCCTTATTGTTGCTGTTTTTTAGGACTTACTATTCAACGAATGACTAATTCGTGTTTGACTTTTTTATATTTCCCTTAACTTAGGTTTTCCATTATGTATAAATAGAATATTGTATTTAATACCACAAAATTAAGGGAATTAATAAAGATAATAATCAGCTGAAGACATGGGAAAGCAACTACTAGGCATTCTCGTTGTCTTCATTGTCCTCCTCGCCACTGTGCAGCTATTTGAGGCCAAAGCACCTTCGACGGGACCAGTCATAGGCCATTCGGGCGGCCACTCCCAATTTCTGTCCCTTTCCTCAGCCAAAAAAAGTTGTTTGAATAAGTGCACAGCAACTTGCGGAAAAGGAGGGGCTTCTACCTGTATAAGTTCTTGTATCAATAGATGTGATGATAAGTGAAATAGACTCTATACGAGTCTAGAATTCTTGGAGATCATGTAGTCCCTCTGTTGATGACTTGTGCACCACTTAGCATTAATTAATGTTCTCTCTCTTTCTGTAATTTGAATCAAAGCAGTGGAGTTATTAATTAGAGCATCGCGAGTAGGCGTATGAATGAAATGGGTTGTTAAACAAATTTTTTTTTTTATTGAGTCCAGATTCCAGATCACCTGCTCCAGGGTGCGTTTGATTTCTGTATTTTATATGTAAAATGAAAACTTTTCTCACAAAATCCCACCATTCAGTGTTTACTTTTAGTTTGGGTCCGTAAGAAAAAGAGTTATTTTTTTATTTGGCTTTCATTAGTTTATGACTATTTTTACTTGACTCCATTAATTTTATTATCCTAATCTAATACTCATGACCTTGTGTTCAATCATTTAGTTTTATTATCCTAATTTAATACTCATTTTCGTGTGTTCAATTACGTTGACTAACAAATTTCATTCAATTTTTTTCAAAAATACCAACTTACTATGCGTGTGTTTTGCATATGTTTTTACTATGCGTGTGTAAAACATGTCCATAAGATTTAGGTTTGTATAAAACTTTTAATTGACACTCATCTTCCCTGTTAAAAAGTTAAAATAAAAAATAGATCCAAATGATATTTTCCTAGCCGTTGATCAAACATGATTTATGTGATTTTAGTAAAAACATGTGTAAAACTAGTTGAACACACAGCTATAAGTGTTAGACTAGAATACAAAAATTAATGGAGGCTAAATAAAAATAGTTATAAACTAATGGAGGTCAAATAAGAAATAACCTAAAAAAGATGCACGTATTTGGTTTGCCCACTTTGAAAACTTTACTTGGGGTCCCTTCTAAAAACTTTCCCCGATTCATCTCTGTCTTCAACTCTGCCTACGATCTCTCTACTCAGCAATCTCTCACTTGACTCCATCTCTCTCACTCAAACTTCTCTCTGCAATCCACGATCTCTTCCTCCAGGTTGGCTTATTTTCTTCCTCTATATTCCCCATCACTCGCTGAAAAACCATAACAACGCTAATGATGAGGTTAACGAAGCGGCGGTTAATTGGGCTAAGTGGCACCATGGACGGATGAAATCGGCTATTCGAAAACAGTAGAAGCAGAAGTTGCGAAGGAAGAGGAGGTTCGGCACGATCGAGAAGAGAAGGTGTAGAGGGAGTGTCATGGAGAAGAACAGCTAGAAAGAGTGGCCTATGTTAGAATGTTGGTGAGAATTTAAGTTTAGTCCCACATCGAGTAGTGAGCCAAGTGAAGTAAAGTTAATAAGTGATTGAATGTGTGTCAATACTTCACTCCCGAGCACAACAAGTGGTATCAGAGTCGATGGTTTGATTTTGGGCTTGACAAGTTGGAAGTGCACGTTGAGACAAGTTGAAAGTGCATGTTGAGGTGGAGCTTATCCTAGGCAGGATAGTCTCAAGTTTCGCCAATGTGGAAATTGTTAGAATATTGGCAAAAATTGAAGTTTAGTCCCACATCGAGTAGTGAGCCAAGTGAAATAAAGTTAATAAGTAATTGAATGTGTGTCAATAAGTGTCAAGGCCTTTTTGGAGCAGTTGAATAGTTGAGCTTTGTAAAAACCTCATACTTGAGCGGTGACGAGTGTCTAAGTTGGGGACAATAGCATTACTTAAGACACGTCGTGTATTGATGGTGGGGAGGCTTCGCTCCTTCCCCCCTAGCACAACAGCCTTCGTTCCAGATTAGATGAGAACTGTTTGAATAAATGTTGGTGTTTGAAGAAATGTCTCAATGAGTAAAAGATATGCACGTATTGTGCTGGACTGTTTGATGTCTGGTCTACTGTAACATTGGTATGTTGCATGTGAATCCAACATTGGAGAATGACACCCAATGATTTCCAGTAACTTTCTTTGAACTTGGGTATGGGTGGAAGCTTCTTATGTTTTATAAAAAAAAAAAAATCTTCTTTAGGTGTTCTCGTTTTCGATTCTTAATTTGGAGGAAAGGGTACTAAATAGTTTGGCAAATCGAGCCTCAAATCGGGCAAATTCGAGAGATCAAGGTCTGCAAAGGAGGAGCCGACGAGATCCTCTGGGAATGTTATTGGGTTCAATTTACTCCAATGGGGGTGCTCAAGTTTGCCGATTTTTTTTAAGTTTTCATCTTTTTGGAGTTTGGATTTGTAACTTGGGAGTAATTTTGAGTTGATGTTCTGGGTAAGTCAAGTTTCCATCTCTTGGGGCGTATTTCATATGTTTTTGGTCAAGCAAGTAATTAGTTTTGTATTCCTTTCAGGACGTATTGGATTTAATAGTAGTGAAGCAGTGAAAAGGATGATAAAAACAAGGATTTTACTAAATTGAATCCAATTGTGCTAGTTGAATCTACTGAGACGCTAATTGTTGCTTATATGGACCACCTAGTGCAAATACTGTTGCTCAGCAGTTCACTTATGAGCATATGGTTAAAGTGTGGTATTGGGTGAGAGCTCACAATATGGATTCAGACCACATTTTATTAGGACCAGAAAATATCAATGGACTCCTATATCAATGGATTCGTATACTAAAGAGGTTGGTATTTCCATCTATATCAATTGTCGGACGGACGAGTCATTGAATTAATAAAGTGTGGTATTGAATCAAAATTCACTTTAGATTGTTCTTCTTCTTCTTTTTTTTTTTTTTTTTTTTTTTTTTTTTTAAGATCTATTTTCTTTCGACCTATATTCCTGATTAGTGATCAGGAAGACTCTATCAACAGGATAAAAGAGTTAACTATTTCTTCTCCAAAATTTAGAAAAGAATTTATGTTCCCTTCTTACGCAAATTTTTTTTTATAGATATTGAATAATTTCAATATAGAAAATATACAATTGAAATCGTGGATTTTGCTAAATCCGCCGAGAATCGCATTTTTACAAGGAATCCATGTATATTGTTGGATCGGGTTCGTTAGAATAAAATAGTAAAATCCTTTGCGAACTTATAAGAAACTCTCTCGTTCTTTATCAGAAGATAAGGACAAAAGAACAATAATACTAAATAGAATGGTGAATGGGGGTATACTTATATAGTTTATTATAGTTCTAAATTTATTGTACCTATTATTATATACTTATTATTGACATATTTATCATAAGATATCTTTAAAACATGTACAAATATTAAATCGAGGCATATAGTCTATGACAAATTTCAACTTTCTCTTTTTTTTTGTGCTTTTAGTAGGCCTAGTATTTCCGGCAATTGCAATGGCTTCTTTACCTATTCATGTTAAAAAAAATACAAGATTGTCTAGATTTGGCGGGACCAAATCGCATCAATTTATTTCAAGAATTTTACTTGAATCCTAATAGAGTTATCTATTTATCAGTGTTCAAAAAATCGGTCTAGGCGCTAGAAGGTGGAAAACCGCCCAGATTAATGGCTGGGCGGGCAGTCTGGGCGGTTCTGGGTAGTCTGGGCGGGTCTAGGCGGGTCTGGGCGGGATCTAGGCGGGGTCTAGGCGGTCTGGGCGATTTTTATTTTTATTTTTTTTATTTTTTAATAAGGCTGATTGTGTTCTTATTTTATTTTTCTTTCCTATTTTTTAGAAATAAACTATTTAATTGTTTTTTATTCAGTATATGTCTAAATGTAGCAAAGGATGATTACTTAATGGAATTCTCAAAGGATCTGCCGGTACCAATTTTACTAATGTAGATTTTATCAAACATAACTGAGGTTATTCATGCAATTTGAAGAAAAATAAAAGAGTACACAAATTCAAATTTATATAAAGTACCCATCATGACCAATTTCAATCATTTGAGTTTTAATAAATTTTGTTCACGATTGTTAATTTTTCATGTTTTTAAATTTTGCATATGTATATTGGCATTAAATTGGATGTAATTGATAAGGTATTATGCTTAACTTTTGTAAATTATTAAAGTTATAATACAAAACCTAAGACCGCCTAGGCACCTGCTCGCCGTCCGCCCAGCGCCTAGCGATTTTTAGAACACTGCTATTTATTGAAATATAATCCAAGATATGGCTTCTTCCGAACACCTGTGAAAGCACTGTTATTCGCCCGGAAACATTATATGTGGATAAAAGCATTATAGCTATTTTAAAAAGGATCAACAGACGTCTGAAATCAGAAGTCAGTATATCTATATGGATTCTTTCTGTTTAGTCTCAAAAGTTGTTTCTTCTTCAATATCAGCTAGTGTTCTAAAAAATGGCCTAGGCAGCGCCTAGGCGCTAGGCGTTAGAGAAACGCTTAGATTAATGGCTGGGCAGGTTCTGGACGGTCTAGGCAGGGTCTGGGTGGTCTAGGCGGGGTTTGGGCGGGGTCTGGGCAGTCTAGGCGGTCTGAGCTAGTTTTTTTTTTTTTTTTTGAATAAGGTTGATTATCTTCTTATTTTATTTTCTTTCCCCTTTTTGGAAATAAAAAAATTAATTATTTTTTATTCAGTATATGTTTGAATGTAGCAAATGATGATTACTTAACGGAATTTTCAAAGGATCTACCGGTACCAATTTTAGTAATGTAGATTTTATCAAACATGACTGAGAGGTCATTCATGCAATTTTAAGAAAAAAAAAGAGTAGGTCAAGATATTTGTCAACAAATTCAATTTTGTATAAATTAACCATCATGACCAACTTCAGTTGAGTTTTAATAAATTTTGTTCATTATTGTTAATTTTTCATGTTTATAAATTTTGCATATGTATCTTGGCATTAAATTGGATGTAATTGATAAGGTATTATGCTTAATTTTTGAAAATTATTAAAGTTATAATACAAAACCTAAAACCGTAGTCGCCGCCTAGGCACCTGCTCGTCACCCGCCCACTGCCTAGCGCTTTTTAAAACACTGATATATGCTTATTCTATATCAGCTTCTTCACCCCCATTTTTTTGGGGGATATCTTTCAGTTTCTTAGTTAAAATAGGCGACGACACTCTGCCTAAATAGTAGACACTGGTGATAAAAATGATCATATTAAAAATCCGACTTTGAGACATAGAAATTTTCAATTTCGACACAAGGTACTTATATTTATTCGCTAAAAAAGCACGATTTTTACTTTGCTGTATCCAGAAAAATACAAATCAAACCACTTTCAAGAATAATTTCATTAATAAAATGTGACCAATTAACCAACTAACAAAACTACTTGTTAGAAATAATTTCTTGTTGTTATATCGAAACATATAAATGTTGACTAATCTGGCTAACGTTGGGCTTGGTAAAACAAAATGATTCAATAATTGAAAAATAAAATTTTCGAAGAATACACAATGAATGCTGAGATTTTGTATTGAATTTCTGGTAGTAGATCCATCATCAAAAAAGTCTTTGTGATTGGTCCAAAAGAACTGAAACAAAGAATACGGTAGAACTAGGACTGTTATTGTATGAGGTCTACCCAATGCTAGATGGAGAGGCGTATAATAAATAGAAACGAACATAGTGAGATGTCCCAAAATAAAACCAGTTATTGCTGCTGCCTCCTTTTCGTTTCCCTCTTTCATAACCCGAGCTCGGAAAAGGAGGAGACAAGACGACCTTATGGAGAATGCGCTCAAAAGACCATAATAGAGTTCAACCACAACGACCGAATTGAGTATCTTCATTAAAAAAGATACTAAATTAGTTAATCCAAAACCGTTCAAAATTGACATAATAAACACCTCTTTTATGTTTTTTTTTTTTTTTCATTGATAAGGAAACGTAGTTATATTATAATAGGATATTTCATCCATGATCTTTTTTAAGACTAATAATTACACATTCAAGACATAAGAAAATCATTTTTTTCATTGATAAGGAAACGTAGTTATATTATAATAGGACATTTCATCCATGATATTTTTTAAGACTAATAATTACAGGTTCAAGACATAAGAAAAGCATTTTTTATTTTTTTGGTTTCATTGATAAGGAAACATAGTTATATTATAATAGGATATTTTATCCATTTATGATAGGATATTTCATCCATGATATTTTTTAAGACTAATAATTACACGTTCAAGACATAAGAAAAACATTTTTTGTTTGTTTGTTTCATTGATAAGGAAACATAGTTATATTATAATAGGATATTTTATCCATTTATAATAGGATATTTCATCCATGATCTTTTTTAAGACTAATAATTCCACGTTCAAGGCATAAGAAAAGCATCATTTGGTGTGTTATTTATAAATTTCAAGATTTTTTTATCCATATTAGTATGAGAATATCTTCTTTATAACTTTCTAATATGATTATAATAAGATAATATCTTAACCTTCCATATCTTCGCTTTCCATATATAGAAATAGAAATAGAAAGAGAGGTTAAAAACGATATTTCTTATGTCAATGACACCAAAGGGATATTAAATGAATGGAATTGGGATATGGATGAAATATAATGAAATAGAGCCACTTTGAGGTTCCCTATGAAATGAGGCATGGAACGGAGCCACTATGAAAAAGTTCCGGTAGTTACGAAGGAAGCTTCGGGCTCATAGTGGTCATGGGTTGAGAACGGGAATTGAATTGTATGAAATCAAATTTCCCGTTGTTCCTCAGTAGCTCAGTGGTAGAGCGATTGGCTATTAACTGATTGGTCGTAGGTTCGAATCCTACTTGGGGAGATTTGATTCATTCTTAATTCTTTAATTTCATTCAGAATGAAAGGGCCCGCTTTGACCGTTAGGAGTAGGTACCCGTTCCCTGTCTTTGTTTCTATTGCATTCTATCTCATCGTATCACATTCTGTTCTGTGATATTTGAGAATCACCATCCATAAATATCTCGGTGTAGATCCGAGATAATCCTTTGTTCCATAGCCTTGGGGCTATTTACAACTAGCCAATTAAGAATTATCAGATGTACTAGTATTAGCAGTGCATCAAAGATGCAGTAATCGATTATCCCGAGAGGCCACAATTATCGCGAGCAAACATATTAATAACGAGTAACGCAATTTTGTTAATTCACTAATACTTGTACTTGCTCTGCTATTCATCCCAAGCCTGGCTGAGGAAGAGTTGCGAGGAGTAAAACAAAAAAAAATATGCGAATTCTGTTCGTGCATACTCTAATTTTTAATTAATTAAATATTAATAATAAATAAAAAGTAACACCATTCCATTTCTACAAAAGACCCACACCCAAGTTCCATAGCTTTAGGTTCGCTTTCCGATCATGATTTTCCTACCCCTAGAGGGGGTAGAACCTCCTCGGGGAATATCAAGTTTTCATGAGGCTGATCTTGAGCCGCCATCCAAGCACGAATACCCTCATTTAAAAGAATATTTTTGGTGAAGAAAGTTTCAAATTCAGGGTCTTCTGCTGCACAGATTTCCTAGGAAACAAAGTCATAGGCACGTAAGTTCAGAGTCAGACCGACTACTCCAAGAGCACTCATCCATAAACTGGTTACTGGTACAAATAACATAAAAAATGTAACCAACGTTTATTGGAAAAAGCAACCCCAAAGATTTGGGACCAAAAGCGGTTAGCAGTGACCATTGAATAAGTCTCTTCAGCTTGAGTTGGGTTTAAAGCACAAAATGTATTTGCACCGTCACCATCTTCGAATAAAGTATTTTCTACGGTAGCACCATGAATAGCCCATAACAGAGCAACGCCCAATACGCCGGCAACTCCCATCATATGAAATTACGACGGAATTGAAATTATTTACTATGAATACGATAAATTATTTATCATCTTGGGTAAATAATATAACAATATATTAATATGAGAGAACAATTGAAATTATAATACGAGAGAACATAATATGTAAATAATAAATATATGATTCGTATCCATATACATAATATTTGGTACCCTAAATATTTACTATTGAATCTTGGGTGGATATCTAAATATCTCTCAATATGTAACAGGTCTATCTCAATAAAGTATATGATTGGTTCGAAGAGCGTCTCGAAATTCAGGCGATTGTAGATGATATAACTATTAAATATGCTCCTCCACATGTCAACATATTTTATTGTCTAGGAGGAATTATGCTTACTTGTTTTTTTAGTACAAGTAGCTACGGGGTCTGCCATGACTTTTTACTATCGTCCAACCGTTACCGAGGCTTTAACCTCGGTTCAATACATAATGACTGAAGCTAACTTTGGTTGGTTAATCCGATCAGTTCATCGATGGTCAGCAAGTATGATGGTCCTAATGATGATCCTGCACGTATTTCGTGTCTATCTCACCAGTGCCATAACTGTGTACGCACCATAACTGTATATCTCACCAGTTATCGCATGTGCCATAACTGTGTACGCGTTAAGATTTTCTCATCAACAAATGTAGAAACCAAAGCTCCACCTTCAATGATACTGCCTTGAAGGAAATACAAATTGGCATGCCTAACCGCTGTTACCAAAATAAACACTGCAATACCCATTCTCACCAATATAATTGTAGCCCTGAGCTTCAAGCACCCCAAGAGAAATCAACCCTTTTGAAAGAGCTGGAACATGACGTACCTCGGTAAGCTATCTACATGACCCATCTGCCAACTGGAATTTGACTGTACCAACACCCATTGTCTTGCAAGGCCGAGAGTCACCCATTTTAGAGTAATACTACAGTGCACCGGGATCTTGCCTGGTTTTGGTGCCTGGTGCTACCAGGCACCGTTGATATGCCTCAAGATAGGAATATGTTCCTATCTCGAGGCATATCAATGGTGCCTGGTAGCATCAGGCACCAAAACCAGGCAAGATCCCGGTGTACTTAAGAATTTCTGCCCATTTTTATTGAACTGCCCTTAACCTCGCGATAAGTGCTGAACCATTCCCTCACGGGACACATATGATACGAAGCTCCCCTATCCAACATCCAACCATCATACAAATGGCCATAAGATTTTGCCATCAGTGCATGTGCTAAGTCACCCCCGATTAGAATATCCTCTACCACATCCGGTGTCTCAACAATATTCACTACGCACTTACTCTCATTCTTTTGCTTATTGTGATTATCATTCCAGTCTGGACAATTCTTTATGTAATGGCCTTTGCACTTACATTTGTGACATTCAACCTTAGACATATCTCTGCCTTTTGATTTAGATCGGTTTCTTCTGTAGTTGTTCCTTTTGTAATTTCTTCTCCTTGTCACTGAAAGACCATGTGCTTGAACCTCCTCATTCGAAACACTCTTTCTAGAAGCCTTTACAAGTACAGCTTGAACAATATCACTATACACAAATTTCTCTTCTTCAATGTTGTCATCTGATCAACAAACGATTCCCATTCCGGTAACAAAGAAATTAACAAGAATAATGCTTTCTGACTATCTTCAAATTTAGCTCCCAAGCTAACACAATCTGAGTATAAACATTCAAATTTATTTATGTGATCAGTCATGAGTTTACCTGGCTGCAACCTGAAAGTCAAGAGTTTTTTCTGTAGGTACATCACACTCATCTGATCATTCTGAAGATACATAGCCTGAAGCTTATGCCAAATACCCTGAGCCGTCATCTCATCAGCGAAGTTGTAAGCCACATTGCTAGAAAGACACAAATAAATCGTACCACATGCCTTCTGATCTATTTTACTCCACTTCTTGATAACCTCAACCGTCACCTTATCTGATAATGGTTTCTTTTCTCATCTAGTGCATGAATCTGATCCAAACTAACCAGAATATCTTTACAATCCATCTGCCAAGCTTTAAAATTGTTCCTACCATTGAATCAAACAATATCGAACCCATGAACTTTCACATAGCCATCATCATGTGATGAACATGTGATGAAGAAGACCTTTCAGCCATTTTAGACACATTCAAAACACAAACACCAATTAACTGACGCTCTGATACCATTTGAAAGGGAAATATCTAGCAATGCAAATAATTTCAACACAAGTCCTAAACTTAGGTGGTGGTAGTGAATGGCTAAAACGCTATGCAAGTAATAGCAAACAACAAGCAATATGCAGAAAATAAAGATGACACCGAGATATACGTTGTTCGGCTTTGCTTACTCCACAGACGATGACTCTGTAACTATTATATTGATATGGAAACACTTACTTGAAGATTACAACGTTGTCAAGCAACGATCCTTGAGATTATCCAATCTCAAGCAAACAATACCACCAAAAGTTTGACGAAACTCGCAAACGAAAAACACTCGAAATAACCTGATTCCAATCCTTCTACTTGGGTACTGTTTCACGCTACACACACATCGAATCATGCCAAACTCGCAGCCTATTTCAAGTCATGCTTGCCGCCAGTTTCAAGCTGTCTTGCTGCCCGTTTCACGCTGAGTTCGCAGCCTCTTTTACGCTGCGTACGCTGCCCTGTTTCAGCTGTGTGCGTGTTGCTAATTCACGTTGTATTTTCTTATTTCAATCTGTTGTTGTATGCTTGCTTTAAAGAGATAAGAGGACTTTGAGTCCCACATAAATTGGGAGCCACAAAGGAATCATCCTTGTCCAACTCTTCCCAATCAACTGGGAACCAATCACACAAGCACACAAGGAGTCCTTATTTGTAAAGGACTATGAGTTCTACTTTGTCTCATAAATAGGGCACTTGGACTTTGGACATAGTCTCAAAACAAGGCACGTCGACCCAGATTCTGTTTTTGCAACTGGCTGCAGATGCAGGAAGTTGCATTTCTGCAGAATTGTTTTTTGTGGCAGGATTGCGGGTTTTTTTTTTGGCAGGAAATGGGTATCTTTGTTGTGAGTTTATGTAGTTTTTTCAGGGTGCCTGAAATTGCTGATAATTGAGCAGCTCTTTGGAAGCACAATCGTAGTCTTCTTGACCTATTTTAATTGGTAAAAAGCGTGTCATTTTGGAACACAAATCTGGACAGGATTGCAAATTGCGTTTGTTGCAAGTTTATGCAGTTTTTTTAGTGTGGCTGAAAATGTTGAAGGTTGTCTTAACTGAGCAGCTCTTTGGCTGCACATTGATAGGCTTCTTGACATATGTGATGCGTCTAAATCCGTCCTCCTCCGAGTTTGATCTACAAAACAAATGTTATACTGCCAAGGAGCACCTTTTTGGTGGCCGAGGACACTCCGATGCTTAAGTCAGCAACTCTATTTGAAGAAGGAAGTAAAGTTGGACAAAACTCAGTCAAAGTTGCATACCTTTGTCGAATGTTCCATTTACCTTTTATAATGGTTGCGGTTAACTTTTTGCGTGACTTAAGCATGTGAGGTGCAACGGAAGGATATGTTTCTCATAATAGTCTCCTCCTTGATGGAGATGCGTCCGTGGAGGCATAACTCCCTCCACGACTCGTTTTGGTGCAACGTTCCTATTATTTATGAGAAAACTCATATCGGGCTTGGATTTGGGCTTTGATTATGTCTTCTTATAATGGGCTTTGTTTGGGCCTCTATTGTTGGCTTTAACCTTCTTGGTTTTGATGAACTGGGCCAGTAGATGGGACGCTAGATCCTCATGATGGATTCTCTCTGCCACGCGTATGGTTTCAATGACAGTCTATTTTGATGTATCATCAGCTACTCCCCCTAGTTAGTGGGTACGTTCATGTATCCACTAACTTCTTGGCGGTTAGTATTCCAATTTTATCTTTGTTTTAAACTAATGCTATTAGCAACTTTCGGGCAGTCGATCATCTCGATCATTTCTTTATCCGTTCATTTTCGCACACATTTTTTTTTGAAATTTCATGCGCCATTATATCCCGTACGCTGCCCCACGAGCAGTCTCTTCGTTGCTCGGTTGTATAAAGGAGACCGTGACGGGTTTGTTTCCTTTTTTACACCATATTTTATATTAGGTTGTTTCTTCTTTCGACCGTCTTCTTCCATTTTTTTTCTTGCCTATTTGTGATGTCTGTTGGTGGCTCACTCGATGGTGAGCAACTTGCTATCTGCGAAGCTCATTTTTCTCCCAAGAAGGCTTTTCAAGCGCCTTGGATAACGTCCTTTCCTACTACTATTTTCCTTTTAACCTTGAGATCATTCTACCTCGTGAGAATGACAGTCCTTGTCGTCTGAAAAAGGGGCATATTGCACTTTACCCATGTATGTTTCACTCCGATTTTTGATTTCCAGCTCCAGAGTTATTCTGGGCTTATTTAGACTTTCTGGGTATTCCTTCTGCTCATATAGGCCCTAATGGTTGGAGGGTTATGGTTTCCACATATGCAAGAGTCATTCTTTCTGGTATTCTTTTGACTGCTAGAATCTTGCACTCGGTGATCGTTCTGTTGGCGACTAACAGTAATTGTTTTCTTTGTTCTCGCGCGTGTTTTGGCAATCTTAACTATAACATCAAGGGTTGGTCACGGGATTGGTTTTACGCTTCTGTCCATTCTGACTACATCAATTTGCGAGGTTGGCAGATAGTGAGGTCTTTCCGGGTTCCCAAGCGGGATCTGCAATTGACTATGGAGGAACAAATTATCAACGAGCAATTTTTGCAGCTTCTTGTGGTTCCTTTGGACACCTATCTTTCTGATGTCATGTTGGAGCGCAAAGATTTGTATAGTATGTGATGCAGTCGATTTTCGATGCTCCCTGCTTGAACTTGACCTGCTAACCAACACAAGGAACACACGTGAGCCACGCACCACTGTTGTGGTGGCCAATGACACTTTGATGCTAAAGTCAGACAGGGATCTGAGGAAGGCGTAATGTTGTAAACAGGGAATTTGTAGCATACCTTAGCTTACCAACCTCATGTATTATTTATAGTACTGGAGTCCTGGTTCGACCATGTCATCAGCGGCGTAGTTTAGGGAAGAATATCTTCGTGGAGATCCTTATCTAATTAGGAGTTGTGCTGTGAAAAGAAAATTTCATATTAGACTTGTGCTTCTAGAAATGCCTGAGGTAGTTCCCAATCAGAGTGTTGTCCATAGATGAAAGTTTCCATGTACCACGTATACTTTGGTATTTGCTTCCTAGTTGGAAACAAGGTCCTGTTGACTTGCATGTTTAAAGCTGATCCCCAAGAAACTTGCCTTAATAGGGCTTACGGGTATTCAAGATGGTTGTTATACGCATGGGCTTAGTAGGATATAGAGATTTGGGTCTGTCTGGCGGACTGCGTTGTGCGAGCTTGAAACCGCTTGGGCCAGATCAGTGTTGGGCTTACGCTTGGGCCTGTTACTCCTCGAGATCATCATGACATGTGTACAACATAGGAGATAGGATGTTTCGATGTATCATCAGTATGAATGAAGCTGAACGGGCTCTGCTAACTGAGAGGCAAGCTCTGGAGATTGCTACCCATGCTGCTCTGGAGAGAACTACCCATGTTGTCATTGATGGAAAAGTGAGCTCGAATGTTACGGATCTCAATGTTCCTGTTAGCATTGGCGCTATCGTCCAACTTCAAAGAAGCGAAATTTTTTTAGGCCTGTTAGTCCGTCGAAGAGGTTGTTCCTGAGTTCTGATCGTGTTCCAAAGAAAAAATGGCTCCTTGATTCTACTCGTCGTGTTTTTTCTTTACTCGAGTTCTGTTGATAGGGAGCCCGCAAGGGAGGATTGATTATCTCTGCAAGAGGCTGAAGAGATGAAGTTGGCATTGGAGAGGAGCGAAGAAAAGACCATTCCCCTGTTAGATGATGGCGAAAAGTAGCTCCTCTCTACTTATGGCGGTCCTGACGCTACCAAGTGTTCTAACGAGGATCCTAGGGCCATCGATGATAAAATGTTTCAACTGGCGGTTGTCCAGTCTAAGGAGCTTGGTGGTCATGATCGAGTTTTCGAGACGTAGTCTCCTTATTTTCTCTCTTTTCCTGTTGATGATGGGGCGGAGGTCCCACCTTCTTCATCCCACTTAGGCTTCTCTACCTCATTGGGACTGCCACTCGTTCCAATTCTGCTGTGATTACTACACATCGAGAGGGTGAGGATGGTTCTCCTGCTGTTCCATCTTCTTTCTCGACTGTTGGTGGTGGTTCCTCCATGCTTTTGGATCCCTGAGTTTTTCATTCGCGGATTAGTTGGAAGAAACCTACCCCTGAAAGATTCAAGTTAAATCAGACGAAAAGTTTTGCAGGTTTTCCCAGATTGAGTGTAGGATTGTGCACGTATGTTGATCAATGAATGGCTAAGACAGTCGGTAGAGAGGCCTTTGATGCCTGTGTTGGATCCAGGCTTTCATCTTGACTATGGCCTTAAGTATATAATGGATGAGATGAATCATCTTGCCTACGCAGGGGTGATGGGTTTGGGTTATCAAGCTAGTAATAAACCAGTGGTTTCTCTAGAGTGGAAGTTCGTTGTGCTGTTGTTGGTGTTTACCCACATCCTTTATCAATGCGACACGTTAAGAGCGCAATGCTATGAACATGTCAAAGCTGCTGGGGTTGCTCAAGCCTTATTGGTTGAAGCGGAGGGTGCACGGGATTGGTCTACGACCGAACCGAATTAGACAGTGTTTATGCACGCTTACATGAAGTGGAGAAGGATTTGTCCACCAAAAAGGCACTTCATGACGATGTCGTGTGCCGTGATAAAACACTCTACCAACCGCGACATTGCCGAGTAAAGGGTGGAGCAATTAACGGTTGCACTTGACAAGGTCAAGGTAGATACCTCCGCGATGCTTACTATCGTTGAGGGTTGACTTATTGCGGCTAGGAATGAACTTGCTTATGTTAAAGACAGGCTTCACATTATGGAGGTTGGCGGATTGACAGCGAATTGTTGATGGACGGACTAAGCTTCTCGACTATATCGAGGATCTTGGTGTTTACTTGTCTCAATACCGTCACTTGGTCTATCAGACCTTCAATGATGAAGATGGTGCAGAAGACCTTCCTGACAATCCAATGGCTGAAGAGCCATTGCCTCCAACTCTTGAAGAGAGAGCTCCAGCTAGTGATCTAGCTGCCCCTCGTCCATTAGATGGTGCTTCTGACGATGTTATGGATCCTTCCGCTTGACCTCCCGTTCCTTTATTTTCTTCCTTGAATGTAATAGAATAGTTTTATTAAAGAACATAAATTTTCTCCTTTACCTTTTTTCGTAGTCGTAGTTCGTCTTGTTGATTAGTTCGCATTGCTGGTACCTTTTATAGGTCGATCATTATTGTCGGAATGAGTTGCTCAGCGTATCTCCAACTTTGATTTTTACAGCTACATTTTTTTATCTTGCCCGAATTTCGTTGATTTGAATTCTCCTAAGCTCCAATACGCCTGTATTAACACCGTGTTGGTTGTTTCAAATCTTTTTATGAAAAAGCTGTTTTGTTCAATTTTCTTTTACTTAGTCGATCTGGCGCGTTAGTTGATTCGAGGCTCTCTTGAGTTATGTTAACTCGTTCTTTTAACTTTTGCTTCGCTGGTTTGATGCTCTAATCAAAACGAAATTGCTTTTTTTGAGTTGGCTTATTCGCTCAACTCTTACTTCGTTGATTCAAAGATCCAGTCGACCCGAAGTTGTTTCATCCAACTTTCGTTTTGTTGGTTCGATGTTTCAGTCGACCCAAAGTTACTTTTATTTAGTTGGTTCGTTCGTCTAACTTTCGCTTCGTTAGTTCGATGTTTCAGTCGACCCGAAATTGTTTTTATTTAGTTGACTCATTCGCCCAATATTTACTTCGTTGGTTTGATGTTCTAGTTAACCCAAAGTTGCTTTTATTTAGCTGACTCATTCGTCCAACTTTCACTTCGATGATTCGACGTTCCAGTCAACCCGAAGTTGCTTTTAGTTAGTTAACTCGTTCGTCCAACTTTAACTTTGTTGGTTTGACGTTCCAGTCAACCCGAAGTTGTTTTTACTTAGTTGACTCATTCGACCAACTTTCACTTCGTTGGTTCGACGTTCCAGTCGACCCGAAGTTGTTTTTATTTAGTTGAATCGTTCGTCCAACTTTCACTTCATTGATTCGACATTCAAGTCGACCTGAAGTTGCTTATATTTAGTTGAATCATTCGTCCAACTTTCACTTCGTTAGTTCGACGTTCCAGTTGACCCGAAGTTTCTTTTATTTAGTTGACTCGCTCTGCCAATTTACACGTCGTTGATTTGACATTTCAGTCGACCCGAAGTTGTTTTTATTTAGTTGACTCATTCGTCCAACTCTCATTTTGTTGGTTCAATGTTCCAATCAACCCGAAGTTGCTTTTATTTAGTTGACTTCGTTCGTCCAACTTTCACTTCGTTGGTTGATCGGACCAGAAGTTTATTATATGTATCCATATTGTGTTCTGATTCCTTTTTGCTTTATATGCTGATTGTCTTGCATGGCTGCATTTTGACGTTTTTATCCTACGTGGGATGATGATTCAAAATTTGTAATATTATTGATATCCCCTTTTGGATGTTCCGACCTTTCCTAACGGTCATTTTTCTGGAGCAGTTACACTACATTGGGGAGCGATTTGCTTTATCATCTTGATAATTGCTTCATTGATGTCTATTCTCGTGTTAGAGGTTCACGCCTTTGTTGTTTTTTCTCGTTTAATCTATGTCCTCAATCACCTGATCCACTATTGCTTCTGTTTGCCATTCATCACTTAATTGACTCGAACTGCTTTCTGATTCGGTAGCCAAGTAGTATTAGTTTGATCGATCATGCCCATTGTAGTGCCAAACTGTCTGATCATGCTCCCGTCAACACATTATTTGGTGTCGCTTGATGAGGTTCGATCGAGTCGGTTGTCATTAATTCTTTCGTCGGTAATTCAGATTGGGCTTGCATCCAACAGTAGGGTCCTTGAGTCAATGGGTGCAAGCATCTTCAACATGTTAGTTCTACTACTTCGATATAGATATGCTCGAGTGGGAGGTGCTTATTTTCTTTTGTGGATCGTTTTGCTCCCCCTAGATTGTTCTTTCGATCCTGTGGTGGTGGTATATGCCTTTTTTTCCTTTGAGCCGCTTGTCTGGTATTCCAATGAATTCATCGAGTCGTCCTCTTTGAATCCAATTCTCAATTTCTTCTTTCAGCTTGTAGCAGTCCTTAGTATTATGCTCGCGATCCCTGTGGAAGGAACGATACTTGTTTTTGTCTCTTCCTTCTGGGTCTCCTCTCATCTTGGGTGGCCAGTTGATGTTCTCCCAATTCACCATGTATTTCAGGATGTTGTTCCGGCTTGTCTTCAGAGCAGTGTATGGTTTATATGCCTTTTCATTATGCTGGTTATCCGCTCGTGACTAAGCCATGCCGATTGCAACTTCCTAGATTCCCGTTGGTTGAATTCAATCCATTCGCCATTCCAATGTTTCTTTAATTGATTGCTATCTTCTCGTGGTCCATCATCTCATCTTTTCTCTTCATTCACTTTCCATTTCCTTGAATGATTTTCCCTTTCCTATTCCTTTTTCTCTTGGCAGCTTTCATCTCTTCAAGAGAAATGTGTTTTTGGGTTGTTTTTAGCAAGATCGCCATGCTTTTTGGAGGTTCCAGGTTGAGAGCATTGAAAAAGGGGCATCTCTTTAACCCGACGGTGAAAGTTGCAGTGGCTATATTATCGCTGCATCCATCAATCATTGTCAGTTTGTTGGTGAAACTAGTGACGTATTCCCATATCATCTCTTTGTGTTTCTGTTTGACATGGAGAAGGTAGTGAGGTCCTTTCCCCATCCGTTGACTTTCGATGAATCTTCTGATAAAGGAGGTGTCTAACGCCTAGAAGGAGTCTATTGACCTCGGTGTTAGGTTGTTGAACCAATTCATTGCCGTGGATGTAAGGCTAGTCGGAAATGTTCTGCATAGGATCGACTATGTGGTTTCCTTCAATGCCATCATGTGGTGGCAGTGTCTTAGGTGATCTGTTAGGGCTGTGATGCCATCGTATACTTTGAACTTTGGCGAAGTGAACTTTTTCGACATGGGAGTAATCATCAAGGCGCCGGAGAATGGCGGCTTAGCTAATTCGTACAATACATTGGGATCAGTGACACCGATTCTGAATGGGATTTCAACAATCGTTCCATCGTACTGTGGAGTCTTACCCTGGAGGAGTTCATTTCTCTCATGGTTTCCCTATTGGGGTTATGCTAAAACTTCGTCACTCCCTTGAGCTTGGTTGGTAGAGTTTTGTTGGGGCAGTGCCTCGACAGGATCAACTGGCTGAATGCGCTCCTGGATGAGTTTTTCTAGCATCTTCATCATGTAGTTCATCTGGTCCATAAACAGGTCTACCCGAGGATCCGTGGCAGCGTCACCGGATGTTTGGGTTGTTTGGGCTATTGTATGTTGTGGATCTTGATTGTTGGGTGCCATTGGCCCAATGATTTGGGTTGCATCTTGTTCTGCTTGTGTACATTGTCGCCAATAGGAGAGTTATTGTTATCATCGCCTGGTTCAGGATCTGTAGGGTGTCATTTGTCCTAATAGCTTGTTGATCGGTTATTAGATTTTGGTGAACTTCGTTACTGTGGATCTTCTTTTTAGAAAGGAAACTTGTTGTTCCCTATGGACGGCGCTAAACTATTGCATCCTGATATCGTCCTCTTGTGAGTTTGACCTGCAAAAAAGATGTTAGACTACCAAGGACCACCTTTTTGGTTGCCGAAGGCACTCCGATGCTTAAGTTTGCAACTCTATTTGAAGAAGAAAGTAAAGCTGAACAAAACTCAATTAAAGTTCATACATTTGTCGAATGTTCTTTTTATCTTTTATAATGGTCGCGGTTAATTCTCTGCGTGACTTAAGCATGTGAGGCCCAAAGGAAGGAGATGTTTCTCGTAACAATCTCTTTATTGATGAAGATGTGTCAGTGAAAGCGTAACTCCTTCTTGGACTCTTTTTTGTGAAACATTCCTCTTCTTTATGAGAGAACTCGTGTTGGGCCTGGATTTGGGCTTTGATTTGTTTGGGCCATAATTTGGGCTTTAATTATTTTTTCTTATAATGGGTTTTGTTTGGGCCTCTATTGTTGGCTTTAACCTGCTTCGATTTTATGAGTTGGCCCAATAGATGGGATGTCAGATCCTTGTGATGGTCGCTTTCTGCCACGTGTATGGCTTCGATGACAGTCTGTTTTGATGTATCATCAATATGTTTGATTGATAGAAAAGGTGTCATTTTGGAACACAAATCTGGACAGGAGTGCAAAATATTTTTGGCAGGAAATGGGTGCGTTTGTGCGAGCATATGCAATTTTTTCAGTGTGGCTAAATTTGCTGAAGGTTGTCCTAATTAACAGCTAATTAGCAGCACATTGGTAGGCTTCTTGACCTATGTTTGATTGGTAGAAAAGGTGTCATTTTGTCGCAATTGTGTTAATTTTTATTTTGAGTTTTTTCATCCGGGTAAAGTCGTCATGTACCCTCGATTGGCTTGTAATCTATTTGATAAGTAATATAGGATTGGCATCCCATAGTGCCCTCTCACCCGGAGGTTTAATTATAAAAATAAAAAATATATATAAAAATCCTTAGGTTTAGGGAATTAAAGCCTACATCCATCATTTTTCAATTAATTGATGTGTCGGTTAGAATTCTAAGGGGAATTGTTGAAAATGTTCTAATGCAGGTTGAAAAGTTCTACTTTCCCATTGACTTTGTTGTGCTGGACATCGATCTAGTAGGAAATGCTAAAACTAAGTCCTTGTCATTTTAGGTCACTTATTTTTAGCAACATCGAATGCAATCATTCATTTTAAAAATTGTATCATGAAGTTATCATTTGGCAATATGATGGTGAAGTTGAATGTATTTCATAGTGCGCCGAACAAACAGTTGAGGAGGAATGTAGGGTGGAAGTGAACATGATAGAAAACATCATTGAAAGATCAATTCTGAGACAATGCCACCCATTAGATGAGTGCTAATTAGCCCATTTTGGTCTGGACCTCAACAAGGATATTTCCATTAGAGCCATTTCTCATTGCTTGACTCTGTACCTTTTCCTTGACACCAATCCATGGAAATCTAAAATAGAGCCATTTCTCATTGGCAGCAAGCTGCAAGTACCTTCAGTAGTTGAGCCACCAAATCTAGAGCTCAAACCATTGCTCAACCAATTGAAATACACTTTTTGAAAATATGCTAATACTTTAACTGTCATCATTTCTGCTCACTTAGATAAAAAAAAATGGCAAGTCAGTGGAAGTGCTCCAAAAACACAAATAGGCAATTGGTTGTTCCATTGCAGATGTCAAGGGGATAAGTCCCATGGTAGTGATGCATAAAACTCATCTTGAAGAGAATGCAAAAACCTCTAGAGAGTTACAAATGAGATTGAACCATGTGATGAAGGAAATTGTGAGAGCAAAATTCATTAATCTTTTGGATGTAGGAATCATATACCCTGTATAGAAAAGTCGATGATTTAGCCCAGTTCAGGTTGTTCCTAAGAAATTAGGGATTACTGTTGAGGGTTTTTGAGTTTGATACTCACTAGTTTATACCTATTAGAATTTGGCCCTCATTTTGAAAACTAATTGAGTGTAACACTCGTTTTATGACGGAATCATTAAGTCCACGTGGTTGACTGGTCAAGACTAATTTTTTTGACCATTTTACCCTAAAACCCAAAAATTGCCCCACCCCTCATTTCTTTTCTCTTCTTTCTCCCTGCAACTCTTCTTCTCTTCCAGCATGAACCCCACCCCAAATCACAATCTCCCCATTTTCACCTCCCTAATTCCATCAAATTGATGCAAGAAAACACTACTCTTCACAAATTCATTCAGATCCATCAACCACAGTCACAATCAACAACAACACCAATTAACTCTCTTCCTTCTATTGCTTCTGTTATTCAATGAGAGAGAGAGAGAAAGCAACCCGGCTGAGAGGTGACCAGAGAATAATATTCCTATTTTGGAGAAGAGACATTCGTTGTTTCAGATGAGATCAAAGCCTTGAAAGAGAGATTGCTACCAAAGTCTTCAGAGTTTCCTAGCACGTCTTCAACCCATATGCATTATTTTTCCTTTTCCTTGATGTATTGAAGTTCAGATGTTGACTGAGATTGTTTATGCCATAAGCTATGTGATAGGTATTATCTTGTCCCCTGATTCTAGGGGGCGAGGCCCAAGGAGCGAGGTGGGCGCAAGGCTCGCCCACCACCATCCATCATTCTAGAGATGCCCACCATGCATCCATGACTAGGATGATGGATGGTGGTGGGCGGGCCTTGCGCCCACCTCGCTCCTTGGGCCTCGCCCCCAAGAAAGGCTCTATCTTGTCTGATGTGGTATGCAGAAGACGTGTAGTTATTTAGTTCATTTAGTTATAGTACGAACTTCAACTCTAATCCCCAAAAAATAAATGCAAACAACTTGTGTTAGAATGCGACAATGTAGCATAAAATGACTGGTGTGATCTTGCTGAAAGGGTGTCCTACAATCAATTCTCATTCATCATGGATTTGTAAATAAAGCTTACTTTGTAATGACTGCAAAGGCTAAGTTTTGCATCTGACAGAGCGAGGTAGTAGGGAAAAGAAATAGTAGAGTACTGGCCTCTTATGTGTGGTCTGGGTATTTTCGCATTTGGAGAACATACAAGATAGATACAAGCCTTCGTGATAGAGAGTTAATTATTGTTGTTGTTGATGGATTTGAATGAATTTGTGAAGTGTAGTGTTTTCTTGTATCAATCTGATGGAATTAGAGAGGTGAAAATTGGGAGATTGTTGGAGAAGTAATGGAGGAATCTGAGGTAGTATTGGATTAAAGGTGCAACGGGGGGGTTTCGTCTGTCGAGGTAGTGGTGACAGCAATGGGGTTGTGATTTGGGGGTGGAGTTCATGATGGCAGAGAGAAAGAAGAGAGAAGAAATGAGGGAGTTGGGCAATTTTGGGGTTTAGGGCAAAATAGTCTAAATGTTAGTTGTGAGACCCTGGAGTGGGCGAACCTGAGGGTAAGGGTTGGAGCCCAATAGGCCCAAGAGGGGTTGAACGAGCTACAAAAGGGGACATAGTCTCACATCGCCTGGGTGCGGGGGGGGGGGGGGGGGGGGGATGAGCTACTTATGTGCGAGGTCGGATCCCCATAGTATGACACGTTTTAAATCTGTGTGGACCGGTTGAGCCCAGAGCGGACAATTTCATACTGTGTGGATCAGGTCGTTACAGAATGGTATCAGCGTCTGACCCAGCCAGAAGTGTGCCAACGTGGACATTGGGCCCTAAGAGGGGTGGACTGTGAGACCCTGGAGTAGGCGAACCTGAGGGTGAGGGTTGGAGCCCAATAAGCTCAACAGGCCCAATAGGCCCAAGAGGAGTTGGACGAGCTACAAAGGGGGACATAGTCCCACATCGCCTGGGTGCGGGAAGAGGATGAACTACTTATGTGCGAGGTCGGATCCTCATAGTATGACGCATTTTAAATCCGTGCGGGCCGGTTGGGCCCAGAGCGGACAATTTCATACTGTGTGGATCGGGTCGTTACATTAGTCTTGACCAGTCAATCACGTGGACTTAATGATTCCTTCCGAAAATGAGTGTTAGACTCAATTAGTTTTCAAAATGAGGTCAAACTCTAATAGGTATAAACTAATGAGTGCCAAACTCAAAAAGTCGATGATTAGCCCAGTTTAGGTTGTTCCTAAGAAATTAGGAACTACTGTTGATATAGTCGATTTTTGCTCCCCTTCCTCGTTGTTTACTTGGACTTGCAAAGTTAGTAAATGTGAGTTAAGGACCACCGTGTGGTGGTCGATGACACTCTGATGCTTAATTTAGATAAGGCTCACCTTAAAACTGTAAACTAGGTTATATTGCGTACGACATTATCTCCCTTTTATAGCGAAAGAGTCCTCGCTCGGCTAGTGCTTTGGTGGTGTAGTTTAGGAAAAGTGAAATTGTTGTGGAGATTCTTTCCTAATTGGGAGCTCTCCATATGGGATAGTTTCCTACACGACCCGTGCTTCTAGATCTGCGGGAGAGGTTTCCCTTTCTGAGTGTTGTCCATGCAAGGAAGTTTCCTTGCCTAACTTGTACTCTAATATATGTTTCTTAGTCGAATCCAATGTGTTGTTGGCTTGCCTGTCTTGGGTACATCTCTCAGATACTTGCCTTAGAGGTCTTATGAGTATTGGGCGTTACCGCGTGACGTGTGGGCTTACTGGCTCATTGCAACACGGACCTGACTGTCTGGATTCTGCCAATGATGGGCTTGTTGTTTGGGCCTTGCTGGATTGAGCATGCAATCGGGTCTGCTTCGCTCAGTAGATGAGATTATCATGATACGTGTACAATGCTGATTAGAGGACGACTTGATGTATCATAAACTGTTATAAAGAATCATGCTGATGAGCTAGTACCTACTCGAGTCGAAACTGGATGGTGGGGTATTTATTGACCATCGAAAACTAAACTCAATGACTAGGAAAAATCATTTTCGTTTCCCATTTATTGATCAAATATTATAATAATTAGCTAGTCACGAATATTACTGCTTCATTTACAGTCTACTCTAGCTATAACCAAATTCCAATTGCCTTAGAAAACCAGAAAAAACCACCTTCACATGTCTGTTTGGCATTGTTGCCTACAAGCATAAACCCTTTGTTTTGTGTAATGCACCCACCACATTCCAGCGAGCATGTTGAGTATTTTCTCAGACATGGTTGAAAGGTGTTAGAAGCCTTCATGGATGATTTCCCTGTTTTCGGTTCTAGCTTTGATTAATGTATGAATCATCTAGCCCTTGTTTAAAAAAAATGTAGAGAGAAAAAGTTGTCCTCAATTGGGAAAATTTTCATTCCATTGTAAGGGTTGGAATTTTCATAGGTCACATTGTTTCAGAGAAAGGTATTGATGTAGATAAGGCGAAAGTTGATACAATCGCTAGTCTCCCACCTCGGGAAAATTTTCAAGGATATTCGATCATTCCTAAGGCATGCTAGTTTTTACCCGGTTAATCAAAGACTTTAGCAAAATTGGGAGGCCCTTGTGTACTCTTTTGGCATGGATGTCTCATTTGAGTTCAATGAATAATGATTGAAAGCATTTGAGTGGTTAAAGTTATAACTTACCTCAATGCCCATAATTTGACATCCGAAATGGAGTGTCCCTTTTGAGATAATGTGTGATGCTTTTAATTATGCAATCAATGTTGTCTTGGGACAACAAAGACAAACGTCCCGATGTGATCCATTATGCTAGTAAGACTCTTGGTGGTGCACAACTGAGCTACTCCACCATGTAGAAAGAGTTGTTGGCAGTCATATTTGCCCTTGATAAGTTTTGATCATACATAATAGGAGCCAAAGTCGTTATCTATTCTGATCATGCAACTATTATGTATCCTTTGTCTAAAAAGGATGTCAAACAACATTTGATCTGATGGATCTTGTTACTTCAAGAGTTTGATCTCAAGATCTGAGATAAAAAGGAACAAATAATGTGATTCCAGATAACCTAAGATGACTGTTGAATTTGAGAAAGAGTCGTTAAACATAGCGAAAACATTTCCTGATGAACAACTCACTTTTGAGGCCTTCATGGTATGCGGATACTGCGAAATATCTTGTTACTGGCCAAGTGCCTGATCATTGGTCAAAAAATACAATTTAAAATTTTTAGCGAAGGACAAATATTACTTTCGGGAACCAGGTTTTGCAACCATATTTTGCATTTAGGATGATGTGGCATCACAAATTGAGGTTTTTTGAACCTTGAGATACATATAAACATTTTGGAGATTTCATCATTCTTTCAAGATCACGTCACCCTGATTTAAAACATGATTGCAGAAACCTGGTTTCCTAACATTTTTGTACATGTTCAAGTATTGTTCTAACCAAGTCATTAGGAGATGTGTTCATGAGAGTGATCAACAAATCAAGCAACTAGCTGTAATCTGATCACATGATTTTTGCAAATAAAACAGATATTGATTTGATTAATATTACATGGCCTTCTTATGAAATTGGAGCTCGAACAAAGTGGAGACTTTCCATAATTAATTTTGTACATAAATGAAAGACGTTTGAGGAAATAAATGTTAAAGGATTTTGGGCTGAGGATCAATGTTTTTACGCGGACCAAAATATCCTCAACTAATTTATCCAATTTTGGTTATGTACCACCTAAAGCCTGATAAGAAATGTAAGTATGCAAGGTTTTTATTTTATTTTTTTTTTATTTTTTTCAGGTTGAAAATAAAACATCCTATATATTGTCACGCATACTATAAATAAAAATTATTTTTGTTTCATTATTACGTCGTCCAGTTTTGAAAATGGTATCTGAACAAAGTGGTGGCTTCCCAAAACTCATTACAAGAGATTTACCATAACTTTTATTCATGCACAGGCAATAGTTATTTAAAGAATTAATGCTGCAAGCATGTTTGTGTTTATTCTTATTCAAGATCCTCAAAGATTATATCACGAGATATATAAGAATGTTGTTGTACCACTAGTATAGGAATATTTCCCTTGAAGTCTGATGAAGCGAACATATCCCCAAAGAATCCAATTTCAGGATACTCATTCCATTCTACAAGTCCAGCAAGCAACGAAGAGTAATTATTTTGTTGTCTCCCCACAAGCATAAGGTCATAAGAATTCTCTATTGCTCGAATAACACGTACCACCTCAAGACCATTTTCTAATACTTCCTCTTTGTATATGTTGGGCCCATTCACTACCTGTTCAAGTCGATATTCATTTATAAAACTGTCATCCAAAATTTTGTCATTCAAGTTATTTATGGTCAGTTTAACAGGAATAAGGCGATGCACTATCAGATTGATATTTGGATGTTTTGCCATCCTCATTGCATAAAATAGTGCTTCTCGGTCATCAGGGCCACCCAAAAAGATAACACCAACATTGTAAGTGGACCAACAAGAAATAACAGATTTATTGTTATTCAACCTCCCACGTTCAATAAGGATACCTACTGAGCACGGTGCTTTACTAAGTACCTTTTTGTTGATATTCCTGCACTTGGAAGAATCTGTAACTCCATCTATATTCCATTGCTTGTGAAAAGGGATGATTATTAAAGATGTTTTTTTGTCAAGTGCCATTGTGCAAATATCTTCATAGGCTGATATGAAAGGTGTTACAGTTGTGAAAGCACGGACAACGACAACACCATGATTTTGTTTTTCGAAGATTCTGAGGCAGTTGACTATATGATCTGATGGAGTAGACTTGTTTGATATTATGTCACGTGGCTGGTGGGCAATGAAAAAAGGAGTTGAACGACCGTAAAGCTCAATGAGATGAAGAAGATAAACAGAAATTGGACTTTTCTTAGTTGGATTTGACGCCTCAATAAGTTTAACAATTGCAGGCAAATTATTTTCATTGTAGACACAAACTAGCATACAAAATTCATCATTTTGTTTGGCATTTTGAATTGTACGATTCTTGCAACCAAAATACTTAGTTGAAGGTTTATAGAACCATCGAACTAAAGGTGAGGTTACGGTTGCTACAATCGTGGAACCGTATATCAATACTCCGAAAACACCCGTAGGAAGAATCTGCAATTAATGATTTTTTTTTCAAATGTTAGAATATTTTGAAGCATAGTTGACACAATGTAAAGTAAGGTCTAAAATCTTTAAAGACACTAGCATTTGACATGCCCAATGCGTGCTACAATTGTTATTTTAGTTGTCCTTAAGATTGAGCGTCGCAAGACTGAAGAAAAATATTAATTTTTAAATTTTAAATTTAAAAGTTGGCCGTAATGTAATTTTTATTTATTATTTTTTTAATATATCTTGCTCTTTTGTCATCACACTTCTAAGACGTACATATACAAAATCTAATTGCAAAAACCTCATCAATCTTTCTGAAATTCATAAATTGATTGCGCGCACAAACACACACACATAAAGGTATTATAGTTAGATATGTGGAAATGATTAAAAATTATTTCATTTAATAATTAATATGCCTGCAATACAATAATTGGACTGGTATTATAGATACCAGCACCCTTACGACCATTACATGTATCCAACATTTGCTTTTTAAACTCGCATATACTACATTTTTTACAGTGTATTTGGAACTGGTACTATCACACTTTTGACATTTTTTTATTCATATAACTTTTTAAAATATTTTTCACATTATACATTATTAACTATATAGTATGATCATTAGTTATACATTTTATGATTATTAGAGATAGCTTTAATTAATACTCAATGAAAATCTTTTGCACCAAATTTCAAAATAATCAAATTTACATATTTATGAGTACTAAAGAATTATGAAAAAAGAGTATTAAAGTCTATAAGAATTTAAAAAAAATAATAAAATTAAGAAAAAACCGAGTATTAAAGTCTATAAGGTATAGTTTCCAAGTCTGCATATGGGAATTTAGTGTTTACTATCCAGATCCTTTTTGTTTCCATTTTAGAAAAAAAAAATTAGTGAAAATATATGCCATTTGTAATTCAAAAGAGGAAAAGAAAATAAATTGTTTTTTGAGACCCAAATTGAGAGGAGTTAAAATGGTAGTGACATGGTGTGGAATGGTGTCTAATAATGTAAAAAAAGTCAATTTGTGTTTGGGTTCTATGATTTATACCAACTTTGAGTTTTGGTCTCCAAGTTTGTCCAATTTTGAGTCTAGGGCCTAAAACCACTTTAACCAGTAATTCTCCTTCATGTAATTCAATGAATTTTTATTTTATTTTTTGATATACTATTGACTTGGTATTGATAAATTTATACTTCAAGTCCAACAATTACTAGCTTTACGGATAGGTCCTATATTTGTTATGGAGAATTAGTGGTCAAGGTGGTCTTGAGACTCAGACTCAAAGCTAAACAAACTTAGGTCCCAAACTCAAAACAAATACAAATCATAGACCAGTTAACATAAAAAAAAACCCTTCGATATCATAATATATAGCGATAAGGGTAATCAGTAGCTTGTTCGCAAGACATCTTTCAGTGTGTGAAAGAAGGGTTGCAGAAAGTAGAGGTAAAGTTGAAATAGTTGTTCTTTACTTTTGCCATCACTCTCTTCTACTATTCACATGCCATTGAACAACCTAGTAAGTTCTGAGCATCGGTGGGGTAATTTGATCCATAATGAACCTACACGGACCAAAGTTATTGTTATAAAGGAAAATATTCAGTATAGACCTCTCCTAAATATAAGAGGCTCATATCATGGTAGTATTATTGGTGTTGTAGTATTTTAGTTGGTGGGTAACAATGGTGCAGATGTTGAGTGGATTGAGGAGAATCATTTTAATCCACTTTACTCACATTTTGGATTGATATTTCTTCAAAATTCAAAATAATAATAAAAAAAAGTCTTATGACACAAACAAGCCTTAAAAATAACAGAAATTCTAAATGTCGAGGAAGTGGGCGAGGGAAGGGCAGTGGAGGGGGTGTCACTGTCCATCCCCCTCGGGATGCATGCCATCATTTTTTGCGTGCGCATCCCGAGGGGGATGGATGGTCCCACCCCCTCCACCGCCCTCCCCTCGCTGATCTCCTCGACAGCTAGCAAAGCTCTAAAAATAAAAATTAAGTGGGTTTTGGTAATTGTACCTGCCGAGTTAATGCATCATAGTAGACTGTTACATCAAATATGCCAAGAGTAGTCAATACTAGGCCAAGCATAACCGCATCTTTGAAAGGCATTTCATGAAAGAGGCAAGGGATGATAGCGCCTAGAAACTTTCCAAGAAAACCAAGTGCCATTAATAGCATTGTCGACTGTAAGGCACCATAAGTGGATTCCACGACATCATACGGTGTCATGTTACCAATTAGCAAAAAATAAATCGGCATCAATACTCCAAAAATAAGACATTCTAGTTTATTTGTCAAAGCGGATCCAAGGGGAGGGCCATCTGGTATGACCAAGCCAAGTATAATTGGTCCAAACAAGAATCGTACACCAATGATCTCTCCAATATATGCAGTAGCCAGGATCATCAGAAATATGATAAATAAATGAATATCCTTTACAGCTTCACCGTTGGGAGTTTGTTTGATAATCCAAATCACAACTTTTCGTAATACAACTGTTATGAATATTATGAGAGAAAAAGTAGAAAGAACAAAACCAATTATATTTTTTAGGGTGGCGTTCGAATATTGGTATAGAGCAAAACAGATTATAAGTGTGATCCAACTGCAGGTGCCACTAATTGTAGATATTGAAGTAGCTTGACGTCCCAACTCTGTATTAAGGATTTTGAGTTCGGACAGGAAGGCACTTATTACATGAAAAGAGGTCATTGACACCATTACAGCTGTTAATGGGAGAGTAGATCCCACATTTGTTTCTTGTAAAATGGCTCCCCTTACATAGAATGCCGTTGGAAGTGTAAAAGCTAATGGAACGATGAAGGTTGAGATGCCTATTACCCATACCTTTCTAGAAGATCTCATCATAGTACTTAGGTCCATTTTTACCCCAAGCATGAATAGGTAAAGCATAATGGCAAACGGCCCCAAAGTTTCAGATCTAATCATTCCTTCATCTGGATTGAAAAGAAGTCGGAATTTTTTTACTCTTGACAAACCTGTGTGTCCCAATATCTGACCGCTCTGCAAAAACATTTTGTGTACAAAAAAAAGGATTGTAAGACGTGTGAATAAATAAGATTATAAAAGTGTAATTGATTCATTTGTTTACTATCATAACAAAACGAGATAACGATAAAATTATGAAATTATGATTATGGAATTTAAGAGAAAATTACTAATCCTTCTTTATCGCTGTGAGGAACAAGCACCATACTAGAGTAAAATACAATTGAAAAAAGGTCGTAATTACATCAAAGCTGTCCCAAATTTGATCAAGTTTAATTTCCATGACTTAACTCAATGACCCTATACCTATGCTCTCGATTTACTTTCAAAGAGTTCTTCCAATTGTGATTACTATTTGTAGACAGGAATTCAAGTTTGTTTGATTTATATTATACCACAAAATTAATATACAAGAAAACGTCAAAATGGGGAAACTATGGGTCATTGACATCGGTTATTCTCTATAAGTTTTACCATGCAGCGACTAAGAAAGCTTTGTGTAATCCAAACTTCAGGTCAACATGGTCAAGGGGTCGAAAGTCTAACTTGGATAAATCGAGAACCTGACACAAATGACATGATCTAAAGTCTAAATATCCAAAAAAAAGTCAAAAATCAATGACAAACATGTATTTTACGAGAAAAATATCTTTTAACTAGTGCTCCATAGATGCGTTTTTTAATTATAAAAATAAGGTTATTTCATATTAGTTACAATATTAAGAAACTTGATCATTATATCATTTCTTATGAGATTAGGCATAACTAAGTGGACCTCACTATTCTATAGGTAAATCAACAAAAAATTCAAAGTTGAAGGGGAGGGGGTGGCTAGGATCGACCCTTATCTCCAACGCGGCCCCACCCTTGTTTTCAACGTTTTCAAAGTTGCCCCCTTATCTCCAACGCGGCCCCACCCTTGGTCAAATTTTTTTTTTTTATCCCTTAACCCTTCCCACCCCAGATGGCGCTGGCTAGGATCGACCCCGTGACCTAGTTATATCATCTGCCACTGCTCAACCACTGAGCCATCACACCTTTGACCACCCTTGGTCATATATTACTCGTTACTGTCATCATACTTGGCTCACATAATATTCAATTACCATTCATTTACCAACATTAAAACAAAATCTCAACACAGAGCTGAAACAGTTTAACTAGGAGGAGCTTACCAAAATTTGTGGCAGCACTGAAGTAAAACCGAAAGGCTTGAGGACAACCTCAAGTATGGCTTTCAGCAAAGAAACCAAAGCGATCTGAAACATGAAAACCTGGTTGAAATATTTGTAGTTGTTTTGCGAGAAGATATACCTAGTGTCATTAGCAATTGTGTTCTTATTAATGCACCAGATGCTATAATCCTCACTATAAGTCGTCATGTTGTACAACAAAAGCTATCTTGTGAGCAGAGAAACTTATGCATGGGTGAAACTAATTAAGCTGAATAAAAATGTATATATAGACAAGCAACTTACTTGAAGGAGAGATGGAGAGGCATTTCCGGATGGGAATGGGTACCCATGTATTGTGCAGGCTTCTAATGGTTGACCGTGTCAACTGTTGATCCCATGTGTACCTATGGAATGATCCATAAGGCTCGACTATTTCTGGGATAATTTTTTTTGGACATTTTATTCATTACTACTTGCACATAACCAAAAACACAATCATCCTTGTACAAAATCATCATTTCATATATATTAAGTTTCAGAGAAAAGAAAATGATGTTCTCCATAACATGTGAAACCGCCACTTCATTTCATTTGCATGTCTTTCTACATATATAAGTTTTAAAGAATAAGAAATGACCAATGGGGTACCAGCTCAGCGGTAAGCTTATGGCGGATAAAATCACAGATCCAGGGTTCGAACCCTACTAGCAGCATTTGAGGTGGGAGGGGTTAAGGCTTTAAAAAAAAAAAAAAAAAAAAAGGAAATGGGCTAGTCACCATTTTCTCCATTCTTTCCTTTCTCCCAAATTGAAATTTTAGCATTTGTTTCATAAGGTAAATGGTTCGATAGGGAATCATGCATGCATGACTATATATAATACTTAAATCCTCAATAGTTGTCAAACAATTAATTTAAATTGACAATTTCAGCATGTGTGTGGAAGGATATATAAAATTAGAGAAAATTAACACAAAATATGATATCGGAGTAAATAATGAAATGTAAGAGTTGTTGAATAAATCACAATAGACCAAAGACTATGGATATAGCCCTCCTCTTTGTGAACCTATACTACTATGAGTTTGCAATTTTAATCTAATCTCAGCCGTTCCATTTATTTTGGAACCAATCTCGATCGTCCTTGGGGGAGGCGATGGCTAGGTTTTCATGGCAGCTACATCGGCGGCCAAGGGAGATCCGCCCTTGGCTGGCCGCGATGGAGAGGAGAGAAAGCTCTCTTTCGCGCAAGTGCTTGGGCTGGCAAGCACAACAAGAATTGAGGAAAAACCTACGGATTCGACAAGTTATCGAAAGGAGGGCAACCCGACACTTACTTTGTCGGATTTGGATGTTTCTAGGGGAGAAGCACGTGTTTCTAACCACATTGTGGTGATGAAGTTCTCAAGTTTTCAACCCTCTCTTGACGCGATTAGGGATTCGGTTCATAGATCCTGGAGTATTTCGAGGGAGTTCATAATGGGTATTCTGGATCAACGACATGTCCTAGTTTATTTGCAATCAGAAGTGGAAGTCTCAAAGGTTATTTCGAAGGAGTCCTATACTATTTGGGGTGTTAGATACAAAATGTTCCGTTGGCATCCAGGTTTCAGTCTAAGGGCCGATCCAGAACTTGCTCCGGTGTGGGTGGAACTCCCAAATCTCCCGCTTGCGTTTTTCTTGCCGGACATCATGAAGGCCATTGGAAATTCTTTCGGCAATTTTCTAAGGATTGATGAAGGCACGCGATATTTCGCTCGACCAAAAGTAGCATGCATGTGTGTTGAGATGGAGGTCACAAAGTCGTTACCAAATAAGATATGGCTAAAGAGTAAAAAATATGGTGGTTATTGGCAAAAACTAGAATATCCTGTATTCAAGTAATGCGAGCATTGCGCGCTCATAGGTCATGAAAAGGATGCGTGCAGAAAACTTTTGGGGTTGAAGAAGGGCAACCAAAATAAGGAGGAGGAAAACACGAAGGAGGAAAAAAGTCAATTCAAAGCAAAAAAAACACATCCACTGGTGAAACAATCCTATGTTCCTGTTATTAAAAAACGGAATGATGCTAACGAACGTATTGGCACGAGCGGGGCAAAAGATAGTCAAGGCAAAGAGTTAACAAAGGCTGCAAATAGCTAGGCAGTATGTAACATGATAGCCTATCCGACCAAGAGATACTACAAATCTTAGAAAGCTACTACACAGGTAAAGCATGGATACTGTACGTGTTTGTTCCATTCAAAGGGGTAAATAAGAACAAATACACATACAGCAACAAGAACAAATACAGCAAGCAAGAACCTGACAACAGGAACATGAACTTGTGGAATTTTTCTGACAGATCCAACTTCACCTTCCCACTGATCCTCTTGCATGCATTTCCCCCCAACATTACATCATAGCTTACCATGGAATCAAGCCACAGACACTCAGGTTGCCCCACCATCTCCTTGTATGCAGAATTGGACAGTCTCACTCTGTTACTCGAGTCTGAAACCACAACTGGTAGAGCCTCAGCCTCTATCTCTGCTTCAACCTCATGAGACTTCTTGGAAGCACAAGTACCAGGAATTGGGTTGGGTTTCACTTGTATGCATTCAAGTATGATGCTTGAACCAACAGGTCTCACAGGCTGAGGAGTTATGACATTTGCAGGTCCAGAATCAGAGACAACATCTGCTGCTTGCAGAGTCTGCAACAGATCCTTCTCCTGTGGAACATCAGCCTTCATGGTCAAATACATGACCTCCTCAAGGTGAGTAACAAGCATTCATGCCAGGAAGTTCAGATACTAATCTGGGTACTTCTGGCGATGAAGAAGAAGGGTAAGGTACAAAAGAAAGGGTGACCAAATTGACAGACTTCTCCAAGCTTGCTCCAAGCCCTCCTGAACTTGGGTGTGGAAACTGAGGAGGGAACCCATGACCAAAACTCTGCAGAGAAAGACCAAGTTGTGTGTTCTTGGCAAGAGAAGCAACCCCACATGGAGAAGACAACAAAGTGTGATTGATCATCTCTGTTCTCTTTGCAGGTGTGCATCCATACCTTCCTCTCTTTCTACTCCTAGTTGGCCTTGTTTGCAGGTGTTTGAGGAAAGGAGATTGTTGGGTGTTTTCAGGTGTTGTTGGGCCATCCAACCATGGGTTTATAGGTGGTTTTGGAGCAATGGGTCTGTACCTTGATAAGATCTGCTCAGTCTTACTAGAGTAAGAAGAAGGATTCATCATCATGATGAATGAAGATGGTGGCTGTTTCTTTTGCTCATTTAGCATGGACAGTCTCCAAGCAGCAACACCGCATATCTGAGCGTATGTTTCCTCTACGTATGATATGATCAATATAAGAATGTTATCTTCAAAGTAACATTACCTTATTTGCAGGATAGAATTTCTCCTTGTACCAAGCAGGCCTGTTTCCTAGATCAATAGGAACCAATTTGATCTTGTCCTGCAACCCCTGCTCCCAACAAATAAGAATTAATCAGAAATGAACTTTAATACGGAGGGTTTGAAGCTCCTTAATGAATAATTAACATACTATGCTTGAAACTACAAAAATGGCTTGAACTCTTGAAGTGCAAAAAGAAATGGAAATGAACTCTTGAAGTATTTAATAAGTATACAACATGTGGATTTCATGACATGTTCAAATAACTCAAATTTCGAAAGACCAACATCTCAATACTATCCCTTGAAGCATCTCCACAGGATAAAGCTCAAATAAACAAACAGAACAAAAAATCACCATCTGATGTCTTCTGTGAATCTGAAATTACTGAAATAATACTGAAATTACTATAAAACTCAATTTCTTTATCTTCAATCCGACAACAGTAGATGGAAAAAGGTTAAAGAAAATATCACTTGGGATTTGCACAGGAAGAAATTATATGTCAGCTTTACAAAATACTAATTTTGATTTCTGAGTACCGATAACAATATGCAAAAGGGTATTGGCATACTAATGGCATAAAAGAAAGTAACTTGATGAGTTGCGACAGTAGTATAAATGTGCTGTGAATATTATACAGAAGACAACAAAAAAAAGGCTAATAACCAAGATCATGAAAATGCTGATTCGCAAAAAAAAGTTATCCTAGGTATTGGATATCAATGTCAGTAACGTGTCAGGCAGAATATGCAAGATCATACACACATATGCTAATATTCGCACACAAAAACACATCCTAACCTCCTACATACAAGCATGGCATTTGCTTAGGACAGGCACTAGTAGAATACAAACATGGCATTTCCCACTGGAGGAGCCTGACCCAACAAGGTCCTCACAAGGCCTGCTGATGCTAACTTCCTGCCCATTGGGCATCAGACAAGCATAAAAGCTTAGAAATCTCATAGGAGAACCTAATCAAAGATTGACAAGCAGAAAATCCATGCAAATCCAGCTATCTGAGTGCTAGGCTGGTTTGATGAAAATCATGAAAGTATGGAAGGCTGATATGCAGCATTTTCTACTCATTACTTTGACCTAACGAGCTAGGATCACATAATTTGACAGGTAATGTGGGATAAGGCCATTGGGATAATTGTTTCAGATTTAACTTATTGTTTCAGATTTAACTTTTCCAACACCTAATATTCGATTTGGATCATCTATATTTACAGAACAAGGACCATAAACTTTCCAGCCTAAAAAATATATGGATGCATACCAAGGTATTATGGGGATCATCATAATACCGCCCATTAATAAATCCTGCAAAGATGCCTTCTGCTGCCATGACATAAACAAACATTGCATTCATGCCGATCCACTTCAATGGCAAGAATATAACGCCAGCCCAAAATGTCAACCTGGACAAATATTGTGCAAACTTTGCCTGATTAGCAAGGCTTAGAACATCGATGGTCATTTTTGCATAGATAAATAAAAACACACAAAAAGGAGTTACATTCGTTGGGAAACAACTAAAACAGAGTTGTTTAAAAAGTATTTAAAAAAAAGGATTAGGATTGGCATGCAATCTGAGACTGCAGTTAAACTGGGGCGATAGACCACACCCTGCTTGATAATATGATATAAGTGGCATGCTATCAGAGAAACCACGTTGTACTTGAGAAATTTTGTCGACTCACTGTTCGTTTTAGGGAGGGTCATTTCAAAATTTATTTTTAATTATGAATCGTAAGAGAAGGAATGGGCAAGACCTAAAATAACAATGAAATAGGGAAAATAAAAGGTTTGTTGCTTTTGCAATATATTTGACATTGCAAAGTAATATGACATGTACATAAACATAGATACCAAGGGAGAGAAAAAAAGAGGGAGTAACTAATCTACATTAATGCCGTACCAAAACATAAAAGAAGAGAACACCAATGCAGCTGCACCTGCTGTCACACAGACGTAGCTCAAGCTATACAACTGTTTGTTTAATGAGATAGCTGAAATGGACAGAGGCAGAGTATTAGACAATAAAGTCATAGAAAACAAACAAGTATCATCCAATTCTCTTTTCTGACCATTTGTGAAAAATGGAGAACAAATCCTAAACTGAGGAGAGAAAGGCCCTTGATCATCCAATGTTTTAGTCTCTCAGAGTGACCCTGGAATTGAGCAAAAACAATACACCAAAACTAAAGACTGCGAAAATCAGCAACACCAAATTCAATTACTCGTTTGTTGAGCAATTAGGAATCTTCAGTAACCAATCTACAGCCTCAGTATTCAATTTTCCATCTCTTAATAGGTAAAAATTGCAATTCAAAATCATAGATATCCTCATATAATTTGTCATAACCAAAAGATTTGCAATATGAAATGCTGAAATCTCTTAGCAGAGGAAAAGCTAATTTCACAAGTCAAAAACTTTACTCTGTTATTAGACATTCGTGATAGCTGAAGTGAACCTGAACTACCACATAGTATGTGTCAAAATGACCAAATAAGTATATGTAAAGTGCTAAAATAGAATTACCAAACATGGCTTAAGACCACTGCCAAGAAGATGCTAAATTATATTTCAAATCTCACATAATTTGTTAACGCTTCAAATGAGATGTACCAGAAGTGAATGAAGACACGTCCAAGATTGAAGGCTCTTGATACATTTGCAGTGGATATGAAATTCAAAGGGAACCCCAACAAAATCTGGAAAACAAAAAACATCAGACACTTTGTAACAAGTATTCAGATATGAGACATTTCATCACTAGTTGCTAAGGGCAGGGAATGTATGTTTCACTCTATATGACTAGGCATCCTGTGACATATTGTAGGGTAAACCAGATAATGGTGCATCTTCAATACTTTGATGGTTATCCTCATTTGACCTTTCTCAGGACTATACTAAATGGAGAGATAGGACTCCCTAATATCAAATTATAATCGCTTTACCTTGATTAACATCAATAATCTCCTTGTTGCTAAGCAATTCAACAGTCATATTGTCCATTGATCTAATACCACAACCAATCAATAGTGAAACTTGTATATGTTCAAGAATCCCATTATCAGCTACTAATTAGATTACACAAATATTTTTTTAAATTTGCAACCGTACCTTAACTAATGCCCATATATTAAATGTGATATGTATTCCTATGTTATCATACCACCGTTTCCGACTTCAAGCATGTCAGGGTCTGTAAAACAACCATGTAAAACTATCAACTTCTGACTACAAACTCATAAATGGAACTCTGGATTTAGAGAGGCAGCATGAACATTCCGCTCTCAAAGGATTCTGTGCACAAAGATAGGAAAGGGTCTGAAAGTGAAAACATATGTCATTTAAAATGATTAAGTTCTTTAGCACAAGTGCATTTATGCTGAGAAATTGTCGCTCTCATCAACATGGTATTAACAATGAATACATAAATTTGAATGCACTGTCACCCTCACCATGATAATCATTAGGAAATTCAAAGTACAAAGAGTGGGAATTGAATACCAAATGAACAAAATGTTTGACTGAACTAACTACTGAATAATTGGATCAGGCAAACCATTGTTATTGTTACTCACATTGATCAAATCATCCTTTGTGTTGCTGAAATTTTGCCACTCAATAGACATTGAAAAACTAAGTAAAGAAGGTGAGGAAATGAAACCTTGAACAAAGGGTAGATGAAGCGCTAACCTTCACAAATTTGCCATGTATACTCTGCTCCAAGCACCAACCAAAGAACCTAAAGTACAACAGTAACAATGATATTAAATAAATAGTAACTGAACAAACCCAAAGAAACCGAATAATTGTCCAAACAGCTTGGGTTGGGTTTTAAATAACTCTATAACAGGCAGCGACGAGCAGGTAGTATGTAAAAAACTAAAAACTAGTATGATAATGACTCCACCAAATAGATCTACTCAAACTGTTTATTCTTATGCCATAAAAATGACTATTTTTCAAGCAACCTTTTAAATGTCAGGTTTTATGAAAACACTTGGACCTAAGAATCTTGTAGGTCACAACATTCAAAGTAACAGATCTATTATCTGTGGAATTGAACAGCACAGAAGCAAGAAAACTCAAACTGCTAATGCCTAAATAGTTCAAACTAGGAATATGACTGCAATCATTTTGGCATGTAAAAACTACCATAATTAACTTTTCCACTCATCAGCACGTAGTTATATTGATCACGACTCAAAATGTTCTTAGAGCTAACCTGTTTGGGATCCTATATCAGAAGAGCCTGACATTGAACCGTAATTACTCGATTGCAATGAAGAAAATATTGAAGATCTATCTTCAAACACTCCTCTTGAGCTGGAAAAAGAGATTGAATGTCTCCTTGGTGATGTTGGTTTAGATGGTCTTTTTGGAGAAGCTGATGCAGACAGTATCGGAGGGGAGCCTGGAGGAGTAAGTCGTGGTGTGCTGCTGTAGGATGCTAGGAGAGGACCTTGGGATGTGCTAAACTTAGAAGCTGCCAAAAAATAGTTGTAAGAAAAAGAAAGAAGGGACAAATTATGGTTACACAATTGCAATAAGCACAACAACTAACTATCGATAAAATTACAGTATAATCTTTCTCATTGATCTATCAGTGCCACTCAAAACCTTGGAACATTTGCGTGGTAAGCTGTGAAGGATACAAACTTTAGGGTCAACATTCGGTCTTGAAATTGAAAAAGTTCCTACATACCATCTGTCTCAACTGGACCTCCATGCACTGTAAGTGAGCTTCCTGCATCTGCTGACTGATTTCGTATTGAAGGTGCTTTTATGCGTGGCAACGGAGCATCATCTTCTGCGGAAAACTATACATTAGAGATCATCACAAAGTTATTGCAAAAGAGAAAGTCAATGATCATTAATTTGCTAGCAATTAGGATGATCTGCTGAACCATGACATAGTTCTACTAATTTACCAGCAGCAAAAACTGTAAAAAGGGCAGTTCTGAACTTGTGATACTACAGAAGAGGATTGTTTGAATAGAGGTCATTGTGCGGATGGAAATTGGACAATAAGATGGGGTAGAGCTGGTAATATACTCAATGTGTCCATATAGCAGTATCATCCACCAAGAAAGCTTCAGAGTTTTACACACTTAATGCCGGTACTGTAAGATTCTACTATGTATTCTGGTTAGTTTATACAATAAAGTAATACATGAGAATTTCTAAAATACCTTCAAAATTAAATTCAGATGAAAAACTTGCACTTGCTTGCATCTGCTTTGCGACAACCTGTGAAGCTCCTCCTTGCTAGAGAAAGAAACCCAATCAGTATAACAGTTTATGATAGCATCAAGTAACCACAGAAAATCAAGCTTCTCAACTATTTTAATTAAACCAAGCTTTAAGGAGTGTTGGAAGATGTAAAGGATATGTAACTCACTGCATTTTCGTCCTCCTCTTGGAGTGATTGCATGAGCGTTTTCTTGAAGACTTCCAACTGCAAATGTGGGCACCATGAGAGTTCCACACTACAAACTATAACCATTCATATATCAAACTTTTACATGCTAAACATTTATTTCTTTCTTAAATTATCTAGTCGACTCTTCTGTGATTTTTAACTTTGATTGAGAAGACAATATAGTTTGCGGTATCCATCAATTGGTTTTTTGAAATAAACTATCTACCCCCTCAATGCCCAAGTTAGAAGAAGGGATTCTTCTGGGATCTGTAGAACAGAATCAACCAAATAAGCAAAGGACACCCGAGTCATACTGAACTACTTCAAATCGACCGAGGTGTCAAGTTAACGAAGTAAAAGTTGGACGAATGAGCCAACTAAAAGGAAATGACGACGAGTCGACCAGAATGTCGCACAAACGAAGCAAAAGTTGGACATTTGAGTCAAACTGAACAACAATTTCGAATTGACCGAGGTGTCGAGTTAACGAAGTAAAAGTTGGACGAACGAGTCAACTAAAAATGACTTCGAGTCGACCAGAGTGTTGCACAAAACGAAACAAAAGTTGGACACCCGAGTCAAACTAAACAACAACTTCGAATCGACCGAGGTGTCGAGTTAACGAAGTAAAAGTTGGACGAACGAGTCAATTAAAAGGAAATGACTTTGAGTCGACCAGAGTGTCGCACAAAACAAAGCAAAAGTTGGACACCCGAGTCATAGAGAAAACAAAAACTTTGAATCGATCGAGGAATCGAGTTAACGAAGTAAAAGTTTCAACCAAATGAAACGACTTTGAATCAACTAGAGCGTTGCACCTTGAACAAACAAGCCAATTGATCGAAGCAACTTCAATTACGACAAGCTAGCAAAACAAGATATTAGGCGAATAATTCAAAGGAGAAAATACGCAAGCAAAACATCCTTCTACAACAATTCAAAAACAACAAGTACAAGATCGAGACATGTGCAATAAAGCATGGGAAAAATCAACCCGCCGAAAGGTTACTACAAACATCCGGCTGAAGTTTTTTTCCTGGTGAAGAACATGAGAGAACACCAGGAAAAAAACTAAAAACTTTCTCTCCAAAGAAACCATGAGGCTGTGATTTACCTTACGACTCAAACCCGTCACCCCTGCATAGGTGAGATGAGTCATCCCATCCAATATGAGTCTGACACCATCCTCAAAGTGAAGGTCTGGATTCAGCATGGACATCGGGGGTCTCTCTACTGACCGCTTGTGTCATTCATTTATCAGCTTGCATGCACCATCCTTCACACCAAAACAAGAATACCAACAGAACTTCTCATCCAATTTAACTCGGATCTCATTAGAAGTAAGTTCCTTCCAACTGATTCGCGAATGAAGAACGCGAGGATCAGATAGTATGGAGGAACCATCACCACCCATGGCCGGAGCAAACGAGGAAACAACATGAGAACCTCCATCACCATCTCATCGCTCGGCAGAGATAGAATGAATAACAGCCGAAGGATTCAAGTAGGTTGTGGATGGAGAAACCTCCATCCCTCTGTCAGCAGAGGGGAAGGAGGAGGGCGAGATTGCAATTCAGAGGCCAGACTGCAACTCAGAGGCCAGACTTTGACTGTTAAGTTCTTCAGATTGAACAACAAATAACTGGAGCATCTTGTCATCCAAAGACCGAGGATCCTCTTCAGAACACTCGACAATGTCAATGCCACCTACGTAGAGATAAACCTCTTTTCACCATCATCGAAGGGATGGACGGTATCCTTCTCTCTCCTGCAGAGAGTAGCGGTCCTCCCTCGAAGGATCTCTGTCCATAGAATCCGAATAAAGAGTCGTGCGACGCACATAATCAACAAGCCATTTTTTCTTTGGCACGCGATCAGAAGATAGAAACAACCGCTTTGACAGAGTAACCGGCCTCGCCACTTTCCTCTTTCTAGAAGGACCAGTAGCGGTATGAATAGGAGCATTGAGATCCGTAACATCAGAGCCCACTTTTCGATCAATGACCACTTCATCGCTGACAGCACGGGCAAAAATTTTAGCAACCCGCCTCGCAGCCAACAATACCCTTTTAGTCTCATTCATGACGTATAAGCTATTGTGCCTCACCATATCATCAGTAAGATAGGAACCCAATGGGACCACCGAAATCCCCAATAAGCACTCAATGATAATCTGTTCCTCAACAGTCAATTTCATATTCCGATGTTTGAAAGGAATTCGGAAAAACCTTATTATCGAAAGACCACACAAATTGAAGTGGCCAGAACCAACAGACGCATAGGACCAATCTCGCGATCAACCCCTAATGTCGTCATTAAGGTTACTAAAACACGCATGAGAATACATACAATAGGTTTGGTTTGGTTTGGTTGGACGTCACGTTGAACCCCACCAAGTAATGCAAGATTCGAGGTGTTAAAGAAATACCAGAAAGAATGGCCTTAGCACGTGGTAACCATGACCCTCCAACCGTTCGGTCCCATTTGAGCAGGAGGAATATCCAAGAAGTCCAGATATGACCAGAACAACTTTGAAACAGAGAGGGGAGACCAGCATAGAACATGCGAGGATACAATGCAATATATCCTTTCCTCGGGCAACAAGGACTGTCGTTTTTGCGAGAAAGAACGATTTCATGGTCCTCAAGCAAATAATAGTTGGAACAAACACTATCCAAAGTAGTCTGAGAGGCTTTGTTCGGAGAAAAGTGAGCTTTACAAGCGAAAAGCTGGTCACCGACTAAAATATCACCAGCAACCATCGTAAGCAGGGGAGAACGAACGAGAAAAAAAGGCAGAAGAAAAGAAATAACACTACAAGAAATACTATGGTAGGCTACCATAGCGTTTTAGCAAACGATGTGTCTGCCGGGACTATAATAGACACAGGGTCTATTATAGTGTTTTAAAAACGCTATTGTAAGTTAACTACGATAGCGTTTCAGAAACGCTATGGTAGGTCTATTATAGCGTTTTTAAAACGCTATTGTAAGTTGACTACTATAGCGTTTTAGAAATGCTTTAGTAACATTAGTTATAGCGTTTTTAAAACGCTGTAATAGATCTACCATAGCGTTTTTAAAACGCTATTGTAAGTATACACAACAAATTTTTTATTATTATTTTTTTTTGCTATCAAATGACTTTTTATTACATCTTATAAGTTTTATTTCTAGAAAATAAAGATTTTAATGTGCCAAACTTTTAATTTCCATGAATGGAGGCAAAGTAATATAATTAATGAGATAATGTATTACATTGAGTCACAAAATATATCAAATTAATAATAAAGATCAGCTCCCTGTATTACATCGAGTCACAAAACATTTCCAGCTTTTCAAAACCTAAATAAAAAATTAAATATAAAACACCACGGCTCTCTGTATTAACACCTTAACCACCTCAACAAAACCACAGTCATCTTCATCAGTCCACCTCAACAGAGCGCTCCATTTTCCAGCAGGAGCTCGACCAATCAACAACTTGATCACAACGCCTCTTGCAAGCCTCGCTCAATCAGCAAAGTCCTTGAAAATAATGTATAAGACTGTCAGATAGTTAAGGGAAAAGTTAATAAAAAATTTTGTAACAAAAGTAACCATCTGAATAAAAATCTGAAGCAACCAACAAGTTTTATAAAAGCAACGAGACTTGTCTTGTAAGAAATTTCATGACAATGTCATAAAGGACTAGGTATGTGCAGTCTCACCACGAACTAAAACATTTGTATTCTAAGAACATAGTGGAATGGAAATGTTCAAAGATGAAAATGCATTTTAATCCTCACTTTTTATTTTCAAAATGACGTATACCACGACTTTCATTTTTTGTTTGTGTATTTTTGTAGGAAAAGTAAATGTACTATTGCATTCAAAAAGAAAATACAAATGGAGCGATTGGGGGGGGGGGGGTGATGAATTGTTTAATAAAAAAGATAGAAAAGTCACTGTTTCCATCGCATGAATGGGGATGCCTTGACAGTCAATGTATGTATGTTATATATATGTGTGCTCACAAAGTCACAACTCAAACAAGATATTACCGTTGAATCCAATCTTTTTCTTATAGGCCACAACAGCTTGAAGAAACCTTGCCTTCAAAAAACAAAGAACATGTTAGTTAATAAGCATTTACAAGTTCAATTTGGCATTTGTCTCACATAGTAAGATTATACAAGGAAGGATTAAGACAGGTAAGTAGAGGACATACACAGTATTTCTAGTACAAAACTGAAAGGATGAGGTCAAAAAGTTGTGTAATATGCTAACAACAACCTAGCTAGGAAATAAGTTAAAATATCTTTTACGAGATAATTTCCAACCCCTAAATTTGATTAAAACACAAAGCAATACTCCTCCAACTATTTTTCTAAAACCATCTGAAGCTGCTAAAAACAGTTACAGCTAAAATGCAACCAAAGACTGTAACTGTATTTAAAATAATTCGAAGAAAAAAAAAAGAAAAGAAAATTGTAGACTATACCAAATGGTCAAGCTCTCTTTTCATGTCTGTGATATACCTGCTGGAGCTCTTTGGCAAGTTCTACAACCTCATCCAAGTTTGCATTAGCTTCCTGAAACAAATAATACCCACTCATACTGAATTAGCTTTGCATTGTGTACAATAATTGAATGCACGGTCACTTGTTTGTTTACCGAATGTAAAAAATACCAATCCAACAAGATGAGCACCATGGACACTCCATGCTTAATGAATCTAACATGTCAAAAATCTTGTGGTAGTCCTAAGACATGACAGGCCAAAAGCTTAATTTGGATTTTTGAATCAATTTACGAAGAGAATACGTCTGACAGTCCATATCAATGTCTAGACACTAAAGTCAGTTTCCTCGACATAATTGAAATTACATTTAACTACCAAAGTGAACACGCTTCTAATACCAACAGTGCCTCGAAGAGAGCTTCTTTTAATCACTTTCTATGAAAAATCAAAATAAATTTGCCTTAGGGAGAGGTTTATAGACAAGAAAACTTGTTCAACTGACCAAGACAAAAGTAGGAGGGAAGACCAACCTCTAAGGTTTTACCATCAGGAGCAATGTCCCTGTCGTGGAAGCACCAATACTCTACACCGAGCTTGTCAAGAAATTCAAAATTTGCTCTCACTGCATCACGAAGAAGAAGATATACTCCATCAGTCCATTCATATTATACAAGAATAGCCAAAGAAGGGTTGGATAATTTCAAAATTTCTCCTTCTTCTTTTAGCCTTAACAAAAGGATCTATTTTCAAGAAGTGTATTTATCCTAGTCATAAAGGTCAGTGTCTGAATTACCCGGGCGGTATCACCCTATTAATAACAATAACAATAACAATAACAATATACATACATATATATCATTAGGATCTATTTTCAAATTTCCTATAAAAAATCAAAACAAACTCTAATCAACTTTGCCAAAAAAATTACATGAGTTCCACCCATTTGAGGAACAAGTAGAGTAGCAATCATGAATGAAGTTCCTAAACTGACTATGTAATGTTGAAAAGCCAACACAACAGCTTCAGCTGCAATAAAATCATCAGAAATTAAGCTCATCCACTAGAACACATCCATAAATAGTAACAAGATAAGAACACACATCCTGCTACGAGTCATTATGCGAGTACCTGGACGGATTATGCCAACAAGAGTCCCTGGACTTGACCCAGAGACACCTGAAGATGACCCTGGGTGAAATCTAGGAATGGAGTTAGTAGCCCGTCCTGCAAATGGTGGATATGGTGATGGCTGCAGTGGTGGTAATATGTGAGACCTCAAACATTTTCAAGTCCATAAGAGCTTCTAGTGCCTTGCTCATATCCTGCCTGAAAATGACAACCAAAAACCCATCATTTCATTTTTCTAAAAACAGACTGATAAAATCGCAAAACATATTGTCACTACTCAACTAGAACTAGTTAAATGAACAATTACAGAATGAAATATAACTACTGACCATTAACAGAAGCACAACATGAAATCACAGTATGACTGCAAGGGTGGTTTATTAAACATTATCATTGAAACAAATTTCCAAAAAAAAAAAAAAAGGTAACGCGCTGCCACTACAAGAACTACAAACACTTGATGGCTAAAACAGGGAGCAATAGCAGCAGGTGTTTGTTCCAGGAACAGGGTTCAGTAATAGGTTGGAGAAATGTGTGATTTTGCGGGTTTTCTATTTCAGGTTTAGTTTTTTTTTCTTTCCAGAAACAGGGTGTGGCCTCTGTTTTGAGCAGTTTCTGGGCACCGCGGAAAGGTGTCGTCTTCTCAGACAGACCCATTGTGAGATTAATAAAGGATGTTAATAAGTAGGTCCATACAAGATGTCTAAAATTATTCAACGTAAACACACTTATTACATTATCATGTAATCTCAACTTATTTCATCCTAATGGAAGTTCAAAACAACCATTGTTTAGGAAAAACCGAAAAACCATTGCAGACTGAAAAACAAATCTAATCCAAAACAAACTAAACACTGACTGAATAGAAATATCTTGTAAGCATCCTGTGGCTTCTTTGTCTTATAAAATTCTTCAAATTGTTTCATAATTTATTCAATAATAGTTCTTTGAATTGAATGAGAAATTGTATGATTTGAATTATTCGGAGCATTCAAGGGAACACATGGAGTAAGTGAAGGTAGTGTGTGAGCAAGCAAAATAAAATAAGATGTAGGCATAAACGAACAAAAGGATTGCTAGTTAGCCTTAACAAACAACCACCAATTGTGCATTCAACTCAATTAATACCAAGATTAGGGCACAAAAATACCTACATTTGTGCATTCAGCTATTCATTCAATTTCAACAAATACAACATAGCCATACACACCCTTTTCCACAAAAGCAAATTCATTCTGTTTGAATAAATTGTGAAGCTAGTGTCCAGCAAATAAACACAATAACATTGTTTTCCTTGTTACCTGTGTTCATTAACTAACAAAATCCCAATTCTCTATAAAGAAAAACCAATGGAGTGACAATGTACCTTGAGACTGTCTGAGAAAACTAAACTCTGCTGCATGGAGAACTCCTCAAAACTTGAAGGTTTATGAGGACTAAAAGATGGTGAAGATGAAGATATGGTCTCCATATAGAAAAATTGAACTCTGGGTTTCCTTCTTCTGCATAAAAAACACAAACACATACCAGTTACACATACCAGTTAAGAACATTTTCCTAGTACATAATCTCATCACTTAAAAAAAACATTTGAAGAACATTTTCTTTTTTGAAGCTTCACCTCTTGGTGCACTTACCTCTTCCTTTGCAGGTTCTACACAAAACCCATCTCTTCCTTGAATACATAACTATCTCGCAACTGAAGGCATTCTTGAAGAACCAAATACACCTCCACTTCATCCGGAGATGGAACCTCTAATAAATAAACAACAAGAAGTTGAAATTTAACTTCCATAACATAAAGGAAAGAACAAATAAGTTGAAACATGTCAAAGGGCTATGTGTGTCAAAGTTGGAATGGTTCATTGGAAAACCCACCATAACAAGGATATGCAAAATGCAATATATGCAACAAGGACACTCTATTTCTACCCAAAAAAATGCAATATATGCAACAAGATCTTAATGTAGCTTTGGGTTAATGTAACTTTTATTTTTTGGTTTTGATAGGCAAGCGTGCCGTCGGTGGGTATATAACATCCACTTTCATTGTTAGCATGTACACAATACTGTCTCTCAACCAAAAAAAATAAAGTTAGTTAAGTCACAATGAGAAAACTAATTGACTTTCAGTGAAAAAAAAAAACAGGTTAGAGTTAGAGTTAGAAATTCAGACCTGATCAATTCCATGACCTGGTCCACAAGTTATGTCATTGGCTTGAAGCTTTTGTGACCCACTTACTATTGAAATACAGTCATCACCTTCATCAGTCCACAACAAAATTATTGCAAAAGAACAATTAACAACATAACTCTAATTTTATGTTAACAATTCGTTTTTTGCGGAAACAACGGAAAGTGTGTTAGAACCTAGTTTCTCCCTCCCTCCCAAAGGAACCATGTAGCATCGAACTAACAAGATTGAAGATCTTCCAGTGAAATCAAACACAGCCTGGAAGGAAATCATGGGAACTATGTTGATTGAGTGTGAACTACATCTGTCGGCATGTTTTTGACCATCCAAAAGTTTTCCAAACAAACAAATGGTACATGATGTCTTTATGATTATAGCTCATTATCAAGTAGAATACAACTAATGCACTTAACCCTTTAGTCCTTGTTATCTTTATTCAAATTTGTAAATAAATATGAAAAGGGGAGAAAACCAAATAAAAATATGAAAAAGAAAAAAAGATTAGAGTACAATGAACACAAAGACTTCAACGGCACTGGATTGCTTGGGCTCTCAACCGACTTCAACGGACATATTGGGTTCCCAACCTTTCAGCACTTGCAACCAATCCAACGGATCCATGACTCTGAAAGCCTTCAATGTCACCTCTTACAAGCAAATCAAGACTAGATCCTTTTCCCAGTAATACAAAGGTTTAGGGATCCTTAATCTCCTACTTGCTTCCCCCCACCCCACCCCCAAAATAAATAAATAAATAAATAAAATAACTAATCCTTTTTCAAATTCTCCAGATGAAACCCAAATACCCAAGTTTGTTGATATTGAGGTGAGATTTTGTTTAACTAAGAACATGGTGCTTGCTGAATCAGGTTTGGAGGTTGAGGGATCTGTTTCTGATGAAATTTCCATCATTCATGACTTCATGCTTAATAATTTAAACTCCAAAAATATATTTTTCATTGGTGAAGGGAGGTAGTAGAGATTTCAGGGAGTAATGGGTCCAAGTTTGGAAGATTTTAACACAAAACACACTTTGATTTGCAGAAATGGACCTGTGGAATTTCGAGAAAGCTTCTTATCTCTGGCAAATAATTCTATAATCAAATAGTAGGGATTTTCTATTAAAAACAACAAAACGCATGCATCTTGGGATGTTAGGTGAATTTGATAATCAGAAACTGATAATATTGGCTTACTGTGACTATGTACGTACCGTGTTCTACCTTACAAGTCACAAGAAGTGTGTCATCCCCAATAAAAACAGAAAAATAAATAAACATGAACAAGGAAAAACATAAGGGAAAATGCTGACTTCATAATATTTAGCCCCTCTTAACAAAAGGCCAAAGATATGATGAAATCAATGAGTTGAGGGAACTAACTTAACTTTCAGAATGGCATAAACATAATATATTGAACCAAGGTGAATCAGAACAACTTTCATTGACCCATAAAATCATACAATAGAGTAAATAGGATTAACCTGAACCAGCTGGATGTGGAAATGTAAAAATATTTCTGCCCATGGTGTGCAATGAACACATTTTTGTTTAGTTAGTGCTCTTCTGATTCTGCAATTACAAGGTAGAGATGAAAACAAAAACAAAGCTGAAGGAAAGATTGATATTAAGCGCAATAGAAGCATACCACATATTGGTTCCATGCTATCCTCCTTGTACATCCCAAGAGGGGATCCATGCACAGAGAGAAGCATCTCACCATGCTTAGGTTGCCTGAGACTTTTGGGAGTCATACCAACAGACAATCTCTGACCATTTCCCTGCGACAATGTCAGCACTACATAATCAATCCAAATACCATAGCAAAATTAGGAAGCTACAAAAGATGAAAAGTCCACAAAGACTTCAGATTATATCAGCAATGGAAAAAACACGGTAGAGGATCCACAATCTAAGATGACAAAATCATAGTATGAAATATGATTGGCAATTTTACATACTACTGACCAATATTTGGATTATGTAGTAATCTGTCAAGGACAGTTGGGAAGTCATTGCAACCCTCATTTTAGAGCAGAATAAATGTAAGACTTGATAGCTTGCCCAACACTTGTATACATGTAGGTGCAACAAAATATTTATTTAACATCAAACAGATAATTTCTATGAAAGTTCACTACTACTGAATGATACTAGTGGTACCTATATGCATAACAGTGAATCAGACATCAATTCACCAACAACCAAAAGGATGTTTCTAATTTCGAAATCAAAATTAAACAACTTATCTTCATATTTCATGCATCCAATTAGCATAATGGTCGTCTTATAAATAAAAGGAAATGACCAGACCAACAAAAGCAATAATGAAACTTCTATAGGATCAAGTGACAAACCCCTGGAGTTTGGAAAGATTCCTGCAGTGCAAACATCTGGGAATCTGGTGGTTGCTCCATAACCTATTAGAAGAAAAATAATACAAAACAGGGAAACCTTAAGATAAGTTGAGAATAAAGTGGCCAAAAAATTATAACCAAACACTGAGTGAACTTACATAGTCTGGGATTTGAAAGTTTGCAGCGCCTAAATGATCAAAACTCACTATCAACAACCACATATAGCTCAGTAAAGGTAAAATAAGGATAAACACACATCCTATCAATAGTAGACAAATATGCTCTACTTGAATGTCCAAAGCCCCCAGTTAGTGGCACTCCACCTCCACATTCAGGATATGCTTTTGAAATCCTTTCGTGAAGAGATGCATGCAACTTTCTTTCATCGGTTTGGCTAATAGACAGATGATCGTCATCTTTCCATTCAACGTCAAATAATCCATCCTTTCATTTACTTTGGCTGTCAGATTGGGCATGTGTTTCCTTGAAAAATTGGAGTACTGGGGTTTGCAGCTGTTCATTGTTAAAATTTGATCGAAGCAAACGTACCCCTGTTAACAGATGCTCAATTTCCACATCCCGAATAGCAAAAGTCGCAGCAATTCTATGTTCTACAAAATAAGAGGGGGGGAAATCTTCCAATTGTTAAAGGGAAAACACATGAAAATCCAAACAAGATTAAAAAAAAATTTAGTGGAGATAATGTTTCCGAGAATCAAATTCAACAAGCTTTACATAATCCAATTTAGGTTTTTTTTAAGGCAAGACAAAGATAATAGTAGAACAACATAGAAATGATATAAGCAGGGAGCAAGATGCTCAAACAGAAAACCAAATAGAAGGAAAACAACAAAGCAGAAGCCCCATAATAAGTATAGGGAGAGTTCGACATATATAAGCTGTGTGGTCTTTAACAACAAATTTGATCAATCAGATGAACATTTTTGTTATGAAATAAACTTTAATCCACCTGAAAACCTCTGTCATGTGCTTGGTTACTATGTGAATTTTTTATGGTAATAGTTCACTAGATTGCATACAACGTTTTCTGAGAAATTTAGTCTTCAACCCCACCCACCATACCACGATAAAATTATCTCCACATCTCATTGCAACCATTTAAACTTTCCAAACCATTTAAATTCATAGTTCCACTATATGTATTATCGTCTGAAAATTAAAACACTGTAGAGATTCTATGCATCACATTATTAGCAAATTGGCCTAAATCTTGTAGATTAACAGCGGGTTTGAAGACTACATCTTTCTAATTTGTGAACGAGCAAGAATGAAGGATACAACGAAACAATTAATAGCACATAATAATCATCATTTTACCTTCATTATTAGCAAATTGGGATCCTTGAGTTTGGATTTCTGGCTCCTTGTGTTTAACTGCCCTTTTACCTTTTCGTTTTGGCCCCATTACCTAATTTTTTTTTCAAGAAAACATTGGAGCACCGCGTTTTTTTCAATGGAGCCCTAAATTTCAGAAATAAATTGTGTTTTGATGAAATGCAGAAAGAGGACGGAAAGTAAAAAGAGAGGTTTGGTGATTTACCAGAGAGTTTAGAGAGTCCGAGAACGAGTGAGGTTTTTTGATGAAAACACTCAAAGCAAATCAACAATTCAGAAAACCAATTGAACAAGGTGTTTGATGAAAAACGAAAAAATGAGATTTGGGGGTTTTCGATTTTGAGTAGACCTGATGGTGTTGTCAGTCCTCATTGCTGATCCTGTGAGGGATGGGCTTGTTCTGCCTCATCTTCTTCGCCAACTTCTTCTTGATGATGAACGTCTTGTGTGACAACATTTTCGCTTCAGCCGCTGAGAGTTTGGAGACGAAGCTGTGTGTTGTAATGGGTTTGTGCATCTCCTTCACTCTCGATCTCCCTTACTCTCTCCCTCGATCTTTCCATCTCCCTCTCTCTGTCCCTAGATCTGGATTTGGATCTGAATCTCCCTCTCTCTCTCGCTCGCTTTCGCAATACAACTTGAGGGCAACAACGAGAGAAAATGAGTTCTCTTGGCCTTTTGGGTGAGGGAACGCTTTAGCATTTCGCCAAGATCGAGCGGCTAATATTTTTAATTTCCCGCGTTCTTTTCTATAGCGTTTTAAAATATGAGAATGTCATTGAAACTTGAACTTTTGCACTTTTCATAGCACAAAGTGTAAAAACGCTATAATAAAATAGCTTGGGTACTTGTGGTGTAGTCCGGCCTAAAAAAAGAAGAAGAGTAGCCACAACACCTTTTAAGCGACTGAGAAATGAAGAGACCGCTCACGGAGTGACATATGAGACATAATGGCGCTTAAAAATATGTGTGAAAACGAATAGACAATGACTTAACCAAGACGACCAAGTAGCTAAAAGTTATCAAGGTCAGCGCAAAAACACAATCGACATACCAACCGTCACACAGTTAGTGGGTATGGTGAACAGCTAGTGGACATGTCACCATACCCACTAACTAAAGGGGGGAGTAGCTGACGATACATCAAAATTGATTGATTTTCACGACCGTACACGTGACATAAATCCCCATCACGAGAATACAGTGCCCAATCCATTGGGTCAGCTCATAAAACCCAAAAGGATTGAGGACAATATAAAGGCCCAGAATAGGCCCATCTCTAAAGAAGCGTAGGCGGGATTCGAGTCCAGGCCTAGACGAATCAAAACCAAAATCCAAACTCGTCACACGTTCTCTCATTAAGAAGAAGAATGTTACACTAAGAAAGAGCCGTGGAGGGACCTCCCTCCACGAACACATATCCATTTAGGAGGCAACTGTTACAGAAACATCTCATTCTGTTGCGCATCACATGCTTAAGTCACGCAAAGAGTTAACTACGACCATTATAAAAGGTATATGGAACTTTCGACAAATGTATGCAACTTTAACTGAGTTTTGTCTAGATTTATTTCCTTCTTCCAAAAGAGTTACTGACTTAAGCATCGGAGTGCCTTCGACCAAAAAAAATGTGGTCTTTGACAATTTAACAGTGGTTTTGCAGGTCAAACTCATAGGATGACGATTTCTAGACGCATCATATATATATGCTATTATGGACGCATCATTAATATATATGCTATTATGCTTATTTATTAAATAATAATTGTGAAATAAAAAATCGGTTGTTCTCGTATCAACTGTGTCAAGACCTCAAACCTAAACACAAACCACAAACCACAAAGTTGATGAGTCGTGTTGTGTCAAACCCATACTTGCTACGGAGCGGGTTGTGTCAAATCGACTTATTGTGTCGGGTCATTAATCAAGTATGTTAACTGCGCATATTAGATATTGGAGTCTTTCTAGGGAACGAGGGAGGGAGCGAGGTAAAGGAGCGAGGGATGGGTGTAACCACCCATCCTCCTCGAGATGAGCGCATCTCCATGAAGATGCGCGCTGGAGCTCATCTCGAGGAGGATGGGTGGTTACACCCATCCCTCGCTCCCTTTCCCTCGACCCCTCCCTTGACCCCAAGAATTTTCGTAGATATTGACTTGTTGGGTTTGGAAAAATATGACATGACTAAAAATCATGCGACACGCATTCAAAACTTTTAACATTCCTCAAATCATCAAATAATCATGAACTAAAACTATTTTTAAAAGATATGAACACATTAGGAAGTTCTTGTGGACTAAAACCATGGTATAGCCTATAGGTTTATCTCAGAAGTCACCCGACAATCAAAAGCCTCATCGTTGAGAAGCCTTGGAGGATTTGACAAATAGTTCTGAGTCGAGGACACAATTAATTGGTTTTTCAACAATAATGCAACTATAACATTGATGTATCCGAGTTTATTAACGAAGAAATTGATCCAAAGATTACTTGGGAGACGTGAAACTTAAACTTTTGTGAATAAGAGAGGTTTTAACATGAAAGCCCCACTGAAAATCGCTAATTTAGTGATTTTTATATATTATTTAATGCACTTGCAAAAGGAGGATGGTTGTTTTCCCTTAGTAAACCACTGTCATGCGCATCATTAAAGATTGTGTGGTACATCATTTCCAAGTATAATTGGCTTAATACATATTAAAATGGACAATTGAAGGTAGGGGTGGGCATTTAGGACCGAACCGACAACCGGACCGATCGGGTCGGTTCGGATCGGTTTTAATTAATTAAAATATTTTCGGTTGTAAAAGCCCGGCCCGACCCGAAGTTTCTGGTTCGGGCTTCGGTTTCCAATTCTGAAGCCCGTCAGATAACCGGTCCGGCCCGATTAGTTCACTTAACTAATTCTCTCTCCCCTCAACTTCTCTCATTCTCACATCTCTTCTCTCATTTCTGAAGATCACTCGAAGATCACTCCCTCTCCCCTCACAGAGAGAGTCGAAGATCTCTCACACACAGAGATGCTCCGCCTTCTTCTTCCAGATCTCTCACACAGAGATGCTCCGCCTTCTTATTCCAGATCTCTCCCTGATCAGATCTCCTCCTTCTTCTTCCAGATCTCAGATCAGAGATGATCGATGGTGATGCTGATCGATGCTGATACTGATGCTGATGCTCGATGGATGATGATGATCGATGGTGGTGCTGATGCTGATGCAATGATGATGATCAGAGTTGTTTTGGACGAGATCGACCGCCTCCCTCTCTCAGCGAAGGCGGAGGCCGAGCCGCCTCCCTCTCCCCTCCCTTCCCCGCCTTTCCCTTGATCTGATCTGATCAGAGATCTTGATCAGAGATCATGATCAGAGATCTTGATCAGAGATCTTGATCAGAGATCGATCAGAGATCTCGATCAGTTCTCGATCAGAGATCTCGATCAGATATCATCTCGATCAGATCTCGATCTCATCTCAATCAGATCTCGCTCTCGATCAGATCTCGATGAATGAAGTAATTTTGTTGTATGGTTACAGACGATGAATGAAGTATTACAGATCTGATGTTGTAATTTGATGTATGTTTTTTTTTTTGTAATTTTTTGATATAATTTCTGTACGTATGATGAACGATGAAATTTTTTTTTTTTTTTTTTACTGTAGAATTTTTTTTGCTCTTAGGACCGAAACAGGTCCGAACCCGGCCCGTAAATCGGTTAACCGGGACCTCGGTTAACCGGTCAACTCGGTCCGGTTTTGGGCCTCATAAACACGGGCCCGATTTTTTCGGTCCGATTTTCAGTTTTTACAATTTGAGACGGTTACCCGTACTTGCCCAGCCCTAATTGAAGGCATGGGTTTTGTTTGAATCAATCGATTGAAGAACCCCATTGCTTCATCAAAGTTAAGAGTGCCAAATTTACAACGATCTCTTAGTGAATTAATGAAATGGGTTTGCTCCATAACAGAGGAGAGATTGGAGGTTCATTTGTGTTCAGTGGATTTTTAAGGAAATGCAGATGAAGAAGATGGTAAAGAAGTGACCTTTTGGTGATTAACTACTCCTCTTCTTAGCATTGCCACCATACGCAACGAGACGCAACAACTCCTGCTCCGCATCTCACAGTGAATGAAAATTTTGACAAGTGGGAGCTTTTGGGGTAGTTTTTGTTTTCAGGGGGTGCCATTATAATTTCGAATTAGCAATTGGTCATTTCTTTGATAAAAGGGTTATTTTTTGTTAACTATTCATGTTAGATTTCCATTAGTTCTTGTATTTTAGTCTAACCCCCATAATCATGACCGTGAGTTCAATTATGTTGATTCACTAACTCCATACAAAATTTTCAAAATGACCAACTTACCCTTATGCATGAGTTTGCACATGTTTTTAAAATGACTAATTTTATTTTTTTAACAAAGAGGGGGGCCAATTAGGAATTATACAAACTAATAGAACTCACAAACTCTATCCTAAATTTTCAAAATGACCAATTTAGCATGTGATTTGCGCATGTTTTTAAAATGACTAAATTTTTTTTAAACAAAGATGGGGGCTAATTAGGAATTATATACAAACTAACGAGTCTAACAAACTCCATTCGAATTTTTCAAAATGACCAACTTATCCTTATGCGCGTGGGTTGCACATGTTTTTAAAATGTATAATTTTTTTTAACAAAGATGAGGGCCAATTAGTTTGTATATAATTCCTAATTGGCCTCATCTTTGTAAAAAAAAATTAGTCATTTAAAAAACATGTGCAAACCACGTGCATAAGGGTAAATTGGAAAAGAGCTCTGCTCTGAGGCTATTTCAGGGGCAAAATTGGAATAAATTTCCAGTCTTATTCCTTGCAATATTAACCATCCCAAGATCTGGGGAGTGCATCTCCACCGTTGAATAGCACAAACCCTACAGCCGCCGCCACCCTTTCTGGCCGACGAGTTGTTGGGCGGTTGCTTTCCTTGGATGGTTGGTTTCATGGTCGTTTTGATTCCTGGACTGTTTGATTTCTGGAAGATTTGCTTGATTCCCTAGACGGCAGTTTGCTAAATCGATTTGTTTCCTAGTCGCTCCTGGACTGATTGTTTCTTGGTTGCTCCTGGACTTTCCTGATTCCCTGGACGGCGAGTTGCTAAATCGTTTTGATTCCTAGTCGCTCCTAGACTGTTTGTTTCCTGAGCGCTCCTGGACTGTTTGTTTCCTGGTCGCTCCTGGACGTATCAATTCTTGGACACCGAGTTGCTAAATCGATTTGTTTCCTGATCGCTCCTGGACCTCGAGTTGATTCCTGGTTTCTTAGCATTCAAGGGCTGGCTGGGTTTGTCGGGTTGGATTCTTTCATTCTCTGCTGTCACTTCATCCTGGGAGTAGATCTAGTCCGATAGTGGAGGCGGATAGGTTTCTTCATGGCGGTGCCACAGCCAGCCAAAGGGGTTGCCCCTGCGGCTGGCAAGGAGGAGGATGGATATTCTAGGCGTTCCTTTGCGCAGTTTCTTGGGAAAGCGATGAAAGATGACCTTGACGACAAGCCGACGGATTCCACGACCTTTAGGAAAGACGACAGTCCGGCTCTGAGACTATCTGATTCGGATGTTGCAAGAGGTGAGTCTCATGTTTCTAATCATATTTTGAAAATATGAATGAAGTTTGTGAATCAACGTAGTTGAACTCACGGTCATGGAGGTTAGACTGGAATACAAGAACTAATAGAGGTGCCAATGGCATGACAGTTCAACGGTTAGAGCTTGGCGGATGGTACCACTAAGTCATGGGTTCAAACCCAGCTTGCGGCATCTTTATGGGTTTTGGGATCCTATAAAAACCCTGCTTGCCTTTCAAAAAAAAAAAAAAAAAAAACTAATAGAGGTCAAACAAAAATAGTTATAAACTAATGAGAGCGAAATGGAAAATAACCCTTTTGACATATTTAGGGATAACACACGCATGTGAACTTATTGGGGTTGGCTCCTTTGGCGGAGTGTTGTCACGAAGATGCAACTTCAATGCCAAACATTAGCCTTGCCGTGCAACCTTCGGCATAAATGAACGAATTGAAGAAGATTCCTTCTACCTGACTCTCATTTTGACATTCTGATATGGTACCTAACACGGCTCCTGTAATTATCTGATAGTTATCGGATTCCCCTTTCCTCCCCATCCTCCCTTTTTTTTTTTTTTTTTTTCAGTTGTTGGGCGGGCAACTCAGTTTACCACACAAAATACAATTCTTTAAGCTAAGGGATAGACCCAAATACCATTCTGATGCCCATCCCTTTCGATTGTGATAAACTATCAGGGAACTTAACCAAAAGTTCCGATACAGCCCGTGCCACATAAACGAAGAGGAAGCTCTAAAACTGTCTTTGTAAACAAGCATCTTAACAAAATACATGATTGGCCTTTTGAGTTTAATACATTGCCCTTTGTTTAACATGTTTATGACATCTATATTCCAAACTTAATAATGCTTTCGACTGTTTCCTTGTCAGGTTTCTCTGCTTAATTTACGACAAATTATAACAAAACAATTATAAACTCTCCCAAGGTTTGGTGCAATACTATGAATTCCTTCAATGTTTCATTTCAAACCTCTCGAAATATCTGCACTGTCACAAAAATATTAGTACTAAATATATATTATTGACAAATGACCATTCTGCAGTCACTATTCAAGCAATTGTGATAACCCCGTCATCCCAAGATTCTTTATTCCCTTGATGTAGATTATAGAATCAAAATAGTGGTTATCGTCTAAAGTCATATTGGCCTAATTTGTTAGATGCTCTTCAAAGATGCACTCTTCCCTCCCGTGGAGGCCAAATTCAACCAACTGTATTAAGACAGATCAACTTCTCCAATTTTGTTCTTTCATGAACATTTTTTATTGGATGGTCTCCCCAATGGATCCAAATACTTGTTCCTAAATTGGGTTAAGGTCCCTTAGACCTCACATCTCTAAAGACAATTAGCAGAATATTTTCCCATGTTGGTGTGTAATAGTTTATCCAATACTGGAATTATTGAAGGGATACCCTCCCTTGTGTTTTTGAGATATCTTTGGAAGAATAAAGAAAGGAAGAATATAGACAAGATAAAGGTTCTCAATGGATAGGCTGTAAAAGAGAATATCAACATCCGTAAAGGATCCCTTATTTGCTTTATATATACCCTACTTCAGTCATTGTTCTAATCAACACAGATCTTCATCAGAATTCAGAGTGAATTACAGAAGACGTGATGTCAACCAAGACAATGAGTGCAGCGCATCAGGCAGTGGAAACAGCTCCACTGCGGGTTATAGAGAGGCGACCAAGTTTTACCAAGAAACTGGAAACTATCCAGGAAGAAAGCGTCACCAAGCCTTCTCGTTTTGAACCTAAAACCACAGATGGTTTGATTAAGAGAAGCGCTTCTTTAGTTTCCCGGTGATCAGAGTGATTTCTTGTGTAATTGTGGTTATGTAATACTAGTCTTGTGAATGTCAGCATGATGAGAAAAAAGATATTGCAAGTCTGTGATTTTCTTTATTTTTCTGTTATTAGCTAGTTATATTACAAAAATATATTGAAATGCATTCCTTTTGTTCATACTGAAAATCAAACTGGAACGAGTGAGCAATCGTTTAGTTGAAAAGAGATCTTCTGGTTCGGGACATCATAGTTTGCTGTAATTTTGAGCCAGGTAACCTATAATCGATCTTTGCCCCACTGCTATAGGATAGAAAGGCAAGCAAAAGACCTCTTCCCTTTCTTGAGAACATGAACTTCACTTCTCCGAAACCAGCATCTCTGCATCACCATTTCCATATTTGAAATGGCATGAAACAGTGGGGAAGCCATCAAGGCACTACAAAAAAAAGCATTTTTAGTTACGGAAACTAGCGACGTCTTTGTCTACACCATAATTAAAATTGTATATGTATTTTATTAATTTCTGATGATTAGTTAGTCTAATTTGGCAGATTGAAAATTGTTCTATGCAAATTTAAGACGTCTTTGTCTACACCATATGTTAACACGTACGAAGAAACTTCGAAGTTACTCTGAGTACACACAACTTGAAAGAGTCTTTCAATCAGAATTTCTGTGTTTGACTTTGCTTTTGCAATTTCTATTTACATTGCCCTGTGAACTTGTGGCGGATCTGATTGTTGCCCTTCAGATGATAGAGAATGTTAAATTAATTACTTCATCAGATATTTTAGAGTGAAAGTGATTATAAACTTTTGTCCGTTTAGTCGAATCATTCACATTATAATAAGTAATTTAAGTATAACTTTTAACAAGGTTCATAGCAATTTGCATGAGGGTTTAGTATAACTACTTGTATGTTGGATTCTCATTGGGTGTTGCTAAGGTTTAAGTTTTCATTGACGACAAGTTAATCAAATTATTATGCTAAACTGAAATCTCTGAGATGCTGAATTCGATTATTTACTGCAAAAGTGATATTCAGACTAAATCTAATAGCTAGGAATTAGTATTAGTTTTATCCATTTTGATAATGTAGTCAAGATGAGACTCGGATTAAACGGTTTATCACCTAATGGGAAGTAAAGACACATCTAGACAATGTTGATAACTTACTAGTAACAGTGAATATCTATGTAAAGCAATTTACATAACAGTTATAAAACCTTGAAGTTGAGACTCGAGAATGCTCAACTAGTAATGTAGTAGAACCAGCAGTAAAAGTAAAGAACAATGATGGATTTGAAATGGAGTATTAGTTTTGGAAACAGAGGAGAGTATGATAACCTTGACACCTTTCCATCGGCTAATACTCTAGGAAATCAGCGAACATCAGTGAACCAGAGCAGGTCACCATTTGGGTTGGATGAGTTGAGCTGGGCTTGACCCATGCTGATCTGAATGCAATAAACTAGTAGTCGCATTACGCACACTGCTGCCCATGGTGACGAACGTCACCATGGGCAACGATGTTCATGATGCTCTTAACTTGGACACCAATTGACATCAGATATATTTTCTCCTTTAAGATATCGTGGACGTGAATCACAAGGCTTACCAAGTTAAGGAATACCATCTCCTTCAGCTAAACAGAAGTGTCGCTTCTCTTCTATTGCGCCCTTTGCTGTTTTCTCAGTAAGTTTTTCTAGTTCATTACAGAGTTCCTCTCTGTTGATGAACTGTCTCACATTTTCTCCCTTCTTTATCAATGAAATTAAAGGCTCAATTCTCATCTAACTGTGCCTTATAAACTATATATATATCAGGTATAATTCATGACGCATAGAAGGGTACCTACATCTGTATTCCACAATTCTGGTATGTAGGACAAGTTCACAGGAGGCGTTTATAGGACAAGTTCATACTAAGCACACCCAATTTTTCATCACACACAATAGGTATTCTTGCTGTTCACAAGTTTTGAAAGAGTCTTTGTGCCTCCAGTCAGCCAAATCATAGTGATTCTAAGACCTTGGAACACTTGCTATTCAATAATAGAAAGAAGTGATCTTCTTTTGATATATACGTGGCAAGATCTTTAGGAGAGCAATAGAAATGGCACACACCATCATGCTGTATAACAACCAAATAAATGGGAGTCCTTGTTTGTTCATCTCAATTATTTACAACTTTGTTCTGTTTTGGTGGCTATTGAAGGTGATCCAAAAAACCTTGCTTTAGTACCTAATGCACTTCGGGATGGTATTGGTTTCCGGGTTAGAGCATCTCCAAGGGAGACCCCAAAATACCAATTTGGGGGGTTTTTTGAGGAAAAAAATTGAGCTATTTGCATCCTAAAAATTGAGCTATTCTCGGGGACTATTTGCATCCTCAAAAAACAAAAAATTCACGGTTCACGGGAACTCCTTTGCTTAATTCACGCCATGTTTTTCATACCCTATTTGCTTAGTTCACATAAAATTCACTTTCTCTCATTGCTAACATGCAGATAGTCCTAATTTAGGATGCAAATAGTCCCCGAGAATAAAACCAACTCGCAAAGGAGTTCAATTTAGGAAACTACGCATCTATAAAATTTAGGATTCCTAATTTAAGGAAACTACACAATCTACAAAATTTAAGAACACCCAAGTAGTACGGAGGAACCTCCACAACAATGGCCGGAGTTGGAGTTGAGAACAGATTGAAGAAGAAGAAGAGAAAGCATGAAGTTAAACATCACAATACTGTAGAAGAAGAAGAAGAAACATTGCATCCGGAAATCGAAGCAGAAGAGAACGAGAAGAAGAATAATAATAATAAGAAGAAGAAACATAAGAAAGTAAGTAAGCATTCTTGATTTCTCGACTTTTTCTTGTTAACATATTTTATTGTTTATGATCAAAATCAAACTCTAGTTAATGGGTTATTTGCATATTTTATTCTTCAATGCCATTATTCAATCTTTGGAGCTTACTTAGTTTCTTGTTTTACTTTGGGATCTAATACTCCAACCCCACACTGAGATTTGATGTGTTATATATTATGTTATACTATTTAAACATCAACATGAAAACCTCGAAACTTGCTTCCTAGTTTTGAAATGGAGTATTATGGTAGTTTTGTATCAGACATTGTGTTGGTGAAGTCACTTGTGTTGATATTGTATTATGTACCATTACCAATAACACACATTGAGGATTAGTAAAACCCCATTCCGTTATAGTTTCTTTGTTTTCAAATATTGACATGTTAGATTGAGGTGATTTTCTTATCTATATCATTCTTTTATTGGTTAGAGGTTCTACTTATGAATTGTTCAAATTCTTTTTGAAGCAAAAGACTTGTGAAATCAATGAAATCGTTGATGACCGGGCAAATGAACTACACCAAGTTGTTGCACATACAGAATCGAGAGTTTCCATTCCTTCCCTTGAGGTTATGCTAGATGAGACCGATAGCATTGTTGAAAATTTGGGAAGTGGAACAAAGGAATTAATCAGTAAGGCAAGTAGCAACGTTGAAAAGAACAAGAAGCATTCTGCAAAAATAGCAAAGCAGAAGAGGTCATTTCACTATTTACATATAACATCATGAATGTTTATTGTATTAATGTGTTCTACATTTTTGTTTAATTATGGAACTATTGTGCAGGGAGCTAGAAATCAGAGCTGCTGAGCAAAGACTTTTAGAAAACGATGCACCACAGACTCCAGAGGAGTATGAGAAACTGGTCAGAGGCTCGCCTAATCAGAGTAAGCACTGGATCAAGTACATGGATTTCATGAAAAGTCTAGCTGACATCGAGAAGGGTCGCTCAATTGCTGAAAGGTAAGACTTCTAACCATGCATGAAGATTGATATATATTTATTTTTTTATTTCAAAATTTATCACGTATATCCCCTCATACACAAAACCTACCCCAAGGACACCCTGCATGGAGATAACATGTATGGTCACTGGAAGTCTGGAACTCTGTTTGTAATGCTGAAAATATATGCGCATTTCATTTCAGTTAAAGTTTCAATACCTCTTTTCTTTAGGCTATCTTAGCCTCGCTTAGAATTTTTAGTTTGGGGTAAAACATATCCTCTTACAGACATTAGTACTCAGTGCATCATAATGTTGTTGCTTGGTTGAGTTTTTATCAAATTATTGTAAGTTTTAGTTGTTCCCAAATTTTTGTTTTTGACACATCTTTTTTAAACTCTCAATCTTGTCCTTAAATCTCATTCAAGACCAGAGCATAATTGGTTCCTTCGCTCATGACATAATTAAACTCATCTTTGATCGTGATACGTTGGAGTTGTTATCTATCAGGGCTGGACCTAGATGGATGCTTTAACCCATCTATGTAGCAAGAGCTAAAGCCTATTGAATTGTGGTACAGTTAGCATTTTGCCTTCAGTTCAAAAACTTTATACTATCGCAGACTAGAATCCAACTATGCACATAAACAGTGCCGGTCAAGCCTATCAGATACTCAATACTGACATTTAGAGGGTGTGTCAAGTGTTACTTATTCAACTACAATGGGAAAAAGATATGAGAAGCCTTCTCAACCTCCATACCACGCATTACACAATAAACATTTATCAATTGAGGGAAGTTTATCCTAAATCAAGAACCATATAAAGAAAAAAAAAACTTGTCATATTACTTGCTCAAATTCTTCTCATCTTTTTTGTTCTGAAGGGCTCTGCGAACAATAAATTATCGAGAAGAAGCTGAGAAGTTAAAAGTATGGATAGCTTGTTTGGATTTAGAAAATCAGTATGGAAATCCTCAAGAGGTAAAATAATTTGATTCATGTCATGTTTGGTTACTTCATTAAACTATTAGCTTTTTTGTGAAAATTTAATCATCTTTCAGGAGGCTGTCATGAAAACATTTCAAAAGGCATTGCAGTATTGTGATCCCGAACAGCTGCATTTAGCACTATTAAATATATATGAAAGGACAGAGCAACATAGACAAGCAAATGAACTTTTAGACAAAATGACCAAAAAGTTTAAGCACTCCGTCAAGGTATTTGCTAGTTTTTCTCTCTTCACATTCCTTGTTTGAAAATCCTGAAGTTGTTTTCTTGGATTCAGGTTTGGTATAGGAAAGTAGAAAGCCTCTTGAAACAAGAAAAAGAAGGAATCCAATCGACTGTGAAGCGTGCTCTGCTGTGTCTGCCACAACGTGAACATATAAATTTCATCAGAGATGCTGCCATCCTTGAATACAAACATGGTGTACCCGATAGAGGTAGATCCATGTTTGAAGAACTGCTGAGAAACAACCCAAAGAAAATACCTTTATGGCAAGCCTACATTGACAAAGTAAGTTGAACTTCCGATGTTATAGAAATTTCTTGAAGTTTCCTTGCTTTAGCTTACAAATATTCTGTTGTAACAATATATTCATGTTACCAGGAGATTAAACTTGGAGACAAAGAAATCATCCGTGCATTGTTTGAAAGAGCAATGTGTCTAAGTATTCGCCCCAAACAAATGAAGGTACTCATGCTGGATTGAAATACATACCTTGCTTGTCCTGTAAAGAGCCCCCACCCCACTATCACCATCACACACACACACACATGAACACCAACAAATGGCTTCTCTTATTTCTGTATGGGTTTCCTCTGTGATTTTAACCATTGGTTCTTCAGGGTCTATTCAAAAAATATCTGAACTATGAGAAAGCTTTCGGTGATGAAGAACGTGTTGAGTACATCAAGAGAAAGGCAATGGAGTATATTGACTCACTCAATTGAGAACGTGTTGATTGGTAGATTCAGCTTGTTCCTCTAAATTAAAACTTAAGTGCATTAGTGAGATTCCCATTTAGGAATTTGAGATGGAAGTCCCTTCTGAGACTTCATTTTGACTTCATTTCAGGGAGTTGTCTATTGAAACTAGTTGCGACTTGCTAAATTAATGTATATGTATTTTATTAATTTCTGATGATTAGTTAGTCTAATTTGGCAGATTGAAAATTGTTCTATGCAAATTTAAGACGTCTTTGTCTACACCATATGTTAACACGTACGAAGAAACTTCGAAGTTACTCTGAGTACACACAACTTGAAAAAGTCTTTCAATCAGAATTTCTGTGTTTGACTTTGCTTTTGCAATTTCTATTTACATTGCCCTGTGAACTTGTGGAGGATCTGATTGTTGCCCTTCAGATGATAGAGAATGTTAAATTAATTACTTCATCAGATATTTTAGAGTGAAAGTGATTATAAACTTTTGTCCGTTTAGTCGAATCATTCACATTATAATAAGTAATTTAAGTATAACTTTTAACAAGGTTCATAGCAATTTGCATGAGGGTTTAGTATAACTACTTGTATGTTGGATTCTCATTGGGTGTTGCTAAGGTTTAAGTTTTCATTGGCGACAAGTTAATCAAATTATTATGCTAAACTGAAATCTCTGAGAGATGCTGGATTCGATTATTTACTGCAAAAGTGATATTCAGACTAAATCTAATAGCTAGGAATTAGTATTAGTTTTATCCATTTTGGTAATGTAGTCAAGATAAGACTCGGATTAAACGGTTTATCACCTAATGGGAAGTAAAGACACATCTAGACAATGTTGATAACTTACTAGTAACAGTGAATATCTATGTAAAGCAATTTACATAACAGTTATAAAACCTTGAAGTTGAGACTCGAGAATGCTCAACTAGTAATGTAGTAGAACCAGCAGTAAAAGTAAAGAACAATGATGGATTTGAAATGGAGTATTAGTTTTGGAAACAGAGGAGAGTATGATAACCTTGACACCTTTCCATCGGCTAATACTCTAGGAAATCAGCGAACATCAGTGAACCAGAGCAGGTCACCATTTGGGTTGGATGAGTTGAGCTGGGCTTGAACCATGCTGATCTGAATGCAATAAACTAGTAGTCGCATTATGCACACTGCTGCCCATGGTGATGAACGTCACCATGGGCAACGATGTTCATGATGCTCTTAACTTGGACACCAATTGACAGCAGATATATTTTCTCCTTTAAGATATCGTGGACGTGAATCACAAGGCTTACCAAGTTAAGGAATACCATCTCCTTCAGCGAAACAGAAGTGTCGCTTCTCTTCTATTGCGCCCTTTGCTGTTTTCTCAGTAAGCTTTCCTAGTTCATTACAGAGTTCCTCTCTGTTGATGAACTGTCTCACATTTTCTCCCTTCTTTATCAATGAAATTAAAGGCTCAATTCTCATCTAACTGTGCCTTATAAACTATATATATCAGGTATAATTCATGACGCATAGAAGGGTACCTACATCTGTATTCCACAATTCTGGTATGTAGGACAAGTTCACAGGAGGCGTTTATAGGACAAGTTCATACTAAGCACACCCAATTTTTCATCACACACAATAGGTATTCTTGCTGTTCACAAGTTTTGAAAGAGTCTTTGTGCCTTCAGTCAGCCAAATCATAGTGATTCTAAGACCTTGGAACACTTGCTATTCAATAATTGAAAAAAGTGATATTTTTGTGATATGTGGCAAGATCTTGAGGAGAGCAATAGAAATGGCACACACCATCATGCTGTATAACAACCAAATAAATGGGAGTCCTTGTTTGTTCATCTCAATTATTTAAAACTTTGTTCTGTTTTGGTGGCTATTGAAGGTATTCCAAAAAAACTTGCTTTAGTACCTAATGCACTTAGGGATGGTAATGGGTTGGGTACTGGTTTTCGGGTTAGAGCATCTCACCCCAAAAAACCCAATTTTTTGTGGAAAAAAAATTGATCCAGTGGAACTCCCTATACAGACATCCATTTTATCACGGTCTCTCACTTCCCCCTATATTTGAGGGCATCCATATTATGTCCCAAATACCAACCGTCATATAAAAAATATTTTAAAACTCTAATAGTATAATTCAAATTAAGTTGATATAAAAAAAGTGGAAGATAAATTTAAAAAGTGATGAAAAAGTTAAAGTGGGTATTATGGTTGGAATGATGAAAAAATAAAAAATTCCTAAAATTAGTTTTTGGTTAAAATAAGATATAGTTATTAGCCCAATTTAACTTTTACGCTTATAAATGCTCTAAGGGTTATACCCACCACATTATTTTCTGAAGTTCATACAAATTTGACAACATCTGCCTATTTATAATGACACTCATAGATTGGAATGGTGGTCTATGCTCAAACTATATACATCTACCCAAGCCCGACCCTTGGCATAGGCATACTAGGCCAGGGCCTAATGCACCACTAAAAATCCACTTTCCAGGGGCACCAAATTTTGAAAAAATATAATAAAATATAATGTACTTAATATGTCGAGGTCCCGGAGTGTGAGGCTTTTCGATACTTAGGGTCTATAATTCAAAAGAATGGGGCTATTGGAGCAGATGTAGACCATAGGATTAAAGCTGGTTGGTTGAAATGGCGAATGGCGTCAGGAGTATTATGCGATAGAATGATGCCTGCAAGGCTAAAAGGGAAATACTATAAGACAATTGTTCGACCAGCCATGCTATACAGTTCAGAATGTTGGGCTACTACGGGACAACATACGCATAGGATGGCAGTAGCAGAAATGCGTATGTTAAAGTGGATGTGTGGTAAAACTCGTAAGGATAAAATTAGAAATGAAAGAATTAGGAGATACTTAGGTGTAGCGCCCATAGAGGAAAAAAATTAGAGAAAGACGTTTAACTTGGTTTGGTCATGTGCGGAGGAGACCAAGCACGACGCCAATTAGAAAATGTTTAGATTGGCAAGTTAATGGAGGGTGTAGACGGAGGGGACGACCGTTGAAAACTTGGATGAAGACGGTGAATGAAGATATCATTGAGCTTGGATTAGGTGAGAAAATGTGGGAAGATCGCATTGCTTGGAGAACCAAAATCCATGTAGCCGACTCCGAAGATCTCGGGAATGGGCTTAGATGATGATGATGATGATGATGATTGTATTTTGGTGTTAATTATTAATTGCAAATCATATTTAAATTTTCACTCAAAATTTAAACCTAAAAATTATTGAGGAAAACAAAATATGTAAAGTTCGCCTATGGCACCCATATTCTTAGGGTCGGCCCTGCATTCAGCTCTATATTTAAATTGACATCCATGAACTAGACGGTGGTTAGTGATTGCAGTTCCAGGTGAGATGGGAAGAACTCTCGAAACACACTAAACTCGATCCATTCTTTGTTATTAAGCCTTTCGAGCTCTCCAGCCATGAGTTAGCATCAAAACCCATATCTCGATATGAGCATAACACATATCTGAAGGCCATCGTTGGTATTCATCTATGACGAATGTTATGATCATAAAATACTATGTGGGTGCTCTTGTAGCTGTAGGTGGTGGGACTTGGATTAGCGAATATGCTCATTCACCACACGCTTTCACCAATTTCGAATCGCCAAGTTTCCACATCAAACACCTCTTTTTTCACACAGCACAACACATCAAGGAGACAAAAGACTGAAAAACTTCCATTACAAAGAGATCTCTCTAATTTCTGTTTTTTCTGAAAGGTATTGTTAAATTTGCTCAACTGGGTCTTTGATTTTTCTGTTTTTCCTTAATGGGTTTTATTTCATGAAGCTGTACCGTCTCCTATTGTTCCCAAATTTTCTTCTTGTTAGGTTATACTACTGTCATAGAGAGATGAAATCCGCATAACCCCATATCAGTTTTGCATCAGATTCATATGTGTTCATCTAAAAAATCAGATTTTGTGATTTGGGTATTTTGAATTTCACCCTATCTTGCATTATACTCTTTGATTCATTGAGGAATATATATGCATACACATTAAAAGCAAAAGATGGGAATATCTCAATTGATTGGATTGAAGGGATTGGTTCTGCTTTTAGTATTTGGGTTCCTTAGAATTTTCACCTTCTTGACCTTGTTATCCATTCCTATATTACACTGGTCATTGGTGTCATTCTTGGTATCCATTGCTGCTCTTCCATCCATTAACCTTCCTTTGTTATTGGGGAAGCGGCGCGACGGCAGCTTCCCCCTTTGGTCAATCATTCTGTTTGGTCCATTCTTGCTTTTTGTGCAGAGTTTCGTGAAGTTGCGGAGATTAGTAAGTAGGGAACCACCTTATAGTGAAATATGTGAGGGTGTGTATGTTGGAGGATGGCCTTCTTCACTTGATAAGTTGCCTCCTGGTGACCCAGCTGTTATTGATTGTACTTGTGAGCTGCCGAGAAACCCTGATGTTGCAAAGAATGGTTATTTGTGTGTTCCAACATGGGATACGAGAGCTCCTCAACCGTCAGAAATTGAATCAGTTGTTCAATGGGCTCGTAGGAAGAGAGCTCAAAATCGGCCTGTCTACGTGCATTGTGCTTTTGGTGAGTTAATTCACTCTCTAGTTTCAATTGTTTGAGTTATACTTATGTTTTAAGGGTCCATGCTGAATTCTTTGCGCATATAATTTTGAAATACTTGTATATTGTTCTTGCATGAACTGTCCAGAATGTTTATGCTTTCGTTGCATTTTATTTCTTGATTTCTTCAGTAAGTATAACACTTTAAACAAAATTATAAGTTGTATGATATACACTTAGGGGGGTGTATTGTATCTGGATTTTGTGGGCAATTTAATAAATTCCATGGATTCTGAAAATCCAAGTGTATTCAATTTGAATTTTAAAAAGTCCACAAAAGTCTAGGGGTATTCAATCAGGATTTTAAAAAGTCTTTCTGAAATCCACAAAGTCTAGGGGTATTCAATATGGATTTCAGAAAGTCCACAAAAGTTTTAGGGTATTCAAAATATCATTCATATTTATGGATTTGGAAAATCATGGATTCTTATGGACTTTGTAGTGTTAGATATAAATAACAAAGTTCAATAGTTTGCCAGCCTCCATATCAAAGATTTCAACGTGAAAAAAAGTCTCCCAAAGTTCATAGTTGCATCGTTGATGATTTTGGGTTAGGGTTTGTCAATTAAACTGAATAAGACTTCCATATTCCACAGAGGTCAATCCTTATCCTCGAAACGCCCGAGCTTTCAAGGTGAAAAGGGAACCTTTTGGGCCGCCCCCTCTCCCTTAACCTAATTGTGGTGAATACTTTGATTGAAAAATTTCAAATGGCCATGAGTTAACTTGATGACTCTCACAAACTGGAAGTAACTGAAGAAGATATGTAATTGGTAATATGACTTCTCATCTTCATCTGAGATATTTCGGACTTCCAACCCACTAATGGATAATAGGGACCCAGAGAGGAGATATATCATCAACCTATTCTGTCTTCTTATAAAACTCGCATGACCGCAAGTGGGGAGGGGCTGTGGAATCTTCTGTCATTTCTCCTTCAGAACTCAATACCTCCACCTCTATTTCAATTTTCTTTATTTTCATTTCTGGGTGATTATAACAAGAGTATACTACAGTGTATTCAAGTGATCAATCTTTCTCTAGATAAATCATACAAATTTGATATCCACTCACTGAGAATAACTCACTTTCAAAGAAAGTTGTGTACTACCTTCAACAGAATAGCCTATATCCTATTGTTACTTTCTTGTTATGTTAACAGTTTCAATGGTTGTTTACACTTTGCTCCAACTCAATTACATATAATCAGCGCGATAGTGCTTTAACAAGGTCATTACATTCTAAGAAATGTAAACATATTTCTAGGGGTTTATACAATTTCTTTTTAATGCAACTATTTAGCTAATTTCATATTTATTATGCATTACTCATATTTTTTTGCAGAATTTCCCCAACGCCCTTACATTGCATTTATCTTATGTATATCGGCCCAACATGTATACCATCATCTCACATGCCCTTGTAAGGGAAATTTAAATAATGGCCAAAATCTGAAACCTTATAGAGCAGAAATAGAAGATACTAGTCATGGAGGCAGCCAATGAATTTTCCATGTTTCCTTCCATCAACCTCTTGAGGGTCTATAAATCTGGAAGTTGTGTTAGGGTTTAGAATGATAATGAAGAAAGTGACCATGATCATGAAGGAGAAGAATAATCATAATACAATTTTATGGACGTTTACTTCTTATTTTAAAGATGCTAATTAACAACCTTTTCTTTTTCTAGTTTTTTTAGCACATGTATCTCTCACTTTTGTTAATTATATGCGGACGTTTTTTTGTTTCATCACTATTTACCAACTTCTTTTTTATCTTGCAAATAATTAGAGATCTGTAAAAGTCGTTCATACAAAGTCCGTGGATTTTCATAAATCTCTAAAAAGTCTGTAGCAAAAGTCTATAGATTTAAGAAATCAGCAGAAGTCCGTGGAAAATTTAAAGAGTCTGTGGACAATTTAAGAGTTCGTGGACTTTTCAAATTATTTATCAATTCCATAAGAATCCATATACAATACACCCCCCTTAAGTTGCTCTTAGCTTAGTAATCATCTGAAGGTATTTGGCAAAGGTTTGCATTTCTCAACGTTAGTTATTTTTGGTCAACCTACTCAGGCTATGGTTGGTTGTGTGAAAATACCCAAGTGATTCGCGCACTAAACTCTATAATTAGTAGAAGCAATGCCGTATGATCTAAATCTATAATGATTTCCCACATTTTTTTTATTCATTTACATCATGCGTGCATATTGGGTTCAAAACAATAACACTAATATTTATATTTTAGATGTTTGTTTGTTTTTACCTATGTCTGTTATGGTCTTTAATAATTTATGAATAGACATTTTCCCGTGCCTATGACATTCCTTCTCATTATCACACGTGCCAAACTGGAAGTCTTTGGATAATTCTTCAGTGCCCTGTTTTCGAACTCGATTTGGACTTCATTTCTTGATATATTGGGGTTTTGTAGGTAATGCCATATAAAATGAGATAATGTCTTCCAAAGTAACCAAAAAAGAAACAAGAACCCTTGAAATCATACCCCCTTTGCATTTTCTTAGGTTTCGACTCATTGATCTCGCGCATCCTATAAAATCCTCTTTATTTACGAACTATATAACATAGGTATCATATGTTGGATCAATCACAAATTGTTGTATTTCTTATATCATTTTCCCCTATTTTAATAAATATATGCTCCTCCCTTACTTCTCTCGAAGGTTGGCATAATTATCCATCTTGAAAGCAACATACCTCATGGATCAATCTTCCAATCATTCTTCAACTTCATGAAATCGTGAAATTGAGAACTTGCATAGAGTCCTCCCATAGAAAATCTTGAAATTTTGAAATGACAATAGCTCCTGCAAAAAAAAAAAACGATAAAATATAGTCACGTCGCCACACTAGTGATCCTTTCAGATAGTGAATCATCTTCACCTCTCTTAGAATTTTATCCATTTGTTAGACACGTCTGCTCTCAAGTCACGACCCCTCAAAATCGACTGCCATGGCTTGCTATAACTACTCACCTCAAACTTACGTCACCATTCCCTATCTCCATAAGTACACCCAATTCATCACTCTGAACCTCTTACGAACTAGAGCGCTTCATTTTCAAATTATGAACCCTATTCTCTTTCCATCAATGATATCTACATGAGGTTGGTTGGGAACAGAGGATAAGGGTTGGAGTATTGATAAGACAAGATACTTGAGATAATGGACAAATTGTCGGGGGTACTTTGCATAAAAATATTTTTAGCCTTTGTTAAACCTATATAATGACACGGATATGATTATCGTGTCTGACACGGATAAGAAGTGTCGACACGTTGCTAGAAAAATATAATACGAGATACGCTAGGGAACACGCTTGTACATTTTAGTATTATGTGTCTTTTAGCAATATTCATTCACTTGTAGGTCAATATTGTTACTCGTGTACTACTAACATGCCATAATATGCATGTAACGTTAGTATAGAATTGAAACTTTTTAAAGTTATGTGAAAAAGTTTATGTTCTAAGCATGGAGTGTCTATGAATGTCGACGCACTTTCTTTTAGTAGAAATAAAATGTCGTTACATAGCACCTCTAATCTTAAAATTACACTGTCAAGAGTCCATCCCAGAACCAAGGTTTAAAATAAGCATCATGTTAGTATGAACTCTGCAAACTGCGGAGTAGTGAAAAGCAAGGATGCATTTACATGTGTGTAGTGTCGGACACGGACACGATACGAGGACTCCGCAATTTAAAAAAATTAGGGCTCGGTGACATGCAGTGTAGTCCAAGCGACCGCCTAGGCGCGCCTCAAGGCATTTTACAGTATTCTGCCTCAAAGTGATGCAATACGCTTCGGAGAAAATGAGGCGTCCGTCTCGGCCCGCCTCAGCCGCTTCACTGCCTCAACCCAAAAATGGTTGCAGCCAGCCCAATTGCAATCCATTTACAACCCATTTGCAGCCCAATGCAACAAAAAGATGTTGCAACCCACTCTACAATAGGGTTTATGTTTCTTGGTGTAATATTTGATAAATTTGATAAAAACAAGATAAAACATTTTCAAGTTTTGATAAATTTCACATTTATTTATTATTTTTGGAGAAAATATATCATGTTTTGATCAGTCTGTGATCACAATATTGATTTTTCATAGCATAGTTAAATGATTTTTATGCTTTTGAAATACCAATAGTGATCATATTTGTGAATTTTTACCAACCATTCCAATAATTTCTTCTAACAAATGCTTAATATTCTCAAGTTTCTATTTTTCAAGATCATTGATTTTCAATAATTTAGTGGATGTTTGCAAGTTACTTGACACTTATGTAATACATCTTTTCGCTATGTTATACAACTTTATTATATTTCCGTTTAGATTTTAGGTAGTTGTGTCACTTTTTGTACATATTTGTTTATGATACTTGTCAAAATAATGATTTATACTAAATGCTAATATGTTTCAATTTATTATAAAAAAAATATTTAAAAAAGGTTAAGACCGCCTCACTTCACTAAGTCGTCCGCTTCGCCTCACGCCTCAAGCGTTTTCAGGCCTGTCCGCCTCAACTCCTAACTACAATAGCGACATGACGACATGTCGTATCTTACTATTTGCTTGGAGAACCAAAATACGTGTAGCCAACCTTAAGAGTATCGGGAATGGGCTTTGATGACGATGATACGGACATAAACAATAATGAATAATCCAAATACTTAAATAAACATTCAAAGACAAGTAATAATGACAAAATTCAAAGTCGGTGACGACATGTGTTAGGTGAGATGGATCACCATACTTAACTAAGCACTCCAACCCACTGCTCCCGATGCAACTTAGCTAACACACTAAACCTTCACATTTCTTGCCACTGCCACTTTCACCAACCCACCTTCCTAACCAAACGCCACGCCTCCCCTTAGCATCGTTTCCACTTTATACTTGGTGACTATCAAAGCCATGATGTTGAAGCTTAAACCTTGTTTGGACATCATTATTGGGCCAAAACAAGGAGCTTTTGTCACTTTCGTGATGGAGTATAGCGGTTAACTAGTTAGTAGACTTGAGATTGAGTAGAGGCATGGCAGGTTTTCTTGGTAAGATGGACTTTGAGAAAATTCACGTGGATTTTCTAGTATGGTGTATGAAGGAGATGTGATTGGTGATAGACGGGACTTCTATCCTTGTGGTGGGTGGGGTAAGTCTCACTTTTCACCTTGGTATTTTTGCGATCCAATATTTTCTTTCCTTTGTGGTGGAAGCTCTAAGCAAAATGGTCACAAAAGCTATGGAAGGGGTCTCATTTTGTGGCTCTGAGTTTCATTTTCTGGCCCGAGGGTCGAAAATCTTCAATTTTGCTGATAATACATCAATAGAAACAACATCCTCATAATTGATTCAGTATGCATTATACAACAATGCCACTAAATTTTAAATAAAATTCAAGTTGCATGTGTGTAATGAGTGAAATATATACTTAGGAAGCTATATAAGTGGTGCCTTCACTGCCCAAATTTGGCTCATTAAGATATATATGGAATTTCTTTCACTTGGGCAATCCACAAGGGCCTTCAATTGATTTACATCACTGAGTGGCTTTCAATCTATTAAGACTGCCAGGTCACCAAGAAAGATCTGTTGATAATTTACCTGAAAAAAAATTAATAATAGTAATAATCCATTTGTTTCTTTTGATTGTTCCAAGACACTTTCCAAGCTGAAAAACACTTTTAACTAATTCATTTCTGAGTTTGCTTGCAATGTGCCTTTATTGTTTTGAAGATTGGACTATAGCCACCAGCCTACATGCCTTTGTTCTCTTAACTTGGTATGTGGTTTACAGATTATCAGCTTTATCCTAATGGTTTCACTTAAATTGCCTGTTTAGGTCATGGCAGAAGTGTTTCAGTGATGTGTGCTCTTTTGGTTGAACTGGGCAAGGCAAACGATTGGAAAGATGCTGAGAAGATAATCCGTGAACGTCGACCTTGTATTCAGATGAACTCCCTCCACCGCAAACATTTGGAAGAATGGTCTAAGCATCGGTTGTCTACCAAAAGCAATGAAGAATCAAGTCTGAGTTCTGTGATTCTGAATGACACTTCTGCAAGCCTGCGATCCAAATGATAGGAATCAAGTAACTGGTAAATTCTTAATTACTGTGACTAGATTATCAGGTGGTACAGGATTTGGTCTTTGACAGTTTTTCCACTATTGGGCTCTCAACTGTGTTACGAGAACTAATTTGTATGTTAAATATCACATTCCTATATAGGATTAATACAGAGTATGTCTGAGATTATTCATCCTCTGAGATTTATTCTGAAATCACATAGGTGAGACTCATTTGAATGTTATGTCTGCTAGAGTGCTAGTTAACGTTGATGCAAGGTATAAACATAATTTTCCTTGCAATTGTCCAAAAACTTACAGTCAGCAAATCTCTTCCCTGTATAAAACATATTAAAACCATCACGCTTAACCAATAAACATCATGCATTTTGCTCACTGAAACAGCTTTTAGTTTTTGACTTCCGCTTCATATTTCTTTTCTTCATAAGATTTGGTGAGCTTTATTTATCAGTAAAGTCAAATCAATCAATAATTTTAAAGAGGATCGTCTCCATAAATTAAGAAGTGTATTCTCTGACGTTTATATAGGCCACTGTTTGATAAAGCTTTTAGAGTTTCATATTGATGAATAAGTCGCAGTAGTTTTGCAGTTAATTCTCATTTGCTTTATGTTGTTTTAGGTCATCGCCTTTTAATTAGGGTTTGATATTTTGGTGAAGATGATTTAATTGCCATTGTTGTCCTACATTCATGCAACTTGCTCCTTTATATATAAACAAAACAAACTAACAAGGGGAGCGGAAAGGAACCGTGCATAATTTTTCTTGGATTTTCTGGCCATCTTTTCATTGAAAATGAGAAGAGCAGCAGCCATCTTTTTTGTGCGGTGGGTATAGAATTAAGACGTAGAGGTTAAACCACCACATCCTTAACTATCCAACCAGGCTACCATTTGCGCAACAAACATCTTTACTTGTCCTACTATTTGGCGCAATATAGACGTCTTTACTTGTCCTACTCTTTGGTTTTCTTGATGTTAAACTCAGAGACAAAACTAGAGTTGCAAGGAAGACTTTCTCAATGCAAAAGATATTTTCATTGATTTACATTTTACATGATTACATATTTATCTTTCTATCTCTATTAATCTATCTACTTTAGTCTCATTTTCCTTGGCTTGAAGAGATCAAATTAAATGGTCAGGAAACAATGAGGTGTTTAACATGCCACTAAGATCGATCAAATGTGCTCGGATTTCACTTCAAATCTATCAGTAGGATGAATAATGGTTGTTTGGGTGTTGAACCATTTGTAAATCCGTGGTCGTCTGGCATGAGTTATCGTCACTAATCAAATTCCTGCATGGAACATTATAGATCATTATCAAACTTTTATTCAAACTCTGAGGATGTTGACCCATTTGTCAATAAATGTAGATCTTACTCTCGGGGTCGAGATGCCCATAAGGAACTAAGAGCTCGCATTCGATTATTATACTCCCCAATTGCGAGAAATGATCGTGCAGCTTGTCTCACAGTCAAAATGCGATGCATCTGATGAAGGGTTTGCTGTCTCAAATTATCAGCCTACAATTTCAATATTAAAGAAATATGAACATTATTTTAAATTCAAGATTTATAAGATAAACTAATACCCATAATAAAATGAAGAAAACTTGGATTAGGAGATAAGAAAAAGAGACAGGGACATGCTTCTTTTTATGAAATAAAAATGTCTTAGAATGGGCCATAATGGAAGAAAATAAAACTAAACCCATAAACTTGTCCTTGTATGAAATTTGTATTCTTCCAACCATAGCTCAAAGAATATAATATCTTATTTATGTATTAAACAATTAAATTTCCTTCTATCAACTATTTTATTATGAGTGGGACTTTCGATTTGGAAGGTCCAATATGATGACCTCAATTTTATTTTATTTTTTCTCATTTATTTTTTTAAAGAGGAAAAAAGTTTTTAGAATCAGAATCAAATTGGAAATATGGATCTAAGAACTTTTGGTACCATTCGCCACAAATCTTAGAACATACTAACTCACGAAAACCACAATTTCTTCATTTAAGACTTGGGGGTGGTGTAGTTCATAAAGATGTTTGGTGGGTTTTCATTTTCTCAGTTTCTTTTTGTTTTTCAAGATAATGGCTTTGTTAGTCCTAATATTCCTTGTTTTTCAAGATAATGGCTTTCAAGATAATGGCTTTGTTAGTCCTAATATTCCTTGTTCCTGACCTTTGCAAAGTTCAAAGGTCAAAAAAATCAAAGAGTTGAGCTAATAGATGCAACAACATTTTTGTTCTTTATGTCATTCAACACTATGTTTTGTTGGTTCTTCAATGATGGTTGATGGAGAAAAGCTTACCTGGCGCACAAAGCCTTCAAGATTGGATAGTTTGCTCAAACCAAGTGCCATCTGACCCATGTAATCACCAACATGGGCCCCATCACAGAGGGACCCACTGGCCACAGTGTCAGCAAGTGATTGGTAGAGTTGCTCAAGCCCTTGAGAGAGTGCTTCTTCAGCTTGTTGTGAGGACTGTTGAAGGTTGCATATGCCCATTAGTTGTTGCTCTGTTAACGTGTCTAACTGTGGCATCAATATCTGTTTGATGAAATTATTAGATTCATTACTAAGCAACTTGTAATGAAGAATGAATATTTTACAGTTTTAGAAATGGGAGTGTACAAGTGTATGTAGCAGACCTTGAGGAGTTCAGAGGGACGGAAGCCACCCATCCACAGGAAACAGCGCTCTGCTGGAGTTATCCACATACCGGTAATGATATGGAAGATGTCGGACTTTGCTGCAATGCCCTTAAGACGGAATATCTCATCGTAATGGGCTAAATGTCCATCCAGTATCAATCTGAGATCACCATCAGATAGGTGTGCTTGTAATGCTGTCCGGAGCTCTGACATGTGCCTTTGCTCATCTTCTAACCACCTTGCATACTCCATATCAAATATTGCACCATCTGTATATTCATGCACAAAAGATGTTTTACAGTTGTTATATATAAAAATGTTGCTTTAAAGCCAATTCTTCTATATATAATATGATGGAGTAATACATGCATTATACTGCATTGCAGCACAAACATTATGTATACTGAAATGCACGTAGGAATCTCGACGCATACTTGCGGCATTGTATTAACCAAAAATTATGTATACTGAAATGTCACGTATAGTTGAAAACTACAACATTACAAGTACAAAATAACAAAAACATCACCATCCTACAACTCTGAGACAAACACATCTCTGTGGCTTCTTTTTCACTATAGCCAAAACAGAATTCCAAGTTAGTAGACTGTCCGAGTCGACACAGCACCAACTCAGTCTCAACTTGATTATATTATTGCAGGTTTCATGAAGTCGTCCTAGGCTGGCTGATCCATTAAATGGTTTCTTGATTATTCAATAACAACAATATTAATGGCATTGTTAATGTGGGTAACCACAACACAACAACAAAAACACTAAAGGCACCAACCTGAGCTAAGATTGCCACCTGCACCACCTGCTGCTAAGAACAGCCCCTACAGACCATAAACAAAAACAGATTAAAATATAACCATGATAAAAAAAAGTTTACATGCATTGTAAGAATTATAATATTTATTTCATGCTTTTAATGGAACCTGAGATCTTGCTCTCTGAAGATCTTGCTCTAGCTGAGTAAGCTTTATCCTACTAGATTCTAGCTGTTGCACATAAGCCTGCAAAGGAAGAAGTAATTAATAGGGTGATCTGATTTTTTTTTATGGAAGAAAAAATGGTTATAATTCTGACCCACTTTTTTTCTCAGTCTGCTCTTTCTTGCTGCCTCTCTGTTCTGAGCTAAGCGCCTCAATATCTGAACACCAAGATTTACAAAACATCCAAAATAAGAGTTTTTTCTACCATAAATGTTTCATCTTGCAATATGGGTTTTGATTCATTTCAAATATACAACAATACTGACCTTTGCATCTAGTGGTCTATCTGAAGTTGAACCACTTCCCTTTCTCTGCAACATTTGAGCAAAAAAAAAGTTTGAATCAAAGTTTTTTTTTATGATGGGGAGGTCTTGAATTCTGATAAAATGGTTTAAAAAGTGATAAAAATCAAATGTCATGTGGGGTGGTGGGCATGAAAACTATACAAAAGATGGGACTAGTAGTAACAATGGTGAGTGAGTGAGTGAGTGAGTGAGTTTGTACATAATATCTATTTTCTTGAAGTTTGGGTTTTGAACCATCTTTCAAGATGTCAGAAGTTTTATCAGAAAACTATTTGACAAGAATCTTTTCAGAAACAAGAAAAGGAAAACAAAAACTTTCTATGATTGGTTTTATCACTCCAAATCAGTGACATAACACTTGGTTTAAGAAATGTAAAACATCAACTTTTTTCCCAAGCGTTTGGGATTTGTTTAGAGAAAATTAAAGATTAGTAGTAGTGAGTGAGTGATAAATGAGAATGAAAAAAAAAAACCTTTTCTTGTATTTTTGGTAATTGATCCTGCTGTAGTGGCTCTGCTACTCCTCTGGAGACATCACTTGCCATCTCTACTATTTGCTGTTGCTGGAGTTTTTGGTCAAGAGGTTGATTTGATGCCTTTTTACTTATAGGAGATTCTGGTTCCAATTGAGGATTCAGAGCTGATCCTGAGTCAGTACTCTCCTCCTCACCTCCTGTTGTTGAACTCCCCTAATGACAAAAACACAATACCAAGTTCAAAATAGTGACCCCAAAATACTATCAAAAGCACTTCAACTTTTTTCTCCTACTTCGCCAAACACCAAAATCAGAATTTAATAAAAATGGGAATCCAAGAATCATTCATGAAAAAGCACCTAATGGGTATTATACTGATTTTGATAGAAAAACATGAAATGGGTGTTTTGGAGATAAGAGCACAATGAGAAGAAAAATGAAAAAAAGTTGAGAGATAAGTTCAAGCTATATATTATTATGCTTGTATCATAAACAAAAAAAAAAGACCCAAAGAAAAGAAATGGTCAAAATAGGAGAAGAAACTACTCTTGGAGTTGGCTGAAATTTTATTGGCCATGAAGGGAACATTTCCAGAGTAGCAGCTGGTCTGGTAGTGAAAAAAGCTGCAAAGAATCACAAGCAAAATCTCAGAGGATCAGCAAAGAAAAAGACTTGAAGATTTTTTTTGGAGAGATTTATTCCCTTTTGTGTAGTTAAAGAGTCAGTAATAAGTAATAGTTGTGATGAGAGGACAATATTTCCATGTTTGATATCTCACACCATTCAAGCTTCCCTATATGATTATGATTGTAGTCCTCAAAATGGCAAACTCACTTTGAAAAGCTTGTCTATAAAATTTTCAAACTTCTTGTTACTTCACTCTCTGTCATATTTTGGGAATTGGTTGTATAAGAAAAGAAGTCAGAAAAGGAGAAAGGATAGATAGAGCTTACCACTTTTCTTGTATTCATCATTTCCAAACTTAACTCCTTGTAGCACAATTGCCTCTTCTAGCTCCCCAAAATCAAAAGCTGCAGATCCTTGTTGATGACTGATTTAAAAAATAACCAAAACCCATTAAAGATATGATCTCAATCAAGTGAATTAATCAAAGAAATTAACACAAAATAGAGAAAAACTTCATTACATGAAATTGTTGGCAGGAGAGTTGGTGGTGAGTCCATGTAACATAGTAGCATATGGTGGTGGTAAGTTGTGGTGATGACTTGAATCTGATAGATCAGTAGTCATTCCAACTCTATGACCTTCCATGCAATAATCACTTCTTCTCAACACAAAAAACCATCTACTCTACAAGAAACAAAGGTGAGTGAAAAGACATACACAATTACACGAATGAATGAAGAAGAAAACACAAAACACAAAACACAAAAACAACATCAATGTTTCCACCCCAAAGTGCGTTTTGTACCTTTAGTTTTTTGGTGGGAAACCTCAGAAGAGTATCACCCTCTTTTAATGAAAAGCCATAAAACCCCACTGATGACAGAGATAAGCAAAGAAGCAAAAGATCATAGAGTATTAACTACATACAACATACCACAACAACACCACTTATGCAAACTTTTGATCTCTCACTCCTTGAAAAATGAAATGTCCCTCTCAACCACTCTTTGAAGAAACCTGATTATTCTGTTTGGGGTCACCTTCTCTAGTAACTATTCAAAGTATATAAATCAAACTCCACATCAAAAGGGGAACATAAGATCTTGTCCTTGTAAAAATGTCTCAAAGATGTGGTGGGGCTTGGACAAGAAAATAAAAATATCTGAAAAAAAAAAAAGAGTTTTGTGGGGTCTTTGGGATTGAAATGTAAGGGAAGCCACTGGAGAAAGAAAATCACTACTGACTCTTATTATAACCGACTATGATCTCTCATTGGCTCTTCTATATAGGCTTCTACAGAGATTTTAACTACACTGGAAAATAATAAATGGGTAGATGAATTCAACATTGAATTGGAGGGATCAGACAAAGTTTTCCTTCATAAAGAAAGTAAAGGCCAAAAGAGTGGTGTCTTTGACTTAACCACCTCCTTTGTTATGGAGGTGTTATTAAGATACCTCCCTTGATTTACAAATATATTTAGTCCACCTCCCTTGACCTCTTCTCTTTGACACCCCAATGTTCTTGAATTGAAGGCTAATCTCTTACGACTTCCACAAATGAAGCAAGGAAATGGTGTGCCTTACTGATTGTTAGACCTAATAATGGTTTAGTTAATCTCGACAACCAATGGCTCAAAGCAAAGTAAATTGTCTTATACATTATGCATTCTTCATATTTAAGATAAAGATATACACGTGTTTCAAAGAGGAAATGAAAGAATACTTGTAGTTGCGAAGACAAAAGGCACCATAGATAATGATGAACTTGGACTTAAAGATCTCAAGTATATAAATGCGATCAAATAATATGACAATGACCCTTCATTATCGATTTTTCTCGAACTTCCTCAAAATTCAACTCTCAAAATTGCAACATTATAGTGTCAAATGATCTAATGATTATAAAAACCTCCTTATGCTGTCAATAGGGTTCGAATCCTGAACTTGTAATTTCATTTGTCACAAATCTACCGTCAAGCTGATACCATGGTTGGCTTGTAAAAAGTCAAGGTAATTTAAGAGATGGAACTCAAAACTCTAGATAGAAGTCAAAGAAGTTTGAAAAATTAATGCTATCCTACTTATGGGGGAGGCAACAGTAATAAGAAACCTAAAAGAGAAGAGAAGGACAAGAAGAAAACCCTTTAAAGGGGGATTTGGTTTTGGATCCTTTTACACTCCACCAAAAGGGAATGAGTCTTACTTTTACTTTAACACCTCAAGGTCTCACCCAAACTATATAAATTTTTTTTTTAATTAATTATTTATTTGATTTTTTTAATTACATGACTCTTTCTCTTAACCAATACATTACAATAATCCATTACAAGCAAACCCACTTCTTTTCTTTAATCTTGGCTCTTGAGATGGATTTATTTGGTATTATCTCTTTGTTGAAGGGTCAACATCCATTCCTTGTCAATACCTAAAAATCTAAAAAACATGCCATCCCATGCCTAAAAAATAATGAAGAAAACTTCAAAATAAAATGAAGAAAATGAAAACATACCAAATTTAAGATTCCCTTCCATAATTAGAAGTTTGTTTAGGGTAAGTCAATTGAAATATGAGCACCCATCTCTCTCTTTAGGGTCCTTATTCCCTTATTAGGTAAGGATAATTGTTATTATTATCAGAATAATTATAAAATTCATCATTTGATTATTTGAAAACCTTTTATTAATTTAAAATTTCTAAATACTAGTATTTAATGCACTAGTGAGAAAAGAAAAAACATAAAATGACATGCCTATGTTATTAGGTCAATTTTCTTAATCAACATGAACTATATTTATGTAACCATTATATTATTTTATTTATTTATTTCTTGTGTGTTGTAATGGTGTTATAATTTTATTCCTTCTAAAACAGAACATCACATCCATTAGTTATGAGATAGATGCCTTATGTTTGTTGTTGAAGAAGTAAATTTTGTTGTTGTTGTAAAAAAAAAAATATATATATATATAATAACATGCAAATAATAACAGCTATTCATGAGACGTTTTTTTTTATCCCTCAACTTCTCCCACCCCAAATATCTGTCGGTAAGATTGAATTCTGGACTTGTGCTTCCATCAGTCATAAGTCTATCATGCTGAGCTGATACCTCATTATGAAATGAGTGATCGAATTTTATGTTTTAAGCTCTTAATTGCCTCCATTTCAATGGATGATTGGCTAAAAAATGGTTTCTTTTCAGTAGGGAACTTTTCATGGATTCGTGCAAATCCACATTTGGGATTATTAGGTACTTAAGCACTACTTCCAATTCACAACATGTTCTTTATCACATAAAGTTCAAGATCAAGTTCTCTACTATTATAATTGGCCATTTTGGCCTTCCACGTCAGATTGATCGCGAGTGCCCGATTGGTCAGAACTGAATCTAGTATTGTTTATCCCCTAAACTAGATCAACCCATAACCCATTGCTTGTCCCTTAAGACAGAAAAACTGAATTGAAACATACTCCCTTATGGATTGTTTTTTATTGCACACTATTAACAACTTCTTCACATTTTAGTTTTGATTAAGAACTCTGACCTCATGGTTTGACTCATTAACAACATTGGTGCTTTTGACGAAAACTACCATCCCAAGATAGCTGTTCGACCATTAAGAAAATATACAGAATGAAGAATCTCAGCCGTTGATGGTTCAGTAGATCATCCTAGGACGCCAAGTATGGTCAGTGGATCATCTTACGACGCCAATTAACGAAGATAACTGACAAGGTTTATTGAAATAATTTACCTTTAATTTATAAGCAAGTTGAATGGGCTCTGTCGTCCTTGAATAGGTTGACAATGTCCAACATCCCTTAGCTTAGACTTCAACACCACATAAAACATGTTATCTGAACAGAATGACCATATATATATTCTGTTCAGACTAGAGGTGTCGTACACAATTGACCCTCTGGAAAAAAAGTTCATTACAGGGATTCATCAGGTGAGCATCACAAGTACATTATTGAGGGAGTACAAGATGAAAAACCTTACAAGTAATCTTGGTAAAATATTCTCCAAAAAATAGTGAAAGCCATCGGTAGTATTGAACCCTATGTACATTCTTCTAGCAACGCATATGTTCAGTCTGTCCTCTGGGTTGAATTTTTGGGCGACAATATTTTGGTTTATTCAAAAAATAAGTGTTCCGCTTTCATTGTATGGGTTACTTGCTACCACCTGGCTTAGCAGCTCCAGCACTAGGTGTTGTCATGAATGATTCGCCGCAACCACACTGCCCCTTGGAGTTTGGATTAATAAATATGAACTCGGACCTGCATCATTGAAGTATTTTACAAAATAAGTGAAACAATGTCAATCTGTGACAAGAGACATAGCACCCCAATTAAACAAAAAAATATCTATCCAGTAAATGTGTCAGGAAGGAGATGACTTACCTGAGTGTATCGTCCACAAAATCCATCTTTGTTCCTATTACATGCATCAGGGCCTTTGGATCTATCAGTATTTTCACACCCTTATCCTCAACCATTTCATCAAATTTTCCTTTTTCGTCTGCAATTTGGAAACATTTGATCAGTAAAATCCAATTATCTGGCAGTTGCAAGTATTCTGTTCTTTTTTCTTTTTTTTTTGTCGATAAAAGAAACAATCATCGAATAGGGGAAAACAAAAGAAAGTAGTACAATGAGTGAGAAACTCACAAACCGAAAAAGAAACACTAAATAGAGCCTAAACAGAATGAAGAAATGAGAAAGACACAAAATCTAAAATTAACTAGCCAGCAATGTCTTCTCCCAATGGTAGAGGCGTGGAGCAGATCAGTATCCATGCACTGATCCGCAGGAATCCAGATCTCAGCCCACTGAAGAAACATGGTTTTGCTTCTTGCAAATGTCTCCTACTTCATATTTGTTCCCTCTAAAATGCCACCATTTCGCTCCCCTTTCGAATGGCCCATAAGTCATAACAAAGCAAGAATAAGCCTTTCCCAAATCCATTTTTGGAAGAACTCTGATATTCCAGAGATCGAACCATTACTTGAGATCACTGCTTGGCTGTCATAACCATCTAGAACCGCATCAAACTGAAGCCAAACCTGTTTGGGGAAGTGGCAATGGAGGAAAAATGAGGAATGGACTCCATCTCTGATTCACATAAGCGCATCGAGTGGTGATCGCCACATTCCTCCTTGGCAAGTTGTCAACAGTGAGAATACTGCGCAAAGGTCCAAAGGAAGAAATTCTGTCTGGGAGAAGTTTGTTTTTGCCAGAAGAGAGGGCTATCAAAATCACAAGTTGAGTGAACTTGTATATCAACAGCAGAGTTATGTTTATTGAAGAAATCCTTGACTGAAATAAAGAGAAGATTCGCTATCCCAAAGGATTTTCTCTTCAGTGTCGTCAAGGCTAACTGTTTCCAACAGATTCATGAGTTGAAAAACTCGCTCGATTTCTCCATCTCTAAAACCCCTCCTTGAAGCAAAATTTCAACTATCACCATGCTGATTGCGCTGAACATAACTGGAGATATTATCTGTTTTTTTAATGAAACAGTTTGAACATGCTTGAAACGATCAGTTAATCGGCTGGTTGATAAGCCATTTATCGTGCCAGAAATCTATGTTGTTCCCATTCCCAACGTGGAAAGAAATGCTTCGAAAACATGCTTGAGATTTAGTAAACTTCTCCATACTGTGCAGCTCTAAGGAGCAAAGACCTTTTTGGTGTACATGCCATGATTTTCAACCCTACATTTGTCTCACACGGCATTTGGCTCAGCTGCTAACCCCACAACCATTTGGCTAGCAAAGCCTCATTTGTGTCTTTTATTATTCTGCGAATACCCATTCCTCCCTTGCTCTTTGGAAGACGGATTTTCTCCCAACTGACTAGATGGGTGACCAGAGGATGTACCTCACAAGAAATCTCTACAGATTTTCTCCATGGCAAGGGCAACCCATGACGGGATTGTAATGAGGTACAGAGTGAAGATAGTGATGTTGGCAAGGGTGCTTTTGACAATGTAAGTCTACCTGCTTTGGACAAGTATCTAACCCTCCAAATACCCAACCCAATATCTGCTGGATTCTTTCCACATTCGAATCGCAAATCACTTTGCTTTTTAATCTATGACCAGGAGGAATTCCAAGCAGTTTGAAGAGAGAGCATCAGCTCTACACCCCAAGAGATTAGCCAGAGAGTTGCGAACTTCACCGTTTAGAGGAATTTGACCCAGACACCACCTCAAACCAAGTAAGAACTGAATTCATATTTTGGATTTGAGTTTGGTCAGTTTCCAAGAAACAAAAAATGGCGTCATTGGTGAATTGAAGAATAGGGAGTGAAACTCCATTGTGGGAAGTTGTGAACCCAGTAACAATATGCTCTTCATTGGCTCTTATGGTCATTCTAGTAAGAGCTTCTCACCTGCCTGATTCCATGTGCAGCTTTTAAAAAAAAACCAGAGAACTGTTTATATTGATTATATTGATTGAGAAAGAGGTTGTTTTGATAATGATGAGAATCCAGTTCCTAAAGTTAACACCCATACCCATCTCATCAAGGATCTGGGGATGAAGGACCAACTGATAGTATAGCGACTTTAGAGAAGCCAATTTTGACAACAATTCCATTATTACCTGAATGGAACCAGGAAAGAATAAGTTCATTGGCGATAAGGGGGGCATTTTTGCTGTCGGTTAGGGACAGCAGCAGTTTGGAAAGGGGAAACTACGAGGCACTAGGTATTCTGTCCATTTCCAGTAAGTAAATTCATAGGAAAAACAGATGCAAAGAGCTACACAGTTTGATGACTCATTACTAATGCTATTTGCATTCTGACAGGTATTGGATTCTCTAGTCCGTAAGATAAAGCTAATAGCTAACCAATGAAAGAATTCCCAATCTATCAAAATTTTAATGCTAAAAAAAAAAAAAACTCAGCTTCATCTTGACACAATTACTAAACAGGTATTCCTACGAACTTAAAAACTTAACAAGTGAAAGAAAAAAGAAGGAAAATCTATATTCTGTATAGGCTCTTCATTTGAAAAGCCCGATCATAATAAATCGAGAATAGCTGTATGGAAGTGTCTGGTAATCGTATTCACACCAGCTTCTTTACTATTTGTTAATAAGGTTCTTTACTGATTAATTCTATTACCTAAATGATTTTCACTTTTTCAGTATTTGAATTTTCTATTTACTGCCAAACAATAGCAAAAGAAATGTGTGTGTTATCAATGCCCAAACATTTGCAGTAAACATCAGCCTAGACTTCCCTAGAGGTTTCTACTCTATTGCCCACTTTGATCTTCCCCACCCCAAATAAAGGAGGTGCATCTTACACAAATATTACTTGGGAAAGGTACACAAATATTACTTGGGAAAGGTATCTACGAATGCCAACTTCAATAAATCAGGCCCCAAGAAGACCAAAGTGAGTCTGCAAACTGGAGTTGCAAGATAGACAATTCCAAGTCGCCCTATTCTAAAGCCTTCCAAGCTCCTCAAATTCCTGACAATGACAGTCTATGACTTGAATGAACTATCCATTGTCCAAGATGAAGAGACTAGAACTCCTTGAGCTCCTGAAATGAATTATCCATTATCCAATACAGAACATAATGTCACATGGTTTTTCGTTGATTCCCTACTATCTCACACCAAAACGAAATCTAGATAAAACTATGACATGTTTTAACTTTTAGTCTTCCCACATCTCTGAGGTTTTTCGGGACTGGAAGAAGATTTTTCCCCCTCTTCAGATTAGTAGAAACAAGCAAAATGTTATATTAGGGAACAAAAATGGCTAGAGTATGAGAAGATTGCACAAGTGAAAGAGGATAAAAATACATACAGACCACCTGAAAGCATATTCGCTCAATTAAACCTAACAGCGTGATAAAGAAACTTTCTAAGAACTCCCCAGGTAACACCACAAAACCAATAAGTCTCTACAAATATGATCGAACTCTTTCTTTATTCCAATGAAAACCCTTTCGTTTCTCTTCCAAATAACCCAAAAAGGTGTTATAAGCACTTTGTGACAAATCCAGTCCCCTTTAGAGGGAAAGCAAAATGACTCCAATGATTGATCCATTGAGCAAAGAAATTTCCGTGCAGTAAAGGATTCCCACTCACTAGCCAGCTTAAGCCAGATTAACTTAGAAACAGGTTAAGAAAAAAGAGGTGGTTGATTGATTATTTTTGTTCACATAAACTGTACCCATTAATCAAGATCAAACATCCGTAGCCAAGTTAACAACCGACAAAATACCGCCATGGGCCAGGATCCATAAGAAGAAATACTCTAGGGAAACTTGTTATTTCCAAAGAAAGGAGAAAACAATACTCAGGTTGTTAGCACGAAGGTTAGCTTGCAGGACAAGGCCAGAGAGCTTAACAGCTTATCATAACAGCCTCTAACACTAAAACAGGCAGACTTATCCCAATCCACCAATCCGAGGACTTAACTATAATACCAAGAATGGGCAAATGTCATGTTGGTACATGTAGAAAACTTAAATACAATATATATATCAAGTTGGTACATGTTCATGTGCAATCTGTGGCACATGATCCCTTAAACTCTATAAATCAAGGTTTTGACGGCCCGAGATGGTGATGGTGGTGGCGGTGGCCCGCTGACGCGGAGCTAACTTCATAAGCAGTTGGGGGTGGTGGTTGCTAAATCAGTTGGTGAAGATGAAGATGAGATGAGAAAGGGGAAGAAGATCTCAAGTGCTAGGGTTATGCAGGTTTTTTTAAAATAGGTAGTAAATTGTAAATAAGTTTTTTTTTATACCAAAAAAAGGAAAAAAAAAAAAAAAAAAATTTAGGTACCATTCTGTACTTTTCTATCCAAGAAATTATCTACGTAGTTAAGCTTCACTAGGAACGCACCGAACAAGGCATAAGTACAGTACAAGTGCGCCTTATAAGCATCAAAGTCTTTTTTTCTTTTCTTTTTTTTAAAGAACTGACTATGTCAGGACCATGAATACCTTACCTTTTGAAGTTTTTTTATTCTATTCTTTTCATCTTTTGCTTATGTGTGGCACCCAAACGTGCGTGTAACATGAAATTCCTTAACGAGAAGATTTTAGTAGTATCAAAACACAATTCTGGAGGAAGGAAGCTCATGCATACTCAAAACACAATTCTTAATCAGTAGATTTTCTACAAAGAACATACCTCCAAATCACAACTATTTCCTATTGGACCTAATTAGAAATTGCGTCCGAGATTGATGCTTGGGCTAACATTTTAGGTTGCAAAATGGGTGTCTTCCCTTGTTCATATCTTGGCCTGCCTCTGGGTAACGTAGTTCAGAAACATCAGAGTTTAGGATGAGGTGACTAACATGATTGAATTATCTAGGCTTTGCACCAGGAAAAAGATATCTGTCAAAGGCAGGTAGAGCTACTTTAATCCAAAACATAATAGCTTCAACTCTTGTACATATGTTGTCTCTTCGTGTGATCCAAGCCTCAATTGCTTACAAAATTGAGAAATGCATAAGATTTTTTGTGGGCCTCCTCAACCTCTAGAAAATGCCACCTTCTCAACAATGGATGAAAGTTTGACAGCCCAAAAGCAAAGAAGAATTGGGATTAAAGGAATTAGGGAATTCAAAAGAGCTCTTCTGCTGAAATGGATTTGGAGATTTGGGGTAGAAACTAATTCTCTGTGGACACAGCTAATAGCAGAGAAATATGGGGCTTCTCTTCTAGATTGATTTACTAGAGAATCTACCAACTCCTATGGGGGCTCTTTGTGGAAAGGCATAAGGAAACAAAAGGCATGTGTCCAAGATTGCATCTCCTTCAAGATATGGTGAAGTTTGGGAATATGAATTCAAATGGTTGGAGCTTCAATCCCAGAAGAAACTTAACCGATTGGGAGATTCCACAAATGTCTCAATTGCTAGCCATCACTGATCAAGTCTTCTTAGATCTAAGTGGCCCTGGAATGGGAAAGATGTTGATTTCACTATCAAAGAATGGTACAAGGCCCTAGCTCTAAATGCCCATCCTTCTGCCTCTGAGCAAAGAATTTGCAAGCTCTACTCTTTCAGTTGGATAAAGGGCATTCCTCCTAGAGCCACATTTCTCATGTGGGTTGTGATTCATGGAAGAACACTCACTGTTGATAATAGTAACAAGAGGCATGGCCCTACCCAACTTTAGGTAATGGCTCTTGCGGAATTCCACTGTCAAACATCCTTTGCCTCTTCCTTTCTAGACTAGGTACAACACTGGTATTTTCTATCTTGCTCACATCTAACCTTTCCCTTTGGGTAAATAGGTGTGAGAGAGAATGATTCATGCCTTGGTGTGGGTCTTATGGAGGGAAATATATAACAGGATCATTAACAATGTCAAGAAATCAGCTGACTAACTACTGATGGATATTAAAATGACCTTATGGCTCTAGGATTGCAAGATAGATTTAGAGAAATTCAGCATGCATGTTTAACTGGGAATATATAGTGATGAATAGTAATAATTAACGCTGACTTGATGTACACTTTTTGTGGCGGGCAGTGAGTTTGTCAATGACTCCACCCTCCCTCCTTTTATGTGTTTCCTTCACACATGTATGGATACAATTTGTTTTGCTGATCCAAAAAAAAAAAAAAAAACCTAAGGACCTGATGTTTTGATCTTCAATGGCCGTTAGTCAACATTTATATGGACTAAGTTGTGCAATATTTCTAAGTTTCTAGGAAATTTCGATAAGCAGAGGTTCTCAATTGGTTCAAGTGTTGATTCTTTTCAACATGGACTCCTTATAATATGACTGAATATTCGTTTAAGTAACAATGTACAATGAATGTCCCTGAACATAATAGATTTAGGAGGCGTTTGTTCAAACTAAAGCTAATCAGAAGTTGACCACTTAGTAAGAGTATATGTTTTTTTTGTTAACTAGTAAAGTTCTGAATCCAATAAGCAACATGGAAGTGCTTACTTCTTACTTCTGACATCTACCATATGGGCTCAACCCCACAAGCCTCAAAATCCTATAGCACCACTCCCTGGTCAACACAGTCTTCCTTTTCTTTTTTAAAGAGACCTACTATTGTATTATGCCAAAAGCCTAAGGTGAATAAAAAGCCACCAAGGGAAACTTACAGCTAAAGAACTCTATCACATTCATACTTACAAGTGTAAAGAATGGAGTATCAAGAAAATACTCTATGTCATCACACACCCATTATCTTCCTTTAGCAAAAATGATAAATTGATAATACAAGTTGCTGCCCTTATCCTAAGTTTCTAACACCTCACTAATACAGTTGACGCCATTCACAACAATGTGTCGTTTATCCAACAAAGCGAAACAAACAGCTCTCAAAGTGTGACAATAGATAAATAGATGAGAAACAGTTTGAACGTCCTGACCACAAGGGACACATTTATCAGGTAGAATAATTCCGCTTTGGTTCAGATTGTCAACGGTAAGAACATTACCCAACACTATTGTCCACAGCAGCAAACTGACTTGGAGGCACTTAGGATTTCCAAATGAACTTGTGGTGGGCTTGAACAATCGATGTTGCATTTGACGGCTGAAGAATTGGTTTATCAACTTGTAGCAACTTCAGACAGTGAAACTAGACCTGAATGCTAAATCCTCCCAAACCCATTCATCCTCCTCTTCATCTATGTGAATCAAATGCAGCTTTAGCTCAGTCAATTGGTTGATATCATCCTCCATTAAATTCCTTCTGAAGAACATGTTCCAAAGCACACCCCATCCGGATCTGCCACATAAAACTGATTAACCATTCCTACTCTATTGTTACAAACTCTGTACAAATAAGAGTATTGGTCCTTCAATGATGATTAATTATCCCTTGCAATCCAAAATTTTGATTGTCGCCTTTGTGTAATAGTAAGACATGTGTCTCAAACGCAGCCTTTTGTTTCACATGATGTTCTTCCATACGGAACAGCCATGAGTCCGCAGGCCCTCTATGTGTCCCAAGTGTAGCCATAACTGTGATTAATAATCTGTCTCCAAAGGGCCTTCTTTTCCGTCCTGTACTATCTTCTTGAATATCAAAGAGGGTAACACCCACATCATCCAGCATCATATCCAGGAAATCATATTCATATAGAACTTCTCTCAAAGCTTGACAAAAATGTAGTCAGAATCGTAACAGAGGTTCACTGCTGCTATGTAATGTAGACTTTCCCCTCCTATGCTAGTATCCCATCCTTCCCATTATCCATCCCCTCTCCCCCCACACCAAAAAAAAAAAGGCTCAACTTCATCACTTATCTTCCTTTTGTTTCTTTTTTGACGGTAGATATCTTCGCTAGCTGATTACAATTTCTTCAATTAAATGTTTTCTTGATCTCAACATCCTATAACCTTGTTCCAGGTGTTCTTGTTCTCCTTAAACTAACCTTTTGACCACTTAACCCAAAAAAATAAATAAAGGTTTTCTAATCCTTAAGGTTTTTTTTTAATCACCAAAACAAAAAGTATTGTATTTATAAAAAATGGAAACCCCTCAGAGAGGGCACTCTAAATGCAACCAACAAAAGTAAGGTATGATAGTTCAGTGTAAAAGATTCCCAACTAAACACACAATCACACCCTAATATCTCTAAATTTGTCCCAACTACAACCCCAAAGCTACAAGGTGACCTTTATGTCTTTCAATACCATAAGGTATCTACATTCTTATGCACATTTCTATATATACTATTGTTTCTTTCCCTCCAAGTCAGAAAACATATGTTGCTTTGATATCAATCATCTATCTATGAAGTAATTCTGGAATATTACTTTTATCACCTCAGGGGCAATGTTAAGACTTCATGATGCACAAAAGCCGCCTAATTTCACCTGAACACAGCCTCAACTTTACTCACTTATGACCTAGAAGGCACGTTGAACCCAAGTCAACCCAACCAAATTATGGGATAGAGTTTAAAGTATCTCATCAATGAATCCACTCCTTGGGTACCCTTCTAATCTCACGAATAGGAGGCATCGAGCTTGCAAAATTCAAACTATCCCTTGTTCCTTCATCTTCACACGCAAAATGTCAAGTTCATTTTCTTGCAAAACCATCAAAATGGCTTTCCACTCATGGTGTCCAATAGTTAACCAAATTTTGAAGTTACTCTTTTTAATTTCTTCAGTGCTCTAAGTTCATCACTGTTGCTTTCTTTCTGAACAACATTCCTAACCATAGTTATCAATATCTTGCAATATGATACAGTAGGTATCGTATTTAAGATTCATTAATACGGTGCATAATATGATATACTGATATAAAATGATACAGGATGTATCGTCTTTTTATGTACTTATACACCTTTATACCTTTATATATTTATTTTTGCACCATATATTACGACAATAAATGTATATTTAAAGGTTTCTTATTTATCTTGGCAACTATGTCCCCAACTTCATTCATGGAGGCAACCAAGAGTACCAACTGCCACAGACTTTATTTACCTTAAACTACTTGTCCTTTCATTGTAGTTTAAGTATTTCATTGACAAAGTAAACATCATCAATAACCTTATTACCTTTTTTAATAAGATAGAATATCCACTAAAGCATCAAGAAATATACAATTAAGATCTAAGTGATGGACAGCCCCAAAGAGGAAAAACAAACTACATCAAACAGGTCAACCCAATCCCACAAGCCACACCCTTTGAAATCTTATGGTGCCACCTGATCCCCACCAAACCCTCACCCCACCCCACACACACACACTCCCTAAAACCCCCCCAACCCTGCGCGGAATATCCACAATTACATCCAGGTTATTGTATTCATCCCCTCTAGAATTGCCCATATCGCCTGATTGCGGTTTTAGGATTGTAGTGAAATCATTAGCCTCTTCATACATCGTCCTATTTATTCTTTTCCTCAACTCTCCAATAATTGGCATCGAGGAGAGGAATAGCTTTGGATTTCACCCATGAAAGCCAGTTCCCACATTTAGGATAAAACACAAGAGGCGCTATGAAATATGCATAAAATTTCTCCTCTATTTATGATGTAATATGGGTTATCTTTATTTATAATTTAATTGGGTCAGTCTATGTTAACGCTTAACAAGGAGTACGAGTCTAATTAGAATTAGGGATTCCTTATGCAATTATCAAGGGAGATTCCGAGGTTGATTCATAGTGTTGCATTTTCAAAGATATCATCCTCATAGCTCGAGACCACGCTTTCCGAAGCAAGGAAGAATAATATAATATAGGTTGTTTTTATTTATTATTTAATTGGGTCAGTCCATGTTAAGGCCCAACTAGAAGTACGAGTCCAACTAGAATTAGGGACTCAATTCAAGTAGGAGTTAGGGTTTCTATTTTGTTTAGGAAACTAGTTGCTTACTCAGCAAGCTAAGATCAATTATAAATTAAACTCATTGGCCAAGGTAAATGACAATTTTTATTGAATTTGGAGAATTAATTGAATTTGTGAAACTTTGACAAAGACAAGTTTCAATGTTTTGATTTGCAAGCGTCACTGAACCCATCAATTCACCTCCCCAATTCCATGCTAGAATGCAAATTGTTTGCACCTACCACCCCAAATCAAGCTCATGTGTCATCTCTACTTCCTCATTCAAGAAATTTCGTCGTCTTTCCTTCAGATCTAAATCATGATCCTTCTCTGATGGTCTAAAAAAAAGTGGCTCAAATTTAAGGTTTGCTTTCTAAGGTATTCAAGACCTCCTTAACAAGTGAAGGTCCTTTGCACAAATGACCCATATATTTTAATTAGCACCTTAAAGGACTGCTAGTCAAAGGTTTAACCAACTCTCGCCCAATAGCCTCCCACGAGTTCCACTCTATAGTGCATACAAGGCCACACCCAAAGGAACAGGCCCCAACTTAGTACCGTAAAATAAATGTAAACTCCCAATATCTTAGGAACAGGCCCCAACTTAGCTGTGCAAAAGAAATGTAAACTCTCAATATCTTAAACAGCTAGTTATGAATTCATGATCTTACTATACAAGGATCATAACTAACTTCAAAACATCCAATAAGATTTGTATCTGTTTTTGTAAAGTTTATCATGAACGTGACAACGTTCAAATTACAAGTAGTCTCCTATTAAAGCTCAAATTTACTTTATACATTTACAAAATTCAAAGTGTTAGAATAGCTTGATCATCAGTGATACAAATTGAAACGAGTAATGCTACAGTGCCTGGTCATCTGTGTCGTTTTTGTGTGCCCGGATGGTACCAAGCACATGCATTGCTAATGTGGCCGGGAGAGAAATCCAACAAATACACATTGCTCCTATATATATAAATACACATTGCATCAATACCTACAAGTTTTCACTACCACATCAGCAAGGCACATCCAGTCACAAAACAGGCACAGATGACAAGGCACTGTAGAATTATTCAATTGAAACATTAGCACCAAACCGAATTTCCATTTCCTTCTACCAAAGAGTAGGCAAAACAAAACCCAATTTTTCATCAAGACACAAAATCAAACAAATAGCATGTATGTCGAATTCAACTTCAAATTTCAAACCCATTTCTTCTAGGTGCAATCTCATCCAATCAAAACCAAAAACCTATCCAAACCCTAAATCAATGAATTATGCTGCGATCAAATTGGGGATCATTTACAATCAACTGAATCACATAAAAGCTATAATCTTTTTGCAAAATTTCAGATACCCAGAACCAGAAAACAAGTGTAGACGAAATGGGTACACGAGAAAGTGAGAAAAATATATAGAGAGAGAGAGAGAGAGACGAACCAGCGTAATTGAGGGTGTATGACAATCCGTTGCATCCACGAGCCTTGACACCAAGCTTGAGGAACTGACGCTGACGTTGTTGTAGCAATTCGCGTACTCTAGCAGCCGCGGCGTCTGTTAGGCTCAAAGCTTGCCTTCTCACCGCCGAACCTGCCCTCTCTGCCGCTTTAGCAAGAACGGAAGCCATCATTCGTCACTTTTCTTCTTTCTTTCTTGGCTTTGGCTCGCCTATCTGGGTCGCGTGGAGAACACACGCCTTGATGAGTTTCCCGTTACGCAAAATGGTGTGGCCTCTCCACCTATCGAATAAAAAGGGCCAATTCGATGAGTGATTATTTCGAATCAGAGACGGTGAGGGAGAGGGAAAATGAACATTAGGGTTTGGTTGGGGGTTTCGATTGGATTGAGAAGCGGAGAGATTGGGAGATGCAGCGCAACAGAGGACAACCAAGGTATGAGAAAGAAGAAAGATGGCGAGGGGAGAGAGGCTGCTTGATGTGGAACGGCCGACTTGGCGAGGGGTTGGGTTTGCACACATTCGTGAGCCTTTTGCACACTCTACCCTTAGAATTTTCGGTCACCAGGCATAGTACCATGCAGGGTACCAAGCATTCTAGATTTTTCCTATTTTTCCTTTTAACAGAGTACATATACAATGCCTGGTGTTGTGACTGGTGGCCACCAAGCACCGTCCATTTGCATCGAGATAGGAATTAATTTGTATCTCGATGCAAATGGACGGTGCCTGGTGACCACCAGGCCCACCACCAGTGCACTTAAGTTTTCTCCTTTTAACAAGTCTAGGGAGCCGGGCTAGGAGCACCAAGCCAGGCTCTCTACACTTCAACATTATGAGCATCTCTAGGATGATGGAGGGTAGAGAGCTTAGCCTGGCTCTCTAGAATTTGGGCCTTTTTAATCGTGATCAACTGATCAAGGACTGCGATTTCGTTTTTAAGTTAATTTGGTGTCCTGATTTTGAAAAATATTTTGAGAAATATTTTGTTGTGAAAAAAATGTAAAATTTCGAAGATACATAAAATATGTATAATGCAAGGTATATGAAATATGTGGAAAAAAAATGTAAATAAATAAATCTATTAAACACATTAAATGAAGCCTAAATATCGATAAATAAAACAAACATGAAATCAATATCATCATCATCAAAAGCTCATTCCCGATATTTTCGGGGTCGGCTACATGGATTTTGGTTCTCTAAGTAATGCGATCTTCCCACATATCATCGCCTAATTCAAGCTCAATGATGTCTTCATTCACCGCCTTCATCCAAGTTTTCAATGGTCGTCCCCTCCGTTTACACCCTCCATTAACTTGTCAATCTAAATATTTTCTAATTGGCGTCATGTTTGGTCTCCTCTGCACGTGACCAAACCAAGTTAAACGTTTTTCTCTAATTTTGTCCTCTATGGGCACTACACCTAAGTATCTCCTAATTCATTCATTCATAATTTTATCCTTACAGGTTTTACTACACATCCATCTTAACATACGCATTTATGCTACTGTCATCCTATGTGTATGTTGTCCCGTAGTAGCCCAACATTTTGAACCGTATAGCTTGGTTGGTCAAACAATTGTCCTATAACATTTCCCTTGTAGCCTTGCAGGCATCCTTCTATCGCATAATACTCCTAACATCATTCTCCATTTCAGCCAACTATTTTAATCCTATGGTCTACATCTTCTCCAGTAGCCCCATTTTTTTGAATTATAGATCCTAAATATCGAAAAGCCTCACATTCTGAGACATCCATGCCTTCGATCTCAATTGCATTACTTCTTCCTCGAGATTCACAATCAAAGTTGCACATTAGATACACCGTCTTCAAACGACTAATTCTAAAACCCTTACTCTCTAAAGCCTCCCGCCACCTATCTAGTTTTTTACCTAAACTTTCACTAGTCAATTAAGACAATATCATTTGCAATAACATGCACCAATGTACATCTTCTTGCCGATGTCTCGTCAACTCATCCATGACCAAAGCAAAGAGGTATGGACTTAAGTCAACCCTTGATGCAGTCCTACTGACATTGAGAATTCACTGGACAACCCACCCATTGAGCAAACACTTGTTACCGCCCCTTCGTACATATCTTTAATGATATCGACATAACATTGAACAAAGACATAATATTGAGACACTTTGTTCATTTCAAGCACCCACCAAATTAACTCCCTGGGGACCCTATTGTAAACTTTCTCCATATCAATAAAAACCACATGCAAACTCTTACGTTCCTCTCGATATTTTTCTATAATTTGCCTCAGCAAGAAGATGGCCTCCGTTGTAGACCTACTCGGCATAAATCCAAATTGATTCTCCGAAACCTGGGAAGTTCTAAATATCCCATTTGTTCTTATATATTGGCACCACAATGTTATACCTCCACAAATCTGGCATTTTTCTAGTTTCTAAAATCCTATCAAAGAACCTAGTTAATTAGCCATTGAATCTCAACTTCTCTCTGACATTTCCACGCTTCTGGTATATCATCCGGTCCAACTGTTTTCTCTGTCTTCATTCCTTTGAAAGCTTCACTCACTTCTGTAGCACTAACTCTGTGATGGAACACGCAGTGTCTCCCTTCCTGTGAAGTGTACCTCTTCAAGTTTAACTCCTTTACATGTGTTCCATTGAGTAGGTTCCAAAAGTAATCCCTCAATCTATCTAAATCAGTTTTATCCTGTGATGCGCTATTTTAGTAGCACACAACTTAATACTCTGCTTTTGTGATTGTAGTATAGAATAAGTAGGGATCGATCTTGACCGGGAATTAGAGGGCTTGCCAATTAACACTAAGAATACCTAAAAGGTAACTAACAATCTAATTAATTAAATAATGGGGGATTAGATTTTTTAAATTAAACTATGAAAATAACTACGAAAATTACTGTAAAGATAATAAAACTAAAGGGATGACAAGATGATAAATTAGCTAAGGGTTTATCTCCACACACCAAACATATGCTCATAAATCAATCTTCAATAATCACTTGCTAACTCGTGAGAGACAATGCTCAAGATTAACCGTGATAAGCACTGCATTAATCTTATTATTTTCCCAAGTTCGTTGAATTAAACTAAGCGTCGCTTTCAAACTATTCTTATCATACTATCTAATCAGGAATCGCAAGTTAAATAACAATCCAAGATCATTAAGTTTTGTGGAAAATATGAACATTGACTAGGCAATTACAAGTATGATCAACATCTTGTTCTTACCTAGGTTTTGACTTAACATTACCAACGTTCCTTGGTATTTACTACTTGTGAGTACAAAATTATAACAATTAGGTGTAACTCCTTTATACTCTAGCCCCAGATCCTAGCATGCTTACTAAGTTGGCCACCTTAACAAACATACAAAGAAAATTTCTCTATAAAGTAGTTAAGCAAAACACAATTACTAATAGCAAGGAAAATTAAATTCAATTAATTTATAAAACACATGTTCGGGGCTTCGAATCCACCTCTAACTAAGAGAAGTTTAGCTAGACATATTAATCATGTTCGAATAGCAATACATAATTAATATCAAACTAAAATAAGTAAAGAGATTAGAAGGAACGTTGTCGCCTGTGCGTGGTGGTACTGAGTGGAAGCTGGGGTGCGAATAGCGTAAAGTATCTTTTCCTTCTCCTTCCTCACGCGATCTGCCCTCTTCGTGATTTACTCACTTCTCTGCTTCTTCAGCTCCTGATCTTTGCTTCTCTTCGTGTGCGTGATTTTGGATGGGTTATGAGGCTGTGATTAGGGGGTTATGGATTAAAGACGACGACGGCTAAGGTTTGGCTAGGTGACGATGGTAATGGAAGGACGGCTGGAAGGTGCAGGTCGTGGCTGGCTTTCAGGAGGTTGCCTTCGATGCGGGATGTGGTATGGGTCTGAAACTTTGAGAGATAGAGAGGAGAGGGGCTAGATGTGATGATGATGGTGCGTTCAGGACGATGGGCGGCGACAATCAGGGACAATGAAAGAAAGAAGGGACTAAGACGAGGGTTTAGGGTCGATGATGGTTGTGGTTGCTGATGGACTGTAGCGATGATGGGTTAGGGCTTGTTGTGGAGGCTATGGATGGGGTGGCTATTCCTGAATTTCTCGATCCTTTCTCCAAAGCAAGGTATCATCCTTTTTTATAATTATTTTCTGCTTGGTTTCCTTCTTTGGTGGTTTTCTTGTTTGTGTAGTTTCCTTGTTTGTGTGATTTCCTTGTGCAACTAGTAGCTAATTTGCTTTACTTAGCTTCTATTTTAGAATCTTGTAATTGGAAACCTACACAAACACGAAAATAGTAATTAGTACCATAATTAACAAGTAATAGCTAAAAATATATATATAAAAATATGGTACTAAAAATAGCCTAATTATGCCCCTATCATCCTGCATTAAAACTCTTCCATCCTCATGCTTAACACACTTAACATGATTCAAGTCCCTAGTTTTTCGTTCTCTAGCTTTAGATATCTTGAAAAAATCTTTCTCACATTCTTTTGTACCTAGCCTATTATACACATCATCACATGCTCTCTTTTTAGCTTCTCTTACTGCTTTACTACTCAACTTCTTAGCTTGCTTATAGAGCTCATAAGACTCTAGGCATCTATCTATTTGCCACTCATTAAAGCATATTTTCTTCTTCGCAATGACTTGTTGCACATCAACATTCCACCACCATGTCTCCTTATCATACATACCTTATTTTTTGGCCTATCCTAAATCTTCCTTCGCACATCTTCTTATTCGATTTGCCAAAAGCTCAAAAGAATCTGCGCTACTAGTCCTACCCTTTGGTTCTAGATTTTCCCAACCATCCTCTGAAACACTGGCCACCCAAATTTTTTTTTTCTAAATTTTTGGCACGCATCTCTCTGTAAGGTCCACCACTTAATTCTCGGTCTAACCTGCTCTTTAGCAATACGACCCTTACTCTTAAGAAAAAAATCAAGGACTAACAACCTATGTTGGTATGTCAGGCACTCGCCTGGTATAATCTTAGAATTTTAATACCTAAATCGTGTCTCCTAACATGAAAATAATCAATTTGACTTTTATTACGCCCACTCGCAAAAGTCACCAAGTGATCTTCCCTCTTCTTATAAAAAATATTCACGATCTCAAAATCCTTAGCTAAAATAAAATCTAGAATAGAAATTCCCATAGTGTTTCAATCCCCAAAGCCTTGACCTCCATGTACCCTTTCATACCCAACTTTATCCTTACCGACATGGCTATTCAAATCCCTGCTTAGGAAAGCCCTATCAGAAGAAGGAATTCCAAGAACTAACTCCTCTAAAGAGTCCCAAAAACCTTTCTTAGTATCCTCGTCTAAACCCACTTGGGGTGCATACACACTAATAACATGCACTATCTCTAGTTCTAAAGCTAATTTAATACTTATGATTCTATCCCCAAACCTCCTAACGTCGACTACTGCATCCTTAAAAACTTTATCTATCAATATTCCCACCCCATTCCTAGTTCCATCTTTTCCAGAGTAGAAAAGTTTGAACTCTCCTCCTAAATCTTTAGCCTTGTTCCCCTTCCACTTTGTCTCTTGGAGACAAGCTATGTTTACATTCCTCATACACAGGGCATCCACTAATTATATTGACTTGCTCATCAAGGTTCCTATGTTCCAAGAGGCTAATCTAATCATTTTATCTCTAGCTCTAGCCTGGATCGACTAGCTTCTTTACCCGCCCCCGTCCATAATGGTGCAAGAACCCTTGCCTATTTAACACTACATTCGAATGCCACTGCAGCGCACCTTGCTCATTTGTCACTACACCCGAGCCTAGGTGCAGCGCATCGCTTATAGCGAGGAACACCCTATCTTTCTGCATTAATAATTTTGAATCAAATTCCATGAAAATGGATGTAACGGGTTTTTGGACAATTGGCTGTCGCAAGCCTAACACCGACCCTCCTCATTTGTCCGGGCTTGGGACCGGCCACTGCAACAGACGGAGTTACCGGCTCGGGCGGAGTTAAACATGAAATTAATATATAATTAGAAAATTAGGGGGTTGTTTCAAAAAACAATAAATAATTTGAATAAGTGATAATTAGAAAAAACTCAAAATTTAATTAAAAACACTCTGATTTTTTTTCGTAAAAAGCCTTCGAAAAAATGATAATTTGGTTACTGAGTTTTTTGGTTTTTGCGAAATCGCCTTTTTTTATTTTCGTAATTCAAAAAATAACTTTCGGTGAGATTTCACGAAAAATCATTCCATGATCATGATAATATGTTTTTTTTTGTTATTTACATTTTAGTTACGCATAATCTAGGCATATTTCTGATTGGGTTGTCTGTTCAAGGATGTTGACGAAGGTCATATGTCTCACATTTTATAAATACCTAAACCATCTCTATTTCATATAATACATAGGTGAGTCTGCAATTAATTTTTGTAGAATGTAACAAGTGAAAACCATACACCTGAGAGTAGGTGATATTCGTCCAATCATAAAACCATTTTCTAACCTTTTTTCCCATTAATTTCCAAGTAAACACCTACACAGTGACCAAACGACATATTTGCAAGCCTATCTACTGCCTAGAAAGCTGGCAAGTAGAATAGCTAGGTTTGCAAATATGCTTAAAACAATGACTAATGCGAGTAATGGAGAAAACACTACTAGAATGAATTGCAACCTATCAAGAAGGCCACAATGTTGATTCCCAATTGTAACATTGTTGTTTTAACCTAGTGGGGATTCTAAAGAATTTTCCCCATATTTTCCCTTTTAGGTTTAGTTTCTCAAGTAGGCGACTGTAAACTCAATTATACCTATCAGTTAAAAGTGGTTTTGATATATGTTTTTTATATTCCGGATCCAGTCCAATTAAATTTGATTATGATAATTAAAAGTTTGGTTTCGATTCTATATGTATGCAATATCGGTACCATTCTCAACTCTAATTAGATGGACACAGGACCATGATTTGAACTTTGTAACTCCAATATGTTAATGCCCCAAGGTCAATTATAAATCCACAACAAACAATGACATATATTCACCTTGATTTCCCTTGGGTGGGCATACTTTTTTCTAAAAAGCAAAATGAAACCGTGTCATACTGTCTCAGTCCCATATCAAACCAAAAAAAAAAAAAAATTGTTGTTTCGGTTTTGGTACCAAATTGTACTGTTAATGTTCGGTACGGTACCAGTTATGGGCTTTGAAGTACAAAAAAATTGAACAATACTGAACTACTAAATTAACTAATATTTTTTATTTTACTACTTTACTTTCTCTTTTTTCACAATTCACTCATTTTTTCTCCAAACACGAAGTGAAGAAGAACTCCTCGCTAACGATTCACTCAAAACTCGAAAGGATAACATCTTTGTCTCCATAAGAGAGAACGTCTTTGTCTCCATCAGTTCTCAAGAACCTCCTCACCCCCGCAACATCCCCAAAATAAGTTCATTTTTCACTCATTTGAGCAATTTCTAGGGTTTCCAACAATTTCCCATTTTCTAACAATCTGAAACCAAACACAATAATATATCAAAAAGTTGATGTTGGATATCTTGAATGTTGTGCACGATGGATCCAAACCTTGAATTAAGATATAGAAAACATCTTTCATTGATTTATTTTCACTGATTTTTGTCAAACCTTAGTTTTATCTCAGTTCGGGCAAAATTTCAAAATTTTTACTTCTTTTGCTTAGTTAATGGGTTCGTCTTGATTTAAGGGTTTTTTTTTCTTCAGATGGAACCAATGGAAATCATTGGGAAGTCCAAGGAAGACGTCTATTTACCAAAATGTTTGATACATATAGGATCCAGAGACAAATTTGACAAAGAAACTTACACACATACTTTACCCACTTAGAAATTTAGAATAAATTGATTTTTTTTTGTGGGGGTGATATCTTTGCCATGTAGATCATCCTCGCCATAAATCGTAAGTTTTTGAAATTTTCGACTCTATCAGATGTAATAATCAAATTCACAGTGGAATTGAACGGTTGAAATTTTTTTACCTTTTGTAGCAGGTTTTAGAACTCCAAATGAGTTCATATTTTTCTTTCTAAGAGTTGTCTATATGGTTAAGAAATCATCCCCACAAATATCAACGTATTCTGAAATGCCTAGGTGGATGAAAAAGATGCGTGAAATAGGTGTGTGCAACTTTATTTGTCAAAAATCTTTGTCCTTGAATACCGCTTGTGTGTGTATATATATATATAATTGTTCTATTGATTCTCCGGTGCATGAAATCAATTTTTGCGAACAAACTTATTTCCCGTGTTTAAGTTTTGGTCCCACTTTTTGACACCACCACTCCCTACTTTCTGAAGCATACTACTACCTTTTTTAAGCACGCCCCACCTACTTAAGGACACCACCAATATAAAAAAAATCACAACATCTCTCCTCTCCCCCTGTTCTCCCATATTCTCTCACAGGGAACAACACCACGATTGCACCGCCTCACCCGACCTACCAATCACACCTCTTATCTCCTTCTCATATTTTTTCTTCATCTCCTCTCTTATTATTCTTATCTTATCTTATCTTATCTTATTCTTCTTCTTTTCTTTGTTATTGTTCTCCTCTTATTTCCTCATTTCCTCTCTTCATTATCCTATTTGTTCATCTTATTCATCTCATCTTCTTCTATTTTCCATTTTTTTATCTCTCTGCTCTCGAACAAATTCCTGAGAGTGAGGGTTCCCCACCAGTAGGAACCTACGGGAGGGCAAAAAATTTTGGCCCTCGCGTAGGCTCATGCGAGTGAAAAACCCCCACGCGCTGAGGTTTATGCGAGGGCAAAAAAAGAGAGGAAGAAATAATAAGGAAGGAAAAAAAAAAGAGGAGATGAGGGCAGGGAGTGTCGTCGGCGGTGGAGAAGAAGAGAAGAGAGAAGATAAGACAAAGAAAGGCGGGAAAAAATAAGAAGAAAAAGAAAAACAAAGGAGAAGAGAAAATATAGCGCGGCCTGCAGTGGCGTCATGGTGCGGCTGGTGGTGGATGGGCAAGTGAGGTGGTGCTGCTCCGTCAGTTGCTGTGAAGAGAGAAGAGAAGGTGGATAAGCAGATGAACAATAGGTGTGAAAGGGTTTATATTAGGCTGGTGATGTGCTTCAACACATTTTAAAAAGGTGGTGATACCAAAAAGTGGGAGCTTTAAGTTTTTAAGTTTTTTATAACAGTGAAGATCAAGTTTTTGACCACAACAGTTTGATTTTAAGAACTTTTAGCAGCAACAACAACACGTGAGAAAACAATAAAGAATTTAACACCTTTATTTATAGGTAGCGACTGTTTCACACCACCTAAAGTACTATCTTACACCACCATATCAATTTTTTCTCTCTCACAACACCTACTTTATTTCCCGCACCACTAATATAAACATCCACATGAATTAAAGAAAGAAACAATTTTCTTTCCCTCCCAATCGACTCAACACTCCATTCTATCTCCTTAATTCGATTGCCTTCCCTCCCAATAAACTGAACACTCCACTATCTCCCCCAAATTCGATTGTCTTCCCTCCCAATCAACTCACCACTCCACTATCTCCCCCAAATTCGAACCATCTTCCTGATTCTTCCCCCAATCCACTGAAGACATCCCTGTTTCCAGCTTTGTTTGCGATCTCCCCGAAATCATCTTCTTCCATGCCAATCTCTCCCCGACTATCTCAACTGTTTTTCCCCAAATTTTGAACATCTTCTTCCCTCCCACTTCACTTACTCTCCCACAGTCTTTGACTTTCCTCCCACACTCGTCCCTATCTCCCCCATTTTCTCACCAGGTTTCCATTGTCCCAAAGGGTTCATGTAAGATCTCTCTAAAGATCGATTGTGTGCGATTTCTCCAACATGTAATTTCGAACACCAAATGGAACACTAAATTGAACTCCAAACCAAACTCTAAAATGTGGAACAATAAACAATGACAACAACATTATTCAATGTAAAATTTAAACAAACTTCAAAACTCAAAATCTGAAGAAATTTTTTTGGACAAAGTATGCATTTTCACGCATTTGCATGGGAAATGATAGTGGAAGTCTCACATTCGCACAGGGATGGGTGAATTTGAGACTCCCATTCACATTGTACAATGCGAATGGCTGAAAACACACTCTGTTTGATGTAATTTGGACGCAATGGAGTCAATGTGGATGCTAATTGAGATGTCAACGCTTGCTGTAATTTGAGCAGATGTCAAGCGGAATATAGATTGGCCCTTAAGCAGGATGAATCTATTCCAGTATACACGTTAAGCGCCATGTGTGTTCCTAATCAAGTTATCGCTAGAATTCATAAATTATTGACAGATTTCTTTTGGGGTGGCTATGAAGGCAAATCAAAGAAGAAGTGGATCTCTTGGGAAAAATTTGTTTTCCCAAATGCGAAGGAGGTTTGGGTGTTAGGAATCTTGTTGCTGTCACTAAGGCCTTTTGCTTGAAAGCCTTTGGAATGTAATAAATTCTGATTCTTTGTGGGGAAATTACATGAGATGTAAATACTGGAATGACAGGGTCATGTCTTCTATCAGCTAGAAAAGAATAATCATTCGCCTTTTATTAAAGAGATCATGAAATATAAAGAAGTTTTTGTTGGCAACATTCTATGGCGCATTGGTTGTGGGAACTCGTGTTTCTTTGCTTCTAATTGGAACTCTTCGACAGTGTTCTTGAGGACGGGTGGTTCGGAGGCTCAAGGGATTTGGCCCACGATTGCAGAGGTTAGGAGTGGGGATTTTGAGCTCATTAATCCTGAGGTGAGAGTGTTGGCGAAATCTCTTTTTGATGGTAGAATTCAAGGGAGCGAGCGGGATATGGATTCTTGTATTTGGACCCCAGATCCAGATGGTCTCTTTAGTTTGCATTCGACGTATGAGCTTCTCCGTGATAAGAAAGGTAGAAATATGTTGTTTGATAAAATCTGGTTGTCTTTTTTGCCTTCTAGAATCTCATTTTTTGTTTGGAAACTTCGTTTAAAAGGTATTCCAGTTGATGGGGAATTTCACAGATGTGGGGTAAATCTTGCGTCGAGGTGTTATTGTTGTGTTTCTCCTAGTGTTGAAACTCTTAATCATCTTTTCCTTGAAGGCGACTTGGCCAGAGGGGCGTGGAGTCATTTTGAAGCCATTTTTTATATATATATTAGGAGGCCGGCGAAAATCACCACGGTCTTGAGAGTTTGGTTTGGGAGATCGAATAAGAAATCTCAAGTCGGTTTGCTCGATTTTTTAACACTGATGTTTATCATCTGGGAAATCTGGAAACAATGGTGTAGGGGTGTTTTTGATAATGGAAAGCCAAACGTGGTAACAATTATTTTGCTCGTCAGGAGGAGCATTGGTCTGGCGAATTCCATTTTTATTCCTAAACGGGTGAGTGAGAACAAGTCCTCTCTTTTAGCCCTTGGTTTGCCTATTTCTTCTGTTATTACGAAGGCAAATAGAGTGGTATATTGGAACTTTCCCCTGGAGGGCTCGGTGTCACTTAATGTTGATGGATCTTCGAGGAAAACCAAAGTGACAGCTGGTATTATTATTAGGAATAGTTTGGGCGAGTGTCTGGTGGCTAAACAAGTCGTTCTGGGTGAAAGTTCAAATAACTTTGCGGTGGTTCGAGCAGTTAGGGAGGGGCTTCAGTTGTGCAACAGTTTGGAATTCTCAAAGGTTTGCATTCAAACGAATTCTAAAATTGTGAGGAGCTGGTTCTATGAGGAATTTAAAATTCTGTGGCACTTAGAAAATTACTGGCGAGAGATTAAAAGATTGGCTTCTTTTATGGAAGTTAGTTGTGTTCACATTTTCAGGGAGGCTAATGCGGTAGCAGACGCTTTGGCGAATAGAGCTCAGGATGAGGGTGTTAGTCGTGTTTTTTGTGCCACGAATCTCCCTCACAGGATTGCTGGTCTGGTCCTTTTGGACAAGATTCATATCGCATATATTCGTGTTCCTAAATGAGGTGCTTTGACGCGCGATGGACCGTCTTGGGTTGCTATTTTTTCAATGGTGTTGGATGGCTTGGTTGTCTAGTGCGGATGGTGGTGTTGCAGTGTGACGTTGGGCAGAATGGTGATTATCCTACGGGCTAGTTCAACAGACAATTCACAAGGAATGATACAAGAGATTCGCCCAAAAACACAGAGAAATAACTCTAATGTCAATTAAATTACTCAAATCAAAGGTATCTCTAAAATAAGTGTCACGCCCCGATTTTCGAAGAAAACAAAAATCCCAAAATCCACGTAGGATTATCCGTTTCCCCAAAACTCGGGACGTGAAAATTCAATAACAACAGAAACAAATAGCAGCAACAACTAAACATGATTAAATTACTAAAACAAATAAAACTCTAACCCGAAAAGGATTGGCGTGGCTAGCTCACTAGCGAAACTCCAGTAATGCAGCTCAAAATCTCTAAACCTGAAAGGCTAATTGGCTACATTCCAAAAGGAATGTACCCAAAAAGCAAAAGCTCACTTGGGTCAGCAATAAGCTGGTGTGAGAAATCTTCATCCAAAAAAAAAATCAATAAATCCACACGTGATAACATCAAACTAAACAATAACCAACCACACCAACCGGTAGTTCCTCAATGAGGCAAAGGTGTCATCATCCTAATAAATAAATATGCATTATTTATTACTAATAAATAAAATTTATGAGTTATCAATCCTCATAAATGCAACAACAATACAATTCATAATCATATTAGACTATTATTGAAATATTAACAAAACACATTTTTCTACCTTTAGGAAGACATGTAGTTCTCATTCAATGGTTGAATGAGCATTTAGTTTCTTCCTTTAAGGTAATCATGCACATACACAAAAAAAGAGATCTCGCTTCTTTTCCACAATCGCACTATCCTCCATGTGCCGAACACACCTCACCCAACTGTGCCTCCCTTGCCATCGAAACCACTCGGAGCGTACATGTTCCAAGTGGGGTGCCACCTCGAGGAACATGTCATCTCACCCGAAGTTCGATCACTGGCAAGTATTCTTCCTAAATCTACATGTACAACCAAACTCACATGGAACGGTGCACCGATATGCAAGCAAGTCTGCATACCCATAATTCTATCACACGTATACAAGCAAGTCTGTATACAAATCACATTTTTCACTTTTTTTTTCGGAGTTGTGGAAAAGAGCATAAAAAAATATCAACTAAAACTCAAAACTCCTGTATGGTGACACTTTGTCAACCATAAGTAAATCAACCACAGTATCCACCATTCTTTTGGGGAACAAGTAATATTTGACACATTGCCAATTCACACATCTCATATCTTTGCATCATATGAAAAACAATATGCATTCCAATTCGCATAAAAATACAAATACTCAAGCTAAAACAAGTGCTCAGTTAAATTTCAGCCAATATCGATTACTAGAAAATTTTCTTCTAGCCCTAACTAAATAAGGGTTTAATCATACATAAAACTAATACAGACAAGAAATTATCCCTTAAGCTCTCACTTCTAACAAGTTGCAAAGAATGACAGGGGCAACAGATGCTTATATATATAAAACCATACACAAGAAAGCATGCAATTTGACAGACAAAAATTTGTTTCGTCAAGTGAAAAAGAAAAGAAAGGGTTATGCTAATTATATTTTGTTGTGTTTCCCCCATTCTAATAGTTTTCTATCCTCACTTGAACAATGAATACAACCTAACAATCCAACTATGTGTCATGATATATCTTCATCTCGAACAAAAATAACTCAATAATTACAAAAGAAATTATCATTACAACTATGAATTCTAAACAAGGGAAAAATGTATGTATCCACCACATGCAAAGTGATAGCCTATCTCAACCCCAATCACAAATGAACTTGCAGTCATAAACTATTTCCCCTTAGTAATGGATACATTCAAGCAAGTACTAATCACAAACCACCTTAATATAAACTCACCTATACTTTCCTATGTAAATAGGTCCAAAGAAATACTCCAAAGATAATATCTTCCAGATCATGATCAAAAGAGCATATGACAATGAAATACATTAGGAAACTAAGCAAAATTGACTCATTTCATTCTTGTAAAACTTCCCCAAATCCATCTTCTATTTCATTAAGGAATTTCATCAAACAAAGGAGCAATGTATCTATAACCTTTGACAATTAACGAGAAAATATTTCTGATAGTGGCACAACACTTTGACAACCAACTTTAATAAACCATATGGACACATATGATGAATTTCAATTTCGACCCGATGGGATTTGACAATCCAAAACGCATATACACCTACTACCTAAATGTGGTAACATCTGATCTAACCTATGAGATACAATTTGCCCAAATTTTCTTCATGATAACACTCAGGTGTTCCTTAGTCCTACACAAACCCTACTCAATCACATGCTTTTCTAATGATGATGATGACCTGGAAAACCCCAAATGCCTTGACAATTGCCTAAAATCAATGTGAACTACAATGGATATCCATTCATTCATTCAAATCAATTAATCAAAGTAATCAAACCCCATCAATGTAATCTACCAAATTAAGGGCAAAATTAGGAAGAAAGAAAATGGGGGTTTAATCAAAGTAGATTAACCACACAACACATAACTATCAAAACCATCACATAAAACAAACTGAAAGGGGTAAAAGAGAACTCACCGGAGAGATCGCGAACCGTAAAGGATTGCGCAACGGATCCACGCAATAACCCTTAGCAACCAACTGCCAACAACACCTCCAACAATGAGAAGAAAAGGAAAAAGAGAGGAAGGAATCTGGAACTGAATGACTGCAATCTTGACATTCCCAACACGAGTGGGACCACCAGCAGTATGACTGACTTTCTTATCAAAAAACAAACCTTTAACAAGCTCGGTATCATCGAGGGTGCCACCAAGCTTCTTGACGATCTTAATATCACGAACATCTACTTGATGAGGCCTTGCAGGATCCACAACCGAGAGAATAGCTTCGACCGCCATGGGAGCAAGTAAAGTGGACTGGCTAACAACTTTACTGTTAAGTGAAGTAGTAGCCGATTTAACGAGCGAATCGCGATCTGAGAGTTCAACGGGCACAGCCATGGCAGTGAGGATGTCTACTGATTTTAGAGCGACTTGTGAAGAGAATCAGAGATGACAGTGGGATGGATGCCATTGCTCAGGAGTATTTCACAAGTTTTGAGGAACGACCCAGCTATGACGACGACGGTAGTGGTTCCGTCTCCAGCGACCACATCGTGAGCTTTGGAAATTTCCACGAGCGTCTTCGCCGAACGCGCTGGAGATCATCTTGTCCATATGCCCTTTCCACATCAAAATCCTCCTCCAATTCTTGCCACGCCTTGGACCCCAACGTCCATGCTTCATCCGCCATTACCCATCACCGCCATTAAGAAGAAGGAAACGAGAAGAAGGAGAAAAGAAAAGCTTAAGGAAAAAAAGGTTTTTGTTTTTTTTTTGTTGTTTTTTTTTTATATATGGTGGGTGGCTATTCGCCCCCACTAAAATTCTAAAGGCAGTCCGCCCTTTAATCTTCACAAAATAAAACCCTAATCATTAGTTTATGAAAGCCCAAAACCAAACCCAAATACAATTTAGTAGCAACCCATCAACATTAGGGTTTACAAAATTTTGGCTAAATACACACACACACCTTATTCAATTTAGCCATGGCAAACAAAACAAATCTTTTTCCCAATAAATGAGATTACCATATATGTCCCAATTAATAAATAATAAATTTTTATATTTATTTAATTAGGCGGGTATTACAATCAGCCCACAAGCCGGGTTTTATAGCTAAAACTCGTGATTATTAGAATTTTACCAAAAATAGAAAAACCCCAATAATCATGCTAAAACAAAATACATAATAAAAGAAATAAGCTGCCAGAAATCTGGCTCAAATTGGGTTCAGATCACTTCCTAAACAATAATTGAAATATTACCATAAAAGGGAAAAACTACTAAATTTGTGGATTCGGAAGGGAAAACGGTGGATTTTGGCTTCAAAAAGATGTGCAACTAGTGTAGCTCCTTGACCACGACGTGGGCGTTGAAAAAAGCTTTCCGAATTGGGGTCGTTTGCGCGATTCTGATACTCGTAGCCAAAGTTATGGCCAAAATACTAAAACGCACCCAAAACTGCCAAATTAGAAAAAAAATTATGATTACATGTCATCCTTGGGCTGATATGCTAATTCAAGATATCTTAGTTCTAATAACGTGCTATCTGAAAGCTCAGCATCATCTGACTTGGATCCTCCTGCATCACAGTGGTGCCTGGCAGCGCTGGGATTTGCAGCTGACAACAGGTGGTGGGCGAGGACCTTTGTGGGTGCTTTGATTTTCAGGAGTTGTTGTCTTCAGCGGAGATGCTGCGAGGGGCGGGTTTTGAAAGATACAGTTGGGCGACGTCAAGACACAGGGCTGCAAGGTGCTGCAAGGTGGGGCAAGGTGTTGCAAGGTACTGTCTGGCTATGTGCGGTGTGTTGTCCTATTTGCAGTGAGCGTGCAGGTTAGGGATTGCATGAGCGATCTGCGTGCTCTGTTTCACTGGGCAGGCTCTGTTTGTGTTGGCCGCAGGATTCAAGTTGTTTTCTGGCAGCATGGTTCGCTGCTATGAGACCAATTCTCATGCTCATCACAACATGAAAATTGTATTACTTTGAGTTATCTAATAAACACAATTTGAATCAGTTCAAAATGTTTTGAAATGAGCAAGTTATGGTCACTTTATTAAAGTCACTCAAATCTGTCCAGTAAAAAAAACTAAGGTAGTGTCCCTGACTTTCGGCCAACTTATATGATCGATGGAGACCATTGCTCAAGCTCATCAAACAAAAAAAATGTAGTACTATAAGTTATCTAATGAACGCAATTTGAATCAATTGCAAATGTTTTGAAATGAGCAAGTTATGATGTTTTTACTAAAGTTGCGCAAATCTGTGCAGAAAATAAACAGAGTGTGTTTGTACAATGCAAATGGGAGTCTCAAATTCGCCCAACCTTATGCGAATGTGAGACTTTCACTCGCATTGTCCAATGCGAATGGGTGAAAATGCATACTGTCTATATTTTTTTCTTCAGATTTTTAGTTTTGAAGTTCTGTTTTATGTCATTTTTGTTGAGGTTGCAAAAAGTTAGCCATGCTCAACTTCCCTTTCATTTGTCACTCTAAAGTCTTGTTTGTTGTATTGTAAAAGACATTATGAGACACTGTGGGTTGGTGAAGAGTGGAGAACCATAAATTTTCCATCTTTGCACTTAATTCTTGTTATATGCATGAAATTAGTCACATTTGAAAGATACTTCCATGAATTGACATCATGAATGAGCAGGAAATTTGAGGAATTGTTTTAATGGAATAGCACGTTAAGGCTCCACTCAAATTGAGAGTTGCACCTCCATATGTGCATCAAAACAAGACTTGATGAGAAGAATAGGGGAGTTCCTACAAAGGGGGACAAAAGAGGAGAATATAGAAAGAAGGTGGGGATTCTTCATGAGAAGATAAAAGAATGATTGGAAGAACGGAGAAGAGGGGAGGAGAGAAAGAAGGCTGGGAGGGGGCTGTGCATCAAAAAAAAAGAGGAGAATAAGAGGAAGAGAGGAGAGGGGAGGGGAGGATTTCCAAAATTATTCTTACGATCATAACGACAACGAAAGCGTAATAACATGTTAGCTTTATCCATCCTTTCTTTTATCTTGAAATTATTGGTTCATTTTTCAGATTCAATGCACTTGCAAATAGTTTGAATTGAGCTTAATCATTTTCTCTTTGGACACCAACTCATGCATATATTTTGTTTGTTGAAATTGTGATAGAAACTCATTTAAAAACACTACATAATGTGGTGCCTGTAGGTTGTTTCAAACGTGACAATATATATACGAGGGTTTAACTTTTGGACCAAATGGAGTTTCCTTATGATGAGCTTATTATTTTGATGTTGTTTCTTTTTTACTTCTTCCATTATCATGCCAGAATGTAACATTTTGTTAGCCAGGCCTCTTTTTGTTTGGATTTCGGTCTCACATTTGGGTGTAGGATGTATAAACTGCTTCGTCATTACTACCATTTTTTAGAGATTCTAGTCGGATGGAGCTGATCCAGACTCGACTCAATTTGTAGATTCAATTTCATAGAGCATTCACCAGTTGTTTTCTATGATATATGCAACTGGTATTCAGAGTGAAGAAAGCAGTATCCTATCCAAGTCTATAAAGTAAGTATTAGTCGAACTGTGAGAACAAAAGACAGTGTCATTATACACCAAATGTAAATGATCTAAATCTAGCAGCTACATTATACACCAAATGTTCAAAGCATTAGTAAGTACTCGACAAACCAAATGCTATCACAATGATTAGTGAGGTCCAGAAAGACCACATCGGGAGCATCAAGTAGACGCTTCGACTTCTTGCATCCTCTGTCTAGAATCCATTTCGGAGCTTTCATGGCTAAATGTATATTTAGCTTGAAAACTAGACTTGATCTTTGGGAAATCCAGCTTTGTTCTCTTGTTAGCTATGTCAACACCTTGCCCATCTACTATACATTTAAATAAAAAAAAAACCTCCGGGAGGGAGAGGCAACTATGGGATGCCAGACCTTTATTACTTAATAAAAAGATTTACAATCTACTCAGGAGTGCATTACGACTTTACCGAAATAAAAACCAAACTTAAAACATTTAAAATCTAAAAAGACCAAGCAAAAACAAGACATTATAATGCTAGCAAATTGCTCACCAAAAGACCCATACCAACTTCTCCGTACCTTCGAATCCGTCTAATGCCAAACAACACGTTTTCCACCTACCCATCTACTGTACATTACACTGCACAACGAGCAGAACCTATTCACAATGAGAGATGAGGTGTCAGCAAGAATGGTAATTAGTTCAGATACAGCTTTAGGTAGTTTACACCTGATAGATGGAAATCTATGGCTAACAAATTAAAGTACAAGAACAGATTATAATTTGAAATACTTACTAGTGCTCTGATAGTATATCGTCACAATAACATCCGAGTCCCTCAATTGACCAAGTAAAGTGCTGGTACGTGCTTCACTTTCCAATAGTCTTCACCTCCATCTTGATCAAGTCTCCTTGTGAAATCTTTTGGCATGTCATGGAAAGAAACAACTTTGAGGTTCATGAGGTGAGTTATGCCATCAGGAACAACCCGTAACTGCTCACATTTTTTAATGTATAGCTCTCTGAGCTTGGGCATTGCGCCTTCCTCTATTATCAATGACTGCAAGCTATCTAACATGGACAGCACCAAAACCTTGAGCTTTTGAAACCCCACAGCCTCAAAATACAACTCCCCTCCATCGTATGCATTGTTCATGAGACTAATATGCACTAGATTAGGCAATTCCTGAAGTACTTTCAGTGGTTCACCCCTTAACCTAGAAAAGTTCAGATTTATTTTCAAAAGGTTACTAAGCGAGGTAAGCCAGTTAGGCAGTTTCTCCAAGCGCCCACTTATATTCAATACTTTGAGAAGTGAAGGAGGAGATGATGTGAACTCTAAATCAAGAGCTTCGTTTTCTTCAAGTGAAGCTACAGCCAAAGACTCAAGGTGGTGCATCTTGGCAATTGAAGTACACAGATCTGACCCATTTTCTCTTCTCAAATTCCTAACAAATAGAATTCTCATTTCTGACAGTTTTCCCAAATTTTTTATCAAATTGGTACCAGTGTTTATGTCAACAAATATCAAAGTTTGCAAGCATGTCAAACATCCAATTTCATCTGGTATCTTAACTGTTCCCATAACTGGATTAACTATTGAAAATGAAGTGATGGGATCTTCTTGTATTTGATAAGCGGCAAGATGTCGCAATTTCTTTAGCTTTAGGATTGCAAGCGGCAATTCAACCACATTAGTTCCTTCAATTAACAACACTTCAAGGTTTTGTAGTCTTCCAACACTATTTGGAAGCACTTTGAGATGTGTACCAATTAAGCACAAAACCCTCAAATGATATAACTTTGTAATTTCATGGGGAAACTTCTCCAAAGGAGAACCCGATAGGACCAATATCTTTAATAAGGAAAACCTAGAAAGAAGTTTGTGCATCAACAAGATGAACAACTTATCCGATTTGAACCAAATAATTGATCGAACACTGGTTGACGAACTTATGTTCTCCATAATATCCTTTCTACCAACACTATTTTGGATTGATAGTCGTCGACTATTTTCATTTAAATTAGCAACACTCTGTTCATCCAAAACTTCACAAAAATCTTCGTCGACACATCTTGAAAGAATGAACTCACGCATTAAATCATGAACTTTGTATAACCTCAAATGGGTAAAAAATGGTGTTTCATGATCCACATGCACCAAATTTCTACTGATGAGTTGGTCAAGATAATCTTCTGCGACTTCTTCTAACGTTTTTCCTTTTTGTTTCTTGACAAACCCTTCTGCTATCCACATCAAAATCAACAACCCAGAAGACATAACTGGCGGATGATCCTCAGGAAAAACACAAAAGTATAGAAAACAAGATTTAAGGTGACATGGTAGGTCATTGTAACTGAGGGAGATAACTTTCATTATACTATTGAGGTTTGGATCTTCTCCGAGTTTAAAAGAAAGATTATCATAAAATTTCTTCCATTCGAAGACAGTCTTTTCTTTCATTAAAAGAACACCGCCAATTGCCACAATTGCTAACGGCAATCCTCCACATTTTTTCAGGATTTTCTTAGAAATTTCCTCTAACTCTAGAGGGTAGTGTCCCTCAAAATTTGATCCAAATGCCTTGTTATAGAAAAGAATTAAAGCATCTTCTAGAGTTAGGGGATGATGATAAAAAATGTGAATGGAGGATTCCACAGAAGAATAAGCAACTTCATCCATACGAGTCGTGATCAAGATCTTACTACCACAGTGGTTTTCAAGCAACGCATGTTTTAAAGAGTTCCACAGTTCAACGCTCCACACATCATCAAGAATAACAACATACCTCTTTGCATTGAGATACTCCCTTAGGCTTTCAATCAGCTGGGGCCTTTCCATTGTGCCAATCCCTAAAGGAAATGGCTCATTCCTCGACTCCTGGAACTGCTTGATCAATCTAATTAAGAGCTGCTCCATCTGGAATGATTGGGACACAGTGATCCAAGCACGACAATCAAAATGGTTCAGTACCATTGGGCTTTGGTACGCTTTCCTTACAAGAGTGGTTTTCCCCACTCCACCAGTTCCCACCACTGCGAAAACTGTCCGCTTTACTTCTCCTTCTACTAACCACCCTATTAGTTTGTTTTTATGGGTTTCAATCCCGACCAATTCTGATTCTTCAACGTATAGAGCATCATCACGACGGTATTGCCAGGAGGTCGTGTTATTGTTAGAGCTCGAACCTGCATCTTGATTGAGCTGATACTTGTCCCTTTGTTGACTAATCTCGTGCAAGTTCATTTTGATACTTTTTATCTCCCTAGTGATCACTCGGCCAGAACTCAAGTGCTTGACAAGTGCAAAAGTTTTTCGAATCCATCCCAGAAACCTAGGTTGGTGAGGAAAACAAAGGCGAAACTCATCCAATACATCCTCCATCCGGAAGGCTACTTGTCGCACTTGTCTCACCCATATCTTGATTTGTTCATCTGTCTCTGCTTTAGCATCCGCGTCTCTTAGAAAGACTCGAATGACTTCCATTTCATCTTTGATTGATCGTATTTCGCTGCTGCATACACCTTTTAGCCTTTTGGCTTCTTCAACCAAAAAGGGAACCAAGAGGTCTACTACAGCACCCACTGCAATCTCTGCCATTTCCTTCCCTTGACGAAGAAACTGAAATGTTTTCTGGTGGTGAGTTTGAGAAGAAGAGCTGAGAAAGTGAACTCTTCCAAATGGTAATCCAAGTGAGCTAATTAATAACTACTACTACACCACACAAGTTTTCTGGCGAATCAGACTACTACACCACACAAGTACTCTAAGGAGCACTAGGCCTAGTGCTTGTCAATTATTCAAAGGTAGACTTTTGTGTTTCTTGTTCAAAGTCAGATCTTATCGTTTGAATTATTATGTAAGTTGGAAATTTTTCGCAAGCCTTAGTTTATATTTTAGTTAAGGGATTGTGTAACCGGCGAGGAAACCAGCGAGGAAACGCGCGAGGGAGGGGGGTGGAACCCTCCATCCCCCTTTAGTTAAAGGTAGACTGCTTGAATTCAGTTCAATCGAACCTGTCGAGGAAAGGGGCGAGGAAACCAGCGAGGGGAGGGATTTTACCAGGGAGAGGCCCCTCTTTTTTCTTGAGATACGTGTCTTCATTCTCAAAATGTGCATCAGCACGAATTTCAAAGAGAATGAGTGGTAAAACCCCTCACCCTCACTGATTTCCTCGCCCTTTTCCACAACAATAAGAAAAGCTCCGGTTCAATTCTATGGTGACAATTATATTTTAGTTTTTATCTGTGTGACTGGACCACTATCTTACATCTCCCAATTCCTTAGTGAAATTTTGGAAAGATGATAATATTTGGTTTTTTTTTTTACTAGGAAAAAAATTTTGTTACACATGTCGGGGGTACATGACGACTTTACCCGAGAATGAAACCAATGAAAATATATCATTAAAATCAATCGAAAAAACTCTCGTAACTCATACACATTCAACTTCATATTGTATAGCTAAAAACATGCTAGCACTAAAAGAACATAGTGCGTCAACCATTCTCTAAGTCTCACTAGCATCAAATTAACGCCATTGTCAATTTGCAACATTGCAAATCACCTACGAGCACGCACTGTCAGAACAACAGCAGCAGGAAGCAGAGAGCACTCTGTTTTGCAGCAGAGAGCACTCTGTTTTGCAGCAGAGAGCACTCTGTTTTGCAACAGTTTGCACTTTGTTCCAGCATTGCAACATAAAAAACCAGGCAGCAAAATATGTGCAAAACAGGCAGCAATTATGCAGAGTACTCTGTAAAAACAGAGCACTCTTGCCACAATCCAGAGACATCGTGCAATGCACCGAAATGTGCAGCCCTGAATTCACTGTTTCAGCAGAGTTTCAGGCCTGATCTCTGCTACCACAGTCTCGCAGAGATCACCAAAACGAGGCAAGAAAACCAGCAGAGAGCGCACCTAAAAACTGGAACAGAGAGCAGATTGCATACTCTGTCCCAGTTCCAACAACAGTCCAGTTCCAGCGACAGTCCGTTCCAGCCATTGTAGAGCATGCCACCTGCAGTCCCCATTCCCTCGCAGTAAATCCATCCCCGAGCGATACAAGCCTAGATTTACAAGTTCATTTAGCATCCGTGCGTCTTAAATATGCCGTCTTCTTCTTATCAAGAATAATTAAGGATTTTATTCGTTTAGGCAACGAGTCCCAAGAATAATCCCTTGTCATTTGTTCCACTTGCGCCCGTCTAGCCAAAGCATCCGCCACTGAATTAGTTTCCTTGTACACGTGTATACAATACCACATCAATGCCTTACTCGTGTCTCTAATTTCCCTCCACCAGTTACTAAGAGACCAGGGAATACTAGCTTCATTTAATATCCACTGTTTGACCAATATAGAATCCGTTTGGATCACACAACTTCGCAATCCTAGATCAATACAAAGTCTCAAACCTTCAAGTAAGGCCCTCAACTCAGAGGAGTTATTTGAGCCTTCACCAAAAATACACTGTCTAACCGCTACAAATTTGCCCTCGTCATTTCTAATGACCACACCTCCAGTAGTGTTATTTTCCATACATGAGCCATCAACATTTAGCGCATACCATCCTGTAGGAGGGAAAACCCAATAAAGCACTCGAGGAGGAGATACTGTAACAATCTTTTCCTGTATGCCCAACCTACTGAGCAAAGCCCCGTTATGATCCTTAATTTTAGGAATAAAGAATTTGGCCACACATTTAATCCAGAAATGAACTTTAATAATCACATAGCTTGATGAAAACTCCTTTCCTTCAAAAAGTTTTTTTCTCTGGATCCAGATTTCCCATAGGATGAAAAGTGGGTGACGTGGATGAGGATCCCTGATAACGAGGATTTCTTCGCTTTCCTAAACCACGCCTTAAGCATAGTACTTCAACCGGTCTGTGAATGTGCATATCAAACACCAAATCAAAACGTCCCCACACCCTTCTAGCTAAATCGCTTTCCAAGAAAAGGTGTTTCATCGTTTCCTCCCCAGGTTGTAAGCAACAACTACATTTAGACGCAAGTTGGAAGCCAATTCTTCTAATTTCACCATCAATAGGTAATGCCCTTCTAATTATTTTCCATATGAAAATAGAGATTTTAGATGGCAATAAAGGATGCCAAATCCAATTCCAAAAATCATCTTGTGTCCCCCTACCACAAAGAATTTTACATATTGAGCTAATCGTGAACCCGCCATTATACCTCGGTATCCAAATTCTGGCATCTCGATCACCGACTTCGCCTTTCACAATTGTCTTGTAACGCTCTTGAGCTTTTCTTTGCATATCCGGGCTTAGCCTCCTGAAATTCTCCCTGTGCATTTTCCTGAGAGAAGGCCAAGAGTCATTCATCCCCACCTCCTCATTTTTACTGAAAATTTCATTCTTAGCCCATGGTTCTTCGAAGAAGCTAACGGTTCCTTTAGAGATCCGCCATGTGGAGTTTTCAATTATAAAATCCTTATTCACCAACAATTCTTTTATAAACGGAGATGCCCCAACTTTAATTTCTTGCTTTCTGATTGGAACCCTAATTTGCATGTACTTACGCCTTAGAAAATTTGCCCATAAAGAATTGGAGGTTATTAGGTTCCAAAGCGACTTCATCCGAAAAGCTCTAATGATCACATCTAAGCTTCGAATACCTAGACCACCCTCCTCCTTTGGAACAGTGATTTTATTCCAAGCTATCCACTTTCGCTTGTGTCGCCCTTCATGATCTCCCCAAAAGAAATCTGCAATCAACTTCTGAATGGATTGCAGGACCTTATTAGGGATAACTGTAGCTGCTATGGAATAAATAGGTATTGACAGTAAGACATGTCTTATCAATGTCAATCTACCTCCTGGCGACAAAAGTCTTGCTTTCCAACCCTGAATTCTCTGCTGGATTTTATTGATTAAGGTTTCAAAAAAAGAAATTTTGCATCTCCCTTGATAAATGGGGACACCAAGGTAGGTAAACGGGGATTGCTTGTAGACAAAACCTGTCCACTGTTTGATCGAAATTATTCTGTCTGCACGAGCTTTCTCATCAATCATGAATAAACTTTTTACAATATTAACTTTCTCGCCTGAAACCTGACAATATCTATCTAAGAACTGCATACAACCTTCAATGGACTTTTTCCTACCATTCAAGAAGATCAATGAATCATCAGCATACAAAAGATGGGTGATCGGTGTGGCCATCCTGGGAGTATGATAAAAGCCAATTTCTCCTCTACGAAAGGCCCGAGAGAGCCCTCTGCTTAGTACTTCTGCCGCAATGACAAAGAGAAGAGGGGAGAGGGGGTCCCCTTGACGAAGACCCCTTGTTGATTTAAAATAGCCGTCATACCTGCCTTGCATCAACACCGAGAACCCGCAATGTGTAATGCAATTAGAAATCGGATGACATACTCTGTGATTAAATCCGAATCGGCGCAAAACTTGCAAGAGGTATCCCCATTCAATTCTGTCATACGCCTTTTCCATATCCAATTTAAATATTGTATTATTTCCATTAACCTTCTTCCCAATCTCTCTCATTAGTTCTTGTGCCAACCCTATGTTTTCTGAAATGAGCCTTCCCTGAACAAAGGCCCCTTGCTCTAGAGAGATAATATGAGGGAGAAGCTTGGCCAATCTCAGACTAAGGATTTTGCTGAAAATTTTATATATCACGTTGCAAAGACTAATAGGCCTAAAATCAGAATAAGAGACATGTTCTTCAATTTTAGGAATAAGAGCCAAAAAATTGGAAGAAAAGGTACCTGGCATCGCGTGGCAAGCAAAAAATTCCTTCGCAGCTGCCCATATGTCCATCCCAATAATATTCCAACAGTTCTGAAAGAATCCAGCTGTGAAGCCGTCTGGGCCCGGGGTACTATCATGGGGAATACTGAAGACTGCTTTCCTGACTTCCTCTAACTCAGGCATCTGCATGAGTAATTCACAACCATCCTCTTGTATCAGCCTCGGAATGCAATCCATGAGTTCTGGATCATCTCTGTGCTCTCTCGATGACAGCAAAGATCCGAAAAAATTATTTGCTTCCAAAATAATAGATTTCGGATCCGTAATTAAGTTCCCCGATATATCATGAATTTTGGTAATCGCTCTTTTTTCTGTTTGGCCTTGACTGAGGCAAAAAAGAATTTAGTACAAGCATCTCCTTCCTTAAATTCCTTTTCACCTGATTTTTGTTTCCAGTAAATTTCTTCTCTCACTAGTGCCAGTTTGAGTTCAGCCTGACATCTGTTCAAATTAGTCATATCACTTGGATCCCAGCCCTGCATTAGACTAAATTCCAGTCTTTCGATTTCATCTTCCAACCTTCTATTAGTGCTGAAAATATTACCAAAAATTTATTTATTCCATATCTTTAAGTCTCCGCGAAGGCGCTTCAGTTTGGAAGCCACACTATACATAGCCCCATTGGATTCTCCAGCCGCGTTCCAAATTCTGTCCACAAACCCTAAGAACCCTTCATGAGTTAACCACATACTTTGAAATCTGAAAGGAGACATACCTGCCCTTTGTGACATTGGCAAAGAAAGTAACATAGGTGCATGATCCGAACAAACTCTAAATAAATGATCAACCCGAGCATGCTGCATTACCGAAATCCAGTCAGCATTCCCCAAAAAACGATCCAACCTAGCCCATGTTCTGTCCTCCCCTCTTTGATTGTTACACCATGTGTATTTAGGTCCTTCAAACCCACAATCAGAAAGCCCACAACTTGAGATACAGCTGGAAAATTCTGCCATCGCCAAAGGATTTGGGGGGCGTCCCCCTAGTTTTTCTCCACCATCAACAATCACATTAAAATCGCCACCAATGATCCATGATTCATTTAAACCCATTGCAATGTGTTCCATGTCTTCCCACAAACTTCTTCGCTCCTGAATTGAACACTTTGCATATACAAAAGAAATGAAGAAAACGGTATTGGAAAAGAGAATATGAATCTTACAGTGCATTAATTGATTCGTGCATAGCAGGACCTCCACTTTTAAGTTATTATCTCAGAAGAGCCAAATTTTGCCGCCATACTCTTCATTCGTTGCAAAACAAGGCAAGCTCACCTTACTTGCAATCTCCATGTATCTGGAAGAAGGAATCATAGGTTCCGCAATAGCAAGTAGCTTGACATTGTGTTCTTTAACCAGCTTTTTTAGTCTACATCGGGTCGCCCAGTTACCAACTCCCCGTGCATTCCAAAACATGATGTTATCTATCATTACTAACACCTGGAGTAGGCATATTTCTCGTCATCCTCCGAGACCCCACCACCGGGCCGGGTTTAGAGCTTTTCTTTTTGCCTTTCTTCTTGACACCACCCGACAGGTACCCTGGATCAATTATATTGTTCGAAGACATGTTAGCGTCGGAATCATTGTCCGACACCGCGTCGTGGTCTGACCTGTGGCCCTCTCCCTGTTCCTGAATCTTTGACGCAATTGCATCTTTCGCCTGATCATGCAGCAACCCAGTTTCTGGATCACCCACCAGCTGATCAATCTGTTCTATCGCGCTCTGTTTCGTCATCGAAATTGTGCACTTTTCCAGCTTTTGTGCCTTTGAAACTAGCGTACCCTGTGCTAACTTAAACCCGGATTCGGAGGAGGTCAAATCAGCCCTCGTTTGCTGGATGTTTCCTGTTGTCTGTAGCACCCTGGGAGCAACAAGAGTTGTCCCCTGTCTCGCCTGATGCTGCTCTGTTTCAGCAAGCGTTTGCACCTGCTGCTCCTCTGTTTCAGCTGGAATAAAACTGTTAATTGCACATTCTGATTTACTGCCTTCTTGAGTGTTGTTTGAGTAGCTATCCCCCACAAAAGGAACGATCCACAGCGGGGCTGCAGTCGCAGATCCTTGAGCCAATTTAACTGCATCACAATTTTGGTTACCGTCAATAGCATCACAATTTTGCTTCAACATAGTCATTTTGATTTCGCTCATTGTGTAGCCGGCATCTCTTAAAACATCTTGTGTGTTTTCAATTGCAGAGTTATTTACTTTGGTATGATGGCCCTCAATCTGGCACTCATGTTTAGAGTTTATTATTTCAACATCATCACCCTCCCCAATGTCGTTCGAAGCTTCTTCCGCAAGGACCTCGTATTGGTTTGATGAAATCACATTGTCAAATCCAGTTTCCTTTGTTCTCTCCTTGGTTTCTTTGGCAATAGCACTAGTAATCTCGAGTCCTTGAGAGTTTTTAGCTCCGCTAGTTCCTATATTTCCATTAGTTTTCATCGCTTTTTTGGCCACAGGAACATACATTTGCGTTGGCACATGTTGGTGTTGTTTCTCTTCCCCCGGAGTTTGTCTTAGCTTGGCCTTGTCGAGGGATTTAAAATCTTTATAGGGTTCTCCAGCAGATGTAGGTTGCTCTCGCTTATTTCCAACCAATTTTCTACATTAATCCTTCTCATGCCCAATCAGGGAGCAATGGTCACAATATTTGAAACCTGGATATTCAAGTTTTTGCCAATATCCTCCATATTTGGGGCTCTCAAGCCAAATCTTGTGTGGGAGAGGTTTAGAGACTTCCATCTCAACACACATTCGTGCGACCTTTGGGCGGGCAAAGTATCTTGTGCCATCATCTATCCGAAGAAAGTTACCGAAGGAATCTCCAATCGCCTTCATGATTGCCGGGAGAAAAAAAGCGAAAGGAAGATTAGGGAGTTCTACCCATAATGGTGCCAACTCCGGATCCGCCCGTAGGCTAAAAGCTAGATGCCAACGAAACATTTTATATCTAACTCCCCGAATCGTAAAGGAGTCTTTTGATAACACTTTCTTGACTTCATCTTCAGATTGTAAATAAACCATCACATGTCTAGGATCAATGAGACCCATTATGAATTCTCCTGATATCCCCCAAGATCGATGAATAGAATCTCTTATTGAATCTAACGATGGCCTGAAGCTTGAGAATTTCATAACAACAATATGATTAGAGACATGGGACTCACCTCTTGCGACATCTGAATCGGATAGCCTCAAAGCCGGATTTTCGTCTATTCTAAAGGTCGTGGAATCCGTCGGCTTATCGTCAAGTACATCTTTCATCGCTTTCCCAAAAACTTGTGCAAAGGTGCGCCGAGAAGAACCATCATCCTCATTGCCAGCCGCAGGGACAGCCCCCTTGGCTGGCAGTGTCGCCTCCATGGAAACACCTACCAGCGCCTACAAGACTCCCTGGATGACAGCAGAGTAAGCCAAAACGACCAACCAGCCCCTTTGCTTGCCAACTACGTCCAGGAACCAAACTCGACCAGGAGCCAGCAACTCGACCAGGAACCAACAACTCGACCAGGAACCAGACTACGTCCAGGAACAACAAGACTGGTCGACCTAGGGCGGCGGCTGGTCGACCTAGGGAAGAGGGATTACGACGGCGGCTGGAGGTTTTGTGTTATCAAACGGCTGAGATGTTCTCCCCAGATCCTGGAACGGTCTTGATTGGAGGGATTCAAGTCTGGAAATAGGTTCCAATTTTACCCCTGAAATCGCCCCTAAGCAGAGCGATTTTTAATTTTTCTTGCCTAATATTTGGTTTATTATCGTAAAGTAGGGGTTACTTTTCTTTCCAGAATAACTCGATCATTCACACACTTATCCCAAAAAAAAGATTTGTAAGGTAGTTTTTCTTATTTATTTATTTATTTATAGAAAAATTCGTTGTACACTTAGGCTCCGCTTGGTACACCGTAAAGAAATGTTTTTGCATTTTTTTATGGACAGTTACACAAATATAGGCGCTTGGTATGATTTGCAAAAAATAGTTTGTGAAATTCTAATTCCACGCCTACGTATCTTGTAGTTAAGTGGTCCCGCAAATCTTTACGGGTTAAAATCTCCCGTAAAACTTTATAAGTTTCACTCTTTTTTTTTCAACTTCTACTCAGACAGTCCAACTTTATAAGGAAACAAGTTTTTTTAAAACTCTTAGCTTGTATGGAAATTGTGAATCAGCTCACGTATTTCCTTCTTTTTCCTTTCTCTCATCATGGTTTTCAAATATTGTGTGTCCTTCGGTTTTGTTAACTCTTATTCTCTTACTCTGTTTTTGTTTTGTTTTCAGCAAATAATTACTCTTTGATTAGATTTTCATTAGCATATTTTGACATTAAATTATTAGTCATTATTGATAAAAAAAATTTATGTATGTACATCTATATATTATTATTATTATTATTATTTAAAAACTCTTTTTATAAAACTAATGAATAATAGTATCGGGGAAGAATGAGTTAATTATAATTGTTTGTCAATTTTTATGTAGTTGATGTTTGCATAAATGCAATATCCAGGCCAACCAAGCAAACATTGGGTGTATGCATTATTTTTCATTAATTGTTACCAAGCAGTTGTAAAGCAATGCACTGCAAATTAATGCATATGCAAACTAATGCAAATGCAAAAATTTGCAGAATACAAAGTTTTACGATGTACCAAGCGGAGCCTTAGTGTGTGGACAACAAATTCCACTTTGCATACACTATGTGCACATTGAAAGTTCACTATGCACTCAACAGTAGGGGTGGGCATTTCGGACCAAAAACCCGGACCGAACCGACAACCGGACCGATCGGGTCAATTCGGATCGGTTTTAATTAATTATAAAAGTTTCGGTTGTAAAAGCCCGCCCCGACCCGAAGTTTCTGGTCCGGACCTCGATTTCCCTTTTTGAAACCCATCGGGTAACCGCCCCGGCCCAGGTTAAATAGTTAAAAGTAAAAAACCCTAATATCAATGTATCATGCAATACTATAGGCACACATAAAATTCAATTTGGGCTGAACTTTATAAATTTGGGTTGAACTTTATAAATTTGTGACTCTGTTTTTCTGTTTTTTTGAAATTTGAGCTTTATAAAATTCAATTTGGACTAAACTTTGGGCTGAAATTTGGACTTTAAAAATTTTCAATTTGAATGTTGCTCTTAGGACCGAGACCAGCCTGAAATTCGGTTAACCGGGACCTCGGTTAACTGGTCAACTCGGTCCGATTTCGGGTCTCATAAACACGGGCTTAAATTTCTTGGGCCGATTTTCGATTTTTACATTTTGGGCTGGTTACCCGGACTTGCCCAGCCCTACTCAACAGTGACTCATCATGTGCACCTATTTCAGCCGTCGGATTCAGGTAAAACCAATCTAACGGCTATCTCTCTTTCCACTAACTTATTACAAATTAAACATCACCTATTACAAATTAAACCATATTTTTCACTTTTATTTTTCACAAAAATCTACACAAGTCAACACACATCTCGAGAAAATCAAAATGGTCCAAATTTAATAGAACACACATCTCTAGGTAAATCTAACAGTCCAAATTTAATATTACACTAATCTCGAGAAAAAATCTAATGGTCCAAATTTAATGAAACACACATATCAAGGTAAATCTAACGGTCCAAATTTAATATTACATTCATCTCAAGAAAAATCTAACGGTCCAAATTTAATAGTTCACACATCTCTAGGTAAATCTAACCGTTAGATTTTGGTGAAAGATTGAACTGTTGAATTGTTTTCGAGATACGTGTTGACTCATTTAGATTTTGGTAAAAGATCTCTAGTTAAATCTAACGGTACAAATTTAATTATGCACTTATCGCGATAAAAATCAGATAGTTCAAATTTAATAGAACGCACATCTACATGTAAATCTAACGGTCCAAATTTAATATTACACTCATCTCGAGAAAAATGTAATGGTCCAAATTTAATAGTTCACACATCTCGAGATAAGTGCATCATTAAATTTGTAACGTTAGATTTAATTAGAGATCTTTAGCCAAAATCTAAACGGTTTGACACGTATCTCGAGGACAATCCAACAGTTTGATATTTCATCAAAATCTAACGGTTAGATTTACTTAGAGATGTGTGAACTATTAAATTTAGACCGTTAGATTTTTATTGAGACGAGTGTACTATTAAATTTGGACCATTAGATTTACCTAGAAATGTGTGTTCTATTAAATTTGAATCGTTTATTTTCCTCGAAATGAGTGTTGAACCGTATATTTTCTCGAGATGCGTACAAAATCGTTAGATTTTCTCGAGGTACGTGTTGAATCATATATTTTTCTCGAGATGAGTGCATAATTATATTTGACATGTATGTACTATTAAATTTGGACCAAGATGTTTGTATTATTAAATTTGGACTGTTAAATTTACATTGATATGTGTGTTTCATTAGATTTTTCTCGAGATGAGTGTACTATTAAATTTGGACCATTAGATTTACCTAGAGATGTGTATTCTATTAAATTTGAACAATTTGATTTTTCTCGCGATAAGTGCATAATTAAATTTGTACCGTTAGGTTTAACTAGAGATCTTTTACCAAAATCTAAACGGTTTAACATGTATCTCGAGGACAATTCAACAGTTCGATCTTTCACCAAAATCTAACGATTAGATTTACCTAGAAGTGTGTGAACTAATAAATTTTGACCGTTAGATTTTTCTTGAGATGAGTGTAATATGAAATTTAGACCGTTAGATTTACCTTGATATGTAATTTGTAACGTCTTTTCAAAATAAGTATAAAATAAAAACAAAAAACAAAAAACAAAAAACAAAAAACAAAAAACAAAAGGCCAATCCACAGCAGGCTTAAAAGTGGTTGGGCTAAAAAATTGTATCAAATGCCCCAATTTAGAATTGACTCTCCCTATTTATGTTTTGTGATAAAATGTCTTACCTTTATTTCAAATTTCAAGTTTCTTAGATTATAAATTTTAAATTGCATTTATTAAATTTTAAAGATAAAATAAAATACTGAATATTCGTGCACGTAATGCGCTTTCACCCGTAGTTTGTACGGTATAACGACACTTCACATGGATGAACAATGCATTTATGTCATTTGCCTGATTTTCAAGTTTCAATCATGCCCCTGCCAAAGTCTATATTTTACAATATAACCTAGAAAAAGACAAAATCTGCTGGGTTTTAATTCTGTCATTTACGAATATGCCCTCAAATTAGCTAAAACCCAATATACCCCTAAAGAGAACTATTGGGCCTAGGCTCTAATTTTAGCAAACCATTATAGAACTTTTTTTTTTTTTTTCTATATATCCCTTTTTAATATTCTTTTCATTTATTTTTATTTTTTCAAATTTACAAATTGCATTGCGGGTGTTTGCGAGAGACTTAATAATTTGATAAAACACTATTGTGTTGTATAATTTTTTAATTTATAAATCATTTTTAATTTCAGTACAAATCACTACCCAAATTCTCTAATTTTTTATTTGCACTTCAATTTCCTTTTATTTATTTATTTATTTATTTTTTATTTGCACTTATCTACTCATTGAATTCTAAAATTAAAAACCCAAAAATTACGCACACGTAGAGCGTCGACACACTATCTGAGCTATTATAACGATCCTTCTTATAAATGAACAATGATTCTGTATTCAACCTGATTTCTTATATTTCAATTTTGCCTTTTACAATTTTCAAAAATTACATTAAAAATCGACAAGTATGTGAACAGTGTCAATGGTATTTTCTATCTTTTACATTGAAATGGAATATTACACAATTGTCTTCATCCTATTTTTTGGATTCCCATTTTGCCCTTCAATATTTTATTAATGACAAACAAAACCAATATATATGTGAACATTGACAAGGGTGTCTCTTTTAGACGGAGAATACTATTAATTTTTTACTAAATTACCCTCTCAAATTCAGACTATTTAAATCAAAATCAATACCTTTAAACATCAATTAATTATATTTAAGCCCTAACATAATTTATTTGAAATCCTTCACTTATCTATGAATTATAAATGTGCCTTTATATCTAACTTTTTATTTTCCATTTTGTCTTGAAACATTTCAATCAATTTTGCACTTAAAATTATAAATAATTATTTTATTTAGAAATTAAATAATAGATTTTACTTTTTTATTTACTCTTAACCTCTCTCATCTTATGCCGCTAGTAGGTATTGAACACAAGATGTGGAGGGTCAAACCTACACTGCCTTAGCCAACAGATCTAGCCATTTTTATCTAATAATTTTACATAATATTAAATATTTCATCATCATCAAGTAGAGATAAAAAATACTTGCAATAAAATAAAATAAAAAATACTTGCAATAAAAAATACTTGATGATGATGATTAAATATTTGCAATAAAATAAAAAATACTCAATATCTTTGCAAGTAGAGAGTGTCCCCTCCCTAGTTTTGTTAACCTCATACCCTGCCATATGAAGTCATTATTCGTAGCTCTCATAATTTTCTGTCCCTAAATTTTAATTTGTGCTAGGCTCAACAAAGTTCACTTCCATCCAAGCCATCGATCTGATCTTGACATGCACATCGAGACGAATCCAACAGCCCTCGATCCCAAAACATTGGATATAATATCTACCCCCAACATTCACTTACAAGTCCAAAACCAAACAAAAATGTATATTATCGCTCATTTCCCTCCATTTCAAGATCTTCAATGGCAGAAGAGTCTCTAATGGCTCTCTCGATCGTCTTCTTCGTACCTCTCTTCGACCTGCAACAGCTTCTGCAGACGACCATCGCTACATGCAAGGCGACTCAGTACCCTTGTTCGCTAACAAACTTGGCCCCTTGAGCAATCCAAGGTAACTATCTTCTTTTCAACATTCTTGAATTACAGTTCAAATCACAGTTTTCTTTATCTTGATTTACACTACAATTTTCTGATTCGATTACTCATTTTTACATTCTTCGATTGAAATGTTGGTGACCTAAGATGTAATCTTTTGATTGCATTTAGGTTTCTGGTTCAGTTGGATTCTAAAATTCTAAACTAGCTTTCTAATGAAACTTTGTCTAGGTCATCCTAGAGTCCTTTCGAATGAAAACATTACTTCAACACGCAAGTAGTGCATGGAGCACAAAGCCAAGCTAGTCAATTCTTAAAATGTAGATCTTCTTTCTTCTTTTGCAAAGTCAAATTTATCTAACTGTTAGAATTTAGTGTAAATTGAAATTTTTGTCAATCTCGGCTGTTGGGACGACTCACAAATATATCTGGAGTGTTATAATGTGAAGGGTGGAATGAAGAATGAAGAGTGTCATGTCTTCAACTCTGAAGTGTTGGATTTCTCATTTTTCTCTCCACCTTTCATACTTTTTTAAATCAAAATCAGCCCATCTCAAACATCTAGACTATTATAAGGACAGAAGCCTTGGATGAAACTGTGTCTTCATCTCTAACTCTTGGTTTCCAGTTTTGCCATCCCAATTTGATTGAAGTCCCTCCAATTATCTATAAACTATAAATAGACTATTAAACCTAACTTTTGATAGACACCGTAATTTGTTACGAGAAAACTCTCCAATGCAAAGAGAAAACCCCGGGAACTATTCCAACAAAAAACTTCACTATGACTTCAATAATGAGATTACAACCTCCCTACCCAATTAGGGTTTCACCAATTCTCAAGAGAACTGACAATCTCTTGGTTTACTAAGTTCTTTACCTACTAAACGTTAGATTACATTCAACAATTTAATAAATAACTTGTTAGCACACTAGGATTGAAGAACCCTAGAAAAAACCATTGAAGGAGAGAAATTCGGATGGCTTGATATTATGGTTGAAGCTTCACCAACACCACTAACAAACCTCACCTCATCCTCTCAATCTTCTTTTCCAAACACAAGGAGAGATCTCACAAGCCCTCAACCATTCCCTCAAACCGTCAAAGAGCCAAACCCACATAGAGAAGCACAAAAAATATTTTTTTTCCTCCTTTTCTTTCATGCTCTCTATTCTTGGTTTTAATTCACTTAATTTTTCCTTATTACAAGCCGGTCCCAAAATTGTTGGGACAATTTGAAATAAGCCCTCCAAACATGAGAGCACGCCCCAACACTTAAATGGTAGAAGAGACTCTAATATAGGAATAAATTCATTTTTGGTGAATTGCCGATCGAATTCAAACACAATTAAAACTTCAATCTGTAAGCTTCGAGTATAGTATGTTTTGATCAATTTAATCATGTCCACTGCTATATTGTAGGTTAAGGGAACAAAAGCTCATCAGAATATCAATTTGCAATACACAGTAACTAGGTAATGAAAATATTAAAGCAAAAGAAAGAAAGTTCGATGGTTCGTAGAAAGAAGTGAACGGATCACCTCAGTGATCTTCTGGGCAGAGCAAGGATTTCCAAAATTATTCTTATAATGCATCAACTTGTTCCTATGATCATAACAGCAACGGAAGCGTGATAACAGATTAACAGGTTAGCTTTATCTATCCATCCTTTCTTTTATCTTGAACCTGTTCATTGTTCAGATTCAATGCACTTGCAAATAGTTTGAATTGAGTTTAATCATTTTCTCTTTGGACACCAAGTCATGCATATATTTTGTTTGTTGAAATTTTGATGGAAACTCATCTACAAACACTAGATAATGTGGTGACTGTAGGTTATTTAGAAGGCGACAAAATATATACGCCGATTTAACTTTTAGACCAAATGGAGTTTCCTTATGATGAGCTTATTATTTTGATGTTGTTTCTTTTTTACTTTTTCCATTAACATGTCAGAAAGTAAACATTTTGTTAGCTTGGCCTCTTTTTGTTTGGATTTCGGACTCACATTTGGGTGTAGGATGTATAAACTGCTTCGTCATTACTACCATTTTTTAGAGATTCTAGTGGGATGGAGCTGATCCAGACTCAATTTGTAGATTCAACTTCTTAGATCATTCACCAGTTGTTTTCTATGATATGTGCAACCGATCTTAAGAGAGTGAAGAAAACAGTATCCAATCTAGTTCTATAAAGTAAGTATTAGTTTGAACAAAAAATATTTTTGTTCTTGTGTGTGTGAAGTGGGATACTATATTAGTCAAACTGTACAAAAGTAGAGAAAACAAGATTTAATGTGACATGGTAGATCATTGTAACTGAGGGAGATAACTTTCATTACACTTTTGAGGTTTGGATCTTCTCCGAGTTCAAAAGAAAGATTATCATAAAACTTCTTCCACTCGAAGACAGTCTTTTCTTTCATTAAAAGAACACCGCCAATTGCCACATTTGCTAACGGCAATCCTCCACATTTTTTCACGATCTTCTTAGAAGTTTCCTCTAACTCTAGAGGGTAGTCTCCCTCAAAATTTGATCCAAATGCCTAGTTATAGAAAAGAACTAGAGCATCTTCTAGAGTTAGAGGATGATGATAAAAAATGTGAATAGAGGATTCCACAGAAGAATAAGCAACTTCATTCATACGAGTCGTGATCAAGATCTTACTACCACAGTGGTTGTCAAACAACGCATGTTTTAAAAGTTCCACAGTTCAACGCTCCACACATCATCAAGAATAACAACATACCTCTTTGCATGGAGATACTCCCTTAGTTTTTCAATCAGCTGGGGCCTTTCCATTGTGCCAATCTCTAAAGGAAATGGCTTATTCCTCAACTCCTGGAACTGCTTGATCAATTTAATTAAGAGCTGCTCCATCTGGAATGATTGCGACACAGTGATCCAAGCACGACAATCAAAATGGTTCAGTACTATTGGGCTTTGGTACCCTTTCCTTACAAGAGTTGTTTTCCCCACTCCACCAGTTCCCACCACTGCGAAAATTGTCCTTTGTACTTCTCCTTCTACTAACCAGCCTATTAGTTTGTTTTTATGGGTCTCAATCCCGACCAATTCTGATTCTTAAGCGTATAGAGCATCATCACGACGGTATTGCCAGGAGGTTGTGTTTTTGTTAGAGCTCGAACCTGCGTCTCGATTGAGCTGATACTTGTCCCTTTGTTGACTAAACTCGTGCAAGTTTATTTTGATGCTTTCATTAGTAATGATTGCTTTTTATTAGAATGGAGCACCTCTGTGATCTTTTTGCCAAAGCAAAGATTTCAAAGCTCTCCTTACAGTGCATCAACTTGTTCCTACGATTGTATTGACAATAAGCATAATAACAGGTCAGATTTACCCTTTCTTCTTTTATCTTGACATTATTGTTTCAGTGATCAGATTCTATGTGGTTACAAATTGTTCAAGTTTAGTTTAATCATTTACTTGGACAACTCATGCATTTTTTTCTTTGTTCAAATGTCAATAGTATCTCATCTATAAGAACACTTAGTTGCCCGATAGATTGTTGAACCATGACAATATAGTATTCATGTGTTAGGCTTTTAAACCAAACAGAGTATTCTTATTGTGATATGCTATTTCTTTATTTTGAGCTTATTATCATATCACCAACTAACATTTCATCAGCCCGAATCTTTGTGTTTGGATTTCTGACTTTCATTTGAGTGGATGATCTCGTAAGTCTAAACTCCTTCTTCTTACCATTTTTTAGATTCCAGTGGGATCAAGCTGATCCAGACCAAGCCCAATTTGTAGACCAACTTCTTAGAGCATTCAGTCAAGTTCTAAGGTATGTGATATGTGTGCAACTTAACTTATGGAGAAAAGGGTATCCAATTGTGTTCTACAAGTACAAGTTCAGAATTTATTTATTATTATTATTACTATTATTATTATTATTTTTTTAAAGTTTGGTGAAACGAGATATTATATTATTCAAACTGACAAAACCAATGATAGCATCGGCAAACTCGCGTAATAAATGCTAGCAGCTACCTTGTACACCAAATGTTCCAAGGGCTAACTAGGCATTAACAAATCAAAGTACTATCACAATCATCACTAAGGTATGAAAAACTGAGATAAGCCATTGGACTTGAGCTGCATCAAGGACATAGACGACATCCTGAGCATCATAGAATCCGCTTAGGAGCTTCCATGGCTAAATGCATATTTAACTTGAAAACTAAACTTGATCTTCAGAGAATTCAGCTCTGTTCTCTTGCTAGCGACCGCAACACCTTGCGTACCTATTGTTACTGCACTACACACCAAACATAACCTATCCACATTGTGAAATGATGTATTAGTTAGAATGGTAGTCTGTTCAGGTTCAGGTGGTTTACACCTGATAGATGGAAATGTATGCCTAACAAAGTGAATTACAAAAAAAACGAGAAATAATTTGAAATACTTACTGGTGCATTGATGCTATATCATTGACAATCCCATCCACATCCCTCCTTTGACCAAGTAAAGTTCTGGTATGTGTTTCACTTTCCAATAGTCTTGACCTCCATCTTGGTCGAGTCTGCTTATAAAATCTTTTGGCATATCATAGAAAGAAAAAACTGAGTTTCATGAGGCGAGTTATGTCATTAGGGGTAGCTGCTCACACTTTTTAATGGATAGCTCTTTGAGGTTTGGCATTGCACCTTTCTCTATTGTCAAGGACTGTAAGCTATCTAACATGGACAGCGCCAAAATCTAGAGCTTTTGAAAACCCCAGCCTCAACATACAACGCCCCTCCATCATATGCATCGTTCATGAGACATATATGCACTAGATTAGGTAAACCTTGAAGAAATTTCAGTGGCTCATCCCTTAACCTATAAAAGTTCAGGTTTATTTTCGAAAGGTTATTAAGCGAGTCAACCCAGTTTGGAAATTGATCCAAGCGCTCACATAAATTCAATGCTTTAAGAAGTGGAGGTGGAGATGACACGAACTGTAAATCAAGAGCGTCGTCTTTAAGTGAAGGTACAGCCAAGGACTCAAGGTGGTGCATCTTGGCAATTGATGTACACAACCCTAACCCACTTTCTCTTCCCAAATTCTTAGCAAATAGAATTCTCATTTCAGAATTCAGACAATCTTCCCAAGCTTTTGATTAAATTGGTACCTTTTTATATCACTACATACCAAAGTTTGCAAAGATGTCAAACATCCGATGAATACCTTAACAGCTTCCATAACTGGTTGAAATATTGAAAGTGAAGTAGGATATTTTTTACTTCACAAGCTCTAAGATATCGCAATTTTTTAAGCTTTAGGATTGCAAGCAACAATTCAACCACCTTAGTGTCTTTCAAGCGACTACACTTCAAGGTTTTGTAGCTTTCCAATGGGGTAAGGGCTTTTGGCAGAAAATTACTTACCTGGGTTTCAAATATTGTGAAAATTGTTCCATGATTGGGCATACTTATGAAGCTTGTAGGAGACGCGGCGGGGGTTAAAAAGATAATCGCCAAGAATTACCGACGTCGGATAACACTAAGCATAGTGAAGGGGGCCAGAAAAATCAGTCTTTTGTGTATAAAAAACACGGAAAGCAGTCGAAGAGCGTAGAGTCGAAGTAGGTTTACCGCCCAGTTCTGAAAGAGGTTGCGAATAAAGACGAGAAAGCGGGTGTGAGCGGAGCAAAGGACGATAGAGGGGCCGAGATTTCCAGCCAGGATGTGCTAGTGAATACGAAAAAGGTGGAAAAATCATTGCCTGTAGGTGAGGACATGGTACAATCAAATGCTTTTGCTGTGTTAGCTGATTTGGAGCAAGATATGGAATTAAGCAATAGGCCGACTAAGGTAAAAAGAGTGGGAAACAAATTAAATCAGGAAGTTGAGATCACTGTGATCAGTTTAGAAATAGACAGTTTAAAGTCTCCTAGCAAACCAATCGATGAACTCAAAGCAGTTTCTAAATCTGGGTCTAAATTGATTTTGGCAAAGGTAAACACAGGGGATACGCTGGAAGTTAATGGCCTGTCTCATTTAGATTCTGAGATGAATGAGGAAGGTAATTTAAATAGCAAGATGCTGCAGCAAAGGAATCATATCGGTGACAAAGGTGCTAACTTGGACATTTCTAATTTGGACTTAGCACAAGGTGCTAAGTTAGAATTAAAATCAGAGTGTAACGGTGACAATGGCATGGATTTGGAAGCTATTTCGGTTGGCAATGGACTTGATATTATGAGTTCGATGGAAATGAAAGTTTCCAAGTTTAAATCTGATTGTAAAGATGCTGGGTACACCGATTCTGAGATTGAAAAAGCATTGCAAGCTGCGTCGAAGGAGGATTTAACTAGGAGCGGGACACCGTTTAATAAAGGAATGCAGCCAGCGAATCTGGCTGTGATGGAGGTCGAAACAGAGTCTGGAATTGCTGCTGTTGGCAGCGTGAATGCAGGGGAAGATGCTGCCGTGAATGTAGGGGAGGTTGCTGTCGGAACTGCTGATGCTGGGGGCTTGCAGGCAGGGGATGTACGTCCTGGATCAATGGGCGTAAGTCCTGGTCATGAGGATTCGAAGGTCAGTCCGGCTATTGTGAACTATTTGGTTCGTAACGCTAACAGCGAAAACGAACAGGAGTCCGATACCGACAATTCGGATGAAGAAGATTTTGATGAATACACAATCATGTCAAGAATAGTGCAGGTTTAAAGACAGACCACATGCGATTAACGAAAAGATTCGATAAGAGGAATATGACAATAGAAAACATGATGGATCACGACTATTTCAAAGACTTCACGGTTTTTCCTCGACGATCATCTAGAATGAAGAAACATAACAGCAAGTACAGGTTTTGAGCTAGGGGTTTGGTCAGTCTAGATTATGTATTTGTCTTGTTTCTGTTTTTCCTTCCCAATTTGTTATTATATCCCGTTTTGGGACAAGTAATTAGGGTTTGGCATCCCATAGCTGCCTCTCCATAGCGGAGATTTATTAGAAAAAAAAAAAAAAAAACTAGTCAAGATAGTCTTCTGCAACTTCTAATGTTTTTCTCTTTGGTTTCTCACAACTTCTTATAATGGCTTAATGTTTTTCTCAGGGAAAACATCAAAGTATAGAAAACAAGATTTAAGGTGAAAAGGTAGATCATGGTAACTGAGGGAGATAACTTTCATTATGGTTTTGAGGTTTGGATCTTCTTCAAGTTTTAAAGGAAGATTATCATGAAACTTCTTCCATTCTAACACGATCTTCTCTTTCGCTAACAAAGTTGGCCCCTTGAGCAATCCAAGCTGATCTACAAGCAAGGCGACTCAATGCTTATTTATACATTCTTTGATTGAAATGTTGTTGACCTAAGATGTAATCTTTGGATTGCATTTAGGTTTTCTGGTTGAGTTGGATTCTAAACTAGCTTTCTAATCTTGAATTAGGTTTATTGTGAACAATGTTTTAAAAAGCGTTTTTAAGCTTCGAGGCGGTTTAGTTTTTTCCGAGGCGAAGCGTAGCCTCGAGGCGTAGCGAGGCGTAGTAAGGCGTTTTTTTGTAAAAAGTAGTGAAAAATTCACTATAGCACTATAGCATAATATTGAAAGTCTGAAAAAAATTAAATCACATCATTATATCACCTTATGGTTATGTATTTCAGTTTTTTAGTATTTATAATTTATGTGCCTACATGTATTGTTTGTTGAGTTGAGACTATCAGACTAACCTTATTATTGTAATTCTATAAATGCAGAAATCAAAGAAAATTTTGAAGACTCGTAACTCGTAAGGATTGTAGTGAAGAACAAGAACTGGAGGTCGAGGATTAAGACTTAGTAGTCGTATTCGTAGTCCTGGGCGGTGCCATCTAATCTAGAAATACAAAACATAGAATTTTTATAGATTTTCATTTCAAACATACAAACACAACACAAGTGATCAATTCAAAGAAGAAGAACTTGCAAATCCCAAAGAGATGATCACTGGCTGTGGCTGTAAAGGTTATAGAATCTGATGCAAATGCTACACAATTATTGGATGCAAAAATCCCCAATCAGTCGATCTGTTTCTTATTATGGAGTAGTTTTTTCAGTTCATTGGCATGGTAAATTGAAATTATGTTGGTAAAGAACCATGCACCCCTAATCAAATATAGGAAAAGAAAACTGGATGTCCCTAAACCTGTACAAATTACATCCCATAACAAAGCTAAAATCTCCATAAATTGGCAAAGATTCTTAACTTAATATTTTGACAAAAGATTAAAAAAGGGATCAGATGAATTGTCTGAAAGGTGTGCCTGCAATGGACACAATCCGAGGTCCTATGTGGAAACACCTTACAAAGCAACTTAAAAATTAGTTGACTTGGTCCTTGGCTATATTAAAAATTAGTTCAAACATCTCATGAGGCACCATTCTCAGTTTCTCACAACACACAACCAGAAAGATCACTCGTATACCAAGAACTGAAGAAGAAGAAGAACTGAAGAAGCAAGAAGAGAACTGAAGATGAGAAGTGAGAACCAGAGAGATCACTCGTATACTGAAGAAGAAGAACTGAAGAAGCAAGAAGCCAAGAACTGAAGAACTAAAAGAAGAAGTATACCTTACCTGGTTCGAATCGCAGAAGTATACTGAAGAACTGAAGTGCGAAATGTGAATGGCAGCCGCAGATGAGAAACGGCTTCAATCGACCGTGATTCCTGGTTCGATCGGTCGATCGGTGGTTCCTTTTCCTGGTTCGATTCGATATTCCTGGTTCGATCGGTCGATCGGTGGTTCCTTTTCCTGGTTCCATTCGATATTTCGATCTACTCTTCTTCCTCTCTTCTTCTACTCTTCTTCTCTGTTTGCAAATTGAAATGAGGAACCCAAATGAAATCTATTAGGTTTTGCTTTGCAAATGAAACAATAATGGATTTCATCCGTTGGATCATTTTAGAGATCTGAAGATGATCAGATAATCATAAAGCACAAAATCGTACGCCTCAAACCGCTTCAAGTCGTACGCCTCAAAGCGTGCGCCTCGCCACATCAAGGCGAACGCCTCCAAACACCACCCCGACTCGTACGCCCAGGGGCGATTTTTGGTCGCCCCGCCTCGACTCGCGCCTCAAGGCGTGCGCTCCAATCGATTTTTAAAACATTGATTGTGAATATAAACTAGTGTGACAAGTGGACGAATTGATGTATAGTTGTAGTCTATAGATATTGGAAATCACTTGTTAGCTACAATTCATAGTGTAGAGTAGCTTGATCTAAATAATTGGTTAGCCAGGAGAATGAAAACATTAGTGGAAAGATCTGTTTTTCTCCTTTTCTTTCATGCTCTATATTCTTAGTATAAGTTGGTCCAATTTTTCCTTATTATAAGTTGGTCCAATTTGAAATAAGCCCTCCGAACATGAGAGCAACGCCCAACACTTAAAGTGGTAGAAGTGACTATAATATAGGAATAAATTCATTTTTGGTGAATTGCCGATCGAATTAAAACACAATTAAAACTTCAATCTTTAAGCTTCTGAGTATAGTATGTTTTGATCAATTTAATCATGTCCACTGGTATGCTGTAGGTTAAGGGAAAAGAAGCTGATCAGAATATCAATTTGCAATACAAAGTAATTGGGTCATGAAAATATTAAAGCAAAAGAAATTTTTTTGATGGTTCGTAGAAAGAAGTGAATGGATCACCTCAGTGATCTTCTGGGCAGTACAAGGATTTCCAAAATTATTCTTATAATGCATCAACTTGTTCCTATGATCATAATGGCAAAGGAAGCGTAATAACGGGTTAGCTTTATCCATCCTTTCTTTTATATTGAAACTATTGGTTCATTGTTCAGATTCAATGCCCTTGCAAATAGTTTGAATTTAGTTTAATCATTTTCTCTTTGGACACCAACTCATGTATATATTTTGTTTGTTGAAATTTTGATAGAAACTTATCTAAAAACACTATATATACGACGGTTTAACTGCTTCGTCATTACTACCATTTTTTAGAGATTCTAGTGGGATGGAGCTGATCCAGACTCTGGCTTAATTTGTAGATTCAACTTCTAAGATCATATACCAGTTGTTTTCTATGATATGTGCAACTGATCTTAAGAGAGTGAAGAAAACAGTATTCAATCCATGTCTATAAAATAAGTATTAGTTTGAACAGAATATATTTTGTTGTGTGTGTCTAAAGTAGGATACTATATTAGTCAAACTGTGAGAAAGAACGACAGCGTCCTTATACACCAAATGTAAATGATCTAAATATAGCAGCTACATTATACACCAAATGTTCAAAGCATTAGTAAGTACTCGACAAACCATATGCTATCACAATGATTAGTGAGGTCCAGAAAGACCACATCGGGGGCATCAAGTAGAAGCTTCGACTTCTTGCATCTTCTGTCTAGAATCCAATTCGGAGCGAGCTTTCATGGCTAAATGTATATTTAACTTGAAAACTAGACTTAATCTTTGGGAAATCCAGCTTTGTTCTCTTGTTAGCTGTGACAACACCTTGCCCATCTACTGTACATTGCACTGCACAATGAACAGAACCTATTCACAATGAGAAATGAGGTGTCAGCAAGAATTGTAGTTAGTTCAGGTTCAGCTTTAGGTGGTTTACACCTGATAGATGGAAATCTATGGCTAACAAATTTAAGTACAATAACAGATTATAATTTGAAATACTTACTAGTGCTCTGATATTATATCGTCACAATACCATCCGAGTCCCTCAGTTGACCAAGTAAAGTACTGGTACGTGCTTCACTTTCCAATAGTCTTCACCTCCATCTTGATCAAGTTTCCTCGTGAAATCTTTTGGCATGTCATAGAAAGAAAGAACTTTGAGGTTCATGAGGTGAGTTATGCCATCAGGAGCAACCAGTAACTGCTCGCATTTTTTAATGCATAACTCTCTGAGCTTGGGCATTGCGCCTTCCTCTATTATCAATGACTGCAAGCTATCTAACACGGACAGCACCAAAATCTTGAGCTTTTGAAACCCCACAGCCGCAACATACAACTCCCCTCCATCGTATGCATTGTTCATGAGACAAATATGCACTAGATTGGGCAAACCCTGAAGTACTTTTAGTGGGTCACCCCTTAACCTAGAGAAGTTCAGATTTATTTTTGAAAGGTTACTATGCGACGTAAGCCAGTTAGGCAGTTTCTCCAAGCGCCCACTTATATTCAATACTTTGAGAAGTGAAGGAGGAGATGATGTGAACTCTAAATCAAGAGCTTCGTTTTCTTCAAGTGAAGCTACAGCCAAAGACTCAAGGTGGTGCATCTTGGCAATTGAAGTACACAAATCTGACCCATTTTCTCTTCTCAAATTCCTAACAAATAGAATTCTCATTTCTGACAGTTTTCCCAAATTTTTTATCAAATTGGTACCTGTGTTTATGTCAACAAATATCAAAGTTTGCAAGGATGTCAAACATCCAATTTCATCTGGTATCTTAACTGTTCCCATGACTGGATTAAACATTGAAAATGAAGGATCTTTTTGTATTTGACAAACGACAAGATGTCGCAATTTTTTTAGCTTTAGGATTGCAAGCGGCAATTCAACCACATCAGTTCCGTCAATTAACAACACTTCAAGGTTTTGTAGCCTTCCAATACTATTTGGAAGCACTTGGATATGTGTACCTCCTAAGATCAAAATCCTCAAATGATATAACTTCGTAATTTCATGGGGAAACTTCTCCAAAGGAAAACCTGATAGGACCAATACCTTTAATAAGGAAAACCTAGAAAAAAGTTTGTGCATCAACGGGATGGACAACTTATCCAATTCGAACCCAAGAATTGATCGAACACTGGTTGACGAACTTATATTCTCCATGATCTCCTTCCTACCAATATTCTTTTGGATTGATATTCGTCGACTACTTTCATTTAGACAAGCCACACTATGTTCATCCAGAACTTCACAAAAATCTTGGTCGAGACATCTCGAAAGAATGAACTCACGCATCAAATCATGAACGTTGCATGACCTCGAATGGGCAAAAAATGGCAGCTCATGATCTGCATGCACCAAGTTTCTACTGATGAGTTGGTCAAGATAATCTTCTGCGACTTCTTCTAACGTTTTTCCTTTTTGTTTCTTGACAAACCCTTCTGCTATCCACATCAAAATCAACAACCCAGAAGATATAACTGTCGGATGAACCTCAGGAAAAACACCAAAGTATAGAAAACAGGATTTAAGGTGACATGGTAGGTCATTGTAACTGAGGGAGATAACTTTCATTATACTTTTGAGGTTTGGATCTTCTCCGAGTTTAAAAGAAAGATCATCATAAAATTTCTTCCATTCGAAGACAGTCTTTTCTTTCATTAAAAGAACACCGCCAATTGCCACAATTGCTAACGGCAATCCTCCACATTTTTTCAGGATTTTCTTAGAAATTTCCTCTAACTCTAGAGGGTAGTGTCCCTCAAAATTTGATCCAAATGCCTTGTTATAGAAAAGAACTAAAGCATCTTCTAGAGTTAGGGGATGATGATAAAAAATGTGAATAGAGGATTCCACAGAAGAATAAGCAACTTCATCCATACGAGTCATGATCAAGATCTTACTACCACAGTGGTTTTCAAGCAACGCATGTTTTAAAGAGTTCCACAGTTCAACGCTCCACACATCATCAAGAATAACAACATACCTCTTTGCATTGAGTTACTCCCTTAGGCTTTCAATTAGCTGGGGCCTTTCCATTGTGCCAATCCCTAAAGGAAATGGCTCATTCCTCGACTCCTGGAACTGCTTGATCAATCTAATTAAGAGCTGCTCCATCTGGAATGATTGGGACACAGTGATCCAAGCACGACAATCAAAATGGTTCAGTACCATTGGGCTTTGGTACGCTTTCCTTACAAGAGTGGTTTTCCCCACTCCACCAGTTCCCACCACTGCGAAAACTGTCCGCTTTACTTCTCCTTCTACTAACCACCCTATTAGTTTGTTTTTATGGGTTTCAATCCCGACCAATTCTGATTCTTCAACGTATAGAGCATCATCACGACGGTATTGCCAGGAGGTCGTGTTATTGTTAGAGCTCGAACCTGCATCTTGATTGAGCTGATACTTGTCCCTTTGTTGACTAATCTCGTGCAAGTTCATTTTGATACTTTTTATCTCCCTAGTGATCACTCGGCCAGAACTCAAGTGCTTGACAAGTGCAAAAGTTTTTCGAATCCATCCCAGAAACCTAGGTTGGTGAGGAAAACAAAGGCGAAACTCATCCAATACATCCTCCATCCGGAAGGCTACTTGTCGCACTTGTCTCACCCATATCTTGATTTGTTCATCTGTCTCTGCTTTAGCATCCGCGTCTCTTAGAAAGACTCGAATGACTTCCATTTCATCTTTGATTGATCGTATTTCGCTGCTGCATACACCTTTTAGCCTTTTGGCTTCTTCAACCAAAAAGGGAACCAAGAGGTCTACTACAACACCCACTGCAATCTCTGCCATTTCCTTCTCTTGATGAAGAAACTGAGAAAACTTCTGGTGGTGAATTTGAGAAAGTGAACTCTTCCAAATGGTAATCAAAGTGAGCTAATTAATAACTACTACTACAGCCAAAGACATATTCGCAAGTTTCAAGCGCATGGCAAAAATTGGTTGGCTGAAGACCAAACTGGAGCCTCAGAGCGTTGGATGAAAATTCTGGTGAATCAAGCTACTACACCACACGAGTAGTCTATGGACCACAAGGCCATGCTTGTCAATTCTTCACTGGTAGACTTATTAAAGTCAGATCTTATCGTTTGAATTATTAAGTAATTTGAAAATTTTGTAAGCCTTAGCTGTAAGGAGGACTAACTACTTGAAGTCAGTTCAATTCTATTTTGATAATTATATTTTAGTTTTTATGTGTGTTATTGGACCACTACCTTACATCTCCCAAATCCTTGGGGAAACTTTGGAAAGATGATAATATTTGGTTTATTATTGTAAAGTAGGGGTTACTTTTCTTTCCAGAATAACTCGATCATTCACACACGTATCCCAAAAAAAAGATTCCTAAGTTAGTTTTTCTTATTTATTTATGAAAAATTCTAAATGGCGAGGAAATGGGCGAGGGGTTGAGTGTGACCGCTCACCCCCCTCGAGATGCATGCCTGTGCCCTCTAGATGCACAACCTCGAGAATCTCGAGGGGGATGAGTGGTAATACCCACCCCCTTGCCCATTTCCTCGCCCCTTTCCTCGACGGCTAGAAGGGCTCTTTATTTATTTATAGAAAAATTCGTTGTGCACTTAGTGTGTGCACAACAAAGTTCACTCTGCATACACCATGCGCACATTGAAAGTTTACTATGCACTCAACAGTGTGGACAGTGAAACACTGAAACTCACTATGCACCAGGCAGATTTAGCAGGAAAGTGATTGGAGAACTGTAACTTTTTGGTTTTGTTTTCAATTTTTAGTTTGGACAATTGACATAGGAAATGGTGTCAAATTCCAATTTCCTGGTATTTATATCCATGCTTAACAGTATGCACTAACGATTTCACAATGTTTTTTTCTTACACATTGGACTCCTTTAAAAAATGTCGTGTTTTTTGGCGAAAAATATATTTAAACCAGTGTTCTAAAAATCGGTTTAGGCGGCCGCTTAGGCGCTAGAAGGTGGAAAACCGCCAAGATTAATGTCTGGGCGGTTCTCGACAGTCTGGGCGGGTCTAGGCGGGTCTGGGCGTGATCTAGGCGGGGTCTAGGCGGACTCTAGGCGGGTCTAGGCCATTTTTTTTTTTTAATATGGCTGATTGTGTTCTTATTTTATTTTCTTTCCTATTTTTTAGAAATAAACTATTTAATTATTTTTTATTCAGTATATGTCTAAATGTAGCAAATGATGATTATTTAATGGAATTCTCAAAGGATCTGCCGGTACCAATTTTACTAATGTAGATTTTATCAAACATAACTGAGGTTATTCATGCAATTTGAAGAAAAATAAAAGAGTACACAAATTCAAATTTATATAAAGTACCCATCATGACCAACTTCAGTCATTTGAATTTTAATTAATTTTGTTCATGATTGGTAATTTTTCATGTTTTTAAATTTTGCATATGTATATTGACATTAAATTGGATGTAATTGATAATGTATTATGCTTAACTTTTGTAAATTATTAAAGTAATAATACAAAACCTAAGACCACCTAGGCACCCACCTAGGCCCCTGGGCGCTAGACACCTGCTCGCCGCCCGCCCAGCGCCTAGCGATTTTTAGAACACTGATTTAAACCAATTTTTCAAAGAGAACACTATGGTTTGAAGAAGAGAATGGAGCACATATGTGATCTTTTTGGCAAAGTAAAGATTTCAAAGCTCTCCTTACAATGCATCAACTTGTTCCTACGGCTACGATCGTTTTGGCAATGGAAGCATAATAACGGGTCAGACTTACCTGTTCTTCTCTCATCTTGACATTATTGTTTCAGTGATCAGATTCTATGTAGCTACAAATTGTTCAAGTTGATTTTAATCATTTTCTCTTGGACAACTCATGCATTTTTTGTTTGTTTAAAAATGTCAGTAGTATCTCATCTAATAACACTGTGTTGCCCGGTAGATTGTTGTTGAACCATGACTATAGGATTCATGTGTTTGGCTTTTAGACCAAATGGAGTTTTCTTATTGTGATATGCTATTTCTTTATTTTGAGCTTATTATCATGTCACCGACTAAACATTTCATCAGCCCGAATCTTTGTGTTTGGATTTCTGACTCACATTTGAGTGGATGATCTAGTAAGTCGACACTGCTTCTTCTTACCATTTTAAGAGATTCCAGTGGGATCGAGCTGATCCAGACCAAGCCCAATTTGTGGACCAACTTCTTAGAGCATTCACAGTCACGTTCTAAGATACAACTTCTTAACTTGTGGAGAAAAGGGTATCCAATTGTGTACAAGTTCATTTTTTTTTTTTTTTAATAATTTGGTGAAACGAGATATTATATTAATCAAACTGAAAAAATCAACAATAGAGTTGAGCTCAATGTAATAAATGCTAGCAGCTACCTTGTACACCAAATGTTCCAAGGGCATCTCGAGGATGATGAATGGTGGTAGGCGGGTCTCGCCCCCACCTCGCTCTCTCTCCCTCGTCCCTTAGAATCAGGGCTCAAACAAAAATGTAAGTAAATAAATTTAGGGTTTTTTTTTAGTTTGGCTTACATTAGTTTATTCCTAACTGAGTCTAGTACTCATTATAAAAATTAATTGAGTCTAATCCATAAATTGAATTGAGTGCCTTAGTCAACATTAGTCATATACGTTGACTTTTCATGACTGTTTCAATATCAATAAAATTCAGAAATACCATTTACTTAGATTGCACATTTAAGGCACACGCTGGGTCTAAAATAACAATTAAATTCATCAAACTGTTGAAGATCTATTTACAAATCATGAGGACATTCAACAACTTAACTTCATCTCCTACACCCTCATCAAAACAACCCAAAATTTGCAACTCCAGCAACATATGAATATTTGTACCACTCACTTTAGCACACCTCCATCTAAGTACAAGAAAAGATTTGGAAATTAGAATGGATATGTTTGTGGTACCGGTGGAATTGTGGTACTGGTTCAGTCACTAAAATCTTTTATTGTAATATCGAAATCTTCTCATCTAATATCCATCAACTTGGGTTTGCATCTTAATGCAATTTATTTCGTAAATTTAAAGCCTTTTTGTTCATCAAGCTATCTTTTTTAAGTAGCAAGCATGTTGTGCTAGGGGTGGGCATCCCATCCCGCGATCCCGTTCCCGTCCCGATCCCGTCCCGTCCCGTCCCGATTTTTTCGGGTCTTAATGGGATTGAATTATTTCATCCCGATCCCGTCCCGTCCCGATCTAGAATGGGATGGGATGGGATGAAGATTTTCAATCCCGCCAATCCCGTCCCGTCCCGAACTAATTTATTAATATTAATTATTAATATTTTTATTTAATTATTTATTTTAGAATTGTGGATGCCCATACAAATATACTGATGTATATAACATATTTAATTTTTTTAGCATCTCAATGAATATCTCACACATCTCCATGAATATCTCACAGTTCATGCAACATCTAAAACGTACATAAAGTTACAGAAGTTCATTCAGACACTCCCCCACTCAGTGCTACCTTCATTTTCCCATCCTAACATCCCAAGTTAAAATCAAGAACATCCTGAATCAAACCAAGGGGGTCCCCAAGTCTATACCAGATTCACTCTTGTATTACTGGATGAATCCAGTAAAGGCTGCTCAGTTATAGAATATTACTAACACTTCATATGATGTCTGAGTTTCCGGGAAAAAAAAGAAAAGAAAAAGGACTTGGATCTTCGTTTCATATGCAAAATAATTGGAAAATCATATTCTTAGAAAATCTTTAATTAAACACCGTTATTTCTGCAAAACATAATCAATGAAACTATATTTCTGTTATTATTACTGCAATACATAATCAATGAAACTATATTTCTGTTATTATTATTTTCTATTCACCATTCAATCACTAACAAATTACATCACCGTTCATACGAATAGATATATATTGATCGCTATAAGAATAAACATGATTGCATTTCCAAACCTTTTCTGAGTCATGAAGAGCAATCCATATGCTTGTTGCAACATCAACATTCTGACTAATGCAACGGCTAGAAACAGAAGGAATGCACTTTATAGCATTCAGACAAGCAAGCCTGACATGAACATCCTTGGCATATACCCCACGCAAAGCCTGTTCAAATAGAAGTTGAAAACAAACAATGTCATTTTTCAGAAGCAACTTACCCTCTTAGGGGAACAACTAACAAGAATATGTCAAAACTTACAGGAGCAAGGATGTTGCTTCAAATTTTTTGGATGTTGCTTCAAATTTTTTGGCAAATGTTGCTTCAAATTTTTTGGATGTTGCTTCAAATTTTTTGGATGCCGCTGATCCCGTCCCGAACCCGTTTGGGATGGGACGAGGTCGGGATGGGGTTTTTCCCATCCCGTCCCGTCCCGATCTCGTATGAACGGGATGGGATAGGGATGAGTATATCTCGTCCCATCCCGTCCCGTGCCCACCCCTATGTTGTGCTTGCTCTTATAGTTTTTTCTTCCACTTTTAAAGTCGTCTAAGGGCGTGTTTGGATTTATTTATATATAGCTAAGACACCCAACAATTTTAATATGAAGCTCTTGAATTCATATCCTGAAATTCTCTATATATTGCATCCAATGAAAATTGCCACTTTGCACCCACTAACTATAGTGCTTAGGATTGGATGAAGTTTTTATTTTTGTTTAGCTATTGTATGGCTTCTTAGAGAATTAGATTGTGTTTTGTATATGGGAAGTGATTGATCATGGCAGACTTGGTCCACCTGCTGCTGGAAGTCGCAGGAAGAACTGGTGCACAAGGGAGGAATTGTAATACTCTGAGTGGGCACGTTCTAAGGCTGACGGGTTACCTTGTGTGGGTGGGCTCTGAGGCTGGCAACTTCATATGTGGGCGGGCTCAGAGGCAGGCAGACTATCTCGGTGTTATAATCCCACATCGCCTGGGTGAGGGATAGAGATGTGCTATATATGTACTGTCATCCTATGCGTATGTTGTCCCGTAGTATTGTCAACGAATAAATTTTTTCCTTGAAAAAGCCATAAACTTGTTATTGTTTTCCAACAAAATATATTTTTTAGGAAACATTCCTTGTTAAATAGGTGGCGGGAAACATTCCCTCCAAACCAATTTCTCGCCAAATTGATTTAACAACAAATTGGCGGGAATGAAATATTTTGTTGTTAAAGAAGACTAATTTTAACAACAAATCACTTTCCTTGTTAACGAATATTAAATCTTATTCACTTCTTTTTAGTAAGAAAATATGTTTTCTTAGACAATAATCACATTATTAGTAATGATTTGGTTCGTTGATAATGATTGATAATTTTTTCCATTATGTTTTTTCTTGTTAAAGATCGTTTACTAATTTACAGCAACAAATTAATATTTCGTTGAGAATTGTCACACTATTGGCAACGTTTTTTATTTTGTTGGAAACAATATCTTTTTTAATGAAATCTTTGTAGCTATGAAATAAGATTTTGTTGGTAATTATAACCTTGTTCGTAACAAATTGTTTTCTAGGTAAAAGCTGATAATTATTTTCATGAAAATTTGTTTCTCATTAAAGCTCACTAACTATTTTATACTATTTTATAGCGACAAATCATTATTTTGTTGGAAATTGGTATACTTACTACAAAAAATGTTTTATTTACTAACAATTTTATTTCCTTATTAATATGTTACTATTTCTAACAAAAATAAATTTCATTGAAAAAACCATAGAGTTGTCACTTTTTGTAACAAAATCTATTTTGTTGGCAATTTTTCTTTGTAAAGAGGTGGCGAAAAATATCCATTCCAAAACCAATTTCCCTCCAACATTATTTAGCAACAAAATATTTCTATTTCAACGAAATTTTAGTTTGTTACTTATAATGACGTCATTTACAATAAATTATTTCATTGCTAATAAATATTAATATAATTGACAAACATTTTCTTATTAAATGCATTATAACACTTGTTTGTGTCTTCAACAATGGAACTAAATTTTTTCTAGTTAATTACCACGTTATTGCAACAATTTATTTGGTTACTTATAATGAAATTATTTTCATAAAATTTATTTATATTTAAAGCTCCTAGCCTTTTTATTGTGGAAAAATATCAATTCGTTGAAATTTTTTATTAGTAACATTGATATTATTTCATCTGAAAAATCAAATAAAATTTATTTAACAATACAACATTATTTTATTGTTACTTATAATATTAATGGTAACAATTTATTTCGTTGCTAAATATTGATAAAATTTTCATGAACTTTTTTCTTATTAAGGCTCGTTTTCTTATTTACAACAATTTAATTTTATTTCATTGGGGATATAACCAATTTCAATAACATATAACATTGAAATGCTATTACTATTTTGTTGCTAATTATAATGGTGTTATTGTGAATTTTTTTCATTGCTAGAAGTGATAGATATTTAACATAAATCTTATAATCGCGAAAATATTTAGTTCTAATTTATAGTGACAAAACATTATATATTGGTCTCTATTATATACGTAGCAATGATTTTTTAATTCAAAAAATGAGTAATTTGATTTAATAAGCTATAAAGTTGCTTCACACAACACAATTATTCAAATAGCTCAATTGGTAAATATTGAAACAGATTTTACTATAGGTCAGAAGTTCGATTACCGTTGAGCCTAAAAATAAATATATTATATATAGAATTCCATAGAGGGCTCTTATCATCAAGAGCGGTGTCCCTAGAGTTTGGGAGGTAGTGAGTGATGTCCTTAGAGATTGAGACCTAGAAAATGATCGTTTTAATATATAAATTTTTTTATTGAAAATAATTTCCTTGGTAATTGTTAACAGTACCTATGACAAATTTCATTTATATACATTCATTTTACAAATGAAAAAGTTCTTTGATAAAGGTAGTTACATTTTCCACGATAATTTTCCTTGAAGATTCTAAGTTTTTTCAAGAAAAAAATTCATAGGTAAACAAAAGTTTTCTTGCAACAAAACAATTTGTTTGTAAAACTATTTGATTTTTACCAATGAATTTCCTTGGTAGTTGTCAGTATTACCAACGCCGTGTTTTCTTCACTTATCAATTGTTTAACCAACAAAAATGTAATTCTTTGGTAAAGGCCTTTAGCTACGGGGATGCCTCCACGAACCTAGTAACGAATGTTTTCCTTGTTAAAAGTTTTTTTCAACAAAATTTTGATTTTTGTTAAGGAAAGTTTTTCTTGAAAAATGCCTTAATTGTTGTAGTGCTTGATGTAGTCCTACTGACACTGGGAATTCATTGGACAACCCACCCACTAAGCAAACCGCCCTTTTATACATATCTTTATAAATGATATTGACATAACATTGAGACACTTTCTTCCTTTCAAGTACCCACCAAATTAACTCCCTAAGGACCCTATCGTAAGCTTTCACCATATCAATAAAAACTACATACAAACTCTTACGTTCCTCTCGATATTTTTCTATAATTTGCCCCAGCAAGAAGATGGCCTCCGTAGTATACCTATCCGACATAAATCCAAATTGATTCTTCGAAATTGTGGTTAAACTCCTAAGTCTTTGTTCTATAACCCTCTCCCAAAGTTTCATTCTATTACTCATAAGCTTTATCCCTCTGTAGTTCGAGCAGTTCTGAATATCCCCTTTGTTCTTATAAATTGGTACCACAATGCTATACCTCCACGAATATGACATTTTATAGTTTTTAAAATCCTATTAAAGAACCTTGTTAGCCCTTGAATCCCAACTTCTTCCAGACAATTTCACGCTTCAATTGGTATATCATCCGGTTCAACTTCCTTCACTGTCTTCATTCTTTTTAAAGTTTCCTTCACTTTTGTGACAATAACTCTGTGATGGAACACGCAGTGTCTCCCTTCTTGTGAAGCGTACTTTTCCAAGCTTAACTCATCTACATAAGTTCTATTGAGTGAGTTCCAAAAGTAATCCCTCCATCTATCTAAAATAGTTTTATCCAGCATTAAAACTTTTCCATCATCATGCTTAACATGACTCAAGTTCCTAGTTTTTTGTTATCTAGCTTTAGCTATCTTGAAAATATCCTTCTCCCATTCCTTTGTACCTAGCCTATAATACAGATCATCATATGCTCTCTTTTTAGCTTCCATTACTGCTTTACTACTCAACTTTTTAGCTTGCTTATAGACCTCATAAGAGTCTAGGCATCTATCTCTTTGACACTCCTTAAAACATCTTTTCTTTTCCGCAATGGCTTGTTGCACACATCAGCGTTTCACCACCACGTCTCATTATCATATACACTTCCTCTTTTGGTCTCTTATAACTTTTTCTTTGCACATATTCTTATTCAGTTTGCCAAAAGCTCAAAAAGATCTGCGCTGCTAATCATATCATTTGGTTTTAGATTCTCCCAACCCTCTGAAACTGACTGGCCACCCAAAATCTTATTTCTAAAATTTTAGCATACATCTCCCTGTAAGGTCCACCACTTAATTTTCTGTTTAACCTATTATTTAGCAATATCATCCCTTCTCTTAAGACAAAAATCGAGGACTAACAACCTATGTTGATTTGTTAGACTCTCTTGGTATAATTTTACAATTTTTACACCTACCTAAATCGTGTCTCCTAATAAGAAAATAATCAATTTAATTTCTATTACGCTCACTCGCAAAGGTCACCAAGTGATCTTCCCTATTCTTATAAAAATATTCACGATCCCAAAATCCTTAGGTAAAGCAAAATCTAGAATAACAATCCTCATAGTGTTTCGATCCCCAAAGACTTGACCTCTATTTACCCTCTCATACCCAACTTTATCCTTACTGACATGGCCATTTAAATCCCCACCTAGAAAAACCCTATTGGAATAAGGAATTCCAAGAACTAAACTCCTCTAAAGAGTCCCAAAATCCATTCTTAGTCTCCTCGTCTAAACCAACTCGGGGTGCATACACACTAATAACATGCACTATCTCTTGTTCTAAAGATAATTTAATACTTATGATTCTATCCCCAAAACTCCTAACGTCGACTACTGCATCCTTAAAAACTTTATCTACCACTACTCTCACCCCGTTCCTAGTTCCATCTTTTCAAGAATAGAAAAGTTTGAACCCTCATCCTAAATCTTTAGCCTTGTTTTCATTCCATTTTGTCTCTCGGAGAAAAGCTATGTTTACCTCCCTTATACGCATGACATCCACTAATTCTATTGACTTACCCGTCAAGGTTCTTATGTTCCAAGAGGTTAATCTAATCATTCTATCTTTAGCTCTAGCCTGGACTAACTTCTTTACATGCCCCCATTCTGAATGGTGCGAGAACTCTTGCCTATTTAACACTACAGTCAAGCGTCGCTGCAGCGCGCCTTGCTCATTTGTCACTACACCCGAGCATAGGTGCAACGCATCGCTTATAGCGGGGGACGCCTTATCTTTCTTCATTAATCTTTTTGAACCAAATTCCATAAAAATGGATGTAACAGGTTTTTTTACAATTGGTTGTCACAAGCCTAACACCAACCCTCCTCTTTTGTCAGGGCTTGGGACAAATCAGGGGGAGTTGAACATGAAATCAATATATAATTAGAAAATCAAGGGGTTGTTTCAAAAAAATAATTTAATTAGAAGAAATGATAATCAGAAAAAACTCCAAAATTTTTCAAAAAAATGATAATTTGGTTACTGAGTTTTTTGTTTTTTGCAAAATCGTCTTTTTTATTTTCGTAATTCAAAAAAACAAAAAATTTGGTGAGATTTCGTGAAAATTCATTCCATGATCATGATAATATGTTTTTTTTTTGTTATTTACATTTTAGTTACGCATAATCTAGGCATATTTCAGATTGGGTTGTCTGTTCAAGGATGTTAACGAAGGTCATATGCCTCACATTTTATAAATACCTAAACATCTCTAATTCATATAATACATAGGTGAGTCTGCAATTAATTTTTGTAGAGTGCAACAAGTGAAAACCATATACTTGAGAGTAGGTGATATTCGTCCAATCATAAAACCATTTTCTAACCTTTTTCCCATTAATTTTCAAGTAAACACTTACACAGTGACCAAACGCCATATTTGCAAGCCTATCTATTGCCTAGAAAGCAGGCAAGTAGAGTAGCTAGGTTTGCAAATATGCTTAAAAGAATGACTAATGCGAGTAATGGAGAAAACACTACTAGAATGAATTGCAACCTATCAAGAAATCCACAATGTTGATTACCCAATTGTAACATTGTTGTTTTAACCTAGTGGGGATTGTAAAGAATTTTTCCCCATATTTTCCCTTTTTAGTTTCTCAACCAGGCGACTGTAAACTCAAAATTTCCCTTTTCCCCGTATCTTATTCTTATTTTCCTCTTTTTTCCTCATCTCCTCTCTTCATTATCCTCTTTGTTCCTCTTCTTCATCTCATCTTTTTCTATTTTCCAATTTTTTTATTTCTCTGCTCTCGAACAGATTCTTGAGAGTGGGGGTTCCTCACCAGTAGGAACCTACGAGAGAGCAAAAAAAATTTGGCCCTCGTGTAGGTTCATGCAAGTGAAAAATCCCCACGCGTAGAGGTCTATGCGAGGGCAAAAAAGAGGAAAAAAAAAGGAAGAAATAAGAATGAAGGAAAAAAGAAGGAGGTGAGGGTAGGGATTCTCGTCAGTGGTGGGAAAAAAGAGAAGAGAGAAGATAAGACAAAGAAAGGAGGAAAAGAATAAGAAGAAAAAGAAAAAAAAAGGAAAAGATAAACTATAGTGCGACCTGCAGTGGCGTGGTGGTGCGGCTGGCGGTGGTCGGGCAAGCGAGGTGGTGTTGCTCTGTCAGTTGCCGTGAAGAGAGAAGAGAAGATGGATAAACAGATGAACAATAGGCGTGAGAGGGTTTATATTAGGCTGGTAATGTGCTTCAACACATTAAAAAAAAAGGTGGTGATGCCAAAAAGTGGGAGCCTTAAGTTTTTTATAGCAGTGAAGATCAAGTTTTTGACCACAACAATTTGATTTTAAGAACTTTTAGCATCAACAACAGCATGCGAGAAAATAATAAAGAATTCAACACCTTTATTTATAGGTAGCAACTGTTTCACACCACCTAAAGTACCGTCATACACCACCATATCAACTTTTTCTCTCTCACACCACCTACTTTATGTCCCACACCACCACTTTTCTCCCACACCACCAATATAGACATCCACATGAATTAAAGAAAGAAACAATTTTCCTTCCCTCACAATCGACTCAACACTCCACTTTATCCCCCTGATTCGATTGCCTTCCCTCCCAATCGACTGAACACTCCAGTATCTCCCCCAAATTTGATTGTCTTCCCTCCCAATCGACTCACCACTCCATTGTCTCCCCCAAATTCGAACCATCATCCTGATTCTTCCCCCAATCCACTGAAGACGTCCCTGTCTCCAGCTTCGTTTGCGATCTCCCCCAAATCATATTCTTCCATGCCAATCTCTCCCCCACTCTCTCAACTATTTTTTCCCAAATTTTGAACATCTTCTTCCCTGCCACTTCACTCACTCTCCCATAGTCTTCGACTTTCCTCCCACACTCGTCCCTATCTCCCCCATTTTCTCAACAGGTTTCCATTGTCCCAAAGGGTTCATGTAAGATCTCTCCAAAGATCGATTGTGTGCGATCTCTCCAACATGTAATTTCGAACACCAAATGGAACACTAAATTGAAATCCAAACCAAACTCTAAAATGTGGAACAATAAACAATAACAACAACATTCTTCAATGTAAAATTTAAACAAACTTCAAAACTCAAAATCTGAAGAAAAAAATCTAGACAAATTATGCGTTTTCACGCATTCGCATGGGACAATGATAGTGGAAGTCTCACATTCGCATAGGGCTGGGCGAATTTGAGACTCCCATTTGCATTGTACAATGCGAATGGGTGAAAACACACTTTGCTTATTTTCTAAATAGATTGCACGACTTTAGTAAAAAAGACCATAACTTGTTCATTTCAAAACATTTTCAAGTAATTCAATTTGTGTTCATTAGATAACTCAGCGTAATACATTTTTTGTGTCCTTATGAGCTTGAGAATCGGTATCAATCGAGGGTATAATTTGGCCGAAAATCAGGGAAACTACCCTGTTTTGTTTACTGGACATATTTGAGCGACTTTAATAAAATGATCATAACTTGCTCATTTCAAAACATTTTCAAATGATTCAAATTGTATTTATTAGGTAACTCATAGTAATACATTTTTTATGTTTTGATGAGCTTGAGATTTAGACTCAATAGAGCGTATCAATTGGTTGAAAGTCAGGGACAGTACCCATAAAGTTTTTTGGACAGCTGTCATAAAATGACCATAGGTTGCTCAAATGAGATTGATTCTCATGCTCATCACAACATGAAAATTGTATTAATTTTGAGTTATCTAATAAACACAATTTGAATCAGTTCAAAATATTTTGAAATGAGCAAGTTATGGTCACTTTACTAAAGTTACTCAAAAATCTGCCCAGTAAAAAACAAGGTAGTGTCCCTGACTTTCGGCCAACTTATATGATCGATGAAGACCGTTGCTCAAAGTCATCAAAAAAAAAAATGTAGTACTCTGAATTATCTAATGAACACAATTTGAATCAATTGCAAATATTTTGAAATGAGCAAGTTATGGTCTTTTTACTAAAGTCACGCAATTCTTTCCAGAAAATAAACAATGTGTTTTCACCCATTCACATTGTACAATGCGAATGGGAGTCTCAAATTTGCCAAGACCAATGCGAATGAGAGTCCCAAATTCGCCCAACCTTATGTGAATGTGAGACTTCCACTCGCATTGTCCAATGTGAATGGGTGAAAATGCATACTCTGTCTATATTTTTTCTTCAGATTTTTTGTTTTATGTCGTTTTTGTTGAGGTTGCAAGGAGTTAGCCATGCTCAACTTCCCTTTCATTTGTCACTCTCAATTCTTGTGTTGTTGTATTGTAAATGACATTATGAGACAATGTGGGTTAGTGAAGAGTGGAGAACCATAAATTTTTCATCTCTGAACTTAATTCTTGTTATATGTATAAAATTAGTCAGACACATTTGAAAGACACTTGCATGAATTAACAGGAAAATTGAGTAATTGTTTTTGATGAAATAACACGTTAAGGTTCCTCTCAAATTGACAATTGCTCATCCAGATGTGCATCAAAACAAGACTTGATGAGAAAAATAGGGGAGTTCCTACAAAGGGGGTCAAAAGAGGGGAGGATAGAAAGAATGTGGGGGGTTCTTCATGAGAATAAAGGAGAAGATGGGAGGAGAGAAAGAAGGTGGGGAGGGGGTTGTACATAAAAAAAATTAAAATAAGAAGAAAAGAGGAGAGGGGAGGGGATGATGAAGGCGGGAAAGGGTGGTGCGGCCGGTGGTGGGTGGGGCAAGTGATGTTCTTCCTTGAAGAAGAGAAAGAAGAGAGAGGAGATGAGATGGAGAGAAGAGAAACATGAGAAAATAAATGCCTATTTAATGGTGATGTGGTTCAATAGATAAAAAATAATGGGTGGTTGTATGAGACAATAGAAATGGTGGTGTCAAACAGTACTTGCCTTATTTAAATTAGGGGTGTTAATTAGTTACTGAAAACCGACCGAACCGAAATATAGCCGAAAAAGCCCGAATCGAGAAAAATCAAAATCAAACTTTAGAAAACCGAATCAAACCGACTTGGTTCGGTTTGGTTTTGGTTTTTGTTTTTCGCACATCCGAAGCACTCGAATCGAACCCTACCCATTCTCTTGTTTTTAATCCCCTAACCCCCACTCTCTCTCTTATTTAATCCCCCACCAACCCACTCTTATTTAAATCTCACCCCATTCCAATGCACCTCACGTCCCTACCCTCTCTCTTAACTCCCACTTTCTCATTTTTTTAATGCCCCATTTTCAGATAAAGAGTTGAAAAAGTCTACATTTTCTATCTTATTTAAGCCCCACTCACCTCCCCAACTTCTCTTTATTTATTAATGTCCTCTTTCTTTTTTTTAACTCTTTCTCTCTCCATCCAACCAATTGCAAGTTGAAGAAGATAGACAAAGTTTGACTCAATCTTGTTGAAGAAAACTAAACTTTTCACTTGCTTGCTTGCAGCAAAAATGAGCAATGGCAATGACGACAACTTTGACACTTCTGATTTGATAAAAAAATACCTTCTTGCAGGATGAAATTACGAGACTGGTGGAATCGTCATAGAAGGTTTCGATCTTGTTCAGATCATCATAGTGTGTGGTGGAGATAGATTAAGATGCAAACAATGCAGTTATGGTCATAGATTTTTGTATGATGTTATAGTACTGTGTATATGAGAGACATGTCACATTTTTTTTAATCTTATGGAATTATCAAGAGAAATAGGCAAGAAAAAATTGAAAGAATTCTCTATAAATGATTAGTTGGAACCTTGAAACTCTCTGTGTTCATCTGACATTTGGTTTCCCTTTACTGCTTCCCTTCTCTCTTTTATTTTATTTTATTTTATTTGTACTCTCTGTGTCTCTGAATTTTCTTCCTTTGCAAACCAAACTTCATTTCTTTCTTTCCATTCTTTATAGCTTTGACTTATTCCTTTTGTGCTAGAGCCAATTCGGTTGTATGTATCAGCAGAAAATAAATAGAATAAAAAGGAAAAAATTGAAAATAACCAGTTCGGTTCGGGTTCGGGTTCAGTTATTTATTTGATAAATGTGAAAACCGAATGGAGAACCGAATTTTTGGTTTGGTTTTGGTCCAACTTTGAATCGACCAAACCGATTAACACCCCTAATTTACAATGCTTCTTTTAGAAGAAAAAAAATCAAAACTGTACAATGTTTTATCTATTTGGTTGTTCAATGTTTTATATTTTTCGTTGAATTGAAGTTGATGGATTTTTGTTTTCTTTTTTAAGTAGGAGGATTTTATTGTTTTGGTAGATGTAATCAGTACGGTACAATACGGTAGCAGCTTAAAAAAAACCCAAAACCGACCCGTACCTTACCGGGTACGGGGTTGTTGCCGAACCGGACGGTGTCCACCCCTACCCAATACCCATAGATTTCCTTCCATCTTCCAACTCTCTCTCTATCTCACCTTCAATGGCGGAAGAGACTCTAATGGCTCTCTCGATCGTCTTCTTAATTCCCAGATCTCAATTCTACTTGCTATAGCTTCTACAGAAAGAATCAAATATGGTTCGAAGAACCAAAGTACCTCAGTAATCTTTTTGGCAGAGCAAAGATTTTCAAAACTAATGCATCAACTTGCTCCTACGATCGTATTGGCAATGAAAGCACAATTGCAGGTGAGCTTAATCGATTGTTTCATTGGTTCATTTGTTCAGATTTTATCTGCTACGAACTATTCTAATTCAGTTTAACAGTTTTCTTCTATTTGATATCAACTTATGCATGCACGTCTTTTGTTTGTTGAAATGTCCATTAGAAACGCTAGATAACGTGCCTCGCTTTCCTGTAGGTTGTTGAATGTCATGAATTGGAGGATTTTCATATGGCGGGAAAGTCGAAAGATGAATTGAGAGAATTACAGATGGCGGGAGATTTGAAATAGGAATAAAAAGGGTACAATAGTAATAGTCAGTAGGAGCAGTTACAATTACTGTGTAATGCCACATGTCAAGTGTTTAGTGGCTAAGGGATAGAATTCTGTTACAACCTCTATAAAAAGGGGAAGAACAGAGAAAACAAGCAGAGAAGTTTATTTTGTATCTGTAAGGCTCGATTGATTTCAATTGAGAGGGGCGACAAGCTCTATTTTCTTCTTATTCTTCTTTCCAGTTCTTTTGATTCTTCAATTTGCTTGTCATACTTGACAATTGGTATCAGAGCCTCTCTGATCCAAACCCTAGAAACAAGATGGAGACGAGAGCGAGAGAATTGGAGAACTTCATGAAGGAAACCAAGAGGTACATCGCTGAGAACTCGGGGCAGATGGATGGAATGAAATCAGAGATGAGTCGAATTGCTCAAGCCAGCGACGAACAAGGAAGGAGACTGGATTCAAAAATAGATCAACTGATTCAAATGATCCAGGGGCTTACAGGAGGCCTTCATCAAGGTGAAACCAGCGCACCACAAGTAGCAGGGATGCATAACGACCAGATGAGGACTCCCTCCCACCCTCCCAGTGAAGGTGGAGGTAATTTCTTTCGTTTTCCTAAGATTGATTTTCCGCACTTTGATGGATCGAATCCCCGTTGCTGGGTGAAGAAATGTGAACGCTATTTCTATTTACATAATGTGTTAGAGGTGAATAAGATCCCCATTGCCTCTATACATCTGGATGGCAAAGCCGATAGTTGGTTCCTGGACTACCAAATTGGCAAACCCCATGCCCAGTGGCCTGAACTTGTTCATGATTTATGTGTTAGATTTGAGGATCCCATATCCGACAATTACGTCGATGCTTTTAACAAACTCTCCCAAACACAGACTGTGGAAGAGTATTATGACAAATTTGAGGAACTTAAATCCTCCATGCTCTTACACAACCCCACCCTCACTGAGCCCTATTTCATCTTGAGTTTCCTCAGTGGTCTTAAACCTGAGATTAAGAATGTCATTCAAATGTTCAGACCTCAATCTGTAGCTCAGGCTTTCTCCCTTGCTCGTCTACAGGAAGGTTGTCATCCTACTGTTACATATTCCAATTCACACAATAGAAGGCCATACCCTGCCAATACTCACTCCACTACTTGGTCCAAACCTCCATTACCCTATTCCCAACAACTAATAACCAATCCTACCTCATCACTCACGTCACAACATCATAAACAACCTCCTCCATCCCACCCTACACACACTAATACACCATATTCCCACAAAGGAACCTTCCCAAACCCTCCTATTAAACGACTTAATTATGCCCAAATGAAGGCTAGAAGGGACAAAGGGCTGTGTTATAATTGTGATGAAGTATATAAGTCAGGCCACTTGTGTACACATCAACAATTATTCATGTTGGTTGCTGATGAGGAGTTACAAGATGACACCCCACCTGACCCTGACATTACTGCTGATTTCTATCAGGAAATAACCTCTGAGATGGAGCTTTCTATCCATGCCTTACATGGTAGTTCTTCCTCAAACACAATCTTATTAAAAGGCTTTGTCAAACGAAAACCTATTCCATCCTTATTGATACGGGGAGTACTCACTCTTTCATAGATCCCAAAGTCATCAAAGCAACAAATTGGCCTACTTCTCTTACTCCTCAAATGACAGTTAAGGTTGCGAATGGTCACATACTCACTAGCTCTTCCATTTGTAACCCTCTTCATTGGACTATGCAAAACCACCAGTTTGAGAGCTTAGTTAGAGTCCTCCCTCTCGGCGGGTATGACATGGTATTAGGGGGGGATTGGCTCAAGCCTTTTGGAAACATCGTGCTCAACCTTCAATCCTTACAACTCACCTTATCTCACAAAGGCCAACAAATAACACTACAAGGAGTTCCTGATTCAGCTTCTATACATCTCATCGAGTCCTCCAAATTCTCCAAGTTCTTCAAAAAACATACCCCTACTCTTATAGGCAAGTTTTTCTCTATTACTCCTCTTCTAGGGACTGAAATTATTGATCCACACATATCCTGTATACTTGATTCCTATGCTGATGTATTTCAGTCCCCCACCACCCTTCCTCCCTCAAGGGGTTTAGACCATAAGATTCCCTTGAAACCACATACCATGCCTACTTCTCAACCACCTTATAGGCTCCCTCATATACAAAAAGATGTAGTTGAGAAGCTAGTGCAAGAAATGCTCGCTAGTGGATTAATACAACACTCCAATAGCCCATTTGCTGCCCCTATTTTGTTGGTTAAGAAAAAAGACCTTTCATGGCGGTTTTGTGTAGACTATAGGAGGCTTAATGAACTCACCATTAAAGATAAGTTTCCTATGCCATTGATTGATGAGTTGTTAGATGAACTCCATGGGGCCAAGATCTTTTCTAAATTGGACCTTAGATCAGGTTATCATCAGGTCTTAGTCCACCCTTCGGATGTGTATAAAACTGCCTTCAAAACCCATCATGGTCACTTCGAGTTTAAGGTTATGCCTTTTGGCCTCACCAATGCCCCGGCTACCTTCCAATCTCTCATGAATCAAGTCTTTCAGCCCTACCTAAGAAAATTTATTTTGGTTTTCTTTGATGACATTTTGATTTACAGCACATCCCTTGAACTCCATTTACAACACTTGGATATCACTCTTGCCACTCTAAGACACCACTCCTTATATGCAAAGTTCCCCAAGTGTTCCTTTGGCCAGCAGAAGTTAGTATACTTGGGCCATATCATTACTGCACAAGGGGTTGCAGCTGATCCAGAAAAGATAGAGGCTATGCTTAAATGGCCTACTCCCACCTCAGTCAAAGCGCTTAGGGGATTCTTGGGTCTCACAGGGTATTATAGAAAATTTGTCAAAAATTATGGCATTATTGCTAAACCCTTGACAGACTTACTTAAAAAAGAAGCTTTCCAATGGAATGAGAGTGCACAACTGGCCTTCTACACTCTACAACAGTCCATGGTCAACACCCCGGTCTTGCAGCTGCCTGACTTCTCCATTCCTTTTTATCTGGAGACTGATGCTAGTTCCCATGGTGTGGGTGCTGTTCTGTCACAGCAAGGGCATCCTATTGCTTTTTTCAGCAAAGCTCTGGGTCCTAAGAACTTGGCTCTCTCTACATATGAGAAAGAACTCATGGCAATTGTCCTAGCAGTAAAAAAATGGAGAAGTTATCTCATGGGGGCCAAATTTTTTATTCTGACTGATCACCAGAGCATCAAGCACTTCTTGGATCAGAAAATCAATACAATTGTTCAACAAAAATGGCTTTCTAAGCTATTAGGATATGACTACACTATCAGCTATAAGAAGGGGAGTGAAAATGTAGTGGCTGATGCCTTGTCAAGAACACCCTCAGTCCCAAATCAATGCCTGGCTATGTCCACTGTCAGTCCTCAGTGGCTCCAAGATGTGCTCAGTACCTATGTTGATGACACCTTGGCTCAAGATTTAATACCCAAGCTGCTCATTCAACCTGATACTGCTCCTCCTTACTCACTGTCCAAAGGGATACTGAAACACCACCACTGCATTTACATAGGCTCTACTGGAGACCTCAGACTTTAGATAATCAAGTCATTACATGATTCAGCAGTAGGTGGTCACTCAGGAGTCACAACTACCTGGATGCGGATTAAGAATCTTTTTTTTTGGCCTGGTATGAGGAATCAAGTGCTCCAATTTATTTTAGCTTGTGATACCTGTCAGAGAAACAAAGGCGACCAATCCGGATACGGGGGTCTCCTTCAACCATTACCTGTTCCAGAGCACGCATGGCAGCATATAAGCATGGATTTCATCGAGGGCTTACCCCTGTCTCAAGGGAAATCTGTCATTCTGGTCGTAGTGGACAGACTGACTAAATTTAGTCATTTCTTGCCTTTGGCTCATCCATATACAGCCTCGGGTGTTGCTGATTTATTTCTCACAAATGTGTTCAAGCTTCATGGTCTTCCCCACTCCATCATCTCTGACAGAGACAAAATTTTCATCAGCTCATTTTGGAAGCACCTCTTCACTGCGTTGGGCACTTCATTGTCACTTAGCACAGCATACCATCCTCAAACGGATGGGCAGACTAAGAGAACAAATCAATGCCTAGAGACGTATCTTCGATGCATGATTGGACACTCCCCTTCTAAGTGGTCTAGGTGGTTATACTTGGCTGAATTCTGGTTTAACACCAATTATCATTCCAGCCTGCAGTCTTCTCCCTTCAAGGCCCTATATGGTTACTCACCACCTCTCTTAGCCCTGCCTACAGTCGACTCAATTGCAATTCCAGAGATCAAAACATATCTGAAACAGAGAGAGGACATGATAAACATTCTCAAAGAAAAGTTACATAAGGCCCAGGAGAGGATGAAACACTATGTTGACAGACACAGGAAGGAACGCACATTCACTGTAGGAGATTGGGTTTATCTCAAACTTCAGCCATATCGACAGATTTCGGTTCAATTTCGCAGGAACATGAAACTTTCAGCCAAGTACTATGGCCCCTTCCAGATTACTGCCACAATTGGGAAGGTTGCTTATCGCCTTGCACTACCTGAAGGGTCGAGAATACATCATGTTTTTCACGTTTCACAACTCAAATTGAAATTGAGGGCCTCCGCTATACCATCTCCAACCTTGCCATTAGTCGATCAACATGGCGACTTCATTGCCATACCAGTTGCTGTCCTCGCTAGACGCATGATTCCAAGGCACAACAAAGCAGTCACTCAATGGTTGATTCACTGGTCGAATGGTACCCCTGAGGATGCTACTTGGGAAGATCCTCTGCCATTTCCACCAGATTCCCTTCTTTCGATCCTTGAGGACAAGGATCCCTTGGAGCAGTAGGTATTGTCATGAATTGGAGGATTTTCATATGGCGGGAAAGTCGAAAGATGAATTGAGAGAATTACAGATGGCGGGAGATTTGAAATAGGAATAAAAAGGGTACAATAGTAATAGTCAGTAGGAGCAGTTACAATTACTGTGTAATGCCACATGTCAAGTGTTTAGTGGCTAAGGGATAGAATTCTGTTACAACCTCTATAAAAAGGGGAAGAACAGAGAAAACAAGCAGAGAAGTTTATTTTGTATCTGTAAGGCTCGATTGATTTCAATTGAGAGGGGCGACAAGCTCTATTTTCTTCTTATTCTTCTTTCCAGTTCTTTTGATTCTTCAATTTGCTTGTCATACTTGACATTGAACTATGAGAATATAGGATGTTTCTCTTAGGCTTTTTCTCTGTTTCGTTTGGATTTCTGACCTCACATTTGGGTGGACAGTTTGTAAACTTATTTGTTATGTTACAATTTTCTTAGAGACTAAAGTGGGAAAAGATGATTGAGACGGAGTTCAATTTGTATCAACTTCTCAGAGCATTAACAGTCATGTATGGTATGCGTTCAACTCGACTTAGAGAGTGAAAAAAAAGAGTATCGAATCGTGTTTTCTGACTACAAGGTTTGATGACTTTTTTATTAGGGTGAGATGGGCTAGCATATTTATCAAATTGAAATAGTACACAATAGAATCCACGAATGTAGCGATCTAATGCTAGAAGCTACTTTTTACACAAAATGTTCTAAGGGCTAGCTAGGTACTTAACCAACCAAAGTACTATCACAATGATAAGTAATGTCCAAAACTGAGATCAACCACTGGACTAGAGATACATCAAGGGCATAGACAGCATCCTGAGCATCAAGTAGAGGTTTCAACTCTTCCATCCATTGTCTAGAATCTGCTTAGGGGCTTTGATCGTACCTCTATATTTAACTTGAAACTAGACTTGATTCCTGGAAGTCCACTTTTGATGGCTGGCTAGCTATTGCAACACATTGAACATTTAACTGCACAAAGATTGGAACCTGTCCACAATGTCAAATGAGGCATCAGCTAGAATAGTCATCAATTGAGGTTCAGGTGGTTTACACCTAAACCTAATAGATGCAGATATATGTGCAACAAAGTAAAATATAAGAAACAGAGCAAAAAATTGAAATACTTACTAGTGAATTGACGTTATACTGTTGACAATCCCATCCACGTCCCTACATTGATCAAAAGTACTGGTACGTCCTTCACTTTCCAATAGTCATCACCTCCATCTTGGTCAAGCCTTGTAAAATCTTTCGGCATATCATGGAAAGAAAGAACTTTGAAGTTCATGAGGTGAGTTATGTCATTGGGAACAACCTGTAACTTTTCACAGTTTTTAATGGATAGCTCTTTGAGGTTTGGCATTGCACCTTTCTCTATTATGCATGACTGCAAGGTATCTAACATAGACAATGCCAAAATCTTGAGCTTTTGAAAACCCCCAGCCTGAAAATACATCTCCTCTCTATCGTATGCATTGTTCATGAGACAAATGTGCATTAGATTAGGCAAACCTTGGAGTACTTTCAATGGCTCATCCCTTAACCTAGAAAAGTTCAGATTCATTTTGGAAAGGTTACTAAGCAAGTTAACCTAGTTAGGCACTTTCTCCAAGCGCCCGCTCAAATTCAGTGCTTTTAGAAGTGAAGGAGGAGATGATGCAAACTGTAAATCAAGAGCGTCGTCTTCTTCAAGTGAAGCTACAGGCAAGGACTCAAGGTGGTGCACCTTTCCAATGGAAGTACACAAATCTGACCCACTTTCTTTTCTAAAATTCTTAACTAGTAGAACTCTCGTTTCAGACAGTTTTCCCATAATTTTTATTAAATTGGTACCTGTGTTTATGTCAACAAATACCAAGTTTGTAAGGATGTCAAACATCCAATTTCATCTGACACCTTAACTGTTTCAATAACTGGATCATATATAGAAAGTGAAGTAGGATATTTTTGTACTGTACAATTTAAAATATGTCTCAAACTTTCAAGCTTTAGGATTGCATTGGCAATTCAACAACCTGAGTTTCTTCAAGTTACAGTGTTTCAAGATTTTGTAGCTTTCCAATAGTATTTGGAAGCATCTTGATATAAGTACCTCTTATACACAAAACCATCAAATGATATAACTTTGTAATTTCATGGGGAAACTTCTCTAGATGTAACCTGATAGAACCAATATCTTCAATAAGGAAAAACTGGAAAGAAGTTTGTGTATCAATGCGATGGACAACTTATCCAATTGGAATGCAAAAGATGATCGAACACTGGCGGATGAACTGACATTATCTACGATGTTCTTTCCACCAATAATATTTTGGATTGATAATCGTCGACTACTTTCATTTAAACTAGCAACACTTTGTTCATCAAGAACTTCAAAAAAATCTTCGTCAATTCATCTTGAAGGAATGAACTCGTGCGTCAAATCATGAACTTTGCATAACCTAAAGTTGCTAGAAAATGGGGATTCATGATCTACATGCACCAAATTTCTACTGACGAGCTGGTCAAGTTAATGTTCTGCAACTTCTTCCTAGGTTTCTTCCCTTCTTTGTTTTTTCACAAACCCTTCCACTATCCAAGCCAAGGTCAACCCAAAAGACATAGTTGGATAGTCTTCGGGGAAATCACCAAAATACAGAAAACAAGATTTAAGGTGACTAGGTAGGTCACGGTAATTGAGGGAGATAACTTTCTGTTATGGACTCATTTGTTGGATGCGTGTACAAAAGACGCGCTAATTAAATTCGAGCTGCAGTTTCTATTTAAATGTTGCGTTATTTTTAAGTTTTTAGATTTGTTGGGAACTTGTTTCCTAGATTAGGTAGTTGCTTAATTTTAGTTGTTTCCTAGATTAGGTAGTTGCTTAATTTTAGGTTTCTACTTGTAATAAACTTGTCCTATTTAAAGGACCGGATGATGAATAAGAAAGCAAGCTGAATTTTATTGTTAAACTAGAGGTTGGAGCTATCTCTTAATGAGATCCAAGGTTTCAGCATCCCTTTGACGAGCTGAACTTTATTAAAGATAGGTCGTTCAAGGAATCATAACAAAGGGAAATGACAACTTCACGAGCTAGACTTTTCTGTAAATCGTCCGGTGACAAGATCCTTGGCAAAAGAAGGTAACACTTTCATTATGCTTTTAGGATCTTCTTCAAGTTTGAATGAATACTATCATCAAGCTTCTTTCACAGATTATCATCAAACTTCTTCCACTCTTAGACAATTTTTCTTTCATTAAAAGAACTCCACCAATTGCCACAATTGCTAACAACAATCCTCCACTTTTCTTTACGATTTTCTTAGAAAATTCCTCCAACTCTATAGGATAGTGTCCCTCAAAATTTGATCCAAATGCTTTATTTTTCAGAAGAACCAAAGCATTTTCTAGGGATAGAGGGTGATGATAAAAAATATGAACATGAGATTCCTCAGAAGAATAAGCAACTTCATTCATTCGAGTCCCGATCATGATCCTACTACCACAGTGATTGTTAAGCAAAGTGTATTTAATAGAATTCTATAGTTCAACACTCCACACATCATCAAGAATAACAAAGTACCTCTTTGCATGAAGATACTCCCTTAGTTTGTCAATCAGTTGTGGCCTCTCCATTGTGCCGATTCCTAAAAAAAATGGCTCATTCCTCGACTCCTGGAACTGCCTGATCAATTTAACTAGAAGCTGCTCCATTTGGAATGATTTGGAATGACTGGGACACAGTGATCCATGCACGACATCGAAATAGTTCAAACTATTAGGCTTTGGTAAGCTTTCCTGATAATAGTGGTTTTCCCCACTCCACCAGTTCCCACCACTGCGAAAATTGTCAGCTTTACTTCTCCTTCTATTAACCAGCTTATTAATTCATTTTTTTGCTTCTCAATTGCCACCAATTCCGATTCTTTAATGTAAAGAGCATCATCACAACGGTATTGCCAGGAGGTAGTGTTTTTGTTAGAACTCGAACTTGCTCCTGCATCTTGAGTTAAATGATTGAGCTGATACTTGTCCCTTTATTGACTAATCTCATGCAAGTTTGTTTTGATACTTTTTTATCTCCCTGGAGATCACACCGCCATAACTCAAATGCAAAAGTTTTTCGAATCCATCCAAAACACCTAGGTTGGTGAGGAGGTTGTTGAGCAAAACGAATGTGAAACTCATACAATACATCCTCCATTTGAAAGGCTACTTGTTGCACTTGTCTCACCCATATCTTGATTTGTTCATCTATCTCTGCTTTAGCATTCGCATCTCTTAGAAAGACTTGAATTACTTCCATTTCATCATTGATTGATCATATTTCGTTGCTTCTTACACCTTTTAGCGTTTTGGCTTCTTCTATAAAAAAGGGAACCAAGAGGTCTACAACAACACACACTGCAATCTCTGCCATGTTCTTGATGAAGAGCTGAAATGTTTTCTGGTGGTGAGTTTGAGATGAACAGAGCAAGTGTACTCCTCCAAATGGTTATCAAAGTGAGTGTAACACCCCTACTTTTCCAATGACAATAAGATTTATGTACCTAAAAATTCAATTGAAATCTGTATTTTTAAAATCTTCTTTTGTTTGGCAAGTCGTATTTTTTCGAAATTCAGTTAACTTTCTTACCTTCTGAATCTCGGGACGAGATTCCATTTAACGTGTGTATAATGTAACACCCCTAAATTTCATAAAACTGATTTATTTTATTTTTGAATTAAATAAAACAGAGTTACATTTATTTGAGTAAAAATTTCAAAAATTTAGGATTTTATTTTGTTAAGTTAAAGGGTGGGTGCCCTCAGAATTTTAGTGGGGGCGAATAGCCACCCATAATATAAAAGAAAACCCTTTATTTCTTTCTTCTCTTGTGCAACAGGAAGAGCAAGCTTTGCTCTTCCTCATCTCCTTCTTCGGTGACGACGGCTAGCGTGGGATGTTGTCGCGTCTTTCATCGTCTAACCTCCATTTTGTTCTTCTTTTCTCCTTCCTCTATCTTCCCTTCAATCCCCTTAGATTTCGGTGCCAAAAATAGGTTTGCAAGCAAGGGATTTGGCGGTGTGTAGTGTTGCGGCAGAGAACGGTCGATGTGGCGATGGTTAGCGCGTGTTCGTTCGTTCTTCTACCTATATGGATCAAGTTTCGATTCTCTGTTCAAATGTGAGTTTCTTCATCTCCTTCACTTTTACTGTGATTTCAAAGAAATTTAGGGATCTTCACCTTTCTCTGATTTTTATTCTCATTTACAAGTCTTTGATTTCACCAAATTAGTGCCTAGTCTTTGTGTTGTTTTTATGAATTGTATGGGTTATGTTATTATTATACAGTTTTGGTTCTGATATAGGATAGGTTGTTTTTTCTGTTTTCGTTTAATGAATTATTTGTTGTACCCTTTCTCTGAGGACTTGTGCATCATAATTGTATAAGAAAAATTAGCAGGTGCAAGCAAAATTCACTTTTGAATTTGTAATTGAGTTATGAAAGTTTGGGCTATTCAGCTTTAAGCATGGTCACATAAAACTATCTCGTCATCCCTTTTTGTGTTCTTGCATTTCTATTTTCTATGCTTCCATTAGATGGTATCTATCGGAACTGAGGAGAGTTCACTTGCTTTAATTGAGTTCTTGCATTTCTATGCTTCCGTTAAATTGGATCCACCTCATTCTAAGTAATTGTCTGCGAAGGAAACTCTGATTGAATTATGTTTGAGGAATTAATTTGTGAAAACTTATATTTGATGAGATCAATTTGAATAATTGTATTCTTATGTTAATTGACTTGTAAAGGAGCCTAAATTCCTTGCATTGAATGAGCTTTGATCCTCTTTTTGTTATCGAAAGTTTATATATGAAAGGCTATGTTTTCCCAAAAGTATGGGCGGAGATTGTGGTGAATCGATTTATGAATGACAAAATGTCATTGTGGAGAAATTCTGAAATATCAAAATTAAATGATATTGATAAACTTTACTCCTGAAAATTTAATCACCTGAAATTGTATCACTTAGAACTACTACACCTCTTTTTGTTTATTATTTTCTCTCTTTTACTATATAAACTAAATAACCTGCGGGTTGTCTTGCGGAGGTGGGGCGCCTATTTCTTATAGAGAAACTAAAATAACCTTCGGGTTAGTCTTGCGGAAATGAGGTGAATTTTTATGCCTAAGATAGGCTTTGATCTTTATCCGTAAAAAATGTGACTTGACTTTATGCGCATTGATAGCCCAAGAGTGGCTTTTATTACTCATATAGTTAGGAGTATCCGGTGATGCATGCCTGTATGTGATATGTCCCCACTTGGACATGAATGACGGAGAAGTCATCCTTTATATAAAAGAGGCATACGGGCATGTATGTTCGACACAGAGGTGGTGCAAATGTGGTATCGTCTAAGTGATCAATTCGTTAAAAATGAATAATATGCGTAAGTCAAATATTGTATGAAGACACCGGTTTAAGTGATAAATTACGTTTATATTGTTCCTAACCCCTTTTCTTGCAGGATGGCAAGTCCACTAATATTTCTGCAGGTCAGACTTGCCATAGTCAACTTCTACAATGCAAGTACAAGTAAATGCATATTTACTTATTAGGATGATGACATGATTGCCTCGTTGAGGAACTAAATTCTTTGAACTGTGTTTTTTTTTGCATGACACCTTTGCCTCATTGAGGAACAACTTGTTGGTGTGGTTGTTTATTGTTTGTGCTTAGTTTGATGTTATCACGTGCAGATTTATTGATTTTGGAATGAAGATTACTCACACCAGCTTTATTGCTGACCCAAGTGAGCTTTTGCTTCTTGGGTACATTCCTTTGGGAATGTAGTCGATTAGCCTTTCAGGTTTAGAGACTTTTGAGCAGCGTTACTGAAGTTTCACTAGTGGGGTTAGCAACGTCAGTCGTCAGAGTTATTCCTGGTTAGAGTTTTATTTGTTTCAGTAATTAAATCATATTTAAGTTGTTGATGCTGCTAAATGTTCTATTGTTATTGAATTTCACGTCCTGAGTTTTGGGGAAACGGATAATCCTACGTGAATTTTGGGATTTTCGTTTTCTTCGAAAATCGGGTCGTGACAGTAAGCTAATAACTACTCCCACAATCCTTACATATTGGCAAGTTTCAAGCTCATGTCAAAAATTGGTTGGTTGAACCGCTGAAGACCGAATTTGAGCTTTGCACTGTTGACGAAATTTTTGTTGAATTAGACTACTTCAACACGCGAGTAGTCCATGGAGCACAAAGCTCATGTCAAAGGTAGATCTTCTTTCTTTTTTTGCAAAGTCAAATTTACTGTTAGCATTTAAAGTAACTTGAAAATTTTGTCAGTCTCGGTTGTAGGGAAGACTCACAAACATATCTAGAATATTATAACGATAAAAGGGTGGAATGAAGAATGAAGAGTCTCATGTCATACTTTTTACAATCAAAATCAGCCCCTCTCAAACATCTGGACTATTATAACGACTGTCTTGAATGAACAATGATTGTGTCTTCATCTAACTTTCGGTTTCTGGTTTTTGGCCTCGAATTTTTTTGAAACCCCCCACTTATTTATAAATTATAAATAGACTTTTAAATCTAACTTTTGATAGACGCCAAAATTTGTTAACAAGGAAAATGTAAAGAGAAAACTTCGGGACCTAATCCAGTCATAAACTTCACTATGACTTCAATAATGGGATTACCTCCCTAAACAATTAGGGGTTTTAGTTTCACCAATCCTGAAGAGAACTGACAATCTCTTGGTTTACTTAGTCTTTACCTACTAATAAGTAGATTACAATCACCAATTTAATAAATAACTTGTTACCACTAGGGTTGAAAACCCTAGAAAAAACCAATAGAGGAGAAAAATTTAGATGGTTTGATATTGTGGTTGAAGCTTCACAAACAGCACTAGCAAACTTCACCTCGTCTTTTCAATCTTCTTTTCCAAACACAAGGAGGGATCTCATAACCCCCTAACCTTTCCCTCAAACCCTCAAAGAGCCAAACCCACAAAGAGAGAAGCACAAAAAGGTTTTTTTTTTCTTAGCCTAGCCTCTTTTTGTTTGGATTTCGGACTCATATTTGGGTGTAGGAGGTATAAATTGCTTCGTCATTACTACCATTTTTTAGAGATTCTAGTGGGATGGAGCTGATCCAGACTCGGCTCAATTTGCAGATTCAATTTCTTAGATCATTCACCAGTTGTTTTCTATGATATGTGCAACTGATCTTAAGAGAGTGACGAAATCAGTATCCAATCCAGCTCGATAAAGTAAATATTAGTTTGAACAGAAAATCACCTTATTGGTGTGTGTGCGTGTGTGAAGTGGGACACTATATTAGTCAAACTGTGAGAACAAACGACAGCATCACGATACACCAAATGTAAATGATCTAAATCTAGCAGCTACATTATATACCAAATGTTCAAAGCATTAGTAAGTACTCGACAAACCAAATGCTATCACAATGATTAGTTAGGTCCAGAAAGATCACATCGGGAGCATCAAGTAGAGACTTCGACTTCTTGCATTCTCTGTCTAGAATCCACTTCAGAGCTTTCATGGCTAAATGTATATTTAGCTTGAAAACTAGACTTGCTCTTTGGGAAATCCAGCTTTGTTATCTTGTTAGCTCTTTCAACACCTTGCCCATCTACTGTACATTTGTTTTGCCAAACCTTTATTACTTGATAAAAAAATTTGCAATCTACTCGGGGGTGCATTACGACTTTACCCGAAAATAAAAACATGAACTTAAAACATTTAGAATCTAAAAAGACCAAGCAAAAACGAGACATTTTAATGTTAGCAAAATTGCTCCCCAAAAGACCCATACCAACTGGTCCATACTTTCAAATCTGCTGGACGCCAAACGGCACGTCTTCCACCTTGCCCAACGAACAGAACCTATTCACAATGAGAAATGAGGTGTCAGCAAGAATGGTAGTTAGTTCAGGTACAACTTTAGGTGGTTTGCACCTGATAGATGGAAATCTATGGCTAACAAATTAAAGTACAAGAACAGATTATAATTTGAAATACTTACTAGTGCTCTGATAGTTATCGTCACAATAACATCCGAGTCCCTCAATTGACCAAGTAAAGTGCTGGTACGTGCTTCACTTTCCAATAGTCTTCACCTCCATCTTGATCAAGTCTCCTCGTGAAATCTTTTGGCATGTCATAAAAAGAAATAACTTTGAGGCTCATGAGGTGAGTTATACCATCAGGAACAACCCGTAACTGCTCGCATTTTTTAATGGATAGCTCTCGGAGCTTGGGCTTTGCGCCTTCCTCTATTATCAATGACTGCAAGCTATCTAACATGGACAGCACCAAAATCTTGAGCTTTTGAAACCCCACAGCCTCAACATACAACTCACCTCCATCGTATGCATTGTTCATGAGACGAATATGCACTAGATTAGGCAATTCCTGAAGTACTTTCAGTGGTTCACCCCTTAACCTAGAAAAGTTCAGATATATTTTCAAAAGGTTACTAAGCGAGGTAAACCTAGAAAAGTATTTCACTCCTGCATACACCTTCTATCCTTTTGGCTTCTTCAACCAAAAAGGGAACCAAGAGGTCTACTACAACACCCACTGCAATATCTGCCATTTCCTTCACTTGATGAATAAACTGAAATGTTTTCTGGTGGTGAGTTTGAGAAAGTGAACTCTTCCAAATGGTAATCAAAGTGAGCTAATTAATAACTACTACAGCCAAAGACATATTCGCAAATTTCAAGCTCATGGCAAAGATTGGTTGGCTGAAGACCAAACTGGAGCCTCGGAGTGTTGGATGAAATTTCTGGTGAATCAAGCTACTACACCAGAGTAGTCTATGTGTCACGCCCCGATTTTCGAAGAAAACGAAAATCCCAAAAATCCATGAGGATTATTCGTTTCTCCAAAACTCGGGACGTGAAATTTAATAACAATAGAAACATTTAGTAGCAACAACTTAAACATAATTTAATTACTGAAACAAATAAAAACTCTAACCCGAAAATACTGACGTTGCTAGCCCCACTAGCGAAACTCCAGTAACGCTACTCAAAAGTCTCTAAACCTGAAAAGCTAATCGGCTACATTTCCAAAGGAATGTACCCAAGAAACAAAAGCTCACTTAGGTCAGTAATAAAGCTGGTGTGAAAAATCTTCATCCAAAAATCAATAAAATTGCGCGTGATAAACATCAAGCTAAACACAAACAACAAACCATCACACCAATAGGTAGTTCCTCAACGAGGCAAACATGTCATCATTCTAATAAGTAAATATGCACTTACTTGTATTTACCCTGTAGAAGTTGACTATGGCAAGTCTGACCTGCAGAAAGATTAGTGGACTTGCCATCCTGCATAAAAAAGATTAGAAACAACATAAACGTAATTTATTCGTTTTTATTTGAATTTGATTCATCTTTTTAACGGATTGATCACTTAGACGATACCACATTCGCACCACCTCTGTGCCGAACATACATGCCCGTATGCCTCCCTCATATAAAGGAGGATTACTCCGTCATCCATGCCCAAGTGGGGACATCACATACAGGCATGCATCGCGGATACTCCTAACTATATGAGTACCAAAAGCCACTCTTGAGCTATCAATGCGTATAAACTCACGTCACATTTTTTACTGATAAAAATCAAAGCCTATCTTAGGCATACAAATTCACCTCATTTCCACAAGACTAACCCAAAGGTTATTTTAGTTTCTCTAGTAGGAAATGGATGCCCCAACTCCGCAAGACGACCCGTAGGTTATTTAGTTTCTCTAGTAAGAGAGGGAAAATAATAAACAAAAGAGGTGTGATAGTTCTAAGTGATACAATTCCAGGTGATTTAAATTTTCAGGAGTCAAAGTTTACCAATATCATTTATTTTTGATATTTCAAAATTCATCCACGATGACATTTTGTCATTTCTGAATCGATTCACAATCGTATCCACCCACATTTTTGGGCAACCAGCATTTTCATATACAAACTTTTGTAATAGGGCGGGGATCAAAACCCATTTAATACAAGAAATAAATTCTTTTTAGCAACGCAATCTACATAACAATCAAATTTAAGTCACAAACATACAAATGTAACTTCGTAGAATCATGCAAATACCCAAAACATGAACCCAGTAAGGTAGAAGAAACTCATACATCAAACATATCACAATAGTAAAGATCACGCGTTTGCGACACAAAACACCACAAATAAGGCAACCTCATTCTCAAACATGCCTAAAATCTCATAATGGATTACCTGAAATGAAACCTATCATTTCCATACAAGCAATATACATACAGTATACACCAATTAAAATGACCAACTCTAAGATAATCCCTCTTCCAATGTTAACAAGAAAATTCTTCACAACATTATGGATTCAATTCAATCCTTCAATGTTTCCTTTCATTAACCTCTTTCTCTCCCTAATACAACTTCAAATAGGTTACTTCCACACATGCTGCCATCACATAAATCAAACAACCCCATAACTCCCTCAACGACCTGAATAAGGATCACTTTCACAACTAAAATGGAATACCTTTAATTATGTGATCTGATTTTCTACCTTTGCATATGTTAAGACTCGGTCCACCTCACTTGTCGTTCACCATGTTGAACACACAAAACTGATATCTAAGTTCTGAATATATATTTCTTATGATGATCCAATTAGATATGTTTATTCAACTCTTTCAATCATGAGTATCCAATCAAGGATAAAATATGACAATGGCTAAAAGATGAAGGACTAAGAGTTTAGAATATCCAATCATACTTAACATCTATCAAACCAATTAGAATAATGATGAACATATCCCCACTGAATTGCTCATCCAAAGAGATGAAGGGCTAAGAGTTTCACTTACACCTTACACCCAAAACCTTTGAAATGAGATTTAAATCAAGCAATATAAACAAGCCTAAGAATCCCATCCAAGCCTAAGAATCCAATCATACATTCTTATTGATAATAACACTATATAAATGATAACTCTAGCTTTTCCACCAAATTTCAGTGTTCACCCAATAAATAACAATTTAACCACAGAAGAACCAAAACCAATGAATCAAGTTGTATAGCATGAGTATGATTTCAAACATTGTTAGCTATCCTTCCTATTGGTACATTTTGTTCGGAAGACTCCAGCAAGGATAGGAAATCCCTAGTTCTGTCACGCTATAATGTCTCATGTTCAAAAAAATAGTTTCTATCAATTAAGATTGTGTTGGGTTGAGAAAAATAATTTTACTGAAAACTAGTAACCAAAAACCGAGAAGATAGGGTGAACTTGTGACCTCCAAGTACACGTTTTCTCTCAATTCATCCAAAATCAAATCAAACCCACAATCCAAAATCATCAAAGACACACAAATACAGGTCATCACACCACCAAACCAAAATCCAAATCATAACCACACATCCTCACAACAAAACTCACAAACCCCATCATCAAATCCTCAAAAAAAAAATCACTAATTCAGTCAAGAAACAAGGATTTCAAGATACAGGGAATAAGAAAACTCACATAGCCAATCGCACCTCCATTGAAGACCAAAATCAAACACAACGCTCTCTGCCCCTCATACAGATCCACGATAGCCACTTCTTCTTCTCAACCCCGCGATCTCCTCACAGCTGTTACCACCTCGCAACGCCATCACAGCACCACCTTCGTGCACAATCTCCATCGCCATCATCCCGCCGAAGAGGATAAAAGGAAGGAGAAAAGAAGAGAAAGGAAGGCTTTTGGGGCGGTGGGATCGGCTGCGACGTGCGGTCACAGACCGTGCTCGCCGCCAATGAGGAAAAGAAATCGTGAAGGGGGAGAAAAATGAAGGAAGAAGGAGAAAAGAAGAAGGAATAAGGGTTTTCTCTTTATAAGGTGGGTGGCTATTTGCCCCCACTGAACTTCTGAAAGCACCCACCTTCTAAACTCACCAAATAAAACCCTAAAATTTTGAAATTTAAATTAAATTAAATGTAACCCTATTTTATTTAATTAAAAATAAAATAAATTATCTTTATGAAATTTAGGGGTGTTACATTATCATCATCATCATCATCATCATCATCATCATCAAAGCCCATTCCCGAGATTTTCGAGGTCGGCTACATGAATTTTGGTTCTCCAAGCAATGCGATCTTCCCACATTTCCTCACCTAATCCAAGCTCAATGATATCTTCATTCACCGTCTTCATCCAAGTTTTCAACGGTCGTCCCCTCCGTCTATACCCTCCATTAACTTGCCAATCTAAACATTTTCTAATTGGCGTCGTGCTTGGTCTCCTCCGCTCATGACCAAACCAAGTTAAACGTCTTTCTCTAATTTTTTTCCTCTATGGGCGCTACACCTAAGTATCTCCTAATTCTTTCATTTCTAATTTTATCCTTACGAGTTTTACCACACATCCACCTTAACATACGCATTTCTGCTACTGCCATCCTATGCGTATGTTGTCCCGAGTAGCCCAACATTCTGAACCGTATAGCATGGCTGGTCGAAACAATTGTCTTATAGCATTTCCCTTTTAGCCTTGCAGGCATCCTTCTATCGCACAATACTCCTGACGCCATTCGCCATTTCAACCAACCAGCTTTAATCCTGTGGTCTACATCTGCTCCAATAGCCCCATTCTTTTGAATTATAGACCCTAGATATCGAAAAGCCTCACACTCCGAGACCTCGACACCTTCGATCTCAATTGCATTACTTCTCCCTCTTGGTTCACACCCAAAGTTGCACACTAGATACTCCGTCTTCGAACGACTAATTCTAAAACCTTTACTCTCTAAAGCCTCCTGCCACTTAACTAATTTCTGACCTAAACCTGCACTAGTCTCATCCATCAAGACAATATCATCTGCAAATAACATGCACCAAGGTACATCTTCTTGCAGATGTCTCGTCAACTCATCCATGACCAAAGCAAAGAGATATGGACTTAACGCCGACCCTTGATGTAGTCCTACTGTCACTGGAAATTCACTAGACATCCCACCTACTGAGCGAACACTTGTTACAACCCCTTCATACATATCCTTAATGATATCGACATAACATTGAGACACTTTCTTCCTTTCAAGCACCCACCAAATTAACTCCCTGGGGACCCTATCATATGCTTTCTCCAGATCAATAAAAACCATATGCAAACTCTTACGTGCCTCTCGATATTTTTCTACAGTTTGCCTAAGCAGGAAGATGGCCTCCGTAGTAGACCTACCTGGCATAAATCCAAATTGATTCTCCAAAATCGTGGTTAAACTCCTAAGTCTTTGTTCTATAACCCTCTCCCAAAGTTTCATCGTATGACTCATAAGCTTTATCCCTCTATAGTTCGAGCAATTCTGGATATCTCCTTTGTTCTTATAAATTGGTACCACAATGCTATGCCTCCATGAGTCTGGCATTTTTCTAATTTCCAAAATCCTATTAAAGAGCTTAGTTAGCCATTGAATCCCAACTTCTCCCAGACATTTCCATGCTTCAATTGGTATATCATCCGGTCCAACGACCTTCCCTGTCTTCATTCTTTTTAAAGCTTCTCTCACTTCTGTGGCACTAACTCTGCGATGGAACACGCGATCGCTCCCTTCCTGTGAAGCATACCCCTCCAAGTTTAACTCCCCTACATGTGTTCCATTGAGTAGGTTCCAACAGTAATCCTTCCATCTATCTAAAATAGCTTTATCCTGCATTAAGACTCTTCCATCCTCATGCTTAACATACTTAACATGACTCAAGTCCCTAGTTTTTCGTTCTCTAGCCTTCGCTATCTTGAAAATATCCTTCTCCCCTTCCTTCGTACCTAGCCTATTATAAAGAGCATCATACGCTCTCTTCTTAGCTTCCCCTACTGCTCTACTACTCAACTTCTTAGCCTGCTTATAAAGCTCATAAGACTCTAGGCACCTATCTTTTTGCCACGCCTTAAAACATCTTTTCTTTTCCGCAATGGTTTGTTGCACATCCGCGTTCCACCACCATGTCTCCTTATCATAGAAACCTCCTCTTTTGGCCTGTCCTAACTCTTCCTTCGCACATCTTTTTATTCGGTTTGCCAAATGTTCAAAAAGATCCGCGCTACTAGTCCTATCCTTTTGTTCTAGATTCTCCCCACCCTCTGAAACTGACTGGCCACCCAAAATCCTCTTTCGAAATCTTTGGCATACATCTCCCTGTAAGGTCCACCACTTAATTCTCGGTCTACCCTGTTCTATAGCAATACGACCCCTACTCTTAAGACAAAAATCGAGAACTAACAGCCTATGTTGGGATGTCAGACACGTTAAATGGAATCTCGTCCCGAGATTCGGAAGGTAAGAAAGTTAACTGAGATTCGAAAAATACGACTTGTTAAACGAAAGAAGGTTTTAAAATACAAATTTCAATTTGAATTTTTATGAACATAAATATTTATTGTCATTGGAAAAGTAGGGGTGTTACACTATGGATCACAAGGCCATGCTTGTCAATTCTTCACAGGTAGACTTATTTGTTTCTTGTTCAAAGTCAGATATTATTGTTTGAATTATTATGTAATTTGAAAATTTTGTAAGCCTTAGCTGTAAGGAGGACTAACTAGTTGAAGTCAGTTCAATTCTATTGTGATAATTATATTTAAGTGTGTTATTGGACCACTACCTTACGTCTCTCAATTCCTTTGGGAAGATGATAATATTTGGTTTATTATGGTAAACTAGGGGTTACTTTTCATTCCAGAATAACTCGATCATTCACACACGTTTCCCATAAAAAAGATTCATAATTTAGTTTTTCTTATATATTTATTTATTTGTATTTACTATCACAATGATCAGTAAGGTTTGAAAAACTGAGATAAGCCATTGGACTTGAGCTGGATCAAGGACATAGATGACATCCTGAGCATCATAGAAACCTCATAGGAGCTTCCATGGCTAAATGTATATTAGCTGGAAAACTAAACTTGATCTTCGGAGAATTCAGTTCTGTTCTCTTGTTAGCAACCGCAACACCTAGCCTACCTATTGCTACTGCACTTCACACTGAACATAACCTATCCACATTGTGAAATAAGGTATTAGTTAGAATGGCAGTCTGTTCAGGTGGTTTACACCTGATAGATGGAAATGTATGCCTAACAAAGTGAATTACAAAAAAAACGAGAAATAATTTGAAATACTTACTGGTGCATTGATGTTATATCATTTAAAATCCCATCCACGTCCCTCCATCGACCAAGTAAAGTTCTGGTATGTGTTTCACTTTCCAATAGTCTTGACCTCCATCTTGGTCAAGTCTGCTTGTAAAATCTTTTGGCATATCATAGAAAGAAAGAACTCTGAGGTTCATGAGGGCGAGTTATGTCATTAGGAACCACCTTTAGCTGCTCACACTTTTTAGTGGATAGCTATTTGATGTTTGGCATTGCACCTTTCTCTATTGTCTACGACTGTAAGCTATCTAACATGTTTTCACTACACCACAAGTGCCCATTTATAGCATTTTATTATAGCGTTTTTATCTTTTGTGCTATGAAAAGTTTTAAGTTATAACATTTCAATTGAAAAACGCTATAGAAACAAAAAGCGGGAAATTAAAAAAATTAACCGCTCGATTTTCGTTTGGCGAAATGTTAAAGCCAGCGTTCCCTCACCCAAAAGGCCATGAAACACATTACAACACAGAGAGAGAGAGTGAGGGAGATCGAGATCCTGTGATTTTCTTTTGCTCGATTTTATCCGATGAATATAGTCCTCGATTTTCTTTTGTTGCCCTCAAGGTGTATTGCGAAAGCGAGCGAAAGATAGAGAGAGAGCGAGGGAGATGGAGAGATCGAGGGAGAGAGTGAAGGAGATTGAGAGTCAAGGAGATGCACAAACCCATTACAACACAGCTTCGTCTCCGAACCCTCAGCGGCTGAAGCTAAAATGTTGTCACACAAGATGTTCATCATCAAGAAGAAGTTGGCGAAGAAGATGAGGCAAAACAAGCCCATCCCTCACTGGATCTGCAATGAGGACTAACAACACCATCAGGTCTACTCAAAATCGAAAACCCCCAAATCTCATTTTTTTCAGTCTTTTCATCAAACAGCTTGTTCAATTGGTTTTCTGTATTACGGTTGCATAGTTTGAGAGATTCTTCAGATAATATCAGACTATATACATCGGAAAAGCATTCTTACTTTTCCTTCTTGTCACTAAGTACATAGTATGACTCTCTGCTCTTTACCTTCATTTGTTATCTATGCATTGTTCAACTGGTGTTCTGTTTCATTTTCATGTGTTTCTAGTTGCACATTGCACATTGCTGATTCGGGAACTTCCTTGTTGGCCGGTCCTACAGTATGTAACTCTTTTCCTTTTGGATTTTCCTCTTCTCACAGGTTTTAATGATGGATGTGGGCAATTGATTCCATGGGAGTCTTTGCCTTAATGGTGGATGTGTTTTATGATTGCTTGTTCATGTCAGTTTTTCAGTCTGTAATAGCGCAAGTCAATCAGGCCATTGGAGCTGCTGAGGTAGTTAGTGAGGAATGCAAATCAGTGGTTTCACAATATGGAGAATCAATGTTGGACATGCTGGTGAAACAGGTGTTATGATTTATAGAGACTTATCACGTTTGTTCTGACAGATATGCCTACCTAAGCATTATTAACAGTACTTAACCACAAGTTTATGCGAGTAATTTTCCTTTCCTGACTAATGGGTTTGTGTTTTGATGAAGGGACATCCAAAGAAGATCTGCTCCGAGACTGGGCTATGTACTTTTGATGGGACTCCTGATGTTAGGTTTGGTTTGGCATCATCTAAATATTTACATGATCACATGATAAATACAATGACAAGAATTATGGTTCATATTATAATTTAGATATGTATTTGTCTTGATCACATTTTTCTGAATATTTTCTGTGCAGTGCTGGCATAAAGAGTGTGGTGGATATATTTGGTTCTCTACTCAACCCCTCATGATTTTGTGCACATGTTGGATTAAGGATTCTTGTTATAATATAGAGCAGAGGAAAGGGTGGTTGTGTGTACATAATAAGATTGCATTTTCTACATCTCTTCCTCTTAGACCATTGGGTTTCAAAATTCTGTTTTGAATCTGTGTTAACCAATACCCCCTTCCACCCTTTCTGTTTGATTCTGTAATTCAAAAGTGTATTATTTTTTTCCCCGCTTATAACCTATTCGGATACAAAATATTTTTGTTTGTATTGATCATTCCCATCTCATTTTTTATTTTCATTTTTTTTCCCTGTTGCTTTGTTAGAAAAGGAATAGAAAAGAATAAAGAATTTCTTCATAACCAGTTATTTGTCTGGTAGAAACAATTAAAATCCTTGTAAAAAGAGCAACGTTTTTTTCCTGTTGCTTGATAGCTAAACTTGATTAGTTGTTTTTATACAGTACCTGCCCCACAAGCTCGAAAATGGCTTTCAGTAATCATTTATTTAGACAATGTGTATCAAATAGGAGATGAAACCCATGCTCATTTTCTTGAAGATTTTCTAAAATTCTTTCATTTTTTTTTTCCCATTATGCAGTATGTCTTCATGAAGAAACTAGAATGTACCATTTGATGCTATCGAGATCATTATTCTTTCTGCTTGTGCCTTGAATTAAAATTTTAAACATATTCCATGTTCTTGCTTTTAGCCTTTAGCATGAAACTGAGGCATGATGAACTAGAAAGAGACAAATTTGATTATCTATCTGAAGGATACATTTACCATTCATCAATTATTTTATCTTGGCTCTTTTTTTCTTAGTCGTCGTTGGGCCTCTCCCTCTTTTAGTGATCCTTTTTGGTGTTCATGAATTTGGTAGGCTCCAGGAAGTCTTTGCTTAGTGTCTTCCATGATAGAATGTGCCATCCTAAGATGGCATTGGTGATTGATGACCGCTTGAAGGTATGGGAAGATATGGACCAGCCTTTACTTCTTATAGTCGAGTTCATGTTGTTCCTCCATTTACTCCTTATTATGCTCCTCAGGCAGATGTAAGTCTTTAATTTTATGGCACGCTGTTACCTGATTTATCTATTATTTCTAAGATAAAACTGATTTAAGTCATATACTGTTTGTGAGCATTTAGGAGAGAAATTTGTCCAGTCTTTATAGCCAACTTGGTATTCTAGTTTTAAGTAATATAAGGGTTTTCATTATTGCTATTGGAGGATGAGAGGTCATGACTAAAAGTTTTGTCTATAGGGGCTTTAGCGTGCTCTAAATTTGTTTCTAGTTGTCTTATTGTTTACCACATTTTTCTAAGCCTCGACTTCACATTGTTTTTCTCCTGTGCCAATTAATCCAGGTCAATCATACATCACTTTTGTTGTATTTTTATTTTTTTTATTACTGTTTTTCTTGCTTAACGTAAACAAATACTCATTCCGATTGGATGTTTGATGGTTACTAACCTTCAGCCTGCTTTGTGCATACAGGTTTTGGACTCATCTGGTGATGGCTTATGCCTTTACCTTCTGAAGTGTTTTGTGTTGTACAGGGAGTATGAACTAATAACATCAATGAGGTTGCATTTTCTAGCGTCAGAGAAACGTCATCCAGATCTCAATTCACTGTAAGATTTAAAAAGTTTATCTAATATAATCATGTCCTTTTTTTCTAGCTAATTTATATTGAAAACAAATAGATGAAAAATCACTCATTTACAAAACAATATCAATATGTGTTTTTTTCTCCCAACTTAATATGTGTTTTTTTCTTGCAAATAGGTATCAATTGTTTAGCTTGACTTTTATTTGGACCTTTTGGTGGTTAAAAACCTGATAAATATTTTGTTTAATTGGCCCATGAAACTATAATGTTTTCTATCCACTTCGGTGTCTCTTTTCTTGGATTCACTAATTAATCTTGGATCCTGGAAAACACTTATCCTAATCCTTCTTTGTGGTTGGAAATTATCATCGCCAACCATGTAGAAAGATAAAAGAACTAACCTATTCCCAAACATTAAATGGGGGAAGAGGGTGGCATCTTTTCTTTCAAAGTTGATTTGGGTTTCTACCTATCTGTCAACTGTGCCTTTCCATGCAGACTGTAATCTTGGTAAAATGCATAACTAGAGATCATGGAAAACTTTTGTAATGTGGTGCATGATAACTCTCTAGGCTGGCTGGTCTCCCTTTCATGGTATTACCTTGTTGAGATGTATATATACTATGTATTCCTTGTTGGATAACTCTGTTTTCGGTTGATGGAGTGCTTACGGATTTCTCTACCACTGCATCAGAGGCAATTGGTGAGATTCTATCATTGATTCTGTACCACTGAAGTAACTAGAAACCGATGAACATGCTGCTCATTAAACACTCTTCATTTCTGTCCCACAGCTTGCTTAGCAAACCGCAAAAATGCTACGGTTACCAAGTGTGAGTTGTCAACTTTAGCTACTTCATGAAGAAAGGAAACAAAAAATGGATGATTTACTAAGGAAAAAACTTGTTTTCTATTTTATACTGGCAGACAAAGTTTTGATCATTTCAAATCACGGAGCAAGTGGAGTATATCCACCCTGCAGCAATCTTGCTTATCAGCAAGCAATCGATGATGGTGTTGACATCATAGACTACACAGTACAAATGACCCAAGATGGAGTTCCCTTCTGCATGCAATCTCCAGACCTCATGGCGAGTACTAATGCTATGACTGCTTTCTGCCAACATTTCTGTATATGTCTCAGTGTTCAGAAATGAATACACAGCCATTGTGTTCGACTTCTTTTAAGATCCAATCGTCGAGATTGCTATCTATGTCTCAGGAATTGGAGTGGATGGCCTTGAAACTGATTATCCTGGAACTGCAAGTTCATTCAAGAGTAAGTTCCACTGACCTGATCTGGCACAACGACCAACTTTTGTCAATGAAGAACCCCACTATCCTAAATGATGCATTACGCTACCCTGCATCCCTGTTTTTTATGTTTGTTACAAAGCGGTTTAGCTTACATACCTAAAAGTCCATTCTAATGACATGGTTGTTTTCTTATGTGACTGACTACAGAAAGTCCATGTTTTGATCCAAATTCTGTCGTTGAGTACCCTATCTTACCGTTACAACCTGGTTCCTTGATTAACTTGATTCCAAGAGAATCATTGGCACCGGCTGAAGCCCCTGCACCTGATCTTACAGCAGCAGATGTTCTAGATCCACCTCTACCACCAGTAAGCAAGTTGGTCTCAGCACCAGGATCCGCTAGTGCGGCAGCAGATGGAGCCAAAAAAAGTGGTCAACCAACAAATGTTCCAAATCTTGGTCTGTGCTTAGTAACATTGATGTTGCTCAGTTTTCTGTACTTGGGTCACTACCACTGAAATGGTAACAGTACAAGCAGCAGAAATAGTAAGTTTCACAAATATTTCAGGCTGCAAATTTTACTACAAGTAGTCCTTTCCCTATGCATTATAGTTTTGATTTACTACATTATTACCCGGTTAGGTTCTACGTTTTAATTTTTCTTTTGTTATTGTCAACTAACAGAAACAAAGTCCAGTAGTTGAGAAAAAGCAAAATTAGTTTTTCCAAAGCTGACAAGAAAGTTGAAAATGGAGTGGAATCTGCTAATTTGAAATGTGAATCTGATGAGGATAGTGAAGAAGAGATAGTGCTGAAAGAGGACAGTGGCTACGGGGATGAAAAGAAGGAGAAATAGAAAGTGGAAGAAGAAGAGAAAGTAAAGGAGCACACAGAAAGCGAGAATGTGTCTAATGAGAAAAAATCAAGGGTTCACAAGTGAAGTCTAGAGTCCAAAAGATCCGCTTTATAATGTCTAGCAATCCTGTAAAGGAAAACACTGGAGAAAAGCCCATCAAAGATCAAGGTATGCTAGTTTCTAATTTTCTATCTATACATGTTGGATTACCTGTATTAAAGATCAAGGTATTGTGTTGTAGAAATTGCAGAACTTGAAGTGGAGGTATGCAAAATTTTCAGACATCTTGATTTATTTAGGGTTAATTATAGATTGCTATTAGGGTTTGATGAGTATGTCCGAATTTTCAACAGTTTTCAAGTTGTAATCATTCTTGCTACTGAATTCCTATCACAAAACCCTTTACAATAAAAGCTTTTTAAAAACTTTTATGTAGAGATGTTAAGTGATTACGTAACCTAGAGGGGATGTCTTGAGATAAATAGAGCTCACAATATCTAGGGTGCGTTAACCTAAGAAGAAGTCATGCCATCTAATGCATGTCCTCATGAAAGCTAATTGCAAGAATCCTTTAAGCATTTTGCTTTGGTGTTCTTATTACCCTCCAAATCTAATTCCTTGCATATCCCAAACATCTGATCCTAAGATGTCAATGTGATTGGTTCATAATGTTACAATTACAATTAGCTTCCTGCACTGTGAAGGGATTCATTCAAATTCTTTACCACGCAAATTGCAAACATGGTCCAGAATGTGACCATATTATCGATACTAAAGTAAACTCTTTTGTGCATTGATGCTGTAAAGAGTGACTAAGAAAGAGGAGTATAGATCACAGCTGGTGAAGAAGAGGGTGGTGTAGATCACAACTGATCAGATATTTATATATGTTTTTTCAAGGGTAAGGCTTATGTGCTATTGTATTCATGAGAGTTAGGATGTACAGTGATATACCATGATTTTGAACATACACCTTAGGAGGAACTTGTTTAAGTAGTTAAGGACAAGTTGGATATGGGTAACAAGTTTGATGCATCATCATGGGTAGAGCTATTGAGAGTTCCATTTCAAAGTCGTTGGGATGAATGGAATACTTTGCTATTCATCACCAATTTGTCTGTAATGGGATTGTAAGCTCTTGGATATTCCACCTTCGAAATTTGGCTTCATGAATGGCAAACACTATGACCTTATCTGACAAAAAAAAAGTATATGGCATATGTTAGAAAACTGACTTAATCTTGTTGTAATCAGGTGTTTGTTAGAAAAGTTATTGAGCTGCATGACAAGTATATGGCATATGTAAATGAGTGCTTCCAGAATCATAATCTTTTCCACAAGGTTTGTATTGGACACTGAATCTTGTTCCTAATATTATGTCCTTATTTTCCTTACGTTATTGCTGTCATATTCTAGGCACTCAAAGAGGCCTTTGAAGTGTTCTGCAATAAGGGAGTTGCTGGCAGCTCAAGTGCAGAGCTATTGGCTACTTTTTGTGATAATATTCTCAGAAAGGGTGGAAGTGAAAAATTGAGTGATGAAGCAATTGAGGAAACACTTGAGAAGGTACCATATTTTCATTGTTGATATCCCATGCCTTGCGCTGATTTTACCTTGTCGCTGAACTTATTGTATCTTCAGGTTGTCAAGCTGCTTGCATATATTAGTGATAAAGATCTTTTCGCGGAGTTCTATAGGTAAGTTATGAAAATGCATTGCCTCTCTCAAGCATGACGATGGAAATGACCTAATTAACTTATTATTATTAAAATTTTAATTGGCAAGAAAAAGCTTGCTCGCCGTCTTCTATTCGACAAGAGTGCAAATGATGATCATGAAAGGAGTATTTTGACAAAGTTGAAACAGCAATGTGGTGGTCAGTTCACATCAAAGATGGAAGGGATGGTCAGTTTTTTGAGATCACTAACTTGGATTTTTTTTTTTTTTTTGATCTTGCATGCATTTACGTCTTAATTGAGCATTTGGTTTCTTGCTGATTTCTATTTTCAGGTTACTGATTTGACATTAGCAAGAGAATCAGACCAATTTCGAGGAGTATCTTAACAGCAATTCTCATGCAAATCCTGGAATTGATTTGACGGTTACTGTCCTAACTACTGGATTCTGGCCAAGTTATAAATCATTCGATTTGAATTTACCTGCAGAGATGGTAAGCATGTGCTAGTTTCTGGCTCTCTTACCCCCACGGATTACACACAAAATGTTCATTATTGAGATATTGGAAGTTTTAGTCTCAAGTTGCAAACTGTTTGTCTTGCAGGTTAAGTGCGTGGAGGTTTTTAGGGAGTTTTACCAGACAAAAACTAAACACAGAAAGCTCACCTGGATATACTCACTAGGGACTTCTCACCTGGATATACTCACTAGGGACTTGTAACATTAATGGCAAGTTTGAACCAAAGACTATGGAGTTGATCATGACCACTTATCAGGCAAGTTTTCCATATAATTATCTTCCATGAAAGGTGAACTGATTAACAGTGATGGGAAGGCTTATGATTTTATCCTTTCTGTTTCATTTCAGTGATGTGAAGTTCTGGGATACCCGGAATTTGAAAGGCCCCATATTTCCAGCATCTTCTCACATCGAACCATCAATTGAAAAGGTCAGTTAACCCCCAAGATGCTAATTCTTGTCTGTCCGCTCAGTGGAGACTAGTTTTCATCTACTGCAAAAAGACTGATCTGAAAAAAAGAATTTTATAGATTATAACGAGATCAAGGTTCTACCAGTTTCAAAATGTTTAACATTGTGTCCACCATGTGTCAAGTGTTCGAGTATTTTGATCCCTAAAGACCATAATAGCTTTCTAGACTAGTCAGGTACTGTATAGTGTTGACTAGTCAGGTATTGTATACATCCTTCCAGGTTTAGCAAGCACCCATAAATCAGAAATCTTAATTACGTTGCAATAACACAAAATCAGGGCTGCATCTTCCCTCGAATCTTAAAATAGTCTTGTTCACCTGCAGGAAAGTCAACTAGTTAAACTTCAGGGACAATATATTAGACTGATATCACGGAAATAGTTATATCATGTATTGCATATGAGCAGGAAAAAACTCACAGTCCAGCTTATCACAACGGACTTTCTCCAATACCCTACTGCACGCAGCCTGAAAAACTCAAGATGGTGATGGGCATGGTCGTGCTTTACTTTGGCCGCTGCAAGTAGATTTATTATTCAATCGGAACATATTAGTTGCATATAGAAAGTTCTCCAATAGAGTTCAGTAACTGTTGTTCAGTAACATTGATATTCAGATTCCTTCATGTTCTTGGGTCTGTACGTTCATGCCTAATTGAATTCTCCCAGTGCGCCCATTGCTGAATCTACGCGGAAAAAAATGTAAACAAGTCTGATTATGTAGCTTATTTAGTGTACTGCCTCCCAACCATAGGTAGAAGAATAAAGTGATAACTTACTTTTGCCCCTCCAAGAAGCATTGTAGTGACACAAAACATCATATGAACACAAAAATGAAAATGTGTAGCTGATGTAGTCCTAGTGATAGCAATGGGACTTTCCCCTGTATAATAGATGTAGGAATACAAAATAGAGGACACGGTAAGTACTTGTAGTGGTATGGGATAATAGGAACAGAACGTCTGAAGTTTTTTTATCCTGCATATCTCATGACTGGAACAATCTGCTAATCTGTTGTTGCATGTTATAACTTATATGATATATGTTATCACTTCTGTTTTTCTCCTTTGAGAATTCAGATGATTAAGCATATGTTGCACTATAGCTGATTTACACTGTCGACTCCTAGTAGTTCTCAAAGCTTTTTCCAATTTAATGTTATTAGGTCCCTCAAGTCTTATTCATATATATGTTATTTTTGCAGGACTGGCTCTGGCTCAATGGATGTGCCTGGTTGGAAATTCTTACTTGTTTACTAAGTGGGCAGTGAAAATATTGAAAACGAAGTGTACCCACTTGCTTTGTTATGGTATATATCAATAAGCTTCAATGAAGTTCATGGAGATTACTAGAATTAGTTGAACTCAACACATCGTACCTTATGTGGACAATATTCAGCATTGCCTTCTGACAAAAGCCGGCGCCCATTCCAAAAGGTTGTAGGAGCAAAAGTGGCATTGCTGACAACCCCATGCTCAGAAGAACTTTTTTTCTCTTTCACCTCCTTTTTGCAAGGAAGCATATGAGTCATAACATACTTTGGTATGCATATATATTTGGCTTATCAAACCTTGAAAGACTGTTAGTAGAAGAGAAATGAAGCCCAGAAGCATCAGTTCTGCATACGCAAAATGCACTCAAAATTGTTAGTCATAGGGTTTCTTTCTTTATTATTAATTTGATAGATTTTGTGACTCATGTAATACATTATCTCATTAATTATATTACTTTGCCTCCATTCATGGAAATGTTTAAGTTTGGCACATTAAAATTTTTATTTTCTAGAAATAAAACTTATAAGATGTAATAATAAGTCATTTGATAGCAAAAAAAAAAAAAAAAAAAATTGCTATGTATACTTGCCATAGCGTTTCTGGTCGACTCTACCATAGCGTTTTTGAAACGCTATAAAAGGCCAACTTACTATAGCATTTTCTATAGTCTACTATAGCTTCGGCAGACACAGCGTTTTCTAAAACGCTATGGTATCCTACCATAGCGTTTTTGAAATGCTATTAATGGCCAGATTTCTTGTAGTGAATTTTTTTATTGGACAAATTTGAGTGACTTTAGTGAAATGACTATAACTTGCTCATTTCAAAACATTTTCAATTGATTTAAATTGTGTTCATTAGATAACTTAGAGTACTACATTTTTCGTGTATGATGAGCTTGAGAATCAGTCTCAATCGAGCGTCAAAGTTGGTCAAAAGTCGGGGATAATACCCTGTTTTCTTTACTGGACAGATTTTTGTGACTTTAGTGAAATGACCATAACTTGCTCATTTCAAAACATTTTCAGGTGATTCAAATTGTGTTAATTAAATAACTCTGAGTACTACATTTTTTGTGCTTTGATGAGCTAGAAAATGGTCTTAATCAAGTGTCAAAGTTAGTCGAAAATCAAGGATAGTACCCTGTTATTATGTTTTGAATGAGTGCTTGCTAGGATGTTTTTGGAAGAGAGAAGAGGGGAGGTTGGCGGTGTGGCCATTGCGATGGCCACCATTGCAGCTCCATCTCCTCTATATCTTGTTGTTGTCGGTCGTCTCTTACCGTCCCTCGCAGAAGAGAAGAGGAAGTTGGGAGAGGAGTAGGTTTGAATTTGAGATACGAGAAGATGAATTTAGGTTTTTCCTTTAATGGGTGGTGTGGTAGAGAACAATGGTATGGAAAGAAAAAAAATTAGATGAGTGGTGTGAGTGAGAATAAGTTGTGGTGCGAGATAGTTGCTGACAACATAAAAACCTCAAATAATATAACACCCTTGTGTGGGCGGGCCATGCAAGCTGGCAGGCTACCAAATGTGGGTGGGCTAAGGCTGACATTTTTTTTTTTTTGGAAGGCGATCGGGGTTATTTAGGATCCCCAAACCTGAAAACAAAATGATTGTTACATTCTCAAGTACATCATGCCTATTCTATCTTCATACACAATCTTCTTCAAGTCCTCGGCAAAGGAACTTGGTATAACTTCCATAAAAACATTAGTAGGAAGCAAGCGAGCTAACCGATCCGCAACTCTGTTAGTTTCTCTATAAGCATGACTGACTTTATAGTTTTCCAGTGAGCTAAGCATGTATTTAATTATGCGCAATATGTGTCTAAGATCCCATGCTACTCTTTTGTCATTCGTCAGATAATCAAAAACAGTGGTCGAGTCAGTTGTAACTTCTAGTTTCTTGATATTGTATCTCTGCGCAAGTTTAATCCCGACCTTGACTCCTTGGAGCTCATGTTTGATAACTGAGTGCCCTGTTGCAGTTCTACATTGCATGGGTTAGGGAAGGGACTGTGCTATATATGTGTGAATTCGAATCCCTATGATACAATGCGTTTTAAAGTCGTGCGGGCCTTAGGCCCAAAACGGACAATATTGTACGATGTAGAACGAGTTTTTACAGAGCCGGAACCAGCTAGAGGTGTGCCTACGAGTACGTTGAGATTCCTAAGGGGGTGAATTGTAATACCCTTTTGTGGGTTGGTCTGAGACTGACAGTCAACCTTGTGTAGGCGGGCTATGAGAGCTGACAGACTACCAAGTGTGGGCAGACTAAGGTTACAAAGGGAGAGTTATAGTCCTACATCGCCTGGGTGAGGGAAGGGGATGTTCTATATATGTGCAAGTTCGGATCCGATGATGACACAACACGTTTTAAAGCCGAGCATGCCTTTGGCTCAGAGCGAGTAATATTGTACCATGTGAATCAAGTTAACCTGATAGGTCCAATATATTCAATAAAACAAAACTGGATAAGAGTTTATGCATCAAGGAGATGGACAACTTTTCTAATTGGAACACAAAAAGTGAGCGAGCACTGATCGACGAACTTATGTTCTCCATGTCGTCCTTTCTAATAATACTATTTTGGATTGATAATCGTCGACTACTCTCATTTGAACTTGCAGCACTCTGCGCATCAAGAACTTCACAAAAATCTTCATCAACACATCTTGAAAGAATGAACTCACGCATCAGATCATGAACTTTGCATAAATGAAAATGGCTACATGCACCAAATTTCTACTAATAGCTGGCCAAGATAATCTTCTGCAATTTATGTTTTTCCTCTTTCTTTTCTCAAAAACCTTCCGCTATCCTTAATAAAGTCAGCTCAAAAGATAAATTGGATAACCCTCCATTGTGCCAATCCATTGTGGCCTCTCCATTGTGAAGATACTCCCTTAGTTTGTCAATCAGTTGTGGCCTCTCCATTGTGCCAATCTACAAAGAAAAATGGCTCATTCCCTGACGGCACCCACTGCAATCTCTGCCATGAAAGTTTTCTGGTGAGTTTTGAGATGAAGAAAAAAAAAGAAGTGGAGTGTTACAAATGGTTATCAAAGTGAGCTAGCAACTACAACCAATCAACTTATTTCCTTATGCAAAATCAACTTATTGTTAAAATTTTGTAAGCCTTTGGCGGTAAAGAAAACAAATAAGATGAAGTCAATAACAATTAGAGCCTACATCTCTCTGTTCTTCTAAATATCAGAAAAGAGGACAATTATTTCAAGTCTATTATGGTAAAAACCCAAAGTGGTTGTTGTTGTTTTTTTTTTTTGAAAATAAATCCTTTTTATTATTTTTTGACACCAAAAACCAAGATTGGACAATTTCTCTTTTGAAAATATTTGTTGTGTACAGCCAAGGTCAATCTACATTGAAAATTCACGATATACACTGTATTTAGCAGACACAGATTTAACAGATATTGCTGATTAGAGATCGTATAAATTTTATGTAGATAAAACAAAATTTCACAAGCGGGACTCATTTTTATGTAGATAAAACAAAATTTCAAAGAGAAGTTGATGTATTTTTCCCCTTGTGTCATGCTTAATTTTACGACCTACTTATGAAAAAGGTAGCATGAACTTGTTTTTTTTTTACTAGCAAGCTATATTTTTCTCAATCTTTTGTGTTACTTCCCATCGATTTTTGTTCACAAACATAGTGCAAAGAAACTATTACATTTTGTTTTATCATTTCATTTTGGCTCATGCCCCAATTTCATTTCATAGTACACCAAATTAGCATTGCAGGTGTGTGCGAGAGACTTAATAATTTTATAAAACACTATTCTGTTGTACAATTTTTTAATTTATAAATCATTTTTAATTTCAGTACAAATCACTACCCAAATTCTCTAATTTTTTATTTGCACTTATCTACTCATTGAATTCTAAAATTAAAAACCCAAAAATTACGCACACGTAGAGCATCGACACACTATCTGAGCTATTATAACGATCCTTCCCATAAATGAACAATGATTTTGTATTCCATTTGATTTCTTAGATTTCAATTTTGCCCTTTACAATTTTCAAAAATTACATTAAAAATCGACAAGTATGTGAACATTGTCAATGATATTTCTATCTTTTACATTGAAAAGGAATATTACACAATTGTCTTCATCCTAATTTTTGGATTCCCATTTTGTCCTTCAATATTTTATTAATGATAAACAAAACCAATATATATGTGAACATTGACAAGGGTGTCTCTTTTAGATGGAGAATACTATTAAATTTTTACCAAATTACCCTCTAAAATTCAGATTATTTAAATCAAAATCAACACCTTTAAACATCAATTAATTATATTTAAGCCTCTAACATAATTTATTTGAAACCCTTTAATTATCTATGAATTATAAATATGCCTTTTAATCTAACTTTTTATTTTTCATTTTGCCCTTCATATTTCAAACAATTTTGCACTTAAAATTATAAATAATTATTTTATTTAGAAATTAAATAATAGTTTTTACTTTTTTATTTACTCTTAACCCCTCCCCACCTTATGCCGCTGGTAGGTATTGGGGTCAAGCCTACACTGCCTTAGCCAACAGATCTAGGCATTTTTGGCTAATAGTTTTACGTATTATTAAAAATTTGTAATAAAATAAAAAATACTCAATTATCGTGTGCACGTATAGAGCGCCCACCCGTAGTTTTGTTAACTTCATACCCTAACCATATGAATTCATTATTTGTAGCTATCATAATTTTTTGTCCCTAAATATTAATTTGTGCTAGAGAAAGTTCACTTCCATCCAGACGAATCCGACAGCCCTCGATCCCAAAACACTGGATATATATATTATCAACTCATTTCCCTCCATTTCAAGATCTTCAGCACGCTCTCCCTCTCTCCTCTCTGACCTCCAATGGCAGAAGAGTCTCTAATGGCTCTCTCGATAGTCTTCTTCGTAGCTCTCTTGATCTCACTTCGACCTGCAACAGCTTCTGCAGACGGCCATCGCTACAAGCAAGGCGACTCAGTATACTTGCTCGCTAACAATATTGGCACCTTGAGCAATCCAAGGTAACTATCTTCTTTTCAACATTGTGGAATTACAGTTCAAATCACAGTTTTCTTTATCTTGATTTACTCTTCACTTTTCTGATTCGATACTCATTTTTACATTCTTCGATTGAAATGTTGTTGACCTAAGATGTTATATTTGGATTGCATTTAGGTTTTCTGGTTCAGTTGGATTCTAAACTAGCTTTCTAATCTTGAATTAGTTTATAGTGATTATAAATTAGTGTGACAGGTGGACGAATTGATGTATAGCTATAGTCAATAGATATTGGAAATCACTTGTTAGCTACGATTAATAGTGTAGAGTAGCTTGATCTAAATAATTGGTTAGCCAGGAGAATGAAAACATTAGTGGAAAGATCTGTTTTTCAATCTGCGTGGAGCGATGAAACTTTGTCTAGTTCATCCTAGAGTCCTTTCGAATGAAAACATTACTTCAGCACGCAAGTAGTCCATGGAACACAAAGCCAAGCTAGTCAATTCTTAAAATGTAGATCTTCTTTCTTCTTTTGCAAAGTCAAATTTAACTAATTGTTAGAATTTAGTGTAAATTGAAAATTTTGTCAGTCTCGGCTGTTGGGACGACTCACAAATATATCTGGAGATTATAATGTGAAGGGTGGAATGAAGAATGAAGAGTGTCATGTCTTCAACTTTGAAGTGTTGGATTTCTCATTTTTCTCTCCACCTTTCATACTTTTTAATTCAAAATCAGCCCATCTCAAACATCTAGACTATTATAAGGACAGAAACCTTGGATGAAACTGTGTCTAACTCTTGGTTTCCAGTTTTGCCATCCCAATTTGATTGAAGTCCCTCCAATTATCTATAAACTACAAATAGACTATTAAACCTAACTTTTTATAGAAACCGTAATTTGTTACGAGAAAACTCTCCAATGCAAAGAGAAAACCCCGGGAACTATTCCAACAAAAAACTTCACTATGACTTCAATAATGAGATTACAACCTCCCTACCCAATTAGGGTTTCACCAATTCTCAAGAGAACTGACAATCTCATGGTTTACTAAGTTCTTTACCTACTAAACGTTAGATTACATTCAACAATTTAATAAATAACTTGTTAGCACGCTAGGATTGAAGAACCCTAGAAAAAACCATTGAAGGAGAGAAATTCGGATGGCTTGATATTATGGTTGAAGCTTCACAAACACCACTAGCAAACCTCACCTCATCCTCTCAATGTTCTTTTCCAAACACAAGGAGATATCTCACAAGCCCTCAACCATTCCCTCAAATCGTCAAAGAGCCAAACCCACATAGAGAAGCACAAAAAATATTTTTTTTCCTCCTTTTCTTTCATGCTCTCTATTCTTGGTTTTAATTCACTTAATTTTTCCTTATTACAAGCCGGTCCCAAAATTGTTGGGACAATTTGAAATAAGCCCTCCAAACATGAGAGCACGCCCCAACACTTAAATGGTAGAAGAGACTCTAATATAGGAATAAATTCATTTTTGGTGAATTGCCGATTGAATTCAAACACAATTAAAACTTCAATCTGTAAGCTTCGAGTATAGTATGTTTTGATCAATTTAATCATGTCCACTGCTATATTGTAGGTTAAGGGAACAAAAGCTCATCAGAATATCAATTTGCAATACACGGTAACTAGGTAATGAAAATATTAAAGCAAAAGAAAGAAAGTTCGATGGTTCGTAGAAAGAAGTGAACGGATCACCTCAGTGATCTTCTGGGCAGAGCAAGGATTTCCAAAATTATTCTTATAATGCATCAACTTGTTCCTATGATCATAACAGCAACGGAAGCGTAATAACAGATTAACAGGTTAGCTTTATCTATCCATCCTTTCTTTTATCTTGAACCTGTTCATTGTTCAGATTCAGTGCACTTGCAAATAGTTTGAATTGAGTTTAATCATTTTCTCTTTGGACACCAAGTCATGCATATATTTTGTTTGTTGAAATTTTGATGGAAAACTCATCTACAAACACTAGATAATGTGGTGACTGTAGGTTGTTTAGAACGCGACAATATATATACTCCGATTTAACTTTTAGACCAAATGGAGTTTCCTTATGATGAGCTTATTATTTTGATGTTGTTTCTTTTTTACTTTTTCCATTAACATGTCAGAAAGTAAACATTTTGTTAGCTTGGCCTCTTTTTGTTTGGATTTCGGACTCACATTTGGGTGTAGGATGTATAAACTGCTTCGTCATTACTACCATTTTTTAGAGATTCTAGTGGGATGGAGCTGATCCAGACTCGACTTAATTTGTAGATTCAACTTCTTAGATCATTCACCAGTTGTTTTCTATGATATGTGCAACCGATCTTAAGAGAGTGAAGAAAATAGTATCCAATCTAGTTCTATAAAGTAAGTATTAGTTTGAACAAAAAATATTTTTGTTCTTGTGTGTGTGAAGTGGGATACTATATTAGTCAAACTGTGAGAACGAACGACAGCGTCATTATACACCAAATGTAAATGATCTAAATCTAGCAGCTACATTATACACCAATTGTTCAAAGCATTAGTAAGTACTCGACAAACCATATGCTATCACAAATTCACAATGATTACTGAGGTCCAGAACACTACAAAAAAAGGCCCAATAGCTACAAATACTAGAGACGGTAGTCTGATTCTATCTCTAATTAAAAGATTTGCGACGGTAAAATATCGTCACTAATTCTTTTGGTAGCTAACCAAGACCATAATCATAAAAACTGTGCTTGTGACGGGAAAATCGTGGCTAAATTCAGAACAAACCGTAGCTAATTAAAACATTTGCGACGGCATATTAGCTGTCGTTAAGTTTTACAAATAAAAACAGGTTGCTACGGTATAAACCGTCCCCACTACATAAAAACTGTGCTTGTGACGGGAAAATTGTGGCTAAATTCAGAACAAACCGTAGCTAATTAAAACATTTGCGACGACATATTAGCTGTCGCTAAGTTTTACAAATAAAAATTGGTTGCTACGGTATAAGCCGTCCCCACTACATTAAAAATTGTACTTGTGGCGAGAAAACCGTGGCTAAATTCAGAACAAACCGTAGCTAATTAAAACATTTGCGACGGTATATTAGTTGTCGCTAAGTTTTACAAATAAAAATTGGTTGTTACAGTATAAGTCGTCCCCACTACATAAAAACTGTGCTTGTGACGGAAAAACCGTGGCTAAATTCAGAACAAACCGTAGCTAATTAAAACATTTGCGACGACATATTAGCTGTCGCTAAGTTTTACAAATAAAAACTGGTTGCTACGGTATAAGCCGTCCCTAATTGATTTTTTTGAAAAAATATATATCGCTCCCATCCTTGGGGTTTTTGTGAGAGATTTGGGATTTTTGTGAGAGAGAAGAAATCGCTGAGTTGTGAGAGAGAAGAAATCGAAGAGAAGAAAACCTATCCTTCTTCATCTTCTTTATCTCCGTCTCCTCTCCCCATCTTTTTTTTTCGCTTTTCGCGGCTCTTCTCTACTTATTCTTCTTCCTTCAAAGTCAGAGAAGAAAACCCAAAATCCATCATGAATTCAGATCAGGGAAAACACTTCATCGGGGGGATTTCATGGGAGACAACAGAGGCGAAGCTCACGGAGCATTTCGGCAACTACAGTCAGGTCTTGCAGACTGTCGTCATGCGTGACAAGTTCACTGGCAGACCCAGAGGCTTTGACTTTGTCGCATTTGCAGATCTCTCTGTTCTCGATAGGGTTCTTCAGGATATATACACTATCGATGGAAGAACTGTGGAGGCTAAAAGGGCTTTATCAAGAGAAGAACAACATAACACCTCTAGATCTGGTAACCCTGGTGCAGGTAGGAGCTTTGGAGGTGGAGCTAATGTTAGACTAAGAAGATATTTGTGGGAGGGTTGCCCAAAGTCTCTATTTTGGAAATAACCTATTGTTGATTTGCTCCCTTCGGAGCATTTTATATTCTCAAGCACCGATTTTTAGCTTGATTTGAGTCTGGGATAATTGGTTTGAACTTTGAAGTGAAAAGAAAGCAAAAAAGCTTGTACTTTGCTCAATCAGGTAACAAGTTCTCTGATTTCTTATTTTCTGTTCACGTTTTAGTCTGGGGTTCTTTTGTTTTGTGATTCTCCTTCAAAGGGTTCTTCCTTTTGTTTGGTCATTGACTTGATTTGAGCTGGAACCCACTTCAGTAAGATGCACACCATTTATTTGTAAAAATTTCTATGAGGAGAACCATTTGTGAAGGAAAGCATTAGCTCATTTGAGTTGTTTGTAATTTTTATGTTCATTGATGGTCACATAGTTTCAATGCATTCTAATTTGATATCAATGTATATGAATTGCGGCTGGACAGAGGATGCACAACGGGTTTTTGATGGAATGTTGAAAAGAACTGTGGTATCTTGGAATTCCATGATCAGTGGGTACTTTTCAAATGGGTTTGCTACCAAAGCTGTGCCTGATTTGTGCAACAGATCTAAGAAACAAAATGCAGAACCGGGTACTTATTCTAAGATGTTGATCAGAGACAATGAGTTCAGTGGAGAAGAGGGAGCCGAAGTACTTCAAGTATGTAATCCTAGGCGGTGGCGTTGCAGCTGTAAGTTCTTCCCAACCCATCATTCTACATTTGTTTTCTACATACATACATGTAGTTTGTTCGAATGGATTTACATACTTTTTTTTTTGTTGAGCTTGTTGGGATATGCAACTAAAGAGTTTGTTGAACAGGGTATTAAGCCCGGTGAACTCGCAGTCATTTCCAAGGAAAATGTACACGCTCTCTCAATGACAACAATTGTTTAACATCTATCAACTTGTTCAAATATAACCAATGTATGTTTGTTGCTCATGTAATATTCTGATGTTCAGGTTGGTCCTTATCACCGTTCGTATATAAGCCTATTATCAGGAGTATCTATTATCTATTGAAGGTACCTGAGACGTCAATCCCAGTATTAATCAGTGTTTTACAAACCTTGACATTTTTTCCCTTATTAGAATAGCTAGCTTATTATTTTACTGCATCTACACAAATCAATCATTTGACAATGTATATTAACAAAGTTCATTGCAGATCGATGAATCAGAACATTCTTATTTGGTGTTGCCTTCCTAATTAGATCGCCCTCCAATCTCCCCCCTCTTTATGATGCGTGTTCTATATGCTTGGTGTAGCCAATATTGACTTTATTTACTGTGAATGTCTGTCTGCATTGCAGTTACACTTGATGTTTGTTACAATTTTCAAAAGCATCTGATTAGCATTGTTTTTGCAGACCCCCCAGATATTCGTCAGTCCTCCAAAGTGGTATGCTGAACAAGGTGATGTGTGCTCGTTTGCATAATCTATTTATTTATTTTAATGCTTATATTAAGACTCCTTTGTTAAATAGAAATGAATATATGAATGTATGACATTACTACCTTTCTACTGGAAATGGTAAGTGCTTTGCTAATCTTGTGTCTTTTATTATATCCATTAGCTGTTTACTTAAAAGTAAATATGAGGCTGCTCTCTTATAGTATTCATATAACTTAGAAAATTTCAAAGGACTTGCACACATTGGAATTTTTTGAAGTCCACAAGAAGGAAGAATCCGATTCTCTTCATGGATACATATATATTCAAAACAAACTATTTTTTATTTTTTTTTCCTGCAATCTCCATGTAATCCCTGATCAAAGATCAAATGTTGCTGATATAAAAATGTCTTTCGCAGTGCCAACACTTTTCAGGCACCCCGGTATATCTTCCTTTTATGAGAGTTATTTTGCTTCTAAAGGAGTGGAAATTATGGCGGGAACAGGTATTGATGAGTTTTTAGCTTGTGAAAATGGAGAGGTAATCTGCTATGCACCCAAAGGTTCATATAATTTTTTTTTAAGGATGAGCAGGGCAACTGTTGGCTAAAGTTTGTATGGTGTTATGTTATCGGTATTACTTATATGTTCAGCTAAAGGCGGTGAAATTGTCAAACGGGCAAGTTTACGATGCTGACGTTTTTATCCTTGTACTTCCTAACATACCAATTGCGACGCTCTTTTATGGTCAGGTTGAAATTGAGAAAGTTGGAATTAAGGTTAGGCTAAAACTCCTTCCCTTGAAATTCATTTTCCTTTTAAATGTTCTAGTTAGTTTATTTTTTAAGGCAGCTCCTATGAGCATTTGCCAGTTCCACTCAGTCTCCCGTGTTTTAGAATGTGCTTTGGCGGTAATTATGCACCTCAGTTTATGAGATTCTTGGCTGATTTCAGACTGATGGACACATGAGGACAAGCGTTCCCGATGTCTATGTTGTTGGTGATAGTACCTTCGTTTTTCTACAAGTCGAAAGATTGTTTGATTTCTATGAAACTTGCAGACGCTTTGAATTTGGACGTGGAGAAAAGTTTATTAAGATTGAAAAGGCATGGACACTCCGGATTTGTCTTTCCAAAATCTTTTTTGTTGTTTTTTGTTAAACCTTGATTCAAAATTGGTCAATTTTAGTTTGTTCTTAATTGTTAATCCATGTAAGTTTTCTGCTTGTGTAGCCCCTTGAATCATATATATAATTTCAATTTGAGGTTGATAGAGTATAAAGTTGTTTGGGATTGTATTTTTTGTGATGGACAAGTTATTGATTATACGAACAAGGGTAGTGTATTAATCATCATTTACGGTTAAAATTAATATAATTGTATTCAGATTTGAAATGTTTCTTCTGAATGACAAAAAAAAGGCAATGAGAAATCTGAAAATTAATAGAAAGAACTAATTTCATTATAAAAAATAAATTTTCATTAATAATTTTTTTAGCTACAGCAAGTTAGTGTTAGCAATGGTAAATGCCGTCTCTATTTTGGCCAACTTAGCGACGGTCAGAAACGGTTGCAAGATAGTCACGGCAAATGCCGTCTCTATTTTGTCAATTTGATACAGTTGCAGTCGTCTCAGAAGTTGCAACTTAGCAACAGTTTGAAGCCGTCGCCAAATAGCCACGGCAAATGTCGTCTCTATTTTGTCAATTTGATACAGCTGCAGCCACCTCAGAATTTGCAACTTAGCAACGGTTTGAAGCCGTTGCCAAATAGCCACGGCAAATACCGTCTCTATTTTGTCAATTTGTGACAACCTTAGCTGTCTCAAACATTTTAAAAGTCGTCGCCATTGCTGCTGTTTCAAATAAAACCTTGGAATTCAAATTTATTTAGCGGTGGAGTTTTTGCAACTTAGTGACAGTTATAAACCGTCGCCAATTAGCTATGAAATAGTACACCGTTGCTGTTATATTGGAGCGACAATTCAAATAGCTACGGTATTGCGACGGTCGTTTGAGCTGTTGCTGATTCATTTTAGCTACGCTTTTTTTATACTTAGCAATGGTAAAACGTTGGTATTGCGACGGTCGTTTGAGCTGTTGCTGTTATATTTATTTTGATGCTTTCATTAGTAATGATTGCTTTTTATTAGAATGGAGCACCTCTGTGATCTTTTTGCCAAAGCAAAGATTTCAAAGCGATTTCAAAGCTCTCCTTACAGTGCATCAACTTGTTCCTACGATTGTATTGGCAATAAGCATAATAACAGGTCAGATTTACCCTTTCTTCTTTTATCTTGACATTATTGTTTCAGTGATCAGATTCTATGTGGTTACAAATTGTTCAAGTTTAGTTTAATCATTTACTTGGACAACTCATGCATTTTTTTCTTTGTTCAAATGTCAATAGTATCTCATCTATAAGAACACTTAGTTGCCCGATAGATTGTTGAACCACGACAATATAGTATTCATGTGTTAGGCTTTTAAACCAAGCAGAGTATTCTTATTGTGATATGCTATTTCTTTATTTTGAGCTTATTATCATATCACCAACTAACATTTCATCAGCCCGAATCTTTGTGTTTGGATTTCTGACTCACATTTGAGTGGATGATCTCGCAAATCTAAACTGCTTCTTCTTACCATTTTTTAGATTCCAGTGGGATCAAGCTGATCCAGACCAAGCCCAATTTGTAGACCAACTTCTTAGAGCATTCAGTCACGTTCTAAGGTATGTGATATGTGTGCAACTTAACTTATGGAGAAAAGGGTATCCAATTGTGTTCTACTAGTACAAGTTCAGAATTTATTTATTTATTTATTATTATTATTACTATTATTTTTTTTTAAGTTTGGTGAAACGAGATATTATATTATTCAAACTGAAAAAACCAATGATAGCATCGGCAAACTCATGTAATAAATGCTAGCAGCTACCTTGTACACCAAATGTTCCAAGGGCTAGCTAGGCATTAACAAATCAAAGTACTATCACAATCATCACTAAGGCATGAAAAACTGAGATAAGCCATTGGACTTGAGCTGCATCAAGGACATAGACGACATCCTGAGCATCATAGAATCCGCTTAGGAGCTTCCATGGCTAAATGCATATTTAACTTGAAAACTAAACTTGATCTTCAGAGAATTCAGCTCTGTTCTCTTGCTAGCGACCGCAACACCTTGCGTACCTATTGCTACTGCACTTCACACCAAACAGAACCTATCCACATTGTGAAATGATTTAGAATGGTAGTCTGTTCAGGTTCAGGTGGTTTACACCTGATAGATGGAAATGTATGCCTAACAAAGTGAATTACAAAAAAACGAGAAATAATTTGAAATACTTACTGGTGCATTGATGCTATATCATTGACAATCCCATCCACATCCCTCCATTGACCAAGTAAAGTTCTGGTATGTGTTTCACTTTCCAATAGTCTTGACCTCCATCTTGGTCAAGTCTGCTTGTAAAATCTTTTGGCATATCATAGAAAGAAAAAACTGAGTTTCATGAGGCTGAGTTATGTCATTAGGGGTAGCTGCTCACACTTTTTAATGGATAGCTCTTTGAGGTTTGGCATTGCACCTTTCTCTATTGTCAAGGACTGTAAGCTATCTAACATGGACAGCGCCAAAATCTAGAGCTTTTGAAAACCCCCAGCCTCAACATACAACGCCTCTCCATCATATGCATTGTTCATGAGACATATATGCACTAGATTAGGTAAACCTTGAAGAAATTTCAGTGGCTCATCCCTTAACCTATAAAAGTTCAGGTTTATTTTCGAAAGGTTATTAAGCGAGGCAACCCAGTTTGGAAATTGATCCAAGCGCTCACATAAATTCAATCCTTTAAGAAGTGGAGGTGGAGATGACACGAACTGTAAATCAAGAGCGTCGTCTTTAAGTGAAGGTACAGCCAAGGACTCAAGATGGTGCATCTTGGCAATTGATGTACACAAACCTAACCCACTTTCTCTTCCCAAATTCTTAGCAAATAGAATTCTCATTTCAGACAATCTTCCCAAGCTTTTGATAAAATTGGTACCTTTGTTTATGTCACTACATACCAAAGTTTGCAAAGATGTCAAACATCCGATGAATACCTTAACAGCTTCCATAACTGGTTGAAATATTGAAAGTGAAGTAGGATATTTTTTACTTCACAAGCTCTAAGATATCGCAATTTTTTAAGCTTTAGGATTGCAAGCGACAATTCAACCACCTTAGTGTCTTTCAAGCGACTACACTTCAAGGTTTTGTAGCTTTCCAATGGTATTTGGAAGCATTTTATGTGTATCTCTTAAACATAAAATCCTCAAACGATATATGTAACACTCTTGTGTTGGCGGGCCTGAGGCAGGTTATCTTGTGTGGGTGGGCTATAAGAGTTGGAAGCTACCAAATGTGAGTGGGCAACCAAGGGGAGTCATAGTCCCACATTGCTTGGGTGAGGGAATGGGATGTGCTATATATATATATATATATGCGAATTTGGATCCCCATGATACAACGCATTTTAAAGTCGTGCGGGTCTTGGGTCAAAGAGGACAATATTGTACATGTGAATTGGATCGTTAGAAAACGATATCAGAGCCGAACCCATCCGAAAGGGCTATGAGAGCTGCCATGCTACAAGTGTGGGTGGGTAGTCTAAGGCTGGAAGGTTACCAAGGGAGAGTTGTAATCCTACATCGCCTGAGTGAACGAACAGGATGTGTTATATATGTGCAAGTTTGGATCCCATAATACAATGCGTTTTAAATAGTGTTCTAAAAAATGCTAGGCGGTAGGCGAGGGACTAGCGCCCAGAGGACTAGGCGTTTTAAATAGTGTTCCAACCGTCGCTGCTGTCTCTGATACTGTTTCACCACATACGTATAAAAAAACCGTCGCTAAATACTTTGCGACGGCATAAAAACGTCGCTAAAGCTTGTAATAGCGACGGTATATTAGCCGTCGCTACGTTTTACAAATAAAACTCATTAGCTACGGTAGAATACTGTCGCTAATGGGTTTTTAAATATATATATATATATAAACATTTAGCGACGGCAAAATAGCCGTTGCTAAGTTTTACAAATAAAACTCATTAGCCACGGTTTCCTACCGTATCTAATTGTTTAAAAAAAAAAAATTTATATAAAAACATGTAGCGACGGCACTTTGCCGTCGCTAAGTTTTACAAATAAAACTCATTAGCCACGGTTTCCTACTGTAGCTAATTGGTTTTTTTTTTTTTAATGTATATAAAAACGTTTAGCGACGGCAAAAGTGTCATCGCTAAGTTTTACAAATAAAACTCATTAGCCACGATTTCCTACCGTAGCTAATTGGTTTAAAAAAAAAAATTTATATAAAAACATTTAGCGAAGGCAAAAGTGTCATCGCTAAGTTTTACAAATAAAACTCATTAGCTACGGTTTCTTACCGTAGCTAATGGTTTTTTAAATATATATATATATTAGCGACGGCAAAATAGCCGTAGCTAATGGTTTTTTTAAAAAAAAAAATTTATATAAAAACATATATATAGCTAATGGTTTCTACCGTAGCTAATGAATTTTATTAAAAAAATATATATATATAGAAAACATTTAGCGACGCAAACATACCGTAGCTAATGGTTTTTTTTTTTTTAATTTTATATAAAAACATATATAAATATATATATATAGAAAACATATATAGCTAATGGTTTCTACCGTAGCTAATGGATTTTATTAAATATATATATATATATATATATATATATATATATATATATATATATATATAGAAAACATTTAGCGACGCAAACATACCGTACCTAATTGATTTTTTTTTAAATATATATATAAAAAACAAGTAGCGACGGCAAATAACAGTCGCTAACTCTTACAAAGAATATTTTATTAGCTACGACAAAAAACCGTCCCTAATATAATATTTAAAAAAAAAATTATTTTACACAAAAAAATTAGCTCAATCAAACGCAACTGTCAATAACACCCAAAAACTTTAGCTCAATCCAATGCACTAAACCAAACCACATCACCGATCCGCGTGAAACCAACTCAACCAATCCCCTTCAATTACCTCTCTCTATATAAATTTAAACTTTCTCTATATAAATTTAAATTTGACAGAGGAGAAGTCCGCCGTGACAGAGAAGACCCCAGCAGCAGAGAAGAAACCCAAAGCCGGGATAAAACTCTCACTCGACACCCAACAGTCTCTGTCGTCCCCATCGTCTTCCTCGCCATCACAGCCAACCGTTCGAGCCAGAGCCAGAGCTTTCGATCTGATCTGTTGTGAGAGTTTACAGAAGAAATGTCTCCCTGATCCAATGGTTCTCTCCCTGATCGCATCCAATGGTTCTTTCCCTGATCGCATTCTCTACTTTAGTTTACAGAAGAAATGTCTGAAGAACAGATCAGATCGAAGAAGATCAGATCTTTGATCAGATCAGATCGAAGAAGAAGATATGATCAGATCTTGATCAAGATATGATCAAGATCAAGATCGAAGAAGAAGATATGATCTTGATCAGATCTGAGATCAGATCAGATCGAAGAAGAAGATATGATCAGATCTTTGATCAGATCAGATCATATCTTGATCCACCTTACAGACGACGGGTCGAAGTCGAAGATCACGATCTCTCCCTCTCGCACACAGACAAAGGGTCGAAGTCGAAGATTTATTGAACAGAGTCATTCACTCATTGGTATTATCAGTGGTTGCTCTTGGAAAAGGACAGATACATCACATGGGTTTATTGGTATTATCAGTGGTTGCTTTGTGGTATGGGAGCTGTGGAGGATTCCTTCACAATATAGTAACAGGCGCTCTATGGGATCGTAACTTTGCTACTCGGATTCAAGCCATAAAAGTTATGAAAAAAAAAGATGTCCGAAGAAAAGTTGGGTACCCGATAAGTATGTCATTAATTATTTTTTAAATACAAATTTATATGAATTATTTGCTACTCGCTAATTAAATTTTTTTTAAATTAACATCTATCAACTTGTTCAAATATAACCAATGTATGTTTGTTGCTCATGTAATATTCTGATGTTCAGGTTGGTCCTTATCACCGTTCGTATATAAGCCTATTATCAGGAGTATCTATTATCTATTGAAGGTACCTGAGACGTCAATCCCAGTATTAATCAGTGTTTTACAAACCTTGACATTTTTTCCCTTATTAGAATAGCTAGCTTATTATTTTACTGCATCTACACAAATCAATCATTTGACAATGTATATTAATAAAGTTCATTGCAGATCGATGAATCAGAACATTCTTATTTGGTGTTGCCTTCCTAATTAGATCGCCCTCCAATCTCCCCCCTCTTTATGATGCGTGTTCTATATGCTTGGTGTAGCCAATATTGACTTTATTTACTGTGAATGTCTGTCTGCATTGCAGTTACACTTGATGTTTGTTACAATTTTCAAAAGCATCTGATTAGCATTGTTTTTGCAGACCCCCCAGATATTCGTCAGTCCTCCAAAGTGGTATGCTGAACAAGGTGATGTGTGCTCGTTTGCATAATCTATTTATTTATTTTAATGCTTATATTAAGACTCCTTTGTTAAATAGAAATGAATATATGAATGTATGACATTACTACCTTTCTACTGGAAATGGTAAGTGCTTTGCTAATCTTGTGTCTTTTATTATATCCATTAGCTGTTTACTTAAAAGTAAATATGAGGCTGCTCTCTTATAGTATTCATATAACTTAGAAAATTTCAAAGGACTTGCACACATTGGAATTTTTTGAAGTCCACAAGAAGGAAGAATCCGATTCTCTTCATGGATACATATATATTCAAAACAAACTATTTTTTATTTTTTTTTTCCTGCAATCTCCATGTAATCCCTGATCAAAGATCAAATGTTGCTGATATAAAAATGTCTTTCGCAGTGCCAACACTTTTCAGGCACCCCGGTATATCTTCCTTTTATGAGAGTTATTTTGCTTCTAAAGGAGTGGAAATTATGGCGGGAACAGGTATTGATGAGTTTTTAGCTTGTGAAAATGGAGAGGTAATTTGCTATGCACCCAAAGGTTCATATAATTTTTTTTTAAGGATGAGCAGGGCAACTGTTGGCTAAAGTTTGTATGGTGTTATGTTATCGGTATTACTTATATGTTCAGCTAAAGGCGGTGAAATTGTCAAACGGGCAAGTTTACGATGCTGACGTTTTTATCTTTGTACTTCCTAACATACCAATTGCGACGCTCTTTTATGGTCAGGTTGAAATTGAGAAAGTTGGAATTAAGGTTAGGCTAAAACTCCTTCCCTTGAAATTCATTTTCCTTTTAAATGTTCTAGTTAGTTTATTTTTTAAGGCAGCTCCTATGAGCATTTGCCAGTTCCACTCAGTCTCCCGTGTTTTAGAATGTGCTTTGGCGGTAATTATGCACCTCAGTTTATGAGATTCTTGGCTGATTTCAGACTGATGGACACATGAGGACAAGCGTTCCCGATGTCTATGTTGTTGGTGATAGTACCTTCGTTTTTCTACAAGTCGAAAGATTGTTTGATTTCTATGAAACTTGCAGACGCTTTGAATTTGGACGTGGAGAAAAGTTTATTAAGATTGAAAAGGCATGGACACTCCGGATTTGTCTTTCCAAAATCTTTTTTGTTGTTTTTTGTTAAACCTTGATTCAAAATTGGTCAATTTTAGAACACGCAGTGTCTCCCTTCCTGTGAAGTGTACCTCTCCTAGTTTAACTCCTCTACATGTGTTCCATTGAATAGGTTCCAAAAGTAATCCCTCAATCTATCTAAAATAGTTTTATCATGTGATGCGCTATTTTAGTAGCACACAACTTAATACCCTGCTTTTGTGATTGTAGTATAGAATAAGTAGGGATCGTTCTGGACCGGGGATTAGAAGGTTTGCCAATTAACACTAAGAATACCTAAAAGGTAACTAACAATCTAATTAATTAAATAATGGGAAATTGGATTTTCTAAATTAAACTATGAAAATAACTACGAAAATTACTGTAAAGATAATAAAACTAAATGGATGACAAGATGATAAATTAGCTAAGGGTTTATCTCCACACACCAAATATATGCTCATAAATCAATCTTCAATAATCACTTGCTAACTCGTGAGAGACAATGTTCAAGATTAACCGTGATAAGCACTGCATTAATCTTATTATTTTCCCAAATTCGTTGAATTAAACTAAGCGTCGCTTTCAAACTATTCTTATCATGCTATCTAATCAGGAATCGCAAGTTAAATAACAATCCAAGATCATTAAGTTTTGTGGAAAATATGAACACTAACTAGGCAATTACAAGTATGATCAACATCTTGTTCTTACCTAGGTTTTGACTTAACCTTACCAACGTTCCTTGGTATTTACTACTTGTGAGTACAGAATTATAACAATTAGGTGAAACTCTTCTATACTCTAGCCCCAGATCCTAGCATGCTTACTAAGTTGACCACCTTAACAAACATACAAAAAAAGTTCTCTATAAAGTAGTTAAGCAAAACACAATTACTAATAGAAAGGAAAATTAAATTCAATTAATTTATAAAACACATGTTCGGGGCTTCGAATCCACCTCTAACTAAGAGAAGTTTAGCTAGACATACTAATCATGTTCGAATAGCAATACATAATTAAATATCAAACTAAAATAAGTAAATAGATTAGAAGGAACGTTGTCGCCTGTGCGTGGTAGTACTGAGTGGAAGCTGGGGTGCGAATAGCGTAAAGTATCTTTTCCTTCTCCTTCCTCACGCAATCTGCCCTCTTCGTGATCTGCTAACTTCTCTGATTCTTCAGCTCCTGATCTTTGTTTCTCTTCGTGTGCGTGATTTTGGATGGATTATGAGGCTGTGATTAGGGGGCTATGGATTAAGGACGTCGGCGGCTAAGGTTTGGCTAGGTGACGATGGTAATGGAAGGACGGCTGGAAGGTGCAGGTCGTGGCTGGCTTTCAAGAGGTTGCCTTCGATGCGGGATGTGGTATGGGTCTGAAACTTTGAGAGATCGAGAGGAGAGGGGCTAGATGTGATGATGGTGGTGTGCGTTCAGGACGATGGGCGGCGACAATCAGGGACATCGAAAGAGAGAAGGGACTGAGACGAGGGTTTAGGGTCAATGATGGTTGTGGTTGCTGATGGACTGTTGCGATGATGGGTTAGGGATTGTTGTGGAGGCTATGGATGGGGAGGCTATTCCTGGATTCCTCGATCATTTCTCCAAAGCAAGGTATCATCCTTTTTATAATTATTTTCTGCTTGGTTTCCTTCTTTAGTGGTTTCCTTGTTTGTGTAGTTTCCTTGTTTGTGTGATTTCCTTGTGCAACTAGTAGCTAATTTGCTTTACTTAGCTTCTATTTTAGAATCTTGTAATTGGAAAAAATATATATATATAGAAATATGGTACTAAAAATAGCCTAATTATGCCCCTATCATCCTGCATTAAAACTCTTCCATCCTCATGCTTAACACACTTAACATGACTCAAGTCCCTAGTTTTTCGTTCTCTAGCTTTAGCTATCTTGAAAATATCTTTCTCACAGTCTTTTGTACCTAGCCTATTATACACATCATCACATGCTCTCTTTTTAGCTTCTCTTACTGCTTTACTACTCAACTTCTTAACTTGCTTATAGAGCTCATAAGACTCTAGGTATCTATCTATTTGCCACTCCTTAAAGCATATTTTTCTTCTTCGCAATGACTTGTTGCACATCAACATTCCACCACCATGTCTCCTTATCATATATACCTTCTTTTTTGGCCTATCCTAAATCTTCCTTCGCACATCTTCTTATTAGATTTGCCAAAAGCTCAAAAGAATCTGCGCTGCTAGTCCTATCCTTTGGTTCTAGATTTTTTCAACCAGCCTCTGAAACTGACTGGCCACCCAAAATCTTTTTTTTTCTAAATTTTTGGCACGCATCTCTCTGTAAGGTCCACCACTTAATTCTCGGTCTAATCTGTTCTTTAGCAATACGACCCTTACTCTTAAGAAAAAAAATCAAGGACTAATTAACAACCTATGTTGGTATGTCAGGCACTCCCCTGGTATAATCTTAGAATTTTAACACCTACCTAAATCGTGTCTCCTAACAAGAAAATAATCAATTTGACTTCTATTACGCCCACTCGCAAAAGTCACCAAGTGATATTCCCTCTTCTTATAAAAAAATATTCACGATCTCAAAATCCTTAGCTAAAACAAAATCTAGAATAGAAATTCCCATAGTGTTTCAATCCCCAAAGCCTTGACCTCCATGTACCCTCTCATACCCAACTTTATCCTTACCGACATGGCTATTCAAATCCCCGCCTAGGAAAGCCCTATCAGAAGAAGGAATTCCAAGAACTAACTCCTCTAAAGAGTCCCAAAAACCTTTCTTAGTATCCTCGTCTAAACCCACTTGGGGTGCATACACACTAATAACATGCACTATCTCTAGTTCTAAAGCTAATTTAATACTTATGATTCTATCCCCAAACCTCCTAACGTCGACTACTACATCCTTAAAAATTTTATCTACCACTATTCCCACCCCATTCCTAGTTCCATCTTTTCCAGAGTAGAAAAGTTTGAACTCTCCTCCTAAATCTTTAGCCTTGTTCCCCTTCCACTTTGTCTCTTGGAGACAAGCTATGTTTACCTTCCTCATACACAGGGCATCCACTAATTATATTGACTTGCCCATCAAAGTTCCTATGTTCCAAGAGGCTAATCTAATCATTTTATCTCTAGCTCTAGCCTGGATCGACTAGCTTCTTTACCCGCCCCCGTCCATAATGGTGCAAGAACCCTTGCCTATTTAACACTACATTCGAGCGCCACTGCAGCGCACCTTGCTCATTTGTCACTACACCCGAGCCTAGGTGCAGCGCATCGCTTATAGCGAGGAACATCCTATATTTCTGCATTAATCTTTTTGAATCAAATTCCCTGAAAATGGATGTAACGGGTTTTTTGACAATTGGTTGTCACAAGCCTAACACCGACCCTCCTCATTTGTCCGGGCTTGGGACCGACCGCTGCAACAGACGGAGTTACCGGCTCGGTCGGAGTTAAACATGAAATCAATATATAATTAGAAAATTAGGGGGTTGTTTCAAAAAAAAAAAAATCATTTGAAGAAGTGATAATTAGAAAAAACTCAAAATTTAATTAAAAACACTCCGATTTTTTTTTTTCGTAAAAAGCCTTCGAAAAAATGATAATTTGGTTACTGAGTTTTTTGGTTTTTGCGAAATCGCCTTTTTTATTTTCGTAATTCAAAAAATAAATTTCGGTGAGATTTCGCAAAAAATCATTCCATAATCATGATAATATGTTTTTTTTGTTATTTACATTTTAGTTACGCATAATCTAGGCATATTTCAGATTGGGTTGTCTGTTCAAGGATGTTGACGAAGGTCATATGTCTCACATTTTATAAATACCTAAACATCTCTAATTCATATAATACATAGGTGAGTCTGCAATTAATTTTTGTAGAATGTAACAAGTGAAAACCATACACCTGAGAGTAGGTGATATTCGTCCAATCATAAAACCATTTTCTAACCTTTTTTCCCATTAATTTCCAAGTAAACACCTACACAGTGACCAAATGCCATATTTGCAAGCCTATCTACTGCCTAGAAAGCTGGCAAGTAGAATAGCTAGGTTTGCAAATATGCTTAGAACAATGACTAATGCGAGTAATGGAGAAAACACTACTAGAATGAATTGCAACCTATCAAGAAGGCCACAATGTTGATTCCCAATTGTAACATTGTTGTTTTAACCTAGTGGGGATTCTAAAGAATTTTCCCCATATTTTCCCTTTTAGGTTTAGTTTCTCAAGTAGGCGACTGTAAACTCAATTATACCTATCAGTTAAAAGCGGTTTTGATATATGTTTTTTATATTCCGGATCCAGTCCAATTAAATTTGATTATGATAATTAAAAGTTTGGTTTCGATTCTATACGTATACGATCCGATCGGTACCATTCTCAACTCTAATTAGATGGACACAGGACCATGATTTGAACTTTGTAACTCAAATTTATGTTAATGCCCCAAGGTCAATTATAAATCCACAACAAACAATGACATATTCACCCTGATTTCCCTTGGGTGGGCATACTTTTTCTAAAAAACAAAACGAAACCGTGTCATACTGTCTCAGTCCCGTATCAAACCGAAAAAAAATAATTTGTTGTTTCGGTTTTGGTACCACAAACTGTACTGTTATTGTTCGGTACGGTACCAGTTATGGGCTTTGAGATACAAAAAAATTGAACAATATTGAACTGTAAATTAACTAATATTTTTTATTTTACTACTTTACTTTCTCTTTTTTCACAATTCACTCATTTTTCTCCAAACACGAAGTGAAGAAGAACTCCTCGCTAACGATTCACTCAAAACTCAAAAGGATAACATCTTTGTCTCCATAAGAAAGAACGTCTTTGTCTCCATCAGTTCTCAAGAACCTCCTCACCCCCGCAACATCCCCAAAATAAGTTCATTTTTCACTCATTTGAGCAATTTCTAGGGTTTCCAACAATTTCCCATTTTCTAACAATCTGAAACCAAACACAATAATATATCAAAAAGTTGATGTTGGATATCTTGAATGTTGTGCACGATGGATCCAAACCTTGAATTAAGATATAGAAAACATCATTCATTGATTTATTTTCACTGATTTTTGTCAAACCTTAGTTTTATCTCAGTTCGAGCAAAATTTCAATTTTTTTTACTTCTTTTGCTGAGTTAATGGGTTCTTCTATGATTTAAGGGTTTTTTTTTTCTTCAGATGGAACCAATGGAAATCATTGGGAAGTCCAAGGAAGACGTCTATTTACCAAAAGGTTTGATACATATAGGATCCAGAGACAAATTTGACAAAGAAACTTACACACACATACTTTACCCACTTAGAAATTTTAGAATAAATTGATTTTTTTTTTTGTGGGGGTGATATCTTTGCCATGTAGATCATCCTCGCCATAAATCGTAAGTTTTTGAAATTTTTGACTCTATCAGATGTAATAATCAAATTCACAGTGGAATTGAACGGTTGAAATTTTTTTACCTTTTGTAGCAGGTTTTAGAACTCCAAATGAGTTCATACTTTTCTTTCTAAGAGTTATCTATATGGTTAAGAGATCATCCCCACAAATATCAACGTATTCTGAAATTTCTAGGTGGATGAAAAAGATGCGTAAAATAGGTGTGTGCAGCTTTATTTGTCAAAAATATTTGCCCTTGAATCCCACCTGTGTGTATATATATATATATATATATATATATATATATATATATATATATATATATATATATATATATATATATATATATATATATAATTGTTCTATTGATTCTCCGGTGCATGAAATCAATTTATGCGAACAAACTTATTTCCCGTGTTTAAGTTTTGGTCCCACTTTTTGTCACCACCACTCCCTACTTTCTGAAGCACACTACTACATTTTTAAGCACGCCCCACCTACTTAAGGACACCACCAATATAAAAAAAACCACCACCTCTCTCCTTTCCCCCTGTTCTCCCATATTCTCTCACAGGGAACAACACCACGATTGCACCGCCTCGCCCGACCTACCAGTCACACCTCTTATCTCCTTCTCATATTTTTTCTTCATCTCCTCTCTTATTATTCTTATCTTATTCTTCTTCTTTTCTTTGTTCTTGTTCTCCTTTTTTTTCCTCATTTCCTCTCTTCATTATCCTATTTGTTCCTCTTATTCATCTCATCTTCTTCTATTTTCCATTTTTATTATTTCTCTGCTCTCGAATAGATTCCTGAGAGTGAGGGTTCCCCACCAGTAGGAACCTACAAGAGGGCAAAAAATTTTGGCCCTCACGTAGGCTCATGAGAGTGAAAAACCCCCACGCGCTGAGGTCTATGCGAGGGCAAAAAAAGAAGAGGAAGAAATAATAAGGAAGGAAAAAAGGAGGAGGTGAGGGCAAGGAGTGTCGTCGGCGGTGGAGAAGAAGAGAAGAAGAGAAGAGAGAAGATAAGACAAAGAAAGGAAGGAAAAAAATAAGAAGAAAAAGAAAAACAAAGGAAAAGAGAAAATATAGCGCGGCCTGCAGTGGCGTCATGGTGCGGCTGGCGGTGGTTGGGCAAGCGAGGTTATCACGCCCCGATTTTCGAGAAAAACGAAAATCCCAAAATCCACATAGGATTATCCGTTTCCCCCAAAACTCGGGACATGAAAATTCAATAAAAACATAAACAAATAGCAGCAACTACTAAACATGATTAAATTACTGAAACAAATAAAACTCTCACCCGGAGAAGACTGGCATGGCTAGCTCACTAGCAGAACTCCAGTAACGCAGCTCAAAATCTCTAAACCTGAAAGGCTAATCGGCTACATTCCAAAAGGAATGTACCCAAGAAGCAAAAGCTCACTTGGGTTAGCAATAAAGCTGGTGTGAGAAATCTTCATCCCAAAATCAATAAATCCGCACATGACAACATTAAAATAAACCAAACAATAAATAACCACACCATCAGGTAGTTCCTCAATGAGGCAATGGTGTTATCATCCTAATAAATAAATATGCATTATTTATTACTAATAAATAAAATTTATGAGTTACCAATCCTCATAAATGCAACAACAATACAATTCATAATCATATTAGACTATTATTGAAATATTAAACAAACACATTTTTTCTACCTTTAGGAAGACATGTAGTTCTCATTCAATGGTTGAATGAGCATTTAGTTTCTTCCTTTAAGGTAATTATGCACATACACAAAAAAGAAATCTCGCTTCTTTTCCACAATCGCACCATCCTCCTTGTGCCGAACACAACTCACCCAAGTGTGTCTCCCTTGCCTTCGAAACCACTCGGAGCGTACATGTTCCAAATGGGGTGCCACCTCGAGGAACATGTCATCTCACCCGAAGTTCGATCCATGGCAAGTACTCTTCCTAAATCTACACGTACAACCGAACACACATGGAACGGTGCACCGAACACACCTCACCCAAGTGTGTCCCCTTGCCATCAAAACCATTCGGAGCGTACATGTTCCAAGTGGGGTGCCACCTAGAGGAACATGTCATCTCACCCGAAAGTCGATCACTGGCAAGTACACTGATATGCAAGCAAGTCTGCATACCCAATAATATCACAAGTATACAAGCAAGTCTGTATACAAAAATTCCTTTTCTTTTCACATTTTTTTTTCGGAGTTGTGGAAAAGAGCATAAAAAAAAATATCAACTAAAACTCAAAACTCTTTTATGGTGACCCTTTGTCAACCATAAGTAAATCAACCACAGTATCCACCATTCTCTTGGGGAACAAATAATATTTGACACATTGCCAATTCACATATCTCATCTCTTTGCATCATATGAAAAACAATATGCATACCCATTCGCATAAAAATACAAATACTCAAGCTAAAACAAGTGCTCAGTTAAATTCCAGCCAATATCTATTACGAGAAAATTTCCTTCTAGACCTAAACTAAATAAGAGTTTAATCATACATAAAATTGATACAAACAAGACATTCTCCCATAAGCTAACACTTCTAACAAGTTGCAGAGAATGACCGGGGGGGGTAACAGATGTTGTCTAGAATGAAATGTTGAGCTTACGAGCGCTACCAAAAGGGTAAAACACTGCTTACAATGTCAAGTTGAAGTCCAGATAGCCAAAAATGGTAGGTAAAACTGGATAACAAAAATGTTACAGATCGGAACTACCAATCAAACCAAAAGAAACGCCAAACACCAAACAATACTAGAAAGAGAAAAAAAAAAAAAAAAAAGGAGAATGGGAAAACACACTCACTGGTTCAGTATTTTTTGATTGAGTAAACACATGCAAATATACCTTTTATAATCCAATAAAGTGTATCTCCAACAACTAAATTAAATGATGGTGTGACTTTATATGTAAAGTGAAAGGCAGTGGTTACTAGCAGATGAAACAAATTGGCAGATTGTATAAGTTCTAATTCTTTCCATCCTCATTAGGTGAACTACTTAACCAATTCAGAGTTGGATGAGGAGGCTCCACTAATACATAGAACAATACAATTATTAAATAACTAAATTAGAAGTTAATTAAAATTAGTAGTAGTGGCTTGAATACTCTTACTTCCATCATCATCTACTAGTTGAATAAGCTTCTTCACAATCTTAAAGGGTTTAAGCAGTGACTTCTCCACTAAAAAAATCATCTCACTTTCTGAATCTTGCTAAAGATGATAGATAGACTGAAGCTCAAGGTAGGCACCACACAACAGCCCACTGGCACACCACAGTTGCACTAGCTATATAACATAAACATAGCTAGATGGCACCTAATCTAAAGTGTAGATAAAAATGGAGTTAGCTCTGTTACAGAAAACAGCCGAGTGCATGGATAAAGCAGAACCCAACATACAAAAATTCGACAAAAATGGAATTATCAAATTCAACAAACTCACAAGGATCCAATTAAACCTCCATCCAAACATGAACCCAACATACAAAAATTCAACAAAAAAGTTTCTTTTTTTTTTTTTTTTCTATTAAGCATTTAATCAAACAATTGGTGTGCACTGTCTGATGAAAAAAAAAATCATCATCCTATGCTTCGAAACATGATGCATGGGAGATTGTACATCCCAACTTAGAGTAAGAGCAAAGTATAAACATACAAAAATATGGGTAAGGGAACGAAAGAACTCAGAGAAGAAACAAAACAGCATTTTCGAATGAACCCAAAAACCCCAATTTCAAACAGCATTTTCAAACTCCCCAAACATAAGATCCCAGATGATCCCAAATGAACCCAGAGAAGAAACAAAACACTGACCCAAAACAAACCCAGACATCAAATTCGACTAACTCAACATAGATCATCGAAACAACATCCGCAACAACGATTCATTCAGTTTCATGATTCAAACTTTAAACTAAAATTATTCTAACATTTGGATCATTGATTCACTCAGAAGCACCGATTCAAGTCATTGTAGATGCATACTACGAACACCCAAACATGAACAAGAAATCGGGAGAAGAAACTCACTGTAAAGATGAAGGGGATGGAGAAACTCACCTTTTCGACCTCGCCCTGATAGATAAACACCTTCGCGCCCCCACCTCCTTGTTTCTTCCTCGCCTTCATCTCACACTAACAACCTCGACCTCATCCTTTCCTCCATATCGATTTCCTTGTCACATCCTCAACCCAACAGTCATCTTGCCCCCTCTTCTTCCATTAAGATTAGACACACAACCAACCATCACCAACATATAGCAAAGAGAGGGACGAGAGAGGAAGAAGGAGCCAGTTTGGGGCGGTGGGATCGGCTGCAACATGCGGTCACAGACGGTGCTTGCCGCCCAGGAGAAGAATTTGTGAAGAAGGGGAAAAAGGAAAATGAAGGAGAAAAGAAAAATGGAAGGAATAGGATTTTTCTTCTTTTCTTTTTTTTTATATGGTAAGTGGCTATTCACCCCCACTGAACTTTCGAATGCACCCACCCTCTCTCACAAAAATAAAACCCTAATCAATATCAAACCCAATGAAGACCTAGCTCAAGTCCAAAATATAAAAATCAGCCCAAGCCCAAAAGAACAATAACACCAATTTATAAACTACCCCCACATTTTTATTCTATTTAGTAATGGCAAACAAAAATCTTTTTTTTCCAATAATTGAGATTACAATATACGCCACAATTAATAAATAAGAAATTTTTATATTTATTTAATTAGGCGGGTATTACAATATATACAACTCAAAAGAATCTCGTCCCGAGATTCGGTAGAGAAAGGTAAGTAGGAAATTAATTCTTAAATAAACAAACTACACATCACATGGACAAACAAATAGCTCATACGTATGCCCATAACTTAATGAAGACAATCACACAAAAATAAAAATAAAAATCAGTAAGTACAAAAATTACGGGGTGCTACAATATATACAATTCAAAAGAATCTCGTCCCGAGATTCGGTAGAGGAAAGAAAGTTAAGCGAATTTCGAAAAATACAGCTTGTCAAACGAAAGAAGATTTTAAAATAAAATTTTCAATTGAATTTCAGTTTGCATAAATTTTTATTGCCATTAGAAAAGTAGAGGTGTTACAATATATACAACTCAAAAGAATCTCGTCCCGAGATTCGCGAAAAGGGTTAACTGAAGATTCAAGATAACAAACCGCTACAAGAAAACGACACGGAATAATGTCATCCACTATTGACATTAAAATAAGTTAGTCACAGAAATCTCATCTCGAGATTCACGAAGAAAAAGAAACAATAAAAAAAAGTTCAAGGTTCACCCTTGTCACTGTCTCTAGACATTCACACTACTACTCTCCCGTATCCACATTCCGAGGATCACCTAGACTCTACCCCAGCCTAGGCTAACCAAATGCTCTGATACCAAACTGTCACGCCCCAATTTTCGAGGAAAATGAAAATCCCAAAATCCACATAGGATTATCCGTTTCCCCCAAAACTCGGGACGTGAAAATTCAATAAAAACAGAAACAAATAGCAGCAACTACTAAACATGATTAAATTACTGAAACAAATAAAACTCTCACCCGGAGAAGACTGGCATGGCTAGCTCACTAGCAGAACTTCAGTAACGCAGCTCAAAATCTCTAAACCTGAAAGGCTAATCGGCTACATTCCAAAAGGAATGTACCCAAGAAGCAAAAGCTCACTTGGGTCAGCAATAAAGCTGGTGTGAGAAATCTTCATCCCAAAATCAATAAATCCGCACATGACAACATTAAAATAAACTAAACAATAAATAACCACACCATCAGGTAGTTCCTCAATGAGGCAATGGTGTTATCATTCTAATAAATAAATATGCATTATTTATTACTAATAAATAAAATTTATGAGTTACCAATCCTCATAAATGCAACAACAATACAATTCATAATCATATTAGACTATTATTGAAATATTAAACAAACACATTTTTTCTACCTTTAGGAAGACATGTAGTTCTCATTCAATGGTTGAATGAGCATTTAGTTTCTTCCTTTAAGGTAATTATGCACATATACAAAAAAGAAATCTCGCTTCTTTTCCACAATCGCACCATCCTCCTTGTGCCGAACACACCTCACCCAAGTGTGCCTCCCTTGCCTTCGAAACCACTCGGAGCGTACATGTTCCAAATGGGGTGCCACCTCGAGGAACATGTCATCTCACCCGAAGTTCGATCTATGGCAAGTACTCTTCTTAAATCTACACGTACAACCGAACACACATGGAACGGTGCACCGAACACACCTCACCCAAGTGTGTCCCCTTGCCATCGAAACCATTCGGAGCGTACATGTTCCAAGTGGGGTGCCACCTAGAGGAACATGTCATCTCACCCGAAGGTCGATCACTGGCAAGTACACTGATATGCAAGCAAGTCTGCATACCCAATAATATCACAAGTATACAAGCAAGTCTGTATACAAAAATTCCTTTTCTTTTCACATTTTTTTTCGGAGTTGTGGAAAAGAGCATAAAAAAAATATCAACTTAAACTCAAAACTCTTTTATGGTGACCCTTTGTCAACCATAAGTAAATCAACTACAGTATCCACCATTCTCTTGGGGAACAAATAATATTTGACACATTGTCAATTCACATATCTCATCTCTTTGCATCATATGAAAAACAATATGCATACCCATTCGCATAAAAATACAAATACTCAAGCTAAAACAAGTGCTCAGTTAAATTCCAGCCAATATCTATTACGAGAAAATTTCCTTCTAGACCTAAACTAAATAAGAGTTTAATCATACATAAAATTGATACAAACAAGACATTCTCCCATAAGCTAACACTTCTAACAAGTTGCAGAGAATGACCGGGGGGGGTAACAGATGTTGTCTAGAATGAAATGTTGAGCTTACGAGCACTACCAAAAGGGTAAAACACTGCTTACAATGTCAAGTTGAAGTCCAGATAGCCAAAAATGGTAGGTAAAACTGGATAACAAAAATGTTACAGATCGGAACTACCAATCAAACCAAAAGAAACGCCAAACACCAAACAATACTAGAAAGAGAAAGAAAAAAAAAAAGGAGAATGGGAAAACACACTCACTGGTTCAGTATTTTTTGATTGAGTAAACACATGCAAATATACCTTTTATAATCCAATAAAGTGTATCTCCAACAACTAAATTAAATGATGGTGTGACTTTATATGTAAAGTGAAAGGCAGTGGTTACTAGCAGATGAAACAAATTGGCAGATTGTATAAGTTCTAATTCTTTCCATCCTCATTAGGTGAACTACTTAACCAATTCAGAGTTGGATGAGGAGGCTCCACTAATACATAGAACAATACAATTATTAAATAACTAAATTAGAAGTTAATTAAAATTAGTAGTAGTGGCTTGAATACTCTTACTTCCATCATCATCTACTAGTTGAATAAGCTTCTTCACAATCTTAAAGGGTTTAAGCAGTGACTTCTCCACTAAAGAAATCATCTCACTTTCTGAATCTTGCTAAAGATGATATATAGACTGAAGCTCAAGGTAGGCACCACACAACTTCCCACTGGCACTAGCTATATAACATAAACATAGCTAGATGGCACCTAATCTAAAGTGTAGATAAAAATGGAGTTAGCTCTGTTACAGAAAACAACCGAGTGCATGGATAAAGCAGAACCCAACATACAAAAAATCGACAAAAATGGAATTATCAAATTCAACAAACTCACAAGGATCCAATTAAACCTCCATCCAAACATGAACCCAACATACAAAAATTCAACAAAAAAGTTTTTTTTTTTTTTTTTCTATTAAGCATTTAATCAAACAATTGGTGTGCACTGTCTGATGAAAAAAAAATCATCATCCTATGCTTCGAAACATAATGCATGGGAGATTGTACATCCCAACTTAGAGTAAGAGCAAAGTATAAACATACAAAAATATGGGTAAGGGAACGAAAGAACTCAGAGAAGAAACAAAACAACATTTTTGAATGAACCCAAAAACCCCAATTTCAAACAGCATTTTCAAACTCCCCAAACATAAGATCCCAGATGATCCCAAATGAACCCAGAGAAGAAACAAAACACTGACCCAAAACAAACCCAGACATCAAATTCGACTAACTCAACATAGATCATCGAAACAACATCCGCAACAACGATTCATTCAGTTTCATGATTCAAACTTTAAACTAAAATTATTCAACATTTGGATCATTGATTCACTCAGAAGCACCGATTCAAGTCATTGTAGATGCATACTACGAACACCCAAACATGAACAAGAAATCGGGAGAAGAAACTCACTGTAAAGATGAAGGGGATGGAGAAACTCACCTTTTCGACCTCGCCCTGATAGATAAACACCTTCGTGCCCCCACCTCCTTGTTTCTTCCTCGCCTTCATCTCACACTAACAACCTCGACCTCATCCTTTCCTCCATATCGATTGCCTTCTCACATCCTCAACCCAACAGTCATCTTGCCCCCTCTTCTTCCATTAAGATTAGACACACAACCAACCATCACCAACATATAGCAAAGAGAGGGACGAGAGAGGAAGAAGGAGCCAGTTTGGGGCGGTGGGATCGGCTGCAACATGCGGTCACAGACGGTGCTCGCCGCCCAGGAGAAGAATTTGTGAAGAAGGGGAAAAAGGAAAAGGAAGGAGAAAAGAAAAATGGAAGGAATAGGGTTTTTCTTCTTTTTTTTTTTTTTTTTATATGGTGAGTGGCTATTCACCCCCACCGAACTTTCGAATGCACTCACCCTCTCTCACAAAAATAAAACCCTAATCAATATCAAACCCAATGAAGACCTAGCTCAAGTCCAAAATATAAAAATCAGCCCAAGCCCAAAAGAACAATAACACCAATTTATAAACTACTCCCACATTTTTATTCTATTTAGTAATGGCAAACAAAAATCTTTTTTTTTCCAATAATTGAGATTACAATATACGCCACAATTAATAAATAATAAATTTTTATATTTATTTAATTAGGCGGGTATTACAGAGGTGGTGCTGCTCCGTCAGTTGCTGTGAAGAGAAAAGAGAAGGTGGATAAGCAGATGAACAATAGGTGTGAAAAGGTTTATATTAGGCTGGTGATGTGCTTCAACACATTTAAAAAAGGTGGTGATGCCAAAAAGTGGGAGCCTTAAGTTTTTAAGTTTTTTATAACAGTGAAGATCAAGTTTTTGACCACAACAGTTTGATTTTAAGAAGTTTTAGCAGAAACAACAACACGTGAGAAAACAATAAAGAATTCAACACCTTTATTTATAGGTAGTGACTGTTTCACACCACCTAAAGTACTGTCCTACACCACCATATCAACTTTTTCTCTCTCACAACACCTACTTTATTTCCCACACCACTAATATAAACATCCACATGGATTAAAGAAAGAAACAATTTTCTTTCCCTCCCAATCGACTGAACACTCCACTATCTCCCCCAAATTCGATTGTCTTCCCTCCCAATCAACTCACCACTCTACTATCTCCCCCAAATTTGAACCATCTTCCTGATTCTTCCCCCAATCCACTGAAGACATCCCTGTCTCCAACTTTGTTTGCGATCTCCCCGAAATCATCTTCTTCCATGCCAATCTCTCCCCGACTATCTCAACTATTTTTCCCCAAATTTTGAACATCTTCTTCCCTCCCACTTCACTTACTCTCCCACAGTCTTTGACTTTCCTCCCACACTCGTCCCTATCTCCCCCATTTTCTCACCAGGTTTGGGTTCATGTAAGATCTCTCCAAAGATCGATTGTGTGCGATCTCTCCAACATGTAATTTCGAACACCAAATGGAACACTAAATTGAACTCCAAACCAAACTCTAAAATGTGGAACAATAGACAATGACAACAACATTATTCAATGTAAAATTTAAATAAACTTCAAAACTCAAAATCTGAAGAAATTTTTTTGGACAAAGTATGCATTTTCACGCATTCGCATGGGACAATGATAGTGGAAGTCTCACATTCGCACAGGGATGGGCGAATTTGAGACTCCCATTCACATTGTACAATGCGAATGGCTGAAAACACACTCTGTTTGCTGTAATTTGGACGCAATGGAGTCAATGTGGATGCTAATTGAGATGTCAACGCTTGCTGTAATTTGAGCAGATGTCAAGCAAAATATAGATTGGCCCTTAAGCAGGATGAATTGTTTTGGATGCAAAAAGCGAGGAAGAAAGAATTTAAGGATGGAGATGCTTGTACTAATTTTTTTTTTGCCTCGGTCAAATCTAGAAAGAAAAAGGTTGATCTCTTCTATCACTTTGCAGTGTGGCAGGGCGATATCTGATTCAGGTGAAATCCTTAGAGAAGCCAATGGTTATTTCTTTTAGTTGTTCTCTTCTCAGGATGCTCAAGGAGTTGACAGTGACTTGTTGGATTGTATTCCTACGGTTGTTTCGGGTTTGGAGTGCGACCGTATACTTGCGAGTCCGTCTTTGGAGGAAGTTAAGAATGTTACCTTTGATATTCCGAGGTCTGGATGGGCTTACAGCGGGTTTCTTTCAGTCATGCTGGGACATTTTTGGTGTTGATATTTGGAAGGCAGCTATGCAGTTCTTTCAGGGAGAAGCTTTGCCTTTTGCTTTCTCGGCTAATTTTATAGCTATGTTGCAATGTTATTTACAAAATTTTCAGTAAAATTCTGTGCAATAGACTAACCTTACTGCTTCCAGGTATTATAGGTCAAGAACAGGGGGCATTTGTCAGGGGTAGGTCCATTGTGGAAAATATTGGCTTGGCCCAAGAAATGGTGCGTGACATTCATAAAAAGGTAAAAAGTGGTAATGTTGTTTTTAAAATTGATATGGAGAAAGCATATGACAGGTTGGAATGGCCTTTCCTCTTATCTGTGCTTAAGAGATTTGGGTTTTCGAATAGAGTTTGTTATCTGGTCTCTAACTGTATTGCTCATTGTGGTTTCTCGGTGTTGTTGCAAGGAGTCTATAATGGTTATTTTAAGTCCTCTAAAGGATTGAGACAGGGGGACCCTCTTTCTCCGCTGTTATTTGTTATATCCTCGGAAGTTCTTAGTTGAGGACTATTGGGCGCTTTTGCAAGAGGTGATATTTGTTACTATTATACGCCTAGACACTGCCGGCCTTTAACGCATCTTTTGTATGCAGACGACACCCTTATTTTTCTGAATGGGAGAAAGTCTTCCTTTACAGGGTGTATCAGGTTTTTGGAAAAATATGCGCGTATTTCATGACAAAAAATTAATGCAGCGAAAAGTTCTTTCATGGTAGAGGAAAATGCAGCAGTGGAACGTGTGGGGGATATTAAGACCTATACAGGTTTCCAATATACAGGATCTCCTTTGAAATATTTGAGAGTGCCTATCTTTCAGGGAAGATGCAAGATTATTTATTTTGATGAGCTGATTACCAAAATACAAAAGAAGATCAGTGGTTGGAAGGCTAAGCTTTTATCCCTAGATGGGAGATTGACTTTGATTAAGCATGTCTGGAGCTCTATTCCAGTATACACGTTAAGCACCATGTGTGTTCCTAATCAAGTTATCGCTAGAATTCATAAATTATTGGCAGATTTCTTTTGGGGTGGCTATGAAGGCAAATCAAAGAAGAAGTGGATCTCTTGGGAAAAAAATTGTTTTCCCAAATGAAAAGGAGGTTTGGGTGTTAGGAATCTTGTTGCTGTCACTAAGGCCTTTCGCTTGAAAGCCCTTTGGAATGTAATAAATTTTGATTCTTTGTGGGGAAATTACATGAGATGTAAATACTGGAATGACAGGGTCCTGTCTTCTATCAGTTAGAAAAGAATAATGCTTCGCCTTTTATGAAAGAGATCATGAAATATAAAGGAGTTTTTGTTGGCAACAGTCTGTGGCACATTGGTTGTGGGAACTCGAGTTTCTTTGCTTCTAATTGGAACTCTTCGACAGTGTTCTTGAGGACGGGTGGTTCGGAGGCTCAAGGGATTTGGCCCACGATTGCAGAGGTTAGGAGTGGGGATTTTGAGCTCGTTAATCCTGAGGTGAGAGTGTTGGCGAAATCTCTTTTTGATGGTAGAATTCAGGGGAGCGAGCGGGATATGGATTCTTGTATTTGGACCCCAGATCCAGATGGTCTCTTTAGTTTGCATTCGACGTATGAGCTTCTCCGTGATAAGAAAGGTAGAAATATGTTGTTTGATAAAAATCTGGTTGTCTTTTTTGCCTTCTAGAATCTCAGTTTTTGTTTGGAAACTTCGTTTAAAAGGTGTTCCAGTTGATGGGGAACTTCACAGATGTGGGGTAAATCTTGCGTCGAGGTGTTATTGTTGTGTTTCTCCTAGTGTTGAAACTCTTAATCATCTTTTCCTTGAAGGCTACATGGCCAAAGGGGCGTGGAGTCATTTTGAAGCCTTTTTTGATATATATATTAGGAGGCCAGCGAAAATCACCATGGTCTTGAGAGTTTGGTTTGGGAGATCGAATAAGAAATCTCAAGTCGGTTTGCTCTATTTTTTAACACCGATGTTTATCATCTGGGAAATATGGAAACAACGGTGTAGGCGTGTTTTTGATAATGGAAAGCCAAACGTGGTAACAGTTATTTTGCTCGTTAGGAGGATCATTGGTCTGGCGAATTCCATTTTTATTCCTAAGCGGGTGAGTGAGAACAAGTCCCCTCTTTTAGCCCTTGGTTTGCCTATTTCTTCTGTTATTACGAAGGCAAATAGAGTGGTATATTGGAACTCTCCCCTGGAGGGCTTGGTGTCACTTAATGTTGATGGATCTTCAAGGAAAACCAAAGCGACAGCTGGTATTATTATCAGGAATAGTTTGGGCGAGTGTCTGGTGGCTAAACAAGTCGTTCTGGATGAAAGTTCAAATAACTTTGTGGTGGTTCGAGCAGTTAGGGAGGGGCTTCAGTTGTGCAACAGTTTTTAATTCTCAAAGGTTTGCATTCAAACGAATTCTAAAATTGTGAGGAGCTGGTTCTATGAAGAATTTAAAATTTCGTGGCACTTGGAAAATGACTGGCGGGAGATTAAGAGATTGGCTTCTTGTATGGAAGTTAGTTGTGTTCACATTTTCAGGGAGGCTAATGCGGTAGCAGACGCTTTGGCGAATAGAGCTCAGGATGAGGGTGTTAGTCGTGTTTTTTGTGCCACGAATCTCCCTCGCAGGATTGCTGGTCTGGTCCTTTTGGACAAGGTTCATACCGCATATATACGTGTTCCTAAATGAGGTGCTTTGAAGCGCGATGGACCGTCTTAGGTTGCTATTTTTTCAATGGTGTTGGATGGCTTGGTTGTCTAGTGCGGATGGTGGTGTTGCGGTGTGACGCTGGGAAGAATAGTGATTATCCTGCGGGCTAGTTCAACAGAAAATTCACAAGGAATGATACAAGAGATTCGCCCAAAAACACAGAGAAATAACTCTAATGTCAACTAAATTACTCAAATCAAAGGTATCTCTAAAATCAGCCCACAAGCCGGGCTTTATAGCTAAAACTCGTGATTATTAGAATTTTACCAAAAATAGCAAAACCCCAATAATCATGCTAAAACAAAATACGTAATAAAAGAAATAAGCTGCCAGAAATCTGGCTCAAATTGGGTTCAGATCACTTCCTAAACAATAATTGAAATATTACCATAAAAGGGAAAAACTACTAAATTTGTGGATTCGGAAGGGAAAATGGTGGATTTTGGCTTCAAAAAGATGTGCAAAGAGCATAGCTCGTTGACCACGACGTGCGCGTTGAAAAGAGCTTTCCGAATTGGGGTCGTTTGCGCGATTCTGATATTCGTAGCCAAAGTTATGGCCAAAATACTAAAACGCACCCAAAACTGCCAAATTAGAAAAAAGATTATGATTTCATGCCATCCTTATGCTGATATGCTAATTCAAGATATCTTAGTGCTAATAACGTGCTATCTGAAAACTCAGTATCATCTGACTCGGATCCTCCTGCATCACGGTGGTGCCTGGCAGCGCTGGGATTTGCAGCTGGCAACAGGTGGTGGGCGAGGACCTTTTGTGGGTGCTGTGTATAAAACAGAGTTGCCAACTCTGTTTTCATATAGCACTCTGATTTTCAGGAGTTGTTGTCTTCAGCGGAGATGCTGCGAGGGGCGGGTTTTGAAAGATACAGTTGGGTGACAGGGCTGCAAGGTGCTGCAAGGTGGGGCAAGGTGTTGCAAGGTACTGTCTGGCTAGGTGCGGTGTGTTGTCCTGTTGGCAGTGCGCGTGGAGGTTAGGGACTGCATGAGCGATCTGCGTGCTCTGTTTCACTGGGCAGGCTCTGTTTGTGCTGGCCGCAGGATTCAAGTTGTTTTCTGGCAGCATGGTTCGCTGCTATGAGTGTTGGCGTTGTGCAAAACAGGGCTGCACACGCTCTGTTTCTGGCTCAGCGCCAGTGGGGTTGCACACTCTTTTTGTTTCAGCGTTATGGCTGCGATCTTTTAAGTTGGCTTTGTTGCTTCTTCTATGGTGTGTTGATATGGATAGGGTTTGCTTTAGGTTTTTCAGAGAATTTAGTTTTCTGTTTAGATATTTTGTGTGTCCACTAGTTTTTACTTGGGTAAAGTCGTAACATACCCCCGAAAGGTGTATAAGATTTTTATCAATTAATAAAGGTCTGACATCCCATAGTTTCCACTCCCCACTGGAGGTTTAATTTAATAAAAAAAAAAAAACCTACTCCGTTTATTTTTTGGACAGATTGCGCAACTTTAGTAAAAAGACCATAACTTGGTCACTTCAAAACATTTTCAAATAATTCAAATTGTGTTTATTAGATAACTTAGAGTAATACATTTTTTGTGTTTTATGATCTTGAGAATCGGTATCAATCAAGTGTATAATTTGGCCGAAAGTCAAGAACACTACCATGTTTTGTTTACTGGACAGATTTGAGCGACTTTAATAACATGATCATAACTTGCTCATTTCAAAACATTTTCAAATTGTGTTTATTAAGTAGCTCATAGTAATACATTTTGCATGTTTTGATGAGCTTGAGAATTGGACTCAATTGAGCGTATAAATTGGCTGAAAGTCAGGGAGAGTAAGCAGAATTTTTTCTTGGCAGTTTTGAGCGATTGTCGTAAAATGACCATAGGTTGCTCAAATGAGACCAATTCTCATGCTCATCACAACATGAAAACTGTATTACTTTGAGTTATCTAATAAACACAATTTGAATCAGTTCAAAATGTTTTGAAATGAGCAAGTTATGATCACTTTACTAAAGTCACTCAAATCTGTCCAGTAAAAAAAATAAGGTAGTGTCCCTGACTTTCGGCCAACTTATATGATCGATGGAGACCATTTCTCAAGCTCATCAAACAAAAAAATGTAGTACTATAAGTTATCTAATGAACACAATTTGAATCAATTGCAAATGTTTTGAAATGAGCAAGTTATGGTCTTTTTACTAAAGTTGCGCAAATCTGTGCAGAAAATAAACAGTGTGTTTGTACAATGCGAATGGGAGTCTCAAATTCGCCCAAACTTATGTGAATGTGAGACTTTCACTCGCATTGTCCAATACAAATGGGTGAAAATGCATACTGTCTATATTTTTTTCTTCAGATTTTTAGTTTTGAAGTTATGTTTTATGTCATTTTTGTTGAGGTTGCAAAAAGTTAGCCACGCTCAACTTCCCTTTCATTTGTCACTCTCAAGTCTTGTTTGTTGTATTGTAAAAGACATTATGAGACAATGTGGGTTGGTGAAGAGTGGAGAACCATAAATTTTCCATCTCTGCACTTAATTCTTGTTATATGCATGAAATTAGTCACGCACATTTGAAAGATACTTCCATGAATTAACATCATGAATGAGCAGGAAATTTGAAGAATTGTTTTGATGGAATAGCACGTTAAGGTTCCACTCAAATTGACAGTTGCACCTCCAGATGTGCATCAAAACAAGACTTGATGAGAAGAATAGGGGAGTTCCTACAAAGGGGGACAAAAGAGGAGAAGATAGAAAGAAGGTGGGGGTTCTTCATGAGAAGAGAATAGAATAATTGGAAGAAAAGAGAAGAGGGGAGGAGAGAAAGAAGGCTAGGAGGGGCTGTGCATTAAAAAAAAGAGGAGAATAAGAGGAAGAGAGGAGAGGGGAGGGGAGGATTTCCAAAATTATTCTTACGATCATAACGGCAACGGAAGCGTAATAACATGTTACCTTTATCCATCCTTTCTTTTATCTTGAAATTATTGGTTCATTTTTCAGATTCAATGCACTTGCAAATAGTTTGAATATTGAGCTTAATCATTTTCTCTTTGGACACCAACTCATGCATATATTTTGTTTGTTGAAATTTTGATAGAAACTCATTTAAAAACACTACATAATGTGGTGCCTGTAGGTTGTTTCAAACGTGACAATATATATACGAGGGTTTAACTTTTGGACCAAATGGAGTTTCCTTATGATGAGCTTATTATTTTGATGTTGTTTCTTTTTTACTTTTTTCCATTATCATGCCAAAATGTAACATTTTGTTAGCCTGGCCTCTTTTTGTTTGGATTTCGGTCTCACATTTGGGTGTAGGATGTATAAACTGCTTCGTCGTTACTACCATTTTTTAGTGATTCTAGTCGGATGGAGCTAATCCAGACTCGACTCAATTTGTAGATTCAATTTCTTAGAGCATTCACCAGTTGTTTTCTATGATATATGCAACTGATATTAAGAGTGAAGAAAACAGTATCCTATCCAGGTCTATAAAGTAAGTATTAGTCGAACTGTGAGAACAAAAGACAGTGTCATTATACACCAAATGTAAATGATCTAAATCTAGCAGCTACATTATACACCAAATGTTCAAAGCATTAATAAGTACTCGACAAACCAAATGCTATCACAATGATTAGTGAGGTCCAGAAAGACCACATCGGGAGCATCAAGTAGACGCTTCGACTTCTTGCATCCTCTGTCTAGAATCCATTTCGGAGCTTTCATGGCTAAATGTATATTTAGCTTGAAAACTAGACTTGATCTTTGGGAAATCCAGCTTTGTTCTCTTGTTAGCTATGTCAACACCTTGCCCATCTACTATATATTTAAATAAAAAAAAACCTCCGAGAGGGAGAGGCAACTATGGGATGCCAGACCTTTATTACTTAATAAAAATATTTACAATCTACTCAGGAGTGCATTACGACTTTACCGAAAATAAAAACACGAACTTAAAACATTTAAAATCTAAAAAGACCAAGCAAAAACAAGACATTATAATGCTAGCAAATTGCTCACCAAAAGACCCATACCAACTTCTCTGTACCTTCGAATCTGTCTGACGCCAAACAACACGTTTTCCACCTACCCATCTACTGTACATTACACTGCACAACGAGCAGAACCTATTCACAATGAGAGATGAGGTTTCAGCAAGAATGGTAATTAGTTCAGATACAGCTTTAGGTAGTTTACACCTGATAGATGGAAATCTATGGCTAACAAATTAAAGTACAAGAACAGATTATAATTTGAAATACTTACTAGTGCTCTGATAGTATATCGTCACAATAACATCCGAGTCCCTCAATTGACCAAGTAAAGTGCTGGTACGTGCTTCACTTTCCAATAGTCTTCACCTCCATCTTGATCAAGTCTCCTTGTGAAATCTTTTGGCATGTCATGGAAAGAAACAACTTTGAGGTTCATGAGGTGAGTTATGCCATCAGGAACAACCCGTAACTGCTCGCATTTTTTAATGCAAAGCTCTCTGAGCTTGGGCATTGCGCCTTCCTCTATTATCAATGACTGCAAGCTATCTAACATGGACAGCACCAAAACCTTGAGCTTTTGAAACCCCACAGCCTCAACATACAACTCCCCTCCATCATATGCATTGTTCATGAGACTAATATGCACTAGATTCGGCAATTCCTGAAGTACTTTCAGTGGTTCACCCCTTAACCTAGAAAAGTTCAGATTTATTTTCAAAAGGTTACTAAGCGAGGTAAGCCAGTTAGGCAGTTTCTCCAAGCGCCCACTTATATTCAATACTTGGAGAAGTGAAGGAGGAGATGATGTGAACTCTAAATCAAGAGCTTCGTTTTCTTCAAGTGAAGCTACAGCCAAAGACTCAAGGTGGTGCATCTTGGCAATTGAAGTACACAAATCTGACCCATTTTCTCTTCTCAAATTCCTAACATATAGAATTCTCATTTCTGACAGTTTTCCCAAATTTTTTATCAAATTGGTACCTGTGTTTATGTCAACAAATAGCAAAGTTTGCAAGGATGTCAAACATCCAATTTCATCTGGTATCTTAACTGTTCCCATGACTGGATAAAACATTGAAAATGAAGTGGGATCTTTTTGTATTTGACAAACGACAAGATGTCGCAATTTTTTTAGCTTTAGGATTGCAAGCGGCAATTCAACCACATTAGTTCCTTCAATTAACAACCCTTCAAGGTTTTGTAGTCTTCCAACACTATTTGGAAGCACTTTGAGATGTGTACCAATTAAGCACAAAACCCTCAAATTATATAACTTTGTAATTTCATGGGGAAACTTCTCCAAAGGAGAACCTGATAGGACCAATATCTTTAATAAGGAAAACCTAGAAAGAAGTTTGTGCATCAACAATATGAACAACTTATCCGATTTGAACAAAATAATTGATCGAACACTGGTTGACGAACTTATGTTCGCCATAATATCCTTTCTACCAACACTATTTTGGATTGATAGTCGTCGACTATTTTCATTTAAATTAGCAACACTCTGTTCATCCAAAACTTCACAAAAATCTTCGTCGACACATCTCGAAAGAATGAACTCACGCATTAAATCATGAACTTTGCATAACCTCAAATGGGTAAAAAATGGTGTTTCATGATCCACATGCACCAAATTTCTATTGATGAGTTGGTCAAGATAATCTTCTGCGACTTCTTCTAACGTTTTTCCTTTTTGTTTCTTGACAAACCCTTCTGCTATCCACATCAACATCAACAACCCAGAAGATATAACTGGCGGATGATCCTCAGGAAAAACACAAAAGTATAGAAAACAAGATTTAAGGTGACATGGTAGGTCATTGTAACTGAGGGAGATAACTTTCATTATACTTTTGAGGTTTGGATCTTCTTCGAGTTTAAAAGAAAGATTATCATAAAACTTCTTCCATTCGAAGATAGTCTTTTCTTTCATTAAAAGAACACCACCAATTGCCACAATTGCTAACGGCAATCCTCCACATTTTTTCAGGATTTTCTTAGAAATTTCCTCTAACTCTAGAGGGTAGTGTCCCTCAAAATTTGATCCAAATGCCTTGTTATAGAAAAGAACTAAAGCGTCTTCTAGAGTTAGGGGATGATGATAAAAAATGTGAATAGAGGATTCCACAGAAGAATAAGCAACTTCATCCATACGAGTCGTGATCAAGATCTTACTACCACAGTGGTTTTCAAGCAACGCATGTTTTAAAGAGTTCCACAGTTCAACGCTCCACACATCATCAAGAATAACAACATACCTCTTTGCATTGAGATACTCCCTTAGGCTTTCAATCAGCTGGGGCCTTTCCATTGTGCCAATCCCTAAAGGAAATGGCTCATTCCTTGACTCCTGGAACTGCGTGATCAATCTAATTAAGAGCTGCTCCATCTGGAATGATTGGGACACAGTGATCCAAGCACGACAATCAAAATGGTTCAGTACCATTGGGCTTTGGTACGCTTTCCTTACAAGAGTGGTTTTTCCCACTCCACCAGTTCCCACCACTGCGAAAACTGTCCGCTTTACTTCTCCTTCTACTAACCAGCCTATTAGTTTGTTTTTATGGGTTTCAATCCCGACCAATTCTGATTCTTCAACGTATAGGGCATCATCACGACGGTATTGCCAGGAGGTCGTGTTTTGGTTAGAGCTCGAACCTGCATCTTGATTGAGCTGATACTTGTCCCTTTGTTGACTAATCTCGTGCAACTTCATTTTGATACTTTTTACCTCCCTAGTGATCACTCGGCCAGAACTCAAGTGCTTGACATGTGCAAAAGTTTTTCGAATCCATCCAAGAAACCTAGGTTGGTGAGGGGACTGGTGAGGAAAACAAAGGCGAAACTCATCCAATACATCCTCCATCCGGAAGGCTACTTGTCGCACTTGTCTCACCCATATCTTGATTTGTTCATCTGTCTCTGCTTTAGCATCCGCGTCTCTTAGAAAGACTCGAATGACTTCCATTTCATCTTTGATTGATCGTATTTCGCTGCTGCATACACCTTTTAGCCTTTTGGCTTCTTCAACCAAAAAGGGAACCAAGAGGTCTACTACAACACCCACTGCAATCTCTGCCATTTCCTTCCCTTGACGAATAAACTGATACCAACGACTTACAGGACCTACGGTTTTCAGGCAAGAAATTCAAACTAAAAGATGAAGAATAAAGTGACCAACGAAGAATACAACAATGATCCAACAAAGAATATGAGGACAGTAAGAAATAAACCAGTAGAATAAAGGAGAGAAGAAAAACAGGATAAGCATTAAATAACATAAACATGCAAGTAATATCAATAAGATATCCATAAAATCTTTTAAAAGATCTTAACTTTGATCACTACAATCGATCGATCAAGCTCTAAGACAGTTTCCTGTTTGACACTTAGAGATACTCGAAGATCTTATCAGAGTGTGATCTTTGTTTTAAGTTAAGAGTTTTTGAGAAAAGAAGATATAAGAAAGGAATGCTTATATATTGAAAATAAACTGAAAATAGATACAGAGGAGACTTACTATGTACAAGAAGAGTCTCGAAGGAGAGGAAAGCTTACAATACTAGAGCTAAGGTTTACAGAGTAGGAGAGGGGTTCTAATCGTGTCTGTCTTGCTCTGGAAGAGCTTACATTTATTTATAGATAGAAGAGATGAGGAGATAAGGCTCCTTTTTGAGTGGAGGATGAGCTGTCGCTTGTCCTCATGTGTGAGTGGAGGTGGACTGTTGACATGTGATCAACTATTCACCTTTTGACTGTCGGCAGGTACTGTTGAAGATGCTTCGACTGTAGCTGCACTAATTGGAGGTACTGTGGCTTCACGCGGATGCCTTTGATAAAGAAAAGATAATGCTGTCGGGCTGTCTGGAGACTGTGGCCGAAAGCATTTTTGGAACCTTGTGACGGTGGCAGATACTGCCTTTGGTAATAATGGACATGGGTCCATTTCACAAATCTCGAGGATCAATACCAAAACAGTCATCTTCATTTTCATCAAGATTAACTGTTTGATCATCAGCTTCATCTGAACAAATCTGGGAGAGAGTTTCGATGAGCTGAGCTCTGGTTGGTTTAGCGGCAATAGCCATCATGACTTGCTGCTTGAATTGAGACATATTGGAAGAAGACTCGGAAGGAAGAGATCCGAGTTGCACTGGTGGTGTAGGAGACACCTCTTTTTTGGAGAAGAAGGCTGTAACACCTTCTTTAGTGACCTTAGAATGGTCGAACCTTTGCCACCATTTTACCTTGTAGCGTCGGCACAACCAAGAAGGCTTTGCTTTGGAGAGGGCACCTGGAGACTCGGGATTGGAACAGATATAATCCCAACATACAATCCAGGCCAGATTGAAACGAACAAAGAACCAGACAGAAAGAACCTGCTGATCAATAGGTTCAGGAGGCTGGTACTTATCTTTGAAGATATTCCATCCTTCTCTGACAGGGGAAGGAAGGATCTCAAGAACTGGACCAAAAGAACTCCACCATTGATGCTGGAACCAGAATGGTAGAACTTTGGCATTGAACTTTTTGCAGAAAAGAAAGAACCATGAATGGCCCGATTGATGAGGACTAATAAGAAATGCTCGTGTCCAAGCATTCTTATAATCATAAAAACTGTAGGTTTGAGGGACATAGCTCTGAGAGAGCCTCTTGTGAAAACGGGGATGTTGGCCCCATTCAGCTTCTGTCAGAACTTTGAAAATCTCACATTTGGAGAAAGTAATTCTGGAATTAGTGTCATCATAGTGATGAGTAACACTAATTGAATCAGAGTCTACCAGAATAAATTCATAGAATTCTCTGGTCTTGGTAGCATCAGACTCTTCATATTGTTGTTCTGGAGAGTAAAGATGCCTAGAGATGGCTAAGGGGTCAGAGATAAGAACTCTGAATTGAGGTTCAATCATACATAACAAGTCCAGGTTGGTCTTGTTGATGTACTGAAGGGGTGCCTGATTAGGCTTTGGAAATGAGACCAAAGAACTCAACTCTTTTTCATGATCAAGAGCTGAATACTTCTGGGTTAATTGAAGGGCATAAGAAAGAGGGGCTGAAGGCGGAGGAGCAGGAGGCTTCTTCGCATAACTGGCCTTTGATTTGGGCTTGGGAGATGAGTTTGAAGAAGAACTCATCTTTGGAGAAACTCACGGGAGAGGAAGTCTGCTAATGAGTTGTCTGCTCCCTTTATATACTTGATATCAAAATCAAATGCAGAAATCAAACCTTGCCATCTGGCGAAGATCTGTTTGGAAACCAAATTTAAAACATCTTTAGTTAAAATATCTTTTGCTGATTGGCAATCAATTTGCAATAAAAATTTTTGATTAATCAAATCATCTTGAAATTTCATGATGCACAATACGATCGCTAAAACTTCTTTTTTGACCGTAGAATAATTCATTTGAGGAGAAGTCCAAATACCAGAATGGTATCGAACTAATTGAACAGTAGAAGACTCAGGATTACGCTGTTTAAGGATACCACCATACCCTAGGTTAGACGCATCTGTCTCTACAATCTTGAAAGCATCGGGATCAGCAATTCCTAAACAAGGAAGACTTTTGACTTGACTTTTAACTTGACGGACTATAGAAGAATGGGCTTCAGTCCATGGGCTTGGATTTTTCTTAAGGCGAGAGTATAAGGGCTTAATCAAAACTCTAAGGCCTTGGTAAAAATCAGCAACATAATTTAAAGATCCAAGAAATCTTTGCAATTGGGTTTTATCCCTAATTTCATCTGGAAATTTATCAGCAAATTCAATTGTTCTTGAAATTGGGGTAATCATCCCATTGAAAATCTTGTGACCTAAAAATCTAACATTTGTTTGAAACAAATTGATTTTGGTTGGGGATAAAACCAATCCATTCTTTTTAATGCATTGTTCGAATTGATAAAGGTGTTTCCAGTGGGCTGGAACAGAATCAGAGAACACCAGTATATCATCGATATACACAATGGTGAACTGCGAGAATTGAAGGAGAATATCATTCATGATATTCTGAAACTCACTAGGAGCATTCTTAAGACCGAAAGGCATAACATTCCACTCGTAATGTCCAAAGGGAACATTGAAAGCGGTTTTATACCTATCTTTGGGATGAACCTGGATTTGCCAAAATCCAGATTTCAGATCAAACTTAGAGAAGACACAGGCATTGTGTAATCTCTTAAGGAGGTCTCTTTGAGAAGGAATAGGATAACGAATCCATTGAAGAACCTGATTTAAAGGTTTATAATTGATTACCAGACGAGGGCTTCCTCGTTCTAGTTCAGCTGCTTTGTTAACGTAAAAGGCGGCACAACTCCAAGGAGATTTAGAATCTCGAATGAGTCGTTTCTCTTTTAATGATTGAATTTCTTGTTTGCAGAATTCCATAAGTTCGCTATTCATTTGAATAGGGCGAGCCTTAGTGGGAATTTTTCTTTCATTAAATCCTGGTTCATAAGGGAGACGAACCACATGTTGAGATCTGTACCAAAATGCATTGGGAAGATTAGAACAAAGTTCATCTTGCAAATGTTTTTGGTATTGAATGATTTGAGATTGAAGTTTAGGTTCACTGATCTGGTCAGCTACCCTTTTATATTCAATTTCTTGCTTGAGAAAGTTTAACTGCTGTTGTTTGCAGATTAAACGATTCAGAAACATTTGTTTAGAAACTTGATTAAGTTCATAAACTTCTGATTTAAACAAGAATGGAAATTCAACCTTCGTACCAAGAATGGTAGTTGAAATACCTTGTTTGGAAACAGAAAAAGGAGAAATTGCATTGATAAAAGGCGTACCTAAAATCATCTTTTGTTCCATATTTTTAACAAGAAGAAAATGTTGCTTAATGCAAATTTTATCCTTGCAGATATGGGCATTTGTTAATTTAAATGCTATTTGAAGCTTTGAATTGTCTGTAGTATACAGACTCTGAGAAGTTTGTTTGAAGTATTGTACAGGTACAATACCTTCTTGAATACAATTCATATCAGCACCTGAATCGATTAAGGCGATCACTGATATGCTTGTTTTGTTATAAATATTTAAAGTTATAGCCACATACCATTTTTGAATGGTAACCTTATGTGGGTGAACCATCTTTTTATTTAAATTGCAGAGAAAATCTGCTTGTTTCTGTTTTGAAGAAGAGAGTGGCTGAGAAGAGGAACCTTCTGCATCATCTTTATCTTCAGGATCAGAAAAAGCGGGAAGATGATTTTCTTGCAACATTTGAATTTGAAGATCAGTTAAATTTTGATGTTGTTTTAACTGATTAACTTCTTTCTTAAGGTTATTAACCTCATGCTGTAAGTCTGACAGACTGACAGGAGAAGCACTTAACTTAGTTTGGTTAAACCTTCTGATGATATCTCTGTGATCATAAAAAGATGTGATCACGTCAGGAGGAGGTTTAGTTTGTGAAATAGATTGCTTTATGTGTTGAAGATATTCAGTCTTCAATTTAGGATCATCAATTTTATCAACAAAATCTAGCAGTAATTGTGACTGCTTGTTTTGAGATAACATATTGATTTTGGGTTTCGCAGAAAGATGGCACAAACATGCACCAGGATTACAATCACAAGATTGTTCAGAAGAATCAGAAGAGTCAGAAGAATAATTGAGGTTATTCATCTGTAGTTCTGGTTCAGAAGAGGAAGAGTCTGAATCAATCAGACAATTGAGAAAAATCTTTTTCATTGATTTGGGAACATCTAAGGCTTGGACTTTATGGGCCGTTCTACACTGTTTTGCATAGTGACCGGGCTGTCCACACTTGAAGCAAACGGGCCTCGAAGTGGAACCTTTCACAAAGGGCTTGGACTTATGTGTCCCATGATGTTTGGGCTTGCTATAGTACTGTTCGACAGGCTTAGCAGGCTTTGGGCCATAAGGCTGTTTGCGTTTGAAGTGTCGGGCTGGATTGGACCGATACTTTTGTTTGGAAGTTAAATGGTGTTTTGTGTTCAGATGGGCTGGATAACGAAAATCGTCAAACCCATACTGTTGGCAAAAATCACCTAACTCTTTGTGACCAGAAACATGTTGTTTCTTTAATTGTTTTTTTAATTTTAATTCATTACAAATTTGAAGGGCGCATTTATTGATAAATGCAATTAGATCACCAAATGTGAGAAGTTCGTACATGATATCACCTCCATGTTGCTCTTGGAGTTTTGTACGAATTGTTTCAGCAAAGAGTTCAGGAAGACCTGAAATAAACTTACGTTTCCAGAATGGATTAGCTGCATCAGTCTGAAGCATCACCCTCTTCATAAAGATATCTTTATAATATCTAAAATGACTGAGAGTTGGACACTTATGAGACATAAGCAGATCCTTGGCTTTACCTTGGTATTCATTTGGATTTCCTAAGAAATGTCTCAGAATACTTTGAATCAAGGTAGGCACACTGTCTGGAATGAAAGTTTCTTGACCAAGTTCATTCTCGACTTTGATTGGATGGCCATCAGGACCAATCTTTTTAGCAAACAGAATTTCTGTTTTTTCATTAGTAGTGAGGTAATTATCCCACCATCCTTTGATTAAACCGGAAAATCCTTGAATAATGACAGTTGCAATGGTGTGATCATCTTTGCCTTCTGCTCGATGAGTAGAAGCCATCATCACCATTTCTTGAGTGAGCTCAAGAATTGCATCTTCAGTAATGCCATCAATATTCCAAATATACAATTCTTTTGGAGAAAAAGAACCAAAGGTTTGAAGATTCCGTTCTTCAAACTGCATATCTGGGAATGAAGGTCTAGGATAGAAATTCCTAGAGACTGGCATTGGATTCTTCCATTTAGGAGTTTTGGATGCTGTTCTAGCATGCCTGATTGGATTAGCCTGGTACGGGATATAGTTTAATCTATCCAGTTCAGACATTGGATCAAAATCAGCACTTATGTCTGAATCACAGTCAGTCATGGCTGGATGAGACAAGGTATTGATTTTTAATCTTGAATCCAAGTTAAGGGCATCTAATTTGGCATCAATTGCTTTTAATAAATTTGTTTTAGAAGAAAATGTGTTTGGCGCCAAAGGGTCAGGGATTTGAAAGTAAACATTCTGTTTTTTCAATTCCTGTTCTTTGTTCACCTTTTCTTCTAATTGCTTCTTTTTCAGCTCGTTAGTTACAAGCTGGTCTTGAACCAGTTTATCACCAAGTTCAGATAACAAGAGGTTAGTATAATTATTCTATTGAATAATAGTACTAGCATAGTCATTTGTTTGATGAGAAAATGGAGAAGCAACATAATTTTGATTTGAAACTTTAAATTGAAGGTCTACCATGGGAGGTAGAACTGATCTTACAGTTTTCTTGTCTGTAGAAGTCCAGACTTTGGGAGTAACATTTAAAACATGAATTTGAGGGATATGAATATTGAAATACCAATCTAAGAAAGGTATATTCTCTTTCAATTCCTCACAACATTCATAGAAAGATTTGCTAAGTTCTTTGCGTTCTGACTCAGTTGTCTTAGCAATGAACTTTTCACGTCTTTCATCATTTTCAGAAGACAAGAAGTCTTGTTTGATTTTCTCTTTATTGAGTTTGAAGTTTGTTGTTAAACATTGAACCCTAGGAATCTGAAATTCCATTTCAGATTGAGTGGGTGATTGATTTGCTTCTGAAGTTTCAGGAACTTCATCTTGATTATAGACAGGTTGAGGAATCTGAGGATAATTAGGATTTGTCCTAATATTCCTTAATTGAAGATGGGGAAGAGTTTCTGGAGTAGGAACTCTTGATTGAAATTGAGTAGGAGCAGTTCTGAATGATGGAGACTCAGAAGATCTGCGTCCTGATTGGAACTTAGAAGGATCAAGATCAGTAATGCGAAGATCGCTAAACTGAAGCTTAACAGTCCCATCAGGGAGTGTATTGATCCTGTCTATTTGACTAGGAGGGAGACTTCTGGGAATAGAAGCTCCTTCAATGATCCAGGTTTCAGGAAGTGTGACCTGATCCCATTGTATCGTTCTGGGTACGATAACATTGGTATTCTGGTTATTCACTTCAAAAAGGATAGTGTGTCCTTTTTCATCAGCCTGAAGAGCACGAGGGCTCAATTGGGTTTTCATTGCTCTAAAAGTGACCTTATAGATCAGAGCAATCGGTTCAGAACCTTCAGCCATATCAAAGCCTGAAGTCTGAATGTTCAGAGTAAGTGTTTCAAGGATATTTGGGTCCTTGAGTGACACGGAGAAGTTGGGGTAGCAGTTGAAATAAACTGGACCCATAGAGAGTGAGGACTCTGCAATTCCAAGCAGAGAATCACTGAACTTGTTGTGTCTACAGTCGCGAAGAGCAACTAAGGCACAAGTGTCGAGTCCTAACCTAGTTAAAGGTTTTAGGGCTACTTGGATCAAACCGAAGTGAAGGTATTTGAAGTTTTCTTTAATTAAAGAATTGATTGTTTTGGAAGACAAAAGCTGTTTTGAATCTAAAGACTTATTGATCGGTACTGTCTGTTCGACAATACTGATTAAATCTTCAGTTTTTGAAGAAAAGATTGAATGGGTGATTTTATAAATCTCTTTTTGGGGGATTACTGGTATAGACCAGTTTTGTAAATCATGTTCAACTTCAGGGATTCTACCCTCCATCTTGTTTGAAGAACTTGACCTAGAACTATTAGTTCTGGAAAGCCTTGAAAACATAGACATCTTAACAAAATTGCTTAGGGAAGAAGGGGAACACTGTACTCGGACCACCTACAGCTGGAACACCTAAGTGGGACCACCTACCCTGGATCTCTCATCAGCGCACACCATGGCGACTTACACTAGATCTGGGTCCTAACGGCTGACCAACACTCTACACGGCTTACCAACGCTATCAACGGCTGACCAACAGTACCTTGGACTCACAATCCCTCCCGGGGCAAAAATGAAAAGGATGGCTCTGATACCAACGACTTACAGGACCTACGGTTTTCAGGCAAGAAATTCAAACTAAAAGATGAAGAATAAAGGGACTAACGAAGAATACAACAATGATCCAACAAAGAATATGAGGACAGTAAGAAATAAACCAGTAGAATAAAGGAGAGAAGAAAAACAGGATAAGCATTAAATAACATAAACATGCAAGTAATATCAATAAGATATCCATAAAATCTTTTAAAAGATCTTAACTTTGATCACTACAATCGATCGATCAAGCTCTAAGACAGTTTCCTGTTTGACACTTAGAGATACTCGAAGATCTTATCAGAGTGTGATCTTTGTTTTAAGTTAAGAGTTTTTGAGAAAAGAAGATATAAGAAAGGAATGCTTATATATTGAAAATAAACTGAAAATAGATACAGAGGAGACTTACTATGTACAAGAAGAATCTCGAAGGAGAGGAAAGCTTACAATACTAGAGCTAAGGTTTACAGAGTAGGAGAGGGGTTCTAATCGTGTCTGTCTTGCTCTGGAAGAGCTTACATTTATTTATAGATAGAAGAGATGAGGAGATAAGGCTCCTCTTTGAGTGGAGGATGAGCTGTCGCTTGTCCTCATGTGTGAGTGGAGGTGGACTGTTGACATGTGATCAACTATTCACCTTTTGACTGTCGGCAGGTACTGTTGAAGATGCTTCGACTGTAGCTGCACTAATTGGAGGTACTGTGGCTTCACGCGGATGCCTTTGATAAAGAAAAGATAATGCTGTCGGGCTGTCTGGAGACTGTGGCCGAAAGCATTTTTGGAACCTTGTGACGGTGGCAGATACTGCCTTTGGTAATAATGGACATGGGTCCATTTCACAAATCTCGAGGATCAATACCAAAACAGTCATCTTCATTTTCATCAAGATTAACTGTTTGATCATCAGCTTCATCTGAACAAATCTGGGAGAGAGTTTCGATGAGCTGAGCTCTGGTTGGTTTAGCGGCAATAGCCATCATGACTTGCTGCTTGAATTGAGACATATTGGAAGAAGACTCGGAAGGAAGAGATCCGAGTTGCACTGGTGGTGTAGGAGACACCTCTTTTTTGGAGAAGAAGGCTGTAACACCTTCTTTAGTGACCTTAGAATGGTCGAACCTTTGCCACCATTTTACCTTGTAGCGTCGGCACAACCAAGAAGGCTTTGCTTTGGAGAGGGCACCTGGAGACTCGGGATTGGAACAGATATAATCCCAACATACAATCCAGGCCAGATTGAAACGAACAAAGAACCAGACAGAAAGAACCTGCTGATCAATAGGTTCAGGAGGCTGGTACTTATCTTTGAAGATATTCCATCCTTCTCTGACAGGGGAAGGAAGGATCTCAAGAACTGGACCAAAAGAACTCCACCATTGATGCTGGAACCAGAATGGTAGAACTTTGGCATTGAACTTTTTGCAGAAAAGAAAGAACCATGAATGGCCCGATTGATGAGGACTAATAAGAAATGCTCGTGTCCAAGCATTCTTATAATCATAAAAACTGTAGGTTTGAGGGACATAGCTTTGAGAGAGCCTCTTGTGAAAACGGGGATGTTGGCCCCATTCAGCTTCTGTCAGAACTTTGAAAATCTCACATTTGGAGAAAGTAATTCTGGAATTAGTGTCATCATAGTGATGAGTAACACTAATTGAATCAGAGTCTACCAGAATAAATTCATAGAATTCTCTGGTCTTGGTAGCATCAGACTCTTCATATTGTTGTTCTGGAGAGTAAAGATGCCTAGAGATGGCTAAGGGGTCAGAGATAAGAACTCTGAATTGAGGTTCAATCATACATAACAAGTCCAGGTTGGTCTTGTTGATGTACTGAAGGGGTGCCTGATTAGGCTTTGGAAATGAGACCAAAGAACTCAACTCTTTTTCATGATCAAGAGCTGAATACTTCTGGGTTAATTGAAGGGCATAAGAAAGAGGGGCTGAAGGCGGAGGAGCAGGAGGCTTCTTCGCATAACTGGCCTTTGATTTGGGCTTGGGAGATGAGTTTGAAGAAGAACTCATCTTTGGAGAAACTCACGGGAGAGGAAGTCTGCTAATGAGTTGTCTGCTCCCTTTATATACTTGATATCAAAATCAAATGCAGAAATCAAACCTTGCCATCTGGCGAAGATCTGTTTGGAAACCAAATTTAAAACATCTTTAGTTAAAATATCTTTTGCTGATTGGCAATCAATTTGCAATAAAAATTTTTGATTAATCAAATCATCTTGAAATTTCATGATGCACAATACGATCGCTAAAACTTCTTTTTTGACCGTAGAATAATTCATTTGAGGAGAAGTCCAAATACCAGAATGGTATCGAACTAATTGAACAGTAGAAGACTCAGGATTACGCTGTTTAAGGATACCACCATACCCTAGGTTAGACGCATCTGTCTCTACAATCTTGAAAGCATCGGGATCAGCAATTCCTAAACAAGGAAGACTTTTGACTTGACTTTTAACTTGACGGACTATAGAAGAATGGGCTTCAGTCCATGGGCTTGGATTTTTCTTAAGGCGAGAGTATAAGGGCTTAATCAAAACTCTAAGGCCTTGGTAAAAATCAGCAACATAATTTAAAGATCCAAGAAATCTTTGCAATTGGGTTTTATCCCTAATTTCATCTGGAAATTTATCAGCAAATTCAATTGCTCTTGAAATTGGGGTAATCATCCCATTGAAAATCTTGTGACCTAAAAATCTAACATTTGTTTGAAACAAATTGATTTTGGTTGGGGATAAAACCAATCCATTCTTTTTAATGCATTGTTCGAATTGATAAAGGTGTTTCCAGTGGGCTGGAACAGAATCAGAGAACACCAGTATATCATCGATATACACAATGGTGAACTGCGAGAATTGAAGGAGAATATCATTCATGATATTCTGAAACTCACTAGGAGCATTCTTAAGACCGAAAGGCATAACATTCCACTCGTAATGTCCAAAGGGAACATTGAAAGCAGTTTTATACCTATCTTTGGGATGAACCTGGATTTGCCAAAATCCAGATTTCAGATCAAACTTAGAGAAGACACAGACATTGTGTAATCTCTTAAGGAGGTCTCTTTGAGAAGGAATAGGATAACGAATCCATTGAAGAACCTGATTTAAAGGTTTATAATTGATTACCAGACGAGGGCTTCCTCGTTCTAGTTCAGCTGCTTTGTTAACGTAAAAGGCGGCACAACTCCTAAGTCTTTAGATTCAAAACAGCTTTTGTCTTCCAAAACAATCAATTCTTTAATTAAAGAAAACTTCAAATACCTTCACTTCGGTTTGATCCAAGTAGCCCTAAAACCTTTAACTAAGTTAGGACTCGACACTTGTGCCTTAGTTGCTCTTCGCGACTGTAGACACAACAAGTTCAGTGATTCTCTGCTTGGAATTGCAGAGTCCTCACTCTCTATGGGTCCAGTTTATTTCAACTGCTACCCCAACTTCTCCGTGTCACTCAAGGACCCAAATATCCTTGAAACACTTACTCTGAACATTCAGACTTCAGGCTTTGATATGGCTGAAGGTTCTGAACCGATTGCTCTGATCTATAAGGTCACTTTTAGAGCAATGAAAACCCAATTGAGCCCTCGTGCTCTTCAGGCTGATGAAAAAGGACACACTATCCTTTTTGAAGTGAATAACCAGAATACCAATGTTATCGTACCCAGAACGATACAATGGGATCAGGTCACACTTCCTGAAACCTGGATCATTGAAGGAGCTTCTATTCCCAGAAGTCTCCCTCCTAGTCAAATAGACAGGATCAATACACTCCCTGATGGGACTGTTAAGCTTCAGTTTAGCGATCTTCGCATTACTGATCTTGATCCTTCTAAGTTCCAATCAGGACGCAGATCTTCTGAGTCTCCATCATTCAGAACTGCTCCTACTCAATTTCAATCAAGAGTTCCTACTCCAGAAACTCTTCCCCATCTTCAATTAAGGAATATTAGGACAAGAAGAGCTGAGAAAGTGAACTCTTCCAAATGGTAATCCAAGTGAGCTAATTAATAACTACTACTACAGCCAAAGACATACTGGCAAGTTTCAAAATTGGTTGGCTGAAGACCAAAATGGAGCCTTGTAGTGTTGATAAAGTTTTCTGGCGAATCAGACTACTACACTACACTACACAAGTAGTCTATGGAGCACTAGGCCAAGTGCTTGTCAATTCTTCAAAGGTAGACTTCTGTGTTTCTTGTGCAAAGTCAGATCTTATCGTTTGAATTATTATGTACTTTGAAAATTTTGCAAGCCTTAGTTTATATTTTAGTTAAATATAAAAAGTAGACTGCTTGAAGTCAGTTCAATTCTATTGTGATAATTATATTTTAGTTTTCATGTGTGTGACGGACCACTATCTTACATCTCCCAATTCCTTAGTGAAATTTTGGAAAGATGATAATATTTGGTTTATTATCGTAAAGTAGGGGTTACTTTTCTTTCCAGAATAACTCGATCATTCACACACGTATCCCAAAAAAAAGATTTGTAAGATAGTTTTTCTTATTTATTTATTTATTTATATAAAAATTTGTTGTGCACTTAGGCTCCGCTTGGTACACACCGTAAAGTAATGCTTTTACATTTTTTACGGACGATTACACAAATATCGGCGCTTGGTATGATTTGCAAAAAATAGTTTGTGGAATTCTAATTCCACACCTACGTATCTTGTAGTTAAGTAATCCTGCAAATCTTTACGGGTTAAAATCTCATGTAAAACTTTGCAAGTCTCACTCTTTCCTTCAACTTCTACTCAGACGGTCCAACTTTATGAGGAAACAAGTTTTTTTAAAACTCTTAGCTTGTATGGAAACTGTGAATCAGCTCACGTATTTCCTTCTTTTTCCTTTCTCTCATCATGGTTTTCAAATATTGTGTGTCCTTCGGTTTTGTTAACTCTTATTCTGTTTTTGTTTTGTTTTCAGCAAACAATTACTCTTTGATTATATTTTCATTGGTGTTTGATATCATATTTTGACATTAAATTATTAGTCATTATTGATAATAAAAAAATTATGTATGTACATCTATATATTATTATTCAAAAACTCTTTTTATAAAACTAATGAATAATAGTATTGGGGAAGAATGAATTAATTATAATTGTTTTTCAATTTTTATATAGTTGATGTTTGCATAAATGCAATATCCAGGCCAACCAAACAAACATTGAGTGTATGCATTATTTTTCATTAATTGTTACCAAGCAGTTGTAAAGCAATGCACTGCAAATTAATGCATATGCAAACTAATGCAAATGCAAATGCAAAAATTTGTAGAATGCAAAGTTTTACGATGTACCAAGCGGAGCCTTAGTGTGTGGACAACAAAGTTCACTCTGCATACACTATGTGCACATTGAAAGTTCACTATGCACTCAATAGTGACTCATCATGTGCACCTATTTCAGCCGTCGAATTCAGGTAAAACCAATCTAACAGCTCTCTCTCTTTCCACTAACTTATTACAAATTAAACATCACCTATTACAAATTAAACCACATTTTTCACTTTTATTTTTCACAAAAATCTACACAATTCAACACACATCTCGAGAAAATCAAAATTGTCCAAATTTAATAGAGCACACATCTTTAGGTAAATCTAACCGTCCAAATTTAATATTACAATAATCTCGAAAAAAAAATCTATGTTAACGCTTAACTAGGAGGTCCTTAACAAGTGAAGGTCCTTTGCACAAATGACCCATATATTTTAATTAGCACCTTAAAGGACTGCCAGTCAAAGGTTTAACCAACTCTCGCCCAATAGCCTCCCACAAGTTCCACTCTATAGTGCATACAAGCCCACACCCAAAGGAACAGGCCCCAACTTAGTTCCGTAAAATAAATGTAAACTCCCAATATCTTAGGAACAGGCCCCAACTTAGCTGCACAAAAGAAATGTAAACTCTCAATATCTTAAACAGCTACTTATGAATTCACGATCTTACTATACAAGGATCATAACTAACTTCAAAACATCCAATAAGATTTGTATCTGTTTTTGTAAAGTTTATCATGAACGTGACGACGTTCAAATTACAAGTAGTCTCCTATTAAAGCTCAAATTTACTTTATACATTTACAAAATTCAAAGTGTTAGAATAGCTTGATCATCAGTGATACAAATTGAAACGAGTAATGCTACAGTGCCCGGTCATCTGTGTCGTTTTTGTGTGTGCCTGAATAGTACCAGGCACATGCATTGTTGATGTTGCCGGGAGAGAAATCAAACAAATACACATTGCTCTTCTAATACACATTGCATCAATACCTACAAGTTTTCACTACCACATCAGCAAGGCACATCCAGGCACAGATGACAAGGCACTGTAGAATTATTCAATTGAAACATTAGCACCAAACCGAATTTCCATTTCCTTCTACGAAAGAGTACGCAAAACAAAAACCCAAATTTTCATCAAGACACAAAATCAAACAAATAGCATGTATGTCGAATTCAACTTCAAATTTCAAACCCATTTCTTCTAGGTGCAATCTCATCCAATCAAAACCAAAAACCTATCCAAACCATAAATCAATGAATTATGCTGCGATCAAATTGGGGATCATTTACAATCAACTGAATCACATAAAAGCTATAATCTTTTTGCAAATATTCAGATACCCAGAACCAGAAAACAAGGGTAGACGAAATGGGTACACGAGAAAGTGAGAAAAATATATATAGCGAGAGAGAGAGACGAACCAGCGTAATTGAGGGTGTATGACAATCCGTTGCATCCACGAGCCTTGACACCAAGCTTGAGGAACTGACGCTGACGTTGTTGTAGCAATTCGCGTACTCTAGCAGCCGCGGCGTCTGATAGGCTCAAAGCTTGCCTTCTCACCGCCGAACCTGCCCTCTCTGCCGCTTTAGCAAGAACGGAAGCCATCATTCGTCACTTTTCTTCTTTCTTTCTTGGCTTTGGCTCGCCTATCTGGGTCGCGTGGAGAACACACGCCTTGATAAGTTTCCCGTTACGCAAAATGGCGTGGCCTCTCCACCTAGCGAATAAAAAGGGCCAATTCGATGAGCGATTATTTCGAATCAGAGACGGTGAGGGAGAGGGAAAATGAACATTAGGGTTTGGTTGGGGGTTTCGATTGGATTGAGAAGAGGAGAGATTGGGAGATGCAGCGCAACAGAGGACAACCAAGGTATGAGAAAGAAGAAAGATGGCGAGGGGAGAGAGGCTGCTTGATGTGGAACGGCCGACTTGGCGAGGGGTTGGGTTTGCACACAGTCGCGAGCCTTTTGCAGTAGGGGTGGGCATCCCATCCCGCGATCCCGTTCCCGTCCCTGCTCGATTTTTTCGGGTCTTAATGGGATTGAATAATTTCATCCCGATCCCGTCCCGTCCCAATCTAGAATGGGATGGGATGAAGATTTTTAATCTCGTCAATCTCGTCCCATCCCGAGCTAATTTTTTAATATTTATTATTAATATTTTTATTTATTTATTTATTTTAGGATTGCAATATTAGTGTAATTGAAGAAAAATGAATTTAGTTGAAATCAGTGTAATTGATATTAGTCTATATCTGCAACTACTTGATATTGATTTATTTCTAGAATTCTAAATAAATTATTTAATTGCAAACTCTTTAAAACTCAAAATGGGATTGCTAACTACATTAGAGATTTTATTTCGTGTCAAGACAATGAATTTAATGTCTGTTTTTTTTAAGCAATAATGAAACATTCTTCTTAGCACCCAAAATCTACTCATCATTTTGTTCACTATTCGAAACAGTAGAGCAGATCCATCATTGCCATTATACTGTCTACATCTTAGTCATTCAAAACTCTGCAGAAATCTTAATTACAGAGTGAATTTCAGCTATCATTTATGGTAGTTTATTATAATGTTGCATACTCAATCCAAGGCTATCATTTACGTGTAGTTTAGCGAATTGCCTTTGCCTATTTTCAACTAAGCAAATTGGGTCTTGGGTAAGCAGTAATTTGTCAAAAAATGAGAGCACGCTGATCTCGACCCGTCCCGTCCCGTCCCGTCTCGATCCCGTATGAATGGGATGGGATAGGGATGGGTCTATCTCGTTCCATCCCGTCCCGTGCCCACCCCTATTTTGCACACTCGACCCCTAGAATTTTCGCTCACCTTTTTAACAAAGTAAGTATACAGTGCCTGGTGTTGTGACTGGTGGCCACCAAGCACACCACCAGTGCACTTAAGTTTTCTCCTTTTAACAAGTCCAGGGAGCCAGGTCAGGCTCTCTACACTTCAACATTATGAGCATCTCTAGGATGGTGGAGGGTAGAGAGCTTAGCCTGACTCTCTAGAATTTGGGCCTTTTTAATCGTGATCAACTGATCAAGGACTGCGATTTCATTTTTTGAGTTAATTTGGTGTCCTGATTTTGAAAAAGATTTTGAGAAATATTTCGTTGTGAAAAAAATGTAAAATTTCGAAGATACAGGAGATATGTATAATGCAAGGTATATGAAATATGTGAAAAAAAAATGTAAATAAATAGATCTATTAAAGACATTAAATGAAGCCTAAATATCGATAAATAAAACAAACATGAAATCAATATCATCATCATCAAAAGCTCATTCCCGATATTTTCGGGGTCGACCACATGGATTTTGGTTCTCTAAGTAATGCGGTCTTCCCACATATCATCGCCTAATTCAAACTCAATGATGTCTTCATTCACTGCCTTCATCCAAGTTTTCAATGGTCGTCCCCTCCATTAACTTGTCAATCTAAACATTTTCTAATTGGCGTCATGTTTGGTCTCCTCCGCACGTGACCAAACAAAGTTAAACGTTTTTCTCTAATTTTGTCCTCTATGGGCGCTACACCTAAGTATCTCCTAATTCATTCATTCATAATTTTATCCTTACAGGTTTTACTACACATCCATCTTAACATACGCATTTATGCTACTGTCATCCTATGTGTATGTTGTCCCGTAATAGCCCAACATTTTGAACCGTATAGCTTGGTTGGTCAAACAATTGTCCTATAACATTTCCCTTTTAGCCTTGCAATCATCCTTCTATCGCATAATACTCCTGACGTCATTCTCCATTTCAGCCAACTAGTTTAATCCTATGGTTTACATCTTCTCCAGTAGCCCCATTTTTTTGAATTATATATCCTAGATATCGAAAAGCCTCACATTCTGAAACATCCATGCCTTCTATCTCAATTGCATTACTTCTTCCTCGAGATTCACAATCAAAGTTGCACATTAGATACACCATCTTCAAACGACTAATTCTAAAACCCTTACTCTCTAAAGCCTCCCGCCACCTATCTAGTTTTTGACCTAAACTTTCACTAGTCAATTAAGACAATATCATCTGCAAATAACATGCACCAATGTACATCTTCTTGTCGATGTCTCGTCAACTCATCCATGACCAAAGCAAAGAGGTATAGACTTAAGTCGACCCTTGATGCAGTCCTACTGACATTGAGAATTCACTGGACAACCCACCCATTGAGCAAACACTTGTTACCGCCCCTTCGTGCATATCCTTAATGATATCGACATAACATTGAACAAAGACATAACATTGAGACACTTTGTTCATTTTAAGCACCCACCAAATTAACTCCCTGGGGACCCTATTGTAAGCTTTCTCCATATCAATAAAAATCACATGCAAACTCTTACGTTCCTCTCGATATTTTTCTATAATTTGTCTCAGCAAGAAGATGGCCTCCGTTGTAGACCTACTCGGCATAAATCCAAATTGATTCTCCGAAACCTGGGAAGTTCTAAATATCTCATTTGTTCTTATATATTGGTACCACAATGTTATATCTCCACAAATCTGGCATTTTTCTAGTTTCTAAAATCCTATCAAAAAACCTAGTTAGCCATTGAATCCCAACTTCTCTCTGACATTTCCACTCTTCTGGTATATCATCCGATCCAACTGCTTTCTCTGTCTTCATTCCTTTGAAAGCTTCACTCACTTCTGTAACACTAACTATGCGATGGAACACGCAGTGTGTCCCTTCCTGTGAAGTGTACCTCTTCAAGTTTAACTCCTCTACATATGTTCCATTGAGTAGGTTCCAAAAGTAATTCCTTAATCTATCTAAAACAGTTTTATCCTGTGATGCGCTATTTTAATAGCACACAACTTAATACTCTGCTTTTGTGATTGTAGTATAGAATAAGTAGGGATCGTTCTGGACCGGGGATTAGAGGGCTTGCCAATTAACACTAAGAATACCTAAAAGGTAACTAACAATCTAATTAATTAAATAATGGGGGATTGGATTTTCTAAATTAAACTATGAAAATAACTACGAAAATTACTGTAAAGATAATAAAACTAAAAGGATGACAAGATGATAAATTAGCTAAGGGTTTATCTCCACACACCAAACATATGCTCATAAATCAATCTTCAATAATCACTTGCTAACTCGTGAAAGACAATGCTCAAGATTAACCGTGATAAGCACTGCATTAATCTTATTATTTTCCCAAGTTCGTTGAATTAAACTAAGCGTCGCTTTCAAACTATTCTTATCATACTATCTAATCAGGAATTGCAAGTTAAATAACAATCCAAGATCATTAAGTTTGTGGAAAATATGAACACTGACTAGGCAATTACAAGTATGATCAGCATTTTGTTCTTACCTAGGTTTTGACTTAACCTTACCAACGTTCCTTGGTATTTACTACTTGTGAGTAAGAATTATAACAATTAGGTGTAATTCTTCTATACTCTAGCCCCAGATCCTAGCATGCTTACTAAGTTGGCCACCTTAACAAACATACAAAGAAAAGTTCTCTATAAAGTAGTTAAGCAAAACACAATTACTAATAGCAAGGAAAATTAAATTCAATTAATTTATAAAACACATGTTCGGGGCTTTGAATCCACCTTTAACTAAGAGAAGTTTAGCTAGACATATTAATCATGTTCGAATAACAATACATAATTAATATCAAACTAAAATAAGTAAAGAGATTAGAAGGAAAGTTGTCGCCTGTGCGTGGTGGTACTGAGTGGAAGTTGGGGTGCGAATAGCGTAAAGTATCTCTTCCTTCTCCTTCTTCACGCGATCTGCCCTCTTCGTGATCTACTCACTTCTCGCTTCTTCAGCTCCTGATCTCTGCTTCTCTTCGTGTGCGTGATTTTGGATGGGTTATGAGGCTGTGATTAGGGGTAGCTGCTCACACTTTTTAATGGATAGCTCTTTGAGCTTTGGCATTGCACCTTTCTCTATTGTCAAGGACTGTAAGCTATCTAACATGGACAGCGCCAAAATCTAGAGCTTTTGAAAACCCCCAGCCTCAACATACAACGCCCCTCCATCATATGCATCGTTCATGAGACATATATGCACTAGATTAGGTAAACCTTGAACAAGTTTCAGTGGCTCATCCCTTAACATATAAAAGTTCAGGTTTATTTTCGAAAGGTTATTAAGCGAGGCAACCCAGTTTGGAAATTGATCCAAGCGCTCACATAAATTCAATGCTTTAAGAAGTGGAGGTGGAGATGACACGAACTGTAAATCAAGAGTGTCGTCTTTAAGTGAAGGTACAGCCAATGACTCAAGGTGGTGCATCTTGGCAATTGATGTAAACAAACCTAACCCACTTTCTCTTCCCAAATTCTTAGCAAATAGAATTCTCATTTCAGACAATCTTCCCAAGCTTTTGATTAAATTGGTACCTTTGTTTATGTCACTTCATACCAAAGTTTGCAAAGATGTCAAACATCCAATGAATACCTTAACTGCTTCCATAACTGGTTGAAATATTGAAAGTGAAGTAGGATATTTTTTACTTCACAAGCTCTAAGATGTCACAATTTTTTAAGCTTTAGGATTGCAAGCGACAATTCAACCACCGTAGTGTCTTTCAAGCGACTACACTTTAAGGTTTTGTAGCTTTCCAATGGTATTTGGAAGCATTTTATGTATATCTCTTAAACATAAAATCCAAACGATATATGTAACACTCTTGTGTTGGCGGGCCTGAGGCAGGTTATCTTGTGTGGGTGGGCTATAAGAGTTGGAAGCTACCAAATGTGGGTGGGCAACCAAGGGGAGTCATAGTCCCACATTGCTTGGGCGAGGGAAGGGGATGTGCTATATATATATATGAGAGTTTGAATCCCCATGATACAATGCATTTTAAAGTCGTGCGGGTCTTGGGTCAAAGAGGACAATATTGTACATGTGGATTGGGTCGTTACAAAATGATATCAGAGCCGAACCCATCCGAAAGGGCTATGAGAGCTGCCATGCTACAAGTGTGGGTGGGCAGTCTAAGGCTGGAAGGTTACCAAGGGAGAGTTGTTATCCTACATCGCTTGAGTGAACGAAGAGGATGTGTTATATATATATGCAAGTTTGGATCTCATAATACAATGCGTTTTAAATAATGTTCTAAAAAACGCTAGGCGGTAGGCGAGGGACTAGCGCCCAGAGGACTTGGCGGAGCCTAGGTTGTTTATTTATTTATTTATTACAATTTATAAATTATAAAAATTAAGCATAATAGCATATAAATTACTTCTAATTCAATGCCTAGATACATATGCAAAATATATTAAAAAAAACACCGTCTTAATTTTTAATTTTTGTCAAACTAAAAATAAATAAATTTCAAAAACCCACCTAGGAGGCCGCCTAGCCCACCTAGCGCCCAAGCCCCGTCTAGGCGGCCGCCTATACTGATTTTTAGAACACTTGGTTTTAAAGCCGTGTGGGCCTTGAGCCCAAAACGGACAATATTGTACTACAACGCCCAAAGCGGACAATATTGTATCACGTGTATCGTGTCATCACAATATAACTTTGTAATTCACAAGGAAATTTCTTGAGAGGCGCACTTGGTAGGTCCAATATCTTCAATAAAACAAAACTAGATGGAAGTTATGTATCAAGAAGATGGACAACTTATCCAATTGGAACACAAAAAGTGAGCGAACACTGGTCGATGAAATTATGTTCTCCACCATGTCATCCTTTCTAACAATACTATTTTGGATTGACAGTCGTCGACTACTCTCATTTGAACTGGTAGTGAAGGGTTTACCGACGTCAGATAACACGTACTAAGCATAGTGAAGGGGGCCAAAAAAATCAGTCTTTTGTGTATAATAAACACGGAAAGCAGTCGAAGAGCGTAGAGTCGAAGTAGGTTTACCGCCCAGTTCTGAAAGAGGTTGCGAATAAAGACAAGAAAGCGGGTGTGAGCGGAGCAAAGGACGATAGAGGGGCCGAGATTTCCATCCAGGATGTGCTAATGAATACGAAAAAGGTGGAAAAATCATTGCCTGTAGGTGAGGACATGGTACAATCAAATGCTTTTGCTGTGTTAGCTTATTTGGAGCAAGATATGGAATTAAGCAATAGGCCGACTAAGGTAAAAAGAGTGGGAAACAAATTAAATCAGGAAGTTGAGATCACTGTGATCAGTTTAGAAAGAGACAGTTTAAAGTCTCCTAGCAAACCAATCGATGAACTCAAAGCAGTTTCTAAATCTGGGTCTAAATTGATTTTGGCCAAGGTAAACACAGGAAGTTAATGGTCTGTCTCATTTAGATTCTGAGATGAATGAGGAAGGTAATTTAAATAGCAAGATGTTGCAGCAAAGGAATCATATCGGTGACAAAGGTGCTAACTTGGACATTTCTAATTTGGACTTAGCACAAGGTGCTAAGTTAGAATTAAAATCAGAGTGTAACGGTGACAATGGCATGGATTTGGAAGCTGTTTCGGTTGGCAATGGACTTGATATTATGAGTTCGATGGAAATGAAAGTTTCCAAGTTTAAATCTGATTGTAAAGATGCTGGGTACACCGATTCTGAGATTGAAAAAGCATTGCAAGCTGCGTCGGAGGAGGATTTAACTAGGAGCGGGACACCGTTTAATACAGGAATGCAGCCAGCGAATCTGGTTGTGATGGAGGTCGAAACAGAGTCTGGAATTGCTGCTGTTGGCAGCGTGAATGCAGGGGAGGATGCTGTCGTGAATGTAGGGAAGGTTGCTGCGGTGAATGCAGGGGAGTTTGCTGTCGGAACTGCTGATGCTGGGGGACTTGCAGGCAGGGGATGTACGTCCTGGATCAATGGGTGTAAGTCCTGGTCATGAGGATTCGAAGGTCAGTCCGGCTATTGTGAACTATTTGGTTCGTAACACTAACAACGAAAACGAACAGGAGTCCAATACCTACAATTTGGATGAAGAAGATTTTGATGAATACACAATCAGGTCAAGAATAGTGTCAGGTTTAAAGACAGACCACATGCGATTAACGAAAAGATTCGATAAGAGGAATATGACAATAGAAAACAAGATGGATCACGACTATTTCAAAGACTTCACGGTTTTTCCTCGACGATCATCTAGAATGAAGAAACATAACAACAAGTATAGGTTTTGACTAGGGGTTTGGTCAGTCTAGATGATATATTTTTCTTGTTTATGTTTTTCCTTCCCAATTTGTTATTATATCCCATTTAGGGACAAGTAATTAAGGTTTGGCATCCCATATCTGCCTCTCCATAGTGGAGATTTATTAGAAAAAAAATAAAAAATAAAAAAAATAGTCAAGATAGTCTTCTGCAACTTCTAATGTTTTTCTCTTTGATTTCTCACAACTTCTTATAATGGCTTAATGTTTTTCTCAGGGAAAACACCAAAGTATAGAAAACAAGATTTAAGGTGAAAAGGTAGATCATGGTAATTGAGGGAGATAACTTTCATTATGGTTTTGAGGTTTGGATCTTCTTCAAGTTTTAAAGGAAGATTATCATGAAACTTCTTCCATTCTAACACGATATTCTCTTTCGCTAACAAAGTTGGCCCCTTGAGCAATCCAAGCTGATCTACAAGCAAGGCGACTCAATGCTTATTTATACATTCTTTGATTGAAATGTTGTTGACCTAAGATGTAATCTTTGGATTGCATTTAGGTTTTCTGGTTAAGTTGATTTCTAAACTAGCTTTCTAATCTTGAATTAGGTTTATTGTGAATATAAACTAGTGTGACAAGTGGACGAATTGATGTATAGTTGTAGTCTATAGATATTGGAAATCACTTGTTAGCTACAATTCATAGTGTAGAGTAGCTTGATCTAAATAATCGGTTAGCCAGAAGAATGAAAACATTAGTGGAAAGATCTGTTTTTTTATCTGCCTGGAGCGATGAAACTTTCTCTAGTTCATCCTCGAGTCCTTTCGAATGAAACACATGTTGAATCAGATTACTTCAACACACAAGTAGTCCATGGAGCAGAAAGTCAAGCTAGTCAATTCTTAAAACGTAGATCTTCTTTCTTCTTTTGCAAAGTCAAATTTAATGTAACTTGAAACTTTTGTCAGTCTCGACCGTTGGGAAGACTCACAAATATATCTGGAGTATTATAATAAGAAGGGTGGAATGAAGAATGAAGAGTGTCTTCTCATTTTTCTCTCCACCTTTCATACTTTTTTAAATCCCATCTCAAACATCTAAAACATCTAGACTATTATAACGACAAAAGCCTTGGATGAACAATGACACAGTCTTCATCTCTAACTTTTAGTTTTTGGTTTTGCCCTCCCAATTTATTTGAAGTTACCCCAATTATCTGTAAACTATAAATAGACTATTAAACCTAACTTTTGATAGACACCATAATTTGTTAACAAGTAAACTCTCCGATGCAAAGAGAAAACCCCGGGACCTATTCTAGCAAAAAAGATTTCACTATGACTTTAATAATTAGATTACAACCTCCCTACTCAATTAGGAGTTTCACCAATTCTTAAGAGAACTGGCAATCTCTTGGTTTACTATATTCTTTACCTATTAAACGGTACATTAGAATCAACAATTGATAAATAACCGGATTGAAGAACCCTAGAAAAAACAATTGGAGGAAAGAAATTCGGATGGTTTGATATTATGGTTGAAGCTTCACAAACACCCCTCGATCTTCTTTTCAATACACAGAGAGATCTCATGCCCCCCAACCATTCCCTCAAACCCACAAAGAGCCAAACCAACTGAGAGAGAAGCACAAAAAATGTTTTTTTTTCTCCTTTTCTTTCATTCTCTATATTCTTAGTATAAGTTGGTCCAATTTTTCCTTATTATAAGTTGGTCCAATTTGAAATAAGCCCTCCAAACATGAGAGCAACGCCCAACACTTAAAGTGGTAGAAGTGACCATAATATAAGAATAAATTCATTTTTGGTGAATTGCCGATCGAATTAAAACTTCAATCTTTAAGCTTCGAGTATAGTATGTTTTGATCAATTTCCCACTGGGATACTGTAGGTTAAGGGAAAAGAAGCCGATCAGAATATCAATTTGCTATACAAAGTAATTGGGTCATGAAAATATTAAAGCAAAAGAATAAATTTTGATGGTTCGTAGAAAGAAGTGAATGGATCACCTCAGTGATCTTCTGGGCAGTACAAGGATTTCCAAAATTATTCTTATAATGCATCAACTTGTTCCTATGATCATAACGGCAAAGGAAGCGTAATAACGGGTTAGCTTTATCCATCCTTTCTTTTATATTGAAACTATTGGTTCATTGTTCAGATGCAATGCACTTGCAAATAGTTTGAATTTAGTTTAATCATTTTCTCTTTGGACACCAACTCATGTATATATTTTATTCGTTGAAATTTTGATAGAAACTTATCTAAAAACACTAGATAATGTGTGGTGCCTGTATGTTGTTTCGGACATGACAATATATATACGACGGGTTAACTGCTTCGTCATTACTACCATTTTTTAGAGATTCTAGTGGGATGGAGCTGATCCAGACTCTGGCTTAATTTGTAGATTCAACTTCTAAGATCATATACCAGTTGTTTTCTATGATATGTGCAACTGATCTTAAGAGAGTGAAGAAAACAGTAGTGTCCCTCAAAATTTGATCCAAATGCCTTGTTATAGAAAAGAACTAAAGCATCTTCTAGAGTTAGGGGATGATGATAAAAAATGTGACTAGAGGATTCCACAGAAGAATAAGCAACTTCATCCATACGAGTCGTGATCAAGATCTTACTACCACAGTGGTTTTCAAGCAACGCATGTTTTAAAGAGTTCCACAGTTCAACGCTCCACACATCATCAAGAATAACAACATACCTCTTTGCATTGAGATACTCCCTTAGGCTTTCAATTAGCTGGGGCCTTTCCATTGTGCCAATCCCTAAAGGAAATGGCTCATTCCTCGACTCCTGGAACTGCTTGATCAATCTAATTAAGAGCTGCTCCATCTGGAATGATTGGGACACAGTGATCCAAGCACGACAATCAAAATGGTTCAGTACCATTGGGCTTTGGTACGCTTTCCTTACAAGAGTGGTTTTCCCCACTCCACCAGTTCCCACCACTGCGAAAACTGTCCGCTTTACTTCTCCTTCTACTAACCAGCCTATTAGTTTGTTTTTATGGGTTTCAATCCCGACCAATTCTGATTCTTCAACGTATAGAGCATCATCACGACGGTATTGCCAGGAGGTCGTGTTTTTGTTAGAGCTCGAACCTGCATCTTGATTGAGCTGATACTTGTCCCTTTGTTGACTAATCTCGTGCAAGTTCATTTTGATACTTTTTATCTCCCTAGTGATCACTCGGCCAGAACTCAAGTGCTTGACATGTGCAAAAGTTTTTCGAATCCATCCAAGAAACCTAGGTTGGTGAGGGGACTGGTGAGGAAAACAAAGGCGAAACTCATCCAGTACATCCTCCATCCGGAAGGCTACTTGTCGCACTTGTCTCACCCATATCTTGATTTGTTCATCTGTCTCTGCTTTAGCATCCGCGTCTCTTAGAAAGACTCGAATGACTTCCATTTCATCTTTGATCGATCGTATTTCGCTGCTGCATACACCTTTTAGCCTTTTGGCTTCTTCAACCAAAAAGGGAACCAAGAGGTCTACTACAGCTCCCACTGCAATCTCTGCCATTTCCTTCCCTTGACGAAGAAACTGAAATGTTTTCTGGTGGTGAGTTTGAGAAGAAGAGCTGAGAAAGTGAACTCTTCCAAATGGTAATCAAAGTGAGCTAATTAATAACTACTACTACAGCCAAAGACATTCGCAAGTTTCAAGCTCTTGGCAAAAATTGGTTAGCTGAAGACCAAACTGGAGCCTCAGAGCGTTGGATGAAAATTCTGGTGAATCAAGCTACTACACCACACGAGTAGTCTATGGAGCACAAGGCCATGCTTGTCAATTCTTCACAGGTAGACTTATTTGTTTCTTGTTCAAAGTCAGATCTTATCGTTTGAATTATTATGTAATTTGGAAATTTTGCAAGCCTCAGTTTATCTTTTAGTTAGGAGTGATTCTTGCTAGCCTGTTCTACTCTCATCTTGACATTATTGTTTCAGTGATCAGATTCTATGTAGCTACAAATTGTTCAAGTTGATTTTAATCATTTTCTCTTGGACAACTCATGCATTTTTTGTTTGTTTAAAAATGTCAGTAGTATCTCATCTAAGAACACTGTGTTGCCCGGTAGATTGTTGTTGAACCATGACTATAGGATTCATGTGTTTGGCTTTTAGACCAAATGGAGTTTTCTTATTGTGATATGCTATTTCTTTATTTTGAGCTTTATTATCATGTCACCGACTAAACATTTCATCAGCCCGAATCTCTGTGTTTGGATTTCTGACTCACATTTGAGTGGATGATCTAGTAAGTCGACACTGCTTCTTCTTACCATTTTAAGAGATTCCAGTGGGATCGAGCTGATCCACAATTTGTGGACCAACTTCTTAGAGCATTCACAGTCACGTTCTAAGATGCAACTTCTTAACTTGTGGAGAAAAGGGTATCCAATTGTGTACAAGTTCATTTTTTTTTTTTTTAATAATTTGGTGAAACGAGATACTATATTAATCAAACTGAAAAAATCAACAATAGACTTGAGCTCAATGTAATAAATGCTAGCAGCTACCTTGTACACCAAATGTTCCAAGGGCATCTCGAGGATGATGGATGGTGGTGGGCGGGCCTAGACAATAATTAAATCTTATTCATCTCTCTTTTGTAAGGAAATATGTTTTCCTAGACAATAATCACATTATTAGTAATGATTCGGTTCGTTGATAATGATTGATAATTTTTTCCATTAGGTTTTTTCTTGTTAAAGCTCGTTTATTAATTTATAGCAACAAAGTAATATTTCGTTGAGCATTGTCACACTATTGACAACGTTTTTTTTATTTTGTTGGAAACAATATCTTTTTAATGAAATCTTTGTAGCTATGAAATAAGATTTTATTGGTAATTATAACCTTGTTCGTAACAAATTGTTTTCTAGGTAAAAGCTAATAATTATTTTCATGAAAATTTGTTTCTCATTAAAGCTCACTAACTATTTTATAGCGACAAGTCATTATTTTGTTGAAAATTGGTATATTCACTACAAAAAATGTTTTATTTACTAACAAATTTTATTTTCATTGTTAATATGTTACTATTTCTAACAAAAATAAATTTCATTGAAAAAACCATAGAGTTGTCACTTTGGCAACTTTTCTTTGTAAAGAGATGGCGAAAAATATTCATTCCAAAACCAATTTCCCTCCAACATTATTTAGCAACAAAATATTTCTATTTCAATGAAATTTTAGTTTGTTAGTTATAATGACGTCATTTACAATAAATTATTTTATTGCTAATAAATATTAATATTATTGACAAACATTTTCTTAGTAAATGCACTATAACACTTGTTCGTGTCTCTTCAACAATGAAACTAAATTTTCTCTAGTTAATTACCACGTTATTGCAACGATTTATTTGGTTACTTATAATGAAATTTTTTTCATGAAATTTATTCATATTTAAAACTCTTAGCCTTTTTATAGTGGAAAAACATCAATTCGTTGAAATTTTTTATTAGTAGCATTGATATTATTTCATTTGAAAAATCAAATAAATTTATTTAAAAATATAATATTATTTTTTATAGTGTGAACTATTAAATTTGGACCGTTAGATTTACTTAGAGTGTGTTCTATTAAATTTGAATCGTTTATTTTTCCTCGAAATGAGTGTTGAACCGTCTATTTTTCTTGAGATGCGTGCAAAACCATTAGATTTTCTCAAGATACGTGCTGAATCATATATTTTTCTCGAGATGAGTGCATAATTATATTTGACATGTATGTACGATTAAATTTGGACCAAGATGTTTGTATTATTAAATTTGGACCGTTAGATTTACTTTGATATGTGTGTTCCATTAGATTTTTGTTGAGATGAGTGTACTATTAAATTTGGACCGTTAGATTTACCTAGAGATGTGTATTCTATTAAATTTGAATCATTTGATTTTTCTCGCGATAAGTGCATAATGAAATTTGTACCGTTAGGTTTAACTAAAGATCTTTTACCAAAATCTAAATGGTTCAAACGTATCTCGAGGACAATTCAACAGTTTGATCTTTCACCAAAATCTAACGATTAGATTTACCTAGAGGTGTGTGAACTATTAAATTTTGACCATTAGATTTTTCTTGAGATGAGTGTAATATTAAATTTAGACCATTAGATTTACCTTGATATGTGTGTTCCATTAAATTTGGACCATTAGATTTTTCTCGAGATTAATGTAATTTTAAATTTGGACCGTTAGATTTACCTAAAAATGTATGTTCTATTAAATTTGAACAATTTGATTTTTCTCGAGATGTGTGCTGAATTATGTAGATTTTGGTGAAAAAATAAGTGAAAAATGTAGTTTAATTTGTAACTGGTGATGTTTAATTTAATTTGTAATAAGTTAGTGGATAGAGAGTGAGTGAATGATTTAATTTGTAACAAGTTAGTGGAGAGAGTGGAGAGAGAAAGTGTGTGAGTGATTTAATTTGTAATAAGTTAGTGGAGAGAGAAAAAACTGTTAGATTGGTTTTACTTGAATCCAACGACTGAAATAAGTGCACATGAGCCCCCCTCAATCTGAATAGTATGACATATCTATGCTACTATAACGATTCTTCCTCAGAATGAACAGTGACAATGTAGTTGTCTTGAATTCACATTCCCACATTGCCCTTACAAACTTTTTACAAACTAAAATCAAATGCCCTCAAATTGGCTAAAAGGTTTTAACGTCTTTTCAAAATAAGTATAAAAAAAAATTAAAAAAAAAAAAACAAAAGCCAATCCACAACGGGCTCAAAAGTGGTTGGGCTAAAAAATTGTATCAAATGCCCAAATTCAGAATTGACCCTCCCTATTTATGTTTTGTGATAAAATGTCTTACCTTTATTTCGAATTTCAAGTTTTCTTAGATTATAAAATTTTAAATTTCATTTATTAATTTTTAAAGATAAAATAAAATACTAAATATTCGCACACGTAATGCACTTTCACCCCTAGTTTGTACGGTATAACGACACTTCGCATGGATGAACAATGCATTTATGTCATTTGCCTGATTTTCAAGTTTCAATCATGCCCCTACCAAAGTCTATATTTTACAATATAACCTAGAAAAAGACAAAATCTGCTGAGTTTTAATTCAGTCATTTACGAATATGCCTTCAAATTAGCTAAACCCCAAATATACCCCTAAAGATAACTATTGGGCCTAGGCTCTAATTTTAGCAAACCATTATAGAAATTTTTTTCTATATATTCCTTTTTAATATTTTTTATTTTTTCAAATTTACAAATTGCATTGCGGGTGTGTGCGAGAGACTTAATAATTTGATAAAGCACTATTGTGTTGTATAATTTTTTAATTTATAAATCATTTTTAATTTCAGTACAAATCACGGCCCAAATTCTCTAATTTTTTATTTGGACTTCAATTTTGCTTTTTATTTTTTATTTTTTTATTTGCACTTATCTACTCATTGAATTCTAAAATTAAAAACCCAAAAGATATCTTTCAAAGGCAGGTAGAGCTACTTTAATCCAAAACATAATAGCTTCAACTCTTGTACATATGATGGCTCTTAGTGTGATCCAAGCCTCAATTGCTTACAAAATTGAGAAATGCATGAGATTTTTTGTGGGCCTCCTCAACCTCTAGAAAATGCCACCTTCTCAACAATGGATGAAAGTTTGACAGCCCAAAAGCAAAGAAGGATTGGGATTAAAGGAATTAGGGAATTCAAAAGAGCTCTTCTGCTGAAATGGATTTGGAGATTTGGGGTAGAAACTAATTCTCTGTGGACACAGCTAATAGCAGAGAAATATGGGGCTTCTCTTCTAGATTGATTTACTAGAGAACCTACCAACTCCTATGGGGGCTCTTTGTGGAAAGGCATAAGGAAACAAAAGGCATGTGTCCAAGATTGCATCTCCTTCAAGATATGGTGAAGTTTGGGAATATGAATTCAAATGGTTGGAAGCTTCAATCCCAGAAGAAACTTAACCGATTGGGAGATTCCACAAATGTCTCAATTGCTAGCCATCACTGATCAAGTCTTCTTAGATCTAAGTGGCCCTGGAATGGGAAAGATGTTGATTTCACTATCAAAGAATGGTACAAGGCCCTAGCTCTAAATGCCCATCTTTCTGCCTCTGAGCAAAGAATTTGCAAGCTCCACTCTTTCAGTTGGATAAAGGGCATTCCTCCTAGAGCCACATTTCTCATGTGGGTTGTGATTCATGGAAGAACACTCACTGTTGATAATAGTAACAAGAGGCATGGCCCTACCCAACTTTAGGTAATGGCTCTTGCGGAATTCCACTGTCAAACATCCTTTGCCTCTTCCTTTCTAGACTAGGTACAACACTGGTATTTTCTATCTTGCCCACATCTAACCTTTCCCTTTGGGTAAATAGGTGTGAGAGAGAATGATTCATGCCTTTGTGTGGGTCTTATGGAGGGAAATATATAACAGGATCATTAACAATGTCAAGAAATCAGCTGACTAACTACTGATAGATATTAAAATGACCTTATGGCTCTAGGATTGCAAGATAGATTTAGTGAAATTCTGCATGCATGTTTAACTGGGAATATATAGTGATGAATAGTAATAATTAACGCTGACTTGATGTACACTTTTTGTGGCGGGCAGTGAGTTTGTCAATGACTCCACCCTCCCTCCTTTTATGTGTTTCCTTCACACATATATGGATACAATTTGTTTTGCTGATCCAAAAAAAAAAAAAAACCTAAGGACCTGACGTTTTGATCTTCAATGGCCGTTAGTCAACATTTATATGGACTAAATTGTGCAATATTTCTAAGTTTCTAGGAAATTTCGATAAGTAGAGGTTCTCAATTGGTTCAAGTGTTGATTCTTTTCAACATGGACTCCTTATAATATGACTGAATATTCGTTTAAGCAACAATGTACAATGAATGTCCCTGAACATAATAGATTTAGGAGGCGTTTGTTCAAACTAAAGCTAATCAGAAGTTGACCACTTAGTAAGAGTATATGTTTTTTTGGTTAACTAGTAAAGTTCTGAATCCAATAAGCAACATGGAAGTGCTTACTTCTTACTTCTGACATCTACCATATGGGCCCAACCCCACAAGCCTCAAAATCCTATAGCACCACCCCCTGGTCAACACAATCTTCCTTTTCTTTTTTAAAGAGACCTACTATTGTATTATGCCAAAAGCCTAAGGTGAATAAAAAGCCACCAAGGGAAACTTACAACCAAGGATGCACGGATTCGCGGAAAAACCCTGCCGAATCCATGAAAACGCGTGTCGAATACGGATACACGTGCGATTCGCGTCGGATACGTATCCGACACGCGGTCAATGTATCGGTCAACTTGACCGGGTCAGGATACGGTCCGGATTCGGTTGCTAAATTTTTTTTATTTTTTTTCAGATCTTGATAAGATCGGACGGCTTCCTCTCCCCGATTTCATCTTTCTCAACCCACAAGCCCTAATTCGACTGAGCCAAAGATCGAGCAAGAGAGATCGATCGATTTCTCTGATCGATCGACTGGAGTCTGGGAGAGAGATCAAGCAGGGAGATCGAGCAGAGAGATCGATCAGGGAGATCGAGCAGAGAGGGAGATCGATCAGGGAGATCGAGCAGGGAGAGCGTCGATCAGAGAGATCGATCAGGGAGAGAGTCGATCAGGGAGGGAGATCGATCGATCGACTGGGACTAGGAGAGAGATCGCTTGTATCTTTCGCTGTTTCTTCAACCTCGCCTGCGCCTCTTACAATGAAAGGTCGATAAGAGTTCAATGGTACTTCAACCTGCGCCTCTTCAACCTCGCCTGCGGAACAGTTTACATCTTACATCTTTCGATTTGGGTTCTGGCATGAACCTGGATTTGTTACTTCCTTTACTTTGTGCTATTTATATTGGTCAAGGTACTTCCATTACTTTGTGGTTTGTGCTATTTATATGGATTACATTGATGTGTTGTGTAGAGTTCAAGTTAGGCCCGGCCCATATTAGAATCCATTAACCTAGTTTTCACTTATGTACCCAAAATTTTCATTCATTCAAATAATTTCATTAATTAAGCTCATTGCATTTAGATGTTTTATATGTTAGGATTATTAATTATTGTTTATGAGTTATGACATTATGTTAATAGTTTTTTAATAAAATATAAAAATAAAAATAAGGTTTGACGTGTCGCCGAGTCCCCGAGTCCTAGTTTTTTGAAAATTGCCGAGTCCGATACGATACGCGTATCCGAGTCCGTGCATCCTAGCTTACAGCTAAAGAACTCTATCACATTCATACTTACAAGTGTAAAGAATGGAGTATCAAGAAAATACTCTATGTCATCACACACCCATTACCTTCCTTTAGCAAAAATGATAAATTGATAATACAAGTTGCTGCCCTTATCCTAAGTTTCTAACACCTCACTAATACAGTTGACACCATTCATAACGATGTGTCGTTCATCCAACAAAGCGAAACAAACAGCTCTCAAAGTGTGACAATAGATAAATAGATGAGAAACAAACTGAACGTCCTGACCACAAGGGACACATTTATCAGGTAGAATAATTCCGCTTTGGTTCAGATTGTCAACGGTAAGAACATTACCCAACACTATTGTCCACAGCAGCAAACTGACTTGGGAGGCACTTAGGATTTCCAAATGAACTTGTGGTGGGCTTGAACAACCAATGTTGCATTTGACGGCTGAAGAATTGGTTTATCAACTTGTAGCAACTTCAGACAGTTAAACTAGACCTAAATGCTAAATCCTCCCAAACCCATTCATCCTCCTCTTCATCTGTGTGAATCAAATGCAGCTTTAGCTCAGTCAATTGGTTGATATCATCCTCCATTAAATTCCTTCTGAAGAACATGTTCCAAAGCACACCCCATCCGGATATGCCACATAAAACTGATTAACCATTCCTACTCTATCGTTACAAACTCTGTACAAATAAGAGTATTGGTCCTTCAATGATGATTAATTATCCCTTGCAATCCAAAATTTTGATTGTCGCCTTTGTGTAATTAGTAAGACATGTGTCTCAAACGCAGCCTTTTGTTTCACATGATGTTCTTCCATACGGAACAGCCATGAGTCCACAGGCCCTCCATGTGTCCCAAGTGTAGCCATAACTGTGATTAATAATCTGTCTCCAAAGGGCTTTCTTTTCCGTCCTGTACTATCTTCTTGAATATCAAAGAGGGTAACACCCACATCATCCAGCATCATATCCAGGAAATCATATTCATATAGAACTTCTCTCAAAGCTTGACAAAAATGTAGTCAGAATCGTAACAGAGGTTCACCGCTGCTATGTAATGTAGACTTTCCCCTCCTATGCTAGTATCCCATCCTTCCCATTATCCATCCCCTCTCCCCCCACACCAAAAAAAAAAAGGCTCAACTTCATCACTTATCTTCCTTTTGTTTCTTTTTTGTCGGTAGATATCTTCGCTAGCTGGTTACAATTTCTTCAATTAAATGTTTTCTTGATCTCAACATCCTATAGCCTTGTTCCAGGTGTTCTTGTTGTCCTTAAACTAACCTTTTGACCACTTAACCCAAAAAATTAAATAAAGGTTTTCTAATCCTTAAAGGTTTTTTTTTAATCACCAAAACAAAAAGTATTGTATTTATCAAAAATGGAAACCCCTCAGAGAGGGTACTCTAAATGCAACCAACAAAAGTAAGGTATGATAGTTCAGTGTAAAAGATTCCCAACTAAACACACAATCACACCCTAATATCTCTAAATTTGTCCCAACTACAACCCCAAAGCTACAAGGTGACCTTTATGTAAGGTATCTACATTCTTATGCACATTTCTATATATACCATTGTTTCTTTCCCTCCAAGTCAGAAAACATATGTTGCTTTGATATCAATCATCTATCTATGAAGTAATTCTGGAATATTACTTTTATCACCTCAGGGGCAATGTTAAAAATTCTTGATGCACATAAGCCGCCTAATTTCACCTGAACACAGCCTCAACTTTACTCACTTATGACCTAGAAGGCACGTTGAACCCAAGTCAACCCAACCAAATTATGGGATAGAGTTTAAAGTACCTCATCAATGAATCCACTCCTTGGGTACCCTTCTAATCTTTCAAATAGGAGGCACCGAGCTTGCAAAATTCAAACTATCCCTTGTTCCTTCATCTTCACACGCAATATGTCAAGTTCATTTTCTTGCAAAACCATCAAAATGGCTTTCCACTCATGGTGTCCAATAGTTAACCAAATTTTGAAGTTACTCTTTTTAATTTCTTCAGTGCTCTAAGTTCATCACTGTTGCTTTCTGAACAACCTTCTCAACCATAGTTATCAATATCTTGCAATATGATACAGTAGGTATCGTATTTAAGATTCATTAATACGGTGCATAATATGATATACTGATATAAAATGATACAGGATGTATCGTCTTTTTATGTGGTTATACACCTTTATACCTATATATATTTATTTTTGCACCATATATTACGACAATAAATGTATCTTTAAAGGTTTCTGATTTATCTTGGCAACTATGTCCCCAACTTCATTCCTGGAGGCAACCAAGAGTACCAACTGCCACAGACTTTATTTACCTTAAACTACTTGTCCTTTCATTGTAGTTTAAGTATTTCATTGACAAAGTAAACATCATCAATAACTTTTTTTAATAAGATAGAATATCCACTAAAGCATCAAGAAATATACAATTAAGATCTAAGTGATGGACAGAGTGATGGACAGCCCCAAAGAGGAACGCAACAGAGGACAACCAAGGTATGAGAAAGAAGAAACATGGCGAGGGGAGAGAGCTGCTTGATGTGGAACGGCCGACTTGGCGAGGGGTTGGGTTTGCACACAGTCGTGAGCCTTTGGCACACTCACCTTTTTAACAAGTCTAGGGAGCCAGGCTAGGAGCGCCAGGCCAGGCTCTCTACACTTCAACATTAGGAGCATCTCTAGGATGATGGAGGGTAGAGAGCTTAGCCTGGCTCTCTAGAATTTGGGCCTTTTTAATCGTGATCAACTGATCAAGGACTGCGATTTCGTTTTTGAGTTAATTTGGTGTCCTGATTTTGAAAAAGATTTTGAGAAATATTTCGTTGTGAAAAAAAATGTAAAATTTCGAAGATACATGAAATATGTATAATGCAAGGTATATGAAATATGTGAAAAAAAATGTAAATAAATAAATCTATTAAACACATTAAATGAAGCCTAAATATCAATAAATAAAACAAACATGAAATCAATATCATCATCATCAAAAGCTCATTCCCGATATTTTCGGGGTCGGCTACATGGATTTTGGTTCTCTAAGTAATGCGGTCTTCCCACATATCATCGCCTAATTCAAGCTCAATGATGTCTTCATTCACCGCCTTCATCCAAGTTTTCAACGGTAAGTTAAACGTTTTTACCTAATTTTGTCCTCTATGGGCGCTACACCTAAGTATCTCCTAATTCTTTCATTCATAATTTTATCCTTACAGGTTTTACTACACATCCATCTTAACATACGCATTTATGCTACTGTCATCCTATGTGTATGTTGTCCCGTAGTAGCCCAACATTTTGAACCGTATAGCTTGGTTGGTCAAACAATTGTCCTATAACATTTCCTTTTTAGCCTTGCAGACATCCTTCTATCGCATAATACTCCTGACATCATTCTCCATTTCAGCCAACTAGTTTAATCCTGCCCCATTTTTTTGAATTATAGATCCTAGATATCAAAAAGTCTCACATTATGGGACCTCCATGCCTTCGATCTCAATTGCATTACTTCTTCCTCGAGATTCACAATCAAAGTTGCACATTAGATACACCGTCTTCAAAAGACTACTTCTAAAACTTTTACTCTCTAAAGCCTCCTGCCACCTATCTAGTTTCTGACCTAAACTTTCACTAGTCAATTAAGACAATATCATCTGCAAATAACATGCACCAAGGTACATCTTCTTGCAGATGTCTCGTCAACTCATCCATGACCAAAGCAAAGAGGTATGGACTTAAGTCGACCCTTGATGCAGTCCTACTGACATTGAGAATTCACTGGACAACCCAGTAACCCACCCATTGAGCAAACACTTGTTACCGCCCATTCGTACATATCCTTAATGATATCGACATAACATTGAACAAAGACATAACATTGAGACACTTTGTTCATTTCAAGCACCCACCAAATTAACTCCCTGGGGACCCTATTGTAAGCTTTCTCCATATCAATAAAAACCACATGCAAACTCTTACGTTCCTCTCGATATTTTTCTATAATTTGCCTCAGCAAGAAAATGGCCTCCGTTGTAGACCTACTCGGCATAAATCCAAATTGATTCTCCGAAACCGTGGGGAGTTCTAAATATCTCATTTGTTCTTATATATTGGTACGACAATGTTATACCTACACAAATCTGGCATTTTTCTAGTTTCTAAAATCCTATCAAAAGACCTGGTTAGCCATTGAATCCCAACTTCTCCCTGACATTTCCACGCTTCTGGTATATCATCCGGTCCAACTGCTTTCTCTGTCTTCATTCATTTGAAAGCTTCACTCACTTCTGTAGCACTAACTCTGCGATAGAACACGCAGTGTCTCCCTTCCTGTGAAGTGTACCTCTCCAAGTTTAACTCCTCTACATGTGTTCCATTGAGTAGGTTCCAAAAGTAATCCATCAATCTATCTAAAATAGTTTTATCATATGATGCGCTATTTTAGTAGCACACAACTTAATACCCTGCTTTTGTGATTGTAGTATAGAATAAGTAGGGATCGTTCTGGACCGGGGATTAGAGGGTTTGCCAATTAACACTAAGAATACCTAAAAGGTAACTAACAATCTAATTAATTAAATAATGGGGAATTGGATTTTCTAAATTAAACTATGAAAATAACTACGAAAATTACTGTAAAGATAATAAAACTAAATGGATGACAAGATGATAAATTAGCTAAAGGTTTATCTCCACACACCAAATATATGCTCATAAATCAATCTTCAATAATCACTTGCTAACTCGTGAAAGACAATGCTCAAGATTAACCGTGATAAGCACTGCATTAATCTTATTATTTTCCCAAGTTCGTTGAATTAAACTAAGCGTCGCTTTCAAACTATTCTTATCATGCTATCTAATCAGGAATCGCAAGTTAAATAACAATCCAAGATCATTAAGTTTTGTGCAAAATATGAACACTAACTAGGCAATTACAAGTATGATCAACATCTTGTTCTTACCTAGGTTTTGACTTAACCTTACCAACGTTCCTTGGTATTTACTACTTGTGAGTACAGAATTATAACAATTAGGTGAAACTCTTCTATACTCTAGCCCCAGATCCTAGCATGCTTACTAAGTTGACCACCTTAACAAACATACAAAAAAAGTTCTCTATAAAGTAGTTAAGCAAAACACAATTACTAATAGAAAGGAAAATTAAATTCAATTAATTTATAAAACACATGTTCGGGGCTTCGAATCCACCTCTAACTAAGAGAAGTTTAGCTAGACATACTAATCATGTTCGAATAGCAATACATAATTAAATATCAAACTAAAATAAGTAAAGAGATTAGAAGGAACGTTGTCGCCTGTTCGTGGCAGTACTGAGTGGAGCTGGGGTGCGAATAGCGTAAAGTATCTCTTCCTTCTCCTTCCTCACGCAATCTGCCCTCTTCGCGATCTGCTAACTTCTCTGCTTCTTCAGCTCCTGATCTTTGTTTCTCTTCGTGTGCGTGATTTTGGATGGGTTATGAGGCTGTGATTAGGGGGCTATGGATTAAGGACGTCGGCGGCTAAGGTTTGGCTAGGTGACGATGGTAATGGAAGGACGGCTGGAAGGTGCAAGTCGTGGCTGGCTTTCAAGAGGTTGCCTTCGATGCGGGATGTGGTATGGGTCTGAAACTTTGAGAGATCGAGAGGAGAGGGGCTAGATGTGATGATGGTGGTGTGCGTTCAGGACTATGGGCGGCGACAATCAGGGACAGCGAAAGAGAGAAGGGACTGAGACGAGGGTTTAGGGTCAATGATGGTTGTGGTTGCTGATGGACTGTTGCGATGATGGGTTAGGGCTTGTTGTGGAGGCTATGGATGGGGAGGCTATTCCTGGATTCCTCGATCATTTCTCCAAAGCAAGGTATCATCATTTTTATAATTATTTTCTGCTTGGTTTCCTTCTTTAGTGGTTTCCTTGTTTGTGTAGTTTCCTTGTTTGTGTGATTTCCTTGTGCAACTAGTAGCTAATTTGCTTTACTTAGCTTCTATTTTAGAATCTTGTAATTGAAAAATATATATATATATATATAGAAATATGGTACTAAAAATAGCCTAATTATGCCCCTATCATCCTGCATTAAAACTTTCATCCTCATGCTTAACACACTTAACATGACTCAAGTCCCTAGTTTTTCGTTCTCTAGCTTTAGCTATCTTGAAAATATCTTTCTCACAGTCTTTTGTACCTAGCCTATTATACACATCATCACATGCTCTCTTTTTAGCTTCTCTTACTGCTTTACTACTCAACTTCTTAACTTGCTTATAGAGCTCATAAGACTCTAGGTATCTATCTATTTGCCACTCCTTAAAGCATATTTTTCTTCTTCGCAATGACTTGTTGCACATCAACATTCCACCACCATGTCTCCTTATCATATATACCTTCTTTTTTGGCCTATCCTAAATCTTCCTTCGCACATCTTCTTATTAGATTTGCCAAAAGCTCAAAAGAATCTGCGCTGCTAGTCCTATCCTTTGGTTCTAGATTTTTCCAACCACCCTCTGAAACTGACTGGCCACCCAAAATCTTTTTTTTTCTAAATTTTTGGCACGCATCTCTCTGTAAGGTCCACCACTTAATTCTCGGTCTAATCTGTTCTTTAGCAATACGACCCTTACTCTTAAGAAAAAAATCATGGACTAATTAACAACCTATATTGGTATGTCAGGCACTCCCCTGGTATAATCTTAGAATTTTAACACCTACCTAAATCGTGTCTCCTAACAAGAAAATAATCAATTTGACTTCTATTACGCCCACTCGCAAAAGTCACCAAGTGATATTCCCTCTTCTTATAAAAAATATTCACGATCTCAAAATCCTTAGCTAAAACAAAATCTAGAATAGAAATTCTCATAGTGTTTCAATCCCCAAAGCCTTGACCTCCATGTACCCTCTCATACCCAACTTTATCCTTACCGACATGGCTATTCAAATCCCCGCCTAGGAAAGCCCTATCAGAAGAAGGAATTCCAAGAACTAACTCCTCTAAAGGGTCTCAAAAATCTTTCTTAGTATCCTCGTCTAAACCCACTTGGGGTGCATATACACTAATAACATGCACTATCTCTAGTTCTAAAGCTAATTTAATACTTATGATTCTATCCCCAAACCTCCCAACGTCGACTACTGCATCCCTAAAAACTTTATCTACCACTATTCCCACCCCATTCCTAGTTCCATCTTTTCCAGAGTAGAAAAGTTTGAACTCTCCTCCTAAATCTTTAGCCTTGTTCCCCTTCCACTTTGTCTCTTGGAGACAAGCTATGTTTACCTTCCTCATACACAGGGCATCCACTAATTATATTGACTTGCCCATCAAAGTTCCTATGTTCCAAGAGTCTAATCTAATCATTGTATCTCTAGCTCTAGCCTGGATCGACTAGCTTCTTTACCCGCCCCCGTCCATAATGGTGCAAGAACCCTTGCCTATTTAACACTACATTCGAGCGCCACTGCAGCGCACCTTGCTCATTTGTCACTACACCCGAGCCTAGGTGCAGCGCATCGCTTATAGCGAGGAACATCCTATATTTCTGCATTAATCTTTTTGAATCAAATTCCCTGAAAATGGATGTACGGGTTTTTTGACAATTGGTTGTCACAAGCCTAACACCGACCCTCCTCATTTGTCCGGGCTTGGGACCGGCCGCTGCAACAGACGGAGTTATCGGCTCGGGCGGAGTTAAACATGAAATCAATATATAATTAGAAAATTAGGGGGTTGTTTCAAAAAAAAAAAAATCATTTGAAGAAGTGATAATTAGAAAAAACTCAAAATTTAATTAAAAACACTCCGATTTTTTTTTTTCGTAAAAAGCCTTCGAAAAAATGATAATTTGGTTACTGAGTTTTTTGGTTTTTGCGAAATCGCCTTTTTTATTTTCGTAATTCAAAAAATAAATTTCGGTGAGATTTCGCAAAAAATCATTCCATAATCATGATAATATGTTTTTTTTGTTATTTACATTTTAGTTACGCATAATCTAGGCATATTTCAGATTGGGTTGTCTGTTCAAGGATGTTGACGAAGGTCATATGTCTCACATTTTATAAATACCTAAACATCTCTAATTCATATAATACATAGGTGAGTCTGCAATTAATTTTTGTAGAATGTAACAAGTGAAAACCATACACCTGAGAGTAGGTGATATTCGTCCAATCATAAAACCATTTTCTAACCTTTTTTCCCATTAATTTCCAAGTAAACACCTACACAGTGACCAAATGCCATATTTGCAAGCCTATCTACTGCCTAGAAAGCTGGCAAGTAGAATAGCTAGGTTTGCAAATATGCTTAGAACAATGACTAATGCGAGTAATGGAGAAAACACTACTAGAATGAATTGCAACCTATCAAGAAGGCCACAATGTTGATTCCCAATTGTAACATTGTTGTTTTAACCTAGTGGGGATTCTAAAGAATTTTCCCCATATTTTCCCTTTTAGGTTTAGTTTCTCAAGTAGGCGACTGTAAACTCAATTATACCTATCAGTTAAAAGCGGTTTTGATATATGTTTTTTATATTCCGGATCCAGTCCAATTAAATTTGATTATGATAATTAAAAGTTTGGTTTCGATTCTATACGTATACGATCCGATCGGTACCATTCTCAACTCTAATTAGATGGACACAGGACCATGATTTGAACTTTGTAACTCAAATTTATGTTAATGCCCCAAGGTCAATTATAAATCCACAACAAACAATGACATATTCACCCTGATTTCCCTTGGGTGGGCATACTTTTTCTAAAAAACAAAACGAAACCGTGTCATACTGTCTCAGTCCCGTATCAAACCGAAAAAAAATAATTTGTTGTTTCGGTTTTGGTACCACAAACTGTACTGTTATTGTTCGGTACGGTACCAGTTATGGGCTTTGAGATACAAAAAAATTGAACAATATTGAACTGTAAATTAACTAATATTTTTTATTTTACTACTTTACTTTCTCTTTTTTCACAATTCACTCATTTTTCTCCAAACACGAAGTGAAGAAGAACTCCTCGCTAACGATTCACTCAAAACTCAAAAGGATAACATCTTTGTCTCCATAAGAAAGAACGTCTTTGTCTCCATCAGTTCTCAAGAACCTCCTCACCCCCGCAACATCCCCAAAATAAGTTCATTTTTCACTCATTTGAGCAATTTCTAGGGTTTCCAACAATTTCCCATTTTCTAACAATCTGAAACCAAACACAATAATATATCAAAAAGTTGATGTTGGATATCTTGAATGTTGTGCACGATGGATCCAAACCTTGAATTAAGATATAGAAAACATCATTCATTGATTTATTTTCACTGATTTTTGTCAAACCTTAGTTTTATCTCAGTTCGAGCAAAATTTCAATTTTTTTTACTTCTTTTGCTGAGTTAATGGGTTCTTCTATGATTTAAGGGTTTTTTTTTTCTTCAGATGGAACCAATGGAAATCATTGGGAAGTCCAAGGAAGACGTCTATTTACCAAAAGGTTTGATACATATAGGATCCAGAGACAAATTTGACAAAGAAACTTACACACACATACTTTACCCACTTAGAAATTTTAGAATAAATTGATTTTTTTTTGTGGGGGTGATATCTTTGCCATGTAGATCATCCTCGCCATAAATCGTAAGTTTTTGAAATTTTTGACTCTATCAGATGTAATAATCAAATTCACAGTGGAATTGAACGGTTGAAATTTTTTTACCTTTTGTAGCAGGTTTTAGAACTCCAAATGAGTTCATACTTTTCTTTCTAAGAGTTATCTATATGGTTAAGAAATCATCCCCACAAATATCAACGTATTCTGAAATTTCTAGGTGGATGAAAAAGATGCGTAAAATAGGTGTGTGCAGCTTTATTTGTCAAAAATATTTGCCCTTGAATCCCACCTGTGTGTATATATATATATATAATTGTTCTATTGATTCTCCGGTGCATGAAATCAATTTATGCGAACAAACTTATTTCCCGTGTTTAAGTTTTGGTCCCACTTTTTGTCACCACCACTCCCTACTTTCTGAAGCACACTACTACATTTTTAAGCACGCCCCACCTACTTAAGGACACCACCAATATAAAAAAAACCACCACCTCTCTCCTTTCCCCCTGTTCTCCCATATTCTCTCACAGGGAACAACACCACGATTGCACCGCCTCGCCCGACCTACCAGTCACACCTCTTATCTCCTTCTCATATTTTTTCTTCATCTCCTCTCTTATTATTCTTATCTTATTCTTCTTCTTTTCTTTGTTCTTGTTCTCCTTTTTTTTCCTCATTTCCTCTCTTCATTATCCTATTTGTTCCTCTTATTCATCTCATCTTCTTCTATTTTCCATTTTTATTATTTCTCTGCTCTCGAATAGATTCCTGAGAGTGAGGGTTCCCCACCAGTAGGAACCTACAAGAGGGCAAAAAATTTTGGCCCTCACGTAGGCTCATGAGAGTGAAAAACCCCCACGCGCTGAGGTCTATGCGAGGGCAAAAAAAGAAGAGGAAGAAATAATAAGGAAGGAAAAAAGGAGGAGGTGAGGGCAAGGAGTGTCGTCGGCGGTGGAGAAGAAGAGAAGAAGAGAAGAGAGAAGATAAGACAAAGAAAGGAAGGAAAAAAATAAGAAGAAAAAGAAAAACAAAGGAAAAGAGAAAATATAGCGCGGCCTGCAGTGGCGTCATGGTGCAGCTGGCGGTGGTTGGGCAAGCGAGGTTATCACGCCCCGATTTTCGAGAAAAACGAAAATCCCAAAATCCACATAGGATTATCCGTTTCCCCCAAAACTCGGGACATGAAAATTCAATAAAAACATAAACAAATAGCAGCAACTACTAAACATGATTAAATTACTGAAACAAATAAAACTCTCACCCGGAGAAGACTGGCATGGCTAGCTCACTAGCAGAACTCCAGTAACGCAGCTCAAAATCTCTAAACCTGAAAGGCTAATCGACTACATTCCAAAAGGAATGTACCCAAGAAGCAAAAGCTCACTTGGGTTAGCAATAAAGCTGGTGTGAGAAATCTTCATCCCAAAATCAATAAATCCGCACATGACAACATTAAAATAAACCAAACAATAAATAACCACACCATCAGGTAGTTCCTCAATGAGGCAATGGTGTTATCATCCTAATAAATAAATATGCATTATTTATTACTAATAAATAAAATTTATGAGTTACCAATCCTCATAAATGCAACAACAATACAATTCATAATCATATTAGACTATTATTGAAATATTAAACAAACACATTTTTTCTACCTTTAGGAAGACATGTAGTTCTCATTCAATGGTTGAATGAGCATTTAGTTTCTTCCTTTAAGGTAATTATGCACATACACAAAAAAGAAATCTCGCTTCTTTTCCACAATCGCACCATCCTCCTTGTGCCGAACACACCTCACCCAAGTGTGCCTCCCTTGCCTTCGAAACCACTCGGAGCGTACATGTTCCAAATGAGGTGCCACCTCGAGGAACATGTCATCTCACCCGAAGTTCGATCCATGGCAAGTACTCTTCCTAAATCTACACGTACAACCGAACACACATGGAACGGTGCACCGAACACACCTCACCCAAGTGTGTCCCCTTGCCATCGAAACCATTCGGAGCGTACATGTTCCAAGTGGGGTGCCACCTAGAGGAACATGTCATCTCACCCGAAGGTCGATCACTGGCAAGTACACTGATATGCAAGCAAGTCTGCATACCCAATAATATCACAAGTATACAAGCAAGTCTGTATACAAAAATTCCTTTTCTTTTCACATTTTTTTTTCGGAGTTGTGGAAAAGAGCATAAAAAAAAATATCAACTAAAACTCAAAACTCTTTTATGGTGACCCTTTGTCAACCATAAGTAAATCAACCACAGTATCCACCATTCTCTTGGGGAACAAATAATATTTGACACATTGCCAATTCACATATCTCATCTCTTTGCATCATATGAAAAACAATATGCATACCCATTCGCATAAAAATACAAATACTCAAAGCTAAAACAAGTGCTCAGTTAAATTCCAGCCAATATCTATTACGAGAAAATTTCCTTCTAGACCTAAACTAAATAAGAGTTTAATCATACATAAAATTGATACAAACAAGACATTCTCCCATAAGCTAACACTTCTAACAAGTTGCAGAGAATGACCGGGGCAACAGATGTTGTCTAGAATGAAATGTTGAGCTTACGAGCGCTACCAAAAGGGTAAAACACTGCTTACAATGTCAAGTTGAAGTCCAGATAGCCAAAAATGGTAGGTAAAACTGGATAACAAAAATGTTACAGATCGGAACTACCAATCAAACCAAAAGAAACGCCAAACACCAAACAATACTAGAAAGAGAAAAAAAAAAAAAGGAGAATGGGAAAACACACTCACTGGTTCAGTATTTTTTGATTGAGTAAACACATGCAAATATACCTTTTATAATCCAATAAAGTGTATCTCCAACAACTAAATTAAATGATGGTGTGACTTTATATGTAAAGTGAAAGGCAGTGGTTACTAGCAGATGAAACAAATTGGCAGATTGTATAAGTTCTAATTCTTTCCATCCTCATTAGGTGAACTACTTAACCAATTCAGAGTTGGATGAGGAGGCTCCACTAATACATAGAACAATACAATTATTAAATAACTAAATTAGAAGTTAATTAAAATTAGTAGTAGTGGCTTGAATACTCTTACTTCCATCATCATCTACTAGTTGAATAAGCTTCTTCACAATCTTAAAGGGTTTAAGCAGTGACTTCTCCACTAAAAAAATCATCTCACTTTCTGAATCTTGCTAAAGATGATAGATAGACTGAAGCTCAAGGTAGGCACCACACAACAGCCCACTGGCACACCACAGTTGCACTAGCTATATAACATAAACATAGCTAGATGGCACCTAATCTAAAGTGTAGATAAAAATGGAGTTAGCTCTGTTACAGAAAACAGCCGAGTGCATGGATAAAGCAGAACCCAACATACAAAAATTCGACAAAAATGGAATTATCAAATTCAACAAACTCACAAGGATCCAATTAAACCTCCATCCAAACATGAACCCAACATACAAAAATTCAACAAAAAAGTTTCTTTTTTTTTTTTTTTTTCTATTAAGCATTTAATCAAACAATTGGTGTGCACTGTCTGATGAAAAAAAAAATCATCATCCTATGCTTCGAAACATGATGCATGGGAGATTGTACATCCCAACTTAGAGTAAGAGCAAAGTATAAACATACAAAAATATGGGTAAGGGAACGAAAGAACTCAGAGAAGAAACAAAACAGCATTTTTGAATGAACCCAAAAACCCCAATTTCAAACAGCATTTTCAAACTCCCCAAACATAAGATCCCAGATGATCCCAAATGAACCCAGAGAAGAAACAAAACACTGACCCAAAACAAACCCAGACATCAAATTCGACTAACTCAACATAGATCATCGAAACAACATCCGCAACAACGATTCATTCAGTTTCATGATTCAAACTTTAAACTAAAATTATTCTAACATTTGGATCATTGATTCACTCAGAAGCACCGATTCAAGTCATTGTAGATGCATACTACGAACACCCAAACATGAACAAGAAATCGGGAGAAGAAACTCACTGTAAAGATGAAGGGGATGGAGAAACTCACCTTTTCGACCTCGCCCTGATAGATAAACACCTTCGCGCCCCCACCTCCTTGTTTCTTCCTCGCCTTCATCTCACACTAACAACCTCGACCTCATCCTTTCCTCCATATCGATTTCCTTCTCACATCCTCAACCCAACAGTCATCTTGCCCCCTCTTCTTCCATTAAGATTAGACACACAACCAACCATCACCAACATATAGCAAAGAGAGGGACGAGAGAGGAAGAAGGAGCCAGTTTGGGGCGGTGGGATCGGCTGCAACATGCGGTCACAGACGGTGCTTGCCGCCCAGGAGAAGAATTTGTGAAGAAGGGGAAAAAGGAAAATGAAGGAGAAAAGAAAAATGGAAGGAATAGGATTTTTCTTCTTTTCTTTTTTTTTTATATGGTAAGTGGCTATTCACCCCCACTGAACTTTCGAATGCACCCACCCTCTCTCACAAAAATAAAACCCTAATCAATATCAAACCCAATGAAGACCTAGCTCAAGTCCAAAATATAAAAATCAGCCCAAGCCCAAAAGAACAATAACACCAATTTATAAACTACCCCCACATTTTTATTCTATTTAGTAATGGCAAACAAAAATCTTTTTTTTTCCAATAATTGAGATTACAATATACGCCACAATTAATAAATAAGAAATTTTTATATTTATTTAATTAGGCGGGTATTACAATATATATAACTCAAAAGAATCTCGTCCCGAGATTCGGTAGAGAAAGGTAAGTAGGAAATTAATTCTTAAATAAACAAACTACACATCACATGGACAAACAAATAGCTCATACGTATGCCCATAACTTAATGAAGACAATCACACAAAAATAAAAATAAAAATCAGTAAGTACAAAAATTACGGGGTGCTACAATATATACAATTCAAAAGAATCTCGTCCCGAGATTCGGTAGAGGAAAGAAAGTTAAGCGAATTTCGAAAAATACAGCTTGTCAAACGAAAGAAGATTTTAAAATAAAATTTTCAATTGAATTTCAGTTTGCATAAATTTTTATTGCCATTAGAAAAGTAGAGGTGCTACAATATATACAACTCAAAAGAATCTCGTCCCGAGATTCGCGAAAAGGGTTAACTAAAGATTCAAGATAACAAACCGCTACAAGAAAACGACACGGAATAATGTCATCCACTATTGACATTAAAATAAGTTAGTCACAGAAATCTCATCTCGAGATTCACGAAGAAAAAGAAACAATAAAAAAAAGTTCAAGGTTCACCCATGTCACTGTCTCTAGACATTCACACTACTACTCTCCCGTATCCACATTTCGAGGATCACCTAGACTCTACCCCAGCCTAGGCTAACCAAATGCTCTGATAGCAAACTGTCACGCCCCGATTTTCGAGGAAAATGAAAATCCCAAAATCCACATAGGATTATCCGTTTCCCCCAAAACTCGGGACGTGAAAATTCAATAAAAACAGAAACAAATAGCAGCAACTACTAAACATGATTAAATTACTGAAACAAATAAAACTCTCACCCGGAGAAGACTGGCATGGCTAGCTCACTAGCAGAACTTCAGTAACGCAGCTCAAAATCTCTAAACCTGAAAGGCTAATCGACTACATTCCAAAAGGAATGTACCCAAGAAGCAAAAGCTCACTTGGGTCAGCAATAAAGCTGGTGTGAGAAATCTTCATCCCAAAATCAATAAATCCGCACATGACAACATTAAAATAAACTAAACAATAAATAACCACACCATCAGGTAGTTCCTCAATGAGGCAATGGTGTTATCATCCTAATAAATAAATATGCATTATTTATTACTAATAAATAAAATTTATGAGTTACCAATCCTCATAAATGCAACAACAATACAATTCATAATCATATTAGACTATTATTGAAATATTAAACAAACACATTTTTTCTACCTTTAGGAAGACATGTAGTTCTCATTCAATGGTTGAATGAGCATTTAGTTTCTTCCTTTAAGGTAATTATGCACATATACAAAAAAGAAATCTCGCTTCTTTTCCACAATCGCACCATCCTCCTTGTGCCGAACACACCTCACCCAAGTGTGCCTCCCTTGCCTTCGAAACCACTCGGAGCGTACATGTTCCAAATGGGGTGCCACCTCGAGGAACATGTCATCTCACCCGAAGTTCGATCTATGGCAAGTACTCTTCCTAAATCTACACGTACAACCGAACACACATGGAACGGTGCACCGAACACACCTCACCCAAGTGTGTCCCCTTGCCATCGAAACCATTCGGAGCGTACATGTTCCAAGTGGGGTGCCACCTAGAGGAACATGTCATCTCACTCGAAGGTCGATCACTGGCAAGTACACTGATATGCAAGCAAGTCTGCATACCCAATAATATCACAAGTATACAAGCAAGTCTGTATACAAAAATTCCTTTTCTTTTCACATTTTTTTTTCGGAGTTGTGGAAAAGAGCATAAAAAAAAATATCAACTAAAACTCAAAACTCTTTTATGGTGACCCTTTGTCAACCATAAGTAAATCAACCACAGTATCCACCATTCTCTTGGGGAACAAATAATATTTGACACATTGCCAATTCACATATCTCATCTCTTTGCATCATATGAAAAACAACATGCATACCCATTCGCATAAAAACACAAATACTCAAGCTAAAACAAGTGCTCAGTTAAATTCCAGCCAATATCTATTACGAGAAAATTTCCTTCTAGACCTAAACTAAATAAGAGTTTAATCATACATTATATTGATACAAACAAGACATTCTCCCATAAGCTAACACTTCTAACAAGTTGCAGAGAATGACCGGGGCAACAGATGTTGTCTAGAATGAAATGTTGAGCTTACGAGCGCTACCAAAAGGGTAAAACACTGCTTACAATGTCAAGTTGAAGTCCAGATAGCCAAAAATGGTAGGTAAAACTGGATAACAAAAATGTTACAGATCGGAACTACCAATCAAACCAAAAGAAACGCCAAACACCAAACAATACTAGAAAGAGAAAAGAAAAAAAAAAAGGAGAATGGGAAAACACACTCACTGGTTCAGTATTTTTTGATTGAGTAAACACATGCAAATATACCTTTTATAATCCAATAAAGTGTATCTCCAACAACTAAATTAAATGATGGTGTGACTTTATATGTAAAGTGAAAGGCAGTGGTTACTAGCAGATGAAACAAATTGGCAGATTGTATAAGTTCTAATTCTTTCCATCCTCATTAGGTGAACTACTTAACCAATTCAGAGTTGGATGAGGAGGCTCCACTAATACATAGAACAATACAATTATTAAATAACTAAATTAGAAGTTAATTAAAATTAGTAGTAGTGGCTTGAATACTCTTACTTCCATCATCATCTACTAGTTGAATAAGCTTCTTCACAATCTTAAAGGGTTTAAGCAGTGACTTCTCCACTAAAGAAATCATCTCACTTTCTGAATCTTGCTAAAGATGATATATAGACTGAAGCTCAACGTAGGCACCACACAACTTCCCACTGGCACTAGCTATATAACATAAACATAGCTAGATGGCACCTAATCTAAAGTGTAGATAAAAATGGAGTTAGCTCTGTTACAGAAAACAACCGAGTGCATGGATAAAGCAGAACCCAACATACAAAAAATCGACAAAAATGGAATTATCAAATTCAACAAACTCACAAGGATCCAATTAAACCTCCATCCAAACATGAACCCAACATACAAAAATTCAACAAAAAAGTTTTTTTTTTTTTTTTTTTCTATTAAGCATTTAATCAAACAATTGGTGTGCACTGTCTGATGAAAAAAAAATCATCATCCTATGCTTCGAAACATAATGCATGGGAGATTGTACATCCCAACTTAGAGTAAGAGCAAAGTATAAACATACAAAAATATGGGTAAGGGAACGAAAGAACTCAGAGAAGAAACAAAACAACATTTTTGAATGAACCCAAAAACCCCAATTTCAAACAGCATTTTCAAACTCCCCAAACATAAGATCCCAGATGATCCCAAATGAACCCAGAGAAGAAACAAAACACTGACCCAAAACAAACCCAGACATCAAATTCGACTAACTCAACATAGATCATCGAAACAACATCCGCAACAACGATTCATTCAGTTTCATGATTCAAACTTTAAACTAAAATTATTCAACATTTGGATCATTGATTCACTCAGAAGCACCGATTCAAGTCATTGTAGATGCATACTACGAACACCCAAACATGAACAAGAAATCGGGAGAAGAAACTCACTGTAAAGATGAAGGGGATGGAGAAACTCACCTTTTCGACCTCGCCCTGATAGATAAACACCTTCGTGCCCCCACCTCCTTGTTTCTTCCTCGCCTTCATCTCACACTAACAACCTCGACCTCATCCTTTCCTCCATATCGATTGCCTTCTCACATCCTCAACCCAACAGTATCTTGCCCCCTCTTCTTCCATTAAGATTAGACACACAACCAACCATCACCAACATATAGCAAAGAGAGGGACGAGAGAGGAAGAAGGAGCCAGTTTGGGGCGGTGGGATCGGCTGCAACATGCGGTCACAGACGGTGCTCGCCGCCCAGGAGAAGAATTTGTGAAGAAGGGGAAAAAGGAAAAGGAAGGAGAAAAGAAAAATGGAAGGAATAGGGTTTTTCTTCTTCTTTTTTTTTTTTTTTTTTTTTTTTTTTTTTTTTATATGGTGAGTGGCTATTCACCCCACCGAACTTTCGAATGCACCCACCCTCTCTCACAAAAATAAAACCCTAATCAATATCAAACCCAATGAAGACCTAGCTCAAGTCCAAAATATAAAAATCAGCCCAAGCCCAAAAGAACAATAACACCAATTTATAAACTACTCCCACATTTTTATTCTATTTAGTAATGGCAAACAAAAATCTTTTTTTTTTCCAATAATTGAGATTACAATATACGCCACAATTAATAAATAATAAATTTTTATATTTATTTAATTAGGCGGGTATTACAGAGGTGGTGCTGCTCCGTCAGTTGCTGTGAAGAGAGAAGAGAAGGTGGATAAGCAGATGAACAATAGGTGTGAAAAGGTTTATATTAGGCTGGTGATGTGCTTCAACACATTTAAAAAAGGTGGTGATGCCAAAAAGTGGGAGCCTTAAGTTTTTAAGTTTTTTATAACAGTGAAGATCAAGTTTTTGACCACAACAGTTTGATTTTAAGAAGTTTTAGCAGAAACAACAACACGTGAGAAAACAATAAAGAATTCAACACCTTTATTTATAGGTAGTGACTGTTTCACACCACCTAAAGTACTGTCCTACACCACCATATCAACTTTTTCTCTCTCACAACACCTACTTTATTTCCCACACCACTAATATAAACATCCACATGGATTAAAGAAAGAAACAATTTTCTTTCCCTCCCAATCGACTGAACACTCCACTATCTCCCCCAAATTCGATTGTCTTCCCTCCCAATCAACTCACCACTCTACTATCTCCCCCAAATTTGAACCATCTTCCTGATTCTTCCCCCAATCCACTGAAGACATCCCTGTCTCCAACTTTGTTTGCGATCTCCCCGAAATCATCTTCTTCCATGCCAATCTCTCCCCGACTATCTCAACTATTTTTCCCCAAATTTTGAACATCTTCTTCCCTCCCACTTCACTTACTCTCCCACAGTCTTTGACTTTCCTCCCACACTCGTCCCTATCTCCCCCATTTTCTCACCAGGTTTGGGTTCATGTAAGATCTCTCCAAAGATCGATTGTGTGCGATCTCTCCAACATGTAATTTCGAACACCAAATGGAACACTAAATTGAACTCCAAACCAAACTCTAAAATGTGGAACAATAGACAATGACAACAACATTATTCAATGTAAAATTTAAATAAACTTCAAAACTCAAAATCTGAAGAAATTTTTTTGGACAAAGTATGCATTTTCACGCATTCGCATGGGACAATGATAGTGGAAGTCTCACATTCGCACAGGGATGGGCGAATTTGAGACTCCCATTCACATTGTACAATGCGAATGGCTGAAAACACACTCTGTTTGCTGTAGTTTGGACGCAATGGAGTCAATGTGGATGCTAATTGAGATGTCAACGCTTGCTGTAATTTGAGCAGATGTCAAGCAAAATATAGATTGGCCCTTAAGCAGGATGAATTGTTTTGGATGCAAAAAGCGAGGAAGAAAGAATTTAAGGATGGAGATGCTTGTACTAATTTTTTTTTTTGCCTCGGTCAAATCTAGACAGAAAAAGGTTGATCTCTTCTATCACTTTGCAGTGTGGCAGGGCGATATCTGATTCAGGTGAAATCCTTAGAGAAGCCAATGGTTATTTCTTTTAGTTGTTCTCTTCTCAGGATGCTCAAGGAGTTGACAGTGACTTGTTGGATTGTATTCCTACGGTTGTTTCGGGTTTGGAGTGCGACCGTATACTTGCGAGTCCGTCTTTGGAGGAAGTTAAGAATGTTACCTTTGATATTCCGAGGTCTGGATGGGCTTACAGCGGGTTTCTTTCAGTCATGCTGGGACATTTTTGGTGTTGATATTTGGAAGGCAGCTATGCAGTTCTTTCAGGGAGAAGCTTTGCCTTCTGCTTTCTCGGCTAATTTTATAGCTATGTTGCAATGTTATTTACAAAATTTTCAGTAAAATTCTGTGCAATAGACTAGCCTTACTGCTTCCAGGTATTATAGGTCAAGAACAGGGGGCATTTGTCAGGGGTAGGTCCATTGTGGAAAATATTGGCTTGGCCCAAGAAATGGTGCGTGACATTCATAAAAAGGTAAAAAGTGGTAATGTTGTTTTTAAAATTGATATGGAGAAAGCATATGACAGGTTGGAATGGCCTTTCCTCTTATCTGTGCTTAAGAGATTTGGGTTTTCGAATAGAGTTTGTTATCTGGTCTCTAACTGTATTGCTCATTGTGGTTTCTCGGTGTTGTTGCAAGGAGTCTATAATGGTTATTTTAAGTCCTCTAAAGGATTGAGACAGGGGGACCCTCTTTCTCCGCTGTTATTTGTTATATCCTCGGAGGTTCTTAGTTGAGGACTATTGGGCGCTTTTGCAAGAGGTGATATTTGTTACTATTATACGCCTAGACACTGCCGGCCTTTAACGCATCTTTTGTATGCAGACGACACCCTTATTTTTCTGAATGGGAGAAAGTCTTCCTTTACAGGGTGTATCAGGTTTTTGGAAAAATATGCGCGTATTTCATGACAAAAAATTAATGCAGCGAAAAGTTCTTTCATGGTAGAGGAAAATGCAGCAGTGGAACGTGTGGTGGATATTAAGACCTATACAGGTTTCCAATATACAGGATCTCCTTTGAAATATTTGAGAGTGCCTATCTTTCAGGGAAGATGCAAGATTATTTATTTTGATGAGCTGATTACCAAAATACAAAAGAAGATCAGTGGTTGGAAGGCTAAGCTTTTATCCCTAGATGGGAGATTGACTTTGATTAAGCATGTCTGGAGCTCTATTCCAGTATACACGTTAAGCGCCATGTGTGTTCCTAATCAAGTTATCGCTAGAATTCATAAATTATTGGCAGATTTCTTTTGGGGTGGCTATGAAGGCAAATCAAAGAAGAAGTGGATCTCTTGGGAAAAAAATTGTTTTCCCAAATGAAAAGGAGGTTTGGGTGTTAGGAATCTTGTTGCTGTCACTAAGGCCTTTCGCTTGAAAGCCCTTTGGAATGTAATAAATTTTGATTCTTTGTGGGGAAATTACATGAGATGTAAATACTGGAATGACAGGGTCCTGTCTTCTATCAGTTAGAAAAGAATAATGCTTCGCCTTTTATGAAAGAGATCATGAAATATAAAGGAGTTTTTGTTGGCAACAGTCTGTGGCACATTGGTTGTGGGAACTCGAGTTTCTTTGCTTCTAATTGGAACTCTTCGACAGTGTTCTTGAGGACGGGTGGTTCGGAGGCTCAAGGGATTTGGCCCACGATTGCAGAGGTTAGGAGTGGGGATTTTGAGCTCGTTAATCCTGAGGTGAGAGTGTTGGCGAAATCTCTTTTTGATGGTAGAATTCAGGGGAGCGAGCGGGATATGGATTCTTGTATTTGGACCCCAGATCCAGATGGTCTCTTTAGTTTGCATTCGACGTATGAGCTTCTCCGTGATAAGAAAGGTAGAAATATGTTGTTTGATAAAAATCTGGTTGTCTTTTTTGCCTTCTAGAATCTCAGTTTTTGTTTGGAAACTTCGTTTAAAAGGTGTTCCAGTGGATGGGGAACTTCACAGATGTGGGGTAAATCTTGCGTCGAGGTGTTATTGTTGTGTTTCTCCTAGTGTTGAAACTCTTAATCATCTTTTCCTTGAAGGCTACATGGCCAAAGGGGCGTGGAGTCATTTTGAAGCCTTTTTTGATATATATATTAGGAGGCCAGCGAAAATCACCATGGTCTTGAGAGTTTGGTTTGGGAGATCGAATAAGAAATCTCAAGTCGGTTTGCTCTATTTTTTAACACCGATGTTTATCATCTGGGAAATATGGAAACAACGGTGTAGGCGTGTTTTTGATAATGGAAAGCCAAACGTGGTAACAGTTATTTTGCTCGTTAGGAGGATCATTGGTCTGGTGAATTCCATTTTTATTCCTAAGCGGGTGAGTGAGAACAAGTCCCCTCTTTTAGCCCTTGGTTTGCCTATTTCTTCTGTTATTACGAAGGCAAATAGAGTGGTATATTGGAACTCTCCCCTGGAGGGCTTGGTGTCACTTAATGTTGATGGATCTTCAAGGAAAACCAAAGCGACAGCTGGTATTATTATCAGGAATAGTTTGGGCGAGTGTCTGGTGGCTAAACAAGTCGTTCTGGATGAAAGTTCAAATAACTTTGTGGTGGTTCGAGCAGTTAGGGAGGGGCTTCAGTTGTGCAACAGTTTTTAATTCTCAAAGGTTTGCATTCAAACGAATTCTAAAATTGTGAGGAGCTGGTTCTATGAAGAATTTAAAATTTCGTGGCACTTGGAAAATGACTGGCGGGAGATTAAGAGATTGGCTTCTTGTATGGAAGTTAGTTGTGTTCACATTTTCAGGGAGGCTAATGCGGTAGCAGACGCTTTGGCGAATAGAGCTCAGGATGAGGGTGTTAGTCGTGTTTTTTGTGCCACGAATCTCCCTCGCAGGATTGCTGGTCTGGTCCTTTTGGACAAGGTTCATACCGCATATATACGTGTTCCTAAATGAGGTGCTTTGAAGCGCGATGGACCGTCTTAGGTTGCTATTTTTTCAATGGTGTTGGATGGCTTGGTTGTCTAGTGCGGATGGTGGTGTTGCGGTGTGACGCTGGGAAGAATAGTGATTATCCTGCGGGCTAGTTCAACAGAAAATTCACAAGGAATGATACAAGAGATTCGCCCAAAAACACAGAGAAATAACTCTAATGTCAACTAAATTACTCAAATCAAAGGTATCTCTAAAATCAGCCCACAAGCCGGGCTTTATAGCTAAAACTCGTGATTATTAGAATTTTACCAAAAATTGCAAAACCCCAATAATCATGCTAAAACAAAATACGTAATAAAAGAAATAAGCTGCCAGAAATCTGGCTCAAATTGGGTTCAGATCACTTCCTAAACAATAATTGAAATATTACCATAAAAGGGAAAAACTACTAAATTTGTGGATTCGGAAGGGAAAATGGTGGATTTTGGCTTCAAAAAGATGTGCAAAGAGCATAGCTCGTTGACCACGACGTGCGCGTTGAAAAGAGCTTTCCGAATTGGGGTCGTTTGCGCGATTCTGATATTCGTAGCCAAAGTTATGGCCAAAATACTAAAACGCACCCAAAACTGCCAAATTAGAAAAAAGATTATGATTTCATGCCATCCTTATGCTGATATGCTAATTCAAGATATCTTAGTGCTAATAACGTGCTATCTGAAAACTCAGTATCATCTGACTCGGATCCTCCTGCATCACGGTGGTGCCTGGCAGCGCTGGGATTTGCAGCTGGCAACAGGTGGTGGGCGAGGACCTTTTGTGGGTGCTGTGTATAAAACAGAGTTGCCAACTCTGTTTTCATATAGCACTCTGATTTTCAGGAGTTGTTGTCTTCAGCGGAGATGCTGCGAGGGGCGGGTTTTGAAAGATACAGTTGGGTGACAGGGCTGCAAGGTGCTGCAAGGTGGGGCAAGGTGTTGCAAGGTACTGTCTGGCTAGGTGCGGTGTGTTGTCCTGTTGGCAGTGCGCGTGGAGGTTAGGGACTGCATGAGCGATCTGCGTGCTCTGTTTCACTGGGCAGGCTCTGTTTGTACTGGCCGCAGGATTCAAGTTGTTTTCTGGCAGCATGGTTCGCTGCTATGAGTGTTGGCGTTGTGCAAAACAGGGCTGCACACGCTCTGTTTCTGGCTCAGCGCCAGTGGGGTTGCACACTCTTTTTGTTTCAGCGTTATGGCTGCGATCTTTTAAGTTGGCTTTGTTGCTTCTTCTATGGTGTGTTGATATGGACAGGGTTTGCTTTAGGTTTTTCAGAGAATTTAGTTTTCTGTTTAGATATTTTGTGTGTCCACTAGTTTTTACTTGGGTAAAGTCGTAACATACCCCCGAAAGGTGTATACGATTTTTATCAATTAATAAAGGTCTGGCATCCCATAGTTTCCACTCCCCACTGGAGGTTTAATTTAATAAAAAAAAAAAACCTACTCCGTTTATTTTTTGGACAGATTGCGCAACTTTAGTAAAAAGACCATAACTTGGTCACTTCAAAACATTTTCAAATAATTCAAATTGTGTTTATTAGATAACTTAGAGTAATACATTTTTTGTGTTTTATGATCTTGAGAATCGGTATCAATCAAGTGTATAATTTGGCCGAAAGTCAAGAACACTACCATGTTTTGTTTACTGGACAGATTTGAGCGACTTTAATAAAATGATCATAACTTGCTCATTTCAAAACATTTTCAAATTGTGTTTATTAAGTAGCTCATAGTAATACATTTTGCATGTTTTGATGAGCTTGAGAATTGGACTCAATTGAGCGTATAAATTGGCTGAAAGTCAGGGAGAGTACGCAGAATTTTTTCTTGGCAGTTTTGAGCGATTGTCGTAAAATGACCATAGGTTGCTCAAATGAGACCAATTCTCATGCTCATCACAACATGAAAACTGTATTACTTTGAGTTATCTAATAAACACAATTTGAATCAGTTCAAAATGTTTTGAAATGAGCAAGTTATGATCACTTTACTAAAGTCACTCAAATCTGTCCAGTAAAAAAAATAAGGTAGTGTCCCTGACTTTCGGGCAACTTATATGATCGATGGAGACCATTTCTCAAGCTCATCAAACAAAAAAATGTAGTACTATAAGTTATCTAATGAACACAATTTGAATCAATTGCAAATGTTTTGAAATGAGCAAGTTATGGTCTTTTTACTAAAGTTGCGCAAATCTGTGCAGAAAATAAACAGTGTGTTTGTACAATGCGAATGGGAGTCTCAAATTCGCCCAAACTTATGTGAATGTGAGACTTTCACTCGCATTGTCCAATACAAATGGGTGAAAATGCATACTGTCTATATTTTTTTCTTCAGATTTTTAGTTTTGAAGTTATGTTTTATGTCATTTTTGTTGAGGTTGCAAAAAGTTAGCCACGCTCAAATTCCCTTTCATTTGTCACTCTCAAGTCTTGTTTGTTGTATTGTAAAAGACATTATGAGACAATGTGGGTTGGTGAAGAGTGGAGAACCATAAATTTTCCATCTCTGCACTTAATTCTTGTTATATGCATGAAATTAGTCACGCACATTTGAAAGATACTTCCATGAATTAACATCATGAATGAGCAGGAAATTTGAAGAATTGTTTTGATGGAATAGCACGTTAAGGTTCCACTCAAATTGACAGTTGCACCTCCAGATGTGCATCAAAACAAGACTTGATGAGAAGAATAGGGGAGTTCCTACAAAGGGGGACAAAAGAGGAGAAGATAGAAAGAAGGTGGGGGTTCTTCATGAGAAGAGAATAGAATAATTGGAAGAAAAGAGAAGAGGGGAGGAGAGAAAGAAGGCTAGGAGGGGCTGTGCATTAAAAAAAAGAGGAGAATAAGAGGAAGAGAGGAGAGGGGAGGGGAGGATTTCCAAAATTATTCTTACGATCATAACGGCAACGGAAGCGTAATAACATGTTACCTTTATCCATCCTTTCTTTTATCTTGAAATTATTGGTTCATTTTTCAGATTCAATGCACTTGCAAATAGTTTGAATATTGAGCTTAATCATTTTCTCTTTGGACACCAACTCATGCATATATTTTGTTTGTTGAAATTTTGATAGAAACTCATTTAAAAACACTACATAATGTGGTGCCTGTAGGTTGTTTCAAACGTGACAATATATATACGAGGGTTTAACTTTTGGACCAAATGGAGTTTCCTTATGATGAGCTTATTATTTTGATGTTGTTTCTTTTTTACTTTTTTCCATTATCATGCCAAAATGTAACATTTTGTTAGCCTGGCCTCTTTTTGTTTGGATTTCGGTCTCACATTTGGGTGTAGGATGTATAAACTGCTTCGTCGTTACTACCATTTTTTAGTGATTCTAGTCAGATGGAGCTGATCCAGACTCGACTCAATTTGTAGATTCAATTTCTTAGAGCATTCACCAGTTGTTTTCTATGATATATGCAACTGATATTAAGAGTGAAGAAAACAGTATCCTATCCAGGTCTATAAAGTAAGTATTAGTCGAACTGTGAGAACAAAAGACAGTGTCATTATACACCAAATGTAAATGATCTAAATCTAGCAGCTACATTATACACCAAATGTTCAAAGCATTAGTAAGTACTCGACAAACCAAATGCTATCACAATGATTAGTGAGGTCCAGAAAGACCACATCGGGAGCATCAAGTAGACGCTTCGACTTCTTGCATCCTCTGTCTAGAATCCATTTCGGAGCTTTCATGGCTAAATGTATATTTAGCTTGAAAACTAGACTTGATCTTTGGGAAATCCAGCTTTGTTCTCTTGTTAGCTATGTCAACACCTTGCCCATCTACTATATATTTAAATAAAAAAAAACCTCCGAGAGGGAGAGGCAACTATGGGATGCCAGACCTTTATTACTTAATAAAAATATTTACAATCTACTCAGGAGTGCATTACGACTTTACCGAAAATAAAAACACGAACTTAAAACATTTAAAATCTAAAAAGACCAAGCAAAAACAAGACATTATAATGCTAGCAAATTGCTCACCAAAAGACCCATACCAACTTCTCTGTACCTTCGAATCTGTCTGACGCCAAACAACACGTTTTCCACCTACCCATCTACTGTACATTACACTGCACAACGAGCAGAACCTATTCACAATGAGAGATGAGGTGTCAGCAAGAATGGTAATTAGTTCAGATACAGCTTTAGGTAGTTTACACCTGATAGATGGAAATCTATGGCTAACAAATTAAAGTACAAGAACAGATTATAATTTGAAATACTTACTAGTGCTCTGATAGTATATCGTCACAATAACATCCGAGTCCCTCAATTGACCAAGTAAAGTGCTGGTACGTGCTTCACTTTCCAATAGTCTTCACCTCCATCTTGATCAAGTCTCCTTGTGAAATCTTTTGGCATGTCATGGAAAGAAACAACTTTGAGGTTCATGAGGTGAGTTATGCCATCAGGAACAACCCGTAACTGCTCGCATTTTTTAATGCAAAGCTCTCTGAGCTTGGGCATTGCGCCTTCCTCTATTATCAATGACTGCAAGCTATCTAACATGGACAGCACCAAAACCTTGAGCTTTTGAAACCCCACAGCCTCAACATACAACTCCCCTCCATCATATGCATTGTTCATGAGACTAATATGCACTAGATTCGGCAATTCCTGAAGTACTTTCAGTGGTTCACCCCTTAACCTAGAAAAGTTCAGATTTATTTTCAAAAGGTTACTAAGCGAGGTAAGCCAGTTAGGCAGTTTCTCCAAGCGCCCACTTATATTCAATACTTGGAGAAGTGAAGGAGGAGATGATGTGAACTCTAAATCAAGAGCTTCGTTTTCTTCAAGTGAAGCTACAGCCAAAGACTCAAGGTGGTGCATCTTGGCAATTGAAGTACACAAATCTGACCCATTTTCTCTTCTCAAATTCCTAACATATAGAATTCTCATTTCTGACAGTTTTCCCAAATTTTTTATCAAATTGGTACCTGTGTTTATGTCAACAAATAGCAAAGTTTGCAAGGATGTCAAACATCCAATTTCATCTGGTATCTTAACTGTTCCCATGACTGGATTAAACATTGAAAATGAAGTGGGATCTTTTTGTATTTGACAAACGACAAGATGTCGCAATTTTTTTAGCTTTAGGATTGCAAGCGGCAATTCAACCACATTAGTTCCTTCAATTAACAACCCTTCAAGGTTTTGTAGTCTTCCAACACTATTTGGAAGCACTTTGAGATGTGTACCAATTAAGCACAAAACCCTCAAATTATATAACTTTGTAATTTCATGGGGAAACTTCTCCAAAGGAGAACCTGATAGGACCAATATCTTTAATAAGGAAAACCTAGAAAGAAGTTTGTGCATCAACAAGATGAACAACTTATCCGATTTGAACAAAATAATTGATCGAACACTGGTTGACGAACTTATGTTCGCCATAATATCCTTTCTACCAACACTATTTTGGATTGATAGTCGTCGACTATTTTCATTTAAATTAGCAACACTCTGTTCATCCAAAACTTCACAAAAATCTTCGTCGACACATCTCGAAAGAATGAACTCACGCATTAAATCATGAACTTTGCATAACCTCAAATGGGTAAAAAATGGTGTTTCATGATCCACATGCACCAAATTTCTATTGATGAGTTGGTCAAGATAATCTTCTGCGACTTCTTCTAACGTTTTTCCTTTTTGTTTCTTGACAAACCCTTCTGCTATCCACATCAACATCAACAACCCAGAAGATATAACTGGCGGATGATCCTCAGGAAAAACACAAAAGTATAGAAAACAAGATTTAAGGTGACATGGTAGGTCATTGTAACTGAGGGAGATAACTTTCATTATACTTTTGAGGTTTGGATCTTCTTCGAGTTTAAAAGAAAGATTATCATAAAACTTCTTCCATTCGAAGATAGTCTTTTCTTTCATTAAAAGAACACCACCAATTGCCACAATTGCTAACGGCAATCCTCCACATTTTTTCAGGATTTTCTTAGAAATTTCCTCTAACTCTAGAGGGTAGTGTCCCTCAAAATTTGATCCAAATGCCTTGTTATAGAAAAGAACTAAAGCGTCTTCTAGAGTTAGGGGATGATGATAAAAAATGTGAATAGAGGATTCCACAGAAGAATAAGCAACTTCATCCATACGAGTCGTGATCAAGATCTTACTACCACAGTGGTTTTCAAGCAACGCATGTTTTAAAGAGTTCCACAGTTCAACGCTCCACACATCATCAAGAATAACAACATACCTCTTTGCATTGAGATACTCCCTTAGGCTTTCAATCAGCTGGGGCCTTTCCATTGTGCCAATCCCTAAAGGAAATGGCTCATTCCTCGACTCCTGGAACTGCGTGATCAATCTAATTAAGAGCTGCTCCATCTGGAATGATTGGGACACAGTGATCCAAGCACGACAATCAAAATGGTTCAGTACCATTGGGCTTTGGTACGCTTTCCTTACAAGAGTGGTTTTTCCCACTCCACCAGTTCCCACCACTGCGAAAACTGTCCGCTTTACTTCTCCTTCTACTAACCAGCCTATTAGTTTGTTTTTATGGGTTTCAATCCCGACCAATTCTGATTCTTCAACGTATAGGGCATCATCACGACGGTATTGCCAGGAGGTCGTGTTTTGGTTAGAGCTCGAACCTGCATCTTGATTGAGCTGATACTTGTCCCTTTGTTGACTAATCTCGTGCAACTTCATTTTGATACTTTTTACCTCCCTAGTGATCACTCGGCCAGAACTCAAGTGCTTGACATGTGCAAAAGTTTTTCGAATCCATCCAAGAAACCTAGGTTGGTGAGGGGACTGGTGAGGAAAACAAAGGCGAAACTCATCCAATACATCCTCCATCCGGAAGGCTACTTGTCGCACTTGTCTCACCCATATCTTGATTTGTTCATCTGTCTCTGCTTTAGCATCCGCGTCTCTTAGAAAGACTCGAATGACTTCCATTTCATCTTTGATTGATCGTATTTCGCTGCTGCATACACCTTTTAGCCTTTTGGCTTCTTCAACCAAAAAGGGAACCAAGAGGTCTACTACAGCACCCACTGCAATCTCTGCCATTTCCTTCCCTTGACGAAGAAACTGAAATGTTTTCTGGTGGTGAGTTTGAGAAGAAGAGCTGAGAAAGTGAACTCTTCCAAATGGTAATCCAAGTGAGCTAATTTATAACTACTACTACAGCCAAAGACTTACTGGCAAGTTTCAAACTCATGGCAAAAATTGGTTGGCTGAAGACCAAAATGGAGCCTTGTAGTGTTTGATAAAGTTTTCTGGCGAATCAGACTACTACACCACACAAGTACTCTAAGGAGCACTAGGCCTAGTGCTTGTCAATTATTCAAAGGTAGACTTTTGTGTTTCTTGTTCAAAGTCAGATCTTATCGTTTGAATTATTATGTAAGTTGGAAATTTGGCAAGCCTTAGTTTATATTTTAGTTAAGGGATTGTGTAACCGGCGAGGAAACCAGCGAGGAAACGCGCGAGGGAGGGGGGTGGAACCCTCCATCCCCCTTTAGTTAAAGGTAGACTGCTTGAATTCAGTTCAATCGAACCTGTCGAGGAAAGGGGCGAGGAAACCAGCGAGGGGAGGGATTTTACCAGGGAGAGGGCCCTCTTTTTTCTTGAGATACGTGTCTTCATTCTCAAAATGTGCATCAGCACGAATTTCAAAGAGAATGAGTGGTAAAACCCCTCACCCTCACTGATTTCCTCGCCCTTTTCCACAACAATAAGAAAAGCTCCAGTTCAATTCTATTGTGACAATTATATTTTAGTTTTTATCTGTGTGACTGGACCACTATCTTACATCTCCCAATTCCTTGGTGAAATTTTGGAAAGATGATAATATTTGGTTTTTTTTTTTACTAGGAAAAAAATTCTGTTACACATGTCGGGGGTACATGACGACTTTACCCGAGAATGAAACCAATGAAAATACATCATTAAAATCAATCGAAAAAACTCTCGTAACTCATACACATTCAACTTCATATTGTATAGCTAAAAACATGCTAGCACTAAAAGAACATAGTGCGTCAACCATTCTCTAAGTCTCACTAGCATCAAATTAATGCCATTGTCAATTTGCAACATTGCAAATCACCTACGAGCACGCACTGTCAGAACAGCAGCAGCAGGAAGCAGAGAGCACTTTGTTCCAGCATTGCAACATAAAAAACCAGGCAGCAAAATATGTGCAAAACAGGCAGAAATTATGCAGAGTACTCTGTAAAAACAGAGCACTCTTGCCACAATCCAGAGACATCGTGCAATGCACCGAAATGTGCAGCCCTGAATTCACTGTTTCAGCAGAGTTTCAGGCCTGATCTCTGCTACCACAGTCTCGCAGAGATCGCCAAAACGGGGCAAGAAAACCAGCAGAGAGCGCACCTAAAAACTGGAACAGAGAGCAGATTGCATACTCTGTCCCAGTTCCAGCAACAGTCCAGTTCCAGCGACAGTCCGTTCCAGCCATTGCAGAGCATGCCACCTGCAGTCCCCATTCCCTCGCAGCAAATCCATCCCCGAGCGATACAAGCCTAGATTTACAAGTTCATTTAGCATCCGTGCGTCTTAAATATGCCGTCTTCTTCTTATCAAGAATAATTAAGGATTTTATTCGTTTAGGCAACGAGTCCCAAGAATAATCCCTTGTCATTTGTTCCACTTGCGCCCGTCTAGCCAAAGCATCCGCCACTGAATTAGTTTCCTTGTACACGTGTATACAATACCACATCAATGCCTTACTCGTGTCTCTAATTTCCCTCCACCAGTTACTAAGAGACCAGGGAATACTAGCTTCATTTAATATCCACTGTTTGACCAATATAGAATCCGTTTGGATCACACAACTTCGCAATCCTAGATCAATACAAAGTCTCAAACCTTCAAGTAAGGCCCTCAACTCAGCGGAGTTATTTGAGCCTTCACCAAAAATACACTGTCTAGCCGCTACAAATTTGCCCTCGTCATTTCTAATGACCACACCTCCAGTAATGTTATTTTCCATACATGAGCCATCAACATTTAGCGCATACCATCCTGTAGGAGGGAAAACCCAATAAAGCACTCGAGGAGGAGATACTGTAACAATCTTTTCCTGTATGCCCAACCTACTGAGCAAAGCCCCGTTATGATCCTTAATTTTAGGAATAAAGAATTTGGCCACACATTTAATCCAGAAATGAACTTTAATAATCACATAGCTTGATGAAAACTCCTTTCCTTCAAAAAGTTTTTTTCTCTGGATCCAGATTTCCCATAGGATGAAAAGTGGGGTGACGTGGATGAGGATCCCTGATAACGAGGATTTCTTCGCTTTCCTAAACCACGCCTTAAGCATAGTACTTCAACCGGTCTGTGAATGTGCATATCAAACACCAAATCAAAATGTCCCCACACCCTTCTAGCTAAATCGCTTTCCAAGAAAAGGTGTTTCATCGTTTCCTCCCCAGGTTGTAAGCAACAACTACATTTAGACGCAAGTTGGAAGCCAATTCTTCTAATTTCACCATCAATAGGTAATGCCCTTCTAATTATTTTCCATATGAAAATAGAGATTTTAGAAGGCAATAAAGGATGCCAAATCCAATTCCAAAAATCATCTTGTGTCCCCCTACCACAAAGAATTTTACATACTGAGCTAATCGTGAACCCGCCATTATTCTCGGTATCCAAATTCTGGCATCTCGATCACCGACTTCGCCTTTCACAATTGTCTTGTAAAGCTCTTGAGCTTTTCTTTGCATATCCGGGCTTAGCCTCCTGAAATTCTCCCTGTGCATTTTCATGAGAGAAGGCCAAGAGTCATTCATCCCCACCTCCTCATTTTTACTGAAAATTTCATTCTTAGCCCATGGTTCTTCGAAGAAGCTAACGGTGCCTTTAGAGATCCGCCACGTGGAGTTTTCAATTATAAAATCCTTATTCACCAACAATTCTTTTATAAACGGAGATGCCCCAACTTTAATTTCTTGCTTTCTGATTGGAACCCCAACTTGCATGTACTTACGCCTTAGAAAATTTGCCCATAAAGAATTGGAGGTTATTAGGTTCCAAAGCAACTTCATCCGAAAAGCTCTAATGATCACATCTAAGCTTCGAATACCTAGACCACCCTCCTCCTTTGGAACAATGATTTTATTCCAAGCTATCCACTTTCGCTTGTGTCGCCCTTCATGATCTCCCCAAAAGAAATCTGCAATCAACTTCTGAATGGATTGCAGGACCTTATTAGGGATAACTGTAGCTGCTATGGAATAAATAGGTATTGACAGTAAGACATGTCTTATCAATGTCAATCTACCTCCTGGCGACAAAAGTCTGGCTTTCCAACCCTGAATTCTCTGCTGGATTTTATTGATTAAGGTTTCAAAAAAAGAAATTTTGCATCTCCCTTGATAAATGGGGACACCAAGGTAGGTAAACGGGGATTGCTTGTAGACAAAACCTGTCCACTGTTTGATCGAAATTATTCTGTCTGCACGAGCTTTCTCATCAATCATGAATGAACTTTTTACAATATTAACTTTCTCGCCTGAAACCTGACAATATCTATCTAAGAACTGCATACAGCCTTCAATGGACTTTTTCCTACCATTCAAGAAGATCAATGAATCATCAGCATACAAAAGGTGGGTGATCGGTGTGGCCATCCTGGGAGTATGATAAAAGCCAATTTCTCCTCTACGAAAGGCCCGAGAGAGCCCTCTGCTTAGTACTTCTGCCGCAATGACAAAGAGAAGAGGGGAGAGAGGGTCCCCTTGACGAAGACCCCTTGTTGATTTAAAATAGCCGTCATACCTGCCTTGCATCAACACCGAGAACCCGCAATGTGTAATGCAATTAGAAATCGGATGACATATTCTGTGATTAAATCCGAATCGGCGCAAAACTTGCAAGAGGTATCCCCATTCAATTCTGTCCTACGCCTTTTCCATATCCAATTTAAATATTGTATTATTTCCATTAACCTTCTTCCCAATCTCTCTCATTAGTTCTTGTGCCAACCCTATGTTTTCTGAAATGAGCCTTCCCTGAACAAAGGCCCCTTGCTCTAGAGAGATAATATGAAGGAGAAACTTGGCCAATCTCAGACTAAGGATTTTGCTGAAAATTTTATATATCACGTTGCAAAGACTAATAGGCCTAAAATCAGAATAAGAGACATGTTCTTCAATTTTAGGAATAAGAGCCAAAAAATTGGAAGAAAAGGTACCTGGCATCGCGTGGCAAGCAAAAAATTCCTTCGCAGCTGTCCATATGTCCATCCCAATAATATTCCAACAATTCTGAAAGAATCCAGCTGTGAAGCCGTCTGGGCCCGGGGTACTATCATGGGGAATACTGAAGACTGCTTTCCTGACTTCCTCTAACTCAGGCATCTGCATGAGTAATTCACAACCATCCTCTTGTATCAGCCTCGGAATGCAATCCATGAGTTCTGGATCATCTCTGTGCTCTCCCGATGACAGCAAAGATCCGAAAAAATTATTTGCTTCCAAAATAATAGATTTCGGATCCGTAATTAAGTTCCCCGATATATCATGAATTTTGGTAATCGCTCTTTTTTCTGTTTGGCCTTGACTGAGGCAAAAAAGAATTTAGTACAAGCATCTCCTTCCTTAAATTCCTTTTCACCTGATTTTTGTTTCCAGTAAATTTCTTCTCTCACTAGTGCCAGTTTGAGTTCAGCCTGACATCTGTTCAAATTAGTCATATCACTTGGATCCCAGCCCTGCATTAGACTAAATTCCAGTCTTTCGATTTCATCTTCCAACCTTCTAATAGTGCTGAAAATATTACCAAAAATTTATTTATTCCATATCTTTAAGTCTCCGCGAAGGCGCTTCAGTTTGGAAGCCACACTATACATAGCCCCATTGGATTCTCCAGCCGCGTTCCAAATTCTGTCCACAAACCCTAAGAACCCTTCATGAGTTAACCACATACTTTGAAATCTGAAAGGAGACATACCTGCCATTTGTGACATTGGCAAAGAAAGTAACATAGGTGCATGATCCGAACAAACTCTAAGTAAATGATCAACCCGAGCATGCTGCATTACCGAAATCCAGTCAGCATTCCCCAAAAAACGATCCAACCTAGCCCATGTTCTGTCCTCCCCTCTTTGATTGTTACACCATGTGTATTTAGGTCCTTCAAACCCACAATCAGAAAGCCCACAACTTGAGATACAGCTGGAAAATTCTGCCATCGCCAAAGGATTTGGGGGGCGTCCCCCTAGTTTTTCTCCACCATCAACAATCACATTAAAATCGCCACCAATGATCCATGATTCATTTAAACCCATTGCAATGTGTTCCATGTCTTCCCACAAACTTCGTTGCTCCTGAATTGAACACTTTGCATATACAAAAGAAATGAAGAAAACGGTATTGGAAAAGAGAATATGAATCTTACAGTGCATTAATTGATTCGTGCATAGCAGGACCTCCACTTTTAAGTTATTATCCCAGAAGAGCCAAATTTTGCCGCCATACTCTTCATTCGTTGCAAAACAAGGCAAGCTCACCTTACTTGCAACCTCCATGTATCTAGAAGAAGGAATCATAGGTTCCGCAATAGCAAGTAGCTTGACATTGTATTCTTTAACCAGCTTTTTTAGTCTACATTGGGTCGCCCGGTTACCAACTCCCCGTGCATTCCAAAACATGATGTTATCTATCATTACTAACACCTGGAGTAGGCATATTTCTCGTCATCCTCCGAGACCCCACCACCGGTCCGGGTTTAGAGCTTTTCTTTTTGCCTTTCTTCTTGACACCACCCGACAGGTACCCTGGATCAATTATATTGTTCGAAGACATGTTAGCGTCGGAATCATTGTCCGACACCGCGTCGTGGTCTGACCTGTGGCCCTCTCCCTGTTCCTGAATCTTTGACGCAGTTGCATCTTTCGCCTGATCATGCAGCAGCCCAGTTTCTGGATCACCCACCAGCTGATCAATCTGTTCTATCGCGCTCTGTTTCGTCATCGAAATTGTGCACTTTTCCAGCTTTTGTGCCTTTGAAACTAGCGTACCCTGTGCTAACTTAAACCTGGATTCGGAGGAGGTCAAATCAGCCCTCGTTCGTTGGATGTTTCCTGTTGTCTGTAGCACCCTGGGAGCAACAAGAGTTGTCCCCTGTCTCGCCTGATGCTGCTCTGTTTCAGCAAGCGTTTGCACCTGCTGCTCCTCTGTTTCAGCTGGAATAAAACTGTTAATTGCACATTCTGATTTACTGCCTTCTTGAGTGTTGTTTGAGTAGCTATTCCCCACAAAAGGAACGATCCACAGCGGGGCTGCAGTCGCAGATCCTTGAGCCAATTTAACTGCATCACAATTTTGGTTACCGTCAATATCATCACAATTTTGCTTCAACATAGTCATTTTGATTTCGCTCATTGTGTAGCCAGCATCTCTTAAAACATCTTGTGTGTTTTCAATTGCAGAGTTATTTACTTTGGTATGATGGCCCTCAATCTGGCACTCATGTTTGGAGTTTATTATTTCAACATCATCACCCTCCCCAATGTCGTCCAAAGCTTCTTCCGCAAGGACCCCGTATTGGTTTGATGAAATCACATTGTCAAATCCAGTTTCCTTTGTTCTCTCCTTGGTTTCTTTGGCAATAGCACTAGTAATCTCGAGTCCTTGAGAGTTTTTAGCTCCGCTAGTTCCTATATTTCCATTAGTTTTCATCGCTTTTTTGGCCACAGGAACATACATTTGCGTTGGCACATGTTGGTGTTGTTTCTCTTCCCCCGGAGTTTGTCTTAGTTTGGCCTTGTCGAGGGATTTAAAATCTTTATAGGGTTCTCCAGCAGATGTAGGTTGCTCCCGCTTCTTTCCAACCAATTTTCTACAGTAATCCTTCTCATGCCCAATCAGGGAGCAATGGTCACGATATTTGAAACCTGGATATTCAAGTTTTTGCCAATATCCTCCATATTTGGGGCTCTCAAGCCAAATCTTGTGTGGGAGAGGTTTAGAGACTTCCATCTCAACACACATTCGTGCGACCTTTGGGCGGGCAAAGTATCTTGTGCCATCATCTATCCGAAGAAAGTTACCGAAGGAATCTCCAATCGCCTTCATGATTGCCGGGAGAAAAAAGCGAAAGGAAGATTAGGGAGTTCTACCCATAATGGTGCCAACTCCGGATCCGTCCGTAGGCCAAAAGCTAGATGCCAACGAAACATTTTATATCTAACTCCCCGAATCGTAAAGGAGTCTTTTGATAACACTTTCTTGACTTCATCTTCAGATTGTAAATAAACCATCACATGTCTAGGATCAATGAGACCCATTATGAACTCTCCTGATATCCCCCAAGATCGATGAATAGAATCTCTTATTGAATCTAACGATGGCCTGAAGCTTGAGAATTTCATAACAACAATATGATTAGAGACATGGGACTCACCTCTTGCGACATCTGAATCGGATAGCCTCAAAGCCGGATTTTCGTCTATTCTAAAGGTCGTGGAATCCGTTGGCTTATCGTCAAGTACATCTTTCATCGCTTTCCCAAGAACTTGTGCAAAGGTGCGCCGAGAAGAACCATCATCCTCATTGCCAGCCGCAGGGACAACCCCCTTGGCTGGCAGTGTCGCCTCCATGGAAACACCTACCAGCGCCTACAAGACTCCCTGGATGACAGCAGAGTAAGCCAAAACGACCAACCAGCCCCTTTGCTTGCCAACTACGTCCAGGAACCAAACTCGACCAGGAGCCAGCAACTCGACCAGGAACCAGACTACGTCCAGGAACAGCAAGACTGGTCGACCTAGGGCGGCGGCTGGTCGACCTAGGGAAGAGGGATTACGGCGGCGGCTGGAGGTTTTGTGTTATCAAACGGCTGAGATGTTCTCCCCAGATCCTGGAACGGTCCTGATTGGAGGGATTCAAGTCTGGAAAAAGGTTCCAATTTTACCCCCGAAATCGCCCCTAAGCAGAGCGATTTTTAATTTTTCTTGCCTAATATTTGGTTTATTATCGTAAAGTAGGGGTTACTTTTCTTTCCAGAATAACTCGATCATTCACACACGTATCCCAATAAAAAGATTTGTAAGGTAGTTTTTCTTATTTATTTATTTATTTATAGAAAAATTCGTTGTACACTTAGGCTCCGCTTGGTACACCGTAAAGTAATGTTTTTGCATTTTTTTACGGACAGTTACACAAATATAGGCGCTTGGTATGATTTGCAAAAAATAGTTTGTGAAATTCTAATTCCACGCCTACGTATCTTGTAGTTAAGTGGTCCCGCAAATCTTTACGGGTTAAAATCTCCCGTAAAACTTTATAAGTTTCACTCTTTTTTTTTCAACTTCTACTCAGACAGTCCAACTTTATAAGGAAACAAGTTTTTTTAAAACTCTTAGCTTGTATGGAAATTGTGAATCAGCTCACGTATTTCCTTCTTTTTCCTTTCTCTCATCATGGTTTTCAAATATTGTGTGTCCTTCGGTTTTGTTAACTCTTATTCTCTTACTCTGTTTTTGTTTTGTTTTCAACAAACAATTACTCTTTGATTAGATTTTCATTGGTGTTTGATAGCATATTTTGACATTAAATTATTAGTCATTATTGATAAAAAAAAATTATGTATGTACATCTATATATTATTATTATTATTATTATTATTATTATTATTATTATTATTATTATTATTATTATTATTATTATTATTATTATTTAAAAACTCTTTTTATAAAACTAATGAATAATAGTATTGGGGAAGAATGAGTTAATTATAATTGTTTGTCAATTTTTATGTAGTTGATGTTTGCATAAATGCAATATCCAGGCCAACCAAGCAAACATTGGGTGTATGCATTATTTTTCATTAATTGTTACCAAGCAGTTGTAAAACAATGCACTGCAAATTAATGCATATGCAAACTAATGCAAATGCAAAAATTTGCCGAATACAAAGTTTTACGATGTACCAAGCGGAGCCTTAGTGTGTGGACAACAAAGTCCACTTTGCATACACTATGTGCACATTGAAAGTTCACTATGCACTCAACAGTAGGGGTGGGCATTTCGGACCAAAAACCCGGACCGAACCGACAACCGGACCGATCGGGTCAATTCGGATCGGTTTTAATTAATTATAAAAGTTTCGATTGTAAAAGCCCGCCCCGACCCGAAGTTTCTGGTCCGGACCTCGATTTCCCTTTTTGAAACCCATCGGGTAACCGGCCCGGCCCAGGTTAAATAGTTAAAAGTAAAAAACCCTAATATCAATGTATCATGCAATACTATAGGCACACATAAAATTCAATTTGGGCTGAACTTTATAAATTTGGGTTGAACTTTATAAATTTGTGACTCTGTTTTTCTGTTTTTTTGAAATTTGAGCTTTATAAAATTCAATTTGGACTGAACTTTGGGCTGAAATTTGGACTTTAAAAATTTTCAATTTGAATGTTGCTCTTAGGACCGAGACCAGCCTGAAATTCGGTTAACCGGGACCTCGATTACGTGGTCACCTCGGTCCGGTTTCGGGTCTCATAAACACGGGCTTAAATTTCTCGGGCCGATTTTCGATTTTTACATTTTGGGCTGGTTACCCGGACTTGCCCAGCCCTACTCAACAGTGACTCATCATGTGCACCTATTTCAGCCGTCGGATTCAGGTAAAACCAATCTAACGGCTCTCTCTCTTTCCACTAACTTATTACAAATTAAACATCACCTATTACAAATTAAACCACATTTTTCACTTTTATTTTTCACAAAAATCTACACAAGTCAACACACATCTCGAGAAAATCAAAATGGTCCAAATTTAATAGAACACACATCTCTAGGTAAATCTAACAGTCCAAATTTAATATTACACTAATCTCGAGAAAAAATCTAATGGTCCAAATTTAATGAAACACACATATTAAGGTAAATCTAACGGTCCAAATTTAATATTACATTCATCTCAAGAAAAATCTAACGGTCCAAATTTAATAGTTCACACATCTCTAGGTAAATCTAACCGTTAGATTTTGGTGAAAGATTGAACTGTTGAATTGTTATCGAGATACGTGTTGACCAGTTTAGATTTTGGTAAAAGATCTCTAGTTAAATCTAACGGTACAAATTTAATTATGCACTTATCACGAGAAAAATCAGATAGTTCAAATTTAATAGAACGCACATCTACATGTAAATCTAACGGTCCAAATTTAATATTACACTCATCTCGAGAAAAATGTAATGGTCCAAATTTAATAGTTCACACATCTCGAGATAAGTGCATCATTAAATTTGTAACGTTAGATTTAACTAGAGATCTTTAACCAAAATCTAAACGGTTCGACACGTATCTCGAGGACAATCCAACAGTTTGATATTTCATCAAAATCTAACGGTTAGATTTACTTAGAGATGTGTGAACTATTAAATTTGGACCGTTAGATTTTTATTGAGACGAGTGTACTATTAAATTTGGACCATTAGATTTACCTAGAAATGTGTGTTCTATTAAATTTGAATCGTTTATTTTCCTCGAAATGAGTGTTGAACCGTATATTTTCTCGAGATGCGTACAAAATCGTTAGATTTTCTCGAGGTACGTGTTGAATCATATATTTTTCTCGAGATGAGTGCATAATTATATTTGACATGTATGTACTATTAAATTTGGACCAAGATGTTTGTATTATTAAATTTGGACCGTTAGATTTACATTGATATGTGTGTTTCATTAGATTTTTCTCGAAATGAGTGTACTATTAAATTTGGACCATTAGATTTACCTAGAGATGTGTATTCTATTAAATTTGAACCATTTGATTTTTCTCGCGATAAATGCATAATTAAATTTGTACCGTTAGGTTTAACTAGAGATCTTTTACCAAAATCTAAACTGTTTAACATGTATCTCGAGGACAATTCAACAGTTCGATCTTTCACCAAAATCTAACGATTAGATTTACCTAGAAGTGTGTGAACTAATAAATTTTGACCGTTAGATTTTTCTTGAGATGAGTGTAATATGAAATTTAGACCGTTAGATTTACCTTGATATGTAATTTGTAACGTCTTTTCAAAATAAGTATAAAATAAAAACAAAAAACAAAAAACAAAAGGCCAATCCACAGCGGGCTTAAAAGTGGTTGGGCTAAAAAATTGTATCAAATGCCCCAATTTAGAATTGACTCTCCCTATTTATGTTTTGTGATAAAATGTCTTACCTTTATTTCAAATTTCAAGTTTCTTAGATTATAAATTTTAAATTGCATTTATTAAATTTTAAAGATAAAATAAAATACTAAATATTCGTGCACGTAATGCGCTTTCACCCGTAGTTTGTACGGTATAACGACACTTCACATGGATGAACAATGCATTTATGTCATTTGCCTGATTTTCAAGTTTCAATCATGCCCCTGCCAAAGTCTATATTTTACAATATAACCTAGAAAAAGACAAAATCTGCTGGGTTTTAATTCTGTCATTTACGAATATGCCCTCAAATTAGCTAAAACCCAAATATACCCCTAAAGAGAACTATTGGGCCTAGGCTCTAATTTTAGCAAACCATTATAGAATTTTTTTTCTTCTATATATCCCTTTTTAATATTCTTTTCATTTATTTTTATTTTTTCAAATTTACAAATTGCATTGCGGGTGTTTGCGAGAGACTTAATAATTTGATAAAACACTATTGTGTTGTATAATTTTTTAATTTATAAATCATTTTTAATTTCAGTACAAATCACTACCCAAATTCTCTAATTTTTTATTTGCACTTCAATTTCCTTTTATTTATTTATTTTTTATTTGCACTTATCTACTCATTGAATTCTAAAATTAAAAACCCAAAAATTACGCACACGTAGAGCGTCGACACACTATCTGAGCTATTATAACGATCCTTCTTATAAATGAACAATGATTCTGTATTCAACCTGATTTCTTATATTTCAATTTTGCCCTTTACAATTTTCAAAAATTACATTAAAAATTGACAAGTATGTGAACAGTGTCAATGGTATTTTCTATCTTTTACATTGAAAAGGAATATTACACAATTGTCTTCATCATATTTTTTGGATTCCCATTTTTCCTTTCAAAAATTTATTAATGACAAAGAAAACCAATATATATGTGAACATTGACAAGGGTGTCTCTATTAGACGGAGAATACTATTAATTTTTTACTAAATTACCCTATCAAATTCAGACTATTTAAATCAAAATCAACACCTTTAAACATCAATTAATTATATTTAAGCTCCTAACATAATTTATTTGAATCCCTTCAATTATCTATAAATTATAAATGTGCCTTTATATCTAAGTTTTTATTTTCCATTTTGTCCATCACATTTGAATCAATTGTGCAATTAAAATTATAAATAATTTTTTTATTAAGAAATTAAATAATAGATTTTACTTTTTTATTTACTCTTAACCTCTCTCACCTTATAATGCCGCTAGTAGGTATTGAACACAAGATGTGGAGGGTCAAACCTACATTGCCTTAGCCAATAGATCTAGCCATTTTTGTCTAATAATTTTACATAATATTAAATATTTGCAATAAAATAAAAAATACTCAATATCCTTGCGAGTAGAGAGCGTCCCCTCCCTAGTTTTGTTAACCTCATACCCTGCCATATGAAGTCATTATTCGTAGCTCTCATAAATTTCTGTCCCTAAATTTTAATTTGTGCTAGGCTCAAGAAAGTTCACTTCCATCCAAGCCATCGATCTGATCTTGACATGCACATCGAGACGAATCCGACAGCCCTCGATCCCAAAATACTGGATATAATATCTACCCCCAACATTCACTTACAAATCCAAAACCAAACAAAAATATATATTATCGGAGTAAAGCTAGAGTGCACTGCTAATTTACCTGGGGTTTAGCCTGGATGGTGCCAAGCACGTGCACCATCCACGCATGCCAGGCACGTGGGATTAAAAGTGGGCAAAAAAAAAAAAAAAAAAAAATTTGCAACCAGAAAAACTTTATCCGACAGAGGAGAAAAACTTTTGAGCAACCTTCTTTGTTTTTTCATCAGAAAATTTTATCAGAAATTTCAGTCAGATAAATTCATCAGAAATTCCAGTGTTCATGCTAATTTATCAGAAATTTCAATCAGAAAAATTTTCTTGTGAACACTGATGTTGTTTTTTCAACACCATAGCAACTTGCAGGAACTCTGATCAGCACCATAAGGAATCTAGGGCAGCCAATCAAAGAAGCAATCCATACTTGAACTAAAACCCCCAAATCAAAACCAAAAAATCCAACAAAACCCAGAATCAAATACCCATTTCTCTAATTGCAAGATCCAACATACCCATCAACTTAAAAACCTCAAATTTCTTCCACCTCTTCTTCTTCCAAATATCTTCCTTAACTCTCAATTTCGTTGGAAAGAAGAAGCAGAAGAGATATCTCCGATAGCAAAGCATGAACCAGTAAAAATGAAGGGGAAGATAAAGAAACAGGGAATTTGAAGATGAGTGATAAATGCACAAATGAATGGAGGGGGAGACAAGCAAGAGGAACCCACTTTGCAGTTGTCTTTTTTGTTGGATTTTTTGGAGAAAACCAAAAAAGTGGGGAAAGAGAGAGAGGGGTCAAACTATCGATTTGGTTTCTCTTTTTTTTTTTTTTTTTTTTTTTCCCACTTTAAAGGCACGTGACTGGCATGCGCGGATGGTGCACGTGCTTGACACCATCCAGGCTAAATTCCAAGTAAAAAACCAGTGCATTTTAGAATTCCTCATAGAGAGCTTCTACAGTGCACTGGTATTTTGCACTGGTTTTTTGCCTGGTGCAATCAGCCACCGTTAGATTGCATCGAGATAAGAAATAATACTTGTCTCGATGCAATCCAACGATGGCTGATTGCACCAGGCAAAATACCAGTGCACTTAGGAAAAACTGTTCCTCATATTATCGTTCATTTCCCTCCATTTCAAGATCTTCAACACGCTCTCCCTCTCTCCTCTCTGATCTCCAATGGCAGAAGAGTCTCTAATGGCTCTCTCGATCGTCTTCTTCGTACCTTTCTTCGACCTGCAACAGCTTCTGCAGACGACCATCGCTACATGCAAGGCGACTCAGTACCCTTGTTCGCTAACAAACTTGGCCCCTTGAGCAATCCAAGGTAACTATCTTCTTTTCAACATTCTTGAATTACAGTTCAAATCACAGTTTTCTTTATCTTGATTTACTCTTCAATTTTCTGATTCGATTACTCATTTTTACATTCTTCGATTGAAATGTTGGTGACCTAAGATGTAATCTTTGGATTGCATTTAGGTTTCTGGTTCAGTTGGATTCTAAAATTCTAAACTAGCTTTCTAATGAAACTTTGTCTAGGTCATCCTAGAGTCCTTTCGAATGAAAACATTACTTCAACACGCAAGTAGTCCATGGAGCACAAAGCCAAGCTAGTCAATTCTTAAAATGTAGATCTTCTTTCTTCTTTTGCAAAGTCAAATTTATCTAACTGTTAGAATTTAGTGTAAATTGAAAATTTTGTCACAAATATATCTGGAGTGTTATAATGTGAAGGGTGGAATGAAGAATGAAGAGTGTCATGTCTTCAACTCTGAAGTGTTGGATTTCTCATTTTTCTCTCAACCTTTCATACTTTTTTAAATCAAAATCCGCCCATCTCAAACATCTAGACTATGATAAGGACAGAAGCCTTGGATGAAACTGTGTCTTCATCTCTAACTCTTGGTTTCCAATTTTGCCATCCCAATTTGATTGAAGTCCCTCCAATTATCTATAAACTATAAATAGACTATTAAACCTAACTTTTGTTAGACACCGTAATTTGTTACGAGAAAACTCTCCAATGCAAAGAGAAAACCCCGGGAACTATTCCAACAAAAAACTTCATTATGACTTCAATAATGAGATTACAACCTCCCTACCCAATTAGGGTTTCACCAATTCTTAAGAGAACTGACAATCTCTTGGTTTACTAAGTTCTTTACCTACTAAACGTTAGATTACATTCAACAATTTAATAAATAACTTGTTAGCACGCTAGGATTGAAGAACCCTAGAAAAAACCATTGAAGGAGAGGAGAGAAATTCGAATGGTTTGATATTATGGTTGAAGCTTCACAAACACCACTAGCAAACCTCACCTCATCCTCTCAATCTTTTTTTCCAAACACAAGGAGAGATCTCACAAGCCCTCAACCATTCCCTCAAACCGTCAAAGAGCCAAACCCACATAGAGAAGCACAAAAAAGATTCTTTTTTTCCTCCTTTTCTTTCATGCTCTCTATTCTTGGTTTTAATTCACTTAATTTTTCCTTATTACAAGCCGGTCCCAAAATTGTTGGGACAATTTGAAATAAGCCCTCCAAACATGAGAGCACACCCCAACACTTAAATGGTAGAAGAGACTCTAAAATAGGAATAAATTCATTTTTGGTGAATTGCCGATCGAATTCAAACACAATTAAAACTTCAATCTGTAAGCTTCGAGTATAGTATGTTTTGATCAATTTAATCATGTCCACTGCTATATTGTAGGTTAAGTGAACAAAAGATCATCAGAATATCAATTTGCAATACACAGTAACTAGGTAATGAAAATATTAAAGCAAAAGAAAGAAAGTTCGATGGTTCGTAGAAAGAAGTGAACGGATCACGTCAGTGATCTTCTGGGCAGAGCAAGGATTTCCAAAATTATTCTTATAATGCATCAACTTGTTCCTATGATCATAACAGCAACGGAAGCGTAATAACAGATTAACAGGTTAGCTTTATCTATCCATCCTTTCTTTTATCTTGAACCTGTTCATTGTTCAGATTCAATGCACTTGCAAATAGTTTGAATTGAGTTTAATCATTTTCTCTTTGGACACCAAGTCATGCATATATTTTGTTTGTTGAAATTTTGATGGAAACTCATCTACAAACACTAGATAATGTGGTGACTGTAGATTGTTTAGAACGCGACAATATATATATGCCGATTTAACTTTTAGACCAAATGGAGTTTCCTTATGATGAGCTCATTATTTTGATGTTGTTTCTTTTTTACTTTTTCCATTAACATGTCAGAAAGTAAACATTTTGTTAGCTTGGCCTCTTTTTGTATGGATTTCGGACTCACATTTGGGTGTAGGATGTATAAACTGCTTCGTCATTACTACCATTTTTTAGAGATTCTAGTGGGATGGAGCTGATCCAGACTCAACTTAATTTGTAGATTCAACTTCTTAGATCATTCACCAGTTGTTTTCTATGATATGTGCAACCGATCTTAAGAGAGTGAAGAAAACAGTATCCAATCTAGTTCTATAAAGTAAGTATTAGTTTGAACAAAAAATATTTTTGTTCTTGTGTGTGTGAAGTGGGATACTATATTAGTCAAACTGTACAAAAGTAGAGAAAACAAGATTTAATGTGACATGGTCGATCATTGTAACTGAGGGAGATAACTTTCATTACACTTTTGAGGTTTGGATCTTCTCCGAGTTCAAAAGAAAGATTATCATAAAACTTCTTCCACTCGAAGACAGTCTTTTCTTTCATTAAAAGAACACCGCCAATTGCCACAATTGCTAACGGCAATCCTCCACATTTTTTCACGATTTTCTTAGAAGTTTCCTCTAACTCTAGAGGGTAGTCTCCCTCAAAATTTGATCCAAATGCCTAGTTATAGAAAACAACTAGAGCATCTTCTAGAGTTAGAGGATGATGATAAAAAATGTGAATAGAGGATTCCACAGAAGAATAAGCAACTTCATTCATACGAGTGGTGATCAAGATCTTACTACCACAGTGGTTGTCAAACAACGCATGTTTTAAAGAGTTCCACAGTTCAACGCTCCACACATCATCAAGAATAACAACATACCTCTTTGCATGGAGATACTCCCTTAGTTTTTCAATCAGCTGGGGCCTTTCCATTGTGCCAATCTCTAAAGGAAATGGCTTATTCCTCAACTCCTGGAACTGCTCGATCAATTTAATTAAGAGCTGCTCCATCTGGAATGATTGCGACACAGTGATCCAAGCACAACAATCAAAATGGTTCAGTACTATTGGGCTTTGGTACCCTTTCCTTACAAGAGTGGTTTTCCCCACTCCACCAGTTCCCACCACTGCGAAAATTGTCCTTTGTACTTCTCCTTCTACTAACCAGCCTATTAGTTTGTTTTTATGGGTCTCAATCCCGACCAATTCTGATTCTTCAGCGTATAGAGCATCATCACGACGGTATTGCCAGGAGGTTGTGTTTTTGTTAGAGCTCGAACCTGCGTCTCGATTGAGCTGATACTTGTCCCTTTGTTGACTAATCTCGTGCAAGTTTATTTTGATGCTTTCATTAGTAATGATTGCTTTTTATTAGAATGGAGCACCTCTGTGATCTTTTTGCCAAAGCAAAGATTTCAAAGCTCTCCTTACAGTGAATCAACTTGTTCCTACGATTGTATTGGCAATAAGCATAATAACAGGTCAGATTTACCCTTTCTTCTTTTATCTTGACATTATTGTTTCAGTGATCAGATTCTATGTGGTTACAAATTGTTCAAGTTTAGTTTAATCATTTACTTGGACAACTCATGCATTTTTTTCTTTGTTCAAATGTCAGTGGTATCTCATCTATAAGAACACTTAGTTGCCCGATAGATTGTTGAACCATGACAATATAGTATTCATGTGTTAGGCTTTTAAACCAAACAGAGTATTCTTATTGTGATATGCTATTTCTTTATTTTGAGCTTATTATCATATCACCAACTAACATTTCATCAGCCCGAATCTTTGTGTTTGGATTTCTGACTCACATTTGAGTGGATGATCTCGTAAGTCTAAACTGCTTCTTCTTACCATTTTTTAGATTCCAGTGGGATCAAGCTGATCCAGACCAAGCCCAATTTGTAGACCAACTTCTTAGAGCATTCAGTCACGTTCTAAGGTATGTGATATGTGTGCAACTTAACTTATGGAGAAAAGGGTATCCAATTGTGTTCTACAAGTACAAGTTCAGAATTTATTTATTTATTTATTATTATTATTACTATTATTATTATTATTATTTTTTTAAGTTTGGTGAAACGAGATATTATATTATTCAAACTGACAAAACCAATGATAGCATCGGCAAACTCGCGTAATAAATGCTAGCAGCTACCTTGTACACCAAATGTTCCAAGGGCTAGCTAGGCATTAACAAATCAAAGTACTATCACAATCATCACTAAGGTATGAAAAACTGAAATAAGCCATTGGACTTGAGCTGCATCAAGGACATAGACGACATCCTGAGCATCATAGAATCCGCTTAGGAGCTTCCATGGCTAAATGCATATTTAACTTGAAAACTAAACTTGATCTTCAGAGAATTCAGCTCTGTTCTCTTGCTAGCGACCGCAACACCTTGCGTACCTATTGTTACTGCACTACACACCAAACAGAACCTATCCACATTGTGAAATGATGTATTAGTTAGAATGGTAGTCTGTTCAGGTTCAGGTGGTTTACACCTGATAGATGGAAATGTATGCCTAACAAAGTGAATTACAAAAAAAACGAGAAATAATTTGAAATACTTACTGGTGCATTGATGCTATATCATTGACAATCCCATCCACATCCCTCCATTGACCAAGTAAAGTTCTGGTATGTGTTTCACTTTCCAATAGTCTTGACCTCCATCTTGGTCAAGTCTGCTTATAAAATCTTTTGGCATATCATAGAAAGAAAAACTGAGTTTCATGAGGCGAGTTATGTCATTAGGGGTAGCTGCTCACACTTTTTAATGGATAGCTCTTTGAGGTTTGGCATTGCACCTTTCTCTATTGTCAAGGACTGTAAGCTATCTAACATGGACAGTGCCAAAATCTAGAGCTTTTGAAAACCCCCAGCCTCAACATACAACGCCCCTCCATCATATGCATCGTTCATGAGACATATATGCACTAGATTAGGTAAACCTTGAAGAAATTTCAGTGGCTCATCCCTTAACCTATAAAAGTTCAGGTTTATTTTCGAAAGGTTATTAAGCGAGGCAACCCAGTTTGGAAATTGATCCAGGCGCTCACATAAATTCACTGCTTTAAGAAGTGGAGGTGGAGATGACACGAACTGTAAATCAAGAGCGTCGTCTTTAAGTGAAGGTACAGCCAAGGACTCAAGGTGGTGCATCTTGGCAATTGATGTACACAAACCTAACCCACTTTCTCTTCCCAAATTCTTAGCAAATAGAATTCTCATTTCAGAATTCAGACAATCTTCCCAAGCTTTTGATTAAATTGGTACCTTTTTATGTCACTACATACCAAAGTTTGCAAAGATGTCAAACATCCGATGAATACCTTAACAGCTTCCATAACTGGTTGAAATATTGAAAGTGAAGTAGGATATTTTTTACTTCACAAGCTCGAAGATATCGCAATTTTTTAAGCTTTAGGATTGCAAGCAACAATTCAACCACCTTAGTGTCTTTCAAGCGACTACACTTCAAGGTTTTGTAGCTTTCCAATGGGGTAAGGGCTTTTGGCAGAAAATTACTTACCTGGGTTTCAAATATTGTGAAAATTGTTCCATGATTGGGCATACTTATGAAGCTTGTAGGAGACGCGGCGGGGGTAAAAAAGATAATCGCCGAGAATTACCGACGTCGGATAACACTAAGCATAGTGAAGGGGGCCAGAAAAATCAGTCTTTTGTGTATAAAAAACACGGAAAGCAGTTGAAGAGCGTAGAGTCGAAGTAGGTTTACCGCCCAGTTCTGAAAGAGGTTGCGAATAAAGACGAGAAAGCGGGTGTGAGCGGAGCAAAGGACGATAGAGGGGCCGAGATTTCCAGCCAGGATGTGCTAGTGAATACGAAAAAGGTGGAAAATGTTGTTTCTTACACCACAACTTAAGACTCTAGTTGATTCAATGAAAACAAGAAGAATAGAAACATACCTCGATCCATAGCGCTTTCCCCTTTGATTGTGATTGGATTTTGGATCTTCCGATTGATTCAAGCGTGTCCAAAGTTCTCTGTTGAGAGGATACAGAATACAAATGCCAAAGGTTATTTCTTTTTCACGCATGCGCTCAATCGGGGACCCATCCTATTTATAATGCCCATAAGTCACAACCCTTCAACTTACGGGCTGTGAATTTCCAATTCTGCCCCTCATTGAATTAGAAATTACATCCTTATTTACACCATGTTATTTATTAATACCTTATAGTCCAACACCCCTATTAGATCACATATTAGATGGACTACACTTCAGATAGCAATACACATTATATTACATATGTGTGCCCATATTATTGGATTTGTCCAACAATCTCCCACTTGGGCCATATATGTTACATTTAATGTGTGTAACCTTAGGAGCTCAAAACTTGCTATCACAAGTAAATGTATTCCGAAACAATATCGTCCATTGACTATACTGATATAGGATTAAAGCGATTTGCATCACATGTAGCGTAACGAAATCCATCAATAGTCACATATACCAATATAATCAAATGACATAGATCAAACATGGATGTAGAGCATGGAAATTACATGTGATGTGATCCAAACATGTCTATTTCCAATCGGTCCAACTTTAATCTTTAATGAGATCAAACATATAATAAACAGACAATTGACTGAAGACTTTATTTCTGCAGAAAATACTAAATTACACCAATGTGTCCAAAAATTCATCATAGAACAACAAAACTCCCACTAAACCATGATATCCTCATGTGACATAACACCCATATGAGCGATGTGCTCATGAAAGACCCTGGGTGGTAATCCCTTAGTAAGCGGATCCGCAATCATGGAGTTTGTCCCAATATGCTCTATGAAAATTTGTTTATTCTCTACTCTCTCCTTCACAACCAGGAACTTTATGTCAATATGATTTGACCTAGACGAGCTCCTGTTGTTGTTGGCATATAATACTGTTGACTTATTGTCACAATATAACTTTAGTGGTCTTTCTATGTCATTCAAAATGCGCAGCCCAGTGACAAAATAACACAGCCATAATCCGTGGTTGGAGGCCTCAAAACACGCCACATATTCGGCTTCCATGGTGGAAGAAGCTATGAGTGTCTGTTTAGCACTTTTCCAAGAAATAGCTCCTCTAGCTAACAGATAAATGTAGCCTGATGTAGATTTTCTACTATCTTGGCATCCAGCAAAATCAGAATCAGCATACCCTATGATCTCCAACTGATCTGATCTCCTGTATGTGAGCATGTAATCCTTAGTTCTCTGTAAATATCTCATAACTCGTTTAGTTGCTTTCCAGTGAATCATCCCAGGGTTATCCAAATATCTGCCAAGCATTCCAACAATGAATGCTATGTCTGGACATGTACATACCTGAGCATACATAAGACTCCCAACAGCGGATGTATAGGGGATCTTTTGCATTTCTACAACTTCAAGTTTATTCCGAGGACACTGTTTAAGACTGAATTTGTCTCCTTTAGATATAGGGGTATCTCCTGTTTTACAATCTTGCATGCCAAACCTTTTAAGCACTTTTTCTATATAGCCTTTTTGTGATAATCCAAGAATACCCCGAAAATGATCCCCATATATCTGAATCCCTAAGACAAAATAAGCTTCACCAAGATCTTTCATTTCAAATTTCTTTGATAGAAATCTCTTGGTTTCGTGCAACATGTCTATATTATTAGTGGCAAGCAATATGTCATCAACATACAAAATCAAGAAGATATGCTTACTCCCACTGAACTTATGATACACACAATTATCAACAACATTTGTCTCAAAACCAAACGAGACAATTACTTGATGAAATTTGTAGTACCATTGACGGGAAGCTTGCTTGAGCCCATAGATGGATTTCTTTAGTCTGCAAACCATATTCTTTGGGTTTTCAGACACAAAGTTTTCTGGTCGCACCATATAAATTGTTTCATCAATGTCGCCATTGAGAAACGTTGTTTTAACATCCATCTGATGCAACTCAAGGTCAAAATGTGCAACAAGAGCCATGATTGTCCTAAATGAGTCTTTCTTTAATACCGGAGAGAAAGTCTCTTTATAGTCGATGCCTTCCTTTTGAGTGAAGCATTTAGCTACAAGACGAGCTTTATATCTTTCTACATTACCTTTTGAGTCCTTCTTGGTTTTGAATATTCATTTACAACCAATAGACTTTGTATTTTCAGGTAATGGGACAAGATCCCAAACTTGATTGTCTTGCATAGACTTGTACTCCTCATTCATAGCATCTATCCACTTTTGAGAGTTAGAATCCTGCATGGCTTGATGGAAGTTGATCGGATCATTTTCCACCAATCCATCATTTTCCTCATGTTCTTCGAGAAAGACCATATAATCATCCGGGATAGCTCTTCTCTTTTCTCTCGTGGATCTCCTTAATGTCATTTGATCTTGAGGTTGTTGAGTTTGTTCTTCTGGAATATTTACTTCAATTGGAGCAGGGAGTAGTTCAACATTGTCCTGTTGAGGTTCCAGATCTGCTTTTTGATCAATGACAGGTATTGGAACATGTACATTGTCAATAACAGTAGTAGGAGTCGAAATTGATTCCTCCTCAAAGACAATGTCTCTTACCTTATTTCTCCCCCCAAACTCGACATCCTCAAAAAACGTTGCTGTCCCCGTTTCAAAAATGGACTTAATAGTGGGATTATAGAACTTGTAGCCCCTTGATCGCTCAGAGTAGCCAATGAAGTAGTTGCTTACTGTTTTGGAGTCCGATTTCTTTTCATTCGGCCGATAAGGCCTTGCTTCAGCTGGACATCCCCAAATGTGAAAATGCTTTAGACTAGGTCTTCTGCCTGTCCAAAGTTCATAAGGTGTTTTGGCAGCTGCTGTAGTTGGTACTCTATTAAGGATGTAAGCTGCAGTCTTTAGTGCTTCTCTCCAGAGTGATTCAGGTAAGGTAGAATGACTAATCATACTCCTTACCATGTCCTTAAGAGTTCGGTTTCGTCTTTCAGCTACACCATTCATGCTAGGTGATCCCGGCATGGTGTACTGTGGGACGATTCCACATTCCTCTAGGAATTTAGCAAATGGTCCTGGACGTTGTTCACCGGAACCGTCATATCTGTCGTAATACTCACCACCACGATCAGACCTGACACTTTTAATTCGTTTGTTGAGTTGGTTCTCAACCTCAGCTTTGAAAGCTTTGAACATGTCCAGTGACTCAGATTTCTCATGAATGAGATAAAGGTACTCATAGCGTGAGTAATCGTCTATGAATGATATAAAATATTGTTGACCATTCCAAGAAGCCGAAGGGAATGGTCCACAAATATCTGTGTGGATCAATTCTAAGACGTCTGAAGTTCTGTTTGCACCCAATCTCTTTTGTTTGGTCTGTTTTCCCTTGATGCACTCAATATAGACATCAAAGTCTGAAAAATCAAGAGAATCTATTATGCCATCTGACACAAGTCTCTCCATTCTTGTTTTCGAGATATGTCCTAAACGTTTGTGCCACAGTTTTGATGAATTTCCTTCATTTAGCTTACGCTTAGTACCACGCGATTCCACATGCAAGGTTTCATTATATGAGGCAACAATGTCAAGAAGATATAGGTTATCAAATGTGCTTAATGAACCAGTACCAATAATATTGGAATTTAATGAAAGACTAAATTGATTATTTCCAAATGAACAATAATATCCAAATTTGTCCAACAAGGAAATAGAAACCAAATTCCGTCTAAATGACGGTACTACAAAAGTGTCTTTCAGTTCCAAATAACAACCAGTTCCTAAGAGTAACCTAAAGTTTCCTATTGCTTCCACGTCTACCGATTTTCCATCGCCCATGAAGATGCGTCTTTCAGCATCATTTGGCTTTCGGTAGCTCAGACAACCCTACATGGAAACACTTATGTGAGTAGTAGCACCGGAATCTAACCACCAAGTGTTTCTAGGTACTGAAGCTAAGTTAACCTCAGAACAGACCAAAGCAAGAAACATACCCTTTTTAGCACGCCAAGCGTGATACTTGGTACAATCCTTCTTTACATGTCCAGGTTTCTTACAAAAGAAACAACCCTCATTGCCTTTCTGTTTCTTTTGTGTTGGACCCTTAGTAGCTTCATTATTCTTCTTTCGTTTTGTGCACTTATCTTTAGAGGTGCTTGCAAATTGAGCACTTTCCATTCTGTCTTGCTTCAACCTGTCTTCCTCTTGCACACAGTATGAAATGAGCTCATTAAGAGTCCATTTCACCTTCTGACAGTTGTAACTAACCTTAAACTGACTGTACTGTGGAGGAAGTGATATCAAAACTAGATGCACGAGTAAGTCCTCAGACAACTCAAGCTTCAGTGCTTTAAGTTTTGAAGCAAGATGAGACATCTCCATGATATACTCTCTAATGTTCCCTTTGCCTTTATACTTTAATGAAATCAAGCTAGCTAAAAGCGTGTTTGTTTCAGCCTTATCGTTTCTTAGCAAAACGCTTTTCAAGTTCAGTAAGGAATTCACTGGCATTAGTCACCCCTGCGGATATTGCACCCCTAAAGGCTTCTGGAATACCTCGCTTGATGAGCATGAGACTCATGTGATTGGAGCGTTCCCACTTCTCAAAGTATTTCCTGGCATCAGGAGTACTTGCATCTGTAAGAGGAGCGGGTTGCTCAATCCTTAAGGCAAGGTCCAGATCCATACATCCAAGAACGATTAACACGTTCTCTTTCCAGTCCTTGAAGTTTGTCCCATTAAGCATGAGAATATTATTTACACCAGCAGATATACTAGTAGCAGACATAGTAGCTATACAGAAAATAAATTACATAAATAACATAGTCACATCATTATTCAATTGTATAAACTTTTAAATTCATACAATAGGTAAATAAAAAACCCATATAAAGATACCTAGCACAACATTGTTATTTAGTCTTTGGACAGAAATATCAATCTGTAAGTGGTACTCTTTGTACACAACGAAATCGGCCTAATATTATGCCTTTCTTTGGACGGACATAATAAAAGCATGGTAAAGTAAACTTTATCACATATTTAAGACTAGGGATTATCCGGTCAAAACAATCTTCCTTTGGGCCGATTGTTTCACATGGATGTGCATGCTCACTTATTTAAAATCAACCAATTTTCCTAACAGTGGTTGCTTTGGCAACCTATTAGTTCAATTGTGTAAATTTTAAATAAGTAACACAATAATGATACATGAAACCAAAATTATAATCTATGTATAAATTTGGAGTATTAACTAAATTATCACCTTAATACAATTTGTATTAAAACATGAGTCTAAATAAATGTAACCCAAAAATTAAATAGGTCTCATTAAACATGATAAAGCAAAAGTTTCTAACAGGCCCAACAGCAAAGCAAAATTTACTTACAGGCTCAACAGTCAATAAAAAAATGACTAACAAGCCCAACAATCAAAATAATATTACCAACAGGCCCAACAACAACATCAGGCCCAACAGTCACCAGGCCCGCCAGGTGAACAGTCATCAGGCCCGCCAGGTAAACAGTCACCAGGCCCGCCCAACAATGAATCAATTTTTTTTATTTATTTATTTCACTGTACACTGAATTGTATTTGCAATATAATCACTATATTGTATAATCACTGAATTACTGTAACATTGTAACAGTATAATTAGAAATCACATAATCACTATTTCAATATAATCACTATATTGTATAATCACTGAATTACTGTAACATTGTAACACTATCATTAGGAATCACATAATCACTATTTCAATATAATCACAATATTGTTTCATGGTCTAATATCACTTTAGTCACAATATGATATTCTGTTGTAATTTGTTGGCCAAACAGAATATCATCACATGATCCTTGTATTATCAACATAATATCAACATGCATATCACTGTTCATTGTAACAGTAACAGTAACAGTAACAGTGAATATCAACATGAATATCAATAACACTGTTCATCGTAACATTGTTCACCGTAATACTGTTCAACATGCATATCAACAGAATATCAATAACACTGTTCACTGTAACAGTGAAATTTCGGTTCACTGTTCATAAATCAATAAACATTGTTCACTGTAACAGTGAAATTTCGGTTCACTGTTCATTAATCAATAATGAAATTGTTGTTCTATGAAAATAAGGAAAACATTTTCTTCTTTATCGTTTCACATGGAATCAACAGGAGATGCTCTGATACCAATTGTTGTTTCTTACACCACAACTTAAGACTCTAGTTGATTCAATGGAAACAAGAAGAATAGAAACATACCTCGATCCATAGCGCTTTCCCCTTTGATTGTGATTGGATTTTGGATCTTCCGATTGATTCAAGCGTGTCCAAAGTTCTATGTTGAGAGGATACAAAATACAAATGCCAAAGGTTATTTCTTTTTCACGCATGCGCTCAATCGGGGACCCATCCTATTTATAATGCCCATAAGTCATAACCCTTCAACTTACGGGCTGTGAATTTCCAATTCTGCCCCTCATTGAATTAGAAATTACATCCTTATTTACACCATGTTATTATTAATACCTTATAGTCCAACACCCCTATTAGATCACATATTAGATGGACTACACTTCAGATAACAATACACATTATATTACATATGTGTGCCCATATTATTGGATTTGTCCAACAGAAAAATCATTGCCTGTAGGTGAGGACATGGCACAATCAAATGCTTTTGTTGTGTTAGCTGATTTGGAGCAAGATATGGAATTAAGCAATAGGCCGACTAAGGTAAAAAACGTGGGAAACAAATTAAATCAGGAAGTTGAGATCATTGTGATCAGTTTAGAAATAGACAGTTTAAAGTCTCCTAGCAAACCAATCGATAAACTCAAAGCAGTTTCTAAATCTGGGTCTAAATTGATTTTGGCCAAGGTAAACACAGGAAGTTAATGGTCTGTCTCATTTAGATTCTGAGATGAATGAGGAAGGTAATTTAAATAGCAAGATGTTGCAGCAAAGGAATCATATCGGTGACAAAGGTGCTAACTTGGACGTTTCTAATTTGGACTTAGCACAAGGTGCTAAGTTAGAATTAAAATCAGAGTATAACGGTGACAATGGCATGGATTTGGAAGCTATTTCGGTTGGCAATGGACTTGATATTATGAGTTCGGTGGAAATGAAAGTTTCCAAGTTTAAATCTGATTGTAAAGATGCTGCGTACACTGATTCTGAGATTGAAAAACAATTGCAAGCTGCGTCGGAGGAGGATTTAACTAGGAGCAAGACACCGTTTAATACAGGAATGCATCCAGCGAATCTCACTGTGATGGAGGTCGAAACAAAGTCTGGAATTGCTGTTGTTGGCAGCGTGAATGCAGGGGAAGATGCTGCCGTGAATGTAGGGGAGGTTGCTGCGGTGAATGCAGGGGAGTTTGCTGTCAGAACTGCTGATGCTGGGGGCTTGCAGGCAGGGGATGTACGTCCTGGATCAATGGGCGTAAGTCCTGGTCCTGAGGATTCGAAGGCCAGTTCGGCTATTGTGAACTATTTGGTTCGTAACGCTAACAGCGAAAACGAACAGGAGTCCGATACCAACAATTCGGATCAAGAAGATTTTGGTGAATACACAATCAGGTCAAGAATAGTGTCAGGTTTAAAGACAGACCACATGCGATTAACGAAAAGATTCGATAAGAGGAATATCACAATAGAAAACATGATGGATCACGACTATTTCAAAGACTTCACGGTTTTTCCTCGACGATCATCTAGAATGAAGAAACATAACAGCAAGTACAGGTTTTGAGCTAGGGGTTTGGTCGGTCTAAATGATATATTTGTCTTGTTTCTGTTTTTCCTTCTCAATTTGTTATTATATCCTATTTTGGGACAGGTAATTAAGGTTTGGCATCCTAGAGATTTATTAGAAAAATAAAATAAAATAAAAAAATAAAAAAATAAAAAATAAAAACACTAGTCAAGATAGTCTTCTGCAACTTCTAATGTTTTTCTCTTTGGTTTCCCACAACTTCTTATAATGGCTTAATGTTTTTCTCAGGGAAAACACCAAAGTATAGAAAACAAGATTTAAGGTGAAAAGGTAGATCATGGTAACTGAGGGAGATAACTTTCAGTATGGTTTTGAGGTTTGGATCTTTTTCAAGTTTTAAAGGAAGATTATCATGAAACTTCTTCCATTCTAACACGATCTTCTCTTTCACTAACAAAGTTGGCCCCTTGAGCAATCCAAGCTGATCTACAAGCAAGACGACTCAATGCTAATTTATACATTCTTTGATTGAAATGTTGTTGACCTAAGATGTAATCTTTGGATTGCATTTAGGTTTTCTTGTTATTAACTAGTGTGACAAGTGTGACGAATTATAGTTGTAGTCTATAGATATTGGAAATCACTTGTTAGCTACAATTCATAGTGTAGAGTAGCTTGATCTAAATAATCGGTTAGCCAGGAGAATGAAAACATTAGTTGAAAGATCTGTTTTTCGATCTGCCTGGAGCGATGAAACTTTGTCTAGTTCATCCTCGAGTCATTTCGAATGAAACACATGTTGAATCAGATTACTTCAACACGCAAGTAGTCCATGGAGCAGAAAGTCAAGCTAGTCAATTCTTAAAGCGTAGATCTTCTTTCTTCTTTTGCAAAGTCAAATTTAATGTAACTTGAAACTTTTGTCAGTCTCGGCTGTTGGGAAGACTCACAAATATATCTGGAGTATTATAATAAGAAGGGTGGAATGAAGAATGAAGAGTGTCTTCTCATTTTTCTCTCCACCTTTCATACTTTTTTAAATCCCATCTCAAACATCTAAAACATCTAGACTATTATAACGACAGAAGCCTTGGATGAACAATGACACAGTCTTCATCTCTAACTATTAGTTTTTGGTTTTGCCGTCCCAATTTATTTGAAGTTCCCCAATTATCTGTAAACTATAAATAGACTATTAAACCTAACTTTTGATAGACACCGTAATTTGTTAACAAGTAAACTCTCCGATGCAAAGAGAAAACCCCGGGACCTATTCTAGGAAAAAAAAATTTCAATATGACTTTAATAATGAGATTACAACCTCCCTACTCAATTAGCAGTTTCACCAATTCTTAAGAGAACTGGCAATCTCTTGGTTTACTAAATTCTTTACCTACTAAACGGTACATTAGATCAACAATTGATAAATAACTTGTTAGCACACTAGGATTGAAGAACCCTAGAAAAAACAATTGGAGGAAAGAAATTCGGATGGTTTGATATTATGGTTGAAGCTTCACAAATACCCCTCAATCTTCTTTTCCAAACACAAAGAGAGATCTCACAAGCCCCCCAACCATTCCCTCAAACCCTCAAAGAGCCAAACCAACTGAGAGAGAAGCACAAAAAATGTTTTTTTTTCTCCTTTTCTTTCATGCTCTATATTCTTAGTATAAGTTGGTCCAATTTTTCCTTATCATAAGTTGGTCCAATTTGAAATAAGCCCTCCAAACATGAGAGCAACGCCCAACACTTAAAGTGGTAGAAGTGACTATAATATAGGAATAAATTCATTTTTGGTGAATTGCCGATCGAATTAAAACACAATTAAAACTTCAATCTTTAAGCTTCGAGTATAGTATGTTTTGATCAATCTTTAAGCCGATCACAATATCAATTTGCAATACAAAGTAATTGGGTCATGAAAATATTAAAGCAAAAGAAAAATTTTTGATGGTTCGTAGAAAGAAGTGAATGATCACCTCAGTGATCTTCTAGGCAGTACAAGGATTTTCAGAATTATTCTTATAATGCATCAACTTGTTCCTATGATCATAACGGCAAAGGAAGCGTAATAACGGGTTAGCTTTATCCATCCTTTCTTTTATATTGAAACTATTGGTTCATTGTTCAGATTCAATGCACTTGCAAATAGTTTGAATTTAGTTTAATCATTTTCTCTTTGGACACCAACTCATGTATATATTTTGTTTGTTGAAATTTTGATAGAAACTTATCTAAAAACACTAGATAACGTGTGGTGCCTGTATGTTGTTTCAGACATGACAATATATATACGACGGTTTAACTGCTTCGTCATTACTACCATTTTTTAGAGATTCTAGTGGGATGGAGCTGATCCAGACTCTGGCTTAATTTGTAGATTCAACTTCTAAGATCATATACCAGTTGTTTTCTGTGATATGTGCAACTGATCTTAAGAGAGTGAAGAAAACAGTATTCAATCCATGTCTATAAATTAAGTATTAGTTTGAACAGAATATATTTTGTTGTGTGTGTCTAAAGTAGTCAAACTGTGAGAAAGAACGACAGCGTCCTTATACACCAAATGTAAATAATCTAAATATAGCAGCTACATTATACACCAAATGTTCAAAGCATTAGCAAGTACTTGACAAACCATATGCTATCACAATGATTAGTGAGGTCCAGAAAGGCCACATCGGGGGCATCAAGTAGAAGCTTCGACTTCTTGCATCCTCTGTCTAGAATCCAATTCGGAGCGAGCTTTCACAGCTAAATGTATATTTAACTTGAAAACTAGACTTAATCTTTGGGAAATCCAGCATTGTTCTCTTGTTAGCTGTGTCAACACCTTGCCTATCTACTGTACATTGCACTGCACAATGAACAGAACCTATTCACAATGAGAAATGAGGTGTCAGCAAGAATTGTAGTTAGTTCAGGTTCAGCTTTAGGTGGTTTACACCTGATAGATGGAAATCTATGGCTAACAAATTAAAGTACAATAACAGATTATAATTTGAAATACTTACTAGTGCTCTGATATTATATCGTCACAATACCATCCGAGTCCCTCAGTTGACCAAGTAAAGTACTGGTACGTGCTTCACTTTCCAATAGTCTTCACCTCCATCTTGATCAAGTCTCCTTGTGAAATCATTTGGCATGTCATAGAAAGAAAGAACTTTGAGGTTCATGAGGTGAGTTATGCCATCAGGAACAACCAGTAACTGCTCGCATTTTTTAATGCATAACTCTCTGAGCTTGGGCATTGCGCCTTCCTCTATTATCAATGACTGCAAGCTATCTAACATGGACAGCACCAAAATCTTGAGCTTTTGAAACCCCACAGCCGCAACATACAACTCCCCTCCATCGTATGCATTGTTCATGAGACAAATATGCACTAGATTGGGCAAACCCTGAAGTACTTTCAGTGGGTCACCCCTTAACCTAGAGAAGTTCAGATTTATTTTTGAAAGGTTACTATGCGACGTAAGCCAGTTAGGCAATTTCTCCAAGTGCCCACTTATATCCAGTGCTTTGAGAAGTGAAGGAGGAGATGATGTGAACTCTAAATCAAGAGCTTCGTTTTCTTCAAGTGAAGCTACAGCCAAAGACTCAAGGTGGTGCATCTTGGCAATTGAAGTACACAAATCTGACCCATTTTCTCTTCTCAAATTCCGGACATATAGAGTTCTCATTTCTGACAGTTTTCCCAAATCTTTTATCAAATTGGTACCTGTTTTTAAGTCAACTAATGCCAAAGTTTGCAAGGATGCCAGACATCCAAGTTCATCTGGCATCTTAACTGCTCCCTTAACTGGATTAAATATTGAAAGTGAAGTCGGATCTTTTTGTATTTGAAAAGCGGCAAGATGTCGCAATTTTTTGAGCTTTAGGATTGCAAGCGGCAATTCAATCTCATTAGTTCCCTTAATTGACAACACTTCAAGGTTTTGTAGGCTTCCAATACTATTTGGAAGCACTTTGATTTGTGTACTTATGGCCAACAACCTCAAATGATATAACTTTGTAATTTCATGGGGAAACTTCTCCAAAGGAAAACCTGATAGGACCAATACCTTTAATAAGGAAAACCTAGAAAGAAGTTTGTGCATCAACGGGATGGACAACTTATCCAAGTCGAACCCAAGAATTGATCGAACACTGGTTGACGAACTTATATTCTCCATGATCTCCTTCCTACCAATATTCTTTTGGATTGATAGTCGTCGACTATTTTCATTTAAACTAGCCACACTATGCTCATCCAGAACTTCACAAAAATCTTGGTCGAGACATCTCGAAAGAATGAACTCACGCATCAAATCATGAACTTTGCATAACCTAAAATGGGTAAAAAATGGCAGTTCATCATCCACATGCACCAAGTTTCTACTGATGAGTTGGTCAAGATAGTCTTCTGCGACTTCTTCTAAAGTCTTTCCTTTTTGTTTTTTGACAAACCCTTCTGATATCCACATCAAAGTCAACACAAAAGATATAACTGGATGATCCTCAGGAAAAACACAAAAGTATAGAAAACAAGATTTAAGGTGACATGGTAGGTCATTGTAACTGAGGGAGATAACTTTCATTATACTATTGAGGTTTGGATCTTCTCCGAGTTTAAAAGAAAGATTATCATAAAATTTCTTCCATTCGAAGACAGTCTTTTCTTTCATTAAAAGAACACCGCCAATTGCCACAATTGCTAACGGCAATCCTCCACATTTTTTCAGGATTTTCTTAGAAATTTCCTCTAACTCTAGAGGGTAGTGTCCCTCAAAATTTGATCCAAATGCCTTGTTATAGAAAAGAACTAAAGCATCTTCTAGAGTTAGGGGATGATGATAAAAAATGTGAATAGAGGATTCCACAGAAGAATAAGCAACTTCATCCATACGAGTCGTGATCAAGATCTTACTACCACAGTGGTTTTCAAGCAACGCATGTTTTAAAGAGTTCCACAGTTCAACGCTCCACACATCATCAAGAATAACAACATACCTCTTTGCATTGAGATACTCCCTTAGGCTTTCAATCAGCTGGGGCCTTTCCATTGTGCCAATCCCTAAAGGAAATGGCTCATTCCTCGACTCCTGGAACTGCTTGATCAATCTAATTAAGTGCTGCTCTATCTGGAATGATTGGGACACAGTGATCCAAGCACGACAATCAAAATGGTTCAGTACCATTGGGCTTTGGTACGCTTTCCTTACAAGAGTGGTTTTCCCCACTCCACCAGTTCCCACCACTGCGAAAACTGTTCGCTTTACTTCTCCTTCTACTAACCACCCTATTAGTTTGTTTTTATGGGTTTCAATCCCGACCAATTCTGATTCTTCAACGTATAGAGCATCATCACGACGGTATTGCCAGGAGGTCGTGTTTTTGTTAGAGCTCGAACCTGCATCTTGATTGAGCTGATACTTGTCCCTTTGTTGACTAATCTCGTGCAAGTTCATTTTGATACTTTTTATCTCCCTAGTGATCACTCGGCCAGAACTCAAGTGCTTGACATGTGCAAAAGTTTTTCGAATCCATCCAAGAAACCTAGGTTGGTGAGGGGACTGGTGAGGAAAACAAAGGCGAAACTCATCCAATACATCCTCCATCCGGAAGGCTACTTGTCGCACTTGTCTCACCCATATCTTGATTTGTTCATCTGTCTCTGCTTTAGCATCCGCGTCTCTTAGAAAGACTCGAATGACTTCCATTTCATCTTTGATTGATCGTATTTCGCTGCTGCATACACCTTTTAGCCTTTTGGCTTCTTCAACCAAAAAGGGAACCAAGAGGTCTACTACAGCACCCACTGCAATCTCTGCCATTTCCTTCCCTTGACGAAGAAACTGAATGTTTTCTGGTGGTGAGTTTGAGAAGGTGAACTCTTCCAAATGGTAATCCAAGTGAGCTAATTAATAACTACTACTACAGCCAAAGACATACTGGCAAGTTTCAAACTCATGGCAAAAATTTGTTGGCTGAAGACCAAAATGGAGCCTTGTAGTGTTGATAAAGTTTTCTAGCGAATCAGACTACTACACTACACAAGTAGTCTATGGAGCACTAGGCCATGCTTGTCAATTCTTCAAAGGTAGACTTCTGTGTTTCTTGTTCAAAGTCAGATTTTATCGTTTGAATTTTCTGTGTTTCTTGTTCAAAGTCGGATCTTATCGTTTGAATTATTATGTAATTTGAAAATTTTGCAAGCCTTAGTTTATATTTTAGTTAAATATAAACGGTAGACTACTTGAAGTCGATTCAATTCTATTGTGATAATTATATTTTAGTTTTTATGTGTGTGACTGGACCACTATCTTACATCTTCCAATTCCTTATTGAAATTTTGGAAAGATGATAATATTTGGTTTATTATTGTAAAGTAGGGATTACTTTTCTTTCCAGAATAACTCGATCATTCATACCCGTATCCCAAAAAAAAGATTTGTAAGATAGTTTTTCTTATTTATTTATTTATTTTTAGAAAAATTCGTTGTGCACTTAGGCTCCGCTTGCTATATTGTAAAGTAATGTTTTTGCATTTTTTTTACGGGCGGTTACAAAAATATAGGCGCTTGGTATGATTTACTAAAAATAGTTTGTGGAATTCTAATTCCACGCCTACGGGGGGTGTATTGTATCTGAATTTTGTGGGCAATTTAATAAATTCCATGGATTCTGAAAATCCAAGTGTATTCAATTTGGATTTTAAAAAATCCACAAAAGTCTAGGGGTATTCAATCAGAATTTTAAAAAGTCTTTCTGAAATCCACAAAGTTTAGGGGTATTCAATATGGATTTCAGAAAGTCCACAAAAGTTTTAGGTTATTCAAAATATCATTCATATTTATGGATTTGGAAAATCATGGATTCTCATGGACTTAATTTGTAGTGTTAGGTATAAATAACAAAGTTCAATAGTTTGCCGGCCTCCATATCAAAGATTTCAACGTGAAAAAAAGTCTCCCAAAGTTCTTCCTTGTGCCAGCAGCGAAGAGGTTGGTTCCCATCCTCTTGTTTTCTCGATTCTTTTTCTATCTTTGCATAAAAGTGTTCATAGTTGCATCGTTGATGATTTTGGGTTAGGGTTTGGATTAAATTAGCACTACACCAAAAGGCCAGTTTAGCCACGCCGAAATGGCCACGGTTCTAAACCGTTGGTTAAGTTGCCACGGCCTAAAACCGTGGCTATAATTACCAACGGCCTAAAACCGTGGCAAAAAAAAAAACTGGCCACGGCTGAAAACCATTGGTTTATTTGCCACGGCCAAAAACCGTGGCTATAATTACCAACGGTTTAAAACCGTGGCTAAAACAATGGCCACGGCTTAAAATCGTTGGTGTCTTTGCCACGGCTAAAAACCGTGGCTATAATGACCAACGGCTTAAAACCGTGGCTAAAAAAAAATGGCCACGGCTCAAAACCGTGGCTATAAGAGGCAACGGCTAAAAACCGTTGCTAAATAATAGCGTTTTGCACGTGGGCCGCATGTGTGGAGAGAGAACTTTCCCGCTTTGGCGAAAACTGGTTTCCCGCTTTGGCGAAAAAAATTGGGGATTAGAAAAGTGTTTGGGCGGTCATTGGGACAAAAAATTTCGACATATTGCAGAGGAAAGATCGAGGAGCAGAGGAGAGATCGATTGAGGCGGCAGCGCAGAGGAGAGATCGATTGTTGGATACAATGTTAACTGGAGCTTTTACATCTCAGCAGGCAGATAAACATTATGGTTTTGTGGGTTTTTGGCTATGGTTCATTGGTGTGGAACCCAGGATTTGATTTCGATGAGAAAATCATAGGCTACATTAAGGATTACAAACGTGTTTTTGATCGTGGTAAGTTGATATATGATTTCAAGTTGTCAATTAATGTTTTTCATTTCATATCATAAGATCAGATATACTCTTGGGGATTTTTTTGAAGAGAGTTATTGGTTACCCTTTTTTCCAATTTATACATGTTTCAGCTTGCATTGATCATAGAGGTACCCCTGAACATCCAGCCAGAACTTGTACTTTGGAGGCCAGCAAAGGGTCAATTTGCGCAAGTGAATTTGAACTTTTGAATGTGTTCATGAGTCTTGACATCTACTTAATTTGAAATGCTGACATTATTTGAGAGAAACCAATGACCTAACCTGTTGATTTTTTTCAACCTATTTGTTGGGAAGTTTTGGAAAGAACTAGTTTCCCCTAAACTGATCTCATTTGATGTCAAAGTATTAAGCACTATCACAGTATGACTAAATAACTGCAGATTGAAGGCATCTACTTGTTTACTGCTATTGACTTTGCCTATAATCTTTATTATTTCAGTGGGGTGCTGCATTCAGTGTCACTGGAGGGCCTGAAAAAGAAAGATTAGCTATGGAGGTATTTATCTTCATATACACCTTAGCAGCATCCATTTAGATTAATTTTTGTTAGAAGTCGAACTTATATTTTTGGTTTTTGCTTTTGTAGTATTTGGAGAGAAGGGAATGTGAGTATGACCAAAAGACTGTTGTGAACTTTTACAAGGTGAGCAATGTCTTTAGTTTGTATGTAGTTGCAAATTCACTCTTTGATTGATTTATGAAGTACTTGTTCGGAGCTGATTTTCCTAAATTCAGGATGAAGATGCCCTAGAACCGGATGTAACAAGAGTGATGGTATTCACATCCACTCCGGACAAGGTATCAAACAAGTACTATTTAGGGCCTGCTCCATTGGACGAAATGGCTAGGTAAGTTAGGAATTAGTATATGTCTTAGATTGTTTATTCTGATCTCGGGTTTTCAGCATCTGATTCGCCGTGATCTTTTCAGACAAATTGCCACTGCTTCTGGTCCATGTGGGAACAATAGAGACTACCTATTTATGTTAGAGAATGCACTGTCTGACATTGGTGAGATACATCTTCCAAATGTTTTTTTACCACTGTTTTTTTTAAATTACTCAGCCAATAAAAAGAAAGAAAGAAGGCGAGTTGAACTGCATCTTTATTATGATATTCGGATATTAGTACTTCTTTATCTCACAATAAGAGTCCAGTTATTCAGATATAGGTATCATTGCAGGCATTATTAACAACAAGCTGAGGGAATCATGTAATAACTAAAGTATATAGAGAAATAATGGACTTGAGAGAATCATTTAAAAGAGAATTAATGGACTTGAGGGAGAAAATGAGAATCCCTTGGCAAAAAATAAGCACTTTATGATAGGGGGAGCATATTCTGATCAGTCGCCATTTATGTAAGAATATTATATACAATATATAAGTGATGGTTGTTATATATTGCTGGCACATTTCTTTGATTGATCCAAACACTAATTGTGATTTTGGTTTATATGTCAGCACAATGGTTGTTATATACACGTGCACACGCTGATGCACACAAAACTTGTGTTTGTTTTTACCTATGTATGAGGTACAATACTTAAACAAAAATTGAATGGTATAATGATTTGTCCAAATTATGTCCTGTTTCAACAGTTTGTAGAACCACCTCGTTTTGCTTGTCACCATTATCAATTTTTTCGCTAGTTCCTTGCTAATGTGGGACTAAAATATTTGATTCAAGATCGAATGTTTCCATTATGATAATGACAAAAACCCTTTACGAAAGGAATGCCATTTTGTAATTTACCTGTATCTTTTTTTAAATAATATAAAATTATGTCAACTTTCATATCTTTTTCCATATCAAGTCCATACTCGTCTGCATATTCCAGCATCATGGATGTCCAAAATATATATGATATATCATAAATTTTTAGGTTCATTTGTCCTCAAAATTAGGCCCTGTCAATGTTTCTTGCTGAAATGGTGGATGCCTTCTGTTTCTGGTTTATATTAATCTGTTGGAGCATTTGGAAGGAGCACATACTTAATGATAAATAAGTTGAGAGTATTATCCAACAATTTGTATTCCATGATTGGAATTTCTTGTTATTTCTATCTAGTTGAGAAAATATCTTTCCTTGTTTCTTTTTCAGTAAACTAGTTTCCTTAATTAAACTGTGTTATCCTAGGAGAAAAAAAAATAGTTTCTAAACGTGATGGTAGTCAAAGTCAGCAACATGGTTTGCCTCCAAATTTAGTAATTATATAGCCAGTGATGTGTTGATTCTTTCTCATGGATTACTTTAATAACATTGAAACAGAGTTATGTTCAAGTAGAGGTGAAGATCTGCAGACGAAATGCTTGCGTGAGCTTTATGGGCTAAAGGTAATTCTATAACTGAGACTATTCTTCTAGCACAGTTATTTATTTTCCTTCACACATTAGATTAATTTTGTTTCAAACTGGCCATTTCGATTATTGAAAAACTATGAATACAAATGTATTTCGTTCTGGTTTAGCAACTTTTGACAAAATCATGGTTTAGTCTTGTCCTTGAGGTATACTTGGTGAACTGAAAATGTGGAAGTCTTGATATCTACATATATTCAAGACAAGTGGAGGCAAAGTGACAGGAGAGATCTCTCTCATGTCATGTCTTGGGCAAATTTTTTTTGGCTCATATATAAGAATACTAACAAAATATTTCACTAAAACTATCTCATTAGCAATAGACATGGTGGTGTTTATCATACTGCTTCTAGAAAATTGAAGTTTTACTAATTTAGTAAGCATGCAAACACTAGCATGATTATCTTCAATTTAGACACTCGTTTCTCCATGAATATGTTTTTCTTTTAAGTTACACATGACAAAGGGGATTTTCTGAGGTGATTTTTTTTGGCTAACAGCTTAAAGAGCTGCAAAACAAGGTTCGGTCTGAGGTGAGCACAGAGTACTGGCTACGTGAAACGTGTGCATGTCCTGACAAGCAATTGTTCGACTGGGGCATGAGTAGATTGCGTCGTCCACATGTCCTTTATGGTATGGGAGATGCCTATGCAATGGATGGTGATGATAATCAGCGCAAGAAACGGGAGGCAGAGGTGATTTTTAATATTTGCATTACTTTTCTCAGTGGATGTACGAGTTCTTATTTGAAAACTTGACTTGAGAATAGTGTCTAGGATTGTAAACCCTGACGGTTTTTATATTAAGATTCAGGGCAGCCACAGTCCAGTTATTAGCACACATATTTACTTTACAGATCATTTCATCTTCCCGATCGTTACATTCTGTTTAGATGGTTATGATTCATTGGTTATCACTAACTCACCAGTCACCACAAGGTTGATTTACTTACATTGCATCTTAATACTAAAATCACATAATTGCTCAATATCCATGCGGCATTATCCCATTGTGACAATCTCACAGAAAGAGCAGACTTTTGCATGGGTAACGTGTGCTCAAGTGCAGGTGGTTTAAAGTAATTACAATCTAGGTTATTCCCACATATTGTTGTCATGTTGAGCACTCTGCTGATGTTATTGAACTCCTTGCTGCAGAGGCTCTCAAGGTTAGAGGAAGAAGAGAAGAACCATATTGAGACCAGAAAAAGGAAATTTTTTGCAGAAGTTCTTAATGTGACACGCGAGTTTCAATTGCAAGGACAAGCTGCTTTAAAGCGTCGTAAGAAGCGAAATGATGGTGTTCAGGCATGCCTATTCTTTCCCTTTTCTATATTTGTCATTGACCTTTTTCATATGATGTCTAGGTTGTATGGTGATGCACCCTATTATTTGAATAATTGTTATTGGAAAACTTGATTAGCTTCATGTCAACTTTGGAATGGCATGGATACTGATCTTGCACAATGTCTAGCAAAAGAGCATATTTTTGAATTATGATACTGCATATATAAAGCTCTCTCTCTCTCTCTCTCACTTTAATATTCTGCAGAAAATCAAAACAGTTGTCTAGTTCCCTAATAGATTTTCCAAATAATTCTCAGAACAGGATGCATGTTTTTGCCTACTGCCTAGAAATTGCACATATTTTTTCATGTTCATCTTATGTTGATCAATCTAGAATAGCAAGAATCATTTTTCACCATTTTTATTATTATTGCTATAATTTTGATGGAGAATGAAAAAAGGATTGTTGTGCCGTGGCGGCATCTGAACAGGCGTGGCATGGAAAGCAAACACAACGTGCTACACATGCAGAGAAACTCAGGACCAAGCGTTGAAAGCTGATGATCAAGAAGCATACATGCGAATGGTTGAGGAGAGCAAGAATGAAAGATTGACAACACTTCTTGGAAAAACTAATGATCTTCTTGTTTGTCTGGGAGCTGCTGTTCAAAGGCAAAAGGATGCAGAACATACTAATGACATTGAACCTCTAAAAGACGTAGAAGCTGATGATCTGTCTCAGTTGTCCACTTCTAAGAGCGAAAGCCCAACAGATATGCCACTAGAATAAGAAGAAGAAGAAGATGTAGATGTCACTGATTTAGATTCGGATAGGTATGTTAAGACAAATGATTTACTTGAAGGCCAACGGCAATATAATTCCGTTATTCACTCAATTCAGGAAAAGGTAAACTTTGAGTCTCTACCTCTGTTGATTTTCTTTGAATTTTATCTTTCAATAACTTCAGCAATTCATCCTTTATGCCCTATATGCATGTTTGGGTTGATTTTGCATGCATGTGACATCGAGTTAGTTGTCATATTACTGGCTTTTATGAGAATGTTACGACATGCTACTATAAGGTAACATCTACCTTCCATCATTGACAACTCTACAGGTTACTGAGCAACCGTCTATGCTTCAAGGTGGAGAGCTAAGACCTTACCAGATGGAAGGACTTCAATGGATGCTTTCTTTGTTCAACAACAACCTAAATGGCATTTTGGCTGATGAGATGGGATTAGGGAAGACAATTCAAACCATATCATTGATTGCATATCTCATGGAGAACAAAGGTGTAACTGGACCATACTTAATAGTTGCTCCTAAGGCTGTGCTCCCTAACTGGGTTCATGAATTTGCAACCTGGGCTCCTAGGTAGAGTGAGTTTTGGTTTTGGTTTTTTTTTTTTTTTTAATCTCCTATTATGCTGTCAGTATATGTTATATTCAGCATACTTGTGGATGCAGCATTGGTGCAGTTCTGTATGACGGACGCCAAGATGAAAGGAAAGCAACGAGGGAGGAGTATGCGGGGGAGGGAAAATTCAATGTGATGATCACCCACTATGATCTGATAATGAGGGACAAAGACAAAGCATTTCTTAAGAAAATTAGCTGGCACTACATGATTATTGATGAAGGACATAGATTAAAGGATCACAAGTGCGCTCTTGCAAAGACTCTCACAGGGTATGTTACATGCACAATCTCAAATATCCACTAGTTAAATTTAGTCATGGAGGCTATTTCAGCATATTTCTCTTACAACCCTCAATTTATAAAGCATGTCATGAATTATCTTTTTAGATTTGCATTTTTTACTGATTAGATTTGCATTTAGTTACAAAGTGCCATACTCATTTACATGCATTACAAAGAAATCCCATTGCTATTGTCTGAGATGGAGTGTCCCATAGTGTACGATGCTGCACTTTTTTATGAAATGAAAGGGTCCTTGGTACATACGGTGCTACTATTGCCTTGTTGATTTATTTTAGGGACTCACAAAATCTTCATATTCTGAAATTTGATTACTCCCTCGCAGAGCAGCAGTTCGTCCCTCGCAGCAGCAGCAGTGATTCCCTCGCAGCAGCAGCAGTGCGTACCTCGCATCATCAGCAGATCGTCCCTTGCAGCAGCAGCATTGCGTCTCTCGCAGCAGCATCAACCGCAGTTCGTCCCTGGCCCTGCCCATAGAATCAGACCAAGAGGGAAAACCTGAATCAACACAGGTTAGTCAGCATTGCGTCTCTCATATCATATCATATTGCATGAATCTATCATATTTTGTATAGATGACAAGCTTCCATTGGTCAAAAGCCATTTTGCTAGACATATTGGATATTCTTCTTTTGTATCCATGAATGTCAAAGAATAACAACTTAGCTTCCATATTGGATATTTTTTTTACTGAAAACTGTTTTGAACAGTTGATTTGTAGTGTTTTTGTGTTGCATTCCTTTGTATGGGATCACTAAATAGGTTTTGTGAGTGAAATTAGATCTGATGAGGCTCAGATAGTAGTTTTATAGGTCTTTTTGAGCTATTATTTAGAGGAACTGATGGAATTTGACATTATGAGCTGAAGTTCATTCAATGTTCAACCGTACGAAGGTATCAGTTAGAAATTTATGTATATGCCATACTTCATACTTGTTGAACAATTCAATTTATTCTTCTATTGTATAACTTTTTTTTTTCCTCTAATGAATAGGTCATGAATCAACGGGCTCTGCTACTTTTACTTAGCAGTTTTCTCCTACCTTTGTATCTGCTAAGAGTGAATCTTGGAAGACAGGGAAAATGCTAGTTTTTTTTTATTTTTTTTCTTTTCTTCAATATACCTGAGAGTAAATAACTTAAATGAGACTGCCAGTGACACTACTTGTTTAGAATTTAGACGTTACGTACCTGCACTTGAGTGAAGTTTGTCTTTGCTGCATTGGCAGGCTTATCTCTTTTATCCATCGTCACTTCTCTTGTTAGTCAAAAACCACCTCTTCGTACAAACCAACCATGGACCCTTTCATCCTGTTCATGAAGATGACTAAGCTTTGCTGCTATTAATTCCTTCCATATTTACAGGCACATAGCAACAATTATAAATGGCAGTGTTGCATCAAAGAATAGATACATGGAATTTCTATATACTCACCAAAAGTTAACTTGTGTGTTTCTTCTACAGGGGTCTTGTGTAAATGCTCCTATGATTGCAGTAGCGGACTACACCAAGGGTTCAGAAGGATATACATATAATTACTATGTAAGTTTAAAGTTTTTATTAATTTTTTTTTTCCATTTAGAATAGGCTCTGGTTAAAGTTTTTACCAATCTAATCAAAATAGCTTTAAAGGAACAAAAGCATCATAGGAAGTTTGTTTCTGAAATTTTTTGAAGTCGCACAGTAACTCAGTTTATGTATTGTCCTTTTTTGTTGTTGCAGGTTTGGTTTAGTGGTGAAATAGTGGGTGAAGGGATTGGTAGAACAAGAAAAGAAGCTCAATGTCAGGCTGCTGAGCATGCTCTTAGGAATTTGGCCAGTAAGAATAAAATTTGTTTGTCCATGCTGTTATGTATTTATTGACGTTCTGTATGTGTATAAATTTAACTCATACTTGTATTAATGCTTTTAGTGGTGCATATTTGTTTACCTGTGCCATTCTATCTATTTGCTTCACAAAGCTCTTTTCTGAACAGTCATCACTTGTCAAAATCCAAATTCTACATGAAGCCTAACATGCATCAATTAACACTAGCATGTCTATACTTGGATGTAGTGTCATAATGCTAACAGATGTAGCAATACTTTTTTTTTAATGATTTCTATGTAAAAGCAAAGACTAATTTGTTTCAGTCAATTGACACGCGAAGGATAAGTGACATTGCTTGGTTCTTTTCTTGTCTGTTCTTATCTAACTTTGCTTGTTCTTCTCTAATCTAGTAACATGTCTAATGGTTAACCATGTCTGAGCTATAAAGGAAAGAGATTCTCATGTAAACATGGTTTCTCAATAATTTTGTTTAGCAAAGAGATTCTCATGTAAATGCGGCTGTTTGATTGCCTTCTATCTTCCCGGAATCAATGAAGGGTTATTCTTTGTTTGAAGTGACTTTCTTCCGCTGGATGTTTTATTTTACTCTATCAAGCTTCATTAAGGATTTTGATCAGTGTTTTTTGTTTTTAACCAGATAAATATCTGTCTAATGCGTTGTCTAATTCAACTTCTGCGAATGGGGACCTCAATTTGATTGTTATCATTGTTGTGGTGGATTTGTGAAAGTAGAAGTTACAAAAATGGATTTGTCTGGCATGATTTGTGTGAAGATGACTTGATACTTCCTGCTCATGTGAATGAATACGTTCTTGATACTTCCTGCTCATGTGAAGTTACAACTCTCTAGTTCTTGATACACTGTTGGTATTTCATTACCATTTTGATCCAATTTACACGCGGTGTGTTGAATGTCAACATTCAGTTTAGGTTCACTGAACTCTCACAGGTGAAGGATAGAACACATGAATGGAAGTACAACTTGACTTGGAATAAGTTGTTGCTTTCAGTTTATTTTCTGTGTGTTTCCCACGTAAGAAATTCAATGATTATAATTCTAGATTTGTAATCTTTGACAAAGGTACTTTTAAATATATAACAGCAAGTCTTGTATTTTCTATATGTTCTATTTGAATATTAATTTGCATTCAAAAATCCGCAGATCATAACTGCCAGGACAGTGGGTACTCTGCAGTGAAACAGAGCGCACTCTGGTTTGCGACCAGCAGCAAGCTCGCATCAGTGCGTCCCTCGCAGAGCATCAGTTCGTCCCTCGCAGCAGCAGCAGTGATTCCCTCGCAGCAGCAGCAGCAGTGCGTACCTCGCATCATCAGCAGATCGTCCCTTGCAGCAGCAGCATTGCGTCTCTCGCAGCAACAGCAGCACTGTTCCACTTTCTTTGTATTTGAGATATTTAAGTTTGTGTGTGTGTCATTGTATTTGAGATATTATTTGATAGATTTTGTGACTCAATGTAATACATTATCTTATTAATTACATTACTTTGCCTCAATTCATGGAAATGTTTAAGTTTGGCACATTAAAATTTTTATTTTCTAGAAATCAAACTTATAAGATGTAATAAAAAGTCATTTGACAGCAAAAAAAAAAAAATTTTGCCACGGTTTTAAACCGTGGCTAATTATTGCAACGGCTAAAAACCGTGGCTACCTTGCCACGGCTTATAATCGTGGCTAGTACTGGCCACGGTTTAAAACCGTTGCTAAAGCTATTGCAACGGCTTAAAACCGTGGCCAAACTTGCAACGGTTTTAAGCCGTGGCTACACCTGCCCATGGCTTAGAACCGTGGCTAAGATTTTGGCAACGGTTTATAACCGTGGCTAAATCATCAACCATCCTCGAGATAAAACCGTTGCTAATATTTTAGCCACGGTTTTTAGCCGTTACTAGGGATTTAGCGACGCCTCTACAGCCCACGGTTCTAAGCCGTGCCAATGGGTTACCCCCACGGTTTAAAACCGTTGCTAATGGCCATTTTTGGTGTAGTGTAGGGTCTATTAATCTGGAAGTTGTGTTAGGGTTTTATATTTGGTTGGATCATTATGGCTTACAATCCCTTGCATATATGTTTTTGACTTCGGTTATCTTCTCAGGTATGTTTTTGATGGTTAATTGGATCATATGTGCTATATATATGATATTTTGCTATAGTTTGTTGCGTATGACTAGATTTATCTATGGTTTTGACTTCCATGTGTTTGGATCATGACTGGACCATATAAGTTGATCATGGTTCGAACATGTATGTTTGTATATAAACTGTTATGTGTGAATATCCTACTGCATGTCTTTATTAGAGGTTGAACAATAGTCATATGAATTCATTAGAGGTTAAACAATAGTCATAAAACGTTCATCAAATTCTAATTAGATATGACATATAGCATATAGGCATAACCATACATGCTTCATGTAGTGATGATAGATTAGCTTCATGCATGTAGTGATCATATAGAGGAATGAAATTACTTTTGAGTTGTGTCTGATACATGCAGTAGCATATATTTGCTTCATAAAATACCTGTTGTAATATATAGATGGGAGATTCACAAGGTAACGGTAAACGAAAAGATTATAAAACTTGGACCACGAAAGAGAACAATGCTTTGCTCCAGCTCATTGTTGAAGACGCCATGTTTGGGTTCAGGGATATTAATGGTGTTATAAGTAAAACAACCGTAGAGGCAAAGTTACTTCTAAAACTTAAGGAGAAAATTAGTAAGGAGATAACTTATAGCCAGTATCAAAGCCGAGTGAAATGGTTTAAGAAGCAATACAGCAATTACTCTCAGCTTATGCGCCACAATTCTGGGTTTGGATGGGACCCGATCACAAAGAGATTCACTGCGCCTGATGAAGTATGGGCAAACTATTTGAAGGTGGGTTAAATATCTTGAACTTTTATTCTATTTTACAGTTTAATTTTTTTGACTCTTTAACATGTTAACTTTTTTTATATTTTGAATCTTTTTTTCAGTCACATCCAGCGCATGCGCACTTTCAGTCAGAAACTTTTGCAAACTATGAGGATTTGAAGATTGCAGTTGGTAATGGAACTGCAACTGGCATGGGGTCAATAGTCTAGGTGATGATACAGATGCCACAACATATGATGAAGAAGGAAATGGATCTTGGGAATTTGGTGGCATGGATGACTTGGTCTTTGATCAAGACAACAATGCATTTGTGCAAACTGAAAATGCAAATGATGCACCACAAAGCAGAGCTCATGGCAAAAGAAGTAGAGCTGATTATGAACAAAGTAGCAACTCAAAAGGGGTAGCTACTCAAGCTGCAGTTCTGGAAAACTTATCAAGTGGATTTGGTGAAATTGTCACCAGTTTTAAAGCAATTTGTGGCGTAATGGAGAAGAGAGAATCAACGAACAGCGAATGTTGGATTGCTATTCAAGAGACCCCAGGATTGAATAATGGTGTTCAATTTTTTGCGCTTAGTTTTCTTAACACTAAAACAAAACAAGACACCTTCTTAAAGATGAGTCCAGACCAAAGACTTGACTGGATCACTTGGGCACAAAGGGATGCATAAAGCTAATAAGCTATAGGCCATTTGGATTTTAAGTCATGTAGTTTGATACTTTTTTATATGCATAAGGCTAAATACTGTGTGTTGATTTCATTTTGCAAGTGATGATTTTTAATTTGGTTGTGTTGAATGATTTGATTTTGTTGAATGTTGGATTGCGATTTCATGTCATTACCTGCCTGGTTATCTTTTTTTTTTTGTCAGATACATGTCTTGTTCTCTAATGTCTAATATACTTGCTTTGATAGCAATCTGTGAAATGGATATGTATAGAGTTGATGAACATGATGAAGAGTTTTACAAGGCCATGAGAATTTTATTAACGGCAATACAAGCAGTGATTTATGTGCTATATAATCTTGTGCCCAATATAAGTGATGAACGTATTAGACGTCCATTGACTCGACGACCAGTGACATCAAATGGATACATATACATGAATAAGTTATTGGATGGAGACTCACATATCTTTCGGGATGTCTACAGAATGTATCCTGAAGTGTTTCGAAAATTATGTGTCATCATACAAGAGAAAACACCTCTACGGAGTACTAGATATATTTGTGTTGAAGAAATGCTTGCGACCTTTTTACTAGTTGTCAGTCAAAACAATCGATATAGTGAACATGTATCTCTCACTTTTGTTAATTATATGCGGACGTTTTTTTGTTTCATTACTATTTACCAACTTCTTTTTTATCTTGCAAATAATTAGAAATCTGTAAAAGTCGTTCATACAAAGTCCGTGGATTTTCATAATCTCTAGAAAGTCTGTAGCAAAAGTCTATGGATTTAAGAAATTAGCAGAAGTCCGTGGACAATTTAAAGAGTCTGTGGACAATTTAAAGAGTCTGTGGACTTTTCAAATTATTTATCAATTCCATAAGAATCCATATACAATACACCCCCTGTATCTTGTAGTTAAGTGGTCCCGCAAATCTTTACGAGTTAAAATCTCCCATAAAACTTTGCAAGTCTCACTCTTTCATTCAACTTCTACTCAGACAGTCCAACTTTATAAGGAAACAAGTTTTTTTAGAACTCTTAGCTTGTATGGAAACTGTGAATCAGCTAACGTATTTCCTTCTTTTTCCTTTCTCTCATCATGGTTTTCAAATATTGTGTGTCCTTCGGTTTTGTTAACTCTTATTCTCTTACTCTGTTTTTGTTTTGTTTTCAGCAAACAATTACTCTTTGATTAGATTTTCATTGGTGCTTGATAGCATATTTTGACATTAAATTATTAGTCATTATTGATTAAAAAAAATATGTATGTACATCTATATATTATTATTATTATTATTATTATTATTATTATTATTATTATTATTATTATTATTATTATTTAAAAACTTTTTTATAAAACTAATGAATAATAGTATATATTGGGGAAGAATGAGTTAATTATAATTATTTTTCAATTTTTATGTAGTTGATGTTTGCATAAATGCAATATCCAGGCCAACCAAGCAAATATTGGGTGTATGCATTATTTTTCATTAATTGTTACCAAGCAGTTGTAAAGCAATGCACTGCAAATTAATGCATATGCAAACTAATGCAAATGCAAAAATTTGCTTAATGCAAAGTTTTACGATGTACCAAGTGGAGCCTTGGTGTGTGGACAACAAAGTTCACTCTGCATACACTATGTGCACATTGAAAGTTCACTATGCACTCGACAGTGACTCATCATGTGCACCTATTTCAGCCGTCGGATTCAGGTAAAACCAATCTAATGGCTCTCTCTTTCCATTAACTTCTTACAAATTAAACATCACCTATTACAAATTAAACCACATTTTTCACTTTTATTTTTCACAAAAATCTACACAATTCAACACACATCCCGAGAAAATCAAAATGGTCCAATTTTAATAGAACACACATCTCTAGGTAAATCTAATAGTCCAAATTTAATATTACACTAATCTTGAGAAAAAATCTAATGGTCCAAATTTAATAAAACACACATATCAAGGTAAATCTAACGGTCCAAATTTAATATTACACTCATCTCAAGAAAAATCTAACGGTCCAAATTTTATAGTTCACGCATCTCTAGGCAAATCTAACTGTTAGATTTTGGTGAAAGATCGAACTGTTGAATTGTTCTCGAGATACGTGTTGAACCGTTTAGATTTTGGTAAAAGATCTCTAGTTAAATCTAACGGTACAAATTTAATTATGCACTTATCGCGAGAAATTCAAATAGTTCAAATTTAATAGAACACACATCAGTAGGTAAATCTAACGGTCCAAATTTTATATTACACTCATCTCGAGAAAAATCTAATGATCCAAATTTAATAGTTCACACATCTCGAGATAAGTGCATTATTAAATTTGTACCGTTAGATTTAACTAGAGATCTTTAACCAAAATCTAAACGGTTCAACACATATCTCGAGGACAATCCAACAGTTTGATCTTTTATCAAAATCTAACGGTTAGATTTACTTAGAGATGTGTGAACTATTAAATTTGGATCGTTAGATTTTTATTGAGACGAGTGTATTATTAAATTTGGCATAATTATATTTGACATGTATGTACTATTAAATTTGGACCAAGATGTTTGTATTATTAAATTTTGACCGTTAGATTTACCTTGATATGTAATTTGTAACGTCTTTTCAAAATAAGTATAAAAAAAAAAAAAAAAAAAAGCAAAAGCCCAATCCACAGCGGGCTTAAAAGTGGTTGGGCTAAAAAATTGTATCAAATGCCCCAATTTTTAAAGATAAAATAAAATACTGAATATTCGCGCACTTAATGCGCTTTCACCCATAGTTTGTACGGTATAACGACACTTCACATGGATGAACAATGCATTTATGTCATTTGCATGATTTTCAAGTTTCAATCATGCCCCTACCAAAGTTTATATTTTACAATATAACCTAGAAAAAGACAAACTCTGTTGGGTTTTAATTCATTCATTTACGAATAAGCCCTCAAATTAGCTAAAACCCAAATATACCCCTAAAGTTAACTATTGGGCATAGGCTCTAATTTTAGCAAACCATTATAGAATTTTTTTTTCTATATATCCCTTTTTAATATTCTTTTCATTTATTTTTATTTTTTCAAATTTACAAATTGCATTGCGGGTGTTTGCGAGAGACTTAATAATTTGATAAAACACTATTGTGTTGTATAATTTTTTAATTTATAAATCATTTTTAATTTCATTACAAATCACTACCCAAATTCTCTAATTTTTTATTTGCACTTTAATTTCCTTTTTTTTTATTTTTTATTTGCACTTATCTACTCATTGAATTCTAAAATTAAAAACCCAAAAATTACGCACACGTAAAGCGTCGACACACTATCTGAGCTATTATAACGATCCTTCTTATAAATGAACAATGATTCTGTATTCAACCTGATTTCTTATATTTCAATTTTGCCTTTTACAATTTTCAAAAATTACATTAAAAATCGACAAGTATGTGAACAGTGTCAATGGTATTTTCTATCTTTTACATTGAAAAGGAATATTACACAATTGTCTTCATCCTATTTTTTTGATTCCCATTTTGCCCTTCAATATTTTATTAATGACAAACAAAACCAATATATATGTGAACATTGACAAGGGTGTCTCATTTAGACGGAGAATACTATTAATTTTTTACTAAATTACCCTCTCAAATTCAGACTATTTAAATCAAAATCAACACCTTTAAACATCAATTAATTATATTTAAACCCCTAACATAATTTATTTGAAACCCTTCAATTATCTATGAATTATAAATGTGCCTTTATATCTAACTTTTTATTTTCCATTTTGTCCTTCACATCTCAATCAATTTTGCACTTAAAATTATAAACAATTATTTTATTTAGAAATTAAATAATAGATTTTACTTTTTTATTTACTCTTAACCCCTCTCACCTTATGCCGCTAGTAGGTATTGAACACAGGATGTGGAGGGTCAAACCTACACTGCCTTAGCCAACAGATCTAGCCATTTTTGTCTAATAATTTTACGTAGTATTAAAATTTTGCAATAAAATAAAAAATACTCAATATCCATGCAAGTAGAGAGTTTTGTTAACCTCATACCATATGAAGTCATTATTCGTAGCTCTCATAATTTTCTGTCCCTAACTTTTAATTTGTGCTAGGCTCAAGAAAGTTCACTTCCATCCAAGCCATCGATCTGATCTTGACATGCACATCGAGACGAATCCGACAGCCCTCGATCCCAAAACACTGGATATAATATCTACCCCCAACATGCACATCTTGAAGGCAACATTCTTCTTCTTCTTCTTCACCAACTTCTTCTTCGACATCAATTTCTTCTTCGAAATCAGATCTGACTTCCTTATTGTTCAACCATTGATTCTTCTTCATCATCAAACATTGATTAGGGTTCAAACCCATTGCTCCAATCAGGTAATTTATTCACTCTCTTTTTAATGTTTTTCGATTCTTCGATTGGGTATTTTTTTTTTAAACCCCATTAACATACTATAGATAACTAAAAAATGGGTCTTAACTGTGGAAGTTGCAGGCAAGATTTCCCCTCTTTTGATTGAGTTTTGTATGAGTTTTCTGATAGTGAACAAAAACATGAATCCTAAATCTTTTTTCTTTAATGCTTTCTAAATCTGTATAAGTTGATGTCTTCTTTTTTGTTTCTATAAGTTGATTATTTGGTTCTTGAATGCTTTCCATAAGCAGAAATCGGCAATAAGGGAAGCAGAAATCAGAAAGCAAAAAGGCCCATGTCATCCGCAGACACCTCACCAAGCACCTGGTATTTCCATTTTTATTTTTATTTTGGAAAAAACGTAAATCCTAAATGTGTCTTCTTTAATTGTTTTGCAACTTTCTATAATGATTTAATGATTTTATTGTACTTTCCATAAGAACAACATCAAGTTAATTGTTTTGTTTGATCTATAATTGCCAATTTAAGTAGTTAGCATCAAGTTTCCATTTGAATTTAGGGTAAATCTGTAAATTTAGCATCAAGTTTCCATAGGAATTTAGAGTAAATTTAAGTAGTTAGCATCAACTTTCCATAAGTTTCCATAAGTAGCCAAAATAACATGGATATTTCTTAATGTTGTAGCCAAAAGATGACATTTGGTGGAGATTAAATTCTTTAGCGCATTGGTTGCGTTGATCAATGTTATTAAAAAAAATATTTGCGTTTAATGAGTATTATAATTTGTTTCAAAGTAAATTCATTGTAAGTGTTTTTTTTAAAAATGAAATAAAAACCCAATTGCGATTATTCGACAATTCCGTGCAAGTACGATGTTCTCTATCGTAGTGCCAATGGCACGGGTATTACACTAGTTCACTTACAAATCCAAAACCAAACAAAAATATATATTATCGCTCATTTCCCTCCATTTCAAGATCTTCAACACGCTCTCCGACCTCCAATGGCAGAAGAGTCTCTAATGGCTCTCTCGATGAGTCTCTAATGGCTCTCTCGATCGTCTTCTTCGTACCTCTCTTCGACCTGCAATAGCTTCTGCAGACGACCATCGCTACATGCAAGGCGACTCAGTACCCTTGTTCGCTAACAAACTTGGCCCCTTGAGCAATCCAAGGTAACTATCTTCTTTTCAACATTCTTGAATTACAGTTCAAATCACAGTTTTCTTTATCTTGATTTACTCTTCAATTTTCTGATTCGATTACTCATTTTTACATTCTTCGATTGAAATGTTGGTGACCTAAGATGTAATCTTTGGATTGCATTTAGGTTTCTGGTTCAGTTGGATTCTAAAATTCTAAACTAGCTTTCTAATGAAACTTTGTCTAGGTCATCCTAGAGTCCTTTCGAATGAAAACATTACTTCAACACGCAAGTAGTCCATGGAGCACAAAGCCAAGCTTGTCAATTCTTAAAATGTAGATCTTCTTTCTTCTTTTGCAAAGTCAAATTTATCCAACTGTTAGAATTTAGTGTAAATTGAAAATTTTGTCAGTCTCGGCTGTTTGGACGACTCACAAATATATCTGGAGTGTTATAATGTGAAGGGTGGAATGAAGAATGAAGAGTGTCATGTTTTCAACTCTGAAGTGTTGGATTTCTCATTTTCTCTCCACCTTTCATAATTTTTAAATCAAAATCAGCACATCTCAAACATCTAGACTATTATAAGGACAGAAGCCTTGGATGAACAGTGACTGTGTCTTCATCTCTAACTCTTGGTTTCCAGTTTTGCAATCCCAATTTATTTGAAGTCCCTCCAATTATATATAAATTATAAATAGACTATTAAACCTAAATTTTGATAGACACCGTAATTTGTTACGAGAAAACTCTCCAATGCAAAGAGAAAACCCCGGGAACTATTCCAGCAAAAAACTTCACTATGACTTCAATAATGAGATTACAACCTCCCTACCCAATTAGGGTGTCACCAATTCTCAAGAGAACTGACAATTTCTTGGTTTACTAAGTTCTTTACCTACTAAACGTTAGATTACAATCAACAATTTGATAAATAACTTGTTAGCACACTAGAATTGAAGAACCCTAGAAAAAACCATTGGAGGAGAAAAATTCGGCTGGTTTGATATTATGGTTGAAGCTTCACAAACACGACTAGCAAACCTCACCTAATCTTCTCGATCTTCTTTTCCAAACACAAGGAGAGATCTCACAAGCCCCCAACCATTCCCTCAAACCGTCAAAATGCCAAATCCACAGAGAGAAGCACAAAAAAGCTTTTTTTTTCCTCCTTTTCTTTCATGCTCTCTATTCTTTGTTTTAATTCACTTAATTTTTCCTTATTACAAGCTGGTCAAAAAATTGTTGGGACAATTTGAAATAAACCCTCCAAACATGAGAGCACGCCCCAACACTTAAATGGTAGAAGAGACTCTAATATAGGAATAAATTCATTTTTGGTGAATTGTCGATCGAATTCAAACACAATTAAAACTTCAATCTTTAAGCTTCGAGTATAGTATGTTTTGATCAATTTAATCATGACCACTGCCATACTGTAGGTTAAGGGAAAAGAAGGCTATCAGAATATCAATTTGCAATACACAGTAACTAGGTAATGAAAATATTAAAGCAAAAGAAAGAAATTTCGATGGTTCGTAGAAAGAAGTGAACGGATCACCTCAGTGATCTTCTGGCCAGAGCAAGGATTTCCAAAATTATTCTTATAATGCATCAACTTGTTCCTATGATCATAACGGCAACGAAAGCGTAATAACATGGTAGCTTTATCCATCCTTTCTTTTATCTTGAACCTATTGGTTCATTGTTCAGATTCAATGCACTTGCAAATAGTTTGAATTGAGTTTAATCATTTTCTCTTTGGACACCAACTCATGCATATATTTTGTTTGTTGAAATTTTGATGGAAACTCATCTACAAACACTAGATAATGTGGTGACTGTAGGTTGTTTAGAACGTGACAATATATATACGCTGATTTAACTTTTAAACCAAATGGAGTTTCCTTATGATGAGCTTATTATTATTTTGATGTTGTTTCTTTTTTACTTTTTCCATTAACATGTCAGAAAGTAAACATTTTGTTAGCTTGGCCTATTTTTGTTTGGATTTCGGACTCACATTTGGGTGTAGGATGTATAAACTGCTTCGTCATTACTACCATTTTTTAGAGATTCTAGTGGGATGGAGCTGATCAAGACTCGACTTAATTTGTAGATTCAACTTCTTAGATCATTCACCCGTTGTTTTCTATGATATGTGCAACCGATCTTAAGAAAGTGAAGAAAACAATATCTAATATAGTTCTATAAAGTAAGTATTAGTTTGAACAAAAAATATTTTTGTTCTTGTGTGTGTGAAGTGGGATACTATATTAGTCAAACTGTGAGAACGAACGACAGCGTCATTATACACCAAATGTAAATTATCTAAATCTAGTAGCTACATTATACACCAATTGTTCAAAGCATTAGTAAGTACTCGACAAACCATATGCTATCACAAATTCACAATGATTAGTGAGGTCCAGAACACTACAAAAAAAGGCCCAATAGCTACAAATACTAGAGACGGTAGTCTGATTCTATCTCTAATTAAAAGATTTGCGATGGTAAAATACGGTCACTAATTCTTTTGGTAGCTAACCAATACCATAATCATAAAAACTGTGCTTGTGACGGAAAAATCATGGCTAAATTCAGAGCAAACCGTAGCTAATTAAAACATTTGCGACAGCATATTAGCTGTCGCTAAGTTTTACAAATAAGGAGTGTTTTTAAATGAACTATGTTTCTCGTTGGGTTTTAGAGTCTCTGGGGCGATTTAGAGAGTCTGAGGGGCACATTGGTCAAATTGACTGATCTTTCAATCTCAGCCGTTCCATATCTGTGGGAATCCATCCAAGCCTTTGATCCTTGTGGCGGCTCGGGAAGCACAAAGAAAACCCTAGGCGGCTCCGCCAATCCTAGCCAGCGCAGCAAGGCTTCAAGGGTTTTCAGCTGACTCAAGGCATTGCCCTGACACCCCGACACTGGCCGACACGCCGACACTGGCCGACAAATCAATTGTACAGTCGTTAGTGTTGCGATCCGATCCTGTTTGGCCGTGATACAGACCTGGGTTATGCGATTAAGCCGCTATGACGCGCTGCTCAATCTCCATCACAGACGCCGATACGGTACAGCCGCTGTTTCGCGCACCGATTCGATACTGTTACTGAGATACGGTACTGTTACTGATTTTTTGACGCTGGAAACGAACTGGATGTGATGTCGGTGCCTCCTGCCGCCATCCCTCCCCCCACGGTGGGGAGATCTGGTAATGGGGGAACCGTGGAAGGGTCGGTTAAGCCCTCTTTCGCACAAATTTTGGGTAAAATTTTGGTGGACGACGTTGCGGAGACTCCGGTTGAAGGAACTCGATTCCGTAAAGAGGGAGCTCCAGTAATTGGCATTACGGCAACGGATGAAGTCCGTCGGGAGGAGTTCATGGAAAAACATGTGATCGTTTTAAAATTCTCTAGTTACTGCCCAACATTGGAAGACATCCGAGATTCGATTCACAGAACATGGGGAATTCTGAGTGATTTTTCGCTTGGATTACTCAATCAACGACATGTGTTAGTTCGCCTTCAATAGGAGGAGGAAGCAAAGAAAGTTTTGTCACGGGATTCCTTTTTTATGCGTGGCATTCGGTTCAAAGCTTTCCGTTGGCATGATGACTTTAGTCTGAAGGAGGATCCGGTCTCGGTGCCACTGTGGGTAGAGTTGCCTAACTTACCTTTACATCTTTTCCATCCCCCCATTTTAAAGCAATTGTCAATTCTTTTGGTGATTTTTTTAGGATGGATGATCATACTAGATGTCTATCCCGCCCGGGCTTTGCTCGCGTATGTGTGGAGATGACTTTGGCGGACAAGTTACCAAATAGAGTCTGGATTGATAGGGCCAATAATAGAGGTTTCTGGCAGAAGATAGAATATTCAGGTTTCAAATATTGTGATTTTTGTTCTTTGATAGGGCATCAGGAGAGTGTTTGTCGAAAGAGGCTAGGCATTAAGGGCGGTGGTCGAGTTTCGGAAATAGGCAATGCTAAGAAGATGGCCAAACCAAAGGCCGAAAATAATACTATCAAGCAACAATATGTTCCAGTTATCAGAAAAGACAAATTATCAAACTCTGAAGTGGGTGTGAGTGGAGCAAAGAATAGCAAAGGAGAGGAGATTCCAGAGGGAGTCGGGGACAAATGGCAGGTGGCCATTGATCCGGTAAAGGTGGGTTTGTCCAGCGGAACTACAAATAGCGGGTCAGAAAATAGATCATGACAACGCCGGGGTCAAGCAAGAATATACGGAGGAATGCCTCCTGGAGGCGGGGTATACAATTTCAGAGATTGAAAATGTTATTGGACAACAACAAAAGCCACTTCAACAGGAAGATGATGTCAATCCGGGAACAAGGAGCAACCGTTCTAATCAGGTGGCAGCGTCGCAAGCTGCGCCGAGTGACTCAATTGGCGAGATTCAGGTTGTGCAGGTTGCTTCAGGGTTGCACAGAGTTGAATTTACAATAGAGGAACAGTCAGGGCACTCGGTTATGCCCCAGCCAGCGATCCAATTGCACAAAACAGAGGACGTTCCACCTCAGCCAGGCCATTTTGTTTTGTCTCAGCCAGCGACCAGCACCAAAACAGGGGCCTTTCTGGCCCAGCCCGGGTTCTGCACTACACCAGCAGAGGTGGTTTTAACCCGGACAGCGTCTATAGCAGCTGAATATCCCTTTGCGTTACTTGAAACGATCAACAATATGGTCGTTCCTTCTCATACGAAGCCGCCATTGACTGCTGAAATACAGGAAGCAAATGCTGGAACGGTACAGCAGTCAGTACAGGAAGGGTTGTCGGATGTACTCGCGTTGCGTACTCAACCTAAGGTCAATGGTAACAGCCAGGATGTACGGGTTTTGCCGAATGACATTATCAAATTGATGAAGGAGGGACGTTCGTTGCGAAAAAAGAAAAAATGAATGTCAATACTCTTGAAAGCGCCACAGATGATAGTGATGAGGCTGAGTCGGATTCGGAGATTGGGCCAGGCGCACAAGCTATCAAGATTTAGAGTTGGGGGCGCACTCCGATGCGGAGCGAAAGAAAAATGTCAAATCAGCGGTTCCTACGGGCAATCGTCGTAAGACTAAGAAGGGTTTGTCTTCCTCCCGCGTTTAAGATGATGGAAAATTTTATATTTTGGAATGCTCGTGGAGTTGGTAATAAGGCCACGAGAAGGAGGTTAAAAAAATGGTTGTGGAACATAAAGTCAGAATTCTCATGATTGCGGAGCCTATGATTGATGCTAGCAGATACATGGAGATTGGTAACAAACTCAAACTGGCCGGTTTTGTCTCCAATGACATAGTTGGAGGCAAGATTTGGATTCTATGGGATACCGCTCTTGTCCTTTCAGTGATGGATATGTCGGATCAGATCATTCATTGCCAGGTAACGAACTCTGCTTATAACATTTTTTTAATTTCTTTCGTTTATGCTAAATACTCTGTGGATGAAAGAAGGGATCTTTGGTTCAATATGATCACTTTCGCTGCTAATCATGATACTCCATGGATGGTTGGCGGAGACTTTAATGCGTACTTACATTCAGGCGAAAAAGTGGGGGGTGTTGTGTCGTCATTGGCAAGCATGACACATTTTTCGGATTGCATTGAAAACAGTGGCTTAATTGACTGTGGGTTCTCGGGTCCTCGACTCACATGGTGTAATAACAGGCGCGGTAGTCAGCGTATTTGGGCCATACTTGATAGGATCTTTGTTAATTCAGTTTGGTTGACAGTTTTGACTACTCCTAAAGTGGAACATCTCAGCATAACTTTTTCAGATCATTCCTCGCTGCTCGCATCCATGCCAACGCAATCTAGATTCGGTTTTGCACCCTTTCGGTTCCTTAACACGTGGACGACTGATGCGAATTTAACTAACCTAAATAAATAGGTTAATTCAGCCCACTTGTAATAACCGCAAGTGCACGGTGTCTAACTGGTAGACAACGGCAAGTACGGGTCGATCCCACGAGGAAGGTGGATTAAATTGAATTTTAGAATTTAATTAAACTAATTTAGAGAAAATGGGGTTACTGTGTTTTTAAAACTAAAATAAAAATAAATTAAAAATAAGAAAAATAAAATAAAAGATAGATGAGATGGGTTTTGTGGGCTTGGACTCACCAATGAGTTAGCAAAATTATTGAAATCTAAATTACTAAATTTAAAAACGAGAAGCTTTAGGGATGAGAATCCCTTGCTTACACCGAATATGTGATCGTTAAAATCCAATTCAACTTATATTATGTTTCTATCAAACATTAACAAATTATTTCAAGCAAATACGCTCTTACCAAGTATTAAGTGTCTTTTTAGGGCACACTAAATCAAAGTTTAAGCTTAATATTTTTAGCACATGCTTTGAATATTGAAAAAGGATAATTCTAACTACCAAACATATCAAGATTAATTTCTCGAAAATGAAAGGTGAAAGCAATTTATCAAAAATTCAGAAATAAATTGTAATCAACAATTAAGCACACAATTCAGTAAAATAAATCAAAATAACTTATACAACCCATTTAGTTTGTCACAAACTCGATGTGGTGGTACTCAACAGATCAGCAGGTGGTTGTGCATGAATCCAAAGACAAATATTTCCAAAACGCTTTATGGTGGTACAGAGCAGAACCGGGGGTGTGAATAGCCAAATAACAGAATTTGACCAATTCCCGCCTCTGCTACAGTACTCGCTCCGCCTTCTTCTCTAGCGCGACAGCGCCGCTCGCGGTGCTACTCCGCCTTCCTCTGTGCTCCTCGCGAGGGTCCTTGTCCTCCAAATGATTCTAAAACCTGAAAAAGAAAAAGAAGGTGAGGAAACAATCGAGAGAGAGATGCGAAAAAAAACAGAGAGAAATCGGGAGGGGACTCCCATGTTTTCGCTGTCGCGGTGGTCGTGCGAGGCGGAACAGAGTCGCTGTGATGGCGGCTCTGTTTCGCGGTGGTTGTGGTGGCTGGACAGTGGAACAACGGCTCTGTTTCGCGGTGGTTGTGGTGGCTGGACGGTGGCAAAAAGAGGGAGGCAGTGAAGAAGAGAGGGCGGTGATGGCGGAACTCGGTGGTGTGGACGGTCTGTCTGGGTCGCGAGGTGGAAATTTGATGTGAAACAGGGTTGTCACGCCCCTGTTTCACGGTGGTGATGGTGGCGGCTCTGTTTCGTGACGGTGGTCAGTGGTTGTTAGGTGGTGGCGGAAGGACAGATGGTGGTTGATGGTGGATGGAGGATGATGGACAGGGAGAGGAACAATGCGGTGATGGTGAAGATTTGACGTGAAACAGGGTTGTCACGCCCCTGTTTCACGGTGGTGGTGGTGCTCGGGTGATGGTGGTGGCGAGGTGGTGATTGCTGAGTGAGTGAGAGATGGATGAGTGGTGAGGGTGACCTTGTGAGAATCACTTGTAAGGAAGAGGTTTTGATATTTTTCTAATTCTTTTTCTTCCCTTCTCTTCCTCCCTCTTTTCTCACCCTATTATCTTCTATTTATAGAAAATTATCAAGATGAATAGGGATGAAATGAGGGAATGATTCATCAATGTATAATTTGGAGAAGGATTGGGTTTGGCATTAGGTTTGGGTTTAGGTTATGGATTAGGTTATGAATTAGGTTTCGGGTTTAGGTTATGAATTAGGTTTTGGGTTTAGGTTTGTGACTGCTTTATACCACCGTTGGAATCGACTAATTGTCGTTCCTTAACTTGTCGCCTTAATATGATTTCATCGTTTACGCTCAAATTCCTACAAAGATATGAAAACGAAATAATTACTATAAAATATAATAATCGAAACACTAACATGTATAAATTAAGGGATATATTATGTAATAATTATGTGAATATCAAGGACTCATCCTGATTTTCTAGATTTGGTTAAGGACACGTGGTCGAAAGACATGGGGACCATGAGACCAATTGATAGAGTGGATGTCAAACTTAAAATGGCCCGTCGAACTCTGATACATTGGAATAAGACGGTCTTTGGAAACGTGTTTAGCAGACTCCGAGCTTTAGAGGATGAAATGCAACAGTGGGTGACCACTCTTTTCGCGGGTTTTGAAAATGCCAACAATAATGGTATAAATGTTGATGCAAAGTGGGATGTTGATGCTTGTTGCAATTTACATCGTTGTCAGGCAGAGTACAAACTAGCTCTCAAACAAGAGTAGCTCTACTGGATTCAAAAATCAGGTGAAAAAGAGTTTAAGGAGGGGGATGCCTGCACCAAATACTTTTTTGCTTCCACTAAGTCCAAACAAAAAAGACGAGTCATCAATCAGATTATTCTACCGTGCGGTAGGACTATTTCGGAACCTGGTGAGATTCTTGACAATGCCAATGAGTTTTTTGCTAATCTGCTGTCTTCTCCAGGATCTTGTTCGGTGGATACGGATTTGTTAAATTGCATTCCGAAGTTGGTGAGTCCCGGTCAATGTGATAGTTTGGTCAAAAGTCCGTCTTTGGAGGAAGTGCGAAATGTTGTTTTCGACATTCCTAAAAATAGTGCGCCAGGACCGGATGGTTTTACTGCAGATTTCTTTCAAACTTGTTGGGAGGTTTTGAATATGGATATTTGGGAGGCCACGATTCAATTTTTTGAAGGGGAGGCGATGTCGGCTTCTTTTTCGGATAATTTCATGGCTTTGATTCCTAAAACTGAGAATCCTGGTGCTTTTTCTGAATTTCGCCCAATAAGTCTGTGTAATGTGATTTATAAAATTTTCAGTAAAATCCTTTGCAATAGACTGGTAGATCTCTTGCCAGTGCTGATTTCTCAAGAGCAGGGGCTTTTGTTAAAGGCAGGTTCATTGGTGAAAATATTGGCCTGACGCAGGAATTGATCAGGGACATTAACAGGAAGGTTTTTGGAGGAAATGTGGTGATGAAAATTGATATGGAGAAAACGTATGATAGATTGGAATGAAACTTTTTGTTCGCGGTGCTAAATTTTTTTTGCTTTACTGGTAGATTTTGCCATCTCATCTCCAACTGTATAGCTTCCTGTGGTTTTTCAGTTTTGCTTCAGGGAGCCTACAAAGCCTTTTTCCGATTCACTAGGGGCTTAAGGCAAGGCGATCCTCTTTCTCCGTTTCTATTTATTATTTCTTCTGAAGTGTTGAGTAGGGATTTGAAAGAGGCTTTCGATAACGGAAAAATTGGGTATTATTATACGCTCAGGGCCTGCAGTCCAATTTCCCACCTTCTGTATGCAGATGACACTCTAATTTTTTTAAATGGAAGACAGTCTTCAATTCAGGAATGCGTGGACTTCTTGCAACGTTACTGTAGGACTTCGGGACAAAATAAATGAGGGCAAAAATTCCTTTACTCTGGATGACAAGGCAGCCGCGGAAAGAATTGTGGTGTTAACAAGTTGCACAGGATTCTTGCTTAAAAAGGCTCCCTTGAAATATTTGGGTGGGCCAGTGTTCCAAGGGAGAGTTAAAATTTCCTATTTGAAGAGCTGGTTGCTAAAATTCAATTTCACATTCAGGGATGGAAGGCAAAATTGTTATCTCCGGGCGGAAGATTAATATTGATTAAACATGTCCTTAGCTCGATGCCTGTTTATATTCTTAGTACCATGTGTGTACCTAGGAAAGTTTTATCACGGATCAATAGTTTGTTGGTGGACTTCTTTTGGGGGGATTGTGAAGGAAGACTGAAGAAAAAATGGGTGTCTTGGGATAATATCTGTCTACACAGGAGGAAAAAGGTTTGGGAGTTAGAGACTTGACAGTGGTGATGAAGGCTTTTAGAATTAAGGCTCTCTGGAGACTTATTACTTCGGACTCTTTATGGGCTACTTTTATGAGGAGCAAATACTTGCTGCATGGAGTTTTGTTGAATAGCCAACTCGTGAAAGGTGGGTCTTCACCTTTTTTTTAAAGAGATCATGCTTGGCAAATCTTTTTTTTTTGAGTAATTCTCTTTGGTGTATTGGCTCGGGAAATGTCAGTTTTTTTGAGGAAAATTGGAACACGACAGTTTCTTTCAGGAGGTCGGAGACATTGGCTGGTCAAGGTCTTTGGCCTTCGTTCAGCGAGGTGATTTTAACAGATTTTAAATTGGTCCATCCAAATCTCAGAAGTTTGGCCCGTAGTCTTTTTGCTAAACGATTACGTGGTGAGGAATATGGAGATGACAAGTGTGTATGGGTACCAAACTCGAATGAGCTATTTTCCCTTCAGTCGGCTTATGACATGTTACGGAGACAGGGGACGGTAAATGCTCAATTTTAGAAGATTTGGCATGACATTCTTCCTTCCAGAATATCAGTTTTTGTGTGGAAGGTACTCCGTCAAGGGGTGCCAGTGGATGGGGAGTTATACAGATGTGGTTTGAGTCTCGCCTCTAGATGTAGTTGTTGCAACTCGCCAAAGAGCGAATATTTGAACCATATCTTTCTGGACGGAGATTTGGCGATGCAGGTGTGGCGCCACTTTGAACAGATTTTTGATGTGCATGTAAGGAAACCAACAGAAATTTCCACGGTTCTCGTAATTTGGTTCAAGAAAGCCAATCGGAATTCGCAAACAGGTGTGTTATTCCTTCTTACTCCTATGTTCATTTTTTGGGAAATTTGGAAACAAATGTGTAAATGTGTCTGTGAAAATACTTTCCCTAATCCTGCTTTTGTGATTTTGAACGTTAGGCGTAATCTGCGATTGGCAAACAATTTTATCATTCCTAAACTAGTTAGCCGCAACATGGCACCATTAAGGGCCTTGGGGTTACAAGTGATCCCAGTTAGAAGGCAGTTAGTCAGAATTGTTTATTGGCATCCCCCGCCGTTAAATTTTGTTGCTCTTAATGTAGATGGATCCTCCCGTAAGAACAAGGCATCTGGCGGCTTGATCATTAGAGACTCTAGGGGACTCAGTGTAGTGGGAAAACAAATATTTTTCGGTGCAGGCTCCAATAATAAAGCAGAACTTTTGGCTCTAGCTGAGGGCCTTCGCCTTTGTCTTTCATTGGGTTTCACCAAGGTGGTAGTTCAAACGGATTCGGCTCTTGTTTGTGGCTGGTTTAAGGACATTTTGAAAATCCTGTGGCAATTGGAAAATGTTTTGAAGGAAATTAAATTGTTGGCAGCTAAAATGACGTTAGATTGCCAACATATTTATAGAGAGGCCAACGCGGTAGCGGATAGAGCACAACGAGATCATAGGACTATTTCTTTCGGTGCGACTGAATTTCCTAGGAGAGTGGCAGGTTTGCTCGTGCTAGATCAATGGCATACGGCGTACATTCGCCATGGGGAAGAGTATAGGAGTTTTCATCTGATCTTTTTAGCGACAATGTCTGAATTCTGCGATGCAACACAGGTTCTGGAACAGATGCGAAAAACAGGGGCAGTCTGTTCAGCTGGGGGCAGTCTTGTTGTTTGATGTATTGTTTAGCGATCGAGCTCGGTATGGAAGGTTGCAGTCAGGCACACTCATGCCGTCTGGGATCGCGGAGCTTTCTGCAGGAGCATTGGAGCTGCTCTGTTTGCACTCTGTTTTTTAGCAGGGAGCGACAGTGGGCAGGGAACGACGCTGGGCAGAGCTCGGTACTGAGCAGGGAGCGTCACTGATCAGGGCAGATCTCGGTACTGAGCCGTGAGCGACTCGGCACTGAGCAGGGAGCGACGCTGGGCAAAGCTCGGCACTGGAGCAGCTGCTAGGACCACCTGTAGGGCCACTCTGTGGTGCACGAAGCGGTGTTGTCTGGCTGAGGCAAGCGTGTTGTTTGGTTGCAGGAATATGGAGCATTATTCATGTAATGTTTTCGATTTTGTGGGTGCGTTGGCCCGTCTTACATGCTGATGTGTGGTCCGGTTGCGGGATAGAATTTGTGTTGAGCAACCATGATGAGCTGGGTTGTTTGCAATTTGTTTTGATGCTGCAGGGTGGGTTATGTTTTTGCAGGTTGGTTTCAAGTTGAAAGCTTCAAATGTTTTTGGCATAATGGCTATGTTAGTTTTGATTGCAAATTGCAAATGGAGCTTGCAAGGTGGCATTCTTGCAAGCTGCATGTGGTGATTTGCAAATAGCATGGTTGGAAAGTTGGTTCTTGGTTTGCAAGTTGCAATAATGGTGCAGCTTGCGGTCTTGGCATGACTTGGAGCAGTTTTTATGATCTTGACAGAGCACTCTTGCAGTGCGTATGGAGTTGCTTTTTGTGTGTTTTTTGCTCTGTTTTGCCAAGTATAAAACAGAGTACAGTATTTGTCTAAGTCTATTTTGATTTGGTTTTGAATACGGGTAAAGTCGTAATGTACCCTCGTTTAGTTTGTAAATCAACTTTTTTGACAAGTAATAAAGGTCTGGCATCCCATAGTTGCCCCTCCCCACTAGAGGTTTAATTAAAAAAAAAGTTTTACAAATAAAAACAGGTTGCTACGGTATAAGCCGTCCCCACTACATAAAAACTATGCTTGTGACGGGAAAATATTGGCTAAATTCAGAACAAACCGTAGCTAATTAAAATATTTGCGATGGCATATTAGTTGTCGCTAAGTTTTACAAATAAAAATTGGTTGCTACGGTATAAGCCGTCTCCACTACATTAAAAATTGTACTTGTGACGAGAAAACCGTGGCTAAATTCAGAACAAACTGTAGCTAATTAAAATATTTGCGACGGCATATTAGTTGTCGCTAAATTTTACAAATAAAAATTGGTTGTTACAGTATAAACACTACATAAAAGCTGTGCTTGTGATGGGAAAATCGTGGCTAAATTTAGAACAAACCGTAGCTAATTAAAACATTTACGATGACATATTAGCTATCACTAAGTGTTACAAATAAAAATTGGTTGCTATGGTATAAGCCGTTCCTAATTGATTTTTTTGAAAAAATACATATCGCTCCCATCCTTGGGGTTTTTGTGAGAGATTTGGGATTTTTGTGAGAGAAGAAATAGTTGAGTTGTGAGAGAGAAGAAATCGAAGAGAAGAAACCCTATCCTTCTTCATCTTCTTTATCTCCGTCTCCTCTCCCCATCTTTTTTTTTTCGCTTTTCACGGCACTTCTCTGCTTATTCTTCTTCCTTCAAAGTCAGAGAAGAAAACCCAAAACCCATCATGAATTGAGATCAGGGAAAGCTCTTCATCAGAGGGATTTCATGGGAGACAATAGAGGAGAACCTCACGGAGCATGTCGGCAACTACGGTCAGGTCTTGCAGACTGTCGTCATGCCTGACAAGCTCACTAGCAGACCTAGAGGCTTTGACTTTGTCGCCTTTGCAAATCCCTCTGTTCTCGATAGGGTTCTTCAGGATAAATACGCTATTGATGGAAGAACTGTGGAGGCTAAAAGGGCTTTACCAAGAGAAGAACAATAGAACACCTCTAGATTTGGTAACCTTGGTGCAGGTAGGAGCTTTGGAGGTGGAGCTAATGTTAGACTAAGAAGATATTTGTGGGAGGGTTGCCCAAAGTCTCTATTTTGGAAATAACCCATTGTTGATTTGCTCCCTTCGGAGCATTTTATATTCTCAAGCACCGATTTTTAGCTTTATTTGAGTCTGGGATAATTGGTTTGAACTTTGAAGTGAAAAGAAAGCAAAAAAGCTTGTACTTTGCTCAATCAGGTAACAAGTTCTCTGATTTCTTATTTTCTGTTCACGTTTTAGTCTGGGGTTCTTTTGTTTTGTGATTCTCCTTCAAAGGGTTCTTCCTTTTGTTTGGTCATTGACTTGATTTGAGCTGGAACCCACTTCAGTAAGATGCACACCATTTATTTGTAAAAAATTATATGAGGAGAACCATTTGTGAAGGAAAGCATTAGCTCATTTGAGTTGTTTGTAATTTTTATGTTCATTGATGGTCACATAGTTTCAATGCATTCTAATTTGATATCAATGTATATGAATTGCGGCTGGACAGAGGATGCGCAACGGGTTTTTGATGGAATGTTGGAAAAAACAGTGGTATCTTGGAATTCCATGATCAGTGGGTACTTTTCAAATGGATTTGCTACCAAAGCTGTGCCTGATTTGTGCAACAGATCTAAGAAACAAAATGCAGAACCGGGTACTTATTCTAAGATGTTGATCAGAGACAATGAGTTCAGTGGAGAAGAGGGAGTCGAAGTACTTCAAGTATGTAATCCTAGGCGGTGGCGTTGTAGCTGTAAGTTCTTCCCAATCCCATCAGTCTACATTTGTTTTCTACATGCATACATGTAGTTTGTTCAAATGGATTTACATACTTTTTTTTGTTGAGCTTGTTGGGATATGCAACTAAAGAGTTTGTTGAACAGGGTATTAAGCCCGGTGAACTCGCAGTCATTTCCAAGGAAATGTACACGCTCTGTCAATGACAACAATTGTTCAACATCTATCAACTTGTTCAAATATAACCAATGTATGTTTGTTGCTCATGTAATATTCTGATGTTCAGGTTGGTCCTTATCACCGTTCATATATAAGCAAGGAGTATCTATTATCTATTGAAGGTACCTGAGACGTCAATCCCAGTATTAATCAGTGTTAATTACAAACCTTGACATTTTTTCCCTTATTAGAATAGCTAGCTTATTATTGTACTGCATCTACACAAATCAATCATTTGACAATGTATAATAATAAAGTTCATTGCAGATCGATGAATCAGAACATTCTTATTTGGTGTTGCCTTCCTAGTTAGATCGCCCTCCAATCTCCCCCCTCTTTATGATGCGTGTTCTGTATGCTTGGTGTAGCCAATATTGACTTTATTTACTGTGAATGTTTGTCTGCATTGCAGTTACACTTGATGTTTGTTACAATTTTCAAAAGCATCTGATAAGCATTTTTTTTGCAGACCCCCCAGATATTCGTGTCAGTCCTCCAAAGTGGTATGCTGAACAAGGTGATGTGTGCTCGTTTGCATAATCTATTTATTTATTTATTTTAATGCTTATATTAAGACTCCATTGTTAAATAGAAATGAATATATGAATGTATGACATTACTACCTTTCTACTGGAAATGGTAAGTGCTTTCCTAATCTTGTGTCTTTTATGATATCCATTAGTTGTTTACTTAAAGTAAATATGAGGCTGCTCTCTTATAGTATTCATATAACTTAGAAAATTTAAAAGGACTTGCACACATTGGAATTTTTTGAAGTCCACAAGAAGGAAGAATCCGATTCTCTTCATGGATACATATATATTCAAAACAAACTATTTTTTATTTTTTTTTCCTGCAATCTCCATGTAATCCCTGATCAAAGATAATTTGTTGCTGCTATAAAAATGTCTTTCGCAGTGCAAACACTTTTCAGGCACCCCTATAAATTTTTGTAAGGATGAGCAGGGTACCTGTTGGCTAAAGTTTGTATGGTGTTATGTTATCGGTATTACTTATATGTTCAGCTAAAGGCGGTGAAATTGTCAAACGGGCAAGTTTACGATGCTGACATTTTTATCCTTGTACTTCCTAACATACCAATTGCGACGCTCTTTTATGGTCAGGTTGAAATTGAGAAAGTTGGAATTAAGGTTAGGCTAAAACTCCTTCCCTTGAAATTCATTTTTCTTTTAAATGTTCTAGTTAGTTTATTTTTTAAGGCAGCTCCTATGAGCATTTGCCAGTTCCACTCAGTCTCCCGTGTTTTAGAATGTGCTTTGGCGGTAATTATTCACCTCAATTTATGAGATTCTTGGCTGATTTCAGACTGATAGACACATGAGGACAAGTGTTCCCGATGTCTATGTTGTTGGTGATGTCGCGACATTTCCCTCAAATATGGACAATGATTTCAGGAAAGTGGAGCAAGTTGATCATGCCAGGAAATCAGCAGAGCACGACATGAGGGTGCGTATTTGAGTGTTTTGATTCACTTTGATAATCATATTTGGAGATGCTATATGTTAAGGACAGAACTTGATCATGTTAAACACATCTCTCACGAATAATGCAGTACAACCATTTTTTAGATATAGCCACTTAAGTACCTTGTTCTTTAAATTTCTAATTTGATCAGGTTATCCAAACTACTGAACGTGGGGAGACATTCTATGTATTATTTATGTGCTTTGAGCTGAATGTTGCTTATGGAATATTGTTGCAGCCACAAGGAGTAGTTGTATATAATAGTGTGATTCTATATTCACTTTCGCTAGTAAGCATTGCTTAGTATCACAAATGGGTTTTTGGTGGTTGCTTTCTTCTTGTGTTGTTCTCTTATGTCTTTTTATTCTCCAGGTTTCAAGCGAATGCTTGAATATTCATACTGCAATACATATTGTTATCCTCAATTTGGTTGACAAGGTAAGGTTAAATGCCTGACATATCTTTCTTACAATATCATTATGCTAAGGTCATTCCTGAAACACTTCTTCAAGATGCAGCAAGATGATGTTGTTAGAGCACTTGAAATTTATAAGAAAGCAGCAAATCAGGTAGATGTTATCACAAAACATGTTTTTTGATCATTAAATATTTTCAAACAGCTATTCCCAGTCATTTTTTTACTCTTTCTAACTAGTTTCAGCGTTCTTTTAACTGATGAAGTACCTTCGCTTTTCTACAAGCCGAAAGATTGTTTGATTTCTATGAAACTTGCAGACGCTTTGAATTTGGACGTGGAGAAAAGTTTATTAAGATTGAAAAGGCATGGACACTCCGGATTTGTCTTTCCAAAATCTTTTTTGTTAAACCTTGATTCAAAATTGGTCAATTTTAGTGTGTCCTTGATTGTTAATCCATGTAAGTTTTCTGCTTGTGTAGCCCCTTGAATCATATATATAATTTCAATTTGAGGTTGATAGAGTATAAAGTTGTTTGGAATTGTATTTCTTGTGATAGACAAATTATTGAATATACGAACAAGGTTAGTGTATTAATCATCATTTACGGTGAAAATTAATATAATTGTGTTCAAATTTGAAATGTTTATTCTGAATGACAAAAAAAAGGCAATGAGAAATCTAAAAATTAATAGAAAGAATTAATTTCATTATAAAAAATAAATTTTCATTAATAATTTTTTTAGCTACAGCAAGTTAGTGTTAGCAACGGTAAATGTCGTCTCTATTTTGGCCAACTTAGCGATGGTCAGAAACTATTGCAAGATAGCCACGGCAAATGCCGTCTCTATTTTGTCAATTTGATACAGTTGCAGTCGTCTCAGAAGTTGCAACTTAGCAACGGTTTGAAGCCGTCGCCAAATAGCCACGGCAAATACTGTCTCTATTTTGTCAATTTGTGACAACCTTAGCCGACTCAAACATTTTAAAAGTCGTCGCCATTGCTGCTGTCTCAAATAAAACATTGGAATTCAATTTTATTTAGCGGTGGAGTTTTTGCAACTTAGTGACGGTTATAAACCGTCACCAATTAGCTACGAAATAGTACACCGTTGCTGTTATATTGGAGCGACAATTCAAATAGCTACGGTATTGCGACGATCGTTTGAGCTGTTGCTGATTCATTTTAGCTACGTTTTTTTTATACTTAGCAATGGTAAAACGTTGTTGCTGAATTTACTTTTTTTTTTTTTTTTTTTTTTTGTAGTGGAAAGACCACACCGGGAGCATCAAGTAGAAACTTCGACTTCTTGCATCCTCTGTCTAGAATCCACTTCAGAGCTTTCATGGTAAATGTATATTTAGCTTGAAAACTAGACTTAATCTTTGGGAAATCCAGCTTTGTTCTCTTGTTAGCTATGTCAACACCTTGCCCATCTACTGTACATTGCACTGCACAATGAACAGAACCTATTCACAATGAGAAATGAGGTGTCAGCAAGAATGGTAGTTAGTTCAAGTTCAGCTTTAGGTGGTTTACACATGATAGATGGAAATCTATGGCTAACAAATTAAAGTACAAGAACAGATTATAATTTGAAATACTTACGTGCTCTGATAGTATATTGTCACAATACCATCCGAGTCCCTCAATTGACCAAGTAAAGTACTGGTACGTGCTTCACTTTGTAATAGTCTTCACCTCCATCTTGATCAAATCTCCTCGTGAAATCTTTTGGCATGTCATAGAAAGAAAGAACTTTGAGGCGCATGAGGTGAGTTATGCCATCAGGAACAACCTGTAACTGCTCGCATTTTTTAATGGATAGCTCTCTGAGCTTGGGCGTTGCGCGTTTCTCTATTATCAATATCTGCAAGCTATCTAACACGGACAACACCAAAATCTTGAGCTTTTGAAACCCCCCAGCCTCAACATACAACTCCCCTCCATCGTATGCATTGTTCATGAGACAATTTCTCCAAGCGCCAACTTATACTTAATGCTTTGAGAAAGTGAAGGAGGAGATGATGTGAACTCTAAATCAAGAGCTTCGTCTTCTTCAAGTGAAGCTACGGACAAAGACTCAAGGTGGTGCATCTTGGCAATTGAAGTACACAAATCTGACCCACTTTCTCTTTTCAAATTCTTGACAAATAGAATTCTCATTTCTGACAGTTTTCCAAAATTATTTATCAAATCAGTACCTGTGTTTATGTCAACAAGTATCTAAGTTTGCAAGGACGTCAAACATCCAATTTCATCTGGTATCTTAACTGTTCCCATGACTGGATTAAACATTGAAAGTGAAGTACGATCTTTTTGTACTTGATAAACCGCAAGATGTCGCAATTTTTAGAGCTTTAGAATTTCAAGCGGCAATTCAACCACATTAGTTCCTTCAATTGACAACAGTTCAAGGTTTTGTAGCCTTCCAATACAATTTGGAAGCACTTTGATATGTGTACCTCTTAAGGGGGCCAGAAAAATCAGTCTTTTGTGTATAAAAAACATGGAAAGCAGTCGAAGAGCGTAGAGTCGAAGTAGGTTTACCGCCCAATTCTGAAAGAGGTTGCAAATAAAGACGAGAAAGCGGGTGTGAGCGGAGCAAAGGACGATAGAGGGGCCGGGATTTCCAGCCAGGATGTGCTAGTGAATACGAAAAAGGTGGAAAAATCATTGCCTGTAGGTGAGGACATGGCACAATCAAATGCTTTTGCTGTGTTAGCTGATTTGGAGCAAGATATGGAATTAAGCAATAGGCCGACTAAGGTGAAAAGAGTGGGAAACAAATTAAATCAGGAAGTTGAGATCACTGTGATCAGTTTAGAAATAGACAGTTTAAAGTCTCCTAGCAAACCAATCGATGAACTCAAAGCAGTTTCTAAATCTGGGTCTAAAATGACTTTGGCCAAGGTAAACACAGGGGATACGCAGGAAGTTAATGGTCTGTCTCATTTAGATTCTGAGATGAATGAGGAAGGTAATTTAAATAGCAAGATGTTGCAGCAAAGGAATCATATCGGTGACAAAGGTGCTAACTTGGACATTTCTAATTTGGAGTTAGCACAAGGTGCTAAGTTAGAATTAAAATCAGAGTGTAACGGTGACAATGGCATGGATTTGGAAGCTATTTCGGTTGGCAATGGACTTGATATTATGAGTTCGATGGAAATGAAAGTTTCCAAGTTTAAATCTGATTGTAAAGATGCTGGGTACACTGATTCTGAGATTGAAAAAGCATTGCAAGCTGCGTCGGAGGAGGATTTAACTAGGAGCAGGACACCGTTTAATACAGGAATGCAGCCAGCGAATCTGGCTGTGAGGGAGGTCGAAACAGAGTCTGGAATTGCTGCTGTTGGCAGCGTGAATGCAGGGGAAGATGCTGCCGTGAATGTAGGGGAGGTTGCTGCGGTGAATGCAGGGGAGTTTTCTGTCAGAACTGCTGATGCTGGGGGCTTGCAGGCAGGGGATGTACGTCCTGGATCAATGGGCGTAAGTCCTGGTCATGAGGATTCGAAGGTCAGTCCGGCTATTGTGAACTATTTGGTTCGTAACGCTAACAGCGAAAATGAATAGGAGTCCGATACCGACAATTCGGATGAAGAAGATTTTGATGAATACACAATCAGGTCAAGAATAGTGTCAGGTTTAAAGACAGACCACATGCGATTAACGAAAAGATTCGATAAGAGGAATATGACAATAGAAAACATGATGGATCACGACTATTTCAAAGACTTCGCGGTTTTTCCTCGACGATCATCTAGAATGAAGAAACATAACAGCAAGTATAGGTTTTGAGCTAGGGGTTTGGTCAGTCTAGATGATATATTTGTCTTGTTTCTGTTTTTCCTTCTCAATTTGTTATTATATCCTGTTTTGGGACAGGTAATTAAGGTTTGGCATCCCATAGCTGCCTCTCCATAGCGGAGATTTATTAGAAAAAAAAAAAAACTAGTCAAGATAGTCTTCTGCAACTTCTAATGTTTTTCTCTTTGGTTTCTCACAACTTCTTATAATGGCTTAATGTTTTTCTCAGGGAAAACACCAAAGTATAGAAAACAAGATTTAAGGTGAAAAGGTAGATCATGGTAACTGAGGGAGATAACTTTCATTATGGTTTTGAGGTTTGGATCTTTTTCAAGTTTTAAAGGAAGATTATCATGAAACTTCTTCCATTCTAACACGATCTTCTCTTTCGCTAATAAAGTTGGCCCCTTGAGCAATCCAAGCTGATCTACAAGCAAGGCGACTCAATGCTTATTTATACATTCTTTGATTGAAATGTTGTTGACCTAAGATGTAATCTTTGGATTGCATTTAGGTTTTCTGGTTATAAACTAGTGTGACGAATTGATGTATAGCTGTAGTCTATAGATATTGGAAATCACTTGTTAGCTACAATTCATAGTGTAGAGTAGCTTGATCTAAATAATCGGTTAGTCAGGAGAATGAAAACATTAGTGGAAAGATATGTTTTTCGATCTGCCTGGAGCGATGAAACTTTGTCTAGTTCATCCTCGAGTCCTTTTGAATGAAACACATGTTGAATCAGATTACTTCAACACGCAAGTAGTCCATGGAGCAGAAAGTCAAGCTAGTCAATTCTTAAAACGTAGATCTTCTTTCTTCTTTTGCAAAGTCAAATTTAATGTAACTTGAAAGTTTTGTCAGTCTCGGCTGTTGGGAAGACTCACAAATATATCTGGAGTATTATAATAAGAAGGGTGGAATGAAGAATGAAGAGTGTCTTCTCATTTTTCTCTCCACCTTTCATACTTTTTTAAATCCCATCTCAAACATCTAAAACATCTAGACTATTATAACGACAGAAGCCTTGGATGAACAATGATACAGTCTTCATCTCTAACTATTAGTTTTTGGTTTTTCCCTACCAATTTATTTGAAGTTCCTCAATTATCTGTAAACTATAAATAGACTATTAAACCTAACTTTTGATAGACACCGTAATTTGTTAACAAGTAAACTCACCGATGCAAAGAGAAAACCCCGGGACCTATTCTAGCAAAAAAAAAATTCAATATAACTTTAATAATGAGATTACAACCTCCCTACTCAATTAGGAGTTTCACCAATTCTTAAGAGAACTGACAATCTCTTGGTTTACTAAATTCTTTACCTACTAAACAGTACATTAGATCAACAATTGATAAATAACTTGTTAGCACGCTAGGATTGAAGAACCTTAGAAAAAACAATTGGAGGAAAGAAATTCGGATGGTTTGATATTATGATTGAAGCTTCACAAACACCCCTTGATCTTCTTTTCCAAACACAAAGAGAGATCTCACAAGCCCCCCAACCATTCCCTCAAACCCTCAAAGAGCCAAACCAACTGAGAGAGAAGCACAAAAAAAAAAAAAAATTCTCCTTTTCTTTCATGCTCTATATTCTTAGTATAAGTTGGTCCAATTTTTTCTTATTATAAGTTGGTCCAATTTGAAATAAGCCCTCCAAACATGAGAGCAACGCCCAACACTTAAAGTGGTAGAAGTGACTATAATATAGGAGTAAATTCATTTTTGGTGAATTGCCGATCGAATTAAAACACAATTAAAACTTCAATCTTTAAGCTTCGAGTATAGTATGTTTTGATCAATTTTCGAATTAAAACACAATTAAAACACATCTCTTAGAAATTCTCAAAAGACCTCCATTTCATCTTTGATTGATCTTATTTCACTGCTGCATACACCTTTTAACGTTTTGGCTTCCTCGACCAAAAAGGAACTGAAATGTTTTCTGGTGAGTTTCGAGATGAAGAACAGAAAATGGTTATCAAAGTGAGCTAGCAACTACAACCAATCAAATTTCAGAGCTCAAGTCCAAATTGATTGGCTGAAAGTTTGCTAGTGGATCAGAGACAGCACACAAGTCAAGCCCAAGCTTGTCATTTTTTGAAAGGTCGATCTTCCTTATTTCCTTCTGCAAAGTCAGGAACTTAATGTTAAAATTTGGAAGTTTTGTAAGCCTTGGCTTTAAGGAAAACAAACAAGACGGAGTCAATAACAATTCTATTGCTATATTGAAATCAAGTTTTTGAGTGCTCTTGGAGACTTACATCTCTCTGTTCTTCTAAAAATCAGAAAAGAGGACAATTTTCAAGTCTATTATGGTAAAAATACAAATTGGTTTTTTTTTAAATAAATCTTTTATTATTTTTGACACAGAAAACTAAGATTCGAAAATTCTCTTTGAAAATGTTTGTTGTGGACAGTCAAGCTCAACCTGCATACACTATGCTCACATTGAAAATTCACTATGCACAGTGAAATTCACGATATACACCGTTTGGAAATCTGTTTTTATTTAACAATTGACGCAGCAAATGATGCCAAATTCCAATTCCCTGATATTTCAATCCATGCTTAATATGCACATTCTATGAAATTTTTTCGTAAAACAAATTTACAAAGAAAAGTTGATGTTTTTTTTTTCCGTTTGTGTCATGCTTAATTTTATGACCTACTTGTGAAAAAGGCAGCATAAACTTGTTTTATGCTTCAAATATATTAAATTTTTGTTAGATAATGTTAAAATATATATGCTTTAAAGAGTTTTTTTTTTGCTAGCAAGCTATTTATTTCTCACTCTTGTGGTACTTCCCATCGATTTTTGTTCAGTGCAAAGAAACCCTAATCATTTCATTTTGGCTCATGTGCCCCAATTTCAACTATTACATTTTAAGTTTGCAAGCATCCTACTTAAAATGCAAAAAGATTAAAACCTTGTGCATGCTTGAAAAGTAGTTGTCATCCACTAAAGTGCAAGTCCCTTTATATATCGATTGTACATAATAAGAGCAGTGTGAAACGACCCTTTTGAGCTCTGCCTAAGGCGATTTTAAAACTACAGGGGCAGTTTGGAGAATACTTAGGCTTGATTAATCTGAGCCTTTGGACAAGTTAAGGATCTCCTTAGGTCTCCCATGGCGGCTCCTCCAGCCGCTATGGTGGAGAGCCTCACGGCTGGGCAAGGAGGTGCACAACCCAAGGTTGCGAGGTCAACGAGGACCTTTCTTCTGGCGCTGGGGTCGTGAAGAAGGTCTCCATTGACGAAAAGCCAATGAAGGGGAATCGTTTTCAAAAATATGGTTGTCTGGCGTTGTCCATGAATATTTTCGAAGCGAAAAGATGTGAAAGGTATGTTGAATCTTCGGTTATTGTTCTTAAGTTCTCCAGTTATCGCCCTTCCTTAGAAGCCATTAGAGAAACGATTCATCGTACTTGGGGAGTCATGGGAGATTTTACAATGAGATTGTTATATTCAAGGCATGTTCTTGTAAGATTTCAGGTAGAAGAGGAGGTTAAAAAAACTTCATCACAAGATTCGTATATGATTAGGGGTGTTCGATTTAAAGCTTTTCGTTGGCATCAGAGTTTTAGTCTAAGAGAAGATCCGTTATTAGCCCCTTTTTGGGTAGATTTACCGAACCTACCTATACAATTTTTTTCATCCTTTATTTTTGAAAGAGGTAGGAGATTCGATCGGTACTTTTCTAAGGATTAATGACAATACGCTTGGTTTTACTAGACTGAACGCAGCCAGGCTGTGTGTGGAGATGGAGCTATTGAACGAATTACCTAATCAGATTTGGCTAGAGTTCTCCGGGGGCAACGGTTTCTGGCAAAAAATTATTTATTCAGGCTTCAAATATTGTGATAATTGTACCATGATTGGGCATACTTACGAGGCTTGTAGGAGATGTGTTGGGAACAAAAAAGATAATCACCAAAAAGTGGCGAAGCCGAACAACATTAAGCTAAGTGAAGTTAGCCAGGAAATTCAGATTGTTGGGAATAAAGAGAAGGGTAAACAGCCGAAAGGCATAGAATCAATGCAGGTTTATCGTCCAGTTTTGAAAGAAGTTGTGAGTAATTCGGAGAAAGTTGGTGTTAGCGGGGCAAAGGACGACAAAGGAGTTGAAGTCTTCAGCCAGGTCGAGCCAGTAACTAAGCAGAAGGCATGTAAGTCGCTGCCCGAATTCACTGACATGGTTCAACAAAATTCTTTTGAAGTGCTAGCCAACTTGGAGCAAGAGGTGGAGTTAAACGGTGGGCTGATCAATTCAGAAACAGCGGGTAACAAGGATAAAAATCAGGAAGTAGTTGAGGCCGAGTTTAATTTAGAAACAGCGACTATACAGTTTCCTAGTAAGTCATTAGATAAATTAGAAACAAAGTCTGTTTCTTTGTCTGAGGAGTCTTTAGACAATGTAAAAACAGAGAGTAAAAAGGAAGTATTTACCAAGGAGTTTACTGGCAAGATTAATTTAGAATCAGTGTCTTTAGAAGAATTCAATACAAATAGAAAGAATCTAAATCAAGGGACTCTAAGTCGTTGACAACTTGGATACTTCGAACAAAGATGATGTTGCTATGAATAAGTCGATTGAGGATAGGCTTAATTATTTCAGGGCCGATTGCAGGGAGGCTGGGTATTCGAATAGTGGGATTGAGAAAGCAATACAGGGTGATGAAGTAGAAGGATCTCAGGCAAGCTCTTATGGCCCAGCAATTGAGGGTGTTGTGACTGCTTTTCACGTCCTGTCTGAGGAGCGGGAGGTGCTGTCAAAGCCGTTGCATGTTACGGTTGAGCTTCATGGGTTGGTTCAAGTTGAAAAATCAGTACAATTACAGGCTGCGGATGCAGGTGACGTAGCGCTTCCTGTTAAGAAAGCAGGGGACGCATTGGCTGCAGGTTTGGATAAGCTTTCGACGCCTAGAACTGAGCACACAGACGTTGCAAAGGCGATAGTAGGCAGTCCATTGTCGCAGGATCAGCAGGACGAGGAACCTATGCAGGGTCTTTCCGCACAGCATCCCATGCAGAGGCAGGGGCTTGAGTCTCCATTACAGGATAACAACGTGCTTGCTCTATTGAATAAATCCGCGGTAAGTCCACAAGACCGAAGATAAAAGGGGGTCGAAGTTCAGTCCGTCTATTGCGAATCACAATTTGGTAGATACTTTAGACAAGGCGATTTCCTTGTTTAAATCGGTTCCATTAGTGGAGACCTTTGGAAGTCCTGGTAGTTCAGGGTTTGTAGTTCGTCAGGCTAACAACGAAAACGAACAGGAGTCCGATACCAACATTTCGGATGACAACAGTTTGGATGAAGAAGATTTAAATGAAAACACCATCAGATCAAGAATAGTGTCAGGTTTAAAGAAAGACCACATACGATTAATGAAAAGATTCGATAAGAGAAATATGACAACAGAAAATTTGCTGGATCACGACTACTTCAAAGACTTTACGGTTTTTCCTCGAAGATCATCTAGAATGAAGAAATGTAACAGCAAGTACAAGCTTTGATTTAGGGGTTTGGTCAGTCTAGATTTGATATATCCCGCTTTGTTTTTATATCCCGTTTTGGTATAAGTAATTAAGGTCTGACACCCCAAAGCTGCCTCTCCATAGCGGAGATTTAAAAATTATAAAAAATAAAAGTCCCTTTAGATAGTGTCCAAAAGAGAAGCTAAACCTTTTTCTTTTTTTTTTAATGGTGTGAATAGTATGATATCTTTTGTTAACCTCCTACCCATGAAGTTATTATTTATTGTAGCAACTTTTTGACACCACCACATTTTTTTAATGTGCTAAAGCACATCACTGATATAAATCCCTCTCTCACCATTGTTCATTTTTTTTTCTCCACTTTCTATTTTCTTTTCACAACATCAATGGAACAGCAGCCTCCGCTGGCCGTCACCACCTTTCCACTCTTCATTTTCTCTTTTTGTTGTTGTTGTTCTTCTTCTTTTTCTTTTTCTTCTTCTTATTCTTCTTCTTCTTCTTCTAATTTTCCTATCTTCTTCTTCACTGCCGGTGGCACCACCCCACACAACATCCTTCTTTTTCTCTTCTCCTATATTATTTTATTTTATCTTTTCTGTTCTTGAGCAGAAAACAAAAACAGATCGAGGAGAAAAAGGAGAATAAGAAGAGGAATAGAGAGAATAGGAAGAGAGGAGAAGAAGAAGAAAAAAAATAAAAAGAAGAAGAGGTGTGACCAACCGTCAGGCGGGACGAGGCGGTGCCATGGTGGCGTTTTACCCTGAGAGAAAAGAGAGAATGAAAAAAGAGAGAAAATTTTGAATTTAGATTTATATTAGTGGTGTCCTTCACTAAGTGGTAGTGTGCTTCAAAAAGTAGGTTGTGGTGGTGTCATTCACCAAAAATTGTGGTGTCAAAAATTCGTTTCCTTATTTATAGCTCTCATAATTTTTTGTTCCTAAAAATTTAATTTGCGCTACGCTTGAGAAAGTTCACTTCCATCCAAGCCATCCATCTGACCTTGACATGTACATCGAGACAAATCCGACAACCCTCGATTCCAAAACACTGGATGTAAAATTATATCGACCCCCAACAGTTAATTACAAATCCAAAACCAAACAAAAATAGCGCGTCTAGAAAGCCAAGCCCCTACCGCCAGGGGAAGAGAGAAGAGTTAAAAAACAACAATTCTAGCCAGCCTTGTTTGTTGGCCTCTTTTGGGCCTTTTATTGGTTTTTTTACAATTTTACCCCTTCTATAAGTGGTGTTGTGGTTGTGTTTTAAAGAGAAATGGTAAAAGTGTAAAAAAAACTAAGAAAATGCTCAAAAGAGGCCATCAAACAAGGCTGGCTAGACTTACTCGCTAAAAAAAAAACCATTCTAGACAGTCAGGCAAGCAGGCCCCATGCCCTCCATCATCCTAGAGATGCTCAATATCCCCCCCACCCCCCCATTCGAACACAATCACACGGACAGGGGTTCCCTATTGCTGTCATGGCTGTCTAGATTTGTTTTGTAAAAAAGCCAAAAATTGTAGACAGCCTTTTCTTGGCCTTGTTTGGATTTTTTTACACTTTTACCCCTTATATAGATAGTGTTTGTGGTTGTATTTTAAATAGGAAAGACAAAAAGTGTAAAAAAAAAAAACTTCCTCTTCCCCGTTTGACTAGACCCTTTTCCAAGCTCTCTACAAAGTGAGAATGGCACATCACTCGATAACTTCACATTACTTCGTTGAGGTCGCGGTGGTTTACCACCACTGCTACTGATTGGAAACTTCACCAAGTTGTTCCCCATCTTTAATGGTTCAGCAACATTCTGAATTTGAAGTTGTTGTTCTTCTTCTTCAGTCTGGAAAGAAAAACAAAAAGAAGCCAATGGAGGAGTTGGAGACTGAATACTCATCAAGTACCTCGTATATTTGCCTCAAGAACCTGAAATAAATAGAAATTTAGCAACCAATTCCAAATCCAATTTATAACAAATACTTTTAGTAAAGATATGAGGAACATACTGGACTTCAGCTCTAAGGATGCCTCTCCTCCTCCTCTTCGCTTTCTGTAAGTTCTTCTTCTTTGCCTTGGTTGCCTATTGAAGAATTCAAAACAACCAAAGTAAGCCTACATTGCGTATAAATTCAGGAATTATGGACAATTGGGTAGAACCCACTGAATGAAATTCTAATATAAAGTGATTCTAAATGAAATCCTCAATTAGCAATCAATCCCAGTATCAGACTAAAAACACCAAACCAAATGCAATTACAAACAAACTATCAGACTAAAAACACCAAACCAAATGCAATTACAAACAAACAAAAGGTAGAGTGAAACCATCACACAATACATGAAATCAACATATCACAGTGAGTATTTCTCTAACTTAATGAAAATAATGAAACCCAATCTCTAATTTTTGACAAAACTTTATATTCCCTAAGTTTTGATAATAAAAAATTGAAATCCAAATAAACCACACAAGATTTCTCAACATCTAAATTTTTTTTTGAAGAGAATCTAACTCAATTTCACCTAAATCAACAAAACTCATAAAAACCCCAACTTTCGCAAACAAAAATTAGATCCATGAAACCAAAGTGGAAGAAAACATGAAATATACAAAACCCACATCAGATCTCATACAAATTTAACGTGATTTTCGAACTAAAAACAAGTGGTAAGAGTGTTCACATGGAGGATTTCACGTATCTAGATTGATATGATAGATGGATGAAGAACAAAGAAACGAGTAAATCTAGCCAGCTTTGTTTGGTATTTTTTTTTTGAAATTTTTTTTGTGTGTTTTTACACTTTTTATCCATTCTCTCTAAAACATAACCACAAACACTATCTATAGAAAGGGTAGAAGTGTAAAAAAATCCAAAAATGCCAATAAAAGGCTAACAAACAAGGCTGGCTAGAATTGTTCTCTGCAACAATTCTAGTCAGCCTTGGCCTTTTTTGAGTTTTTTTACACTTCGACCCCTTTTATAGATAATGTTTGTGGTTGTTTTTAAAGAGAATATGTAAAAAGTGTAAAAACACTAAAAAATGCTAGCAAACATGGCTGGGTAGACTTACTCCAGTGGAAGGCTCCTAGCACTTTTGGGTCAGGATGGGGGTCTTTTACACTTCTACCCATTCTATTTAAAACAACCACAAACATAATCTATAGAAGGGGTAAAAGTGTAAAAAAATCATACCCTGACCCAAAAGTGGCTAGGAGCCCTTGCTACCTAGAATTGTTGCCAGTGGAAACAGATTGGTGGCTCTCTCATAACAAAAATTCTAGAGAGCCAGACCCCTAGCGCCAGATCAGTGCAAAAAATTCTAGAGAGCCTCCCCTGGCGCTAGGGGTTTGACTCTCTAAAATGAATTTGTCTAGGCAGCGAGGCTTTAAAGTCTTTTTGGCCAGGTTTGGAATTTTTTACACTTTTACATATTGTCTTTAAAACACAACCACAAACATAATCTATAGAATGGGTAGAAGTGTAAAAAGCCCAAAACCTGAGAAAAAAGTGGATATAAAAGCCAGACTGCCTAGAATTGGGGCTCTAAAATATGAGTAAGTCTAGGCAGCCAGGGCTACCAACTATTTTTTTGCTAGGGTTTAACTCACACTTTTACCCCTTTATCTTTAAAACACAATCCCAAACATCATTTATAGAAGGGGTAGAAGTGTAAAAAGCCCAAACCCTGGCAAAAAAATGGCTAGTAGCCCTGGCTGCCTAGAATTATTCTAAAATATATATTATCGCTCCTGAGTAAGTCTAGGCAGGCCATTTTTTTGTCAGGTTTGGGTTTTTTTACACTTTTACCCATTCTCTTTAAACACAACCACAAACATCGTTTATAAAAAGGGTAGAAGTGTAAAAAGCCTAAAACTTGACTAAAAAATGGTTGTCAAACCTGGCTGCCTAGACTTATTCATCCCTCATTTCCCTCCATTTCAAGATCTTCAACTCCAACAATTCTAGTCAGCCAGGTTTGTTAGTCATTTTTGGTTCAGGTTTTGGTTTTTTTACACTTTTACCCATTCTATAGATGATGTTTGTGGTTATATTTTAAAGGGAAGGGAAAAAAGTGTAAAAAAGCCAAAACCTGATCAAAAAATGGTTAGCAAACCTGGCTGGCTAGACTTAACTCTACTCTCTCTCCTCCCTGACCTCCAATGCACTACAAAAAAAATTAAATTCAGTAACAGCGTTTTATCATTGCTAAGTATAAAAAAAGCGTAGCTGAAATGAATTAGCAACAGCTCAACGACCGTTGCAATACAGTAGCTATTTGAATTGCCTTTCCAGTATAACAACAACGGTGCACTATTCTGTGGCTATCTGGCAACGATTTATAACCATCGCTAAGTTGCCAAAACTCTGTCGCTAAACCAATTTGAATTCCAAGGTTTTATTTGAGACAACAGTATTGGCGACAGCTTTGAAAATTTTTGAGACGGCTAAGGCTGTCGCAAATTGACAAAATAGAGACGGCATTTGTTGTGGCTATCTTGCAACAGTTTTGACCGTCACTAAGTTGTAATGTCGCAAATTGCCAAAATAAAGACGACATTTGCCGTTGCTAACACTAACTTGCTGTAGCTAAAAAAATTACTAATGAAAATTCATTTTTTTTTTCAATGGAATTAGTTCTTTCTATTAATTTTCAGATTTCTCATTGACTTTTTTTTTGTCATTCAGAAGAAACATTTCAAACCTGAACACAAATATATTGAATTTCATTGTAAATGATGACTAATACACTAACCTTGTTCGTATAATCAATAATTTGTCCATCACAAAAAATATAATCCCAAACAAATTTATACTCTATCAACCTCAAATTGAAATTATATATATATACAATTTCAATTTGAGATGATAACTCACTTAAACTTAAAGAACTACATAAATCATAGTGATCGTCTTTGGGATTGGTGATCGTCTACACAAAAACGAAACATACAACAATTCATGTGATCTTGCACACCATATTGATCATCCCACAAAATGTGTTCTACTTCAAATTTCGTATCTTCCACTTCAACACCAATATCAATTCAGCAACACCTAAACCTGTAAAATTTGAAGAACAATGCATGAGAAACGTATTGTTCAATAGCACATAGATTTGAATGCTTAAGCTATGTAGAACAAATCTCATAAAATTGCACATTCAAATGGAGACTCTAAGTTCCAACTAAGATGTCTTTCCACATTACTAATCAACATCTTATTAGATAGAATAAAATATTCTTTTCCATTTTGAGTTGGCGCATTTGAGGGAGCAACAAAGATAAAGGGAACATATTATCAAATCGACAAGGATAAGTGCAAGGTTGGCTGCAGGAACCTATAATAAAACAAAAATAAACTAACCAAGAAAATATACTAGTCAGACAGGCAAGAAAGCAACAAACTGACCAAGAAAGGATACTAGTCAGTCAGACATGCAACAAACTGACCAAGAAAGCACAGTGTTCTAAAAATCGCTAGGCGCTGGGCGGGCGGCGAGCAGGTGCCTAGCGCCCAGGGGCCTAGGCGGCACCTAGGCGGTCTTAGGTTTTGTATTATTAATTTAATAATTTACAAAAGTTAAGCATAATACATTATCAATTACATCCAATTTAATGCCAATATACATATATTAAAACATAAAAAATTACCAATCGTGAACAAAATTTATTAAAACTCAAATGACTGAAGTTGGTCATGATGGGTACTTTATATAATTTGAATGTGTACTCTTTTATTTTTCTTCAAATTGCATGAATAACCTCAGTTATGTTTGATAAAATCTACATTAGTAAAATTGGTACCGGCAGATCATTTGAGAATTCCATTAAGTAATCATCATTTGCTACATTTAGACATATACTGAATAAAAAATAATTAAATAGTTTATTTCTAAAAAATAGGAAATGAAATAAAATAAGAACACAATCAGCCATATTAAAATTTTTTAAAAAATTTAAAAAAATTAAAAAAAAATAAAAATCGCCCAGACCCGCCTAAAGTCCGCCTAGACCCCGCCCAGACCCGCCTAGAGCCCGCCCAGACCCGCCTAGACCCGCCCAGAACCGCCCAGACTGCCCAGAACCGCCCAGACAGCCCGCCCAGCCATTAATCTGGGCGGTTTTCCACCTTCTAGCGCCTAGGCGCCGCCTAGACCGATTTTTAGAACACTGAGAAAGCATACTAGTCAGACAAGAACCTATAGGCAAATCATATACCGAGAAAGCGTACTAGTTTGCACTCAGATAAGTCATGTTTTCAAATTGAATAATACACAGATATTTTGTTTTCTTTTGTCAAACAAGGTTTTGCAAGACTATTTCCTTGAACTCTTCTATGAACCACATCACTCCACCTTGTGATCACAACAATTGACTTATTCACCATGACTAGGCCTTATCCACCAAATAAATAAGCAAGGTTTAGAGAAACCTTGATCACCACCATATCCAAACAATCAAACCCATTAAAAGCAAAGCAAAACAGGATAAACAAATTTCAGCATTAGTTAAACAATCCCCTTTGCTTGCTGCCAAACTTCAGCATTTAATGTCCTTTTTCTTCAGCATTTAAAGTCCCTTTGTTTCAGCATTAGTTAAATTTCAGCATTAGTTAAACTTCAGCATTAGTTAAACAATCCCTTGCTGCCAAACTTCAGCATTTAAAGTCCATTTGCTTGCTGCCAATTAACTTTAAATTTCAGAATTTAAAGTTCCTTTGCTTGCAGCCAAACTTTAGCATCAGTTAAAGAATACCTAAGAACTGTCCCAAACTTCAGCAAACAAACTGTCCCAAACTTCATTACCTAAGCTGTCCCAAACTTCAGCACTAGTTAAACAAACTTCAGCACCAAGCAAAGTTCAGCACCAAACAAACTTCAACACTAGTTAAACATACTTCAGTTTAATCCAAACACACTTCAGCACCAAACAAACTCTATAGTTTAAACAATACCTAAGAACTAAAAAGTCAGAGCACACTGTTGGATTAAAAATCAAACATTGATAGTCAGAGGATTAAAAATTAAACACTGATAGTTTAATCAAACACTAGTTAAACAATAATTTAATCAAACACTAGTTTAACACTGATAGTTTAACAATGATAGGTTAATCAAACACTAGTTTAACATTGTTGGATTAATCAAACACTGTCATTTTTGGATTAAAAAGAATTAAAATGATAATTAGATTGAATTACCTATACTGTTGGATTACCTATACAAGAAAATTTCAGCACCAAACAAGTCAAATTCAGGACCAAACTTCAGCACCAAATAAGAAAACTTTACAACAAACAAGAAAATTTCAGCCCCAAGGCCATCAATTATAGTGTAGGTTTTCTCAATCATGTGTCTAGGCTTCAAAATCATTAAACTATAGTTCTTCAGAAATTGAAAACAATTAGTTGTGACAAACCAATAAGATTGATAGATGAAGGAATAAAATCATACCTGAAAAGCCATGTTACATAGCAAATTAAATCAAATATGGCCAACTTAATGTGAACATTTATCCTCTATATTGAAGTTTAAGTAAAACAATATATAGTGTTTTATTTCAGTAAAAAAGAATGAAATTAAAATATTTGTAAACTCTCTAATGATTATGGGTGTTTATATGCAACTTTTAAGAAGATTTATTCACAGCGGAGTTTAATTACTGTAGTTTGGCTAAGTTTAATTATTCACTACGGAGCTTGCAACATACATCAACAACATACACCTTGGCTAAGTTTAATTACTATATAGGATTAGTTTCATGTATAGCTTGGTTAAGTTTTAGTTCCTGTATAGGATTATTTTCATGTATCAACAACAAATAGTTAACCTAAGTTTAACAAAAAAAAAAAAAAAAAAAGCAATATAGGATTAGTTTCATGTATTTAGGTGTGTATGGTTAAGTTTAATTACTCACCCCGCTTGGCTGCGTCGCGGACCCCATTAGAGGTTGGATGCTTGTCATGAATGCTCTAATTGCATTAAGATCAATGGACATAGACTCTACCTTCTGATTCGTTGTCTCCAGATTTGCTTCAGTGGCTGCTAGCTTCTTTTTGGTAGTTGCGAGCTCTTGTGCAATTGCATCATTTGATGCAATCAATTCCTGTTTTGTCTGTCATGAGCTGCAATCAACTCTGGCTTAGTACGCTCATGTGATTCCTCTAGTTCACGTACTTTGGCCTGTGCTTCATTTTTCATTCTCTGAACAACCTCATTCACTTGTTCTTGATGTTGGCAATCTTCCTTGCGGAGCATTTTTGCCAATCCCATACATCTTGGCCCTCCCATGTCCATCATCCCCCATCACATCTGTAAATGCCTCCTCCCTATTCATTCATTCTCGCCATTTGTTGGCCACGTTAGATGCACCATTTGCGCCTGCAGCAAAAAAGATGCACATAGCCATAAACTATAAATGATCAAATAAACATATCATGATGGTTAACAACAATTTAACGGCACATTAACTAGGTACATTCATATTATTCCATAGAATATAACGTACATATCTCCTTGCTGCTTCAGGCTGAGGGAATAATCTATCTGATAATGTGTATGTTACGTAGAACATGTGCATACGATCTGGTTATTGTCCATTTAGGTTCTTTTCTCTCTTGAATAATATAAATGACATGAAAAAGTATACATAAGCTACTACGTCTTCATGCATTAAGGGGTCATATATAGTTGCATGGCACATAACATACAATTTATATCGCAATCAGTGGAAAAAAAATGTTACCTCTTCCTCCCGTTTACGTGCAAATGACATGGTTCCGCATAGATGAATCATCTTCAACTGGGCACGATTTGCTTTATTTTGTGCACTGACTTTCTGCATGTGCAAATACAAAATCAGAGTTACATTTCCTTTCAACCATATGAATTATCCTACTAGTAACACTATAGTACTTAACATATACACCTTAAAATTTTCACTCCTCCAATAGTCTACAAGCTTTCGCCGCTGGATCTTATCCACCCCATCATCAGTGTGCTTATATTGTTGCTCAATTGGTCGATCATAACTATGATATTCCATGAACAAATGGTGTTTCCATTGTTTCCAACAGTCTCTAGCTTTAGTTTGGACCCATCTCTATCAAATTTTAAAAGCAAGTTTTTTTAGAGTATAATATAATCATATGATGATATATAAAAACACTAATGATCAAATTAGAAACATAACCACTGCTCAAGATAGACAAAGACCTTAGTTTTCTCCGTACAATTATGGAATGAGAACTTTGCCTGCGACAAAATTGCAGGATTCCATTAATTATCAAGCTATATTAAGTAATATAGAGATATTTTTTACAAAAATTAGCTCTATCATAAATTATTGAACTTGGTGACTATTACCAATATGATCTTCCAAATAGTTTCCTTCACATTTTGTGAAATTTTCGGCCATTTGCAAGGTAAAAGAGGCACCTTACTTCCATCCCGTGCGATAATACCTATTTCTGTTGATACAATTTTGCTGTAGTCTTGCCAATAGGCTGTCCAAACGCATTGCATTTCACCACAATCAATTTTGTCTAATTTGCGACATCATATTGACGAGTACCCCTGCGTTTCTTATATCGTCGTACTGCAATTCCAGTAGCACCAAAGTTAAATAAGCTAGATAACATGAATATTACAAATAACTTCGATTGGTTCAAACTCTGTCATTTCTAGAATAAAAAAAATTTTAAGTTGCGATAAGTGAGTAAACATTACCTATACGTACAACTGCCTCCCTATGCCTTCTAGATTGGCTTCCATCCGTATTTCTCTCTAATTGTTGTTCCATTTCATTGATATCATGGTCACCAAAGTCTTGTTGATCATCAGATAGAGGCTGGCCCTCTCCAGCAATAGAAGGACAAATAGTCTCAGGGACTACACTATCTGTATGAGATAGTTGAGACACATGATGTGACCTTTCCTGACTTGATAGAGCTTGTGAAGTAGAAACATGCTGTGAAAAGGTGGATCTTCGAGAATGCAACTGTCCTCTTTGAGTTGGACGCTTCATATCTAGTTTTTTTTTTTTTTTTTTTTTTAACCTTGTATAACATTCAAGATTGCACATATTCATGCATAGAATAAAATATAAGTTCAAAAAGCAACATCAAATTATTTTCAACCATAGAGCCAAATAGACTGAATCACATATATTCATCTATTGAATAAAATATAAGTAACAGTCATATAATGTGCATAGAATAAAATAGGAGAGGGGTCAGATTCAACAACTTTAAAATATGAATGACAACTTCATACAACTCAATCGACTTAGGAGACCCAACTTATTAACACTCTGTTACAATATCTTCATCAACAACCATATTATCCAACCTTCTAACAGGAGAGGGGTCAGATTCAACAAGTTCTTCTTCAATGGATATAGAAGACTCTCCATTGACATCATAAAATTCTCTAGGCTTTATCTTAACAAGGACGTGCCAATCAGTTTTAACATGATCTTGTACATAAAAGACTTGTTTCGCCTGTGAAGCGAGAATGTATGGTTCGTCAATATGTAGTAGTCGATTAAGTTTCACGATTGTGAATCCTAACTCGTCTACCTCAATGTTACGCATATCAACCCAATCACATCTAAATAACACTACATTTCGCCCTCCTTCGTAATCCAACTGTGTGATGTCAGTCAACATGCTATAGTACATCACATCTAATGTTGTGGGGAAACTATCATTAACTGTCCCATAATTAATGCAACTCGCAGAGAGTACAACTCCACTGTTTTGGGTTTTACATTTCCTATCGGCACACTGCGTACGATACCTACACCCATTAATAAGGTACTTTTTAAACTTGCGAACAACCTTGGAAGGACCCCACGACAAGTGTTGAACATCATCAGGTTCATCAAAACTGTTGACCTGTTCATTATAAGCCAAAGAATGCACAACCTTAGTATTTGGTTAACATGACTTTACAACTTAGTAGAGGTAAAACTCACAGCATCACGAAACCACTGAGGAAACTCAGAGTTATGAATCCGATCAATGTCTATTTGTCGTTTGTTCAGGTATCGTGCTCGGAGGGCTTACTTATGTTCTCTACAAAAGGTTAAGATGCATTAGGGATACTAAGGGTGCTACAAAGTCGAGAAACAAGTGGAGAGAAGATAGTAGACGTGCATACATTACATGTGTGTATATTTCAGATGTGTTAAATAACACCCATCTATGCATTTGTACCCACGTATCTTCATCAATATTCATAAACTCTGCCTTCCCAATGCCACGCTCGGGCGATGAGAAAATGTTGAGGTAGGCACATGGTGCTTGCACATAATTATCATCATTTTGCACTGGCCGGTTAGACCTTGTCTCGACATTGTTCAAATATCTTGAACAAAATGTCAAGCATTCTTCTGCTAGGTATCCTTCAGCAATTGATCCCTCAGAACGACTTCGATTGCGCACATATGACTTCAATGTGTGAAGGTACCTAGGAGATATAATTTGACATGATATATTAGTAGTTATTTTAATACATATTACTTAACATTATGACACATGGTTTGGGGATTCGCCTCTCAATACGATACATCTAGCGATAGTGAATAGGTCCTGCCATTTTAGCCTCACTTGCCAAGTGTATGAACAAGTGAACCATGATATCAAAGAAAGGGGGGGGGGGGGGGGATCCTCTCAAGATGACAAAGTACTAGAGGTATACGACTTTCTAATTGCCCATAGCCATTAATTGTCCCAGTTTTGGAGCACAATTTACGAAAATATGTACTTAGCTCTATCAAAACTGTACTAGCTTCTTTGGGTAGAGTTTTGCGAATTGCTATTGGTAGTAGTTGTTGCATTAATATATGGCAATCATGACTCTTCAATCCTGATATTTTACATTCTTTCACACGAACACATCGTGATAAGTTACTCGAATAACCATCTGGCACTTTAACCTTGGAGTGCACTGTGCAGAATAGCTTTTTCTCTTCCGCAGTCAAGGAGTAACATGCCTTAGGTAAATGAACCTTACCAGAAGTAGTTTCTGGATGCAGGGCATGCCTAATGTCCAGTTCTTGCAGGTCTAAGCGGGCATTCAACGTGTCCTTGGTTTTCCCTTCTATGCTTAGTAGTGTTCCAACTAAACTCTCGCAAATGTTCTTCCCGATATGCATCACATCAAGGTTGTGACGTATTAAGAGATGTTCCCAATAAGGCAATGAAAAGAAAATACTTTTCTTCTTCCACCCTATTACTCCTTCACCATCAGTTTTGCGCCTAGAGCCAACTATTTGTGCATGGTGCTTCCCAAACGTTATTGTCACCTTACTTGCCTCGGCTAGCAATTTGTAACAACTATTTTTCTTTGTACCACCGCGGTAGTATTTAGAAATTTGGTGGTGGCATATAGCCATTTTCCCTTCTATAAGACTATACAAATTTTTTTCTTTTCACTCTTCTCATCAGAGCTTAGGAGGTTGTATGTTGGTCAACCAGGTCTAAGAGAGACCTTGAGAGGGAGGATTCCTTAAAGATTTGCTTGAGGATCTTGATGCATGTTGGGGACGAGGAGTCTTATGCTTTGAGGAGTGCAATACCTGTGGTTGGTGAGTAGATCGAACATTTCTTGAATGATTTAACCCCTTTGATTGCATGTTTACTCTTTCTTGGTATAAATTTGGGGGGGTTTGCTATTATGGGTTAAGATGAGTAACCTAGTGTCTTTCTGTAATAGTAGTTTTTGATTCTTTCAGTATTTTTGTTTTTGATTGCTTCCAGTTGAAAGATGAATGTGAGAGCCTTCTATAGGTAGCTTATATGTAAAATTTGGATAAGTATTGAAGAAGTTATAGGTATTTGAAGTTGGTGTGTTGAACTGTGACTTGCTGAAATTATAAGTCTGACTTTAAATCATGATGAACAGGGGGTAAAGATCTGGTTTTATTTTCTATTATTGAAAGAATTTAGGTATAAATCTCACATGTTTAACAAGTTTAAGGTAAGGGCTTTCCAATGGTATAAAGTTTTCAGGGTTTGTTTGAATAATGCGACTTTTGTGTGTGATAGAAGTTGCTATGTTACTGAAACGTTCTGAAAAAAAAATCTGCTCTTGAGGTTGAAGACGATGACGTCATCTATTTGACCCGATTTTGACCCAACTTTGACTGATCATAGAATTTGATTTATAACTTTGTTTTTATCACCGTTTTCACCGTTGTGACCACCATGATAACATTAAATTTTAGAATAAATTTATCACATTTTACAATATTTTAATTTTGGCAATAATGTGCCTCGAGATGCGTGTTTCAAGTAGATATTTATTATTGAATATTGTGCATCATATATGTGATTGTGATATTTAGAATTTAGTTCCTCTAATGGAATTATGGAACGATGCTACTTGATTAGTGTTGAGAATCTTGAGTTTGACATGAATACCCTACTCCGGCGTTTGAAATGTACAGAGTGGTACATTATGGCCATAGATGCCTTGGTTTCTAATATTTGTGTAATCCGTACATAGTGAGTTGTACGGTGACTGTCTCCAAAAGGGGAAAACTAAGCCACTATACGAGTTATGACTCGCGTGATATAGTGGAGTGTTCCTGAGGAGCAGTGTCTGATTTCCAAAAGGGAAAAACTAAGCCACTGTACGAGTCATGACTCGCGTGATACAGTGGAGTGTTCCTGAGGGGTCAGAGAAAGAGTGTGAACTTATTTCTCTTCCAGCGCGCAGTTTTAAATTGTGATTTGGCCCGTGTGTCCAGTCTTTTGAAGTGAAGTATGCATTTTAGAGACGGCACCCCGTTTGAAATGTATACATACTCAAAGTGGGTATTGGTACACGTGTGGCGGTGTGTCGGGGTGAGACACATTCGGCACACGGAGAGATGCGATAGGGTATTCATGGTCTAAGATGTTTTGTAGCATGCCCTCCGGTAGGGAACTAAGCCACTGTACAAGTTTCAACTTGCGTGAGGTGATGGTGAGTTCCTAAGGGCCTATAGAAGGGACATGTCTTGGAACAGGTGTGTCCTAGATAAATAAAAAAAAATGGGTATGTTATGTTTTGAAAGTGAGTATGCAAGAATTTGATAAGATGACATGTGCTTAAGATTATGAAAATTTTCATTCATTTGAAAGGATTAATGGTCTATTAAAAAGTTATGTTTTTGTTGATAATCTGATTTGTGCATATGACTAGTTAACCATATGGTTGGTGCAGTAGGTATAAGTTGTAGCATGTGATGTAAGGTAAATGTGGATATATATTGAAATGTGGATTATCATTTGTGTTATTTGTAGTTGATTTTTTTTATCTGCTCATACCAGCTTTAGGCTGACCCCTTTTGCTTTGTTTTGTGGCAAATGGGTGTACTCTTATTGGAGTGCAGGCGTTGGAAGCGACTTTGTGGATCAGGCCGGGCGGAACTAGATCCTAGTCATTTCCAGGGTTGGTATTATGTTTTGTGTTTTGCTTTTTGGTGTTATATATGAAAGTTATGTTTGTGAGAATGCTTTGATATGTAGAGTTGGGGGAGAAGGTTGCATTTGGAATGCTTGTAATGTTTTGGAATTTCGTTTTCTGAGAATTGTTTGTGTGATAATGTGGTTAAGTGGTATGTCACGTGCCGTTTGTAGGAAATCTCCCGGTCTGTTGGGATTTTTCTTATGAGCGGGGCGTGACAGTAAATTTTGGTATCAGAGCCATATTGTTCACGTTAGGCAGAAATGCTTAACAATTCCTCGGATGGGGTGTGGGTACAGGAGTAAGATCTTTTGTTTGACTTGTGATTGATTAGAGTGTGTTTGTTTGTTTTTTTTTTTTTGAGAGAGGATGTCGCGTCGAACAAGGAATATAGATGTTATATCTGGTACATCTGGAGGTGAAGTTCCAAGGAGCTATAATCTAGACCACGATGCGATTACCACATTGATACAAGGTTTGAGGCAGGGTAGTTCCCAAGATGATCCGTTTGCTCGTCGTAATAAGGCCTTCTCTGGACTTGGAGGTGAGAGGTTTAATGGGAATGGGGGAGCCATAGCAGCAGACCGTTGGCTCCGTAAGACAGAGGTGATATTGGAACGGATGAGTATTACGTCAGAACAGCGCAGTGAATTGGCAGCTCACCAGTTTGATGGAGATGCACTCAATTGGTGGGATTCTATGCGTCAGACTCGTGATGTAGCTGGTATGACTTGGGAAACTTTTGTTGTGTTGTTTGAACGGCAGTTCATTCCTGCAGCGGCAAAAACACAGTTAGTTGATCGATTCATTAAGTTGCAGCAAGGTCAACGAACTGAAGCTGAGTATGTGACTGAGTTTAATCAACTTAGTCGGTATGCGCCGTATCTGGTAGATACTCTAGAGAAGAAAAACCTGAAGTTCTTGGATGGGTTAAATCCTTTCTTGAAGAGACAATTAATATTGATGATTGATAAACCTTTTGAGGAACTGTATAACGCGACCTTAAGACAAGAAGAGGTGGAGATAGAGTGTAAAAGGGTTATAGACGAAAATCGCAAGAAAGGTCGCCAAGGAGAGGTTCAAGGTCAACAAAGGCAGCCAGGCAGGGGAGGACCAATGAAAGGAGGTAATCAGAGAAGAGATGGACATAGACAGCAGGGGGTATCGACTCGAGGAGATCAGATTGTAGTAAAACGGGTTTGTTATATTTGTGATCAGGAAGGACACATAGCTAGAAATTGTCCTAGGAGCAACGATAAGCCACGAAACCAGCAAGGGCAGAGTGGTCAGAAAAATCAGGGCCCCGTGTGTTATGAGTGTGGTCAGCAGGAACACATTTCTGGATATTGTACGCGGCCGCAACGGGTTGCTCCACGCGGTAGTGGTGGCGGGAGAGGTCAGCATGCTACCACCTCAGGGCCGTCGGTTCGTTTAGCTGCTATTCCAGGTCAGGGAAATGTAGAGGGTATGTTTTATTATTATTATTATTATTCATATAACGTTATCATTGCTTACGCATGTTTTACAGTTTATGATATTCAGATATAGGAAATCCATGATAGTTTGACCATGATTGGCTTAATTTTAAATTTTATGCATATTAGGGTATGTGATGTCCTCTCGATTGCGGTTGCGGGTTCTTTTCGATACTGGTGCTTCTAGATCCTTTATTTCTAAGCAATTGGTAGAGAGAGATCATTTAGTAGTTGTGCCATTACAACAGTCTTTAAGAGTTCCGTCTCCTTTGGGTGGATCAGTTATACTTCGTGAATGTTGCCCTCAGTTCGAGTTTTCTATCTGTGATCGCGTCTTTCAGTTTGATTTTATTGTGTTGGGTTTTGAAGGTTTTCACTTGATTTTAGGGATGGATTGGTTGTCCAGTTACCCGGTGATCTTAAACTGTGTAAGTAGGACGGTGACCCTTACGTTTCCTGGTGTATCTCCTTGTGTTTTGAGATGTGAGTCGAGCTCTGATTCAGTGATGTCGAGTTTCCTTGGTTCTGTTGAGACTCCTAAACTTGACATTAGTGATGTTGAGGTGATTCGATATTTTTCCGATGTTTTCCACGAGGTTTCTAGTCTTCCTCCTCATCGAGAAGTAGAGTTTAAGATAGACCTTATCCCGGGTACCGCACCGATATCGAAACCCGCTTATCGTCTTGCCCCTAAACAATTGGAAGAAATGAAGGTGCAGCTAGAGGATTTATTACGCAAGGGGTAAGTTATTGTGAATTTAAATGGATGTGATTGTTTATTTGAGGTTCTCATCTATATTGGAGGAATATCATTAATTCTTTTGAGGTGTGTATGATTCTTAGGTTTATTCGACCGAGTAATTCTTGTTGGGGAACACCTACTGTATTTGTGTCAAAAAGGGATGGATCATTGAGGATGTGCATTGACTATCGGGAATTAAATAAGGTCACCATCAAGAATAAGTATCCACTTCCACGCATTGATGATTTGTTGGATCAGTTGAGAGGTGCTGTAGTATTTTCAAAACTTGATCTTCAGTCTGGGTACCATCAGATGAGGGTTGAAGAGCAGAGTATTCCGTTGACTGCTTTCAGAACCCGGTATGGATTGTATGAGTATCCAGTGATGCCTTTTGGTTTGACAAATGCTCCAGCTTTCTTTATGGACTTAATGAATCGGGTCTTCCACCCGTACTTGGATCAGTTTGTCATAGTGTTTATTGATGATATTTTAGTATATTCGAGGAGTCATGAGGAGCATAAGGAACACCTTCGCATTGTATTGCAGACATTGAGAGACCACCAGTTATATGCAAAGTTTAGTAAATGTCATTTTTGGGAATCAGAGGTTCGATTTCTAGGGCATGTGATTTCTAGCCGTGGTATTGCCGTGGATCCTGAGAAAGTCGAGGCAGTTAAGTCTTGGAAGAGACCAACTACTGTGTTAGAGATTCGTAGTTTTCTTGGTCTAGCTGGGTATTATCGTCGATTTATTGAGAAATTTTCGATTATTGCCGCACCTATGACAACTTTGACTAGGAAGAATATTCCTTTCCTGTGGACGGATGAATGTGAGCAGGCTTTTGAAACATTGAAGTTGAAGTTGACATCAGCGCCAGTGTTGACGATTCCTGTTTCTGGTGTGAAGTTAGTAGTTTATACAGATGCTTGTGGTACTGGTTTAGGGTGTGTTTTGATGCAAGAAGGTAAAGTGGTTTCGTATGCTTCTCGCCAATTGAAACCCCATGAGAGGAGATATCCCACCCATGACTTAGAGTTGGCAGCAGTGGTTTTTGCATTGAAGATTTGGAGGCATTATTTATATGGTGAGAAATTTGAGTTGTATACGGATCACAAAAGCTTAGAATATCTTTTCTCCCAGAAGGAACTAAACATGAAGCAACAGAGATGGGTTGAATTTTTAAGTAGTTATGATTTTGAGATTCAATATAGACCTGGGAAGGCGAATGTGGTTGCGGATGCTTTGAGTAGACGACGTGTGGGCATAGCTTCTTTGATGATTCAGGAGTATCGAGTATTAGAAGTGTTCTCTTCTTATGATGTTCAGCCTATTTCTGCGTCAAAAGGTGTAATTATGGCTAGTTTGTTGATTCAACCATCTTTGATTAGTAGAGTGTTGCAGGGTCAAGTTTCTGATCCAACCTTACGTAAAAGAATAGAGGATTTGGTGATAGACTCAGTTGATGTTTGTCATACGGATTGGTCTGTTGGTTCCGATGGTGGATTGAGGTTTAAGGGTAGATTGTGTGTACCAGCTGATGATGATTTGCGTAAGGAGATACTAGTAGAGGCACATCATTCTCATTTCACCATTCATCCTGGTGGAACAAAGATGTACCGTGATCTTCACCACACTTTTTTGGTGGCCTGGGATGAAACGAGATGTAGGAGTCTTTGTATCTCGCTGTTTGACTTATCAGCAGGTCAAAGCTGAACATCAGAAACCTTCTGGTTTGTTACAACCTTTAGAGATTCCGACGTGGAAATGGGAGTATATTACGATGGATTTTATAGATGGACTTCCACGGTCGAGACGAGGGAACGAGTCGATTTGGGTTATTGTTGATCGGTTGACTAAGAGTGCTCATTTCATTCCAGTTAGTATTCATCGGACTGCAGATAATTTGGCCCGTTTATTTATTCGAGAGGTAGTTAGATTGCATGGAGCCCCTGTATCAATTGTCTCAGATAGAGATTCTTTGTTCACTGCTCAATTTTGGCGAAGTCTTCAGCAAGCTTTGGGTACTCGTTTAGACATGAGCACCGCTTACCATCCGCAGACAGATGGCCAGTCAGAGAGAGTTAACCAAATAGTCGAGGACATGCTTAGGGCATGTATTTTGGATTTTGGTGGAAGTTGGGAAGATCATTTACCGTTATGTGAGTTTGCCTATAATAATAGCTATCAAGTGAGTATTGGTATGGCACCATATGAAGCATTGTACGGTAGACCTTGTAGATCTCCTATGTGTTGGGCTGAAGTTGGTGATTCTGCAGTTATAGATCCCGATATCATCAGAGACACTACTGAAAAGATAGATTTGATATGACGACGATTGAAGACAGCTCAAAGTCGTCAGAAAAGTTACGCAGATCGTAGGCGCACAAATCTGGAGTTTGCAGTAGGTGATAGAGTTTTCTTGAGAGTTTCCCCCATGCGAGGTGTTATCGGGTTTAGGGGAAGAGGGAAATTAGCTCTGAGATATATTGGGCCTTATGAGGTTGTTGAGAGAGTCGGTCCAGTGGCGTACCGACTTGTTTTGCCACCAGCTATGTCTGGGATTCATGATGTCTTCCATGTATCAATGCTTCGAAAATGTTCAGTAGATCCGACCCAGATTATAGAGCCGGATGATGTTGAGGTGTCAGAGGATTTGTCTTATCCCGTGCAACCAATATCTATTGTTGATAGAGATGAAAAACGATTGCGACGGAAGACTATAAGACTGGTGAAAGTACAGTGGATTGACCAGGAGGGCAATGTGACATGGGAATTGGAGGATCGTATTCGGCAGTTACATCCGTATCTATTCTCGTAGCCTTCTGTCTTTTTCTTAGTTTAATCTCGAGGACGAGATTCCTTTTGAGGTGTGTATTATGTAACAACTGTTTTTTCTTTGTACCACCGCGGTAGTATTTAGAAATTTGGTGGTGGCATATAGCCATTTTCCCTTCTATAAGACTATACAAATTTTTTTCTTTTTTTTCTTTTCACTCTTCTCATCAGAGCTTAGGAGGTTGTATGTTGGTCAACCAGGTCTAAGAGAGAGCTTGAGAGGGAGGATTCCTTAAAGATTTGCCTGAGGATCTTGATGCATGTTGGGGAGGAGGAGTCTTATGCTTTGAGGAGTTCAATACCTGTGGTTGGTGAGTAGATCGAACATTTCTTGAATGATTTAACCCCTTTGATTGCATGTTTACTCTTTCTTGGTATAAATTTGGGGGGGTTTGCTATTATGGGTTAAGATGAGTAACCTAGTGTCTTTCCGTAATAGTAGTTTTTGATTCTTTCAGTATTTTTGTTTTTGATTGCTTCCAGTTGAAAGATGAATGTGAGAGCTTTCTATAGGTAGCTTATATGTAAAATTTGGATAAGTATTGAAGAAGTTATAGGTATTTGAAGTTGGTGTGTTGAACTGTGACTTGCTGAAATTATAAGTCTGACTTTAAACCATGATGAACAGGGGGTAAAGATCTGGTTTTATTTTCTGTTATTGAAAGAATTTAGGTATAAATCTCACATGTTTAACAAGTTTAAGGTAAGGGTTTTCCAATGGTATAAAATTTTCAGGGTTTGGTTGAATAATGCGACTTTTGTGTGTGATTGAAGGTCCTATGTTACTGAAACGTTCTGGAAAAAAAAATCTGCTCTGAGGTTGAAGACGATTGACGTCATCTATTTGACCTGATTTTGACCCAACTTTGACTGATCATAGAATTTGATTTATAACTTTGTTTTTATCACCGTTTTCACCGTTGTGACCACCGTGATAACATTAAATTTTAGAATAAATTTATTTCACATTTTACAATATTTTAATTTTGGCATAATGTGCCTCGAGATGCATGTTTCAAGTAGATGTTTATTATTGAATATTGTGCATCATATATGTGATTGTGATATTTAGAATTTAGCTCCTCTAATGGAATTATGGAACGATGCTACTTGATTAGTGTTGAGAATCTTGAGTTTGACATGAATACCCTACTCCGGCGTTTGAAATGTACAGAGTGGTACATTATGGCCATAGATGCCTTGATTTCTAATATTTGTGTAATTCGTACATAGTGAGTTGTACGGTGACTGTCTCCAAAAGGGGAAAACTAAGCCACTATACGAGTTATGACTCACGTGATATAGTGGAGTGTTCCTGAGGAGCAGTGTCTGATTTCCAAAAGGGGAAAACTAAGCCATTGTACGAGTCATGACTCGCGTGATACAGTGGAGTGTTCCTGAGGGGTCAGAGGAAGAGTGTGAACTTATTTCTCTTCCAGCGCGCAGTTTTAAATTGTGATTTGGCCCGTGTGTCCAGTCTTTTGAAGTGAAGTATGCATTTTAGAGACGGCACCCCGTTTGAAATGTATACATACTCAAAGTGGGTATTGGTACATGTGTGGAGGTGTGTCGGGGTGAGACACATTCGGCACATGGAGAGATGCGATAGGGTATTCATGGTCTAAGATGTTTTGTAGCATGCCCTCCGGTAGGGAACTAAGCCATTGTACAAGTTTCAACTTGCATGAGGTGATGGTGAGTTCCTAAGGGCCTATAGAAGGGACATGTCTTGGAACAGGTGTGTCCTAGATAAATAAAAAAAAATGGGTATGTTATGTTTTGAAAGTGAGTATGCGAGAATTTGATAAGATGACATGTGCTTAAGATTATGAAAATTTTCATTCATTTGAAAGGATTAATGGTCTATTAAAAGGTTATGTTTTTGTTGATAATCTGATTTGTGCATATGACTAGTTAACCATATGGTTTGTGCAGTAGGTATAAGTTGTAGCATGTGATGTAAGGTAAATGTGGATATATATTGAAATGTGGATTATCATTTGTGTTATTTGTAGTTGATTTTTTTTATCTGCTCATACCAGCTTTAGGCTGACCCCTTTTGCTTTGTTTTGTGGCAAATGGGTGTACTCTTATTGGAGTGCAGGCGTTGGAAGCGACTTTGTGGATCAGGCCGGGCGGAACTAGATCCTAGTCATTTCCAGGGTTGGTATTATGTTTTGTGTTTTGCTTTTTGGTGTTATATATGAAAGTTATGTTTGTGAGAATGCTTTGATGTGTAGAGTTGGGGGAGAAGGTTGCCTTTGGAATGCTTGTAATATTTTGGAATTTCGTTTTCCGAGAATTGTTTGTGTGATAATGTGGTTAAGTGGTATGTCACGTGCCGTTTGTAGGAAATCTCCCGGTCTGTTGGGATTTTTCTTATGAGCGGGGCGTGACACAATTGTTGCCCAGTCAAGTTAGGGGGAGGAGACCGTAGTTCAATCTTGTCATCAAATGGTTATACTTGGCGTCTATATCTATGAGTTTGAGCTAGAAAGCGACGATGACCCATATAACAAAGCTTTCGAGAATTTTTTAGATAATGACGTGATGTCTCCACATTGCAAGTGGGCCATGCATACTTGCCTTTTGTGAAGCATTAGTCAAAGATGGCTATGCAAGAATGGAGGCAATGGTGGGTGGCAACCATTGTTGACATTGGCAATGGTGGGTGGCAACCATTGTTGACATTGCTATTCATGGTGGGTGGCAACCACCATTGTGGACTTCTTCCCACCAACCAAATGGAGAGCCTATAAAAGGCCTCTCCCATTCATTGTTCAAAGTATCCTCATCATAAGGATCCTCATCCCATTCCATAGAAACCATTCTTTTCTTTGTCAAGAGAAGCTTGTCTCCTCTTCTAAGAAGAGAGTGAGTGAAAGCTTAAGAGAGTTAAGCTTGTGAGAGAGAGAAAATTGAGAGTAATTTTCTCGGGTGTAATTGGGTTATGGGTTGTGAGTTGTGAGTGTTGTAAACACTTGTATTTCTCCATTAGTGAAGGTTTGCAGCAGCCCGTGGATGTAGCCCAAGTTTTGGGTGAACCACGTAAATTGTGTGTGTGTTCAAATTATTTAGATTTGTGTTAAAGTACTGTTCACAGATAGACATAGTACTGTGCACTATTCATACGTACGGTACTATTCATCTGTACGAATAGTTCACACATACGATACTGTTCACACCCGGTGGTTAGCTTCCGCAGCAACACGAGGGTATCCCTCGTGTGGTACCAACAATTGGTATCAGAGCTTTTGTCAGATTTGGGTGGTAAAGCTCAAATTTGAGGTGTTTGGTCCTGAGAGAAGCTAGTGGAGGAATGACTTCTACCAGCGGCACAGTTGAAGTGGAAAGCAATGGTTGAGAACAGAACGGGCAAGAAATTGAAGACACTGCGATCTGATAACGGTACAGAGTATACAGAGGGTGCCTTCAAGGAGTTTTGTGATCAGGAAGGAATTGCTAGACACTGGACAGTCAGGAACACACCACAGCAAAATGGGGTCGCGGAGAGACTGAACCGTACATTGCGGGAGCGAGCAATGTGCATGCGATCATATGCTGGTTTGGGCAGAGAATGGTGGGCAGAGTCGGTTGCTACAGCTTGCTACATTTGCAACCGGTCTCCTCATTCAAAGTTAGATGGAGATATACCTTACAGGGTATGGTCAGGAGAACATGCAGATTATGAGAAACTCAAAATTTTTGGGTGCACATCCTACTACCACGTCAACGAGGGAAAGCTTGACGCGAGAGCCAAGAAGGCAATATTCTTGGGGTATGCAGCAGGTGTAAAAGGCTATCGCCTTTGGTGTGTAGAAGATTCTAAGTTCATAATCAGCAGGGATGTTACTTTTAATGAGAACTCCATGGTAGCTTCTTCGAAAGCTATGGTGCCCGAGGATGATGGTGTTGGGACTTCTAAGTCTCAAGTAGTTGAGATAGAACCTAAAGACCAACCAGGTTCTAGTCGTGTTCAAGAGGAGGATCATGGAGACACTCATGATGAGAGTGATGATGAGCTTGAACATGAGACGGTTCAGCAAGAGAATGTACATGCACTTCAACAACAGCAGCTCGAGGATAGTTTGGCTTCCACTAGGCCAAGGCGAGCATACAAGCAGGTTCAAAAGCTGGGGTCAGACCAGCCTTTGAAGCACTATGGGCAGGTGAATTTGGTTGAGTACGCACTCTCGGTGGAGGATGACGAGCCGGTCTCCTTCAAGGAAGCTATACAAAACAGTAATAGTGAGAGTTGGTTGGCTGCGATGGAAGAAGAGATGGAGTCTCTTCGGAAGAACCAAACGTGGGAGGTCGTCCCATTGCCCGAAGGGAAGAAAGCTATTGGTTGTAAGTGGGTGTACAAGAAGAAAGAGGATCCTTCCGAGCTCGGTGGTACAAGGTACAAGGCGAGGCTAGTGGCTAAGGGGTTTGCACAAAGAGAGGGAGTGGACTACAATGAGATCTTTTCTCCGGTGGTGAAGCACACTTCCATTCGGGTGCTATTGAGTATTGTTGCTCATGGTGATCTTGAGCTGGAACAACTCGATGTCAAAACAGCCTTCTTGCACGGAGACTTGGATGAGGAAATCTATATGCATCAACCTGAGGGCTACAAGGTTGAGGATAAGGAACGTCAGGTATGTCGCTTGAGGAAATCACTATATGGATTGAAGCAATCTCCTCGGCAGTGGTACAAGCGATTTGACTCCTTCATGCTAAAGCATGGGTTTTCCAGAAGTGAGTATGATTGTTGTGTTTATATTCGGAAACTTCGTGGAGGTGATTATATCTATCTTCTTTTGTATGTGGATGACATGCTTATTGCTTCAAAGAGCAAGGTGGAGATAGATAGGCTGAAATCTCAGCTCAGTAAAGAGTTTGAGATGAAGGACATGGGCGCTGCTAAGAAAATACTGGGTATGGAGATCAGAAGAGAGAGGACGAACCGTCAATTGTTCTTGAGTCAGAAAGACTACATTGAGCGGGTTATCGCGAGGTTCGGGATGCAAGATGCTAAGCCAGTGGTGACTCCATTGGCTCCACATTTTCGCCTCTCTGGTAAACAATCTCCCACTACAGCGGAACAGAAGGCACACATGGAACGTGTACCTTATGCTAGTGCAGTTGGCAGTTTGATGTATGCAATGGTGTGTACACGTCCAGATATTTCACAGGCAGTCAGTGTGGTCAGTAGGTTCATGGCGAACCCGGGGAAGGCACATTGGGAAGCAGTGAAGTGGGTCCTGAGGTACTTAAAAGGTACCGCTGATACGGGTTTGTGCTTTGGTGGAGATACATGTCAGATCCGTGGGTTTGTGGACTCAGATTATGCAGGCGATCTAGATAGACGACGATCTACTACTGGATATGTGTTCAGTATACATGGTGCTCCAGTTAGTTGGCGATCGATGTTACAGTCTACAGTGGCACTTTCTACTACAGAGGCCGAGTACATGGCCATGGCAGAGGGAGTGAAGGAAGCATTGTGGCTGTGGGGTCTTCTAGGGGATTTGGGGATTAAGCAGGATTGTGTGGACTTGTGGTGTGATAGTCAAAGTGCGATCCACTTGGCTAAAAATCAGGTCCATCATACTCGAACCAAGCATATCGATGTCAGGTATCACTTTGTGCGGGATGTCATAGAGGAAGGTGATATTTCTCTAATGAAGGTGCACACAGATGAGAACCCAGCAGACATGTTAACCAAGGTGGTGACAGGTAGCAAGTTTCAGCATTGCTTGGACTTGCTTCATATCAGCCCATGTTGATTGCCCATGAGGGCGAGGCCCTGCGGGGCGTTGTTAGGGTGAGGTGGAGTCTTCACCCGGTCATAAGAACTACGGTGGCTTGATTCCTGTAAGGATACGTAGGCAGCCATGGACAGAATGGTGCAGCCGGTTGGGTCTTCTGATCAACCTTTGTTGAGGTTCAGTTCTAAAGTGTTTGCAGCTTCTTCTGGAGTTCATCCAAAATTTGAGGTCTATCAAATGATGTACGAGGTGGAGAATTGTGAAGCATTAGTCAAAGATGGCTATGCAAGAATGGAGGCAATGGTTGGTGGCAACCATTGTTGACATTGGCAATGGTGGGTGGCAACCATTGTTGACATTGCTATTCATGGTGGGTGGCAACCACCATTGTGGACTTCTTCCCACCAACCAAATGGAGAGCCTATAAAAGGCCTCTCCCATTCATTGTTCAAAGTATCCTCATCATAAGGATCCTCATCCCATTCCATAGAAACCATTCTTCTCTTTGTCAAGAGAAGCTTGTCTCCTCCTCTAAGAAGAGAGTGAGTGAAAGCTTAAGAGAGTTAAGCTTGTGAGAGAGAGAAAATTGAGAGTAATTTTCTCGGGTGTAATTGGGTTATGGGTTGTGAGTTGTGAGTGTTGTAAACACTTGTATTTCTCCATTAGTGAAGGTTTGCAGCAGCCCGTGGATGTAGCCCAAGTTTTGGGTGAACCACGTAAATTGTGTGTGTGTTCAAATTATTTAGATTTGTGTTAAAGTACTGTTCACAGATAGACATAGTACTGTGCACTATTCATACGTACGGTACTATTCATCTGTACGAATAGTTCACACATACGATACTGTTCTCACCCGGTGGTTAGCTTCCGCAGCAACACGAGGGTATCCCTCGTGTGGTACCAACACCTTTTGTACTCCACCCAGACAAGTTTGCATATGCAGGAAAGTCATTAATTGTCCATAAGATAGCTGCACGCATCACAAAATTTTCATTCATTGATGCATCGTATGTTAGACGCCTAACGTCCCATAATTCCTTCAACTCATCAATCAATGGCTGTACATATACATCAATACTAGGGCTGGGCAAGTACGGGTAACCGGCCCAAAAACTAAAAACCGAAAACCGGCCCGAATTTTTCGGGCCCGTGTTTATCAGAACCGAAGCCGGACCGAATTGACCGGTTAACCGAAGTGCCGGTTAACCGATTTACGGGCCGGTTTCGGGTCGGTCTCGGTCTCAGTGCAAAAAATTACTTCGTACAGTAATAAAAAAAAAAACTTCATTCATCAGTACAAAAATTATATCGAAAAATTAAAAAAAAAAAAAAAGATACAAGATCTTCATTCATCAGTACAAAATTATATCGAAAAATTAAAAAAGAAATCATACAGGATCAACAAAAAATACTTCGACCATACAACAAAAAATACTTCGACTTCGATATCACCAAGATCAGATCAGTTCTGATCAAGAACTGAGATCTGATCTGATCTGATCAAGATCTGATCAAGAACTGAGATCTGATCAAGATCTGAGATCTGATCAAGATCTGAGATCAGATCTGAAATCAGATCTAGGGAAAGGCGAAGAAGGGAGGGGAGAGGGAGGCAGTCGATCTCGAGCCTTCGCGGTGGATGCTTCGCCTTCTCTGTAGGGAGAGGGAGGCGGTCGATGCTTCGGAGAGGAGACGGAGGCGGCGGTCGATGCTTAGAGGGAGAGCGCTGTGAGAGGTCGATGCATCGATGCGTTTGTGAGAGGTCGATGCGTCTGTGAGTGAGAGTGAGAGGTCGATGCAGGGAGAGCGCTGAGATGGAGAGGGAGAGGGGGAGTGAGAGGTCGATGCAGGGTGAGAGGCGCTGAGATGGAGAGTGAAGGGAGAGCGATGGAGAGTGAAGGGAGAGCGCTGAGATGGAGAGTTGAGATGGAGAGGGAGATTATTTAACCTATTTAAAAAGTATTTTAGGTTAATTATTTACACTGGGCCGGGCCGGTTACCCGACGGGCTTTATAAATGAAAACCGAGGCCCGGACCAGAAACTTCGGGCCGGGCCGGGCATTTACAACCGAAAATTTTATAATTAATTAAAACCGATCCGAACCGACCCGATCGGTCCGGTTGTCGGTTCGGTCCGGATTTTCGGTCCTAAATGCCCACCCCTAATCAATACCATTGCCTGGAGCACGAGGTCCAGGAATAAGCAATGACATCATAAAGAAAGGTTGCTTCATACACATCCATGGTGGTAGATTATATGGAATTAAGACAATTGGCCACGTGTTGTAGGCAATACTAAGAGTTCCAAATGGGTTAAAGCCATCACTTGCCAATCCTAGCCTAACATTTCGACCATCAACAACAAATTCTGGGAATTGATTGTCGAGATGTTGCCAAGCCATAGAATCAACAGCCCCCTTAAAATAAAAACGCAAAAAAAAAAAGGACCAACTCAAAAGCTATTACACAAAAAAGAAAAAAGAAAAAAAAAACCAAAACGATACTATTTGGAGTTATTATATAATTGATTTGGCGGGGAATTCTAAATGTCGAGGAAACGGGCGAGGAAACGAGCGAGGAGAGGGACGTGGCGGGGTGGGTTCCTCGCTCTCTAGCCTCACTCAATTGACTAATGCTAATCAAAACAAAAATAATTCAAATCAGTTATCTCATAGCCAACCTCTATACTGATCGATATAGAGGTTCTTCTTTCAAAGATATTTATTATCTTGCATGAGGAGCGTTGTCTTTCTCATTCGTACAAATGTAAATGAAAGAGTTTCCTAAACCCACACCTTATGTGATTGGATCCAAGCGTAGTGATGGCTTTAACATGAACAACTCCATTTCCATGTCAGCTATCTGCCAGTTGATCAGCAGAGCAAAACTCTCCTATAGTCATAAAGAGTTACTCAATTAGAAACCCACACCTTATGTGATTGGATCCAAGCGTAGTGATGGCTTTAACATGAACAACTCCATTTCCATATCAACTATCTGCCAGCTGATCAGCAGAGCAAAACTCTCCTATAGTCATAAAGAGTTAATTAGAAACCCGCTGATTTCATAGAATAACTCTGTCACCTCTAGTTCCAAACTCTCACTGTTTATTCATCCAAAAGTTGAATTTTACCCAAAAATGGTTACTTATTGCTTTTACTTTTTGTATATATCAGCACTCTTTGCTTGGGGGGACTCTAATGGAGACCGTACTATTCCCATTCATAACTAATGGTATCTCGGAAAAGAATTGGCACTCAAACTTCAGCTCAACACAAACTGTTGCAAAATTCATTCAGCTTCTATTCTCTGTTGTAGTATACATGATTTAGAGATGTGACCTGGTTTTAGGAGGGTCACAGGGAGACTTGATAGATTTAGAGTAGGTGACGGAGATGACCGCATTTTTTTCTCGGATCTACAATATGATTGTAAATGTAGGTTTTCCTGATAAGATGGAGATCATGATTCAAGGATGGTTACGGGAGATAAAGAAGGTGGAAACAAGGGGTTTCAATTCAGGATCCATAGAGAATGATTTAATCTAATCCTGGATTAGGTCTAGGTGGATAAGTACGATGAATTCCTAAGTCATGATCAAGATTGGGCCAAATGAGCTTCTACTGTTATTGTGGACCCTAATCTCCTCCTCCTCAAGTACATGATCACATAAACGTGGTAAGTAAGAGTTTGGACAAAAGTCCTTAGGTAAGAATATCCCACTCCAACATACTTATTTTGTATCAACTTTATTATTTGCAGTTCTTATTAAGAAAAAAACTTCATTAATCATAATTGTATCTCTGGTTCTTTCATATTCACTTGTATATCTTCTCTTCTAATTAAGGCTTGATGGTTTTACACACAGATAAAGGAGTGTTTGAATGATATAGACGAGCGTTATCAAATTCTACGAACAGGAGTTGTGATTGGGACTGCACTACTGGTGTGGATCTTTGCAGTCTCGACAATTAGTACGTTTGTCGAAAACAACGCTTATCTTTCCCAATCTCCAAGTGATACAGAATTCTGGAAGCATATCATTGGACTTATTGGGTGTAAGATTTTATGCTACATTACATGGACTTTTAAGATGCCACTGTCACGTAGACTTGGGATGCATTTTCGCAAAATGTGTTAGCATTTTATCTGCACATATGGAAACTGAAAAGTGATACAAACATATATGTAGCTTTGGCACTTAATTTAGCCTGCAAACTATGATATATGCAGTGACTAATATTCACTATATTTTACTTCAGTTTGAATTGTCTTGTTATCTGATCACCTTACTGATACATAATTATCAATGCAAACGTGAGGTTAGGAGGGTATGATAGGATTCAAAGCCAAAATCAACAAAAATTACACTCTGCGAAGAGCTTTACATACTTACCTATGGATAGTGTTGTTCATTGGATGTTGTGTGGAGGTTACTGCACATGAAAATTTGTCTCGAGGTTACAGTAAGTCTTGGACAAAGAAAATAGATTTAGAATCAGTTGCTTATTATTCTCCCTCATGTTGAGTGTGCAGAACATTTAAAAAAAAATGAATGAATTCGATCACATGAAAGCTGCCACGAACATTTATAACTAGAGTCTCATTAGGTAAGAATTATTTGTGTGCGTGACAGAAAATTTTGATCATCAGTAGTTAATTGAATAAGATGACGGTGATTATCTGATAAAGAGTGCCAAGAACTACTGCTAGACACATTTTACTTCACCAATTCGGTATAAAATATTTCATTTTTCCATCATGTAAATGTGCATGAAAATTTACCGGATACCTATAGATGAATCCTTGACTACAAGAAAAATGCCCATTAATAGCGTTTTAGAAAACGTTGTATTTGCCGAAGCTATAATAGACCCAGGGTCTATTATAGCGTTTTAAAAACGCTATAGTAAGTTGGCCTTTTATAGCGTTTTAGAAACGCTATGGTAGAGTCTACCATAGCGTTTCTGAAATGCTATTGTCTTCCCTCACGTAATATTTAACAAATGTTATTGTATTAGTTTCTATAGCGTTTCTCAAGGCCCTTTTTTTCTATAGCACTCATCAAATGCTATCAAATGACTTTTTATAACATCTTATAAGTTTTATTTCTAGAAAATAAAAATCTAAATGTGTCAAACTTAAACATTTCCATGAATTGAGGCAAAGTAATGTAATTAATAAGATAATGTATTACATCAAGTCACAAAATCTATGATTAGAAATGTACACTGTTGTTTTCAGTCATACCAATTCTATGATTAGAAATGTACACTGTTGTTTTCTACATCATCTTCGATTGTCATGTCTACATATCAACTGCTCTCTTTGTCAAATTAGAACTGATATAGAGTTGAACTTAGAAAAGAAGTGCTCTGCATGAAAGAAAATATGACTGAGATTTGTTGAAGCTTGGGGCACAGCATGCTGTTGCAGTGCTGGTTCATTCACCAGGCTCGTCCTTGGATCAGTTGCAACGTTGACATTGACCATGCTAGCAGCAAACCCCATGGCTCTCCCAATCTCCCTTTCCATTCTACAGATAACTACATCTTGGACAATGTCCTGAAATGCCTTACTCAAGTTGTCATTCTCCATATCTTTTATGGCACGTAAGGCACTAGCATTGTTTTCATAGATAAACTGCATTGACATCCTTCTCCCAGTAAGATTAGTTGTGACTACTAACTCCATATCAGACACTGATTTGAAGTCACTGTTCCACACAAAGATCAGTTAACAAAATTGGCTTTGTGTAGAAGCATGTAGACTAGTATGGAAGACTCAGATACAAACCTGGTCTATCACCATAACTGAAAGATCTTTCATGATTTGAGCAAGCTCATTCACTGATTCCACAACCTACAAACAGATATCAGGCAGGTTAATTGAGGACTTTTTATCTTTAATTCGAAAATGGAGCTGAAAGGAGAATCATTTAAGCTTGCCTGAGTTATCTCTCTCTCCCTCTCTGATGTGAATGCCTCACTTTTCTTCAACCTTGACATTTGGTGCTCATTAAATCTCTAAACAGAAATATAAACCAACCAAATCAAAATTTTATCTATTTTATCTCAATGAATTATCTAAAAAATTTCACTTTCATCAAATTGAGATCGCATTTTTGGATGCTGGAGATACCCAAACTAAGATGTTAAAAAGGGGGGTGGTGGGAGCATACCATGTCACTGAAGTCATCCACTTCCATTGTAGATTTACTTCCATTCAAATTCATCTCGATGTCAACCCCATCTTGACCCTAAAGCATAAATTTTCACCATTGACACGAGTAAGCAACTAATAATAGCATGAAGATGGATACAAACATACCTGTGACCTAACAGGGTGGCATGGTTGCATTCAATATTAAGCTTGAATTCATCTGCAAAACAAACAGACGCAGGAAGTCTATGACATGTGTGATTATATTAAATATAATAAAGTGTCCCACTTCATCTTCTAGTTCCCTCACAAAGTATTAAATCAGAGCATCATAATAAAATATTCATGAAATCCTTGCCAAATTAGTCAATGAGCATATGTACAGAAAGTAATAGAAATATAAACAAAACTTGAAGAATTTGAACTTTTTTTTTTGTTTTTCACTTTCTTCTCCTCGGGTATTGCAGCATCAACGTTTGTGCTTTTAACACAAAGCAGATCATGTTTCTCCTTGTGACCATTCTCAACTTGATATGGCGCAGTCACTTCAATTGAATATTCGGTGGTGCATTCCTTCACCTCACACTCCTTTAACTCATTGTTTTAGATTTCTTACTGGCATGTTTGCAAACAAAACAATATGTTTTAGATTTCTTATTGGCATGTTTTAGATTTGTTACTGGCAATAAACAAAACATGTTTTAGTAATAAACAAAACAACATGTTTTAGATTTGTTACTGGCAGCATGTTATCATAGATTTCTTACTGGCAATAAACAAAACAACATATTTTAGATTTCTTATTGGCAGCATGTTATGATGTATTTATCAATAAACAAAACAACATGTTCTTAATTCTAGATTTCCTGCTGGCAGCAGGACATGTTTGCAATATGAACAAAATAGCATGTATTTAACAATAAACAAAACAACATAAGCATGTTATTATGTATTTAATTATGAACAAAACAGCATGTATTAGATTTCCTACTGGCAGCAGGACATGTATGAACAAACAACATGTATTAGGAGTTACAACACGTATTATGAACAAAATAGCATGTTTGCAATATGAAGAAAACAACATGTTTGCAATATGAACAACACAGCATGTATTATGAACAAAACAACATGCTTTACCATGTCAGATGCTATACCCTCCTCCAAATCATCACCTATATACCCATCCTCACCACACAGCATCCTTATCATGACTTGAAACTGTAAACTACTCTAATCTAAGTTTTCCTGCAACAGAATGCAAATGGTTCAAAAAATAAAGACACGGATATGGATACCAGTGTAGAGATCATAAGCTTTTACATCTCACCAACCTGGCACATACCTTCAGGTAGAGATCATCTTCAGAGTATCTAAAAGACATATCTTTCAATATTATAGATAGACACACACACACACACTTCTGTATTTCATAGTTTATTTACAGAAATTAGAATACCTATTTCTACAGCATTTGTGCATCGCATTTAAATTTTTTACAAATATTAAAGAAAACAGAAATGATTTACACTTAAAAGCAAAGGAATGAAACCTATGCGATCAACCATCACTTGTCTCACCAACCATCACTTGGACTTCAAATCTTGCTTGAGAGGATGAAATCGAGCTATGTAATCCTTGGGTGTTGAAGTTGGAGGAGTGACGAATCAGGCTGGGCACGTCGTAGCTGATATTCACATAATTATTACATAATATATCCCTTAATTTATATATGTTAATGTTTCGATTATTATATTTTATAGCAATTATTTTGTTTTCATGTCTTTGTAGGAATTTGAGCGTGAACGATGAAATCGTATTAAGGCGACAATTTAAGAATTGACAATTAGTCGACTCTAGCGGTGGTACAAAGTAAAGGGTCATATGCATAAACCCTTAAACCCCATTGCCTCCAAATTAGTTTAATTAAATTATTAAATCCAATTGCATCCACCTTCCTCGTGGGATCTACCCGTACTTGTCGTTGTCTACCAGTTAGACATCGTGCACTTGCGGTTATTACAAGTGGGTTAATTAGCCTATTTATTTAGGTTTGTTAAACTCGCATCAAGTTTTTGGCGCCGTTGCCGGGGAAGGTAGCGGTGTAATTGAATTTAAGATTTATTTTCACTAATTTAAAACAAAATTCAAAAAATTCAAAAAAAAATCAAAAAATTGTTTTTTTTTGCCAAGTCTTTTTACACTCATTTTGTGTTTGATTTTACAGATTGCACGCTTCTCGAGAAAATTGGACGATCCTGCAAACATCAAGCAAAGTTTTTTTATTTTGTGAGGAGAGTTTTAATTTTATTTTCACCTCGTTTTACGAGTGTGTGGTGTAATAATTCTAAACTCTACTGTTTTTCATTTTGTTTAATCACAAAAATTAAAAAAAAACCCTAAATTCTATAAGTCAAAAGAAAATATAGAGAAACAATTTTAATTGTTACCCAATAATTTCTTGTGATTTAGAAATCAGACTTCTACGATCAAGACCAGTAAATTTATTTGCATGTGCTTGTGTGTTGAGTGAAACGGATAAAAAGAAGTCGGACATTTTTTTTGAATTGTGCTAACTTTTTGTGCAGAATGGAATACGCACACTACAAGTATTTCTATCACACGCAATGTATCAGCGATCCGGGTGTTTTGTGTAATTGTTTGAACTTGTGTGATTGGTTGTTTAATTTCTGTAATTGTGGATGCTAAACTTTAGTAATTCTTAATAAGCAGACCTAGCTTCTAAATAGAAACTGGTGGGACTTGATACCCCCACCTCATCACTCCAGCTGTATGCAACCAATAACCACACATAATTAAAATCAATTAGCAAGTTAGATAGCGTCTTCTTTAGGTACGGTGTTCATAGGACAACCAAGACCAAGGTGAATCCAATAATTTTTGTGTTGACCAAAGCTAAAAGTGACGATGGGTTTAATCATTCAATGAACTCCGAGAGGCCACTGCCACAAGGGTAATTCACTCGGTACGCCAAGTCATAAGTAAGCTACGATCCACAAGAAGAATTGGTGTAACCAACAGTTTTGGTTAGGAACACAAGCCTCAAGTGTACATCTAACGTCACATCGTTCTCACATCTACTGGCTTACAGAGCGGTAGCACAAGGAAGTACTTAATTGGACCATTGTGACCTCTTTCTCTTGTGTGATAATCCGGTTTCTTTGAAACAAAACTCTAGCCTACTGATTTTGAACTTTGCGGTATAAAGTGTACACTCTTAGGATCAACTTGTAGCACCCATTGCTCTATCATAAAGATTACATAAGAAATAATTGTCCCCCAAAGATAAAAAGATAATTGATCTCAAAAACGTTGATTGCTTAGGGAGGCATGTTTCTTGTGCATTTATTGGTTGATGATTGCGTGTGAGTCTGTGTATATTTTGTTTAGAGTTAGTGATTTTAAAAAAAATAATAATTAAAAAATAATATTAAAAAAATTAAAAATTTAAAAATTAAAAATAAAAAAATAAATGAACACAAGGGATTATCCAGCCTATTTTTTCGAGCAAGTCAATTCATTTTATGACATGCGACGACCTGATTATGATCCATATTTAGATTATTACAACTCAGGTTTAGCCTATCATCCTGACTTCTCATGGGCTCATGTTCAGTACCATGAAGGACCTCTAGACACTCCTCAAGCTTTCATTCCTGATAATGAGTCTCAATTTCATCGAGTTGTTCCTCCTTCTAATACATCTAGTTTAGAGGACGCCTTAACTCGTGTCATGCAGCGAACATGAGAAATGCTTGAGCAAAATTCTCAGGATATCACAGAATTGATAGCTAATTCTCAACAAAATGCTAAAGCTATCAAGGAACTTCAGATGACTTTGAGTCAGATAGCTGAGTCACTTCTTGAGATAGAGTCAGAATTATTCCCTAGCCAACCTACTTCCAACCCAAATGGTCAATATGAAATTAGTGGCACATCTGAGCCGAACAGTGAAGATGTCCAATCCATTACTACTACCCATAGGAGTGGAAAACTAGTTGACAATCACGTAGGAATGTCTGACATAAGTATTATTATATCCTCACCCAATTTTACACAGATTGAATCCTCCTCTCATAAGAAGGCTGATAAAGCCTCATTTATTGATGAACCTGTAGATTCTGAGACACTACAAACATCTCCTTCCCATGTTGACTCATGCCTTCCTAGTGACTCATGCATCGAATCAAACTGTGAACATTCTTTAGAGTCTCCCCTTGACTGTTTTCATGATACACATGACCATTTAGAGGCTTGTTTGACTCATTTTAGTTTAGACTTTGATGTTGATGATTCCATTAGGAAAGTCAATGATTTGCTTGACTCAGTCCCCATTGTGGATCCTAGTTATAAATGGAAGTCTAAAGTGAAGCCTCTTCCACTCAGTGAGTCAAAACTAGTCCCATCAGATGAGCCACCTGAGCTTGACCTTAAACAATTACCTGACACCCTCAGGTATGCATTTTCAGGTGATGAGTTGTCTAGACCAATATCTCAATGTGATTCATGTGATGAGCCTGTACCACCTGATATATCCATCGTCTCATCTACTTGCATCACATTCCCATTTACTGAGGCTACTTTCACCGATCCCTTGTGTTATAGTGAGGATTTCAGTTTTCACCATCCTGTTGTGAAAATTATTCAATATTCTTATTTGGAACAAGACATAGGATGTTCCCTTTTTGGAGCACGCAAGGATCATCTATTGTGTATGACTACTGGTCACTTTTGGGATGTCCTAGTATATTTGGTGCCCCATGTGATTGCTATATTTTGGTGGACTAATCCTCAACTGTTCAGGTTGTTGATGTACGACCATGGACTAAATGTTTGTCATGTTCTTCCTCTCCACTTTTTGATACACCATTTTTAGGAAGAATATTTGTCGGGTTGATGACATTAAACCAAGCTACTGGGAGGCAGCCCAACTTTTGTTGTAAAGAATGCATGTTGAGTGTGTATTTTATCTATTTCTATTAACTAATCCACAATTCTTTTGTCTCTGAACTCTCATTGGTGGATTACTTGTGGAAATTGGTAAAATCTTCACCGCGGTAATACTGTTCTAACCTCCTCTCATGTACTTATTTCATTCATTTGTCAGCATTATTTTGTAAAACATTGAGGACAATGTTTGGATTAGGTTTGGGGGTAGGGTTCATGAGTCAGTGAATTCTTCGTAGTGTTTTCTTCTTTTCTTGTTCTTAAAAAAAATGTTTTTCTTTCAAGAAAACTTGGTCTTTTGCAATTATGAAAATGGATTTTAAATGTTTTATGCTCAAGAAAATGCAAACCAATTTGACATATTGGTATGTTGATAAAGACTAAAAATTTAGTATGATCCTTAAATTATATCTAGTTCATAAGAATTTTCAACTCAATTATCTTTGCACCATGGGCCATGTTAGGATAACTTGAAGTTGATGAGTGAAATATGCACCAGAAAACCTTAAAATAATAGTGGAGACTTAACCCTGAAAGTTTTGAACCTTTCTATTTTTCCAAGGGTTATACCTAAACTCTGATTTTTCTTGAGTCCGTATTATCTCATTGATGATCTCATTATTCTCATTTTTCTGATCAATTGATTTGGGAATGACATCAAAATTGAATTATTACACTAGAACTTCTTGGCTTATTCAATTGAGATGTCATAATACTGACCCGAACTTAGGAAATAATGTAGGCATTTTTTTCTTTAGACCATTAACTAGCATTTTAACTTACCCTTAACATTAACCTTTTTGTAACCTTTTGAGCCTTAGAATAACTTTTATTTGTTAACCCATTAACCTTTACCCAACTTTTCTGGGAATGTGTATGGATGGATATACTTGGTGTCAAAAGGGCATTAAAGAGCAAAATATGAGATATTTCATAAATCCTCTATGGGAAAAAAAAAAAAATGATTCTTCAATGAGGATAAAGATGTGAGAATGAAGAAAAAATTGATGGTAACATTAGTTTATTCTTGACAGCCCCAATTGTTTGTGAATGGGTGTATACATTTCTAAAAAAAAATTATTAACCATTACCCAAGCCCCGTTACAACCCAACAAAGTCTTAGTTGATCTTAGGTAAATGTTGGTTCCGTACATGTGGAGATTTAATGACCAAAACCTATGGTGTTTGATTCAACATTCCCAAAAGTAATTGATATTCCTGTCCATGAGATCATGTTCATTCAATTCTTGAAAAGTCCGTTCTTCATATTACTATATGTGAGATGATTGTTTTCCATTATTTACTCTTTTCCTCACATATAAACTGAGTGAAATACCAAATCTCTGAGTGTTTTAGTGTGAGTGACATGAGAGGTTTGAAGTCAAAACAAACTTTCTACAGGAGATTTAGTCATTGTTTTACTCTGAAATGAAAAGTTATGTATTTTTTTTGGAAATTGAATGAAAAGTTATGTTGATAGTGCTATCCACACACACACATTAAGTTGAGGATGATTGTAATTTTTTTCTAATCTTTAGAGAATATTAAATTATTTGAAAATTTGTTGATACACTAAAATGACCCTGTTAGTTTCTTGCATTTCTTGAAATTTTAACATTAACAATGTTTGACCAAGTTTTGTTGAGTCAGTAATGTTTGTGGGTAACATTTCTGTAAACCCTCACAAGACTATAACTCGTCCACTAAAGGTAATCTAGGGGTTTAAAGCCTTGTTGCACGTTTAAGGTAAGTGCAACTGATGATTCCTGTGAAAGTGAGTTAGAATTTTATTTTTATTGTTTTGCTCGAGGACTAGCAAAATATAGGTTTGGAGGTACTTGATATTCACATAATTATTACATAATATATCCCTTAATTTATATATGTTAGTGTTTCGATTATTATATTTTATAGCAATTATTTTGTTTTCATGTCTTTGTAGGAATTTGAGCGTGAACGATGAAATCGTATTAAGGCGACAATTTAAGGATTGACAATTAGTCGACTCTAGCGGTGGTACAAAGTAGAGGGTCACGTGCATAAACCCTTAAACCCCATTGCCTCCAATTTAGTTTAATTAAATTATTAAATCCAATTGCATCCACCTTCCTCGTGGGATCGACCCGTACTTGCCGTTGTCTACCAGTTAGACACCGTGCACTTGCGGTTATTACAAGTGGGTTAATTAGCCTATTTATTTAGGTTAGTTAAACTCGCATCAGCAGCCCTTGCTTTAGGTTGCAGATTAGGGAGAGAAGGATCTGAGGGCTTTAGATGGTGAAAGGTTGACCATGGTCGGCGATAAGAGGAGATGGGGTTGTGGTGCTTGGTAGAGAGGGGTTTTTTCTTTTATGGAGAAAGAGGGAGAGGGAGAGATATGTGATCAAGAAGGTAAAAAAGATCAGCGCATGGGAGAGAGAGGCAAGCAGGGCGTGGTTATGCTTTTAGGTTCAGTTTACTGAAATATTTGGAGGAGACGACGAGAAAAGTTGCGCTAATTGAAATTTTTTGGGGAGCGGCTAAATGCCCGCCAACTTTACACAGCGTTTCTCATTTTCAAAGTCATTAAAATTGACTTTTCATAGCACAATTGCAAAGATTGCTATTAACAAATGCTATGAATAAGCATTTTTCTTGTAGCGATCGATCGATATATATATATATATATATATATCGTGTGTTGACCCCAGTGGGATATAAATTTGGTAGATTGCTCGAAACGACTCAATCACAGTGGCCCTGGAGATTCATATGATATCGAATTGCTTTACTCTGAAATCATTACACAAAAAAGGTCAGTAAAGAAAAAAATAGGGGGAGAAGAGATGAAGGTTCAAGAGTTGGATGAACCAATATATCATCCAAGTAATAGTTTATTCAAGTGTTCACCTTGATCAGAGTGTACCTCTGCAAAGACAATTATTTTTAATTTTCATAATCAAGTTCTTCATTATCTTTAATCTTCTCTATTTTAATCCCCGTTCCTTTCATCTTATTTCTAGTTTGGTACATATGTGCATAGCTTGTGTTTGTCATGTCAACTCAAGCCACCACGTAGATTTTTGTAAACTGAAAATTAGACTCAACTATTAAGATGCTCACATAAATGTTCACGTAAGTCAACTGAAAATTAGAAAATTAAGCCACCACCACCGGTAAGATTAGACTAAACTATTAAGCCACCACCAGTAAGCCAGTAAGATGCTCATGTAAATGTTTAGATGCACAAGAAAATTAGACTCAACTATTATTTGTTGAAAAATTATGTATGTTCGAATGTGAAACTTCAATATTTTCTCTTCTGGTGATACCTTGTTATTCACAATACGTACTAAGAATGTCATGAATGAATTTTACATATTACATTAGCAAGTATGGCAACAAAGACCAACAAATTACACAAACAAATAAAGAGACCTAAACTGAAATCCTAAACTAGGGAGATTCAAAGAGAAGAAAATTGAAATGGGTATTCAAGATTTGAACAAAATCTGCATAGCAATAGATGGGTAAGTGAGAGATTTGATTTTTACTCACCTTGAACTCTGAATAGAGCACAAAAACCCCAAATTTCTCTCACTTTCACTGTCAGAAACAAAAACCCCACCCACCTTCAACCTTGAAGTTGAAGAAGGGGATGTTCTTTTTCTCTCTCAGCAGCTGACACTCCTCACCGGCGACGCTATTTCAGCGGGTGATGCTCCTACCGTCTCAGCGAGTGACCTCCTCACCGATGATGCTCTTCCCTTTCAGCTTAAGTAAATGGGAGATGTTCTTCCCTCTCAGCTTGGGAGAAGTTCTTCCCTCTCAACTTAGGAGATGAGAGACGAAATAAATGGGTGACGCACCTACCAAACTTATTCGTGCCCAAACCTTTTTTTTCTTGTATATATATTTTTTTTCAAAAAAATCCATTGGGGGCGGCTTATACTGTAGCAACCTATTTTTACTTGTAAAACTTAGCGATAGCTAATATGCCGACCTAAATGTTTGAACCAGCTACAATTTATTCTGAATTTACCCACAGTTTTTATAATAATGCCCTTGGTCAACTACCAAAAAATTAGTGACAAAATTAGATTGTCGTCTCTAGTATTTGTAATCCTTTTTTTTTTTTATTTTTTTTTTATTTTTTTATTTTGTGTGTGTGTGTGAGAGAGAGAGAGAGAGAGATGGCAGAAGAGTCTCTAATGGCTCTCTCGATAGTCTTCTTCATAGCTCTCTTGATCTCACTTCGACCTGCAACAGCTTCTGCAGACGGCCATCGCTACAAGCAAGGCGACTCAGTATACTTGCTCGCTAACAAAGTTGGCCCCTTTAGCAATCCAAGGTAACTATCTTCTTTTCAACATTCTTGAATTACAGTTCAAATCACAGTTCTTGATCTTGATTCACTCTTCAATTTTTTGATTCAATGCTTATTTGTACATTCTTCGATTGAAATGTTGTTGAACTAGCTTTCTAATGTTGAATTAGGTTTATTGTGATTATAAATTAGTGTGACGGGTGGATGAATTGATGTATAGTTGTAGTCTATAGATCTTGGAAATCACTTGTTAGCTACGATTCGTAGTGATAGAGTAGCTTGATCTCAATAATTGGTTATAACATTGGGTTTTCGAGAAGTTATTGTTGATTTGATGTTTGGTTTTTGCTTGATTGAGTTAGTTCTCGTTTTGAATTTCGTACATTATAAATGTTTGTTATGATTCCTCTTTTTGGGATTGGTTCTGGTTAAATTATAGTAGATGGTTGTTTACAAGGGGGAAAAAAAAGCTGGAGTTTAGGGGCTCTCTATAAGCATGGTGAATGCAGTAGATTGCTAGCTCATTTTGTGTGATAATTAGTGTTTCTAGGTTTATAAGAAAGATTAGGGATGAAGGAAATAGAGGAATTGAATCATGACCCGGAGTCCCATGTAAGTGTGCTATGCAAACATGGATGGTTGAGTTTGTTGTGTGACAACTTTGAAACCTTGAATAAACACTTGGTATGAAGGTAAAGGTGAAGGTGTGGTTTTGTTACAAAATCTGCGGTATTACAATTAAGACACTATACCATGTCGCTAAGATCAAACCTGTTTTTTCTCTTTTTCTTCCGAAAATATTTCTCTTGCTTTAACTTGGCCAATATATATGCAGCTGCAAATCTGGAATGGTGTGAATAGACTTACACTTGCGCCTACCTACTTTCTCATTTAGAAGCAATGGAAATTGAAAAGTTTGCCTATGTTTGATAACCACGGAACTAATTTCATCTTTATTTTAAATAATTTGTTCCTTTAGTTACAAATTCCTGCTGTTTACCTCTATTTTACATCATGTTATTTGTTTTATGTTGCAGTGAGACATACAAGTACTTTGATTTGCCATTCTGCCGCCCAGGTTGGCCTTAAATTTCATTATTAAAAATTTATATGTATTTATTTATATAATCAATTTAAAATTCAAAGAGTCATTTTAGCTAATGATAGTGGCAGGTGTCTATCAGCTCTATAGTAAACATAAATGCGACCAATCAGTCGTTTCCAACTATTGAATTTGTTTGGATCATCTGATTGATTTCAACTTTGTACCTGCACTACTTAAGGTGATATTGGTTGTTGGCTACCAATCATATATGTGGAATGAGAGTTAAACCGTGTGTCTGAAACGCCTACAATTTGATTGCATCATATAATAATTAAACAATATGAAAATGAAAGTTTTTAAATAAACAGTTTGTCTGAGGCCACAGATTATCTCTCCTTCAATTGCAGATCTGGTAACTCAAAGAAGGAAACACTTGGAGAAGTTTTGAATGGTGATCGCTTGACAAATTGCCTATTATGAGTTAACGTTCAAGGAGGAAAAACATTTGGAACCACTTTGTATCAAGACACTAACAGAACATGCTGTTGCCAAGTTTAGGGAAGCTGTAAAGGACGACTTCTATTTCCAGATGTACTATGACGATCTTCCATTTTGGGGGTTTATTGGTAAAGTTGAAAGGGCATGGAGTCTTAATCAGATGGATCCTTATTATTTTCTCTTCACACATCTTCAGTTTGAAAATCCTTTACAATGAGGACCAAATCATAGAAATAAGTGTTCTTGGTGACCCGAACTCATCCGTGGATATTAATGAAGATGCTGAGGGTACTGATCAGTTCACTTATTCAGTAGTCTGGAAAGCATCCTCAACTCAGTTCACGAAGCGGATGGAGAAGTACTCAAGATTTTCTGTACAGCCAGAGCACCTACCTACTCATCAATTCTTGATCATCAACTCCATTGTCACTTTTTTCTAATGTTGGGGTTGGTCAGCATATACTTGATGCGAACCCATAAGAATGATCTTATGAAGTAGGGTACACTTTGCCTTTTTCAAGTTTTACGTTAGCATGGTTGTAACCAAAGTATTTCAGTTATATCTAGTTATTTTGCCTAATGTTTACAAACTTTCTGCAGGTATTCTAATGAAGATGAAGAAGCAGATTAGATGGTTGGTTGGAAGCACCTTCACGGTGATGTATTTAGATAATCCTCGACATGCTCCCTTGTTTTGTGCAATCCTTGGGGCCGGTACTCAGCTTTTGATCCTGTAAGCTATTATTGACAAATTTCTTGTTCCATTGTGACGTGGATTAGCTTTCCAGGAGTTAAGTCATAGAAATTCTAGTTAGAGCGATTTGCTAATTAAAGAAAAGAAGTTTGTGCGTAGAGGCGTTTGGGATCTATGATCTGATTCAAGAGATCCACTTGTCAATATATTAACTTGATCACATATTCTTTGCTGAACACTTTGCTGGGTTGTTTTCTTTTCAAAGCATTCGGAGTGTTATTTGCCCTCTCAAAATCTTGTGACGTACTAGATCTTCATTCTCACAGAAAGCCATTCATAGACCTTATTAGTGCTCATTTTCACACTTGTTGGTGCTGTTGAGGCCAAGCATTATTAACATGCAGTTACTTAAAAAAAAAAAAAAATTTGTCTTCAGGGTGATCTCTTGTGTTTGTTTTGAAATTTCTTGGTACTATACTCCGGTACTCCCCTACAATCGCGGTGTACTGTCTACTTATCTTGTGATTTATGCTCTCACGTCTGCGATTGCTGGATACTTTGCTGCTTCATTTCATGCTCAGTTGGCAGGAGCAAAACTTGAAGTGGTACGTGTACCAACTTCATTTTTTCCCTCGTGTCCCTTTTTAATTAATTAATTAATTAATTTATTTATTTATTATTATTATTATTATTATTATTATTTTAAACTTGTATGTTATTTCACTGACATTTGCCCTTTCTTTCCAGGTGAAATGTGTTCTTCTGGCAGGTGTCCTCTACCTTGGTCCTCTATCCTTAATATTCTCTGTATCTTATGGGGCCACAGCTGCACTTCCATTTGGCACAATAATTGTGATTCTTCTAGCATGGATAGCTATATCCATTCCATTTCTTGCTTTGGTTGGCATAATTGGATATGCTCACAAGTCAGATTTTCAAGCACCTTGCGCTACCAGGAGATTGCCATTGGAGATTCCAATAATGGATTGGTATAGGAAGACACCTGCTCAAATGTTTCTTGGAGGTCTTTTACCATTTAGTGCAATATTCATAGAGTTACACTACATCAATATAAGCTTGTGGGGGGCATAAGATCTACACCATTGACTACATTTTGTTTGTTATGTTCATCCTTCTTATCATTATCACTGCAATCTTGAATATTGGGTTGATGTACTTGCAGCTTTCTGTAGAAGATCATCTGTGGTGGTGGAGGTATGTATTTCCTTCCCCACTAAAAGTTCAGTAAATTGCGTGTCTTGACTTAAGCTCCTTAGGCATGCGACTATTGTTTTCTGATTTTTAGACTTTGGTCTTGCCCTGTTCAGTCTTTCAATGTTTTGTAGCTACCAATCAGTATTAATTTAATTTCAGCAAAGCATGCAGGAAATTGGGGCTATTAACCTCAAAACTTGTAGGCCTTCTCAGTCTGCTGATGCTTTGTGTTTCTAGTTTTACATAGCATCTCTTTTTATTGCCCAAACCTAAAAGCTTATGATTCCCACCCCCATTCTGATGTCATTAGCTCATGTGTATAATTAATGTAGGCATTGTTTTATCTGATGTGACTGGCTCCTTTACATGTTAATTCTGTCTTTTTATGCAGATCTGTGTTAAGTGGAAGTGCGACTGCGATTTTTATTCATGCCTATTGCATCTATTTCTACTTCAGATCAGATATGAGCGGGTTCATGCAGCTCTCTTTCTTTTTAGGTTACAATGCTTGCATTTGCTATGCCTTCTTTCTGATGCTTGGCACTATTGGTTTCCATGCTTCCTTACTGTTTGCTCTTCATATATATCGCAATGTCAAGTTGGAATGATCCTTCAAGCTTTTTTGTTCTCCTCAATTATGGCTTGACTACTTACTGTTCAGTTCTTCAATCCTCCAAGCTCACAATGCCATACTCTTTTGCAAACGGTTGAATTTGGAGAAGCAAGAATCAATGGACTTCCGTGCTATTAGATCTGTGTCAGTGTTTTGACGATCAAAGCTCAAGCTCCCAAAGTTCTATAGTGATAAACTGTTGGGATCTGCACGCGTGCACTCGTGGAGCATATGTGTTTCCCCATTGACGGCATCAGAGAAGCCTTGTGATGCATGTTTCTTGATTGGATTTGAGTTTCATTTTGACAAAAGTAGATTGTACTTACAGTTTTTTACACTGAAAATATACCGAGTTCAGGAATGCTTGTATCCCATTGGGACTGGTTTTTATAGTTATATTTGACAAACTTTTCTCTGTGATGCATGGACAATGGGTTCTCTCTCTAACCATGCTCATCTAACTCATCATGCACATTAGGGCCTTTCCAGATTCAGATTTATGCTGCTTGAAATCGTGAATAAGGCTCTATTGAGGGTACAGATCTATAATTGAATGTGGTGTAAACCTAAATTGGTTTATATATTGTGGATTTATATTTGATTCTTTTGGACTGAATGAAATTTAAATTTTGAAGTAATCTGATCTATTTAGAAAATAAAAAGTAACAATAAAAAAAATGGTGGAAAAGAAAAAAACCAAAATGGGGAGAAGAAAATACACATAAGCCAAATGCTGAGCCTTTATATGCTTCTTGTGATTTTGTTAGCCAAAATAATCAACCCTAATAACTTAAAACAAAATTAGACTTATAACCCCTCATATGGAATAAAAATTATAAAATTCAACTATGTATCCCTTCAAATTATTGTAATCACAACAATTAAGATTGACATTTTGCACAACAGCACAGGGAGGGTTTAAGGAGAGAGGCATTACCGATCACATGAACCCCTTCTCTCCCTGATAAGGGAGCTGCTCTCTTCCGTTGCTTTGGAGCCTACACTGTCCTACAATACCTGAAAACAAAGATACACTTCTCCATAATTCTTGCTTCATAGAAGATTTTTTCAACGCCTTTTCTTTCTCTTTCTCTTTTCAACAAACCCCGAAACCCCCAAAACACTCACTTGTTCGCTCATTATTAGTTCAGCAAAGCAAAGCAAAGCAGCCAAAGTTCTTCTTCTTCAGCTTTGCCTTTTAAGGAAATACTTGCAATGCTCACTCACTATGGTACTTCACAGTTGTCACTGGTACTTCAACTTTCCACCTGTTTCCTTCAATACCCATTTCTCAATTTCTGCATTTTTTGATTATTTGAGGGTGTTTGGACTCTGGGGTTTTGCATTTTGTTTGTGTTTTGCTTTCTGGGTCTCTTTGTGTTGCTTTCTACTTTTACGGGTTGGGTGATTTTCGGGTTAATTGGTTGCATTGAACAGATCTTGAATGAAAAAGCTTAGTGTACCTGTTTGGATTGATATTACATTGAATGCTTTGGATTTTGTTGATTTTGCTTCATGGGTAATTAGAAAGTTTGGATTTTTAAGTGACTGTTTGCATTTTGATGAGCAGGTGTTAAAATGAAGCTTTCTGATGGAATTACATACATTTGAGCAATTGGGGTTTTGAATTTTTAGAGCACCATTACATTTATTGGAGTTGTAGAGATTTGGGTTTTTTTCTTGTTTATGATGGCAACTCATCTGTCTTGTTTTTCACCTTCTGACACTCACAGTTTAGTGAGCTCATCAGCCATTATTGGTGGTAGAGATTCTATTGATATTCGGTCTAATAAAATTAGCTCCCTGAAGATGTTTGATGAGAAGAACAACCTGTGGGGTCTTGACCAAAAAATCACATTGAATTCGCTTCTTGTAAGATCTTCAACCAACAACTTCAGTGTAGATCCATATCATTGTCAAGGCCCCTATCTTAATTCACATGCTGGAATCAATCTGCTTAGGGGAGGTCAGGGCAGTGACAGAATTACTAGCCCCAAAAAGGATGATTTGTTTGGTGACAATGCGACCGAGAGCTTCGGAGATGTTGCTAGTCCAAATAATTACAATGAAGCAAAAATAAAGGTTATTGGTGTTGGGGGTGGTGGGTCAAATGCTGTTAATAGAATGATCCAGAGTTCCATGAATGGTGTAGAGTTTTGGGTAGTTAACACGGATGTTCAAGCAATGAGGACGTCACCTGTATTTCCAGAGAACCGTTTGCAAATAGGCAAAGAGGTAACCAGGGGTCTAGGTGCCGGCGGGAACCCGGATGTTGGCACAAGTGCTGCCAAGGAAAGCAGAGAAGCAATAGAGGAGGCACTTGATGGTTCTGACATGGTTTTTGTAACGGTATGTCTGCAATAACTATGAAATTCAGTTACTCACTACCATTTCAGTAAATTCAGTTTTGATAGAATTAGAGTTTTAATGGGGGCACCCTCTCATATCATTCAATTAACAAATTGTTCAAGGAATGAAGACATGGCCTGCATTTGACCCACTTTGGGAACATGCATGGCCTTAGAATTCTACTAAAATGAAGAATCTTTGCAATTTGTCAGTATTATACAGAATAAAGATACCACCTTTCACTTGAGATCCATTCATTTTCTGATGGGCTTCTCTCATATGTTGTTGTTTTTCCTAATTATTCGTTCCAAAGTGGTTAATGTAGGCTGGAATGGGCGGTGGAACTGGCACAGGTGCAGCACCAGTTATTGCAGGTATTGCAAAGTCGATGGGGATCCTAACTGTTGGTATTGTTACAACCCCATTCTCTTTTGAGGGACGAAGGCGAGCAGTTCAAGCACATGAAGGAATTGCAGCTTTAAGAGACAATGTCGACACACTGATTGTCATTCCAAATGATAAGTTGTTGACCGCAGTTTCCCCCGCCACTCCTGTAACGGAGGCATTTAACTTGGCTGATGATATACTTAGGCAAGGTGTTCGCGGCATCTCTGATATCATTACAGTACGTGCACTATGTGATGCTATAATTTTTTAACGGAATCCCCTCCCTTCATGTATGGTCTAAGACTCTAAATTTATGGGAGACATAGGTTTGATTCTATAATTGTTTAATTGAATCTGTACTTCAATTGTGACACCTCAACTTCTGCAGTGTCAGTATGGAAAATTCATTAGTGCTGTCTTAATTGTATTCCTGTTCTATACCATATATTCACTACAAGCAAGCTGGAATTTTCGTGATTGTGTTTTAATATCATTCACAAAATGTGATACATAATATTTTCTTGTTGAATAATTGGTGGTGGGTTCTCATTGCAGATACCAGGTTTGGTGAATGTTGATTTTGCAGATGTGCGAGCTATTATGGCAAATGCAGGTTCTTCTTTGATGGGGATAGGAATGGCAACAGGTAACTGCTGTAAGCTCGTGCTTCTAGGAATTTTAAGATTTGCACTAACGCATGAACATATTGTTTTCAAACATTATGATTGGCAATTCTGCCGATGTTAATATTATGGAGATATAGAGAACAGTTATTAATTTTCTTGTCAGACTGAAAGCACAAACTGGAGAGCTTCATGTATACTTTATAAATTATTCATGCACTCGTAGAACCAAATTATGGGAAATGAAACAGCGTGGAAAAAATCTAACTGTCGAGGGAAATGGCGAGGAAAACAGCGAGGGGGGGGCGTCCATCCCCCCGGGATGCGTGCATTGACTTTTCTTCCACGCATCCCGGGGGGATGGACGCTCCCTCCCCTCGCTGTTTTCCTCGCCATTTCCCTCAACAGTTAGCAAAGCTCAACAGCATGATATACAAGGATGGAAGCACTACACTTCTCTAATCATATGGAGCCAACAGATATATAGTTCCAACGCCAACCCACTCCTTACACATGCTAAAATTTCATCTTTTGTTCTTAGCTGGTGGATGGGTAATGCTCATTTTCCCTCATTTGAAGCAACCAACGAACTGTTTAACCACAGAAAAACCTCTATTCTATTTGTTTTATTGATATAATTTTTTTACAGTGGATGATAAACCAGATGTGCAACTCTTTAGATTCACAATTCTCATGTGGATGAGTGTGCATGGTATGGTTACCCAGCACTTATTGCAAAAAAGTGGGCGCCATAGACCAACTTTGCAGCAAGATGTGTGCCTTCATTGGGTCCCGTAACCATTTGCTTGCTATTGGAGGTCCTTGACCATTGCCCTTGCTTTGCACTACTGTACAGGCCTGGCACACCCTATGAAAAAGATAAAATAAAAATAGCATGAATTTGTCACTGACCATGATAGGTTGCAACAGTTATCTTTGATCTCAGCAGTAACACTAATGGTGGAGAAGTGGCAGTTTCTTACCTATTCAGTTAGGTTGTTTGATTTCTAGGCATTGAGTGGCCAATTTCCCAGTTTGTATTTATTGTTTAATATAAGTCTGTTTCATTTTAAAAGACACATAAAAAAAAGGGAAAAAAAAAGGAAGAAAAGAAAGTATTTTAGGTTAAAGGACAATCTAAATGGGAAGCTAGTTAAGTGCTGTATCTCAGTATATGGTACTACCCACAGTTTTTATGCTTCAATAACCTGAAAACTGCTGGGCTGAGAGGCATGACATGTACCAGTTGGTTCAAGGCGATCGCCTAGGCACGCCTGAGGCGCGCCTCAAGGCGTTTTTACAAAATTCCACCTCAAAGTGAGGCAATGCAGTGTGGTGAAATGAGGCGTCCGCCTCGCCCGCCTCACCGCCTTACTGCCTCAGCCCAAAAACTAGTTATAGCCAGCCCAATTGCAACCCATTTTCAGCCCATTGCAGCCTAATTGCAGCAAAAAGAGGTTGCAACCCACTCTATAATAAGGTTTTATGTTTCTTGGTGTAATATTTGATCAATTTGATAAAAACAAGATAAAACATTTTTAATTTTTGATAAATTTGTCACACTTTTTATATTATTTTTTGGAGAAACCATACCATGTTTTGATCAATATGTGATCAACACCAATCTTGATTTTTCATAGCTTAGTTAAATGATTTTTATGCTTTTGGAATACCAATAGTGATTATACTTGTGAATTTTTGCCAACAATTTCTTCTAACAAATGTTCAATATTCTCAAGTTTCTATTCTTTCAAAATTATTGATTTTTATTGATTTAGTGGATGTTTGCAAGTTACTTGATACTTATGTAATGCATCTTTTTGCTATGTTATGCAACTTTATTATATTTTCATTTTGATTCTAGGTAGTTGTGTCACTTTTTGTACGTATTTGCCTATGATGCTTATCAAAATGATGATGTACACTACTATGATATGTTTCAATTTATTATAAAAAAAATATTAAAAAAATATTTGTTCTAGGTAGTTGTGTCATTTTTTGTACATATATGCTTATGATACTTATCAAAATGATGATGTATAATACTATGTTAATATGTTTTAATATATTATAATAAAAAAAAACTTTAAAAAAGTTAAGACCGCCTCACGCTCGAGTCCGCCTCACCTCCGCCTCGACGCCTTAACTACAATGGGTTCATATGAACTCTCCATTCTTTGGGTTTCAACTTTCAATGTATGTGCTTCCAGTTGAATGTGTCTTACTCGCTCATTCTTTGCAGGTAAGACCAGGGCAAGAGATGCTGCACTGAATGCCATCCAATCACCACTACTAGATATTGGTATTGAAAGAGCTACTGGAATAGTGTGGAATATCACTGGTGGGAATGACTTAACCTTGTTTGAGGTGCACCTAATTCACAAATTCAATATTCGCTCTTTGTTATTTATTTGATTTTGCTTTAGCAGGGTGGGTGGTATCTTTGGGTTTGAATTATGCCATCTTTTTCCTTTATGCAATCTTAGCCATGAAAAAATTGAGTTTTGAATTATTCTAGTTTTTTCTCAAAATTTGATTTTCCAGGTAAATGCTGCAGCAGAGGTGATTTATGACCTTGTGGATCCCAGTGCAAACTTAATATTTGGAGCAGTGATAGATCAATCATTGAGTGGTCAAGTAAGTTGGGGGAGGAAAGAAATTATGTACCCTTGCTTTAGATCAAATTCTTTACTGACATCTCCTGTTCGCAATGTGAAACGTCATCTTATTAACTTGGTGGATTAGAGGGGCAAAATACCAACTAATTGATAAATAATAAATTCTTTTGAGTGATGAAACTATTGTTGTCTGAACCTGAGTAATACCCAAAAAGTACTACTTGAGATTACATCGAATGCTTGCTTTTGAATTGCAAAGGAAAAAACAGGCATAACTCTAATTGTTTTTGCACATTCAGGTCAGCATAACTCTGATTGCCACAGGATTTAAGCGCCAGGAAGAAACTGAAGGAAGAAATCTTCAGGTATTTGTAATTTTGACATGTTTCTGGTGAACTTTTTCTATTTCCACGGAATCATAGTTTTCTGGAACGTAACATGCAGAAAGGAGAAGTTAATCCTGGAATCACTAGGCGCCCGTCCTCATTAACTGATGGTGGCTCAGTGGAGATCCCAGAGTTCCTGAAAAAGAAAGGACGATCACGCTATCCCAGAGCTTGATGTAGTCTTTCTTGTAAGATATCAATATGCTTCCATCTTTTAAACCTGGAATCCGTCTGAAGGGGTTCGAGACGCCTCTCAGGATTTGCAAATCCTTCATGGTAGTCGTCATTTTCCTTTGTTTCATAAATCAAATCGTTCTTGTAATTTGAAGAATTATGGCCCCCTCTCTATCAGTGATCTTCTGGGAAATGGCATTATTAATGATGATTAGATGAATCAATTGGTTAATTTAATGTTGAAGAAATCCAAGCAATTTATATATTTTAATGGAAAATTTTCAGTTTTATTTTGGGCTTTTAAGGGTGATGCTCAGCTCTAAGATGTATCCACTCTACTGTTCTCACATCTAAAGTTGTAGGTAGAAATTCATTAGTAACTTATCCATGGATTTGGAAAGGGATCGACTTACCTATAGCTTTATTTATATATTAGGAATTCGAGAGTTGCTTAAAGTTTGGTATGATCTCTACACTGTATATTACCGCCATTAATCACTTCGTGAAATTTTTAATCTTAACATGCAATTAAAAATTTTAAATGGATTGTATGCAATGCTTCACCTCATAAACCACTTTTTGCTTTGTTCTCTTTTCATTTCTTAGGCAAAAAAAAAAAATCAAGATGCTTCTAAGCATTGTTAATTCCAAATGCTGTGAATATTTTTCAAATCACCAAACTCGTCATCAACATTTGATAAGAAATAAAAATCAATGTGCACCATGTGGTAGTCTATACAAGGACCTAGTATGATAAGGCTTGCTTAGAATTTACTTTCATATTTCATTTTCGGACGGTATTGTATAAGGTGGAGGCTTGATTTCACTGTTCACACTGCATTTCTTCCATTAACTGCTATGTTTCAATCCTCTTACATATTCTAAGTAAAAGTTTGAGCAATTCTACATGGCGAGGAAACGAGCGAGGGGAGGGAGGTGGAGGGGGGGACCGTTCACCCCCCTCGGGATGTGTGCCATCGTTTTTTGCGTGCGCATCCCGAGGGGGTGAACGGTCCCCCTCCTCCACCTCCCTCCCCTCGCTGTTTTCCTAGCTCGTTTCCTCGCCATTTAGAATTCCTTTTAGATAAGTCCATCAATCATCGTGTCTGAGCATCCTTCATCATATACACTATATTTTCAGAACTTCCATGAAAGAGCACTCAAGTTTGATATCAGTTGGAATCTTTTGGTCAGCCTCAATGAAAAGTTGAACCAAATCGATCTCAGTCACAGCCCCAGCCCCACCCCCAGTTCCAATGAGGAGTTGCATGGATTCTCCCTCAGCCCCATCAACCGGTTAGACCCAAGCAACATCAACCCTGAGAACTTGAACCCAAATCTCATCAGGAATAAGTGTGAATCTCTTGGTGTCAAGGATTGTGTTGTTTCAGTGCTAACACTGGGAGTCTAATGTTCAGCTGAAGCACTAATACGGTGCTTGAATATGGGAGACGTTTTGACTGAGTTGTATAATATCAGAAAGTCTCTTCAGGGTGTTTGGATCCGTGAAGAGTGGCTAAAAGGGCTATTGTAATGTGAGTCTGAGACTTCATAATCCTTATTAGAGATGTAGTATTGCTATGTCATATGAAGAACTTCAAGATTTCTATTTCGCAATGTCTAGATGCTCTGTTACTGCAGAAACTGTCTGAGTTTTTACTATGTCTCTATTACATATACTCACGAGTTACCGAGTTGCCTAATGTCTGGTCAAGCTGATTTACTCTTTATATGTGTATTACCTCCATTAGTTCGATATGGATGTTACTGATTAATATGGAGTATGTAACAGCAGTAATGCTTCATCTCATAAACCACTTCTTTTTCTTTTCTTTGATTTTTCTTTGGAAATAAATAGGAAAATCTTAAGGTATATAAAGTGATGCCATTTAGTATCAAAAGATCCGTAGTGAAGAGTGAGATTGAGTCAGTGTCATGGGAAATATTTTGGGTTACAAATATACTGTGCCGACTTTATTTTGGGTGTTTTATTGCTATACCATGAAGTGTTTCAAGTTCCGTTTCTCAAAATTGTTTTAGTCGAATATCTAGAAGCTCTGTTACATAATTTTAGATAGCCTAGCCGCAGAAATTCAAATTTTTTTGTCACAGACATACATGAAAGTTTTCGTCCAGTGGAGAGCTCTTTTGTTTGAGCATTAGTTTCCAAACCTTCTTTCGGTAGCAGCAAGTTGACAATTCGCAGAATGGTTTGTGCTTCTCGCAGTATAGGATATTCACACTTTTAACACAAGATGCTACAGCACCCATGGTTTGTGGTTTAGTCAGCGTAAATGGTAATTTGTCATTTTAACAGACATAAAAATATATCTTTCGTTTTGAACTTCGTTACAATAACAAGATGTATACCACTCACCTTCACAAGATCAATTTGGTGGATACATAAATGAGAAAGCATACTGAGCTCTTAATTGTGTAGGACGATTGAAGCAATTTGTAGGGGGACCAAAGTAAATGTGTCTGGTTGGACCAAAGTAAAATTCTGGACCTGATTATTGAAATATTTCAATAGAAAATGTAAAAATTGTAATGTTGTGGCCAACTCACAAAAATATGTCAAAGCTTTTATTGTTAACAAATTAACTTATAACTTGAGATTTTCTCAAATTTCTTCTCTACTTCGGAAGAGTTTTGCTAGGGAATTAGGTTTTGCAATTAAAGTAATGTGGCATTATACGAAAAGGCTTATACGTATATTGAGGATTTCGTGGTCCTCCCAGATCATGCCACACTCCCTGATTGCAAAAATTGATTTTCAAGTATTTTCAATTTTAATACATTTCTTGTTAACAAATTTAATACATCATCATCAATAGAAACATTCACCAATTGTAGCTCAGTTGATCTGACATTCACTCTCCTTGTGAAAGATCTCGGGTTCGAGACTCACCAATTAGGATTTTGTGAGTTTTCACCCGATTACTAAAAGCAAATGTGCTCTGTTGTTGATAAGCCTTCAAGAGACCGGAGCGAAGCGAAAGCAAGTCTTTCATACGAGGTGGAGAGGCAGAGGCGATGGACTGGAGCGAAAGTAAGTCTTCATGCAAGATGGAGGCGATAAGGATATTAAGTGGCAACAACATTGTAGCCTTGGAGCCTAGTTTAGTTAGCCTTATAGGGTCAATTATGTAGCCTTCGGACATGAATTAATAAATAATTAAAAAGAGTCAACGACCCAATTTTAAAAAAGAAAATCATCAATAGAAACTTTCCATTTCTTTTGATGAGGTAATGAGTGAACGAATGAGCATTATTTATATCAAGTTCATCACTTTTTTATTAATATAAAGTTTGGGATCCTTCAAACTCGCTTTCTAAAAAAAAAGGTCACAACCATGACCATAAACCACCCAATCTAGTTTTTTTCTTAATTAGATGGTTTTCAGTTTTCACCTTGAATTGACCTTGACATTGTTATAGTAATCATCTCAATTTTACAATCACAATGATGTTAATTATATAGAAAGCTACAGATGGTGTTGCATGCACGTACATCCTTCCAAGCAACTTTCCTTTACTAGTAGCATATATAGTGTGAATATGTGATTGAATATAGTGGCGTGGGCTTGTTTGTGAGGTATCATGGCGGGGCATTATGCAGGTTACGAGCCATCACAAGCCAGAATAACCAAAAGGTAACACATATTTTGATCTAAATCATGGACAAATAATGAAGAGACAGAGATATTTTGATCTAAATCAACTGCAATGCATGTGCGTAGGAGTGGGCATGGGACGAGATAGACTCATCCCTATCCCATCTCGTTCATACGGGATCGGGACGAAACGGGATGGGACGGGATCAGCGTGCTCTCATTTTTTTTTACAAATTACTGCTTATCCAAGACCCAATTTGCTTAGTTGAAAATAGGCAAAGGCAATTCGTAGAACTACACATAAATGATAGCCTTAGATTGAGTATGCAACATCATAATAAACTACTATAAATGATAGTTGAAATTCACCTTGTAATTAATATTTCTGCAGAGTTTTGAATGACTAAGAGGTGGACAGTATAATGGCAATGGTGGACCTGCTCTACTATTTCGATTAGTGAACAAAAGGATGAGTAGATTTGGGGTGCTAAGAAGAATGTTTCATTATTGCTTTAAAAAAAACAGTCATTAAATTCATTGTCTTGACACGAAATAAAACTCTCCAATGTAGTTAGCAATCCCATTGAGTTTTAAAGAGTTTGCAATTAAATAATTCATTTAGAATTCTAGAAATAAACCAATATCAAGTAGTTGCAGATATAAACTAATATCAATTACACTGATTTCAACTAAATTCATTTTTCTTCAATTACACTAATATTGCAATTTTAAAATAAATAAATAAATAAAAATATTAATAATAAATATTAGCTCGGGACTGGACGGGATTGGCGGGATTGAAAATCTCCATCCCATTCTAGATCGGGACGGGACGGGATCGGGATGGAATTATTCAATCCCATTAAGACCCGAAAAAATTGGGACGAGACGGGACGGGATCGAGATCGCGGAATAGGATGCCCACCCCTACATGTGCGCAATAAAATATACACGCTCTTGACTTGACTTAACCAATACTTGTCAAGAAGAGTGGAATTGAGTCACTGTCGAGAAGAACGTGCTGTAGGTTACAGCGACGTGGAACTCTTTGTTTCGTGGAAAATTTTGAAATGTCATCAAGACTTGAACGAAAGCCTTACAATTAGTGTTGAGGTCCAGCTTATTATTAGGGTGGATCAAACTTTGGAAATTAATCAAACATAATTTTAAGTTTGGTTGAATAAGAAAAAAACTTGAGAGGTTATTGTACTTCTTCTTATTTGATTAACGAAAATTCTAAATGTCGAGGGAGTGGGCGAGGAAATCAGCGAGGGGGGGGGGGGTCCCCCCGGGATGCGTGTCATCTGATTTCATGCACGCATCCCGGGGGATGGACGGTCCCCCCCCCCTCGCTGATTTCCTCGCCCACTCCCTCGACAGGTAGAAGCGCTATTTGATTAATAGATTCTTTTGGATTTATCCCGTGGTTTTTTCCTTCACATTGAAGGGTTTTTCACGTAAATCTTGGTGTCTCATTTATTATTGCTTTAGATTATTTTCTTGGTATTGTTTTATTGGTATTTGTCCCAACAAAGTCGTATCAGAGCAATTGTTGGAAAATTGTCAATTAAGAGAGTTGACATGGAGAATAACAACAAGACAATGATGATTAGCCTTAATGGCTTAAACTATGTTATTTGGAAAGCCAAAATGGAAGACATATTATACTGTAAGGATTTGTACCCTCCAATTGAGGGAGATGCAGCTAAATCCAAGGATATGTCAGAAAAAGAATGCAAGAAATTAAACAGAAAGACTATTGGTCACATCAGGCAATGGTTAGATGATTCGGTATTTCATCACATGTCAACTGAGATGTCTGCACATGCTCTTTGGACCAAACTCCAGAATTTATATGAAAGGAAAATCGTTGCAAACAAGGCATTCTTGATTAGGAAGTTAGTGAACTTGAAATTCAAGGAAGGTAGTTTTATTGCTGAGCACTTGAATGAGGTGCAAAGTGTGGTGAATCAGTTGTCCAACATGAAGATAGTGTTAGATGATGAAATGCTACCACTATTACTTCTTAGTTCATTACCAGATAGTTGGGAAACATTGGTGGTGTCGGTTAGTAATTCGACACCGAATGGACAGCTTACCATGGAGTTGGTTACCGGTAGTTTATTTAATGAAGAGACTAGAAGGAAGTCTGTCGGTACTGATCATTCCCAAACACTTGTGACTGAAAACAAGGGGAGAGAAAAATATAATAAATATCATGGTTATGATAAGAACCGTGATAAGTCAAGAGGGAGATCAAAGTCAAGAGATAGAAGTTTTAAATGTCATTATTGTGGTAAACCAGGTCATTTCAGAAAACAATATTATAGTTACAAAAGAGATTTGAAAGAGAGAAAAGTGAAAAATGGTGATAGTAAATAAGCTACAACTACTATTACTGATGAACCCGTGACTCTTTTGTATGGCAAAGGTGAATGTTTGCATGTTGCAAATGAAGGAAGCGATGGATTATTGACACTGGTGCATCTTATCATGCAACCCCAAGGAAAGACTATTTCACTACTTATAGAGCATGAGATTTTGGCAGTGTGAAGATGGGAAACACTAGCAACTCTAAAATAGTGGGAATAGGTGATGTGTGTGTCCAGACTAATACAGGGTGCACGTTGACTTTGAAAGATGTACGTCATGTTCCCGATCTTCGTCTGAACCTGATTTCTAGACTTGTTTTGGATAAACAAGGGTATATTAATTGTTTTGGTAATGGTGCATGGAAGCTTACCAAAGGTTCATTGTTGTGGCAAAGGGTAAGGTGTGTTGCACACTATACAAGATTCAGGTGAAATTGTGTAAGGTTGGTTTGAATGCAGCTGAAGATGGTTCTTCTACAAACTTGTGGCATAGGCGACTTGCACACATGAGTGAGAAATGTATGCAACTCTTAGAAAAGAAAAAATTAATTCCCTCCTTGAAAGGTACTCCTCTTAACCCCTGTGATTATTGTTTATTTGATAAACATCATAGAGTTGCATTTCGTAGATCATCAAAAAGAAAATATGGCTTGTTAGATTTGGTTTACACTGATGTTTGTGATCCCATTGAAGTAAATTATATTGGTGGTAGTAGATATTTCTTGACATTTATTGATGATGCATAAGAAATGTGTGGATATATTTTCTCAGATCTAAGGACCAGGTTTTTCAGCTATTCCAACAGTTTCATGCCAAGGTTGAAAGAGAAACAGGTAGATTTTGAAGTGTCTCCGCAGTGATAATGGTGGCGAGTACACATCAAAACAATTTAAAGCTTATTGTAGTAAGCTTGGTATACGGCATGAAAAGACAGTTCCTGGCACTCCACAGCATAATGAGGTAGCAGAAAGAATGAACCGGACTATTGTAGAAAATGTGAGATGCATGCTTCGCATGACTAAATTGCCAAAAGAGTTCTGGTCTGAAGCTGCTAGTACAACTTGTTATCTCATCAACATGTCTCCTTCATTTTCTTTAGATGGTGACATTCTAGAAATAGTGTGGAGAGGGAAAGATAGTTCATACTCTCATCTGAATGTATTTGGCTGTAAAACATTTGTTCATGTACCGAAGGAGAAGAGATTAAAGTTTGATGAGAAGTCATCTCCATGTATTTTCATTGGTTATGGAGATGAGCAGTTTTGCTACAGATTATGGGATCTTGAGAATAAGAAAATTATTAGAAGCAGAGATGTCATATTTAATGAAGATCATACCATTGCAGATTTTGAGAAAATTGAAAAGCTCAAGCAGATAAATAATGAGCTCGTAGATCTTACACCACTTTTTCCTCCTTTGTCGCATGTTGAAAATGGGGGAGAGATGCCAAATGATATAGTTGGTGACCATATGCCAGAAAATGAAGTTGTTAATGATGATCATGTAGAAACAGATGAGACACATAAAGAGCAACTCATTCAGCAAGAAATAGTAGAGCCTCAATTAAGAAGGTCTACTAGAGAGCGCCAACCTTCAAAGAGGTATCCCAATGATGAGTATATTTTCCTTATAGAAGAAGGTGAACCAGAAAATTTTCAAAAAGTATTAGATCATAAAGATAAATATAGCTGGATGAAAGTTATGCAAGAAGAGATAGTTCCTTGCATAAGAATGGTACTTATGATTTAGTTGAGATTCCAAAAGGTAGAAAACATTAGAAGAATAAATGGGTGTATAAATTGAAAAAGGATGGTGATGGAAAGAATGTGAAACACAAAGCTCGATTAGTAGTAAAAGGCTTTGCGCAAAAGAAGGGGATAGATTTGGATGAGATATTCTCACCCGTAGTGAAGATGACATCCATTAGAGTGGTGTTAAGTCTTGCAGCTAGCCTGGATCTTGAGATTATTGAGCAGTTAGATGTTAAAACTGCGTTCTTCATGGGGATTTGCATGAAAAAATTTACATGGCACAACCAGAGAGTTTTGAAGTGAAAGGAAAAGAACATATGGTTTGCAGATTGAAGAAAAGCCTTTAAGGATTGAAACAGACTCCGAAACAGTGGTATAAGAAGTTTGACTTCTTTATGGTAGGACATGGCTACAAGAGAACATTTCTAAACCATTGTGTTTATGTCAGATATTTTTCGCCTGATAGCTGCATTATTCTCTTGATTTATGTTGATGATATGCTAATTGTTGGAAAAGATGTTGATATGATTGGCAAGTTGAAAAAAGATTTGTTTAGCTCTTTTGATATGAAAGACTTGGGGCTAGCTCAACACATCCTAGGGATGAAGATTACACGTGACAGAAAAATTAAGAAATTGTGGTTGTCACAAGAAAAGTATGTTGAAAAAGTACTTGAAAGGTTCAACATGAATGTTGCTAAGCTCGTGAGTACTCCACTTGCTAATCATTTCAAGTTAAGTGCCAAGTTATCTCCTCGTACTGATAAAGAAAATAAGCATATGTCAGGTATTCCATACTCCTCTGCTGTAGGGTGTTTGATGTATGCTATGGTTTGTACAAGACCATATATTGCTCAAGCAGTCGGTGTTGTGAGTAGGTATTCAAAAAATCGAGGAAAAGAACATTAGGCTGCAGTTAAATGGATTATGAGATATTTGAAATGTACTTCAAAGCTTTGTTTAAGTTGTGGTAATTCAGGAGCTGTGTTAGAAGGGTACACAGATGCAGATTTTGTAGGTGATTTAGACAAGAAGAGGTCGACTTCAGATTATGTTTTCACTTTTGTAGGGGGAGCTGTAGCATGGCAGTCTAGATTGCAAAACTCTGTTGCTTTGTCAACTACTGAAGCCGAGTATATTGCCATTAATGAAGCAGAGCAGGAAATGTTATGGTTGAAAAGATTGCTCAATGAGCTAGCTGTGAATTAGAACAAGTATGTGGTGCATTGTGATAGTCAGAGTGCTATTGAGTTGAGTAAGAATACCACATACCATGGATTTACCAAGCATATTGATACTCGTTACCACTGGATATGTGGTGTGCTTGAGAAAAATTGTTTCCAGGTTGCAAAGATTCATACTAGGGAAAATCCTTCTGACATGATGACAAAAGTAGTTCCAAAAGGAAAACATGAGTTCTGTAGAGAACTCATTGGAATGGCCTAATATGATTAGGCGGTGATTCTTCCCTAATGGTCTGGAGGGAGAGATTTGTTGAGGTCCAGCCCATTAGGGTGGATCCAACTTTGGAAATTAATCAAACATAATTTCAAGTTTGGTTGAATAAGAAAAAAGTTTGAGTAGTTATTGTACTTCTTCTTATTTGATTAGTGGATTCTCTCCGATTTGTCCCGTGGTTTTTTTCTTCATATTGAAGAGTTTTCCACGTAAATATTAGTGTCTCGTTTATTATTGCTTTAAATTATTTCTTTGATATTATTTTATTGATATCTTGTTCTTGTAAAACAGGAAATCCAAAATCTTATTAGATTGAGTCATTAGTGTCGGAGACGTATTGAATGGGAGATGTTGGAGATTCTGGATTGTAGCGAAGGCTACAAAGTCTCTGGAGATTAGGGTGAAGCTCGACTTGACCTCAATACTCATTTCCAAGTCTTCCACAAGTCGCTTCCTGTATCATTCCTCCTTATCTATATCTATGCTCAATTTATACTTAGAGATTTCAATTGATCTCTATGTTTGAGCCTCTCTTCCCTATACTTACAAAAAACAATGATGGAGCACTCAATTTTGAAATCAGTAGGGATGTTTTGGCCATCATACCTTCTTCATGTTCTCACGCTTCTCTTAAGCTTAAATTCCTTCACCACTTCCTCTGGAAACCAAATTGACAGACTCGCATTGCTGGCCGTCAGAGATAAAATAAACGATGATCGTTTCGTGCAGCTTAGTGCTTGGAACGACTCGGTCCACTACTGTGAGTGGTCTGGAGTCACCTGCAGTAGGCGTCACCGTGAAAGGGTCACAATCTTAAAGTTGGAGCACCAATCTCTTGAAGGTACACTCTCTTCTCACATAGGGAACCTCACATTTCTTAGGAAAATCATACTCACTAATAACCACTTCCTTGGCCAAATACCGAAAGAACTCGGTCTCTTATTCCGTTTACGCGTCCTTTCTCTGAACCAAAATTCCTTCTCTGGAAGCATTCCATTGTCGTTGAGTAATTTGTCATCTCTGACTAATCTTTCACTAGCTCATAACGATTTGGAGGGAGGCATTCCATATGATCTGTGTCACATACCAAACTTAGAATCTTTTCAAGCTGATTCAAACCATCTGACAGGTGGGATTCCTTCTTGCCTTCACAGTCTCTCCCGTATTAAAGTGTTCACAGTAGCTTTTAACCAGCTAGATGGAAACCTGCCTCTAGACATTGGTTCTACTCATCTCCAAGTTCTAGATCTGAGTGTGAATAAATTCAGTGGAATCATTCCAGAATCACTAACCAATGCATCGAGACTTGAATCCATAAGATTTGGTTTTAACCAGTTCACAGGATCAGTGCCGAGGGATCTAGGCAAGCTTTTACATCTTCGCGAATTATCCTTTCGTTCAAATCGACTAGGAACAAGGTTGGGAGATGACTGGAGTTTCATTAGTTCCTTAACCAACTGCAGCAAATTGAAACTGTTGCTTATCAATGATAATCATCTCATAGGACCATTGCCGACCTCCATAGCCAATCTATCTACCCAACTCTTATCTCTGTTTGTTCAAAGGAACAAAATTTACGGAAGCATCCCTATTGACATCGGAAATCTTGTTTATTTACAAGATCTGGATGCATCATACAACTATCTGGCGGGTAGCATTCCTACTGGCATTGGAAAGCTTAAATACTTGAATACATTTCTTCTGAGTCACAACCGAATCGCAGGGCCAATTCCTACTTCCCTCAGTAATTTAACTCAACTTAGGTTGCTTGATTTATCAAAAAATGAGTTACATGGAAGCATACCTCCAAGTCTCGGAAACTGTCAAAATCTGATCCAACTGGCTCTTTCCTACAATAAACTGAATGGTACATTACCAAAACAAGTTATGGGTATTCCCTCGCTTGACCACTTGCACCTTTCACATAATTCTTTAAGTGGTGCTATACCCAAAACAAGTGGGGATATTTCCTCCTTTATCTCTGTGTTGGACCTTTCAAGTAACAATTTGTCTGGCACGATTCCGGATTATCTAAGGAGTTTCAATCTTCTTGTTAACTTGAATTTGTCTTATAATGATCTGGAGGGTCCGGTTCCTACTGAGGGGATCTTTGAAGATGTAAGTGCAATTTCAGTTTTAGGAAATAATAAACTTTGTGGAGGTGTAATTGAACTGAAGTTGCAACAATGCCCCATCAGAAAAAAGGGAAAGTCTCTTGCTCTAAAGGTAGTTGTTCCAGTGATCGTTGTAAGCTTACTTTTTGTTCTTTTGATATGCTTCCTGCGTATGCTCTATGGAAGAAGGATGCAAAAGAACGAGCCTTCTTTACCATCTCTGCGCAGCCATCAATATCCAAGGGTTTCTTATGCTGAAGTACGTAACGCCACAATTGGTTTCTCAGCTAATACTTTGGTTGGTGCTGGAAGATATGGCACTGTGTACAGAGGATTTCTTGAGCAATTTGACACAATGGTTGCAGTAAAGGTACTAAATCTTCAAGAACGAGGAGCCTCCAAGAGTTTCTTAGCTGAATGTAATGCTTTGCGACATGTTCGACATCGAAATCTCGTCAAGATTGTAACATGCTGCTCAAGTGTGGATTTCCAAGGCAATGACTTCAAAGCACTTGTTTATGAATTTATTCCTAATGGAAGTCTAGAGGAGTGGATACATCAAGGAAGAGCTCAGCAGCATGAGTTGAAAAGTGTCAACTTCCTACAAAGGCTGAGCATTGCTATTGATGTTGCTTTTGCGCTAGACTATCTTCATCACCATTGCCAATCATCAGTTGTTCATTGTGATCTAAAGCCAAGCAACATTCTCCTTGATGATAAAATGATTGCTCATATATCGGACTTTGGTTTGGCAAAAGTTTTTTCTGCCATTTCCTCTTATAATGCTTCAGACAGTCATGGGAGCACAACGGTGATACGAGGTTCAATTGGGTACATTGCTCCAGGTCAGAAAATTTCAAATCAACCATCACAATACTTTTTTTTTTTTTTTTTACTTGAACATCATTTACTAGCTCATGCTGTTATTGAATATGTTATCTCATAATCTCATTTTGATCAGACTGAGACATCGTTTGGCTTTGGTTAATAAATTACTAATGATTTTTCCGCAAGTTTATACCTTGCACAACATATCAATTTAATTTCAAGTTTCAGGCTAACCTTAAGAAAACTTCACTCCTAGAATTGACTTTAATGTATTACTATGCAGAATATGGAATGGGTGGTCTAGTCTCAATTAAAGGAGATGTGTATAGTTACGGAATACTCTTACTAGAGATGTTTACAGGGAAGAGACCTACAGATGACATGTTTCAAGATGAAAGAAACCTTCACAGTTATGCTAAAATGGCTTTGCCTGAACAGGTGATGAACATTGTGGATCAGACCATGCTTGATGGATCCATTAACATCATCAACCAGAGTGATAGACAAATTAGATTGAAAGATTGTGTTGTTTCTGTGATAACACTTGGAGTCAAATGTTCAGTTGAATCCCCAATGAAGCGCTTGAATATGGGAGAAGTTTTGACTGAGTTGCATCGAATCAAAGAGTATCACCAAGGTGTTAGAGTCTGTCTAGAGTGACTAGTTATGATTGAGTTGTATCTAGAGTGATTAGTTATGATTCGAGTTGTATCATTGTGTATGTATCTTTCTGATCAATCTTTTAATAGACATTTACATCATAAGACTCGAAGCTATAAATTAAATGTTTAGTATTGTGGTTCCCCCCAATTATCCACAAACCCACGTCGGGTTTGCCCAATCAAGCTTGGGGATCCCCGCCAAACTTTTCAGCCATAGGTTGGATGGTGGCAACATTATGATGGAAAAATAGTCACCACTGCATTTTGTTTTGTTATATGATAAAATGTCACTTCTAACTTCGAAGTTCAGACGCCACTTATTTCCTAACGAACCTTCGGAAGGCAGCAAGGTGCTTTCTGGGGATCCTTGTTGGGAAATTTGGGAAGAACTAGAACTTAAAAAAGACTAATTTTATTAATCTCTCAAAATTTTCTTACAACTTCACACCCCTACTATGCTCACAACACTTGAGCTTGTTTGCTCTTTGATGCCTACACCTCACAACCTCTCCCTATTTATAGTAGCTCTTAGAAGGTAGGAGGATTCTAGAGAAGCAATCTCAACTACACATCTTTGCTTCTCTAGAACTCTCTCAAATGTCTAGAGTATTACAAAGGTGTAAAATTCTTTAGACATTGAACCATCTAGAGAATACTCATTCTTGTTAGATCTTCTAGATAATGGGTTTGGGCTTTAACTTTTGAACTTTAGGCTTTAAACATTTGGGCTAGTTAGTGATGATTTTCAACACTTCCCCTCATCACTAACTTCGTTGAAGATCATGCCAAGTTGTCTCCGAAAGTCTTCGAATTTTGTCGTGTCAAGTCCCGTAGTGAATATATCTGCTACTTGGTTATCCGTCTTGGTTGTTTGCATCTCTATCTCTCCTTGAAGTACCCTCTCTCTAATGAAGTGATAGTGGACCTCTACGTGCTTTGTCCTTGCATGGAACACTGGATTTTCAGCTAAGCGTATTGCAGACTGATTATCACAATGCAATGGTATTGCATAGTCGACTAGCTGGTGAAGGTCCTTCATTAGTTGCACTAACCAAGTACTTTCCTGTGATGCCATAGTTGATGCTCTGTACTCTGCTTCTGTAGTTGAGAGAGATATTGTTGGTTGTCTCTTGCTACACCAAGTGACTGCTCTTGAACCAAGACTAAACATGTATCCTGTAGTCGATCTCCTTGTATCATGATCTCCAACATAATCCGCATCGCAGTAGTCAACCATTTTGCATTCCTCATCTTTCTTGTATAGAATTCCAATGTCAGTGGTACCTTTCACATACCTTAAGATTCTGCGAACTGCTTCGAGATGAGGCTTCTTCGGCTTCTTCATGAACCGGCTTGCTACTCCAACTGTGTAGGCTATGTCTGGCCATGTGAGGGTTAGGTTGATTAGGCTCCCGACAAGCTGGCGATACATTGTTGTATCTTCCAAGTCTTTTCCTTTGTCAGTACATAACTTAGCATTGGTCTCCATCGGTGTTGAAGTTGGTTTACACTCAAGCATCCCGTACTTCTTCAATAAACCTTAAGCATATTTCTGCTGGCAAAGGAATAAGCCTATGTCACTTTGTTCTATCTCAAGCCCTAGGAAGTGTCTTAATTCTCCTAACTCCTTCATTTGGAAGCGGACCACCAGGTTTCTTTGTACTCTTTGAATCTCTTCTATGTCATTTCCAATGACAATCAGATCATCTACGTATACTAGCACTATTGCTAGCTTTCCTTCCTGAGATTTGATTAATAGGCTGGAGTCTGAATGTGCAACTGAGTAGCCACTTGTGCAACTGAGTAGCCACTTTGAACTAAGAACTCCGCTATCTTCCCGTACAAGGCCCTTGGTGCTTGCTTCAGTCCATACAATGCTTTTTTAGCTTGCAAACATAGTTTTGTTGGGTTTTACACTCAAACTCCCTCGGTTGTTCCATATATATTTCTCGGTCAATTTCACCGTGCAGGAACGCGTTTTTCACATCCATTTACCATAGTTTCCAAGATTTATTTGCTGCTAGTGCAAGTAGAACCCTGACTGTAGTAATCTTGGCTACTGGACTGAATGTTTCATTGTAGTCCAGCCCATATTGCTGTGAGAACCCTCGAGCTACCAATCGAGCCTTGTACCTTTCTATCAAGCCATCAGGACGAGTCTTTATCTTGTAGACCCATTTCCATGATATGGAATTTACATCCTTGGATTTTGGTACCAAGTCCCAAGTTTGATTTTGCTCCAAGGCTTGGATTTCTTCTTCCATTGCATTTCTCCACTTCGGACTCTGAGATGCTTCTTCAAATGTTGCGGACTCCCTAATGTTGTGTTCTTCGGCCACAACATTTGCATACTTTGGATTGGGCTTGCGTTGTCTAGTTGACCTTCTTAACTGTTGGCCCTCATCTTCTTCACTTTCTTGAACTTCTTCTTGTGTTTTTTCATATACACCAGTTTGCCATGGGCTTGAAGATGTACTTGGTGTTTTGGGTGAGCTCAGTCGTACTCCTTCATCATTTGCAGGTGATCACTTATTTTCCTGCATTTCCTTTTGTAGACTTTTGGTGTCTGATAGAAGTAGTTGTTGTGTAGACCACCACGATGAAGCTTCGTCAAACACCACGTTCCTTGATGTATAACACCGCCCGATTGTATGATTGCAGCATTTCCACCATTTTCTTTGACTGTCGTATCCCACAAAGATGCAACGAATAGCCTTCTTATCGAACTTACTTCTTAGGTGATTAGGCACGAACACATAGCACACACATCCGAATACTCGGAAGTGACTCACTGTAGGCTTGGTATGCCATAACTTCTGGAACGGTGAAAAGAAATCTAGTTTTGCTTGTGGTAGCCTGTTGATAACATGGGCTGCAGTCTTCATACACTCGGCCCAAAAATTACTCGATACATTCTTCGCATGCAGCATACTTCGACAAATCTCTGCCAAATGTCGGTTCTTCCTTTCAGCTATGCCATTTTGTTGAGGGGTGCCTGGAAATGTTAGTTGCCTCCTGATTTTACACTCCTTTAGGAAGTTGGTAAATTCATCCGATGTGTATCTCCACCATTATCGGTACACAGGCATTTGATCTTCTTTCCTACTTTGCATTCCATGTCCTCCTTAAATGCCTTAAATATGTCGACAACTTCTGATTTTTCCTTCAGAAAGTAAACCCACACGTACCTTGAAAAATCATCAATAAAAGTCACTTTGTATCGCATTCCACTGACTGATGGTTGCTTCACCTGGCCGAACACATCTGAGTGAATGAGTTGCAATGGTTCCTTGGCCCTAAACTTCTACTCCTGATAGGGTAGTTGATGAGCTTTTCCGTACTGGCACCTAGCACAAATTGTTCTTCCTCGTACGTCCAGGTGAGGTAGACCCTTCAACATTGACTTGGTTATCATTATCTTCAACTTATGATAGCTTTTAACATGCCCTAGCCTTGCATGCCACAAGTCAGTAGTTTCACTGCGTCGAGTCTTATCCACATATGTTGATTCCGCAGACATCACATAGATAGACTCCAACTTTCTTCCCGACATCATGGGTGTACCCGATGGCTTTAGAGTTCGGTACACCTTAACATCTTTCAGCCCGAACACCACATACTTGCCAGTTGCTGTTAATTTTGATACTAACAATAAGTTTTTCTTCATACCAGGAATGTGATAGGCATTCTGCAATTGAACTTGATTAGAGCTGAAGCGTGGAGTGAATGTAGCCTCCCCAGTGTGAGTAATCGGCAATCTTGTGTTATCGGCAGTTATCACGACCCGATCTCCTTTGTATTCACATAAGCTTGACAACTTCTCCTTGTCTCCAGACATATGGTTGGAGCAGCCTGAGTCAACAATCCAATCCTTACTGTAGTTGACTTACACGTCTTGATCTTCAGCGGCCATGGCTACCTCATCCTTGGAGAAGTCAATTTCTTCATCTGAAAAATCCTCACGAACAGGCTGGGTAGTTGCAAAGGATACTTGGAAGTCTCATTCTTCTTCACTGCTGTCTTGGTGACTGTGAGTGTCACCAAGTTTCCTTCAGTTGTCTTCTTCTTTGACCAGCTGTCTTTTGAATAGTGGCCTCTCTTGCCACAGTTGTAGCAACCGTTCTTTCTCCGATCGTTGTTGTTTCTGTCTTGCTGAGCTCCCCCTTTCTTGTAGCTCCTCTCATGTGACTTCTTGAGCTTGCTATCTTCTTCTTTATCTGATCTTACAAAATTCTTCTTTTTATACCCGCCCTTTATTTTATTGAAGAGCGCATCATCTTCCTTATTTTTCAGAGAGACATTTTCCATTTGCTTAGCCAAACTTTCTTGATTGGCCAACAGACTTTCAAACTCCACAATAGAATGTTGAGTTGGCCAACCACGAATGGCAGTAACAATCCCGGTATATTCAGGTTTTAGACCATGGATTATTATTCTTTTCATCCTATCTTCAGAAACTTTGGAGGCAGAGTCTAACTCTGAAATTTCACGACATAGAATTTTAATTTTTAGAAAATAGTCTCTAATAAACATACCTTTTTGTTTGGAGTTCATCAACTCATTCTCCAAGAACTGTAGGCGCGCATCATTCGTTCTTGAAAACAGGGATGCAAATGTATCACAAACTCCTTTGGGTGTGTCTGCATCTTTTATATACTGAAGCATTTCATTCTCGATCGTCGTCTTGAGCACATAAAGCGTCTTCCCTGCTTTGATCTCCCACTTCTTGAATTCGACAGCATTCTCCTTTGGCGGTGGTGTAGTCTCACTACCACCAACAACCTGCCACAAGTCCTGCCCTTGAAAATAGGACTTTATCCTTGTCTGCTAACTCTTGTATTATGGCGGTTGAGCTTTGTAAGCCCACCAGTTGTGCCAACGAGATCTCCCATCGTGACAAGGTACAACCTCCTTTGTGCTACCGAGTAAGCTTGGTCTTACACCAATCTACTTTACAGTTTCGAACTGTGCACGAACGATCTCCGACCATACAGTGTTTCACCAAATGTGAGAATAGTACCCTATGTATGAATAGGGTGAGCTGGCTCTGATACCAAATTGTTGGGAAATTTGGGAAGAACTAGAACTTAAAAAAGACTAATTTTATTAATCTCTCAAAAGTTTCTTATAACTTCACACCCTTACTATGCTCACAACACTCACTACTACACTTGAGCTTGTTTGTTCCTCGATGTCTACACCTCACAACCTCTCCCCTATTTATAGTAGCTCTAAGGATGTGGGAGGATTCTAGAGAAACAATCTCAACCACACATCTTTGCTTCTCTAGAACTCTCTCAAATGTCTAGAGTATTACAAAGGTGTAGAATTCTCTAGACATTGAACCATCTAGAGAATACTCATTCTTGTTGGATCTTCTAGATAATGGGTTTGGGCTTTAACTTTTGGACTTTAGACTTTAAACATTTGGGCTAGTTAGAAATGATTTTCAACAGTCCTTTATGTTTTGATGGGCATGGAGAACATTTATCAAATTATGGACATTATTCTCTGGACTTTTCTCATGATGTGAGATGGTCTTAACCAGGAATCAGTACCATTCCTTAGAAAAAGCCTTAACGCATAGTGGAATTGAACATATTGTATGGGAAACGCTAGAGATTTTGAATTGTGTCGCGGAACAAGACTTTGTACATTTTTGAAATTATCGTAAATGTGGAATTGACTTCACAGTGCTTGTTCACACTTTCATTTTAAGACAAGGAAATGTGTCCACAATTCTAATGTGTAAAGTGGCAGGCAGAACCTCTTCTCCGGAAATGTTACCCCTCTAGTGATGATGTGGTTATAGAATCGGCTGCAATTGCCTACACCAAAGGTTTTAGCCTTTGTCCCCGAAAATCCAAAAGAACTAAAAAAGCTAACAAAATGTACAATTATTGACTTTGTACATTGTTTAGGCTTGTAATGGTGAATCCTCTCTCCTATGAGAGATTGTTTTTGTATTTGCGTTTACTTCATTAATATAAAGGTTAAGGGGTCCTGACAACCCTGCTTGCTTTTCAAGAAAAAAAAAAGTAGCACGTAGAAATCCATGGGGAACGTATTGTTGGGAGACGTTGAAGATTCTTAGTTGCAAGGTCTAGGAAGGAGAACGACATCCTAGTGTGTGGAAATTATGGAAAAGGCAGAGACTCAACTTCACACAATTAATTCACAGAACCTGTTCCACCTATTCCCAGAAATTGATAAAGTTATCTCTTGCACGACGAAGACCTCTGCAATGCAAAAAGGGGAAATGTTTATTACTACATGACCTTCAAATAGACAATAGATTGTCACAACTCAACAGTGATATTGTTTTGAGAGTTGTTACAATAATGTCAATTTGATGTAGTGGTTGTATCATATCAAAGTGTTAGGGTCATACAAAATCTTTTTATGGGTACGAATGGTTGCTGATTGTTGCTACAAAAATCCTTATCTGAGATGGAAAAATCAAATATAAATGCTCTTGACTTGACTTAACCAGTACTAGTCAAAAAGAAGAGTGGAATTGAGTCACTGTCAAGAAGAACGCGCTATAGGTTACCGCGACACGGAACTCTTTCGTTTCGTAGAAATTTTGAAATGTGAAGGAGACTTAATTTCACCATACTTATTTCCAAAGTAAATCACTTGGTGAAATCAGTACCAGGAAATTAAGTACACAAACAAGACCTTACAATGAGCTTATTATATTGTTCTTGTAAAACAATGTCATTGTAAAATAGGAAATCCAAATCCTTGTAAAGAAGAGTTAGACTGAGTCATTAGTGTTGGAGACGTATCGTATGGGAGATGTTGGAGATTCTGGATTGCAGCGAAGACTACAAAGACTTGGACATTATGGTGAAGCTGGACTTGACCTCATACTTGCTTCCAAATTGACTCACTTCACTGAATCAGCACCACTCATTATTGAAAAGTTTTTGCAATTTCCTGCATTGATAAGTTTGTGTAATTTCCTGCATTGTAACAATCAATGACCATGTAATCATCATAAGGAAGAAGAGGGAAATGTTTGTAATGTATCAGTCCAACCATACCAAATTGTACAGATAACTAAAAATGACATTTTTTTTTATGATGACGAATTTGGATTCATGGATGTGATAATTAAGTTTTGGAAGTCTCAAGTCTTTCACAAGTCGCTCGTCTCAATTCCTTCTTAACTTTATGTATGCTCAATTTATATTTAGAGATTTTCAATTGATCTTTGTGTTTGAGCCTCTCTTTCCTATACTCACACTAAGCAATGATGGGGCACTCAAATTTGAAATCAGTGGGGATGTTTTGGTCGTCTTGCCTTATTCATGTCATTGTGCTTTCCTTAAGCTTTAACTCATTGGCTTTACATTTGGTTCCCATCTCCACTTCGGCTGGTAATGAAACCAATCTACGTGTATTGCCTGCCTTCAGCCCAGTTGGGAAGTTGTACCCAAGCCCCGTCAGGAAGAAGGGAAAGTCTATTGTTCTAGAGTCAGTCATCCCAGCGATCATTGGAAGCTTATTTTCAATTATTTTGGTATTCTTCTCGAGAATGCTCTATCGACGAAGGATACAGAAGAATAAACATTCTTCGTTGTATCTGCCCAGCCATTATCAATATCCGAGAATTTCTTATGCTGAACTCCTTGATGCCACAATTGGCTTCTCGACTGATACTTATATTGGTGCAGGGGCATATGGCACAGTGTACAAAGGATTTCTTGAGCAATTTGAAACAATGGTTGCAGTAAAGGTACTTAAACTTCAAGAACGAGGAGCCTCCAAGAGTTTCTTAGCAGAATGTAACGCTTTGCGAAACGTTCGACATCGAAATCTCGTCAAGATCGTAACGTGCTGCTCAAGTGTGGATTTCCAAGGCAACGACTTCAAAGCACTTGTTTATGAATTTATTCCTAATGGAAGTCTAGAAGAGTGGTTACATCAAAGAACTCAGTGGCATGAGGTCAGAAGCTTTAGTTTCCGACGAAGGTTGAACATAGCTATTGATGTTGCATCTGCACTAGATTATCTTCACCACCGTTGCCAGCCAGCAGTTGTTCATTGTGATATAAAGCCAAGCAACATTCTCCTCAATGATAAAATGACAGCCCATCTGTCGGACTTTGGTTTGGCAAAGGTTTTCTCAGCTACTTCTTATAATTCTTCAGAGAGTCATGCGAGCTCTAGAGCAATAAAAGGTTCAATTGGATACATAGCTCCTGGTAAGAATATCAATTAACCATCACATTGTTTGCCTTTTTCTCGGTCTTTAATTTTCATACCACTAAGGTTGTTATTGAATGTATATCATCTCATTTGATCATAGGCCTATTTTTCTGCACTTATTTTACAAATGACTTGGTCTAGAATGATAAGAAAACTTCAATCCTAATGTGACTTAAAAGCAAAACTAGCTAGGCTTTATTCATGCGTCAGTCCATTTGTTTAAAGAAATTAACTTTCCAAATTCGATTTTTTTGAGTTACTTGCAGAGTATGGAATGGGTGGTCTAGTCTCAATTAAAGGAGATGTCTACAGTTACGGGATACTCTTATTAGAGATGTTTACAGGGAAAAGGCCTACGGATGATATGTTTCAAGATAGAAGAAGCCTTCACAGTCTAGCAAAAATGGCTTTGCCTGAGCAAGTGATGACCATTGTGGATCAGACCATGCTTAGTGGATCCCTCAACATCATCAACCAGAGTGATAGACAAATTAGATTGAAAGATTGTGTTGTTCCTGTGATAACGCTTGGAGTCAAATGTTCAGTTGAATCCCCAATGAAGCGCTTGAATATGGGAGAAGTTTTGAATGAGTTGTATCATATCAAAGAGTATCATCAAAGTGTTAGGGTCCGTCTAGAGTGACTAGTTATGACCGAGTTATATCACTGTGTATGTATCGTTCTGGTCAATCTTTTAATAGACATTTACAACATAAGACTCAAAGCTATAAGAGTTAATATAAAGAAAAAAGAAGGATATTTGCACTTTTCCTCCTATAATATATGCCTTATTCAACTTTGCACTCAATTATCATTTATATTCAGCTTTGACTAGTTATGACTGAGTTATCCCAAGGCTCGACTGATATCGTAATCGTATCTCGAGAAAAATTTAATGGTTGATTTTAAAAAATCTTACTTCTTAAACAACTAATCTCGAGGAAAATCTAACAATCCAAATTAATCGACACATATCTCTAGATAAATATAACGGCCCAAATTTAATTATGTGTGTATCTCAAGGAAATCTGGCATTTCGTGCGCATCTCGATAAAACCTAACCTTTAATGCGGATCTCGAGGAATGTCTGTTGTTTAGATTTATTCGTGCATGCATCTTGAGGAAAATCTGATGTCTGAATAAATTGCCCCCATATAATAAATTACTGGTAATAACTTAACCCCATAAAATAAATTTGAATTTAATTTTTCCCCGTGAAACAGAACAAACATGAGAGATGATGAAGATGACCTGTAACTCAAGCTTAACATCAAAACTTGGCAAGTTTTTCCACTCCAAATATCTAATCAAGAAAATTTTGATTATCTTACTCTTTCTCCTCACTCTAAGAGTTGACTCAAAGCTATAAGAGTTGATAAAAAGAAAAAAATGGATATTTGCACTTTCCCCCCTATAATATATGCCTTATTCAACTTTGCACTCAATTATCATTCATATTGTACTTTCCCTCTAAGACTACCAGTCAACGTACTTTAACCATCTGTTTTCAAAGTAGATTATCAAAATATCCCTGAGAAATAAAAGGTTGAGATTGAATTTTTCGTATCTCAAACATCTCACCTCGAGCAAAATCCTAAGGCCAACTGATATCGTGATCGTACCTTGAGAAAAATCCAACAATTGATTTTTAAAAAAATCTTGCATCTTAAACAATTCATCTCGAGGAAAATATAACGGTCCAAATTTAATCATACACACATCTCTAGGTAAATCTAACGGTCCAAATTTAATTGTATGCATATCTTGAGAAAAATCTAACGATCCAGTGCGTATCTCAAGGGACCTTGATGATTCAGCACGCATCTCAAGGAAAATCTAGCATTTCAATGCATATCTCGATGAAATTTGACATTTCTGTGCGCATCTCTAGGAATATCTGACGATTTAGTGCACATCTCGGGGAATATCAGATATTCATGCATGCATCTCGAGGAAAATCTTATGTCTAAATAAATTACCCCCATACAATAAATTACTGGTAATAACTTAACCCCATAAAATAAATTTGAATTTAATTTTGCCTCGTGAAACAGAAGAAACATGAAAGATGATGAAGATGATTTGCAACTCAAGCTTAATTTCAAAACTTGGCAAGTTTTTCCACTCGAAATATTTAATCAAAAAATTTTGATTATCTTCCTCCCTCCCCTTCTTTCTCTTCTATCTCGCAGTCTCGCCACGACCTCACCCTTCATCCTTCTTCCTCTTCCTCATTCCTCCACTTCCTTCTTTATCTTCCTTCCTCTTCTGTTTCACAATCCTTATAATAAAGATAGGGTCTCATTCCTAATTCCTCCACTTCCTCATTCTTCCTTCTTTTTCCTCCTTCCTCCTCCTTTGTTCTGTTTCAAGGGGTAAAATTAAATTCTAATTTATTCATAACGCCAGATTTTCTTGAGATGTATGCACGAATAAATCTGAATAGTCAAATTTTCTCGAGATGAGCACACAATTAAATTAAGACCATTAGATTTACCTAGAGATGTATGTATGATTAAATTGAACCGTTAGATTTTCCTCGAGATGAATCATTTAAGACGCAATATTTTTTAAAGCAACTGTTGGATTTTTCTCGAGATACGTTTACGATTTCAGTTGGACCATAGGATTTTCCTAGAGATGAGATGTTCGAGATATAAAAGATTCAATCTCAGCCTTTAATTTCCCAGGGGTATATTTTAGTAATCTCCTTTGAAAACTGACGGTCAAGGCAAGTTGACTGCTAGTCTTAGGGGAAAAGTGCAATATGAATGATAATTGGGTGTAAAACTAAATAAGGCATATATTATGCGGGGAAAGTGCAAATAACCTAAAAAATGTCGTTATATAATATAATAAAAATCGCAACGAAACTTAAATTGCGAATAAATAATAACTAAAAGATAAAGCAAGAAATGAAAAAAATAAATCTATAAAAACGAATAAACAAAATAATTTCTTTTTTTCTTCAACCAACCAATTAACAATGAACAACTTACGCCCCTTTATAATTGTTTTGTGATAAGAAACAAATCGTTAAACCTAATAGTAAACCAATGACCTAACTATTATGGGTTGTTGCTAAATTGACCTAATTACATTAGTACAAGAACTAATACTGCTAAAGTACTAATATTGCTAAAAAGAAGCCACTTACATGAACCTCCCCGGGTTAAGAAGCTTGTCCCCGAGCTTGAAGCCGAAGAAGTTCGATGAACATAAACAACCACTGAGAGAATAGAAGGCGTAGTGCACGAGCAGAAATTGATCTTAAACTTTTTCTTTGTTGTTGCTCTGATCACAAATAAGTAAGTCCAAATTGAGCCACCAAATACAAAGTCCAAGAAGAGTCTCGACACAAAGGAAATCCATTTCAAATTTTCAAAATATGTGTGCCTAAATTTCTATAAACTAACTTCAAAATTGTTCCAAATTGGATTCAAAAATGTGTCTAGCAGTGGCATGGGTGTTGTCTAGTGGAGGGGAACAACCTAATCATAAAAAGGACTTTAACCAGTAGCTTGTGTGGTGCATATAGTCTAATCTTCAGTGCAAATAGCGTCACAAGCAAACACGTGTGGCGGTACTGACAGGTTGATGGGGTGTAAAATATAGAAGAGACCAGGGATTGAATTTAAAAATTAGGGGCAGAGATTGAAATGGAAATTGAAGCAGGGACTGGTGTGAAAATATGTTCATTTCTTCTTCACAAGCTGAAACACACTGAGAACAGGGGAAATTGGGGATGTGATCAGATGTGCGATCGAGGAATAGGGGAAGGATTGGTGGTTGATGGAAAAGAAAAGGGGAGATGAGAAGAGAAGAGAGGGAGAGAAGAAGAAGAGAGAAGTTAGTTTTTTCTTTTTCTTTTTATAGGTGGTGTCCTTCAGTAGTGGTGGTGTCCTTCATAAAGTAGTCTGATGGTGGTGTCCATCAGGAAAAATGGTGGTGTTATTTAGCAACAACCAAAATAAAACAACATAATTTACGTCATTTTCGTAAAAACATGTGCAAAACACATGCAAAGTAAGTTGGTCTTTTTGAAAAAAATAACTGCAGTTTGTTAGTTAACGTAGTTGAACACACAGTCATGGGTGTTAGACTGTGATACAAAAATTAATGAAGCCAAATATGAATAGTCATAAACTAATGGGGGTCAAATGGGAAATAATCCTATTATAAATGGAAATTCAGTCACCTTCTAAAAATCAATCATAAGTTTACTTCCAGATTTTTATTTTATTTTATTTTTCGTTCAAATTACCCAGCTAGAGTCGATCACTTGTTTAACGGACATGAAACAATTTTGAAGAAATATCAAATTGCGTTACAAGATTGCATATTTCGTTTGTTTCAATTTAAGTGAAATTTGAAAAGATAAATAACAATACCACATTAATATGTCTAAAAATATGAGTATATTCATCTTTTTACATAGTTTTTAGTCATGGTTTAGGTTTGTGGCTTTTAATAGTTTAACATTACAAAAAGTATGTCTTTTGAAACATTTTCAATCTTAGGGTCCTATGTGGTCTATATAAAAAGTAAGTCTTGTAAGTCATTTTCCCATTCCATCCTTGAGACTTAATCAGTACCACTCATAAGCAAAATCCTCGAAGAGGAGCAACTTTGAATCAATATCAGGGCAGTAGGACGTATTGTCTGGGAGACATTAGAGATTTTAGAGTGAGGAACAAGAGAGTACTGTGGAACTATGGAAAACTAAATTTGTTTCACCCATACTTCCAAGCTGAACCACTTAATTGAACCTCTACCACTCATTCATGTATCTCTTTCATGATGAAGATGTTAGAGTATGTAGGGTTTGCACTAAACATAGTCAAGCCCAAGTCTAAGATTGATTTACCTATAATCAGTCCAAATACATTATTGTATCTGAAGCCAAGAATTAGTCTACATACAAGATATGTAGTATCCAATCATATCCTAGCATAATATTTGCTAGGATATTCTTCTATTCTAGGTTAATCTTATTTGATATTATTTGCAGTTGTTTCTAAATGTATTTCTAGTTTAGGTTATATAAACACATATTGGATCTCTTGTAAGGCATCTAATCAATAAAGTTCTACTTGCAATCAACTTAATAGAAGACCTCTACAAATGTTTTACAAAAATGCTAGGAAACAAGGTTTTTGCAACCATATTTTGTAACCAATGTGACATGGCGTGATCTCGAAAGGATGATAAAATCCCTAAATAGTTTATGTGTATCTCAAGTTTGTAAAAAATTCCTTTCATATCATCCTAGTTGCAAAACCTAATTTCCTAACCTCACTCAAAGTTTTATAGTTAGTTGTAAGACAGGGAAATATTAATATTGTACCTGACCCAAAACACCAAATTCCACAAGTAATTAAGATGACATTATAATCACAAGTTCACAACCATGACCATAGACCACATGTAAACCACCCAATCTAGCTTTTTCTCAGATGGCTGTCACCTTGAATTGGCGTTGATGTATACTCATGGGTGTGTTATAGTAATCATCTCAATTTTACAATCACAATGATGTTAAATAAAACGCTATAGATGGTGCAATATTTGGGTCTTACATGGTAGATATCCAAGGCAAATGCATGAGAATGTACATCCATTTCAACATCCTCTACTAAAATCTTCAAATCTCCATATATAAATCTTAGGCAACGACTACCTCGCACCACTATTTCTCATCTCTCACACCATTATACTCTCTCACATCACTTACTTTCTTTTTCACATCACCATACTTTCTCACACCACCTATATAAACAAAAATCATTCATTTTTCCCCCTCGTCATTCAAATCGATAATGGTTTGTCCCTCCCTCATTCAAAATCTCTTGCAAATCTATTCTAAATCTCTCCCCACACTCAAATCTCTTACAAATCTCCTCCCTCTCCCTCTAAAACTCTCAAAATCCCCTTAAATTTGAAACCCTTAAATCCAAACTCAATAGATATGCATAACTTAACTTAACAAACAAGCTCAAACTCAAAACGAAAAAATGAAACACATGGTAACTTTCGAAACAATTTAAACCATCAATTGAGACTGATTCTCAAGCTCATCAAAACATGGAAGTTGTAGTACTCTGATTTATCTAATAAACACAACTTAAATCACTTGAAAATGTTTTGAAATTAGAAAGTTATGGTCATTTTACTAGCAAATCTGTCCGAAAAATGAAAATGGAATAGTGTTATTGACTTTCGGCCAACTTATGTGCTCAATCAAGACCGATTCTCAAGTTGATCACAACACAAAATTTGTAGTACTCTCAGTTATCTAATAAACACAACTTGAATCACTTGAAAATATTTTGAAATAAGCAAGTTATGATCATTTTACTAAAGTCGCGCAAAACATGAAAAACAAAATTATGTTCGCAGACCAAAATAAACGTAGCTGGTTTGAACCAAGACTCGTAAACTAAACACAAAAATGTCTCAAACTTATACCATAAATCATTGCTGTGACACGTTTTTTCCATCAGAAACTACAAGCCACTCGTACCTGTATCAAATTCTATATCCTCATTGATGCACAACATGCGGTTGGCGTGCGTCAACAAAATTATCTCGAGGTTGAAAGGCTTAATGAACTAACCCAAAATGCATCCCATCACTAGGAGTGCGTAGATCCAAAATCATGAATCATTCTTCATTCACAACGGAAGAAACCAATGATATGGGCCACCAGGTTCAAGTTCTTCCCTCGTCGGAACCATTTAAGGAGTCTACAACCATGCTAAATGTCAGAAAGGAACTTGTTATTAGGTGACGCCATTCAATGATGGAGGACTCAGGACGTGAGAGACTGAAGAATTATCGGGTTGAAGTAGCAGGGCAAGTTTGGATACCTGATAAATGGGGTGTCACGAGGAGCTTCTCAAGGGTTGGATTGACTGTGCAAAGTTTGCCTACCAGTTTGATGCCTACTTTGTTGGCGCGTCGAGCGCGCACCTGGGTTTTCAACTTAAACACCCGCTGTCTTAGACCTATTATCCGGGTCACGGGTATGGAATTTTTATCTTAAAAGGCTTCATTGCTATTAGGGAGTGGATCATTTTCTTATAAACCTTAGTGACGACTCGTCCTCACTTGATGTAGGACTATTCAGGCGAACTCCATCCCAACATACATTTCTCCTTCTGAACTAATGTCAGCTTGTGCCGCATTAATTGAGGAGGGACGACGAGCAAAATCAAGCGGATTGAAAATTTAGAATAGATGTTGAGATAGATAATAGATTATATATATATACATAATTTTTTTAGTTATGTCTTGTGGGTGTTTTTACCCAAAGATGTGTTCAAGTGGTGTTGATGAATTTAAAACTAGGCTGTTTAGAGGCAATACTATTAACTCTAATGAACCAGGTAAAATAATTGTTTTGACTAAAATAATTTATTGTACTTTATTTTTGCCATTTTTGTAACTCACAAATCTTAACCCGCCTAAAATGTGAATAAACAGGATTTTATGAAGAAAAAAAAATGTGAGTTGCATCAAAAGTTTGAAAATTAATACCATCTTGATTCATCATTAAAACTCTTTTAATTACTCTAGTTAAGAACCGTAGCAATGTGAAGTATGCTTGAAAGGGCCTAAAAATTCTTTGATTTTTGTCCGGAGATTGCTTGTAATTCTCGAATTTCTTTACCTTTAACTGAAAAAAATATAAATATTGTAATGTTGTTGCCAACTCACAAAAATATGTCAAAGCTTTTGCTTCTATTGAAAAGCTTTTCTTGTTAACAAATTAACTTATAGCTTTTTGAGATTTTCTCAAATTTCTTCACTACTTCAGTGGAGTTTTGCTAGGGAATCAGGTTGTGCGCAACTACGGTGATGTGGCATATTACACGAGAAGGCTTATACGTATATCAAGGATTTTATGGTCCTCTCAGATCATGACACACCACTCTGTTTGCAAAAACCAGATTTTCAAGTATTTTCTATTTTATATTAATACATTTCTTGTTAACAAATTTAATACATCATCAATAGAGAAACTTTCTATTTCGTTTATGTTAGGGGTGGGCATCTCATCCCACGATCCCGATCCCGTCCCGATCTCGTCCCGTCCCGATTTTTTCGGATCTTAATGGGATTGAATAATTTCAACCCGATCCCGTCCCGTCCCGATTTAGAATGGGATGAAGATTTTCAATCCCGCCAATCTCGTTCCGTCCCGAGCTAATTTTTTAATATTTATTATTAATATTTTATTTATTTTTATTCATATAAACTTACAGATGACTGACAGAAACTCATGGTTTTTGCAGTGGTAACAGAAATGCTACTTCAAGAAATAAATATTCATTAAGCAAGAGAAAGATAGCAGACTGTTTCTTGGATTTCCAATAAAAGTGGCTCCAATTATTTAACTTCCAAATATTGATAATACCCAGGTGAAGATGAAAAATAACAATTAATTGAGTAATATGTATTCAGAAGGGAACATTCAGGGGCGGAGCCAAGAATTTGAGATGCCCGGGGCTGTAAAAATAATTGTTTTTAATTACGATATATGTATTGATGATAAACCATTATGAATATGTTAGAGCATCACCAATAGGTCTATATTTCTTCCCCAACAAAAGATGAAATGTCATTTTGTCAAGGAACCATGAATTTTGTTTCCCACAGTAATGAAATTGTAAAATCAGTTAGGAGGCCATCACAGCGACACAATACTCTTAGTGGGTCCCATTTGTCATGTCATTTTCTAAAAGTCAGTCCACTCGACTACATTGTTAGGGGATTTAGTGGCTACCCTTATATTTGCATGCCACATCTATATCTAATTTATAAGAAAGTTATTTTTCACACTCTTATATGATGATAATCTTTGCAGCAGTCACAGGCAGCACGCTGATCTCATCTCGACCCGAACCCGTTTGGGATGGGACGAAGTCGGGATGGGGTTTTTTTCATCCCGTCTCGTCCCGATCCCGTATGAACGGGATGGGATAGGGATGGGTATATCTCGTCCCATCCCGTCCCGTGCCCACCCCTAGTTTATGTTGATGATGTAATAAGTGAACGAATGAGCGTTAATTATAAGATTAATTTTCTACAGACACAGTTGTATGCTCCATATTGAATCAATGAAAAGAGAACAACAAGAACAAAACGGAAGCGTACCTTGATTCATGATAGCGCTTCAAGAAAGTGATGAGTTTTGATCTTTCAGTTGATAACGTATGTTTTTCTGTATATCTCTCTATAGAAGGAAATTTCAGAAGAAACAAAACACACGCTCAGCTTGGGACCATAACCTAGAAGTTATAACTGATGAGTTATCAGTTATTCTAACTTACCAATTTCTAATTTGGTCCCACAACAAATTAGAAATTGCTTAAGTGTATCTACACATTAAGCTCGTGACATTTAATACCTTAGTCCAATTAACCATATTAGATCACAATTTATTTGGGGTATACTTTAAGATAGCAATACACATTAAACATATATGTATGCCCACACATGTTGGATTTTTCCAACAATCTCCCACTTGGGCCACATATGTTACCTTAAAAAATGTGTATAACTTAATGAGCTCAGGTATTTCCAAACAATCTCGTCCATTGACTATACAAGTATAGGATTAAAGGAACTTTCGTCACATTTAGCGCAACTAAATCTATCAATAGTCACGTATACCCATACAATTAAATGACATAGATCAATCATGGATATGTAGTATGGAAATTACATGTACCGTGATCTAAACATGCCTATTCCAATTGGTCCTACTTTAAACTTTATTGAGATCGAACTTTAACACAATAAATCAGAGTGTGAATAAACTGAATACTTTATTTCTCAGAAAATACCCAAATACACAAAAATTGTCCAAAATCCAATATAGAGCAATCAAATATACAAACTCTCACTAAACCAAAATATCCTCAAATGATATAACACACATATGAGTAGTGTGCTTATGAAAGACCTTGGGTGGTAATCCCTTAGTAAGCGGATCCGCAATCATGGAGTTTGTCCCAATGTGTTCTATGGAAATCTGTTTATTTTGTACTCTCTCTTTCACAACTAGGAACTTTATGTCAATATAATTTGACCTAGATGCTCTCTGTAGTTGTTGACATATAGAACTGCTGAGTTATTGTCACAATATAACTTTAGTAGTCTTTCAATACTACTCAGAATGCGCTGCTCGGTGACAAAATTTCACAACCATGATCCATGATTGGATGCCTCAAAACATGCTGCATAACCAATAAAGTAGCTGCTTACTGTCTTGGAGTCCAATTTGTTTTCATTTGGCCTATAAGGCCTAACCTCAGATGGACATCCCCAAATGTGAAAGTGCTTTAAACTAGACTTTCGGCCTGTCCAAAGTTCATAAGGAGTTTTGGCAGCTGCTTTAGTTGGTACTCTATTTAGGATATAAGCTGATGTCTTTATTGCTTCTCCCTAGAATGATTCTGGTAAGGTATAATGACTAATCATACTCCTTACCATATCCTTAAGAGTTTTGTTTCGTCTTTCAACGACACCATTCATGCTAGGTGAACCTGACATGGTGTACTGTGGGACAATTCCATATTTCTCTAGGAATTTAGCAAATGGTCCTGGACATTGTTCCCCTGAACCGTCATATCTACCGTAGTACTCTCCACCACGATCAGATCTAACGCACTTAATTTTCTTACTGAGTTGATTTTCAACTTCAGTTTTGAAAAACTTGAATACATCCAGTGACTCTAATTTCTCATGAATGAGATAAAGGTACCCATAACGTGAGTAGTCGTCTATGAATGATATAAAGTATCGTTGAACATTCCAAGAAGTCGTAGGGAATGGTTTATAGTTATCCGTATGTATCAATTCAAAAACGTCTGAAGATCTATTAGCACCTAATCTCTTTCGTTTGGTCTGTTTCCCCTTGATGCACTCAACACAGATATCTTAGTTTGAAAAATCAAGTGAATCCAAAATGCCTTCTGACACAAGTCGTTCAATTCTAGATTTGGATATATGACCTAAACGCTTGTGCAATAATTTTGCTGAATTTTCTTTGTTTAGCTTGCGTTTAGTACCCGTGAATTCACATGCAAGGTTTCATTATATGATGCAATAGTATCAAGCAAATATATGTTATCAAATATACTTAATGAACCAGTACCAATAATATTTGAATTCAATGAAAGACTAAACTGATTGTTTCCAAATGAACAATTATAACCAGCTTTGTCCAATAAAGAAACAGAAACCAAATTCCGTCAAAAGGACGGTACAACAAAAGTGTCTTTCAAATCCAAATAAAAACCAGTTCTCAACAATAACCTAAATTGCCCTATTGCCTCAACATCCACCGATTTTCCATCGCCCACAAAAATGTATTTTTCAACATCATTTGGCTTTCGGTAGCTCAGGCAACCCTACATAGAGACACTTATGTGAGTGGTAGCACCAGAATCTAACCATCAAGTGCTTCTAGATACTGAAGCTAAATTAACCTCAGAACAGACCAAAGTAAAGAATGTACCTTTCTTGGCACGCCAAGCATGATACTGACTACATTCTTTCTTTTGACAGTTATAACTGACTGAAATGTGTAGGAAGAGATATCAATACTAAATGCACGAGCAAGTCGTCAGACAACTCGAACTTTAGTGCCTTAAGTTTGGAAGCAATGTGAGACATCTCCATGATGTACTCTCTTATGTTTATCTTGCCTTTGTACTTCATTGAAATCAAGCTAGCTAAAAGCGTGCTTGTTTCAGCCTTATCATTTTTTGCAAAACGTTTTTCAATTTCAGCAAGGAAATCACTGGCCTTAGTTACCCCTTCAGATATTGCGCCTCTAAAGGCTTCCGGAATGTCGCGCTTAATGATCATTAGACTCATGCGATTAGAGCGTTCCCACTTCTCAAAGTTCCTCATTTCTTTAGAAAAACTTTCAGCCGTGAGAGTAGCGGGTTGCTCTATCCTTAGTGCAAGGTCTAGATCCATGCGGCCAAGAACGATTAAGACGTTCTCTTTCCAATCCTTGAAGTTTGTCCCATTAAGCATGGGAATATTGTTTGCATGAGCAGATATTGAAGTAGCAGACATAATAGTTGTATAGAGAATTAACCTAATGAGCATGCATGTTCACATCATAATCTAAATAAACAATCTTTAAATTCAAATAATTATGGAATACATCTCAAGATACCTAGCACAACATTAATATCAAGTCTTTGGACAGTAATATTAACTTGTAAGTGGTATTCTTGGTGTGGTGATCAAATGTTGACAATAACTCCTGTCAAACAATAAGTTTATCTTTGGATCGACTTATTATTCACATGAAAACCTTATCATTGTCACATATTTATCACTACAGGTGTGTATGCAATTCGGCCAAATATTATCCTTCCTTTGGGCCGGCTAATATCTGCATGAACTCACAAAAACAAACATCTTAACATTCTCAACAAACTAATCTACATAAGGGTTCAATTAGTTCAATCAAATGTTAGACAAACTAAATAAGTCATTAGATGCATCCTAAAAAACATTTAAATTTAAAAAATTTCAAATAAATTACCTTGAGAAAAATAATAAATAAATAACGGACCCAAGTAATGTACCTGATTTACTTGATTTAAGGTCCATTATTTAATTTTCTGGATTTTTTATTATTATTATCATGGTGGCTCAGACAGATTCTGCTGAGTGCAATTAGCCAAAACAGGATGGACCGGTTCTCTGAACTGGAACAGAGTGACCCAGCAGGATCTGACCATGTCCCAGCAACCCATCAAACCCAGACCCAACAACCCAAATACCTTTCAATTAAGTTGTGGCCCATAAGAATGGGTCTAGTATAGTTATAAATAGGGGTGGGCATTTAGGACCGAAAACCCGGACCGAACCGACAACCGGACCGATCGGGTCGGTTCGGATTGGTTTTAATTAATTATAAAATTTTCGGTTATAAAAGCCCGGCCCGGCCCGAAGTTTCTGGTCCGGGCCTCGGTTTTCATTTTTGAAGCCCGTCGGGTAACCGACCCGGCCCAGTGTAAATAATTAACCTAAAATACTTTTTAAATAGGTTAAATTAAATAATCTCCCTCTCACAGCGCACAGACGCAGACCTGTCACTCTCCATCTCAGCGCTCTCCCTTCACTCTCCATCTCAGAGCTCAGTGCTCTCCCTGTTGAAACAGGGAAGAACTTTCGCGAGGCGCAACACTCCCTGCATCGACCTCTCACTCTCCCTCTCCATCTCCATCTCAGTGCTCTCCCTGCATCGACCTCTCACTCTCCCTCTCCATCTCCATCTCTCCCTACATCGACCTCTCACTCTCCCTCTCCATCTCCATCTCCATCATAGCGCCTCTCCCTCTCACAGACGCATCGACCTCTCACAGCGCTCTCCCTCTAAGCATCGACCGCCGCCTCCCTCTCCTCTCCGAAGCATCGACCGCTCACAGCGCTCTCCCTTTAAGCATCGACCGCCGCCTCCCTCTCCTCTCCGAAGCATCGACCGCCTCCCTCTCCCTACAGAGAAGGCGAAGCATCCACAGCGAATTCACGAGATCGACAGCCTCCCTCTCCCCTCCCTTCTTCTCCTTTCCCTAGATCTGATTTCAGATCTGATCTTAGATCTGATCTCAGATCTCAGATCTCAGATCTCAGATCTCAGATCTTGATCAGATCAGATCTCAGATCAGATCTTGATCTCAGATCTCAGATCAGATCTTGATGATATCGAAGTCGAAGTATTTTTTGTTGTATGGTCGAAGTATTTTTTGTTGATCTTGTATGGTTTTTTTTTTAATTTTTCGATATACTTTTGTAATGATGAATGAAGATCTTGTATGTTTTTTTTTTTTTTTAATTTTTCGATATAATTTTTGTACTGATGAATGAAGTTTTTTTTTTTTTTATTATTGTACGAAGTAATTTTTTGCACTGAGACCGAAACCGGCCCGTAAATCGGTTAACCGGCACTTCGGTTAATCGGTCAACTCGGTCCGGTTTCGGTTCTGATAAACACGGGCCCGAATGTTTCGGGCCAGTTTTCGGTTTTTAGTTTTTAGGCCGGTTACCCGTACTTGCCCAGCCCTAGTTATAAATAATTAACCAATCTGAAAGCCCAAGACCCGACCCAATGACCCTTCTCTCTTACCCATCTTTCTTACCCAATTTCTGCAAACAAAAAAAAAAAACAGGGAATAGGGAAGGATGAATCACGGATTGCTCACCCAATTATTGTTGGGTTAGCCAAAAATATATGGCTTGATCAATTTCTGATATTTGATATTCCGTTTTTAATCATTTTATGTGAGAAAAAAAATCTTTTAAAAAAACTTGATTTTATGCCATGACTTTTTACTATCGTCCAACCGTTACCGAGGCTTTTACCTCGGTTCAATACATAATGACTGAAGCTAACTTTGGTTGGTTAATCTGATCAGTTCATCGATGGTCAGCAAGTATGATGGTCCTAATGATGATCCTGCACGTATTTCGTGTCTATCTCACCGGTGGGTTTAAAAAACCCCGCGAATTGACTTGGGTTACAGGTGTGGTTCTGGCTGTATTGACCGCATCTTTTGGTGTAACTGGTTATTCCTTACCTCGGGACCAAATTGGTTATTGGGCAGTCAAAATCGTGACAGGCGTACCCGACGCTATTCCTGTAATCGGATCGCCCCTGGTCGAGTTATTACTTGGAAGTGCTAGTGTGGGTCAATCTACTTTGACTCGTTTCCTAAATTTCATAATCTCTCAAAGAATCAATCATGGAGTAGGCTCTGATACCACCTATAACATTAATTTTCTACAGACATATTGAATCAATGAGAAGATAATAACAAGAACAAAACGGAAGTGTACCTTGATCCATGATAGTACTTCAAGAAATGGACGAGTCTTGATCTTTCAGGTTATAACGTATGTTTTTCTGTATATCTCTCTGTATAAGGGAATTTCAGAAGAAACAAAATACACGCTCAACTGGGGACCATAACCTAGAAGTTATAACTGACTGGTTATCAGTTATTCCAACTTACCAATTTATAATTTGGTCCCTCATCAAATTAGAAATTGCTTAAATGTATCTACACATTAAGCCCATGACATTTAATACCTTAGCCCAATTAACCATATTAGATCACAATTTATTTGGGCTATACTTTAAGATAACAATACACATTAAACACATATATGTGCCCACACATGTTGAATTTTTCCAACATTAATATCTAGTTCATATTTTTTTTATTAATATAAAAGTTTGGGATCCTTCAAACTCCTGCTCACTTTCAAAAAAAAAATTTTAATTTCACAACCAAGACCATAAACCACATGTAAACCACCCAATCTTGTTATTTCTTAGATGGTTCTCACCTTGAATTGGCCTTGACGTATAGCCATGGGTGTTGTTATAGTAATCATCTCAATTTTACAATCACAATGATGTTAATTATATAAAAAGCTATAGATGGTGTTGCATGCATGTACAGCCTTCCAAGTAACTTTCCTTTACTAGTAGTATATATAGTGTGAATATGTGATTGAATATAGTGGCGTGGGGTATATATAGTGTGAATATGTGAGGTATCATGGCGGGGCATTATGCAGATTACGAGCTATCACAAGCCAGAATAACCAAAAGGTAACACATATTTTGATCTAAATCATGGACAAATAATGAAGAGACAGATATAAATAACCCAATATCGATCTATTAGCCTCGGCATCAACTGCAATGCATGTGCAACAAAATATACACGCTCTTGACTTGACTTAACCAGTACTTGTCAAGAAGAATGGAATTGAGTCACTGTCGAGAAAAACGTGCTGTAGGTTACAGCGACGTGGAACTCTTTGTTTCGTGGAAAATTTTGAAATGTCAAGACTTGAACGAATTAAGGCCTTACAATTAGCTTGTTATCTTGTTCTTGTAAAACAAATTCATTGTAAAACAGGAAATCCAAATCCTTGTAAAGAATAGTTAGATTGAGTCATTAGTGTCGGAGACGTATTGTATGGGAGATGTTGGAGATTCTGCATTGTAGCGAAGAAACCACATGTAAACCACCCAATCTAGTTTTTTTTTTCTTAATTAGATGGTTTTCACCTTGAATTGACCTTGATATATACTTTTTTTTTTTTTTTTTTTTTTGAAAAGTAAGCGCGGGGTGTAAATGGGCTCCCCAGACCACAGAAAAAAAAAACCATTACAAGTTACATTCGAAGGAACGTTCACTCGTTACATCATCCATAGGACAAAAAACTAGCTTCAAAGCTTCAACAAAGAACCTAAATGGAACTAGAATCACCGTCTCCAAGATGGGGAGTAACCCTGCAAAATGTTCTGCTACTAAAGTAGTTGCATGATAGACCTGCCGTAACTTTTCTTCCTCATAAGTAACAATCAATCCTTTAATCACTCTCATGACGTGATTTATACCTATTGTTGGCCCCAGGATGTATGAGAAGTCGTCGTAAGGATACGAACCACAATGAATCGTGATATAAAAACCATTGAATGCTAGCACTAATCTAGCATCCATACAAGGTTCTAATATACATTTGCATTCTACTTGTATTTGCATCATCAGTTACCTGAATTTAGGATTTGACTTCTTGCTTCGAGAGGACCTTCGAGGATATGTCGTGGGAGACTGTCTTGTGGGAAACTGACGTTCTACTTTACTAGTGTTTTGCCCCACCTGTGGTGCTGCCGCTGCAAGGGAAGCTTGAATTTCAGCGACCGAGGCATCCATGCCTAATTTTGCTTTTGCTGTTTGTACAGCATTAACTTTTTGGAGAGTTATGCAATCCATGATCGATGTGGGTTCTTCCTCCAGTCCTCCTATATCATCGGTTGCGCGAAGCATCTCCACTGCCTGCATTGGGTTGTCCTTTGAGTTAGCTATGGGGGTAGACAGACCTGGCTCTGCTGCTACTTCAGCGTCTGAATCCGCAGCCTGAATCGCCGTTTCAATCCCATTGGGTGAGTAACCTGCATCCCTACAGTCATCCCTGAATTGTTTTAACATTTGCTCCGGAGCAACAGCAACCAAACTTTGCTGCTCTTTGAGTAGTTGCTCTTGTGGCATACTGGTAGAGGAGTCCCTAGCTTTGAATGTGTGTTTGCCAACGGCTGTAGTCCAACCTTCCTCTCCGGATGCTTGAGGAGAATCCTTGCCAGTGTCACCTTGCTGAACTGGTTTCCACACCTTAGTGCTTGTCTTGGTTGCTGTCTGTTGCGATGGGCATCTAGCACTCGAGTGACCAAACCCCTTACATTGCCCACATAGAGTAGGTTTCCATGAGTATTCGACCTCAATAGCTATTGTTTTTCCATCATCAATGACAACTGGGATGGAGCTAGGGAATTGACAATTAGGATTGATTTCGATGCAGACCCTGGCAAAGGAAAGTCGTGATCTGGTGTCGGTAGCCTTGTCTAGCATTAGGGGGGTACCAATTGCGCTCGCAATTGCTTGGAGCCCTTCTTTGCTCCATAGGAATAGAGGCACCTTCTTGAAGTTTACCCAAATGGGCACAGAGTTAAGTACCTCAACGTCCTCTTCAATATAAGGTTTCCATGGTCTTAGAAGAAACAAGCGACTTGCTATATGAACAGGCCCAATATCAAGCACCTTCCGCCTGTCGTCCTCATTGATAAATTTGAACACAAAAGCACGATCGCCATATACTGACATTTCAAACTTAGTTTGCAATCCCCAAATGCGTTGAAGGCAATCATAGACGTATCTATAAGCTAGTCGTTTACCTACAAAGTTGCCAATGAGGTATTGCTCACATTCATTCATTCGTTCTTTATGGTCAGAAAGCTTGATATGAACTACTGGTTTACCTTCTGTAATGGATGGCGGTATAAACTGGAGGTTTGATGGACCATTGTCATTCCTTTTAGCAAAAAGGGACGTCCAACTCAGGGTGGGTCTCTCTGTTTTGTCATTAGCAGTCATAGTGGTTGTTGTTGCAACTTGAACCACCAAAGGAGCGATGTTCTGCTCGCTAATGTAAGCCTGTGTTGGGCTGCACGAAGGTGCTTGAAGTGATCTTTCCCCCTCTGACCTTCTTGAATCTCTCCATGAGGGAGTGGGGAGGGAGTCGTTTGAGCCGAGTTCATTGAATCAGTCCATGAACAAGAAGATCTCGGACAGAATCGGAGCTCGATTCGCTGCAATCCCTAGAACGTGTCCTGAAGGAGATGTTGCCTGAAGCAACACAGAGTTGGATCTGGCAGATCTGAAGCAGAACCCCTCCTCTCGCAGATCTGAAGCAACACAATGATGTTGTTATAGTATGGGTGTTGTTATAGTAACTTATGGGTGTTGTTATAGTAATCATCTCAATTTTACAATCACAATGATGTTAATCATATAGAAAGCTATAGATGGTGTTGCATGCATGGACAGCCTTCCAAGTAACTTTACTAGTAGTATATATAGTGTGAATATGTGATTGAATATAATGGCGTGGGCTTGTTTGTGAGGGAGGTATCATGGCGGGGCATTATGCAGGTTTCCATAAGCTTTCACTGCATGCTCAATGTTCAAAAGAAACTATTCTTCAAACATGTTGGACGTGTTGCATGTGTTCCAAAGGGGGATCAAACCCGTGATCTACATTGCTTCAATGCTATTGCAAAGTCGTGATGTAAAGCAATAAGCGCGTACAATATTTGGGCCCTTACAAGGTAGAGAATATTCTAAGGCAAATGCATGAGAATCTACAGCCATTTTCCTTCACTAGCTTTACAATATTTGGGTCGACTTCTACATGAGCATTTCAACATCCTTTACTTAATCTCCATATATAAATCTTATCCGTGTGTTTTAAGTTTCTCTTCATCGCATACATATGCGCTTTTACTACGTACATTGACTTCAAAATATCAAAAACAAGCCAGAATCACCAAAAGGTAACATATATTTTGATCTAAATCATGGACAAATAATGAAGAGACAGATAAATAACCCATATCTATTTCACAGGAGAGCGATTAACAACGAGCACCTGTATATGCTCTGTGGCTTCTTGTCATCTATTAGCATTGGCATCAACTGCAATGCATGTGCAGCAAAATATACACGCTCTTGACTTGACTTAACCAGTACTTGTCAAGAAGAGTAGAATTGAGTCACTGTCGAGAAGAACTTGCTGTAGGTTACAGTGCCGTGGAACTCTTTGTTTCGTGGAAAATTTTGAAATGTGAAGACTTGAACGAAGGCCTTACAATGAGCTTATTATATTGTTCTTGTAAAACAAATTCATTGTAAAACAGGAAATCCAAAATCTTATTAGATTGAGTCATTAGTGTCGAAGACGTATTGTATGGGAGATGTTGGAGATTCCGGATTGTAGTGAAGCCTACAAAGTCTCTGGAGATAATGGTGAAGCTCGACTTAACCTCATACTCATTTCCAAGTCTTCCACAAGTTGCTTCCTGACTCATTCCTCCTTATCTATATCTATGCTCAATTTCAATTGATCTCTGTGTTTGAGCCTCTCTTCCCTATACTTACAAAAAACAATGATGGAGCACTCAGATTTGAAATCAGTAGGGATGTTTTGGTGGTCTTGCCTTGTTCATGCAGCCGTGCTTCTCTTAAGCTTTAACTCATTGGCCTTGCATTCTGTCCCCATCTCCACTTCCGCTGGTAATGAAACCGATCGACTTGCATTGCTCGCCTTCAAAGACCAAATATCGAATGATCCCTTGGGAGCACTGAGTAATTGGAACCACTCATTCAACTACTGTGACTGGTTTGGAGTCACATGTCTAAGCAAAAGGGTCACAGCCCTAGATTTGTTGGGCCAAAATCTTGAAGGTACACTCTCTCCTGAAATAGGGAAACTCTCCTTTCTTGAAAGAATCGACATCAGGGATAACAATTTTAGCGGAGACATTCCAACATCACTATCCAATGCATCCAGACTTGAAACTATAATTTTTGATCTTAATCAATTCACGGGGTCGGTGCCAAGGGATTTAGGTAAGCTTCGAGATCTTTACAGGATATCATTTTTTTCAAATCAATTAGGAACAAATTTAGGAGATGACTTCAATTTCATCAATTCTTTAACCAACTGCACCAATCTTGAATGGTTGATTGTCACCGACAATCATCTCAAAGGACCATTACCAAACTCTATAACCAATCTCTCCACCCAACTCATAGAACTATCTATAGCAGGAAATCAAATATATGGAAGCATTCCTACTGGCATTGGGAAGCTTAAAAGCTTAAAGTTTGTTGACGCGAGTAAAAATAGAATCTCGGGATCAATTCCAACTTCCCTTGGTAATTTAACTCAACTTAATTTGCTTGATTTATCAATGAATGAGTTACACGGACCCATACCTCCAAGTCTGGAAAACTGTGAACATCTGAACAAATTGAATCTTTCCAACAATAAACTGAATGGTACCATACCCAAACTACAAGTTACGAGTCTTCCCCACCTCCGAATCTTGGACCTTTCTAGTAACAACTTTTCCTATGCACATGCAAATGTTGAAGGGAATAATAGGAAGAAAGGGATCCCTCTCAATGTAGTTTTCCCAGTGATCATTGTAATCTTAATTTTGGTCATCCTATTAAGCTACTTGCGAAAGCTTAATCAAAGAAGGATGCAACAGAAGAATCAATCTTCACTATCTCTGCCCAACTATCAGTATCCGAGAATTTCTTATGCTCAACTCCTCGATGCTACAATTGGTTTCTCGGCTGATACTTTGATTGGTGCTGGAACATATGGCACGGTATACAAAGGATTTCTTGACCAATTTGATACAATGCTTGCAGTAAAGGTACTAAATCTTCAACAACGAGGAGCCTCCAAGAGTTTCTTAGCTGAATGTAATGCTTTGCGAAACGTTCGACATCGAAATCTCGTCAAGATTGTAACATGCTGCGCAAGTGTGGATTTCCAAGGCAATGACTTCAAAGCACTTGTTTATGAATTTATTCCTAATGGAAGTCTAGAGGAGTGGTTACATCAAGGAAGAGCTCAGTGGCATGAGCCGACAAGCTTGAACTTCCTACGAAGGCTAAACGTTGCTATTGATGTTGCTTCTGTGCTAGACTATCTTCACCACCATTGTCAACCATCAATTGTTCATTGTGATCTAAAGCCAAGCAACATTCTCCTTGATGATAAAATGACTGCTCATTTGTCGGACTTTGGTTTGGCAAAAGTTTTCTCTACCATTTCCTCTTATAATACTTCACACAGTCATGGGAGCACAGCGGTGATAAGAGGTTCAATTGGATACATCGCTCCAGGTAAGAATATCAAATAAATTATCACTTACTCTGCTTTATTTTAAAAAAAAAAAATTCCTTTTCTTTTCGCCTAACACCAGTTACTAGCTAATGCTTTTATTGAATATATTATCTCACTTTGATCAGATTGAGGCATCATTTGGCTTTGATTAAGTTACAAATGATTTTCAAGTTTCAGGCTAACCATCAGAAAACTTCTGACTTTTAATGTATTACTTTGCAGAATATGGAATGGGTGCTCTAGTTTCAATCAAAGGAGATGTCTATAGTTATGGAATACTTTTACTGGAGATGTTTACAGGAAAGAAACCTACGGATGACATGTTTCAAGATGGACGAAACATTCACAGTTATGCTAAAATGGCTATGCCCGAACATGTGATGAGCATTGTGGATCCTACCATGCTTGGTGGATCCATTAACACCGCCAACCAGACTGATAATCTAGTTAGAATGCAAGATTGCATTGTTCGTGTGATAGCACTGGGAGTCAAATGTTCAGTTGAATCACCAATGCAACGCTTGAATATGGGAGAAGTTTTGAATGAGTTACGTCATATCAAAGAGTATCATCAAGGTGTTAGGGTCCATCTAGAGTGACTAGTTATGACACAATTATATATATATCTTTCTTTTTCAACTTTTAACATTTATATTACAAGAACAAGAATTATACCACTTACGACCTTCAAAAGATCAATTTGGTGCACAACATAAATGAGAGAGCCTATTGAAAATATTTGGAGAATCGTAATATTATTGTTAAAAATTCTTGAATGAATACAAACTTATATAAGTTAACTTCTACCTAACCTTGTGAAAAAAAATTAAACTTGTTATACAAAATAGAGTCATATTTTGACTTTCTTATTCTAACTTTTCTATTATGACTTTCATTCTTTAACTATTTTGACTTTCCTTTTTCAAAGTATTTTGACTTTCCTTTTTGTAGAGGTGAATCAATCTTGAACTTGAGCTTGGCTATGTTGAGTGCAAGTCCTACATATTCTAATATGCCCTCACAAGTTGGACATGTAGGCGCAAATGAAATGTGCAGCTTGGAGAAACTATGAAATTCAATTTGGTGAAGAAACCATGATTGTCGAGTTAAGCTGCTAATGGTTTGACTCGAGTCAGCATGACTATCCAATACTGATAATTCTGGTATGAAGAAACATGACTTTCGAGTTAAGCTGTTAATGGTTCGACTCGATGCATTATGATTGTCAAATTCTTAATAAAAATTGCTCAGCATAAATGCTGGTAGTTTTTTTTCCGAACTTGTGTGGTGGTACAGAGTAAAGCTCGGGGTACAAATAGCCCAAAGTTTTAAAACTTCCCCTCATTTTTCCTTCTTCTTCCTCACGACTCTGTTTCAGGTTTGTCTGTAGCTGCATGTTCGACTGCATCCCTGGTGCGAGAGAGAGAAGACAAGGGAGATAGGGTTCGTGGAAGGTTGTTGGTTGTTGAGAACGATGGAGTAGAGGGGGCTGTTGCATTGGCTGTTTTGTGAGAGAGCTGTTGCGATGACTACTTAAAATGAGTGTCGTTGATGGCGACTGGAAATAGAAATGTTTCTGATGAGGGAGATGAAGTAATGGGCTGTCGGCGAGATGGAGGAGATTCAAATCGGAGAGGCGGTGGTCTTTGTTGATGGCGTGAAGTGTGGTGGTGATGTTCGTGAGATGGAGGGCGAGAGATCTATGTTAAAGTGATGACAAAGAGGAGAAGAGTTTGTTGTTGTTGTTGTTGTTGTTGTTGTTGTTGGGATCATCATCGAAGAAGAAGTTGTTCGACAGAGTTGTTAAAAGAAACTGGTGTTGTTGAAGATGGCAGAAGAGTCATTCGTTTGAGTTCGTTTTGCAAGAGAAGAAGTCGATCTGCAAGGATGACTGAGAAGACCATCTTTGAGAGACGAGACCCAGTTTGTTAGCTCCGGAAAGAATTGAGGATGGCATTGGATTTGTAAAGGTGAGATGGTTGCTACGATGAGAGGGTGTGTGTGTAGGTGGAAGGTGCCCCCCGTGCGAGGTATCCTCCCTTATTGATTGTTGATGATGGAGGTGGAGACGATGGTTGATGAAGCATTACTATGTTACTGTGATTGGTTGATTGAGGCAAGCTATTGTTGTTGTCCTCTCTTCCCCGCATCTTACGTCCACGGTCAAAGTATGTAGTAGTCGGAGGCAGAGAAGAGCTTGAGTCCTCGAAGTCTTACTTGTACGTTAGTGAGATCTCAAGATCACCGCTCTGATACATATAAAGAAAATATTTGAAGAATTGTATTATTGTTGTTAAATTCCATGAATGAATACAAGCTTATATGAGCTAACTTTGTAGAAACAGAAAACTAAAAACTTGCTATAAAATATAGTCATATTTTGAATTTCCTATTTTGACTTTCCTTTTTTTAACTATTCTGACTTTTCTATTCTAACTTTCATTCTTTAAAGTATTCTGATTTTCCTTCTTGCAGAGGTGAATCAATCTTGAACTTGTGCTTGGCTATGTTGACTGCAAGCCCTACATATTCTAATAGATACATGATAAATGGGGTCATGAGTAGCTTCTCAAAGATTGCATTGACTGTGCAAAGTTTGACGCCTTCCTTTCTCCTTCTGGACTAATGTCAGCTCTTGCCGCATTAATTGAGGAGGGACGACAAGCAAATTCAAGCAATTGAAAATTGAGAATAGGTGTTGAAATAGATAATAAATTATATATATACATAATTTTATTAGTTATATCTTGTTTGTGTTTATCCAAAAGATGTGCTAGGTAAAAATAAAAAATAAAAAAAAGTGATTTGACTCAAATAATTCATTGTACTTTATTTTTGCCATGGGAAATTCTAAATGGCGGGGGAACTAGCAAGGAAACCATCACAAATCTTAACCCACCTAAAATGTGAATAAACAGGAATTTATGAAAAAAAAAACTGTGAATTGCATCAAAAGTTTGAAACTTGGGCTCCACTTGGTATATGATAAAAGAATGTATATGCAAAAGTTTACGACGGTTACATAAACTTGGGTGTTTGATTAACTTTGCAGAAAACAGTTATTGGAATTTGAATTTAAGACCTCTACATCTTCTAGCTATAAAATTCTGCAAAACTTTGCAGGACAAAATCTCCCGCATTACTTTGCAAAACTCTCATCGCCTCCTCTTACTTGAATTCAACTCCCAATTCATTAAAAAAAATCCCAACCATCACCACCACAACCACTGCCATTGCCACCACCACAACCACCATAGCCACCGCCACCACCTCAACCACCATAACATAACCACCTTCACCTTCACAGTCACCGCCACCTCCATGATCACACTACCATATGCTATTAACCACAACCACCACCAACTTCACTATCACCACCACCACCACCACAACTACCATAGCATAATCACCACTATAGCATAATCACCACAACCACCACCATCACTACTATCAACGTTGCGACCACCATAGCCACCACAACCATCCACCACCACCATAACTGTCGATACTACCACCCCACCATTATATCCACCGAACCACCACAACCACCACCACCATTTCAACAACCATCGTCATTGTCACCAACATCATCGCCCATATTTGCAATCACCACAATCACTTTTTCGAATTGCCTTTGATTTTATTTAATTATTGACAAGTGCTTGTAAAGTAATGCATTGCAAATCAATGCAATGCAAATTAATGCATTTACATTAATTTGCAAAATGCATTATTTTACAGTGTACCAAGCGAAACCTTAATACCATCTTGATGCATCTTAAAACTCTCTTAATTACTCTAGTTAGGAACCGTAATAATATGATGAAAAGGCCTCAAAATTCTTTGATTTTTGACAGGAAATTGCTTTAAGTTCTCAAATTTTTTTACACCTTTAACAGAAAATAAATAAAAATAAAAATGTAGGGACCTGCTTATTGAGATATTTCAATAGAAAATGTTGTTGCCAAATCTCAAAAATATGTCAAATTGAAAATCTTTTTTTGGTTAACAAATTAACTTATAGATTGAGAGTTTCTCAAATTTCTTCACCATTTCAGTGCATTTCTTGTTAACAAGTTAAAACAATCATTTTGTTATTAATTGTTTCCCCAATTCTAGGTAGCAAGGCTTTATAGCCACTTTTTTTGCTAGATTTTGAGCTTTTTACACTTCTACCCCTTCTATAGATAATGTTTGTAGTTGTATTTTAAAGAGAATGGGTAAAAGAGTAAAAAACACCAGGCCTGGCAAAAAAATGGCTTTAAAGTATGGCTGCCTAGACAAATTGGAGTTGTTTTTTCTATAAAAAAAAGTACTATTTATCATGCACTTAAATTCCGCTATAAGTTATCCCAGAACCAAATTAAACTAAATGTTAAATTTCAATTTATCCATCCGTTTGTTTGGCCAACATGTGATAACTTTTTAGTAGGCATGCAACAACATTCAAAAATACTATTAATCCTTCCATATTAGTCTACAATTTTCCGATAACACCTATTCCTAATATTACATGTAATCTCTACATCCAAAGATAGAATCAGCCACTCCCTTAAACTTTACAGTGAAACCCGAATACCTTGTCAAGAATGCAAAAAATGCAGACCTTCAAGTTACAAAGATAAACTGGTATTTGTATTCTTTAACTGCTTGACTGGGGCTTCCTACATGTAATATCCACAACCCCAGATACAATGATATCAATAATACATAAACACCACCATTAAAACCGTAATAAAGTAAAAAGTCTCAGGATGGTTGAATATGACTCAAAACTAAATCCACTAACAGGTCAAGTTAAATAATAGTGGCGAGCCAATCCACCAAGTACTCAGACCCAATGTACACAGATTCATGAAAACTGATTAAGCCTGGATAAACTTTCACAAACCTAGCTAAATTGAATTGATATTAATTTGCCTTGTTCACACCCAAGGTTAATTGATGACACAATTGTAATCTCATTTAAAACTCACAGTGCTCCAATTAAGAGAAAACTTATTCGAACATGAGAGATGCCATAAGCAAATCAAAATAATTGTCGCCAGATACATAAAACAAGCAGTCTAACTTACAAAATATGGAACTTGAATCAGGGTTATAGTTCATGAAATCATTCAGTTGGCCTTTGCCCCAATACTGGAATATCCTCGTATCTCTTCTGCATTACAATAAAAAAAGAAACTTCAGTAATGTAAATGAAAAGGAAAGACGCCTGAAAGTCGGGTAAGAAACTAAATTATATTTATGGCACGCATTAGACTGATTTTACTGTCTGCCCGTCGCCAATTTTCCAGAAAGTGGGTATGGTGTGTGTGTTTTGGGGGGTGGGGGTGGTGTTCCTAAACTCCACTTGGGGAGAGATTTTTTTTATTGAAAACTAAAGAAAGAAAGTACATAACGTGATGGTTATGATGTACATAAGCTCCATTCAGAAAACATTAAACGAACAGGTTAATCATACTCGATTATTTGTTAATGATGCTTAATGCAGCCCCTTACATGAAGGAAAATTAGACGGGAAAATAAATTAAATATGAAAGAGAAGGCAATAACATCCTAGGAACAAACAAATAAAAGCTACTAAGTTCATAGCACACTGCCACCACACTCATTATGCTAATAAGTAGGCTCATATGGAGGGATATCATAAATAAAGCTTCTAGCTAAAAAATAACATGATTAAACCAAAAAAGAAAAGTCTTATAATTTGGAAGCATGCTGTCTGAGTTCCACGTTGTGAGGAGTAAGTTTCTATAACTAATGTTCCGTTAATTCGAATTCTAATCATTTGTCAGAGCTTGTTAAACAAGACATACCACAATAGGAAAGCAACAACTATTTTCAAAAATGAGATGAGCCCTTGATCAGGGACTAAATACTAATCTTCGTGATTTGCAATACCTGGAGATTCCCTCGGTCACAACAAACACTTAGTGTTCAATCAAGAGCTTTGCGTGTGTGTGTGTGTGTGTTGGTACTTTGTTTCCCAGTTTACAGAACATAAAATAATTCATTTGAGAAAAAAGGCAAAAACTATAGTGAGAAAGAGATGAGAAAGAATACAAAGACACATTCTAGTATAAGGTTTTGGTGACCCCAATTGAATCTTAGTGGACCCATGATATAGCCCCTTTTTTAATATAGTCCTAATACCCAGCTTTAGCTGATGTCCCACACCAAATGATCAAATATATGTTTATTTTGTTAAGACCTGGAGATTTCTCTCTTGCCAAGTGGAGCTTAAGAGAGTGTGCCAATTACCATAAAGTTCTAGATTTTCCCATTAGTCAGTCATTTGAGTAATACAACCAGAGATAGAACTGATAGTCACAAATCCTTGCTAAGACAAGTCCATAGTGTGGACTCCTCCTATGCTATCCTAATTATGAATGAGACCTTCAAATCGTTAAAAAACAAAGAGGAAAGAGTGTATCAATGCCATCAAAGACCTAAAGTATCCACTACCACCTTACTGGAGATCCTCTCCGAGACCTAAAGTTACTGAAGACCCTTTCTCTGAGTCATAAGTTCCAAAACATTGCATATGGAATTAAGGAAAACCAGAGCCTCCTCACCTCATCCATTTCATGGACATCCATGAGAATAATACATCCATGCCCCATAAAATCCCAACTATCTCTAAACAAGGATGAGGAAGTTCCACAAAATCGAGCAAGATCACCCATCGGAAAAATGTGATACTTGATTCCTCCATGACTCCGCATCCTTTCCGTGCTCATTTAATTGTGTTTCACACCTAGCAAGTACATCCTTTGTAGCTGGCCAGTTCCAACCCACTTTACACATGAAATTTTAATTGCTAGAGATATTCTAAATCCCCAAACTACGTAGCAGGGAAGTGAAGGAAGTTGTTTGGGAGAGGAACAAGGTTCTCCAAATAGAGATTGGCAAACAATCAAGGTACCCAATTACAAGAAGATCTCCAAACAAGTTATGCAAGCCATTTGTAGAGAAGCCTCGGTTCAAGGCTTCAAGCCCCTATACTTTGTTATAGTGGGTTGCTAAATGACAAAAAGATGGTTGTTCAGTAAAAGAGATTTAGTTATGGAATATAGTTCTCAAGGAAACTTTATGGTAGATTTGTAAGGAAATAAATAATAAGATCTTCAGAGATGAGAAAAAAAATATCACTCAGACCTGTGCAAGGACATCAAGGCCATAGGGAGGTATTGGGACAACATTTAAAGTAAAATTGATCACATTCCTCTTCATGTATGTGTGTTTGATTGTGACAGTCAGTTTAATCTGTAGTATCTCCTCTTGTATGCCTTCCTTGTTTGATTGACTGATATTTACATAAGCCTTCCACTGAGGTTCAGCTTTAAGGGTGCCTAATTCCAAATACAAGCTTTTACATCCACAAGATCACAACAAGCCTACTAACATCCCTTCCCCCTTTAGAATACAACGGCTTTTAGTTTGTTCCAGATTAGGAATCCACTTCGGCATAGCACACATGCAGTCTCAACTTGCACCCTCCTTTTTCCTAACACATGCCTTGTAGGAGGCTTATTCAAACCAAGCTCCAAGTGATTTAAGTGGATGGTTTGAGTCAGTAAGACCCAGGACAGTAGGATCTATTCACACATGGGTAAAAGATTTCTATTGAAAAACGTGTTCGGTTGACCAAAGCTATCGAGATGTTTTATCATTATGGACATTGGTGCACTAAGTTTCCTATCGCCTTTGGTATACATAGAAAACCCAGAGAGAAGCAAAAGACGACGAACACCTTTCCTTATCGACCACCACCTCCATGAGTCATCTGCTTTGGAAATTTCTAGCCCCATCAAATAGGTTCTTGAACTTATGAAGCACTTTTTGTAGGGTTAAAAATATTAAGCATTGATTTTCAGTGGATTGATAAAGACATTAACCTCGCAAAAAACCAACAAATGAATTTTGAATTATCTACCTCCAAAGTATAAAAAAATAATAATATATAAATAAACAAAAACCCTAATGTAATTGAATTATTCAATAAATCCCCAAACGAGTACTCCTACTTGTTGCTCGCTCCTATACCGAGTAGAGTTTAAAAGAAAATAGGTAACTGTGGGGGCAAGTTAGTCAGTAAACTGTGAAGTGTGAACCTACACCTAACAATGTGACTTCTATGGATGATGAAGTATACTGCTGCTGTCTACATTTTCCAATCAACACATTAGCATGGCATTGATGTGTGTGGGGAAGTAAGAAGGCTTTCAATCAAACATCGGTGCTTGTCAACTTAGCTATTTTGACAATCTTCAAATATAAAACAGCAACACACCCACACTAACTTCAAAAAAATGAGAACTAATAACAGCTTCTAAAACTCATAGTTATTAGTTTAATCTCTTCAATAAGGATAACCTATAAGAACATTGAGGCATTCTTTTGCATAAAAATAAAACCTAACAGCACAACAATTACAAACAATTAAATAAATGGATCCTTAGAAACTCCTCAATTGCGTATTAAAACTGAAAAATAAAATAGAATTGAATTAAAACAATGCTTCCCTAAGATATACAAAACTCTCAACTAAAAAGAGCAACAATGCATTCATTCAACTCGATAAAGAAAAAAAAGGGATAGAGAGACAGATTTCATACCCCAAGATTGTTCATTTCCCAGAGCTTATGAACGCCATAGTCCACCGCCTACACACAAAAAATCACTCCATCATAAAATTCAATTAAAAAAACCCTAATTCAATTGTACATTTTGATCTATCTTCAAATCGAAACCCTCGATCGAGTTTCAGATCAAACAAATAGAAGGAAAAAAAAAAACCTACCCGTTCTCCAGCGAAGGCACCAGCGATGACGAAGGTGACGTAGACGGAGTTCCGACGCATGAGAACTCTGTAGAGACCTTCGAAGAGACCTCCGCCGCTTCTCCGAACTGCTGAAGACATTATTTGTGATCTCTGTTTGCTTGATTTGATTTTCTTCGCTTCACTGCTCTGATCGATCGGCTGCGCTTTCAAGTAGATGAACAACTCGTGTTGTGCCTGCCGTGCGAGGTCTTCGTTTATCTTGCACACCAGGTTGATCGCCTACTTTCGAATGGGATATATTTAATCTATAGTTCATTATTGCTATGTACATCCACTATTTTCACCTAGTCTTACTACTAAATATCAACTTTATTGCAAATTTGCAATATATCTCCTTGGTATCGCGACAGGGGCGAACCCAGATAAATGGATAATATTTACTTTAATTGAATTATTATTTTTTCAACATATGAGAATATAAATAATTCTTAAGAAAGCATTGAACCGATGAACCAATGAATGGGTCTTCTTTTACTAAATACGTTGTTATGAAAATGAGCTAAATTGCTGGTGAGATGATTTAATAAGGTATTAAATTGCTGGTGAGATGATTTATTGATTTTGTTATAGTCGTATAGTTGTAGCTTTGTGAAAGCAATGAGATACCAAGAGAGTGGGAAAGCTAATTGCAATGAAAATCACAAAAGAGAATATAGGCGGTTATTAAATGACATCATCACTTTTGTTGAAAAACACCACCAACTCACTTTTTTTTTTTCCTTTTTTGGATCTATTAAATGATAGCACCACCCTCACTTTCTCTTCTCTCTTCTTCGGAGCAACACCGTCACCTCGCCTCACCACGCCCTGCCACTAACGACCGACAGTGGTGGTGGTGGTGGTGGTGCTTGATGAAAAAAAAATGAATAGAAAGGAAAATAAGAAGAAGAAGAGGGGAGGATGAGAGGTGGCGCGGTGGTGGTGGTGGTGGTGGTGGTGGTGTTTGATGGAGAAGAAGAATAATAGAAAGGAAAAAAAATGAGGAAGAGGACGAGAGGTGTTGGGGTGGTGGTGGTGAATGATGGAGAAGAATATGAATACGAGGGGGGGAGGAAATGTGGCGGTGGCGGGGTGGTGGTGGTGATTGATGGAGAAGAAAGAGAGAGAAAAAAATAGAGGGAAATATGAGAAGAAAAGTGGTAGAGTTTTTTTGTTTATATTGGTGGTGTCTTTCAGCATAAATGGCGGTGTCATTTAGCAAATGTCTAAAAATTAGTTGGTTAATAGACATAGGAGTTATTTAGGTAGGTACACGTATAATCCATCTACTAACTTTTTTTCTTTTATTTAGAATCTTATATGTTTTTTTCTTTATCTATATTACAATTCAAAATATTATTCACAGCTAACTGGGACAAACTTGAGGTTGGAGATAAAAGATTGTTAGGATTGAAAGTTAGAAATGTGTTGAGGATTGAGATTCATTTCATATGATGACATGTTTGTAAATATAAAACATGTATAAAGAAAAAAAATGGTGAAAAAGTTGGTTGAGTGTATATGTTGCGGAGAGAAAGTATTATGTTTATTTTTCTTCAAAATGAAAATTATCATAATTATCTACTTAGTTGTCAGAATTTGGTAAATTTGATATCATTGAAATGCATCTTTTAAGATCTTTCAAACATAACAAATAATTAATAAAAACACTAAATATTAAAAATATGTATATTTTTTAGTATTAAAACGTCAAATGCATTTAACGCCGTGACTATTTTCAATTTTTTATTTCAAATGAATGAAAATGGCTTCTCAGACATATTCAAACAAAGAATTCAAATTTCAACAAAACCAATGACCAATACAAGCAGGTCGTTAGTATTTTTTAATGTCTTTCAGTGAAAGAAAAAAAAAATCACACATCTTAATGCATCTATATTACAATTCAGAATGGTGTTTTACTATTCACAGTTGTCTGTAACAAAACTTGAGGTTGAAGATAAAATATGGCTATGATTGAAAGTTGGAAATGTGTTGAGGGTTGAAATTCATTTCATACGATGACATGTTTGTAAATATAAAACATGTATAAGGGCAAAAATAATGAAAAAATAGTGAAAAAAAGTTGGTGAAATGTACATGTGGCGAAGAGATAAAGTATTATGTTTCTTTTTTTTTCAAAATGAAAATTATCATAACTATCTACTTAGTTGTCAGATTTTGGTATACTTGATATCATTGAAATGCATTTTTTAAGATCTTTCAAACGAAACCAATAATTAATAAAAACACTAAATATTAAAAATATGTAGATTTTTTAATATTAAAAACGTCAAATGCATTTAATGTCGTGAGTATTTTTTATTTTTTTATTTCAAATGAATGAAAATGGCTTCTGAGGCATATTCAAACAAAGAACTCGAATTTCAACAAAACCAATGACCAATACAAGCAGGTCGTTAGTATTTTTTTAATGTCTTTCAGTACAAAAAATAAAAATAAAAAATCAGACATCTTAATGCATCTATATTACAATTCATAATGGTGTTTTACTATTCACAGCTAACTGGGACAAACTTGAGGTTGGAGATAAAAGATAGATAGGATTGAAAGTTGAAAATGTGTTAAGGTTGAGATTCATTTCACATGATGATATGTTTGTAAATATAAAACATGTGTAAGAGCAAAAATAATGAAAAAATTGTGAAAATGTACATGTGGCAGAGAGAGAAAGTATTATGTTTCTTTTTTTTCAAAATGGAAATTATCATAACTATCTACTTAGTTGTCAGATTTTGGTAAACTTGATATCATTGAACGAAAATGCTAGAAAACCATGTTTTTGCAACCGGGGTTTGTAACCATGGTGACATGGCGTGATCTTGAAAGAATGATGAAATCCCCAAAGTGTTTGTGTATCTCGAGGTTGTAAAAAACCTCTTATAGCAATGCCACATCATCCTGGTTATAAAACATGGTTGCAAAACTCAGTTCCCTAGCCTCAGTATTAAAAACATCTAATGCATTTAACGTCGTGAGTATTTTCAATTTTTTTTATTTCAAATGAATGAAAATGGCTTCTCAGGCATATTCAAGCAAAAAACTCGAATTTCAACAAAACCAATGACCAATACAAACAAGTCGTTGGTATTTTTTAATGTCTTTCAGTACAAAAAAAAGTGTCAGACCTCTTAATGCATATCTATATTACAATTCAGAATGATGTTTTACTATTCACAGTTGATTAGGAAAAACTTGAGGTTGAACATAAAAGATTACTAGGATTGAAAGTTGGAAATGTGTTGAGGGTTGAGATTCATTTCATATGATGACATGTTTGCAAAAATAAAACATGTAGAAGGGTAAAGAACATGAAAAAATTGTGAAAATGTTAGTGGAATGTACATGTGGCGAAAAGAGAAATTATTGTTTTTTTTTAAATAAAAATTATCATAATTATCTTCGTAGTTGTCGGATTTTGGTAAACTTGATATCATTGAAATGCAATCTTGAAAATCTTTCAAACGAAACCAGTAATCAATACAAAACTTAAAATTTCAAAATATGTATTTTATTATTAAACCAAGTATTTTTAATATTTTAATGCCTGAGTATTATATTTTTAAAGAAACTAATGAACATTTAAAGAAAGACCCCGAACATTCAATCGATTCTAATTTTAACCAAGTTTGACTCTAAAAAATAAGTTTATATTTTAAAATATAATTTTTTAATGAAACTGATTGAGGGCAATTGTGGGAAGATGTCCACTGCAAGATAATTAGCAGCAAAAAAATGTTTATAGAGTGCCAACGGCGCGGGTAATATGCTAGTCTATATTACAATTCAGAATGATGTTTTACTATTAACCAAGTTTGACTCTAAAAAAATAAGTTTACATTTTAAAATATGATTTTGTAATAAAACTGATTGAGGGCAATGGTGGTGTGGATGTCCACTACACGATAATTAGCAGCAAAAAAATGTTTATGGGGTGCCAACGACACGGGTAATATGCTAGTATAAAAACAAATTAGTTGAATAGCTTGTAGTATATTAGGCGTTGGCTGTGCTACAACACGATATGCATTCTTAAGCTTTACTAAGACAAAAGACACTCCCAGGTTATACAATGCAATTACTATGAGTTCTTTTGAACAAATTATCACACCCGTGCCTATGACACTCCACCGAAATCTATCTTATGTACTACACTTATTTCGATACTAATTGTTGATCATTGTGGTCTTTGACACACCTTCGACATAAGCTCTTTTTGTATCTTTATTTTTATACACTCATCTAGTTTTGATATGCCTTTGACACTATTTTTTTATTTTATTTATATAGGTTTAGTGTGACTCATTTTTAAATTAAATAATCTATATTTCCTTCATATTTGGTCTTCCATATAACCCAGATGCACAATACCTAATTCTAGTAACTCTATTCAATGTGCCTACGATGCTCTCCCGATACATTATACATGTCTTACATGCCTTTGAAACTAAGCTATTGGTACCAATGAAAATTATATTACGTACAACGATTATGCCATATAATTGTCCCAAAACACAAATTTCAGGATATTCTTTTGCGAAATCGGATGAGAAAACCCCTATTAAGAATTTTTAAAATGAAGTAATTTGTCATATGAATTTTAACTTGAAACGACACTATACAGGATTGAAGAATGACCATAATATATGTGAGAAAATTATACAAAATGACACAACAATGACACAAATTTACCATGTATACATCTAGCCAAACATAGTATTACAATGTCCTCAAAAATGGTTTCCGATTGTTTGGTATAAAATGAGTTTTAACATTTCATTATCTGTAAGATAATCATAACAAAGACAAAGAAAAATAATATTATAAAGATTAGAGTAAGTAAAAGTAATTGAATGAAAGAAAACATCAACATTGTTTATTAAAACACATCCATGCTGCAAAAAAAAAAAAAAAATTTAGGTTCAAACCTTAAAATTCTCTCTTCCCATTAAAGCCATCGACATGTCTTTTAAATAATTTGAATAAGTAAAATTAAATAAAGCACAATTCCATAATAACTTTTGCACCACTTCTACAGGGCTTGGGAAACCAGCCTGAGGGGGGGGCAAAATACAATTTTCGCCCCCCCCTCTTTAAACACCTTTTTGGAGTGTGTGTTTAAAGAGGGGGGGGCAACATTGTATTCCCCCCCCCCCGGGCAGGGAAACCAGGCCATTAAGAATTTCTGTAACTTTTGATTGGTTGAGTATGGTGCAAAGATGATACTAAAACAAACTTAACTTTAAAGCTCATATAAAACTTATGTATGCCTGTGGTAATATAGAATTTAAATTAGGCAACGACTACTCCACATCAACAAAAGCATTTTCTCACACCATTATGTACTTTTTTTTTCGTTTTTTTTTCCTACTAACCCACACCACCACCACCCAAAAAACTATTTTTTGAAAAAACAGTAACTTAACTTAAAAATAGGGTAATTTTCGATCAATTTAAACCATCAATTGAGACCGATTCTCAAGCTCATCAAAACATAAAAGTTGTAATACTATGAGTTATCTAATAAACATAACTTAAATCACTTGAAAATGTTTTGAAACAAGCAAATTATGATCATTTTACTAAAGTAGCGCAAATTTGTCTCGCAATGAAAACGGGATAGTGTTCCTGACTTTCAGCCAACTTATATGCTCGATCAAGATCGATTATCAAGTCATCCAAATATGACAATTGTAGTACTCTGAGTTATCTAATAAACACAACTTGAATCACTTAAAAATGTTTTGAAATGAGCAAGTTATGGTCATTTTACTAAAGTCGAGCAAATCTGTCTTGCAATAAAAACAGGATAGTGTTTCTGAATTTCTCCCAACTTATGTGCTCAATTGATACCGATTCTCAAGTTGATCGAAAGATAAAAGTTGTAGTACTCTGAGTTATCTAATAAACACAACTTGAATCACTTGAAAATGTTTTGAAATGAGCAAGTTATGGCCATTTTACTAAAGTCGCGCAAATCTGTCCGAAAAAATTTGTTGTGCCAAATCTCGCCTGGAACAATGCGAGGTTTTTGCAAAAACTCACAGAGTTCCGGGGGAACAGGAAATTTCAGCAATTTTTTTTACTGTTCGCCCAAATCAATGCGAGATTTTGCCAAAACGTCGCATTGTCTTAGGCAAACAATATTTTAATTTTGTGATTTCTGAAGTTTACTTTGTTTTTATGATTGAAAATTTTTATGAAGTTTTCATGAAATTACTTTGTTTTTCTGAAATTTTTTGGGAAGGTTGTGGTTTGGGTTCGATTTTTAAGGTTTTCGATTTTGAGGGAAAGGGAAGAGATTTTGCGGGAGAGGGAAGAGATTTTCGAGGGAGAGGGAAGATATTGGTTTCGATTTGAATATTGGGAGAGATTTGCAAGAGATTTGAATGTGGGAGAGGAAAAAGATTCGAATGGGGGAGAGAGAAATTGTGTTTTGATTTGAATGAGGAGGGGGAAAATGTTGATTTTTTGTTTATATAGATGGTGTGGGAGAGTATGGTGGTGTGAAAAAGAAAGTAGGTGGTGTGAGAGAGTAGAATGGTGTGAGAAAACACTTATGGTAGTGTGGAGTAGTCCCTGTCTTTAAATGAAGTTTTAGAAAAGAAGAATACAATAGATGTTACTTTTTGTTTTTAAAATCACCACAATAATTAGGGATTTTTTTCGGACGAATCGGATCAGAAACAAGTGTTTCGATTTCCATTCCAAAAAATTTCAGAACTGAAATTCGTTTACAATTTCCATTCCAAAATTTTGATAAAAAAGTTCAAAAATTGAGGGTTTTTTTTTGAAAATTTTGGAATTTAACTTTCGGAGTATGGTGTTAGACTCAATTAAATTATCGAATTTTTCTTTTTTTGATTATTTTCATATCCGATTCGGAAACTCAACTTATAATAACTCAAGTAATTATAATATATATTCTAATTTTATCAATAGGATAAATGAAATATATATTGTTTTATCTTACAATTTAATATTTTAATGAGTTATGCGTCGCACCCTAGTCCGAGAGCATCCCTTTGTGCCTGGGAGGATGGTCCGCACGTGATCAGACCACTCTACCCTTCTCTCTATGGGTTAGAGAATTTAGAGAGAGTAGAGTTGGTCTGATCACGTTCGGAGCACCCTCCCAGACACAATTCGATGCTCTCGAACCAGATTCCATAGAAAAATTTCAATATAATATATGACAATGACATCTTATATACTTAAGAAAATTTTGGAACAAATAGAAGTTTCAGATCGGATCACTTTCTGCAAGTTTTAGAATTTTTTGGATTGAAATCGGATATTTCAAACAAATTCCAGTTCCATTCCAAATAAATTGTTGGAAATTAGAAACTTTAGATTCCGATAGTTTGAAATAGGAATTTTTTTCTAAAACTTTCTATTAGAAATTGGTAAAAATCAGATTTCCAATTCAACTTGCATCCCTAATAATAATTTATAGCCATTATATACTTGATCACCCTTAATCTATTTGCATTATATTATTGCTCACGATTAAGCTTTCCTTATTATTTAGATACCTAACATCATCAACAATTCAATTTTGCGGTGCCTTTAGCAAAATAGAGTTTTAAATTGATTTTTTATTGTTTTCATTAACAACCCTTCACATTAGTAAATGATAGAACAAATCGCAACAAGTGATTACTTACTACACGATCGGTTTTTGAATTTAGTGGGACCTAGGGAGCAGAGTCGCTGAGGCGATTTAGAGGGGCCTTTTGGGTATTTATTTTAAGATTTGATCTTTAGATCTCAGCCGTCCATAGTTGGTTGGGTTTAATCAGCGCCATTGAGAAGCGTGGCGGCTCGCCTAGGTTTCCCCGCCTAGAGGCGCTGCAGCAATACGTCGTCACACCACGCTCGCCACTACGTCCGCCTAGAAGATCGAATATCCCGGTTTCAAATATTGTGACTTTTGTTCTCTGATTGGGCACCAAGAGGAGTTTTGTAGAAAAAAACCGGGTCTTAAGGGCGGAGGGAAGGCCTCGGATCTTGGTAATGAGGAGGTGACCAAGCCAAAGGTTGAACCCAACACTGTCACGCAACAATATGTCCCCGTTAGCAAAAAAGATAAGCCTCTCATTCCTGCAGCAGGTCCGAGTGGCGCAAAGCATAGTCAGGGGGAGGAGATTAATGAGGAAGTTGGGGAGAAGAGGCCGGTGGCCACGGATCCGGGTAAGGTGTTTTTGTCAAACAAATTTGAGTCGCTCACTGCAAACATTGGTGCAGAGGAGAGTGAAACCATGGTTCATGTTAGTGCTGAGCAGGTTCCAGAAACTACGGAAGAATGCCTCCTAGAGGCGGGTTATACAACTTCGGAGATTGCAAATGCTATTGGAATTCAAGAACAGCCGACACAGCCAACAGATGACATAATCTCAGGGGCCAAGAGTGGTCTTTCCGACGACATGCCAAATGAAATTATCCGCCCGGAACATCACTTTGTGGCAAGGTCGCACGATGACATTGGGGACGCTCAATTGGGGTTTCCTGGATCAGAGACACGAGCTTCATTGGCAGGGGAATTAGGAGTGGCTTCGCCCCAGCCAGCTCACGGCCCCAAACAGAACGCGCTCACCACCAGTCCCAGCCCTGCGTCAGAGCACGGTCTCAACCAGACCACGGCTCTGGGCACTCCACGGGTCCAGCCTGATCACGGACCCAGCCCGTCCTTGACTCGAGCAGGACAACTGTCAGACAGCCCACGTCCGAGCATGGCCTCCCAGTCCACGGCCCCAACCCAGGGGACGCGATACCTCAGACAGCACGTGACTTGCTCGCCGTTGGTGACTCTTTAGTGACGCAAACAAAATCGAGTGGAATGATACAAGAAGTAGAGGCTGCCCCGGTGAAGCCGACAGTGATGGAACGTTTGGCAGAGGTTTTGGCCAAGCGCGCTGTAACTGGTAATTTTTCAGTGCCCGCGGCAACAAGGAATGACAAGGACGGGAGTTTGTTTGATGTCGTCGTCCAGCTGTTTGAGGAGAACCGTGCTTTGCGACTAAAGAAACAATCTATGACCATTAATACACTTGATAGCGCCACAGATGATAGTGACGAGGCTGCGTCGAAATCGGAGTTGGGGCCGGAATCACATGCTATTAATGATATAAATTTGGGGGCGCACTCCGATAAGGATCTACAGCACAAAGTCAAACCGGTGGCCCTTCCGGACAAGCGTCGTAAGACTAAGAGGGGTAAATCTTCCTCCCGAGCTTAAGATGATGGAAAATCTTATGTTTTGGAATGCTCGTGGGGTTGGTAATAAGGCCACGAGGAGGAGGTTAAAAAATATGGTTGTGGCTCATAGAGTCATAATTCTTCATTGCCAGCATTGGTGATATGTTGGCTTTATGTATTTTGGTTTTCGGATGCGGCCCAATTTTGTTTTGGTTATATCACGGGTAAAGTCGTCATGTACCCCTGTATTGATTGTTACTCAATTTTCTTGACAAGTAATAAAGGTCTGGCATTCCAGAGGTGCCCCTCCACACTGGAGGTTTAATAAAAAAAAAAAAAAAAAAAAGTGATTACTTACTACACATAAACTTCATCAATAGATCTAGAACTAAATTAATTAAATGTCGACCGTTAAATTGTTTTTAAAAGAAACTTTAAAATTGCTACCACTGACTGGTGTCAAAGACATGGAGTTAGAAGGATCAAATGAAGGATTTCAAGTTCGAAAGCTTCATATTTCAGACAAATCCAAAGGTTTCATAGAGCTTCTACGACAACTAAGCATCTGTGATTCCATATTTGATACGGACTTTGAGTCAAGATTTCAAGATCTAACCTCATACTGTGACAATCATGTGATCTGCGTAATTGAAGATGATCAATCAGGAAAGATTATTGCAACTGGAAGTGTGTTTGTGGAGAATTTTTTTGTGAGAAATTGCGGGAAAGTAGATCACATTGAAGATGTTGTAGTGGATTCAAATGCTCGAGGGATGAAATTAGGGCAGAAAATCATTGAATTTCTCGCAAACCATGCTCGATCAATTGGGTGTTATAAAGTGATTCTTGATTCTAGTGTTGACAACAAAGAGTTCTACGGCTTTAAACAGAAAGAGATTCAAATGACTATGTATTTCAATTGAAAAACTGTATGTATGTATGATTTTGCTGTGTCTATCTAATCTATCAATAAGTTGTTGTAATCGAATAATTTGTTAGATTGTTGGTATATTGCTGTAAATTGTTCATTTTGACCCAAACGAAACACTACAATGTTCTTGACTGGACTTGCTCTCAATCATATACAGCAGTTTGGAGTGAATTATGAATTACAATTATGTCTATAGTATGAAAATGTTCAGCGGTAGGTGACGGAACATCAATAACACGTAGATATTAAAGGTACCAAGGAACATCAATGGAAGCCTTAAACTGGTCTAGATGAACCAAACCTAACTAACATGTGCCTCCCACGTGAGGTTCAACTGGCGCGCAACAAAACCAATTCAAGTTTTGCAGCAGACAGACCGTAACCATAACCTTCTGCACATATTATCCCCACCACCACTCATGTGTTATCAGAGATTCACTTCTCTTACAACCACCAATTGCTTCAAGTCTCTTTTAACTCTCATAGACACCTCCACAACCCTTCAAGAACTCCGCCAAATCCATGCGAAATCGATCACTTCCGGGCTCTCTTATGGCCATTTCATACTCACCAAACTTATCAAATTCTTTTTATCAAACAACTATCTCGATTATGCTCATCGCTTATTCGATCGAACACAAGGGGTTGATATTCTGATATGGAACTCCCTGATCAGGGCATACTCTTGTTCAGGAACCCCCACTGTTGCTATATCTCTATATAACAAGTTGATGGTCAGTAGAGATGTCAATGTTGATAACTACACCTTTCCTTTTGTTTTCAGGGCGTGTGCCGGTGTTTCGGCGATTGAAAAAGGGAGGGAGGTTCATGGACTGATTACTAGAATTGGGTATGACTTGGATAGATTTGTTAGGAATTCTTTACTTAGTTTTTATACTACTTGTGGAGAAATTGAAAGTGCGCGGTGGGTTTTTGATGAATTTACTGAAAGAGATGTTGTTTTGTGGAATGCTATGATCATGGGTTACGCTCGAGTGGGGAGGGTTTCGGGTGTTATTGAGGTTTTTAAGGAAATGTTGGAGTTGAAAGAGACTAGTCCGAATGAGGGAACGGTGTTCGGTTTATTAACGGGTTGTTTGGTGATGAAGGATATTGAATTAGGCAGGGAGATACATGGGTATTTAATGAAGAGGATGGACTATACGGTTGGAGTTAAAGTGGGTGCTGTCTTGGTTGATTTTTATGCGAAATGTGGATGTTTGAATGATGCAAGATGTGTCTTTCAAGAAATGGAAGAGAGGAATACTGTGGCGTGGAACTCACTAATATGTGGTTACTCGCAAAATGCATGTCCACTCCAAGCTATTGATCTTTTTAGGGAGATGTATGTTTCAGATGTAAAGCCCGACAAGTTCACAATCTCGGGCGTATTATCTGCTTGTTCACAAACGGGAGCTTTAAATTTAGGCAAGTGGATACAACAATTTGCTGAAAGGAACAATATTTATGATGTTTTTGTTGGGACTGCTTTGGTTGACATGTATGCAAAGTGTGGTTTGGTGGAGATCGCTAGAGAAGTTTTTAATAATATGCCAACAAAAACCCTTGCTACATGGAATGTTATGCTTTCGGGATATGCATCACATGGGAAAGCACGGTGTACACTTGGGTTATTCAATGAAATGGAGAAATCCAGAGCTAGACCAGATTCCATCACCTTCATTGCCGTCTTGAGTGCCTGTGCTCATGCAGGATTGGTTGAAGAAGGTCGCCGGTATTTCTATACAATGATGGAAAATTACAAGATAGAGCCCAAGGTTGAGCACTATGGATGCATGGTGGATCTCCTTGGTCGTGCTGGGCTCTTGAAGGAAGCTAAGGAGTTGATTGAGAGAATGGAGGTAGAGCCAAATGTAATTGTGTGGGGTGCTCTACTCAATGCTTGCAGTGTCAAGGGTAATGTTGAGATAGGTGAATGGGTAGCTAACCGTGTATTTCAATTGGATCCCATGGATGGAGGATCTTACGTGCTCTTGTCGAATATGTATGCAGCGGCTAAAAGATTTGATGGAGTCAGAAAAGTCAGGGAAATAATGGCACAAAGAAGTGTTAACAAACCGCCTGGGTGTAGCATGATTGAGGTAGGGGATATTCTTCATGAGTTTGTTGTTGCGGACAAATCACACCCTAAATCAGTAGAGATTTACTCAATGTTAGATGAGTTATGCCAAAAATTGAAGATGGAAGGATACATTCCCAATCTTATGCTAGATCAAGAGAGCTAAAATATTTATCCTTTCTCCAATTTAAAGAACAGAAAAACTTCCTCTCAAGTTTCGCCAGGAATCAAAGTTGTGGTCCCTTTTTATTTATTTTGGAGATGCCATGGGGAATTGCTTTTCAACAGGGCTTTGCGTTAGGAGTACACTGAAGCAAAATTTGGGGAACTTTCAGCTATCATTTGATCGGAGCAGATTTGTTGCTGCTTCCCTGATTTTCTTGGACTAAATAAGAACTCTGGATAGAGAGGCTGATGCCATACATGCTTTGGACTTGCGGAACTTGGCATTAATTTCACAAAAGAGAAATAATTTGCCATACTTCTTGTGATTTCCGCTCACCCTGAACACATGCTTTTCTTAATGGAAATTTTCGACAGCACAAAGAAAATGCCAGCTTTATCGACTGGCTATCATACTTTGAATACCTTGCCCTCACAATCAATCTGCTTTGATGCATTTGATTCCTTGAATATCTATGAATAGCGAAAGTGCTTGTTTCCAAGTAAGTCCTAAAACTTTTAATCCTCAGATTTAATTTTCTTTTTCTCATACGAACTTTATATTTGTCTGAAGCAGTATACATATTCATTTCATATAAGAAGCTGTTTAGCTAGTTTGTGCTGTGTAACCCTCGAGTTCATCTGTCCACAGTAAAATGAGTTTTGTAATCTTCTTATTTTGATTGACTTTATTATATTATTTGTGGGGTGGTTGTCCATTTATCTATTTTTGTCATTTATTCTTTTTTCCATTTTAAAGGAAACTATATGGATGTTGCTATATGCTAAGAGTATTTCAGATCCTGGTGCTTCTTCTGAGCAGTTTGTGAACCAAGGAAGGGTCTGCCTCATGGTCAAAGGTAACTTCATTTTCCCATATTTGATGAGGTGTGTCTCTGTAAACTGTATACTATCAACATGGAAACGTGAGCAGGAGTTCTTTGCATGTACTAGGCCTATACAGATGCTTAAAGAAGAAGACGATCAATGCCAAACTAATGCAACATAAATGGTGATTTTTTATTTTATTTTATACAAACTGAATAGCTATTTGATGATAAAGGTGGGTGACTATATATTGTTCGGGTCTAATGTACACACATCACCATGAGCATATCGCCTGATTATATTATAGAGAAGTTTCTTACATGCATTATATAAGTTGACCAACCAAGAGTTACATAATTGTTAATGATATCACTCCCTTGTGCAAAGAAATATGTTTGTGCATGTGAGGCGAAGATACGATTGTTTGTTAGGTGGAGAAGTTTGTTGCGATTTGAAGATTCACTGATCATATCTTATTAGCTCCCAAGTGTATTTCCCTGACATAATCCTTCCTCGTTAGTGGGTCTTTTTGACATTCTTTAGGAGTTAATGTTGGTATTCTGAAATTAGTCTTTATGTTTTAATCCTTTTGAGTGCACACCAATTTGGACCTGTACACATTTAAATTCCATGTTTAAATGCTGCAGCAATTGCCAAATCTTTAGCCTCTTCACAGTAGAATTTGCATCTAATTCATCTATGTTGGTCAACCTCCTCTGAAAATCTGCTTCAATAGGCTCAAACATTGCAAAGGTGACCATCACAATCCACTTTTCTGCACCAGTCTCTACCATGCTGGTGATTATGCATTTAACTGTGATACCTTCCAATGAACTTTCCTTTAATCAACAATCTCTTCTACTAAACTTTCTTCCTGCTGCAATTGTAACATAAAATCCCGTGTTCATTTTGATGAACTCTCCATTGTTTTTTTTTTTCATTTAGTAAGATCATGGATCTTCGGGCATTTATTTGTCAAGCTTTGACTAGGCAAGGAACTCTTAAAAGAGGAGGTTGAGTTCCCCAATGGGGAATTATTGCTATAAACCGTATTCGATTGTTATTTTATTCATCGTTTGCTCATTGATTTTGGATGAAAGATTCAATTTTGAAATTTCCTGACAAATTCTTTTACAGTTTTACTTCAAAGAGTACTGTTCTATTGACACACTTTCTTGTTCGGTGGATGTCAGTTATTTCTCGAGTATTGAAAGTGTGTATAATTTATTCTAAAAAATGTGAAATGCAAGCATGCCTCGCTCTACATTGGGTGAGTCCACTTCTTCAATGTGTATTCAAGTGCCAATGGGGTACGAGCTAGCTGGTAGAGTTGTAGCAGATGGAACCACGGGTCTAGGGTATGAGATAGTTATGAAATTTTGTTAAAAACTCAGCTCGCCTTAAAAAAACTGTTTAAGTAGTTGAAATTAAGTGTTGTCTCAAGCATTTCTTTTCCAATCTCTCTCCTTCGAGTTTGATATAATAAAAACTTAGAGGTGTAGTCTCTACCATATCGACATCCTTCCACCGTCCCTACTCTACCAGATTAATAGACTACGATCACGGCCAAGATGCTATGCCACCACATAATATTGGTCCCTGATCAATTAACTTCACCATTCTAGATTGTACACGATTCCAATCCCCTATCATTACATCCATCAATGCTAAATTATTATGGGGCCAAAAAAGAATTATGAGAACAAGTTTTCTGATGAAATTTGAGAGTTGAGAGTGAGAAGCGAAGTATTTTCTTCAGAGTTCCACAGAGTATTAACATAGGGGCGTTCTCGTCATTAGGTAATCAGGCGTCAGCCCTCACGTAAAGCTCGGTCATATTCCATATGAGACCCCAGCAAATCAAGCAGCCATAAAACGATACTTTCAAAAGCAGCTGACTTTCTCTGCAAACACCAACCAAAGCAGGTCGTCACTTGCTCTGAACTGGATCTTGATTTCTAAGTTTGGGTAAGATTCAGATCTCTCTCACTCTTCTTCTCTTGATCTATGCTGGGTTTTTGTTTCTCTCTTGATTTATTTCCATGTTATTAGCTATCTATCTGTGTTTTTCTTTAGGTGAGTCATTTGATTGATTGTGTTAGCGGTGATTTAGCGTTTTAAGGTGCCCAAAGCCCTAAGTCCTGCTCTTTGAATATTCATTTTTGAGAAAATATTGAATCTACCCGCCCCGTCATGGGTGTAGTGTTTGAACACCAGGGGATATTCCATTTAGCTTGTCAAATGTTTATTCAATATTTGTTTTAGCCTTGAAAATTTTGAGAAAGTTTTTTGTCTTGGTGCTTTTGTCAACATGTAAATCAACCCCACAAAGATCTGTAGCATGGTTAGATGTGCAACACAAGTTAGATTAGAAGTTTGTCAACCCTTTTGTTTCACCATTAACTTGAAGACAACAATTTGAAAGGGTTAAGATCCAGGGACTCCTATGTTTGCAACTCAAATTTACTTACCCGCTTATTTCACAGCCATTTTATTTTTTTGGATGGTCTCATCATCTTATAGATAGATCGATCACCCTCGCAAGTCGCAACAAATATCTCGTCTGGACATCTCTAGCATGGTTAAATATGCTGGACAAGTTAGAGAGTTATCAACCATAATAAGTGCCTTTTAAGAGCCACCATCCAAGCCTTGTTTTGGTAAGTCTCACCTGTCCCACAGTTTTTTTTTTTTTTTTTTCAACTTTCTTCCTCCATTTTCTATTCCACCATCTCCTTCAAGTACTCATCATCTTGAACAACCAAACTCAAGCCCATCGTCTATATCTTAATCCTTCCAACCAATTGATTCAACACACCTTAATTTGACTTTACTGATCTAGAGTCAAATTTTAGTTAACCAGATGCACATACGACCATGATGACCATATCTTTCACGTCCATAACTTCGACCAACTGCCTTTTGAAACATGTTCATTTAAAAAATAAAAGTGGTTTTTTAAGAGCCACCATCCAAGCCTTGTTTTGGTAAATCTAATCTATCCCACAATTCTATTTTTTTCAACTCAACTTTCTTCTTCCATTTTCCCAACATATACGACCAGAGAAGCTGCTGGTTGTAAGAGATATACGGGCAAAATTACTTGTTTGAAAGGAGTTCTGGCTAGCGACATCGGATATGGACATGTTCAATGTTGCACTAGATAGAGATATGACATGGTTGCTAAGCTTTTGAGCCTTCAAACTCCATTGGAAGGAAATTGTGAAGAAAATAGATGAAAGAGATGATCGAAAAAGATGATGAGAGACTTTGAGTTTGTTTGTTTAAGAAGACTTGTGAAAGAAAATGGTGGTTGAATAAGATGAGGAAGGGACAAGGTGGAGTTGAGTGAGGTGATAGACAAATTTTGACTTTCAAGGCTTGGGTGGTGTCTTTAAAAAACGACATCTTTTAACCTTTTAGTAAAAGGTTTCGAATGGTGGTACATTCAATCTAAGTTATGGGCGCTCTTAACAAACACCATATAATTTCTCCACTAACATAAAAAACTATATTTGATGAAGCTGGAAATTAAAAAATATATATAATGTTGGATTTCGAACATCATATATTTCACAATTAAATTTTGTGGCTCTGCATAACATTCTTTTACCAAGGATTTTTTGTGACAATCCAAGTTAATCAATCTTTGTCTTCCCATGTTTGAGCCACCTTTCTTCTATTTAAACAACTCATCTAAAGTGTTATCCTGGGTGGCTTACATTCGTTATCCGCCTGTTTGTTCTCCCACGCGTTTGAGCCTGTAAACTTCCACTTTAACAATATGTTGTGAGGTGAAATTTTTGTAAGTTGTCTAGATATAGATGCTCATTTTCGATAATTGAAATTTATCTAACTCTTTACATAAGCATTTAATCCCATACATTTCAATTAGCCCTTCAATCTATAAAAGATGTACAAAGGGGCTTCAAGAACTTTTTGGACTTAGTCTTGAAATGTCTTGTAACTGGAAAAACATTGGTTCTACTCTGGCATAATTATAATTGCTACCTCAATTCAACATCAAGGTCGTCCCGGAAAGGCTTTAAGAATCTCCTTCAACCTGCACCTATTCAAAGAAGTTTTATATGATAGCTAAATTAGGTTAGTCTAAAGACTTGGGCGAGTTTTGATTTGATAGCTTTAGGAGCTTGTTGGAGCAAATAGTGATTTTAAAAGAGGCGAATAAACTGAATGGTTTGACCCCCTATGGAGGAGGGTCATAACCCCCCTCTAGTTGAAGGTCTTTCATTGCAATTCCTTGATATATTATGACACCCTTCCTAACCATGCGATGGTAGGTATAGCCGTATAGGTGGTTGGGTAATTTGTATTAGTCCCATGTGAGTCTGAATTGACTATCCTAAATATCTATAAGTGTGATGATTCGTCTCTAATGATATTAATTCACCCTTTTTTTGGTTAAACTTCACCTCCAATTGGTTGGGGGATTTTAGCATGTTGGCGCCTGCATCATTTTCATATTAACAAGCCTTTGGGATATATGTCCTTGTGCCTTTATTCATGTTAGCATGTTGGCTATGAATATCCAACACTTGGTATTATAACTCTGCCTTCCGCCTCTAACAAATGTCAGTATTGCTATGTTATGTCATCCTTCCCTCTTGCAAATCTATGCTTTCAACATTGCAAGTGTTTACGAAACATATTATTGTCAACACATGCCATTTTTTCCTTTCCCAATTTGTGATTGACAGACGATCTCAATTGGGGAATGCTTTTGAAAATACAAAAAATTACTTAAAAAAAAATAAAAATCAAAAGTTAGAAATTTTTAGTTTCAAAATTTTAAATTCGCAACACCTTTTCTATCTGTCACATGTACACCTTTCTTTCACAGTCTACTACTCTACTTTTAGCTCTCTTTGTTAGTTTGTTTACTCTGTACATCCTAATTATTTATTATGTCACTGAATCTTTTAAAAGTCTACCTCTACTATCAAACTTGGACTCAAAATTATGATTGATCTATTTCAAAAAGTCTACTCCACCCTTTATTTCTCTGAGAACGAAGGTCTGTGTTTTTCCTCCAAATCTTCTTGTTGTATTGTTTGGATTATGTTCATAATACATGCACTTGGATAGTAGCTAATACGGTACAAGCACATGGGCACAAGGAGGCAATGCTGATTTTCTCTGTTGCAATAATTTAGTTGTCATAGATTTCATGGGCCAACTCTTGGTTCAGTTCTGAAGGACTAAGGTATGGCTGCCCCCCTGTTATAAGGTGCCTATGGTTAATCAGAGTTATGACCGTGGCTATTCAACCATGTTCAAGGCTTTTATTTGTTGCTCCATGTTTGACTAAACACTGGTAGTTGCTCCATGTTTGGCTAAATGATGGTAGCTGTCCTTTTGTAAGTATCAAGTGATGAAACTGAGTTTTCCATGGCTTCAGGTGTAAACATGTCGACTGTGACACTTCCATCTGCTTGCGTGATCCCCTCTGCTTCCGCGATTAAAAATGGAGCACAAAGCACAAGTCTGAGTTTTCCAGTAAAGCACTCTTCTTTGTGGGGCTCTGTGCAGGGTATCTCAAAGGCCTTTGGCTTAAAATCTTCATCTTTCAAGGTATCAGCAGTATACAAGGTAAAACTAATTGGACCAGAAGGTGAGGAGAACGAGTTTGAGGCGCCTGATGACTGCTACATCTTAGACTCTGCAGAGAATGCAGGATTGGAGCTGCCTTATTCATGCAGGGCTGGGGCTTGCTCTACTTGTGCAGGACATATGGTATCAGGTTCAGTCGACCAATCTGATGGATCTTTCCTCGATGATGAGAAGATGGAGAAGGGTTATGTACTGACCTGTGTTTCCTATCCCACATCAGATTGCGTAATTCACACACACAAGGAAGAAGATCTCTACTAAGCTATGCTTGCTAAAATGTCTTTGATTGCACAGAAATTTGCTTACAGAAGTGTAGGCTAGATGATATCTAGTGCTTGAGTTGGATGTTATTTTCAGACAATAGTTGTCATGCTATTTTGGTTCATGTTTCTGCTCTTTACTCTCTAGTTTGCAAAGTGTATGATTGAATAGTATGGATTGATTGTTGATCCGCGTTGCTAATACTCGGTTAGCCCAAAAGCTAGGAAATCACCCAATGTTGTTTTTAGTCACTGAAGAGTGTTCAAAACTTCAAACAACATACAATGGACTTGATCAGGCTATGCTTGCTAGGCAATGAAAATCTGAATTCAGGAAGGATAGGATTAGGTGAATGTGAAAACGCGACTCTGATGTTTGTGGCTGGCAAACCTGCAAAATTACTGAAGCTTGAAAATCAAGATTGATTGTGAAATCCACTTTCATCACTTGTTTGTTAGGTAGAGATTCCTTCACAACTGATTCGAATGCAAACCTAGGGTTGTTCAATGAATCACTTCCATGCACAACGATTTCTTTCCACTCGGTTATGCTATGTGCACCTTCATTCACATTTGGGTTGGTTGAACAGAACTCTCTAAGCAAAGTTAGGTTACGTGGCCATGTTAACAATTGCACCATTTTGTTTGCATTCCAGTTGATTTGATGTTAATGTTCTTCACAGATACCTTGTATTTCGTATCAGCATAGCACGCTAAAGGCTACTACTACATGAAATTTTTCAAACACATTTCCTATCAACAGACAATAATGTGTTGCACGATTTGACATAACACGGTTAGAACAACAAACCTCTTCGACACCACCGGAATGAAAAATATCATAGGTTTAATAACCATTCAATTTCAATACTACATGGAAGAACATACTGAAAAATGAAAAGAAAAAAAAATTGCTTTACTTAGCTCAAAGCAATTCCTAGTCATTGCACAAGGTGGATGAGCATGAGTATGACATGGACCCGGATAAGTAGGAATATGAAAAGAAAAAAAAATTGTAGGCCAATGGGGTTGTAATTCATAAGGTCCAACCAAGGGATATGGAGGTATGATACAAAAAAAAACTGCAATATTTGCCGAAAGTGTTGATGTAGAAATCGCCCAACTTACACAAGAAGACGATCTTAAGGATGTGTCAAACAATAAAGTGACTTTCCATCAAGATAATGTCAATTTTTAAAATGACAAAAGAAAAATCTAGAAAAGAAAAAGAGAAATAAAATATTCGCCAAATCGGGTTATAGCTAAATCACCTTATTTGAGTCATTTTTTAAGAAGAAGAAAAAAATGTGAAGCATATAAGTTAATCAACCTTTGAACTTTACAAAAGCCATATCTGAAATGCCTTTACTCATTCTATGCTTATTGCTACTCTCTTACAATCAATCAATGTTACAACTACATTTCAAGGATCACCCATTCCGAAACACTTGTGAAAATGGTCTATCCTTCAAGATCATCACATATGTAAACTTGATATAAAAAGACATGTCATATTAAAAATGACACATTTTAGAGTGAGCTTAGAAAATTAGATTCTGCAATCAGGATAATGTGACATTATCAGAGAAAATTTTTTACAACCACAAAAACGTTTGCTTTGAAGATTTCATCATTCTTTCAAGATACTACCACGTCAACATAATTGCAAAAACCTCCAATTCTTATCATGAAACCATTCGACAAGCCAGAGCAAATCCTCCACCTTGCACCGACATTATTCTAAAGTGTATGTCAAAATGTTATTAAAACAATCAACGCAAACCTAATATAGTAAATGCGAAACAAGTAGTTGCTAGCTTAAGCAAAGTCTCCGATGTTGGGCACTAGTTCCTACGTGTGTGCATCGACAATCTCACTTGGAAGCATTAAACAAAAGCCGCCCACGCAAATAAAAACACAAAACACAGTCATTTGGAATCGAGATGGGGTGGCCCAAGCTGTTTGTTAGCCGACTTTGCCGGATGATGAGGTTGAGTTAAGCTTGCTTCTCTTCTTCTTCTCATCCTCTCTATAAGGTCGGTGTTGTTCTCCTGTATCTGTATTTGACACCTGAACGCTTTAAGTCACCTTCACCTTAACTTCAATCCACAACTTGCACTTATCTTTCAACCGAATATCTTTGAATTTTGACCGACCTTTTTTTATTTTATGGAAATATTATCTGTTGTTCTTTGCTGCTGACTTGTTTTTTTTTTTTTTTAAATGTTTTGTGACGGTAAAGCTTAGAAAAATGACCAATGATATTTCTTTTGGTAATATCGAAATCATATTCCCCTGGATAAAACTGAATTGTACTGAGAGTCAGTCGCAAGAAGGATAAGGGACAAGTCCACGTGTCAGTTAACAAGAAACAGCAACCTTGATGCCGCAATTGCTATATAAACTAGAAAGAACATTCACTGAAATTTAGACAGAGCCGATATTTAAATTCAGATCGGATCGGATCAACTACGAACTCATAGTGGTGGTGGTGGTGGTAGTAATAATGGCGAGTTTTCTTTCACATTTCTGCTCGCTTTTGCTGCTTCTACTCCTTTCAGGTTCCTCTCTTCAAGAGATTTTTTTTTTTTTTGAAAGGCGAGCATGGTTTTTATTTGATTCCAAAGTTTACCAGCTGAGCTAATACTCCGTTGGCAAAAATAATGGGTTCAAGTTTAGGAGATGTTAATGTTCTGTTCTGATTTTTATGGTGACTTTGCTGTGATTAATTGCATGAGGATATAAGTTATGATTCATTTGTTTTAGTTCATTGTCTTCTGTTTTCATTGCACTAAGTTGGGAGAATTCAACATTTGAGTATTCGTTTCTCTTTGGAATTCACTGACAAATTGTTTTATACTTCTATATAGATGAAAAATCTGGAGAAATTTCATGGAACATTGTTTTGATCTACAGTGAATATGATGTCATGGTATTTTGAGTATAGGCGGCATGGAGTGTTTGTCTTGTTTTTGTTGTTAATTGCTTGAATTTTATGCGGATTTGAATTGGAAGAGGTAGTGATTTCGATTCAGATTATTTGAGTGCCGCATTCTTGTTCTTAGGCGTGGTTCGATCATTTTATGGTGATAGTTACATGGATTCAATAAGAAGAAAAGTTTAGCATCTTAGGATCTGAGCTTGTGCATTGCTCTGGTCCTGTGTTTTGCTCTAATTGCTTGTACACTATTTCAAGTGGTTTGAGATTCAATCTATTGCCGCTGAATTTGAATCTGCCATTTTAGTTAGGTAGTCATCTCCTCTGTTTCTCAACTTGTATTTTCATGTTCTTATTTTCCGGTCCTAGACCGCAACGTATTCAAAACCCAAAAGCTACATTTAGATTTGACCACATAGTTTCGATTACACATTTTTTTCATCTTTTTGCCTGATATTTCATACGACTTGTTTCATATTTGTGACCAAATTTCATGGCTAAACATTACCTCTAAATCGTATTAGTTTTATCTAGGAAAGTGTAGTTTTTCCTCACTTCATCACACCTGATCTTGTTTTCCCTTTCCTGGCTATTCAGGTTCTGTAGTCCAAATTCTTGGTTTACAAGTAGGAATCAACTATGGACAGATCGCGAATAATCTCCCATCTCCTTCTCGGGTTTCTTACTTCCTTCGATCCCTTAACATCAGTAGAGTGAAACTCTATGATGCAGATCAAAATGTCCTACGAGCTTTTTCTAATTCAGATGTGGAATTCATCATAGGAGTTGGAAACGAGAATATAGTAAACATGGTTAATCCTACCAATGCACAGGATTGGATTAAACAACATGTTCAACCCTACCTTCCTCAGACCAAGGTGACATGCATCACTGTTGGAAATGAAGTGTTTTCTGGCAATGACACCCAATTAATGACGAACCTTGCGCCAGCGATGCAATCTATCTACAATGCTCTTATTTCCTTGGGACTGAGTAACCAAGTGACTGTGACCACTGCACATTCACTTACAGTTTTAGGTAATTCATTTCCTCCATCATCCGGGACTTTCCGTGAAGATCTTACACAATATATCAAGCCTCTTCTTGATTTCCATGCACAAAGCAAGTCACCTTTCCTCATAAATGCATACCCATACTTTGCCTACAAAGACAGCCCGAACGAAGTTTCATTGGACTACGTCCTTTTTCGGCCTAACCAAGGGATGGTTGATCCAGGAACAAACTTGAATTACGATAACATGTTGTATGCACAACTTGACGCTGTCTATTCTGCAATTAAAGTGATGGGGCATACTGATATTGTTGTAAAAATTTCTGAGACTGGGTGGCCTTCTAGGGGGGATCCTAATGAGGCAGGGGCTTCCCCAGAGAATGCAGGGATTTACAACGGCAATTTATTGCAAAGAATTGAAGAAAAACAAGGTACTCCAATGAAACCATCGGTTCCGATCGATATTTTTGTATTTGCTCTTTTTAATGAGAATATGAAGCCGGGGCCAACCTCTGAGAGAAACTATGGGCTATACTATCCAAATGGTACTCCAGTTTACAACATCGGACTGGGTGGTAATCTTCCACCGATTGTTGAATCTTCAGCTTCTAAAATAAGGGTGAGGAACATAGTAACTCTTTACGTTTACACTTTAGCTTTCTAATGTTCTAATATTGCAATATATCTGTTCTTGACCGCCGTTTCATTGCTAATTTTACTTATCAGATGATCATGCTATATTGCGAAAGAATATTCATTGATCCTTCTTCTTTCTTGTTGTGTAGGTGATTCATTTGATCGGTTTCTTACTAGCTATTACAACATTTCAATTGAATTCTTGAGGACTAATTGCTGAATTCCAAAATGACCAACCATCTGGGATGGGGAAGATCACAAAAACCAAAGGAACTGAAGCCATCGTCGGATTCAACTCTCCTGTTCCTATAATTGCTGCATATGGTGATCTTAGAGGTGAGTGATTCAAATTTTTTTTTTTTGTTCTTTCATCTGTTATCGAGATGTCCACAATTTTTGACCGAATGTACACATGTTAAGCCTAATGTTCTATAAACTCAAATATAAAATTATTTGTGCAACTTTTGAGAGTTGTTAGTTAGAATTTGATCCAGACACACTCCAATACTATTAAGAAGTTTATTAATCATACTACCAGTACAGTGAGTTGGTTTAGTGTTTGCACCATCAAGTCATATGCAAATATATTTGTTATTAAGTCAATTGAAGTCCGAAAACAGAGTTGGTCATAAGGAGTGACGATTTTGATCCAGTTGTATGCTTATACAACAAGATCATAGTGGATGTGTAATTATTGGCCAAAGGTGACAGGTTGATTGGTTAAGGCGGTGATGGTTTAACCCCTGGGTCTTGGGTCCATACCTACCAACCGGCATGGGGTGGGGAGGGTTTGAGGGTTCAAAAAAAAAAAAAAAGGGTAATTATTGAGATTTGGTTGGTGATCTAATGAGTTGCTTTAAGCATCCAAATCCACTATATCTTGACAATTATGCCATGTATTGCAGGTAGTTGAAACTTGAAACCACGATCATATAATTAAATCCCAACTATTCAAAGTACTAGATATGCTGTGTTCCATACATTAGAATCATAGATTTGTTTCTGTTCTTGATCTTATCTCTTCATTCAATCATGCAGAAGAATCTTCTCCATAGCAAGATTCCCATATCACCAACCAGACAAAATGTTCATTTTCTTTCTTTTCACAAGAAGCCATTAGGCCATCATCGTGTTTCTTTCGCTTGTCTTCTCACAAATTCTTTTGCTAATAATCATCAAATTTTAATCTCTTATTATGAAAGCGTTGATCCCATTCGAGTTGTCTTTACCTTTCTCCTTTCTTCCAAAAGAAAATTCTACACTTATCATCCTTACGTGGATTGAGCCCTATGTGTTGTAATGTCCCTTTCTTTCCATCTCAGCTTGCATCATACACTCACTACCAACTCCGCGACTGCCATCCAGTTAATCGAAAATGACATGCAGATGACCTAATTGCAAGGATAAACAAAACTTGACCTTTCCAACCACTCGATAAAGTTTTCTGATGAATAAAAAAGAATAACCAGAAAAACAAGGAGATAAATCTGAAATTATCGAAACAATGATCATTAGAAGAAGACTTGTTTTGTCAAAAGCAACTTTTCAAAACAAGGAAAAGGAAGACTACTGCCTGTTTTCTGATGAATAAAAAAGAATAACCAGAAAACAAGGAGATAAATCTGAAATGATCATTAGAAGAAGACTAGTTTTGTCAAAAGCAACTTTTCAAAACAAGGAAAAGGAAGACTACTGCCTGTTTTATAAGGGTGCCTTTAACTTTTATTCTTTCTTTTGGCTAGCTAGTACAAAAATGGTTAGACAGATTACCATCCATTGATGAAACCCCACGAAGAAGGAAACCAATCTCTTCAAAACAAGAAAAACTTCTGGCACTTTTTTTCTTTGGTTTGGTTAGAAAATTGACAAGTCACCTAATGGCTTGCTATCAAAGGCCCCTACAATTGAATCCATATTGAAAGAATGTCGAACTTTTCCCTTTACAATATACGTCCTTTTCGCAAAAAAAAAGTTGATGAAGCATATAGGGGTTTCTTTAAGGAAAAAAAAAGCATGCATGGTGATGGTGTGGTGGGAATAGAATATATCCCAAGTCACCATCTCTTGCCTCTCGGCTTTTTTGCAGGAAGCAGGACCAGCACGTAGAGACATCCCTAACAGAGAGGGACAGGGTCAAGAAAGTCTTGTAGAGACGTCGATGACACGGGCCTCTCAAATAACGTGGTGGTTTCTTTGCAAAATTTAGCAACATGCGTGTCAAGGGAAGATTCTTAAACTGTGTTTGGTTTGAGAGAAAATAATTCTAGTTCTCATGAAAACCATAAAAGTATAGGAGAAAGAAAGATGGGGAAGAAGGAAGGAAGGAAACAAAAAATGGGGTTAAGAAAGACCTTAGCCTGTATATCTCTGACTTCTATCTTCAATATGTGGTTAAGTTCAAAGATCAACATGAATCATGAGTACCATGGTAGCTATCAAGTTTAAAGGGATGTTTAACCTACCTTTCTACCTACAACCAATAATGATGACGCAATGCGAAAATATATTGTTATATGCAACAAGTACTTCTTAATGCTGATGCTTTTTCTTCGGTCTTAATTCGTCCTCGCAGGAAACACGCACCAAAACAGTCGTCCCCATCCAGATGGATTATGTACCAACTTCCAGAGTTCCAATTTCATCTTTCGCATCTCTGTCAACTAATCCTATAAAAGAAGATTAATCATTACCTCCCTATATCAGTGCCAGTGAATAATGATCATCGATGAGAACCATGTAGCAGCAGCAACTCTACTGAAACAAGGGGAATGCTAGGTCTTTTGTAAGCACTCAATGAGAGATGTAGCCTTTATAGAAATTTGCATGATTGATACAACTCTCCAATAGGCTGAACATCAAAGATTAAACTCAAAAAATAAGAACATGATGTTATAAAGGCAATCATGGAATGGGTTCACTAATAAGACCTCCTGGTTAGTTTTATGTTGCAGTGTTAAGGATGGTATAGTCATCGGTTCAAGAATGAAGAGGCGAACGCAGCTCACAACTTCTACCTGAAGTACATCTGCAAAAAACTTTCTACAAAATGTTGTTTTGCTTCGAAGGGTTATGGTATAGAGCTTAGGTGACTTCAGTAGGGGCTCTAAATTTATCGAAATTCTAAATTATAATTGCAGAGGCAGTTATCCATGTACACACCAAACTGCAGTTCATGTCAAGCAAGAAAATTTTACTGAAATATATTGTATTTAGTATAAATTACATTATTAGTAATCTTTATTTATTTTAATCCAATGTGATTCCAACTGCAACTGCAAAGTACCACAATACACATTTCAACTCGATAATAAGTTTAATAACTACTACCACTGCTGGGCCACAGTCATACAATAAAAACAATCCTCACCATAAATGGAACAACTGCTTAGTATTGCAGCCCCACCACTATATCACAACCATCACCAGCCTGTTAACCACCCCAAGTGCCATAAACATCACAAGCACGATAAAGATCACATCCAATTATATGAAAGAATTGAGACTGCCAGTCAACATTCTCCATTTCATAATAGAGGTCGCTCACACATCCCATAATGAGTTCCCAAAAAAATCAAAAGTTCCCAAACTCAAGCCATTTGAGTTGGGGATGAGACTAGCACCGCAGATGCTCATACAATATATAATGAAAGTATTATAAGGTATATCCAAATTTGTAAAAATTTTAACCTAGATCATATTGAATGTAAAAAAACCAAGGAAAAACTTTAACTACCATTTCCCTCTGTATTTTTATAGTAGCACAAACCAAATATGTAGGATTCGAAAAGATAATCGATCATGATTGAAAGTGTGATTTAACATTGTGATCCATGAACAATATTCTGCAAGAAATCTGAAGATGTGTGCCTCTATACAACATATGAAGTTCAATGAGAAAATACACTGACCTTGGCATTGAAATGACGTAGTTGACTTTATAAGGGTTATCCATTCCTTTGAACTATGAATCTTAATCTGACTCAAGCGTTCCTTATACTTATCTTTGTGGTTACAGCTGAAAATTTTCCCCTCGCTCGTTTTTGTTTAACACGTGAGAAAATAGTTGTAATTACAGAAGTAAAAAATTGTAAAAATGATCATTATATAGTACACGATACCTTCTTTTCCAGAAGAAAGCACACTAGAATACTTCGAGAAGCCCAGTGCAAAGAGAGTACTTTTGAGAAACTCTATTTCCATATTTTGCCGCTCAGGTAATCATCATTTCCATCAAACAAATGTCAGAGGAGTGGAGTTTCTTTCTCAATCAGATTTCTCAACTTCACGAAATGCTACATCCCATTCTCGGGCCTCAAAGTCTTGATCAGACAAGTCGTTTTCCGTACTATACACAATTCGGTCCTGCCCAATTACGGTTCTTTGGGCCATGTCCCGAGCACTCACAATCTGAATGTAAAATGAAGGTTATATAAATGAATTCATATCATGGAAAATAAATACGTGTCAAAATATATGGAAGAACTAACCTTGTATAAGAACAAAATAAACTGAGAAATATTTCACATTTGAACTGTGAAACTATAAACAAGATACAGCACAAGTAGATAAATGATTATCAGATGCACTCTCATTGGAAATTCAAGTGCTCAACAACACTTTTCATCACCCATCAGTAGGGAAGGACTAAATCTATGTGACGACAACCAGATCATTGATATTCTCAGGGAGCACAAGGCTGTTTCAAGTTCCAGTGTTTGCTTTTGGAAAAGTGCCGCAATGTTTAGCCTGGTTATCGTTGATTGGAGTAAACCCCCTAAACATCCTGGCATCACCTAATTCCTTAGCATTTTATATGATGTAATCCGGCGGAAGTGCTACGCAGTTGTAATCTGCTTGGTGAATACCTTGAATGAAAATTCCCGATTCATCTTTTTTATTGTAGTGTTGCCCTACGTCAATTATTCTTAGTATTGTTCAAGAACTATTGCATACACAAGAATTAGTCGTTGCATGCAAGTCACTAAAAGCATCACATTGATTGATAGACGCACTGAGAAGGCACTTAAAATTGCTTTGTCCTTCATGGATGATGATTTCAAGATATATGCCCTTTTAAGGTTCTCCACTGTATGTTCCCATTGAGAAGGGGCCCCTTTCTCAACGACAGTGGCTATAGTAAATTTCCACAAGATTTTTAATTACAATTTTTTTTTGAACTCATATCATGCTATTGAATAACAATGCTAATAACTCGTAATACCTATGAAAAGGAAAGGAAGACACTACACACAAAATGATGACAACTTAAGAGTTGGAATATAATAGATTCTGTCCCATTTTATCCAAAGATAAAACTTAATATTTGAACGTACAATACCTTTTCATAGATGGAATAAAAGTTCAATATATGAAATAAGCTGACTCAGAGAAATCAATGGATAAATAAAACTTTAGAATATCATACCTTCCGTCTCAAAGACACATCTGCTTGTTCAAGCATCCTAGCTCGCTCTAGTCTAGCTTGGTTTCGCTTCTCTATTTTGGCATTTGTGCTCTTAAGGAAAAACCACCGGAACAAAGGAATTGCAAAAAAGGAGCCAGCATAAATCTGCAATTGAAATAGTCATAATGGATTAAGGCCAATAACTGAACTCCGATGGCAAAAAAAAAAAAAAAAAAAAAATTGGAAAGGAGAAATCCAGAATTTTTTATTTAAGGAGATTCCTTTAGAGGTCTCATTTTTCTAATTAGGGTTGCTTGGACAAATTGAATAAAGAACATATACTTTGAGTAATTTCGAATTGGTCTGTTGCAAGAACACTTAGTTTAGGACCCATTTAGGAGAATTAAGGACACTTCATACACATGACTAAATGAAAACTAAAGCTCTGTTTGAGCTAAAATTTTGAGAAAAATTATAAATTCATATAATTTTGGAAAGGAGAAATCAAGATATACAATGGCATGGACCCAAACAAGTATCTCGAGAAACAATGTTGAAATGAGCTGAAATTTAGCGTTATTCCATAATTTTCCTCAAAATTTCAGTTCAAACAAATTAAAAAGTCTTTTTTTAACTTAGTAGTGTCAGTCCTCAAGTGTAAACAATAACTTAGTGAGTCCAAAATAAGCAGTCAAAATATTTTTTGTCCCTAAGCTGCCAATGCCTCTAACATGCAAGTCCGAATAAATGCCATCAAGTTCATTATTCGCTCCTTCCCCAATGAAATTTCTGGCTCCCTTGTTGATAGCCATGAGGGTTATCTATCTCAGCCATCACACAACAATTGACAATATAGGCGAAATTTCTAAAGAATGGTGCTCTGGGGAACATTTAAAACTAACAAAACAAAATACATTTTCCTATATAATATACAGAACAAACTAGTCAAGAAAGAAGTGTAAAACACAACAGAATTCATTTCACACCTGAAGTAGAGGAAATATGTCGGCCACAAATGAAATAAATCCTGCTGGTGCAACTGCAGTAGTCCTTCATGTAGAACACATATACAGACATCAGAGATTACATAATGAATTAGTCAAGTAATATAATTAAGAAACTGGAGAATGATAGAGCATACTTTAGCATGGTACCAAGGACAATAACCCCAAAAAGGTTGAGCCCACCCAAACCTATAACTAATGCCATCTCTGAGCTCTGTGTTTTACTGCAAACCACCAATGACTGTTAGTAAAGACACTGATGAACTTGCACGTATAATACAAGTTCCATAACATAACAAAATAAAATGAAAAACCTGAATTGCAATGTTTTCTCTTTGAAAAATTTATCAACCCCTCCAACCCATTCAGTCCATCTTCTCCCAACATATTCTTTTCTTCCACTTCTCTGAGAAGAGGCCGTCCTTTGAAGCGATGGAAACCGATACAGAATGTTACCCTGCTCAGTAAGTAGTATGCAGTTGAGAAGACAACGTCAAATTAATTCCTTTATACTATATGAGAGTAAGGGTGAATTTGCTTTTCGTCTTAATCTAATCTAGTCAGAGTTCAATTCTTGAAAAAGCATGCATATTTTGCAAAAGTCAGACTAGAGGCAAAAACAAACAACCACCGAAATGTCTAATATGTTTGGTTCAATGAGATCCAAACTACTACTAATTACATGAGAATAAATCCCATAGATTATACAGTACAGATAACATGAAACAAATTTGGAGGGAAAAGATACACAACAAAGCGCGGCCAAAAATTGCTTTCAGATATAAAGTGTGATGTTTATCGAATAAATGTTAATCGTAGACTTGAATTGAATTCTCCTTTAATGACATAATTTGTAGTCAAGCAAATATGCGACAATTGATGAAAAGGAGCCACAAACTAATATCAGTATATCGTTCCATAGTCCCACACATCTTGAAGAAGTTCCTAATTAAGATAAGGAACCATTTCAAATGACCTGAAAATTTTAAATAGGAAATAAAGGAAGCTCAAATGAACCTCCTGGATGATGAAAGAGAAAAACCGAAAATCCCAGTAAATGGGATATGCTCCATTACGACATATTAAAGGCTACATAACTAAAAACACAACCAATTCCTTGTATCACACTAACTAATGGATTTTGTGCAGACATATATTTGGAGCTTCTACTTGAAGGACAGCTTATACAGTGGTAATAGTAGAAGTGACAACATACAAAGCGACAAATCTTTGAGACAGGGTTAGCTGGAAAAGGTAATATCAAAGAAGTCTACATGTCATATCCTTAAATATAGAACAACCATTTTCCAAACACACCTCTTCATCTACTTCTGGTTGGCCATCAAACCGCAACAACACAGGTAGAATATATGATTCATCATCCTGCAACCACCATCAAATGGAACATTCAGGCTACATAAAAGGATTCTAGAAATGTAATGTTCTGCAGTACAAACATAACTGGAAGAATCACCGTTAAGGGTGAAATCCAGGGCAAAGGGCAAGAAATAAATAAATTTGAGCAGTAGAAGGTTTAAGGTGGCTATAGGATTTTATATGTTCAACATTTCCACGGAAAAATATTCCTTGCCCCTTCCCTAATAAAATTATTTCCAAAATTTCAAGAGAAGCATGAGGTTTCTCTCGGATTTTTCTTTAAAACTAAAAACGGAACAAATGATAAATAGAACATAAAAGTACTGAGGCAGGAAATATAAATTTAGTGATTGTGCATCGCATGTAGAATTGAGTCATAATCAGAGTATCAATCAAGCCCAAATCAATTGTATTATTCCAGTACCACTATAGTTCTGTACCGAATGTACTATATTGAATGCCAGTCAAATTCCTGAACGTAAATTTTTTTCTTTTCTTTTCTGATATTAAATTTGTATTTTGGAAGAAGGGAACTTATAAAACACTTTGAATGCCAGCTTGGTTAGGCTTGAAAGAAGTAAAAGACACCTGACTAGAATGCGGATTTCCAGATATAGGTATGTTGTCCCAGGCACTAGGTGAGGCGAGGCGAGTTGCCTGACCTGGGCGCCCAACTAGCCTAGGAGCTAGCCTATGCGTGGCTTAGGTGACCTAGGCGCAAGGTAACTTTTTACATATATTTTTATTTTTTTTAAATATATATATGTCAGATAAAAAGAATAACAATGATTTATATAAAAGACGAAAAAGGGAACATAGCAAATTACCCAAGTCTAACAGGAAGGGAGTATGAAGAAGGAGAGGGTAGAGAGGACTGTCAAACCCAAATTGAGATTGAGGAACAATCGAACACTCCACTATCGAAGATTTTTCTCTCAGCTGCCGCTCTATCATGGATGGGAGGATGAAGATGGAGAAGAGAGACGAGAGAGGGAGAATTGGGAGTGTTGTTGCGTGCGACTTCTCTTTGTTGTTTTATGGCTGAGAGGATGGAGATGAGAGAGGAAGGAGACAATTGAGAGGTTGAAGGCTTGATGCAACTTCTCTCTTTTTTATGCAGTTGTAAGTTTTGTTTTGTGTGGTTTGGAGGATGAGAGTCGAGAGAGGGGTTAGTAATAACAAGGTAAGACTTTGACTTGATCGTGGCTTTTTTTAAATTGTTGTCAAAGGCGAATGCCTAAGCCAAACTAGCTCGCCCAGGCGAGTGCCTGAAACAACACCATGATCTTGTTTGCCCAGCAAAAGTGAGGCTACTGAGAGTCCAAACGCCTGCCTAAGCGCACCTACGTGTTGCCCAAGACAACATAGGATATAGGATCTTGAGAATTGCCACTTTTTAATAGGGTATACACTGTATACTTACAACTCCGTGAAACCACTAAGGTGCTAAAAGATTCACTTTTTTCTATTAAAGCGTCAAATTTTTACTTATTTATTTTAAGAAAAAAAAACGTAAAAAACTTTATTGATAGGGAACATAAATTTACACGGGAAATAGGGCAACTTGCAAGAATTGTTTAGCTACTACTATATAAATAAACAACCAAATATGCTTAAATCTTATGTAGAATTAAGCTAACTAACATTTGCTTTTTAAATTTTGGCCTTAAGTACTAAACATAAATTAGGACCAAATACCATAGGTTCCTTCGCAGGAGATGGTACATCCAGATAGGGAGCAAGTTCTTCTGCTGTGACAACACCACCATGTGCAGTTATGTATTGCCCAATCTGTACAGAAATTTGAAAGCAATTACTGAACTCTTTTCAATAAGTAAAACACTTTATTATACACAATGGAAAAGCACAATTACACCTTGAGAACTACATGAGTTAGTATGTTTGATTCAAGAATTTGCAACAAATACAAATTATTCTCCATGAAAATTCTAGAAAAAATATTTTATACAGCATAATTTTGCAATGCTCAAGTACAATATTTTCTTTTGCTGATAATGTGCATGTAGATCTTGCTTGATGAGTGGTGACAATATGAAATACCGCCTGCCACAACCACACCAACACAAGTTACAATGACAACCATACCAACACAATCTGGTTTAAAAAAGCATACACAGGCCTCTCAATATATTAACTCACATTAGACGAACTCAATTATTTGAGCATGCAAAAGACACAAATCAACTTGTTTGATTTGTTAGTCTATAGATTTTTTTTTTCTCTTTTAGTCTTTATTTACGTTATCTTACGTGAAATTAAAATAATAATAACAATTAAATATATAAAACCTACGGATTCTTTGGTAGCCTGATAATCCTTGGCCTTGGCTAAGATAACTCAAAGCATTTTGAAGCGCTTTAAGGCTGAGGCAAAGTGCATTTTTTAAAATACATCCCCTTTGTTAATCTTAAATAATTATTATTCACAAATATTTTATTGATTGGACATTAATAAAATAAATTGGTGAAACTCAAGTTAATATTTTATTTTATAACAATAATACTATAAAAGTACATTGCATATACAGACGCTCTATGATGCTTTGAACATTAGCAAAGTTTGAAGTTGAGCGCTTTCACACTCCCGTACCCGCTTGCACTTCACGCTCATGTACCCCCCTCGCGCTTCACGCTCCTGTACCCCCCTCGCGCTTCACGCTTGGTAACTAAGTTTACAACTTCTTCAATATGAAATACCTCTCAAAGTATATCAGTCATGACCAAAAATTTGACAATGGATCAATGCTTCTACGTGTTTCTACGTGTATGATTAAAACAACTTTTTGAAATTGTCTTAACTTTGTCAGACAAGTAGTTTGGTAAGTGTTGTAACGTAGGATTTAGTGTAATTATTTAATTTAGTTTAATTGTTGGGTCGAGCAAAAGTAAACTCATTAGAATAAGTGAATATTAGGGCTCCGATAGCATTTACAATTATACTGCTTGATTTGCAAGTTAGGTTTAATATAAATAGGCCTGCCATTACTTGTAATCGGTTGAATGAATATGAAACATTGAGTTTTATTTAATCTCTTTATTCGTAGTTTATTTTGTAGTTTTAAGTTTAGATTAATAGTTTAGTTGTAAAATTCATCAATTGGTATCAAAGCGCATCCAGGTTCATTTGTTTGGGTTGCATGTGATTGAGAAGAGATTGAAAAGAGCAATTCAAGAAGATTTATTTGTTTGAAGATTGGAAGAAACATGAAAACGAGATAGAAAAAATCGAAGATTGAATCTAAGATTGACATTCGACCTTTGTCGGTAGACACCACATTAAAACAGCCCCATCAAAGTTGTCGTCAGACCTTTGTCCAGCCCCGGTTCAGTCGTGTTGTTGTCACCGTCCAAGTTGCCATCATCACCTGACACAAATCTAACCAGACCAAGCCACAAGCCCCCTACAGATCTTACCGACTCCCCTCCGGCTTGCTAGCAACATCCCCATCACCGCCTCCATCAGCATCACTACCGGATCTAGCACACATCTCATCGCCACAATCGCAAGAGACTCCTCTTTCCTCCATTTTTTCACTCTTGTTTTGTTTGAATCATCTTCTATTTAGGAGAAGACATTCTCCACATTTTCCAAACTGGTGCTTCAATCCTATTTCAACTTAGGTCCTTTGTTGAAATTATTAAGTATACACTGGTCCCAACAGTTTATTTACACCCAAGTTTATATGAGAGCACCCAACTAGTAAACAAAAAAATGAGTGACCCCTATTATTCTCCATACTATTCTTCGTCTCTATCCTCATTACTAGTTTTCCTATCCTACACCAAAATACACCTATGTCCCCTCTTACCTCAACTTGAACCCGTTTCCCCTACACCACCAACACCGCAATGACATAAGCCTCACTATCACCTCCATTGTGATATGCAAGTTATGAAACGCATATTTCAATGACTGGAGAGAGCAATAAAAGGCAAGGGCAGAGGAAAGTTACCAATAGATGGGAGTGATACTATGCAACATGACTCGGGCTACACCTCATCCACTGGCTTCTATGGACTCATCCGAGCCATTTGACTCGTGCGATTTGTTGTCTACTTTTTGTCAAGAGGATGATAAGGTTCCCATACAGACAATCCATATTGGGAAATTTTTGTGGCACAAGCATATGAGCAAGAGTCAGTAGGTTTATTGCAACCTATGATTCTCCGAGTCACCCTGCAACTTTCTATGTCGACTACTTCGCATTGCGTTCTATCATTGGTTGTTTGCATTCGGCGAACTTCTTCGACTTCAAGCTAGAAGACGAGCTTCAACCCGGGAAGGATGATGTAACTAAGGATTTAGTTTATTTATTTATTTTAGTTGAATTGGTCATAAGTAAGTCCAATAGAAAACGTGGAGTTTAGGGCTCCAATAGCATTTAAGGTTAGATTGCTTGATTTGCAAGTTAGGTTTAGTATAAATAAGGCCCATAGGTCATTGCTTGTAATCGGTTGAATGAATATGAAATTTGAATTTTATTTATCTCTATTTCATAGTTTTGTTTGTAGTTTTAAGTTTAGATTAATTAGTTTAGTTGTAGAATTCAACAATAAGCAACTACCAATATGTTCCACTTATACAGAGGAGGCTTGTTGCTCAGCCCGCATACATCTATATATCAGCTTCATGGTTAAATGACAACTGTTGTCAAACCTGCTAGCCTGGGAAGCACTCACGCTCCAATTAAGTCATTGGGTTGTGTCATGTCGTGTCATGGGCACAACATTCAGTGGACACACTGGACATGGCTCCCCATATTTCATGATGTTGGCATTGTCTCGGACAGTTCTTGAGCACTCTAGGGCACGTTTTGGATACCCTCCTTAACTTTTTTTGCCATCTTATTGATTTGATGACAACTAAAATAAAACAACAAAACACATTTCCTCAAAGTCTCAGGGCCTACCCTCATTCTCTACTCTTTTTCATCTTACATCTTTGTGACCTGTCCTTTCTTTCTTTCAGATATTTGTTTGTTATTTTCTTTATTTATGGATCCATACAACACTTCAATCACCTTGCACCTTGGTTGAGGCGAAGCACTGCATACGGAGGGAAAGATACACTTTGAAGAAAAATGGAGCCTTGGTGGAGACACTGACAACATAAGTAAAAACAAAAGTAATGGAGTCAGTGCTTGAGAGTTACCAACTTCCACCTCTTTTCTTCAATTCCTTGATTTGGATCTCCATCGCCAAATACAAATGAGAAAACCTACAGGAAGCCAACAATTATCAAGCATACAACATGTGAAAATTTAGAAGCAGAGATACTGAGATGTGAAATATGAGCAGACTCTTTTACAAAAAAAGAATATAACACTTAACATACAGATTCAATGAAATTCATTCCTTCATCATCTCTTCTTGTTTGACGCTTCTTGTAGTAGTAGGGATCCCAGTACCTATCAAATACGCATCGATGAGACAAAAAAATTCCAAAATCATATTACATTATTATCCAATCATCACTCCAAGATGCAGCATATAATGAGAGAAGATGCAAGTTTCTGGATGCTCCAACATGAGAGTTGGTTTATTAAAAGTTTAACCATAGTTAAGTATTCTGAAGCTGGAGTGACCTAAATATACATGAACATAAAGGGTTTACAAGAGCAACCCTGGAGGATCTGCATTCTTTCAGAATAGCGGTTTCGTGATGACAGAATGAAGAAATACCTCCTCCAAAACAAGCATTTGTTTTATTGGCTTAGGATAGTGATCATATAATCCACAAGTTTTAGCCAATTCTATCAGGTTATCAACAAACGGAGCTTTTTAACAAACTTACATTATTGATAGACAGAGAAGGAGTTTACATAGGAAAAAGTAACTAAAGATCAAGTAGAGAAACAAGGATATAACACAGTTAAAAAAAAAAAAACTATGCTACAAAATTTTATTTTATTAAGATAATGAATAATGAGATTAAAATTGAAAATTACTACCATATGTAGGAAACTAGTAATAATAAATGTTTGGCGATTGATTTCTCTCTATCAATGTTGATAGCATATGAAATTCATAATCCTATTATCTGCGAGTAAAGAACACTTTCATCATATTTGTAAGTAGTCACATGCAAGTCCATCTATTATAACCTCTGGCAAGAACTTTCACAATGTAGTAAATAACTGAACATAAAATAAAAAACAACCCACCATTCAAAGAAAGAGAAAGAACAGATGGCAAGTGTGGCATTATAAATTTCAAAGTTAAGTAAATGTTATTATGGAATGGTTTTTGAAGACCAGGATGAACAGAGTAATTCAATTCTTAGGAACAAGTAAACCAAATATAATACATGGCTGCACTAAACAATCCAGGAGAGTAAAATTATAAAATATAAAAATATGCATTACATTAATTCCTTTTCATCATTATAGCATTGGGGCAGAACACCAAACAGATGAAAAAATGTGTATAGGAAGTGATTATTTAGTTTTTTAATGAGTTAGATCGTGTCATATCAAAGATGATATTACCAGAATAAATCAGTAGGACGAAAGAAGAATGTTAAGCCTGAATCGTAGGATCTGCTACGTCTTCCACGATTGTCTTCTTCGCTGTTGCAAAGAAAAGATGTTGAACAATGAACACCATCAATATTCCATGTAACTAGGAAGAATATACATTTGCATAACATTCATTTATTGGAACAGTGTAGAATGGAGAAGGCAACTATTAATAACATGAAATTTGATAGAATAATGAGCGGGTAATTCTCAGAAATTGAAGATGTGATGTCCAAGCAAATTCTACCTTCTACTACTTGAGAGAAGAGCAATTATTGCAGTGTAAACAATAACGATCGAAGCAATAAGCGCTGTCCCAAAGGAAACCCTAATTACATATTCAGCTGCAGACTGTAAAATGCACATTAGTCTATACTCATCCTTCAATCAGAAGTAATAAATACATCAATGTGTAACAATACCTTAGACTTGTCAAGCAAAGGTTCAATTTTCAATCTTAATGATTTTGTTGCAAGCTTAGTGCGATAATCCTTTGGAAAAACATAGAGTACGTCACCTTCATCTGAAACCTGTCAACACCATCTTGAAAAAGATTTCCCTCAAGAAATCAAAAACTTCAACGAGCTAATATATCTTTGATAGTGCATAAACTTTATGTAACATTACAAAAAAAGAGTTAGTCAGAGATAATGTTATGTATCTAACTTTTCAGCTCATGCAAGCTGTGGAGACCACATATCATTAAATCTAAATGAGAATGTGCAAAACTAAATCCCATCCCCATAATTAAAAATTATGTTACATTCGGCAAGAAACAAATGATGTAAATATGGCCACCTTTAAAGCTCAGTGAAAGCTGCAACAATTTGCTCCTGTGATGGAAACTCATCCACTATGACCACAAAAGGATCTCAAATAAATGAAAAATGTGAAAATAGGTAAGGGTGATAAGATTCATCAACGTGGTGGTACTAGCTAAGATAGACACACATGACAACAAACAATGCTATCAGAACAAAGACATAATTGACACATGAATCTTCGCATCAATGCTAGCATAGGTAGACCAGTTGATTCAATTTTAGGTTGCATCATCCACCAATAGCTTAGATTCTCATGCGCAATAAGTGAACTCTAAAATAAACAAAAATACTTCCAATGTAGATTTCAAAAGCTACCAAAATGATAAGTGGACAATTACCTTGCAGCTTAAAACTAAAATCAAACAAGCTAAACGCTGGTGTCTAATTTACACAATCCAGAGCTAAGGTAGTCAAATCATGGCCATCAAAGGTTACAATACATATTGTTTTCCCTTCTAGCAGGCTTCCTTTGATTGATCCACTCCAAATAGATGAACATCATATCTTTTTAACCCAAATATCAAAGACAATTAGATACCACCCCTTCGTCCCTTAATCTCCTTGGACCATTCAAAGAGTTATTACTTTTGTTATTACAGTATTACTTATTACACCATGCTAAAGAAATTCAAATATCATGTTTTGTCAAACTAACCCAACAACAATACATTTCCCACACTTCAAGGCCTAGCGAGGACGTTCCAATTATAGACAATGTAAGATGGAATAAGCGGATGATACACTTAGATTGTTCTTAACTAATAATTCATATCACACTAACATTTAAGCTCATACTCCATTCATTAAATTAAGTTTGCTAGTGATGACACGATCAAAATAAATGTACATCATGACCATGCTTTAAGAATTACATAAAGATTATGCAAGAAAGGCTCTAGTCTATTTCTCTTCTTTCATTGTTCCAAATAAAATTATATATATATGGTAAGTATCTGACTTATGCCAACCCCATGACACATGGGAAGCCTCGTCTGACATGTTTTGACACGTTTTGAGTCCAAAAATACTCCTACACGAGGTGTCTTAGGATTTTTGGTTGCCATCCACCTTGATTAAGGTGTGGCACTGCAAAGCTCCAAAGCTAAGAATAAATCAGAGCCTTGGTGGTGCCCAAGCACGCATATGAATTGGAAAGGATCTGGATACTTGCTCCAAGGAAGCTTGATATTTCATTGGCTCGAATTCTAGATTGCTACCCAATAATGACTGTTATCATATGCCTAACATTCGAGGATTTGAAACTTTCAACAACTTGTTACTTGAGTATATCATAAACTCAAAAAAATTCACTAATGTCAAGTTCTGATTTGCTCACAAGAAACACACAATTGTCTCTGAAACACAATATTGTCATGCATGGATTCCCTAACTTTTACTTCTAAGTATCACACTACAACTCGTCCTTCTTCTGACTCTTAACATGTTTGATCAAATGCAAAACACAAAATATCACCAATCAACTTTATAAAACAACCAATTCAAAGATGAAGCAATACATAAACAGACCTAATTCATCAGTCAGTTCAACATAAAGAATTGAAGCAGTGCAAGAGAAGTAGTACCTCCAAGAAGCCTTGAGTATCAGCAGCGAGAGCCTGCAAGGCCAACTGCGCCTCATTCAACTTGAGTCCAGCCTTACTCGCCACATCTCCGATCGTAACTCTCCCACCGCAAGAATCCACCGCGCTCATTGCACGCTTCCGCACCTCCGTCGGCAACTTATCCGTCTCAACTCGTCCGCCGGGCCTGATTACCGCCGGAATGTCGACGCTCGCCTGGATGACCGGAACCCTAGAGTAGCGCGACTTGCAGGCATTGCGGAGGTGAATTGGTGTGTGGAAGGTCGGCGAGGGGAATTTGCAGAGAAGTGACCAGGAGGAGGAGGATAGAGAGGGAGAATGGAAGCGAGACTTGGCTGTTACAGCGAAGCTCGTGGCTATGGAAGCCATGAGCAATTGAGAGAATTTTTTTTTTTTTTTTTTTTTTGGTGAAAATGGGGGTTTTTGGGAGTTTTATCGAGAGAGAGAAAATGGTTTGAGTGGTTCAAAAAGATTGGAGCTGTAACTGAGATTTTTCTTCGTAAGGCGTATCGTATGGATTGGGGAAATTTTGGGAGAGGGACTATTGGGAGGCAGAGATCGAGTTGGTTACATTGGGTTTTTACTCCTTTTGGAACGGGATCTAAATTTTGGTTGTGAGGTGAGGATAAAATTCTGAAATATCAAGGAAATGTCTGGAATAGGATAAATAATGTGATTTTATTCTATCAATATCATATCATAAGGTTATGAAAGTCTACCCTAATTACTAACTAAACTTAACATTTCGTTTTTTTACCAAAGTTATGTTGTCAACATACCACTGCCGCGGAATATAGGAAGGCTCCGACTTTTTTGACATCGTCATTTCTACTAAAGGACACTATCACCTTTCTTTTGAACACCACCATCTATTTCTAGACACCACAAAAAAAAAATCCAATTTCTTACCCTCTCTTCTCTCTTACGAACAACACCACCGCCCTCGTCCCGCCCGTCTGCCATACCTTTTTTCTCCCTTCTTCTTCTTCTCTTCTCTTTCTATTATTCCTCTTCGATCTCCTCTCTTTTCGAGAACAACAATAGGGACGAAGAAGCAGTAGCGAGCCGCACTGCCCACCTTATTTTCTCTTTCTTTTCTTTTATGTTTTTCCTCCTTTGTCCCCGCACAAGCCTGAACGAGGATGTATTCCATCCTCAAGGAGGTCTTGTGAGGGCAAACAAAAATTTGACCGTCGCACAGGCATTAGCGAGTGGATAACTCGTCCCCGCAGAGTCCTCCGTAAGGATGGATTCTCCACTCGTAGATGCACGTGCGAGGGTAAAAAAAATGTTTCCTCGAAAGAGCCTCCTTGAGGACGTGCGAGGGCAAAGGAGAAAAAACAGAGAAGGAGATGAAAAAAGGAGAAGGCGGGGGAGAGGAAGGGTGGTGCAGCAGCCGGGGGGTGTTGTTCCTGAAAATAGGGGAGAAAAAAGGAAGAAATGATGAGAACAAACAAAGGAAAAGGGGAAAAGAGGTGTGGCTGACGAGGTGGTGGTGTTCATGATGGAGAAGATACAGAGAGAATAGGGGTGGTGTATGTGTGTGTTTTGTTTTGTTTATAATTGTGGTGTTCTTTAGCACATTCAAAAAAATTTTGGGTGGTGGTGTCCTTCAGCAGATATGGTGGTGTCAAAAATATTTTTTTGCGGATGACAAAAGAGTCATTGCGGCATACTAGCTTGCAACTTTTCTAGCACAAGTCTAACAACACGAGCAATATGCATTCTCGGTATGATCCAACATTGAAAGATGAGTGATCCATCAAACTTGGGGTTTTCCTACAACATAACTCTCAAAAGAAAAATCGAGCAAGAACACATTTTGGCCTGACATTCATATCAATCAATCTAGTCATTTGAATAGTGTCGCCTCTTCGATCATAAGTCATCTTAAGATAACTTGACCATGAGACACCCACAATGGAGATAAGATCTTTTTTTCCTCTATGTATTTGCATTTGCATTATATCAATTCAGGCTTCAATGAATGATCAATATGTTTTTCATACCATTAGTGAGGTGCAATTGGAGAGATCTTTTTCTTCTCTACGTAGATGATATGATTATCATCGATGATGACACATCCAAATTCTCAGATCTCAAGACTTATCTCAGTCAATAAGTCGAGATGAAAGATCTTATGAAGCTTAATTACTTTTTGGGGCTTGAGATCACTTCTAACTTCAAAGGATATTATCTCTCTCAAACCAAGTATGTTTATGATATTTTTACTCGGGCATGACTGGCAGATAGTATATACCACTCCTTTTGAGCCCAACTCTAAACTCACTCATGTGGATGGTACACTTCTAGATGACCCCACCTTCGCCAGTTGGTTGGGAGTCTAGTTTATCTTACAGTCACTCATCCTGACATCTCTTATGTTGTCTATATTATGACTCAATTTCTTTCTGCTCCTCGCTCACCTCATTATGCAATAGTTTTTTAGGTATATCAAGGGACCATGTTTCACGGTCTTCATTTCTCTGCTCACTATTCTGAACTTCGTGCCTACTCAGATACAGATTGGGTAGGTGACCCCACTGATCATCGATCCACCACAGGCTATTGCTTCTTCTTTGGCGATTCACTTATTTCTTGGCGCTGCAAGAAGTAAATTGTTATCGCTCGATCCAACACAAAAGTTGAGTATAACGCTCTTGCTTATACAACTCAGGAACTTCTCTGGCTCCACTAGTTACTTGAAGACATGGGCGTTACTCATTCTACAACTACTATCATCAGCTGCGCTAATCAATGTGCTATCCAGATTGCTCACAATGATGTCTTCCATGAATGGACAAAACACATTGAAATTGATTGTCATTTTGTACTTCATCATCTCACTCATGTCACCATTGGTCTATTATCAATTTCTTCCTTAAACTATTGATATCTTCACTAAAACACATCCTCTTGGACGCCTTTAAGATTTAGTTTTCAAACTCAAGTTGATCTCCATTTTACCAACTTGAGCTTGACGGGGGTTGTTGATGTATGAAATGTATATTAGTCTCACATTGACTAAATTAGGAATCTTTCTATCCTATAAATATGATACCTCTCTTGTTATCTAATCACACCATTTCAATACAATTATCTCTTCTTTTTGTATTGTCTCACTCCCTCTATTTCAACACAGATATCTCTTAACTTCTCCAGAATAATATTTGGAGGAAGGTTTATCATATGTAGATTTCATCATGAGGTATGTATGTGTCAATGTTTTGGTAAACATGTCGAGGGGTAATGACCATTGCCCTCAAATTTGAACTAAATTAACTATGAAGTGGTAAAATTAAACCCCTAGTTGGACACTCTCGCAGTGGATCTCCTTGACTCTACTATGGTTTTGACCCTTCAACATTTCCACCACACATTACAAGTCGCAATAGATGACCTGTTCTACATTGTTTTCTTCAATTCTATTTTTCTCAGTGGTAAATTTACAGTGTAATTTTTTTTCACGTTCTGACATTCTTATCAAATCAGTCTGCAGATCGGGAAAAGTGGCAGATGTCATTTGTAATGCCTTCATAGTATGGCTCCAACTTGCAGTTGCTAAAGGATCCCATAGTGAGCAACAAAGAAGCTCCCAGGAAAATTGTTGCAGTAGTTGTTTTTTCAGGTTTTTTTTCTCTGACATTCTAGTAGAAAACTTCAGATTTTGGTTGTTGTGGAAGTGTCATCAAACCAGTAACAATGGAAGAGCTTTTTCTTATTTTCCTGGGCTTAGTTGAAGGGATAACGTTCTCTCATTGTTTTCTTAAAATTTAACAATCTTAAATCATGTTCTCACGGCCCAGTTTTTTCTCTTCTTCGTCTTGCACTTCAAGAACCGGAAACGTAACATTTCCCTAGATTGTGAAGCCGGGGTAACATCTATGACCTTCAGTGGCTCTATGGAACCAAACATTTAAACAATTGCTCATTGTTTGCTGAAGGGAGTGAGCTGGTCAACCATAAACAATGTTAAATGTAGTCCTAGCCATGTCTATGAATGATAAAGGTGAAGTTTTTGTTTAGAAACATCCATATGTTGCAGAAATGAAAAGTAGTTCAGTATAATCAAGGATAATGGCCTATGGCATCACTCTTTTCATTTGATAACAGGTTTTGTTACAGACGAAGTTAAAAGTTGTGAATCAAAGTTAAGGGATGCTCTGACGGGAAATTTCAAGTAAACGGGAATTCTAAATGTCGAGGAAACCAGCGAGGGAAGTGAGGTGGAGGGAGGGGAGCCTTTCACTTCCTTCGGGATGTGTGCAAGAAAATTCAACGCGCGCATCCCGAAGGAAGTGAAGGGCTGCCCTCCCTCCACCTCACTTCCCTCGCTGGTTTCCTCGACATTTAGCTTTACTCTTCAAGTAAAAGAGAAAGCTCTGGTAGAAATGACGCAGGTACCATTGCAAATTGTTGATATTCTTTGAATTGCTTGTATGACATGAACTCCTTTCTAATCTTGACTATGCTAATGTAAATGCAGTATAATCCACCATTTACACCTCCCTTTGCACGTCGCAATTGGTGGAACAAGCAATTTCAAATCATTCTCACATACAGGATAGACATATAGAACATATTTTGTAAATGAAATTACAGGTTTTGAATGGTTAAGAGGGGTGACATTGACCATTCAGTAGAAGTAATTTCATTTACAAGCTCTGTGTGGAGAACGATGAGTTGATATGGACACTATGAATCAAAATTAAATGTTTTTTCATGCCACGTGTGAAAGCCCTCCATGAAGGTACCATTGACTATCAATTGGAGAGGTCCGCAATGCCAAGCGATCAAAGAAAATCTTTTCAGGTGGTCGTTTCATGCACAAGAATGGACAGTTCTTGTAAAGCTTGACTAGATATACAACCAGTTACTATCTCCTAAATTACAAGCTGAATAGGGCAATGGTTTCTTTTTAACCATTATTTTTAGGTCCACACTAGCTGCAACAATGAGAACCACAATAACTCATTTACAACTGAGATTGACAGACATGTACCATGTTCGAGTCATTGCCTCAGTAAAAGAAATGAATCAGAATGGTCACTGTTGAAGATCATGTTACAATTAGAGCAACTGTGAAGGCAGACCTAAATAGAGCATCTGTGGTTGTCAAAACAAGTCGAATAGAAACCAAAATATTAAGTCTTTTGAGGGCAACTCTCAAATATAAAATGTAAATGTCATCTTCAGCACTTCGACAACAAGTATCTAAAATACAATACTGCAACCTTTCCATTCCACTCAGTTGACAAAACTTTTTGCAAACTACCTAACATAAGAATTGACAAGCATCTCACATAATTCTTACCAAGAAGTAGATATGGCACAAGAAACAACGGTAACCAAATGACTTATGGTACAATAAACGGGATGACCATTTTCATGAATGTTTCATAGTTGAGTGTAGCTGATCCAGTGTATCTTGTATCTTTCTCCTTGAATTTTTCAGTCAAACCCTGAAATAACATCCATCAGAAAGATTAATTATTTTTATAGATTAGTATTTTTCAGTGTTCTAAAAATCGGCCTAGGCGTTAGAAAAACGCCCAGATTAATGACTAGGCGGGTTCTGGGCAGTCTAGGCGGGTCTAGACGGTCTGAGCAAATTTTTTTTTTTTAATAAGGCTGATTGTGTTCTTATTTTATTTTACTTTTCTCTTTTTTGAAAATAAACAATTTAATTATTTTTTATTCAGTATATGTCTGAATGTAACAAATGATGATTACTTAATGGAATTCTCAAAGAATCTGCCGGTATCAATTTTAGTAATATAGATTTTATCAAACATGACTGAGTTTATTCATGCAATTTGAAGAAAAATAAAAGAGTAAGTTTGAATATTTGTCCACAAATTCAACTTTGTATAAAGTACCCATCAAGACCAACTCTAGTCATTTGAGTTTTAATAAATTTTGTTCATGATTGTTAATTTTTCATGTTTTTAAATTTTGCATATGGATCTTAGCATTAAATTGGATGCAATTAATAATGTATTATGCTTAAGTTTTGTAAATTATTAAAGTTATGATACAAAACCTAAAACCGCCTAGGCCCCTGGGCGTTAGGCACCTGTTCGCCACCCGCCCACCGCCTAACGCTTTTTAGAACACTGATGTTTTTACATGATGCCACAATTTGGCATATCAAGAACTCAAACAAATGAATTTGATCACTCACCTTGACAATCATCCCACACCTGTAAATCCACAGAAAATTGATATAAGAATTTTTGTCGTGCTACAATTATATTGAACTTCTGAGATAATTTGAAAGAAAACTTACTCAACAAAACTGTCAAAGTTAAGTTCTCCCCTTCTTCCTCGTCCATCGTCATACTTGGAGATGAGAACTTGAAGAACTGAAGATGGTATATGATATCCAAGACTATAAAGAGCATCCCTCAATTCCAAAGAGTCGATTTTTCCACTTCTGTCTCTATCAAATCTCTCAAAAATACCCTGAAAATGCAAATTTTAAAATAAAAAAAACCCATACATCTTGAAAGGCAACTTCAACTGTTGAAGTATTCAATAAGATTTAAGACAAGCATGCTCGGTCAATTGACACAATATTGTTCAATTGATCAAGGTCCTTTAGCTGATCAACAAAAACCGTCTTCAATAGTGATTATAAAGCATAAAGTGGTCGCACTTCCAAAATAGTTTCTACCTCAATCAGATATATACTTTGCTTCTAAAATTGCTTATGTTTCAATTTATTGGACTAATAGAACCGACATCAAATTGATTTTATTAGGCACAAATCCTAAAGTTCGTCTCTGGTCAAAATAAGACCCAACTGCTCCACAGTATTCATTTTGATCATTACTCAAGGAACCAATTCTCTTTTGCAGTGTTCTAAAAATCGCTAGGCGCTGGGCGGGCGGCGAGCAGGTGCCTAGCGCCCAGGGGCCTAGGCGGGTGCCTAGGCGGCACCTAGGCGGTCTTAGGTTTTGTATTATTACTTTAATAATTTACAAAAGTTAAACATAATACATTATCAATTACATCCAATTTAATGTCAGTATACATATGCAAAATTTAAAAACATGAAAAATTACCAATCGTGAACAAAATTTATTAAAACTCAAATGACTGAAGTTGGTCATGATGGGTACTTTATATAAATTTGAATGTGTACTCTTTTATTTTTCTTCAAATTGCATGAATAACCTCAGTTATATTTGATAAAATCTACATTAGTAAAATTGGTACCGACAGATCATTCGAGAATTCCATTAAGTAATCATCATTTGCTATATTTAGACATATACTGAATAAAAAATAATTAAATAGTTTATTATTAAAAAGTAGGAAATAAAATAAAATAAGAACACAATCAGCCATATTAAAAAAAATTTAAAAATTAAAAAAAATTAAAAAAAAAAAATTCGCCCAGACCGCCCAGAGTCCGCCTAGGCCGCCCAGAGTCCGCCTAGACCCCGCCTAGGCCGCCCAGACCCGCCTAGACCCGCTCAGCCCGCCCAGCCATTAATCTGGGCGGTTTTCCACCTTCTAACGCCTAGGCGCCGCCTAGACCGATTTTTAGAACACTGCTCTTTTGACAGAATTACAAGTAGTGCTACGTACTCCCGTAAAACATTGAACCAAATTTCATTGTAAGTTTGTAATTTAGGAAGTATGATTTGTTTTGTTTTGACTAGTTAAGAACACAAACTTCAGCATTATAACCCACCACACCCTACATCATCCTCGAGGACTCAGGGTTTTGATTTGCTCTATCCACTTGCAACTTGTATATGATCAACACTGACATCAAATTTAGGATCGATTTACAGAAATTTACATTGCTCACAGACTTCACGTCTTAATTTAAACCTATTATTGAACATCGTATTTCAAAGATAAATAAAATGTTATAGAAAGAAAAACACGATTCTCACCCGCCATTGTCCAAGACAATTCCACAGGTCCGCAAATTCTCTAGGTCCTGCAGAAACACCACAAGACTACAAATTAATGCATAACATCAAATGGGGTTAAACAAAGCTGCTAATCAGCGAACTCCAATTAAACAACAGAGTTGCTAGTAAATTAAACATTCAATTCATTCCAATTAAAAAGGGGTTAACCAATTGAATTCTCACCTATCTTGAGCTGTTCATTCGGATTCTTAAACAAGAACATGAGCAATCTGACAGTGCGAATACTAAACCTCAGATACCCAAAAGACAGAGCCTCTTGCAGCTCATTCTCATCAATAAACCCACTGAAATCCTTATCCACCATTTGAAAGCTTCTAATAATCTCCGGATGAGTTCCGGGTGGAAATTGCTCACCAATCGGAGGATACCCATACCCGTAATAACTGGGTGGTGGTGGTGGTGGTGGGTAGCTCTGTCTGTCTGAGGGGTATTGTGAGGTAGAGGTGGTGGTTGTTGTTGTTGTTGGTGGCGGCGGACGAGGAGAGAATGGTTCTGATTCTTGGGGGTAGTTTTCTAGCAGGGAAGGAGCAGAGGGTGTGTAGTTTTGTGCATATAATCGATTGTGAGACGCCATTAATGGTGGCGTATATAGGTTAGGGAAATAACAGAGGAGATGGATGGATTGTAGGATTGGAGAGTTAGGGTTTGGAAGGTGGTGTAATAATGGCTGCTCAAAATTGTATGTGAAGAAGCATTGTTGTTGGTCGCAAGGCTGCTTCTAGGTGTGCTTCTAGATGATGATGATGTCATGCATTGTGCCATCTTTTGTTCCCTATTGTTGTGCTAATCTTTCTATTGTTGCATGGATAAATGGTAGCTAATATTTGGAATGATGATTGCACGTGTGATTAGGCCATATTTGCAGTTTGCTTGATGAGCTCCCCCGGCTGATTTCCTCGCCCCCTCCCTGGACATTTAGAATTTCCCTTGCTTGATACAGGAAATAGAAATTCTAAATGGCGAGGAAACCAGCGAGGGAGGGGAGTGTGACAGCTCATTTTTCTCGAGATGTGTGTCTACATCTTTGAGATGCAACAGAAGTGTGAATCTCGAGGAAGATGAGTGGTCACACCCTTCTCCCTCACTGGTTTCCTCGACAGTTAGACATGCTCGGAAACATAAATTCTAAATGCAAATAGCTTCTTTGGTAAATCCTAGTTTTTATTTTTATTTTTTTTTCTCGTAGAGACTGTTTGACACCGCTTTTGCTAAAGGAAATTATTATTTCATATTTTTTTAAGCACACCATCACCTACTGAATGACACCACCAATATAAATCAAATATTTTTTCTCACTTCTTCCTAATCTTCTTCTCATTTCTTCTCATCTCTCTTTACAAGAACAACCAACAACAGCCCCCACCACCCCGCCAACCTCGCCCCCTGCTGCATCGCCTCGCCCGTCACCACCTCTTCTCTCATCTCTTCGTCTTCTTCTTCTCTATGTTCCTCTTATTCTCATTATCTCTTCATCTTCTCTTTGTTCCTCATTTTCTTCTTCTCCATTGTTCAGTGCATCAGTTGTGTATGTTTGAATATGAGTCAAAACGATAGGCTTTAGACACCTAACTGTACAATTTGAGGATGTGCTCAAAGGATGTAACAGATAGACTAATAAAAGTAGTAAAATGCGACAATTTTTTTCTTGTTGTTTTTTATACATCAAAATTGAACAACAAAGTAACCCAAGAATAACTCATTCAACTCTAAAAGTAAAGTGACCCCACAATAACTCAAAGATCCAAAAACAAGTACATTGACCATGCGATAACAACCATAACAACCCAGATGGACCCTAATACAACGAATCCTGCAAGCCTAATAATCTCATCCGCATCGGATCATGCAAAAGGGATACTTAGGCTCGCATGATCAGTTGTATTTGTATGAAAACTGGACAGAGTCAATTTTTTTGCCCAAACGCAGCAATCCCATCAAGCTTAAGGATTTCATCAACAAGATTAATTGACTGCATTTGGGCAAAACCCGACTCTGTCAATTTTTTCAAATTTTTTATTTTGCCTTTTTGACTTTTTGAAATTGTCATAGTTTAAATACACTTTTAACAAATAAAATATATTTTTAGAACACATTTTTTCCATACCATGTCTTCGAGACCTCCGAGGTCAAGTTTTTCACTCGACATCATTGAAATGATGTTTTTGCAATAATAGCTATTTATTAAGAGTGTATATAAATAATAAAAACTGAGAAAAGTTGAAAAAGGCTCAAACAAAGGTAACCATTGAACCAACCAGTAAGTTTCTAATCAAATAACCATTTTTGTTTTGGTTTAAGTTTTCAATCTCTGTATGTTTGCTTTCAAAGTTATCCTTCAAAATAGAAATAGGGGTTTATTGAAGTTGTTCAAATTTAATGGAAGAACAAGAGATTCAACAACTACAACAACTACCCCCATTGTGTTGTTTATTTGATGTTAGGAGACCCCTTTCAATATCTGTCACCACCAATGACTACAGCAACTACCCCCATTGTGTTGTTTATTTGATGTTAGGAGACCCCTTTCAATATCTGTCACCACCAATGACTACAGCAACTACCCCCATTGTGTTGTTTATTTGATGTTAGAAGACCCCTTTCAATATCTGTCACCACCAATGACTCCAACTTTACAGTCTCTTATCAACTCATGTGGTTTATCTGAACACAAAGCTCTCTCTATCAAAAGATTTGAATTGAAAACCTGTTCCCAACCAGACTCAGTACTCACCCTTTTGAGAAACTATGGTTTCACCAATACCCACATCTCCAAAGTAGTTCTCCAGTGTCCAAGACTACTCTTGACTGATCCTAATAAAACCCTTAAACCCAAGTTTTATTTTTTACATTCTATTGGTCTTTATGGAACTGAACTCGCTGACATCCTCTCTAAGAGCGCGACTGTCTTGACCCGGAGCTAGAGAATCACATGATCCCTTCAGTTAATTTCCTCAAAACTTTAGTTCATACTGACGCTAATGTCATTAAAGTCCTTAAACGTGATCCATGGGCTATCAGCAAAGATCTACAAAAGCATTTGGTACCCAAGATTGCCATTTTGCAAGGGTGCGCCTAATTCCAATATTTCATCATTGTTAACGAGTCATCCAAGGGCTTTACTGCAACCCAGTGTTGGGCGGTTTGATGAAATCGCCAAGCAGGTCATGGAAATGGGATTTGAGCCTTCAAGAGTTGCATTTGTCCATGCTATTCATTCATTGACAGCTATGAGTAAATCTTTCTGGGAAGGAAAATTTGATGTTTATAGGAGATGGGGTTGGTCTGAAGATGCCGTCCACGCTGCATTCTTAAAGCAACCTATCTGTATGACAGAATCTGAGAATAAAATCATGAATGGATGTCCTCGTAACCAAAATGGGTTATGAACCATCACCAATGGCCTACCACCCAAATGTTCTATTGCTTAGCTTGGAGAAGAGGATTATTCCAAGGTCTTCAGTACTCCAAGTGTTAATCGCAAAAGGTCTGGTAAAGAAAGATCAAGCCATTTGTAATCTGTTTCTAATTCCTGAAAATTACTTCTTGAAAAACTATGTGACTAAGTTTGAGAGCAAAGTTCCTGAACTGTTGAATGTATACCTAGGGAAGGCGAGTGCTCTTGATTGATATGAAAATCCAAAAGAAGCGAATTGTAGGGTACCAAAGAGAGATGCGACTAAAAGCACTTTGATGAAGAGCAAGATAATCACGAACTTCGACAACCTTCTTAGGAAGCAGGGTGATGGTGACCTGTAAGTGGAAAAAATTGCAGACTGAAGGCTCCCCAATCTTAAGAAAGCAAAGGTTTCTTCGGACCCCGAGTTGGAGGAAGTTGCCATTTCTCCTTCTAGAGTGTTGTTTGGCACTGAAGATTCGAAGCATCTCGACTATGGTGGCAAGGTGGATTTTGGGAGACTTAGGCTGGGTGGTGGTGGATCTGGGGGTGGGTTTTACCATATGAGATGTGATTCTCTGTGGGTTTTCGGTTGGCATCAGCGTATGTGCTAACATCAGGTTGTTTTGGGGATCTTTTTCACTGTTTGCGCTCTGGTTTGCGATGTGCCATGTTGCTGTTGTGTCTTTCTGTTGTAACAACTGATGATTATTAATAGAAGTTCTTGCATTGGTGAATGAAAAAGGTCTATATTTTTCCATTTCACTCTCTTTGATATTTTTAGTCATGCACCTTTTTTGTTTGTGTTTGTTTTGCTGCATGATTTCCTTTACTATTGTAGAGTTGTGCTCTAAAACTATTTAAATCCAAAGGAAACGAATTGTGAATACCAATTAGAGATTCGATTGAGTGCTATTAATGAAAAGATCTATATTTTCTAGTTTTTACCAAAATTTTCTCTTAAAAATTTTAGTCTAGTACCTTTTTGTTTGCGTTATTTGCTACACGATATCCAACTTGTGAACAAGTTACAACATGGATTTAGTAACATCGTACCTTCCAATGGATTGAATCTGTCGCTCCATATATCTGAATAAAACTTTGATGATGCCCCAGCTAAAGGAAAAGCTATACCAAATGTCACCATTAAAACATTGCCATACAAGCCAATATCAGTTGTCTATATTCTCGTATGCACCAAATCAGTTTTCTATTGTCTACGTAGGTCTTCTTCAGACAAAATCATATATAAAACAAAGGTTGCTTGGGCCCAAACAATGACTCAAGTAAGTTTTACGTATCGTTTAATTAAAGCTGTTTGATGTTATATTGTTGATGAGAATCTTCATGGGAGGACCTGGTGGCATCTGCACTTTGGATTTCTCAAGTTTTAACTGCTAGAACTGATCGTGATATATTTGCATCTGGTTAAACAGTAGATTCTGAGCTGAAATGCAACTGACCTAAATTTGTTTCCCTACCTTAAGAACAGGAGTTGGAAGCCCGCTGGTTTCAAAATAGTTATACCTGTGAGATGGTCTTTGGTTCTACAATTGTGTTTTTTTTCTCATGCTTTACCAAAGATGAATGTCAAGAAAAAATCAACCCCGCTCACTTTCCAATAAAAATGTCAAGAAACAATCCGCCTTCACCATCCATGTTCAATCATCATGTCGAAGGAGTTATTATGCAGAGTTCTCTGAGAAAACAAATACTTTCTCCACTTGGTTGGGGTTGGAAGCTATGGGTCTGTATGAAGGCACTCTTGATAAAGGTACTGCAATTGTCACAGTGAAGATACGTACTCAAACTTTAAAAACAAAGGAGCTTCAAAGAGTTTCTTGTCGGAATGTAACGCCTTAAAAAATCTCTAACATCAAATTTTTTTTATGATCGTTAGGTTTGAACTAAAAGTCGAAAAAAAGAACCAAACCAATTCAAAAGACGCAATTGTAAAAAGAAGGGGGGGGATTTGACCGAATGCATTCTGTTGTGTCTACATTGATGAATGAAAAGATCTATATTTTTCTAGTTTACCACAATTATTTTTTTTAATGTTTTAGTCTCACACCTGTTTGTGTTGTTTGCTGCATGATTTCCAATTTGTTTTGTGAACAAGTTAAAGTTAGGATTCGAGGATGTTGTAGTTGTACCTTCCAGAGGGTTCAGTCTGCTGTTTCATATATCTAAATAAAATTTTGATGACGCCCAGCAGGTCTATTCTGGCACTTGCCTCTGTTGTCGACTTAGATCTTCATCAGACAAATCATACAAGAATGAAAGATTCCTTTGTACACAAACAACAACAATGCAACTTAGCTTTACTTTTCCCTTCATTGTAACAAGGCTCCATGTTTTCAACCAAAAATCCATGACGCGTTTTTATATCATACACTTCAACACAAACTTTGTTAGAGAATTAATCTAGACTAGTTCTAGAAGAGTTGTGTCTTTTGGTGTTCCAATGTGTCTTTTAGTATTACTAAGTGTCTTTTACTAAGAGATGTGTCTTTTACTAAGTGGTCATGTGAGTCCTATTTAAACCCATGTATTATTTGGTTTCAATCAATGTGAATCAAGTGAGTTCTCTACACATAAGAGTTCTAGTGTTATCAAGAGATTACAATCTCTCTTGTTTTCCTTATTCTTTTTCATTCACATAGTTGGTTAAATCCCAACAAATTGGTATCAGAGCCTAGTTGAGAGAACCATGGCGTCCAACAACAACAATTCCGTCCAACCTCCACTTCCTTTTCTTACCAGTAAAAACTACAATCATTGGAGAATGAAGATGATGGCCCTATTTGGTTCACAAGACCTATTGGAGATCGTAGAGATTGGTTTCCAAGAGCCCGAAGATGAAACAACTCTTAATGCACAAAACTTGGCCGAGTTGAAGTCTAACCGCAAGAAAGACTACAAAGCCAAGTATTTCATTATGCAAACAATAGATGAAGTTATTTTGGACAGAATTTCAGTAGCCACAACGGCTAAACAAGCTTGGGATATTCTTTATTCTTCATACAAAGGAGATGACAAAGTCAAGATGGTGCGTCTACAAACTCTTCGAGGGGAGTTTGACACACTAAGAATGAAGGAGTCCGAGACTATTGAAGACTACTTCAATCGGGTTATCTCAATTGTCAACCAATTGAGATTGAATGGTGAGAATCTAGAAGACCAAAGAATTGTCGAAAAGATCCTTCGGAGTTTGACTCGAAAATTTGAGTCTAGTGTTGTTGCTATTGAAGAATCCAAGGATTTATCTTCTTTGTCGGTGGAGAGTTTATTGGGATCACTACAATCCCATGAACTACGAATGAAGCAATATGATTCTAGTTCTATTGAACAAGCCTTTCAAACGCAAGTCTCTTTTAGAGATACCTCTAAAGATGGCTTGAGAGGAAGAGGTCGTGGAAGAGCCACTTCTCGTGGTAGAGGAATAGGCTATGGTGGACAAGAGAAATCTCATGATGGTGAGGCTTCATCTTATCGAGGAAGAGGGAGAGAAAGATCTTCCTTATCAAATATTCAATGCTATCGTTGTCATATGTATGGCCATGTCAAGAAATATTGTAGAAAGAAGATGGAGGAGGACAACAAAGAATCCAATTTTATGCATGAGGAGGAAGAAGACAATCTTTTCCTTACATGCAATGTTCATGGCGCTTCCTTAGAAGATGTGTGGTTCGTGGATAGTGGTTGTAGCAACCACATGACCGGGAACAAGAAGGCCTTTGTTGAGATAAATGAGACATTTCAAAGTGAAGTTAGAACCGGAGATGACAACAAGCTTCATGTCAAAGGAAGGGGTGATATTCTTGTCAAAACCAAGCAAGGAATAAAGCGGGATCTCAAATATATTTTATGTTCCAGGCCTTAAGCACAATCTCTTAAGTGTTGGGCAACTTCTTTTGAAGGGATATGAAGTCAATTTCAAGGGAGCTTTGTGTGAGATCAAAGATAAGAATGATGTTATCATTGGAAAGGTGGGAATGACCAAAAGCAAAATGTTTCCTTTATCTTTCCAAAGTAACATTAATTCTTGTTTATATACTACTCAAGACAAGTCTTGGCTATGGCATTATCGATATGGTCACTTGAGTTTTAAAACTCTATCTCTTATGGGCAAGAAGAATCTTGTGGAGGGCTTGCCTACAATTCAACTTCAAGATACAGTATGTGAAGGATGTGTCTTGGGTAAGCATAGTAGGAATTCTTTTCCTAGTGGGAAGGCATGGAGAGCATCAAAGCCACTTGAGCTTGTGCACACCGATCTTTGTGGGGCAATGCATACTACTTCAATTGGCGGTAATCGTTATTTTGTTACCTTCATTGATGACTATAGTAGGAAGACTTGGATATACTTTCTAAAACAAAAATCGGAAGTATATGGTTGTTTCAAAAATTTCAAGGCTTTTGTTGAAAAGCAAAGTGGTTTCCAATTGAAAACTCTTCGCTCGGATCAAGGGGGAGAATATATTGATCATGGGCTTCGAGATTTCTTAAAAGAGCATGGTATTCGACATCAATTTTCAGTCCGTGGTACCCCACAACAAAATGGAGTCGCCGAAAGAAAAAATCGCACAATTATGGAGTTGGCTAGAAGTATGTTGAAGGCCAAGGGATTGCCAAATTCCTTTTGGGCGGAAGCGGTAGCATGTGTTGTTTATCTATTGAATCGTTCCTCTTCTAAAAGTGTGCAAGATAAGACGCCACAAGAAGCTTGGAGCGGACACAAACCAAGTGTTGATCACTTGAGAATTTTCGGAAGCATTGCCTATTCACATGTACCGGATGAAAGAAGGAAGAAGCTAGATGACAAGTCCGAGAAATGCATTTTTGTTGGATATAGTGAATGTTCCAAGGCATACAAGTTGTATAATCCCCTCACCAAGAAACTTATTATAAGCCGTGATGTGAAGTTCAATGAAGGAGAATCTTGGAATTGGAAAGAAAATGCAACCAAAGAAAATTCAAGTTGCATAGAAATCGAAGAAGAAATTGAAGCTCCAATTGAAGAAAACGAAGAGGATGGTGTTCCACCTTCTTCTCCCAATTCTACTTCATCACCCTCTTCATCTTCAAGTTCAACTTCAACTTCAAGTTCCCCTTCGAAGAAGACAAGGAGTATCCAAGATCTTTATGAACAAACAAGTAGCAATTTGGGTGACGATTTGGCCAATTTGGATGATGATTTGGTTAATTTTGCTTTGTTTGTTGATGCCGATCCACTTATGTTTGAAGAGGCTTCTAAAGATGAGAAGTGGAAGCTTGCAATGGATAATGAAATTGATGCTATTCAAAGAAACAAGACTTGGGAACTTGTTGATCTCCCAAATGGCAAGAAACCCCTTGATGTGAAGTGGGTTTACAAAACAAAATTGAACTCAAAAGGCGAGGTTGATAAGCACAAAGCACGCTTGGTGGTGAAAGGCTACAAACAAAAGTATGGTGTTGATTTCCAAGAAGTATTTGCACCCGTGGCTCGCCTTGAAACAATTCGAACAGTACTTGCATTGGCAGCTCAAAGAGAATGGAAAGTCTATCAAATGGATGTCAAATCGGCATTCTTGAATGGCTTTCTTGAGGAGGAAGTTTATATAACTCAACCACCTGGTTATGTGAAAATTGGAGAAGAAAAGAAAGTATGTCATTTGGAAAAAGCCTTATATGGGCTTAAACAAGCACCAAGGGCATGGTATAGTCGTATTGATGGCTATTTTTTGAAGAATGGTTTTAAAAGATGTCCCTTTGAACATACTCTATACACCAAGGAAGGATCTCATAATGATTTTTTGATAGTATGCTTATATGTTGATGATTTAATCTTCACCGGAAGTTGTTCAAGTATGAATGAAGATTTCAAGAAAGCTATGATGAATGAGTTCGAGATGACCGATATGGGACTACTCCATTATTTTTTGGGCATTGAAGTTAAACAACAAAGAGATGGGATTATCATCACTCAACGGAAGTATGCACAAGAGTTATTAAGAAAGTTTAGAATGGAGGGCGCACTACCAATTAGCACACCTATGGAGGCTGGTTTGAAGCTAAGCAAATGTGAAGACAATAGGCATGTTGATGGAACTCTTTATAGAAGTCTTGTTGGTAGTCTTATGTACTTGACTTCCACTAGACCCGATCTTATGTTTGCGGTGAGTATGCTTAGTAGATTCATGGAATCTCCTAGGCAAAATCATTGGGAAGCTGGAAAAAGAGTCTTAAGGTATGTGAGTGGAACAATTCATGAAGGCATTCAATTCACGAAAGTGGAAGAACCAAGTTTGGTAGGTTATTGTGATAGTGATTGGGGAGGAAGTGTTGATGATAGTAAAAGCACTTCCGGATATGTTTTTAATATTGGTTCCGGCGCAATCTCATGGGCATCTAAAAAGCAAGCTATTGTGACTCTCTCTACAACCGAGTCCGAATATGTCTCACTGGCTTTTGCATCTTGTCAAGCACTTTGGTTGATTTGGGTTTTGAGTGAACTCAAGCATGGACCTGTTAGTTCTCCTACACTGTTTTGTGATAACAGTTCGGCTATTTCACTTACAAAGAATCCGGTTTTTCATGGCAAAAGCAAGCATATAAGGATCAAATATCATTTCATTCGAGACTTGGTTAAGGAGGGACATATCAATGTGAAATTTTGCAGATCTCAAGATCAAGTTGCCGATATTTTCACTAAAGCTTTGAAGACCGACACATTCAACAAATTGAAGAAGAAGCTTGGAATGGTGATAGTCTAGCTTAAGGAGGGATGTTAGAGAATTAATCTAGACTAGTTCTAGAAGAGTTGTGTCTTTTGGTGTTCCAATGTGTCTTTTAGTATTACTAAGTGTCTTTTACTAAGAGATGTGTCTTTTACTAAGTGGTCATGTGAGTCCTATTTAAACCCATGTATTATTTGGTTTCAATCAATGTGAATCAAGTGAGTTCTCTACACATAAGAGTTCTAGTGTTATCAAGAGATTACAATCTCTCTTGTTTTCCTTATTCTTTTTCATTCACATAGTTGGTTAAATCCCAACAATTCCCACTAGACACTCCGAGCATGTATCTTTGAGATAGCCCCTATACTTCTATTTTTTATTTTTTATTTTTTTTGAGATTCAAGTAGTTATTGTAGGGAAACTAATTGTTGATCAACGGTAAAAAAGAGCTTCTAGCCATCGAGGAAAGGGGCGAGGGGGGTGGGTTTTACCACTCATCCCCCTCGAGATTTGCAAGGCTATGCATCTCAAGGGCATAGACGTGCATCTCGAGGGGGATGAGCGATCAAACTCATCCCCTCACCGGTTCCTCGCCCATTTAGAATTTTCCACGGTAAAAACTTGTAGGCTATTTTGGATTACGTACAAGTCCATGTTAGCTGTAATGCAAATATTCCCTCCCTTGACAGCAACAGGAGATATTTGCTAAGTTTGGTCGTGTGAGGTCTAATTGTCAACTATTGAAGATTTAGCCTCAATAATCTATCAACGGTGGAGTGTAATCTTGTAAGGGAAAATACTAGCTAATGCAAATAATTCCAACACAAGTCCTAGACCTAGTTGGTGATAGTGAATGGCTAAAATTGTTATGCAAGTAATAGCAAAGAACAAACAATGTGCAAAAAATAAAGATGACACCGAGATTTACGTGGTTTGGCTTTGCCTACTCCACGAACGACAACTCTATAACTTTCTTATTAATATGAAAACACTTACTTGAAGATTACAACGTTGTCAGGCAACAATCCTTGAAATTACCCAATCTCAAGCCAACAATACCGCCAAAAATTTGACGAAACACGCAAACGAAGAACACCCGAAATCACTCGATTCCAATCCTTCTATTTGGCTATTGTTTCACGCTGCACACACACCGAATCACGCCCTTATCGCAGCCTATTTCACGCCCTTATCGCAGCCCATTTCACGCCGCACTCACGCCACACTGCTGCTTTGTTTCAGCGATGTATTTGCAGCCAATCTAACGCTGTGTTGCTGCTGCGATTTTGCTACAATGTTGTTGCCATATTACTGCTGCGTTTCAGCTGTACGCTCTGATTGTTATGCTGTGTTTTTTCATAGCTGCCTTATATTTACTTTTTATACAAGTAGTTATTGTATGTTTGCTTTAATTAGAGAAAGAAAATGACATTGAGTCCCACATGAATTGTGAACCAAACACTCCATCACACAAGGACTCTTTTGTTTGGGTCCTTGTAATTGTCTCACAATCTCCACCTTGGAGAACAATTTCAGGCCACCACACAAGCATCACAAACAACCATATAAGCATCTCCAACTTGGCATGAAATACTGCCAAGACCCATCTCTCGCTCACGAGAATCGTTGTCATACCCCTAAGGGCCCTGCCCCCTTGGGGCGTCAACACTGAGAGAGCCTGATCAAGTTGAGACAATGCTCAAACTTGATCCCTGGAACCATTTTTGTCAACATATCAGCTTGGTTGTCTTTAGTACTCACCTTCTCCAAGAGAACCTCGCCATCCTCAATGACGTCCCTCAGAAAATGATACCGCACATCAATGTGTTTCGTTCGAGCATGATGAACCAGGTTCTTTGCTAAATGGATAGCACTCTGACTGTCACATAACACTGTCACATCATCCTGAGTAACACCCAAATCACTAACCAAGCCTCGAAGCCAGATGGCTTCCTTCACCGCTTCTGATAGAGCCATGTACTCTATTTCAATAGTAGACAAAATAATTGTAGACTGTAACTGAGACTTCCAACTCACCGGACCCATCGCCAATGTAAAACAATAACCTGTAGTCGATCGGCGCCTATCAAGATCACCAGCATAATCCGAATCTACATAACCTCGGATCATATTTGCCACATCTCTTCTCTCATATATTAAACAAACATCCAGCGTACCCCGAAGATATCTCAATATCCACTTCACTGCCTGTCAATGTTGTTGTCCTGGGTTTGACATAAACCTACTAACCAAACTGACTGCATGAGCGATATCCGGACGGGTGCAGATCATGGCATACATAAGACTACCAACTGCACTAGCATAGGGAACCTGTGACATGTATTCCCTCTCATCCTCTGTGTTAGGAGACAACTTACCCAAGAGCTTAAAGTGAGCAGCCAAAGGAGTACTTACAGGCTTAGACATATCCATGTCAAAACGGTGAATAACCTTTTCTAAGTATTTTCTCTGTGACAATGTCAGTCTGCCCTTCTTCCTATCTCTCACTATTTCCATCCCAAGTATCTTCTTTGCTGAACCAAGATCTTTCATCTCAGACTCCATGCTAAGTTTCAACTTCAATTTATCAATTTCTTTCATGCTCTTCACAACAATGAGCATATCATCAACATAAAGTAAGAGAAACACGAAAGACCAATCATTGAGCTTCTGTGTGAATACACAAGGATCATACTGAATCCTCGCATATCCCTGCTCAATCATAAAAGTATCAAACCTTTTGTACCACTGCCTTGAAGATTGTTTCAACCCATACAGTGACTTTTTCAGTTTGCATACCTATTCTTCCTTACCAACAACAACATATCCATCGGGCTGAGATATGTATATGTCCTCCTCCAAATCTTCATGCAAGAAAGCAGTCTTGACATCAAGTTGCTCGAGCTCTAAGTCAAACTCCGCTGTTGAATCCAAAAGGACTCGGATAGAAATGTGTTTTACCACCGGAAAGAATACTTCATTGTAGTCCACACCTTTTTGTTGTGCATATCCTTTAGCCACTAATCTTGACTTGTATCGTATACCTGTACAAGTACCCCTGAAATCTGGAATCCCATCTTTCACTATGAAAACTCACTTACACCCAATTGGTCTCTTCCCTTTAGGGAGTGTCACAAGCTCCCATGTATGATTCTTTTGAAGAGATAACATCTCCTCATCCAAAGCTTCCTTCCATTCCTCTTTCTGAACACTTCGCAAAGCCTGCGTATATGTGGTAGGAACATCATGATACCCATCAAGAACTGAGAATGCGCAAGTTGCGCCATCCTCATAACCAAATCTAAGTGGTGCATGTTTGACTCTAGGTTCTCTGCCTACTGCTAAAGACGGTGTTTGTAATTGTTGATCCTATTGTTGTGTAAGATCCATGTCCCCATCAGTAGGAACCTCATCTTCTGCCACTATCTTATTAGGCATCATATTTTTATCGCTCATTTCCTCAGTAGAAGGAATATCATGCTCTGTATAAGAAATAAGAGCTCCAAGCTCCACCTGCAGAGAATTTCCAGCATCCTCATCTTCATCATAGCTATCACCCTCCAAATAGGGGAACCATCTTTGCATCTCTCACATTTTGCCTGTAACAAAGCCTCATCATGGAACTTCACATCTCGACTGATTACAAACTTCTGCAAGTCAGGGCACCATAATCTATACTCTTTCACATTATCTGGATAACCGAGAAAAATAGTTTTCCTGGCCCTTACTCCAATTTTATCTTCCCTACCATGAAAATATGCTAGACAACCAAATACTTTCAAGTTATAATAATCTGAAGAAATACCAGACCATACCTTCATAGGAAGCTGAGACTCAATAGCTGATGAAGGAAAGTGGTTAATGAGATAGCACGCCGTGTTTACTGCTTCAACCCATCATATTCTGCCCAAACTTGCATTGGACAACATGCACCGTGCTCTCTCCAACAGGGTACGGTTCATCCGCTCTGCTGCCCTGTTCTGCTGTGGTGTCAACTTCACTGTGAAGTATCTTCTAATGCCATGTTCCAAACAAAACTACTTCAAGGAATCCTCGGTATACTCACCGCCATTGTCAGATCTTACTACTTTGATCACCCTTCCTGTTTGTTTTTCAATCATGGTTTTCCCTTTCTTGAAGATAACAGTGACTTCATTTTTATGTTTCATGGTATACACCTATACTCTCCGGCTGAAGTCATCAATAAAAAGACACAAAATACTTGGAACCCCCCTTGGATGCGACTCTAGAGGGTCCCCAAACATCAGTGTGGATGTAATTCACGATCCCTGCGAAGTTATGAGTAGCATCACTAAAACTGACTCTGCACTGCTTCCCATAGATGCAATGTTCACATAAATTCAGTTTTGCCATTTTATCACTGCCAAACAAGCCCCGTTTGCTTAAAGTTTTTAGTCCATTCGTACCTACATGCCCTAATCGCATGTGCCATAACTGTATACGCATCAACCTTTTCTCATCAACAACTGTAGAAACCATAGCTCCACCTTCAACTATACTTCCTTGAAGGAAATACAAATTGGCATACCTAACCGCTATCATAAGAAACCTGTTACCAAAATAAACATTGCAATTAGGGGTGGGCATCCCATCCTGCAATCCCGTTCCCGTCCTGATCCCGTCTCGTCCCGTCCCGATTTTTTCGGGTCTTAATGGGATTGAATAATTTCATCTCGATCCCGTCCCGTCCCGATCTAGAATGGGATGAGATGGGATGAAGATTTTCAATCCCGCCAAATCCGTCCCGTCCCGAACTAATTTATTAATATTAATTATTAATATTTTTATTTAATTATTTTTTTTTATTTAGAATCTCACTTACTATAATAAATTTATTATTTATTTCATTGGTGCAGTGATAAACTTTCTATTTCAACCCATATTCAAATCCTTGCTCCTCCCTGCTGAATGAATCAATAGTAGATCACACATAAACCAATATCGTACCATGCTTTAGAATTGTAACATTACCCCTCAAGTTGAAGAAAAACATAATGCCCAACTTGAAAAAAAAAAAAATAATATATATATATATATATATATATATAACAAAACAGAGTTTCAAACTAGGAAACATGGATATGGATAGCGTGAAGTGTCAAACATTACACAGACACGGTAATATGAAAATCTTAAGAAATAGGACACATGTACAATAAGTTTTAGAATCTAAAATGTTTAACTTGTGAACAAAGGCCATGATTCGAAGACGGGGTCGCAAACAACTTCTATGTCAGTCGTCTTCATTTAATATGCACAGATACTGATAACATGTAAAAGACAAATACTAAAACAAAATCATTTAAGTGTTATATGATCAAAGATACTGCATGGATAACTTAAAACAGGAAATGAAAAAATACCCAAAATTTGAGGAGCTTATCTCTTTCAAATCTTTCCTCAGTGTGGTAATCCAATTGCAATGAGTAAAAATGTTAAATATAATAACTACTGAATTTTTTTAGAAACTGCCACCTAAATATTAGAAGATGAAAGAAATAAAACACTTTCACACAATACAACATAGAACAGGAGATACAACCTCACGACTGGTCTTCACCTCCACATAGAATATTTTCCCATCATTAGTAGAGTCACAACAATCCATTTCAGCACCCATAATAATACGATGTGCTCCTAATTTTGTTTTAATAACATAACAGAACTCAAGATTCGCGTCGACATGATGTATCCCCTGCTGATCTTGTCCCGTCCCGAACCCGTTTGGGATGGGACGAGGTTGGGATGAGGTTTTTCCCATCCCGTCCCGTCCCGATCCCGTATGAATGGGATGGGATAGGGATGGGTATATCTCGTCCCATCCCGTCCCGTGCCCACCCCTAATTGCAATATCCATTCTCACCAATATACTTATAGCCCTGAACTTCAAGCACCCCAAAAGAAATCAGCCCCTTTGAAAGAGCTGGAACATGACGTACCTCGGTAAGCTGTCTACATGCATGACCCATCTGCCAACTGAAATTTGACTGTACCAACACCCATTGTCTTGCAAGGCCGACAGTTACCCATTTTAACTTAACTGCCCTTAACCTCGCGATAAGTGCTAAATCATTCCCTTACGGGACACATATGATATGAAGCTCCTGTATCCAACATCCAACCGTCATACAAATGGTTATAAGATTTTGCCATCAGTGCATGTGCTAAGTCACCCCCGATTAGAATATCTTCTATCACATCCGGTGTCTCAACAATATTCACTACGCCCTTACTCTCATTCTCTTGCTTATTGTGATTATCCTTCCAGTCTAGACAATTCCTTATGTAATGGCATTTGCGCTTACATTTGTGACATTCAACCTTAGACATATATCTGCCTTTTGATTTAGACTGATTTATTCTGTAGTTGTTCCTTTTGTAATTTCTTCCCCTTGTCACTGAAATGCCATGTGCTTGAATTTTCTCATTCAAAGCACTCTTTCTAGAAGCCTTTGCAAGTACAGCTTGAACAATATCACTATACACAAATTCTCTTTCTTCAATGTCATCTGATCAACAAACGGTTCCCATTCCGGTAACAAAGAAATTAACAAAAATAATGTTTTCTAACTATCTTCAAATTTAGCTCCCAACCTAACACAATCTGAATATAAACATTCAAATTCATTTATGTGATCAATCATGAGTTTACCTGGCTGCAATCTGAAAGTGAAGAGCTTTTTCTGTAGGTACAACACTCATCTGATCATTCTGAAGATACATAGCCTGAAGCTTATCCCAAATATCCTTAGCTGTCATCTCATCAGCGAAGTTGTAATCTGATCCAAACTAACCAGAATATCTTTACAATCCATCTGTCAAGCTTTAAAATTGTTCCTACCATTGAATCGAACAATATCGAACCCATGAACTTTCACATAGCCATCATCACGTGATGAAGAAGACCTTTTAGCCATTTTAATTGACACCTTCAAAACACAAATACCAACTAACTGGTGCTCTGATACCACTTGTAAGGGAAAATATTAGCTAATGCAAATAATCCCAACACAAATTCTAGACCTAGTTGGTGATAGTGAATGACTAAAATAGTTATGCAAGTAATAACAAAGAACAAACAATGTGCAGAAAATAAAGATGACACCGAGATTTACGTAGTTCGGCTTTGCCTACTCCACGAACGACGACTCTACAACTTTCTTATTAATATGAAAACACTTACTTGAAGATTACAACGTTGTCAGGCAACAATCCTTGAGCTTACCCAATCTCAAGCCAACAATACCGCTAAAAGTTTGACGAAATTCGCAAACGAATAACACCCGAAATCACTCGATTTCAATCCTTCTATTTGACTATTGTTTCACGATGCACACACACCGAATCACACCCTTATTGCAGCCTGTTTCACGTCGCACTCACGCCACACTGCTGCTATATTTCAGCGATGTATTTGCAGCCAATCTAACGCTGCGTTGCTGCTGCATTTCAGCTGTACGCTCTGATTGTTATGTTGTGTTTTTCATAGCTGCCTTATATTTATTTTTTATACAAGTAGTTGTATGTTTTCTTTAATTGGAGAAAGAAAATGACATTGAGTCCCATATGAATTGTGAACCAAACACTCCATCACACAAGGACTCTTGTGTTTAAGTCCTTGTAATTGTCTCACAAATCTGTCAAAAATTCTAGGGGTCGAGGGAGGGAACGAGGGAGGGAGCGAGGGATGGGTGGAAGCCACCCATCACCTCGAGATAAACTCCATCGCGTATCTCAAATCCAATACACTTATCTCGAGACGGATGAGTACTCGCCCCTTTCCCTCGATCTGTAGCAAAGCTCCAAATCTGTGGATGCTTTAGTTCAATGCACATGGGTTGCGTACAGTAGTATGTCATGGGATAAGGTGACACCAGTCCCTGTTAAATGTTACAATTTCATGCACTAGCATAGACTTTAGTTTCTATTAATTGTTCCTCAAAATCTAAAGTTTTCCAACTCTCTTACAAGTTGCACAAGTTGCTCACCATCCTTTCTGTTATCTGCCATTCAAACATGCCCAGTTTATTTTCATCCACACACATAACATGATTCATGTCAACAATTACTGTGCCAACTTTACCTTCATTTCCATGTTACTAGATATCTTCCCTCCTCTCAAGTCCAGAGTCTCCAAAACTTTCTCAGTTCGTTCTCTTTTCTGTGTTCACTAAACGATGTTTCAGTCATGCTTTCTTCAGGCACTTCTACTTGTTTTGCTCATATTAGATTCAAGATCTGCCCCCATAACACCTTCGTCTGATATGCTGGCTTTACTAGCCTTCAAGAATCTGATCACTGAGGATCCACATGGATCGCTGAGTTCATGGAATGATTCACTTCACTACTGCAAGTGGAACGGAGTCATTTGTAGTCGTCGGCATAGTTATAGAGTAAGAGTCCTAGACCTCAGCTCACAGTCAATAGAAGGAACCCTCTCACCTTACATATCTAACCTCACTTTCCTTGCTACACTTGCTCTTTCTGAGAACAATTTCCATGGTCCAATACCGCAAGAACTTGGTCACTTGTTTAGACTAAAGTTTCTTAACCTCTCGACCAATTCATTCAGCGGCGAAATCCCGAGTAACATTAGTCATTGTTCCAATCTTAAACAAATTGATCTAATTTCCAACAAGCTCTCGGGGAGAATTCCTTCTGAGCTCGCCTATCTGTCAAAGCTTCTACAATTACGCCTTTCAAAAAATGAACTCCATGGAAACATTCCTGCATCGCTTGGTAACCTTTCATCTCTCTATGCTCTATCTTTGGCTTATAACAGTTTCCGAGGAAGCATTCCGTATGACCTTTGCTACATCCGTAATCTCTCAGTGCTTCAACTAGCAGTTAACAATCTTACGGGTGAGTTTCCTACTTGTCTTTACAATTTGTCAAGTATCTATAGACTCGCGTTCAACGATAATGATCTTCGTGGAACTCTTCCGACAAGTATTGGTCTTACTCTTCCAAAACTTCAAACACTGTTCTTAGGAAGAAACAAATTTACTGGTCCCATCCCAGCTTCTCTATCCAATGCATCAGCACTTGCATATGTATCTCTTGAGATGAACGCTCTCACTGGGTCAGTGCCACGTGATTTAGGAAAACTGAAAGGTCTTCGCGGACTATATCTTCATTCAAATCAATTGGGAACGACTTCTGGAGATGATCTGAGTTTCATTACATCTTTAACCAACTGCAGCATTCTAGAGTGGTTAGAAGTTAACAACAATTCTTTCATAGGGCCATTGCCCGATTCCTTAGGCAACCTCTCAACCCAAATGTTTCGTCTAAACCTAGGAAGGAATCAAATATATGGAAGTATCCCTTCAGGAATTGAAAATCTTGTCCACTTAAATGAGCTATCTATTGAATTTTCCCATCTCACTGGTGAAATCCCCATAGCTATTGGGATGCTCCCACAGCTGCAACATTTGTATTTGCTTGGAAATCAGCTTTCCGGACAAATTCCAAATTGTTTCAATAATCTAACTCTACTGTCGATTCTAAACTTATCAAAAAACAAGTTACATGGAATGATACCTCCAAGTCTAGGAAGCTGTCAGAAATTATTGGCACTGGATCTTTCTGACAATAGACTTGATGGTATAATACCCAAACAAGTCATCGGCCTTTCCTCCCTTAAGCTTGGCTTAAACTTATCCAGTAATGATTTGAGTGGTTCCCTACCATCATCAGTAGGTAATTTGGGTACTGTTGAGATGCTGGACATCTCCAATAATAATCTGTCAGGTCATATTCCAGACAAGGTTGGCAATTGTTTGACCTTAGCATACTTACACATGGAGGGTAACAATTTTGGAGGAAAAATTCCTCAGTCATTGAGTGCTTTAAAAAGTCTAACAGAACTTGATCTTTCCAGCAATAGATTGTCTGGGCAGATTCCGGAGTACCTGAGGAATTTCACATTTCTAACTTACTTGAACTTGTCTCACAATGAGCTGGAGGGTCCAGTGCCAGAGGGCGGAGTCTTTGCAAATGCAAGTCAAGTTTCAGTTGTTGGAAATAGTAAGTTGTGTGGCGGGAATGTTGAATTGAAGTTGTTTACATGCCATATGAACAAGAAGGGGAAGACTCTTGCTGTCAAAGTAATTATAATAGTCGCTGTTCTTGTGGGTTTGTCTTTGGGTTTACTCATAAGCTTTCTCATGCTTTACCGAAGACGGATGTCAAGGATGAGTCCTTCTTCACCATCTTCAATCAATCATCAATACCCAAAGATTTCTTATGTGGAGCTCCGTAAAGCAACAAATAATTTCTCTGCTGATAATTTGGTTGGTGCTGGAAGCTATGGCTCTGTGTACAAAGGAATTCTTGATCAAGATACTGCAGTTGTTGCAGTGAAGGTACTAAATCTTCAGCAACATGGAGCTTCAGAGAGCTTCTTGCGTGAATGTAACGCCTTGAAAAATCTCCGACATCGAAATCTTGTCAAGATAATGACATGTTGTTCAAGTATGGATGGTCAAGGCAATGATTTTAAAGCACTAGTTTTTGAATACATGCCTAATGGAAGTCTAGAGGAGTGGTTACATCCTAAACTAAATGCGCAAGATGAGTCTGTGACAAACATGGGCTTCCAGCAAAGACTGAATATAGCCATTGATATTGCTTCTGCATTGGATTATCTTCACCATCATTGCAAACCAGCTATTGTGCATTGCGACTTAAAGCCAAGCAATGTTCTTCTTGATGATGACATGATAGCTCATGTGGCAGATTTTGGCTTAGCAAAAATGTTCACACCCACCTCCTACAGTTCCTCAGAAAGTCAAGGCAGTACGCGTGCACTAAGAGGATCAATTGGATATGTCGCTCCAGGTAAGAATCTACATTTGCTTATCTTATTTATCTTTATATCCTCATTCATAGATAACTACAAATCATATGTATGTCCCTTTAGCAGGATCATTTATCATGCCTAATAAATTTTAATTTTCTCATGATCAAAGGGTGAATAAGAAGAAAATTTTGGTGTAAATTTTCCATTTCATATTTATCATGTGAGGCATATGCATCAGATATCATACTAAATTGGGGATATACGACTTGCAGAGTATGGGATGTGTAATGATGTGTCAACGCAAGGAGATGTCTACAGTTATGGAATATTGATGCTGGAGATGTTTACAGGGAAGAGACCAACAGATTCCATGTTTCAGAATGGTCTCACCCTTCATAGTTTTGCTAAAATGGCTTTGCCTGAAATGGTGATGGACATTGTGGAGGCAAACATGCTTCTAAGAGAAAGTCACGAGGACATTAACACTGAGACCGGTCAAGATAGAATTCAGAAATGCTTGGTTTCCACGTTGAAGGTTGGAGTCGCATGTTCATCTGAATCACCAATGGAGCGCATGGATATGGGAAAAGTCATCACTGAACTGTGTCATATAAAAGAAAACTACCAAGGTGGTAATTAGATCCATTGGGAATATAAACTACCCATTCTTGAGAAAAAAATGTTTTGATGTGCCTGTTGCCAGGCCAGTTTTCAAGAAGGTTCAAAATGGCTTACATGCCATCTCACCTCTTTACTTTGCACTATGTGATTCTGGAATGTATGTTTTTCTCGACTTTTAGATTGGTTGTATTATTTAATCCAATCAATAAGCTGAACATCATTGTCGCTTTTATCATATATAGGAAGAAATTCACGTTACGACTGAAACATTATTGTTATCAAAGCAGAAATAAGAAGAAATAGAAGAGTTCAAATGCAAAAATCCGAACAAGTACGTGATCATTACAAAAGAAATTTGAACTACCACTCTTTTTATTTTAAGAAGGAATATATACCAATTAATAGGCTTGAAAAAAAATCATATTCTTCCTTTGCAAGCATTGTGGAACAAATTGGCTCCCCTGAAAAATGAAGGCCCGACTTTTCTCAGTGTTGTTGGCTCCACCTAATCGAAAATACAGTTACTACTACATTTGCGAGTTAGAATAACAATGGATTGTAAAAAAAGTACATATTCCACAAAATTCTTGTTGATACTGTACATAATCTTGTTCCATGCCCACAAGATCGAATAGATAACTTGGGCACCCATAAATCATGGCCACTACTATATGGTGGGTGGTGAGTGGCCATAGAGAGCCTTTAGATCCCCACATGATGTTTGGAAACGCCTTGATAAGCCACTGCCTTATCTCTCTCCCCACACCCTTGTCTACTTCATCTCAAACTTACTAAAGTTTTCTAAATCTTCATCTCAAACCCTTTTAACGAATCTCGGGACGAGATTTCTTTTGAGTTGTATATATTATAGCACCCTTAATACTTATTAAATTCTATAATATATCTTTGTGTGATTGCCTCTATGAAGTTATGAGCATATGCTTGAGCTATTTGTCTGTCCATGTGATGTGTGAGTTGTTTCTTAAGGAGGATTAACAGAAAATATATTTTTGAATGATTTATTATTTGAACTCTAAGTTTGTTTTATTTGGTAAGTTGTTGGTTTATTATATAATTAATTTTCTAGTTACACTCTCTACCGAATCTCGAGACAAGATTCTTTTGAGTTGTATATATTGTAACACTCGTACTTTTCATTGACTTTAATAATATCTTTGTACACGGTGTTCCAATTTATTATATATTTTTAATTTCTTGTTAAAATAATATAGGTATATGCATGCAGTAGCCTCGCGTGTATGCATGTATGGTGTTTTGCTTTGTTTGATGTAAAATCTTTATATGAGTATAAAATCTGTGTAATTTTTCATCTCAAAATATATTTTAAAATCTCATTTCGTTTGTCCTGTCATTTTTAATATTCGCACGACTCTTTTACCTTCTGAATCTCGGGACAAGATTCTTTAAGGTGTGTATATTGTAATACCCGCCAAATCACTTGCCAATATAATGTTATTATTTTAATCATTAATTTTATTTATTGGTAATATTTATTAATTGATAGTATTTACAAATATGTAAGTAATTATGATATGAATTTTGGGACCTAGGTTTAGATTGGTGGTGGATAAAAGAGGAATAGTTGGTGTGTTTAGCTAAAGCTAGTAAATTCCTAATTGAAAACACTTTAAAAGAAAATTCTAGCCACCTCTTCTCTTTGGATACACACACATAAGAAGAAAAAAAAACCTACATAGAAGAAAATGAGGCGAAGAGAAAAAGTTTGCTTCAACTTTGTGATTTTCGACAAAATAGTGAGTTAAACTCTATCGAATTATTCAATCTTGATACTGTTTATTATTTGATTTTTTTTATTATGTATGTTGTTAGTATTTTGGATATATAAAGGTGAGTTCTTCTTATCTTCTTTATTAAAAAAAAAAGGGTATTTCTATGTTTTGTTATTTATTGTCTGTAATTGATGCTTATGAAGATCATGAATGTATGTATTGGGTTTATAATATGCTGATGGAATTAGATCGAATTGGACTTATCAAATACAAATTGAATTGGGTTTATAATATATTGTTGATAAAATCATTTGATTGAATTGGACTTACAAGAATTTGGTCCTGGTTTGGATTGGATTTAGAAAATAAGGAATTGGGTACTGAATTGAATTGGAATTGGAATTTGGTACTGATTTGGATTGTTTAGAAATTAAGGAATTGGGTACTGTTACAGGTTGGACTACATAGTTTGGTCCAAAGTTGTTTAGTTGAATTTACATTTAGGCCGGACTTAGATTGATTGATTTATGATTTGGTTTGGGCTTATCAAATTTGGGTATGTATTAAAAATGATGAGTTATGGTTTGATGGGGTTTATGTTTTCTCTGACTTTGTGCTAGATTTGATTCAAATGAGGTTTTGTTACTTTCTTTTACATAGGAAGGATAAATATTTTGGAATCTGATTCTTGGTATGTTTTAGGCTCAAATTCTTCTTTTCTGATATTACAAAAATACAATACATGAATACCTTAGAATAATTGATAATTTTGTGATAGATGTTATTGTCAGATTATTATTATTTTTAATTGTATATGCTTGATTGTAAATTAATTATGTGGTTAGAGTAGGTCCGAGGTGGCTAAACGTATATTAATGTTTGCAAATTAACTCTAGTTTTTATATAAGTGTTGCTATTATTTAAGCATGTTGTAGGAGTATCTAGGATTGCCAATTCGCTTGATGATTAGTCTTATTGTAATGTATATAACTTTATTGTCTATTGTTTATTATTAAAGTTTAATCATTTTATGACAATATGTGTATGGTTATTTCAAATGCATTCTAAGTGTGAGCTTCATTTGACGTGTGATATAAGTGACCGCGTGATATTGTGAAGTGTATAACTTGAGACTTAGTAATTATGAAACTGTTATTTGTATTCCCCAATAGAATGGATGAACATTGTGGTTGAGAGTTTTGAAGATTAATTGATTTTTTTATGCTCTTTTCCACAACTCCGAAAAAAAAATGAAAAAAAAAAGAAAAAATTATTTTAGTATACAGACTTGTTTGTATACGTGTGATATAATTTTGGGTATGCAGACTTGCTTGCATATCGGTATGCCGTTCCATGTGAGTTCGGTAGTACATGTAGTATTTAGGAAATGTTTGTCATGGATCGAACTTCGGGTGAGATGACATGTTCCTCGATGTGACACCCCACTTGAACATGTATGCTCCGAGTGGTTTCGAAAGCAAGGGAGACACACTTGAGTGAGCTGTGTTCGACACAAGGAGCGTAGTGCGATTGTGGAAAAGAAACGAGATTTTTTGTGTATGTACATGATTGCCTTAATGGAAGAAACTAAATTCTCATTCGACCTTAGAATGAGAACTACATGTCTTCCTTAAGGTGAATGTATTTGATTAACATTTAAATAATGGTGATTATGAGTATGATCTGTATTTATTTGAAAATAATTATATTTATGAGGACCGATAAATTAAGAATTTTATTCATTTATTTCTAAACGTTTTGTGCAAGATGGTAAGTCTACTAACAATTTTTTTTGTCAGACTTACCACGTCCGATCTTCACTTTGTAAGTGTTGGTAAAATAAATATATATTTTAAACATGATAGAACTTGGTAGTATGACATGTTTGCCTCATGGAGAAACTACCAGTTAGTGATGTGTTATTTATTGTGTTGAAACATTTTATGTTAAGCATGTAACTTATTTATAAAGAAATTGAGATTACTCACACCAGTTCGCTGACCCAAGTAAATTTGGGTATGTTCTTATTGGAACGTAGTCATTTAGAGATTTATGAGCAACATTACTGATGTTTCGTTAGTGGGGCTAGTGACATCAGAGTTTCTTGGTTAGATTATTTTTTGTTTGTTTTAATTTTCTAAATTATGTTTTAATTGTTGCTACTAAACATTGTGTTGTTATTAAATTTTCATATCTCGAATTTTAGAAAAATCGATAATCCTACATGACATTTAGAATTTTCGTTTTCTAAAAAAATCGGAGCGTGACACGTATTGCTGCTGCTGTCATCTCAGCTATGTCCGGAGAAAGAGCTTTGCTACAGAGCGAGGGAGGGAGCGAGGTAAAGGGAGCGAGGGATGGGTGGTAACCACCCATCCGCCTTGAGATAAGCGCATCAAATTTAAGATGCGCGATGGCGCTCATCTCGAGACAGATGGGTGGCTACCACCCATCCCTCGCTCCCTCCCTCGACCCCTAGAATTTTCCCCGGAGAAAATGGGATGTTGTCTCAATCCCAATGGGTTAAATTCACCACCATATCATTGATAGATAAGGAAAGCAAAAGCATGAGGATTAGATGTCATTTGGTGCCTGACATGGAGAAGAGAAAGCTTATCCACGTGCTTCGATGTTTCTCTTCACACTGCTGGCAATCACTCTTTTCTTTGCTCCACTTTGGTCAGTTCTCTTTTTCTTTGGTAACAAAATTATTTTCTCATTCATTGTGGTTCTTAATAATGTGTTTATTTATGTTATTTTTTCAATAAACAATAATTCATATTAATAGGAGAAGAATTGGCCTTTCCATAAAGAGTCGTGATTTAACGAGGCCAACCTCATAAGGCACTTCATTAGCCTTTGTTTATATAGTGTCGGGTTTCAATGGAAAAAAAAATCTACTCACTTTCATTATTTGATTTTTTAAAAACCAAACACCATAAAAAAAATAAAAAATAAAGCCGGAAAGTTTGATATGTCTCTTGCCAACTTTTCAAAAAAACCACAAAAAAAAAATGGGACTGTAGTCTTATAAAATTTTTAGTTGGGAAGTGGGTGTTGTACATTTGGGTCATGTCTAAACGAGAAGGTTTGCTAATTTTATTGAAAATTTGAAGTTTTTTTATTTTATTTTTTATTTTCTTAATATTTGGTTCAGGTGAGGCAGCGGATTTCAGTTACAGCGGTGATACCGGACCAGAAAAATGGGGGACTTTGAATCCATCTTTCTCTGCATGCTCCTATGGAAAAAGCCAATCCCCTATAGATATTCCGAAGCAAAATGTGGTTTCTAATCCAAAATTAGGACCCTTGAGCACTACTTATAATGATGCAACTGCTACATTGATTAACAACGGCTTCAATGTTGAGGTATATTTTTCTCATTAAAACTACAAAAGCATTTAATTTAGTATTATACTAAGGGTATTATAAAAATTTAAAACTTGTCAAATTATGATCACCCTTAAGTTTTCATCCATTATATTTACATGCCTAATCACCACTATCAACAATTGAAGAAAAATAAATAAATATCAAAATGTTGAGTATGAGAATCAAACTCATGCACTCTTAATGCTTTAAGTTCTATGTGATCCGTTAGATTCACATATTTGGGTAAATCTCAACTGTTGTTTGTCTTCCACGTCAAACATCTTTCTGATTTATAATATAGATGATTTTAATATGTGGTTCATTTAATGAAAAAGTAGTTTTATTTTTACAATTTCTGCTACTTCAAAGCTCCAACTCCATTAATCATCCATTTCTTACAATTAGCTCAAGAGTTCTTGTTAATGGCATTTAATTTTGACAGTTGCTATATGAGAACCAAGTTGGACATGCGATTATAGATGGAAAGAACTACGCCTTGAAACAAATCCATTGGCATTCACCCTCAGAGCACTTAATCGATGGAGTCAGGTAAATTTATCTCTTCTTGTAAACAAATTTAATCCTAACACTAGAAATACATACTACAACCATCACTTACTCTTACCACAATTTAAGCTATTATAAACATTCTGTTACAGTTCTGCAGCAGAGCTTCATCTAGTCCACACATCCGCAGATGGCAGCATCTCTGTGATTGCCATTCTCTATAAATTAGGCTCTCCTGATCCACTTTTATCTCAGGTAAAAAGATCGGACAACAACATTGCCAACAAAGATTTAACCATACACAGGTGATTAATTCCGAAAAATTGCCAACACTGAGTACGAAAATTTCATTAATTCTTCGTGCAATGGCTTGCAGATAAAGAGTGAAATTGATCAGTTGGGAAAGCGAGCAGAAGGAGCTAAGATCCCCATCCAACTTGTGAAAATCAAAGATTTTATGGAAAATGCTGAGAAGTATTTCAGATATGAAGGATCATTAACCTCTCCTCCATGCACTGAGAAGGTTATTTGGAACATCCTTGCCCAGGTACTTTACTTCACTTGCATGAATTCAAAATATTATGTACAATGCTGAAAAGAAACTGTATAAAATTTTGCACTTTGTGTTGTGTTTGTGTTGATGGATGCAGGTGAGAGAGATATCAAAGGAGCAGGTTGATGCTATAAAAGCCCCAGTGGATATATCAAGCAAAAACAATGCAAGGCCAGTTCAGCGTTTGAATGGGCGTGAGGTGGTGTCGTCTGCTTGAGTTCTTCACTATTGAACTTTGTTAACATTCTACAAACACTAGATATGATTCCACTATTGCCAATCAACCATCAAAATGCATTTCAGAATTATATTGAGCCATCTCTCAGTAGTTATTCTCCTCAAGTAGGAATTCCCTGTGGAATAGGTGATGGGAAATAGAATCATAGATATTGCTAATTCTACCAAAAAATAATAATAACTGTTACTCTATACTTTGTGCAATAAGTAAAACACAGACCATCTTTGATGAAACTGTTTTCCTCTACAAAACCCCAACGAAAATGTAAGCAACCCTGAACAGCACATAGTACTTAACTGTCTGCACTTGGATGCAAAGTAGCAAGGTACATATATTTAGGACGTGGATGAAGTGGCAGGCGGCAGAAAGCCAGAAACACAGCAAATTACTCGAGCTTCAGATCCACAGAAACACAACATCCTATTGCAAATCTTCTAGCAACTTTATCATAATGTGCAGATGGCGCAAAGCATAATAAACAAGTTCTGAAAAAAGCTTCAGTTTGCATTTCAACCATAAAATTGCTCTTTCACGTTCAACACAACTCTAATTCAACGAAATGACCAACTAAATAGTTTAAAAAGTATCAAACTCCACAATCATATGCCAAATTTTTGACATTTATGAGTCACACTCAGCTCTTAACATCGATCAGATTTCAAAGGAAATGCTCTTACAATTTAACTTTTGTAATTAGAGAGAAAAACCAAGCTTGAGCATATCCAGTCGGCCCATCAAGACACAGTGAAGGAAGGATATTAGGCAGAGACGAGAACTAACAGTTTCCCACCAGAAATTCTGGAACAGAGGGGAATTCTGGAACAGAGAGGAAGGGGATTAATTTTTGCAAAACGTAGTTGGAGATACTAATATTAGGTTGTACATCGCCTAGAATATATGCAGACCAAGCCTTACATGATGCTCTTTGTAATGTGGTTCACGTTAACCAGGCTTCAAAGAAGGAGGAGATTGTACATTTCCAATCAATAATCAATCACAAGGTTTAGCGTAGAGCAACCAACTCAATGAAAAGGCTGACAGACAATAAGCTTCAAATGAAAATTTTCAAAAATAACATCGTCATTTAAGAACATAAAAGAGTCAGATCGAGGTGAGATGTAGCATAATATCATCTGTAGGAGGCAATCATACGTCAAGTCTTTAGGTAAAACCAAAACAAGAATTTGAAAATGGATAAATGGATTAACGGCCCAATTGGGCTACAAAACTTTGCTTACATCTATAACTCAGCCCATATAACAACAAATCTAATCAAGTTCAGAATCCATTTTGCAAAAATTATAGCCACAAAATTTCAACCCTATAAGAAATATTCAACATCGACTTCCGTGTAGGAGCAGGGAAAAGGAATATCGAAGTTCTTCAAAACCTGAAAGCCACATGAGTCAATTTGTGAACAATAAGAGACTACATCTGAAGAATCTCCACAAACTACTTCAGATAGTTCTATATGTGATTCTCATTAGGGGTTGTCAAATTGTAATAATGCCATCACACACAGGCCTTCAATTTCCTCGGAACATTCTAAAATAGGCATAAATTTTGATAAATATTGAAGGCCAGGCTATAAACACTGTTTCTAGTTTAATCATCTTCATGTTAGAAAGCCACTGGTCAGGCAATCTTCATGTTTTATTGTTTAGCTGATGAAGGATCAGAACTTAAGCGTCGAGGGTTAATGTTGGGGAGGAATTTGGTGGAGACTCTAAAAGGGAATCAACTGATGAGAATATAGTTTTATTAATTTACTAAAAGAGGAAAAAACCTATTCATAAGACAGGGAGGTATCATAGATCAGCAAATTAGCCAGTAAATACACATTCTGACCTAAGTTTTGAGTTTGAAAATAAATATTACCTCTGGATGAACAATTCCGAACGTTCCAACATGCTTCCCGTCAACAATTATGCTACCTTGTCTACCATGAAGATACTCGGGTTCCTTCAGTAAATAAACTACCATAATAAGTATTGCATGACAAAAGGAACAAAAAAAGGACAATAACAGGGTTTCAATGAACTTCTTACATTCGAAGGGACTATATCGAATTTTTTGGGGTAAACCGTAAAGCCATCATCGTGCACCCAAGATATTGACACAATCTCCATGACTCTAAATACCAAGCCATGAATCGCCTGGAACAGGGAGAAAAATGTAGATTCAAATCCCTCTAGATCAATCTCCCCAATCTTTTGAGTGCAAACGGATCAACACTTATAAGAAGTTTTAGAAAAATACCTCAAATCCAGACTTCTCGTCACAATGCAGTGCAGCAAGATGCCGACGATTAGTTGCACCAACATCTTTAGCCTTATCCATCAACACTACGTCACCCATCTCAAATATCTACCACACAAAGTTTGTATGGTCAGATTTATCATTTGTACCTTCTTTTATTGCGTAAATATACTCTTTACACTGAAAGAAACACAATTACAATTCATAAACATTAACAGAATTAAACAGATATGAAACATTGTCTTTCTCGGTTATCAATCTTCTTAGTTTGTGATATACCAGTTTTTCTTAGCAATGCAAAACAAGGGATTTTATTAAAAATGGAAAACAGTAAAAGAAGGATAGAAATTACGTGATAAAGAAGCTACGCCACTCCAACATGAAGTCCTCAAGCTTGAGAATTTTTTAGCGTTGTCACTGTTGGCGCATCTCTAAAGATTATATTTGAATGCACTTGTTGGCAACTCCATCTTAAAGATTGGAGGTATTCTCTTAGCATTATCGCCAGTCTCAATTCTAATCAAAACGTGACCAACAATGCCTCATACAATGAATTCTATCTTTCCTTCACCATAGGTCCATAGCCCACAACCTTATGTAACAACGATAATCATTTTCAAAAACATTTCCATGTTGGAAACATATTGGATACTCCCGACACTGGGGGATTTATTGTACACTCCATCCATAGATCATCAATCCTTTCACGTCTTTCAAAAAAGTTTCAATTCAAATATAAAAAACATATAATTGCGAGTTAGTAGTACATACGCAACAAATAATTATTTTAAAATATATATATATATATGACTACTATAAACTTATTTTTGTAAATAATACTATAATGTATGGCGTGTCCCATATTGTATTTTTGTTTGTTTTTGTAAACGTGTTTGTCACCTCTATTCATGCCACACAGTGACACCCATACCAGTGTTGTTACATAGCCCAAAAGAAATAACACATGCCACAAATTCCACAATCCAATTCCATTCCATAATTTCATACAAGCCTATTCGACATTTACATTTGGGTTTGCATGTGTCGACAAACATGCCATGACAACAATATGAACTTCGCCAAAATCATATGTATGATTGTGCTCCCACTAGAATTCCTCTTTTTATCACTAAGTTAACGTTTGGATCCAAATGATGAATCTTTACCCGCTAGACTTTCTCCTTTTAGTGGTGCATTCATAATTAGCAAGGCAACTAATTACCCTGAAAGAGGAACCTAGATTTTGTGGAATTATCTAAACTACTACAGAGGACACCAAGGTAAAGCTACCCATTCGATCCCAATTAAGAAGAAAGAGGCTCCTTATGTTTTCGCTTGTATGGAGCACAGCATGCCCAGCCCTTTAACCCCTTCCACCCACTATCCCCAATTTCAACCAAACTTCCTAATCCATTTCTAATTCACTAATATCCGCACCAATGCACCATTACAACCTCAACAACCACCAGTACCACCTACCCATACATCTATATGTTGAGACCAGTGATAAAGCATACCACAATCTGATCCAAATTCCAACAAGAAACTATATCTCCCACGAGCACTGAGTTGCACAACCCTTTATACTCGGCCACCAATTTCAACCAATCTTTCCAACCCATTTCTAGATGTAAATTCACACATCTACCTCACTATAATCCACCACCACAACCACCGTCTTAACATTTAACCATGCTTAGATGTTGCAATTTTAAGTAATAAATAAGCACCAAGTATTCGTTTTGAAATTTATTCAAACACGTAGTGTGCATGACTATCAACTACTTGGAGAAAACACCAACACCTTGCTCCCTCAAGCATAGTTACCAACACACTAGCAGCAAACAACCAACCATAAAAGAGAAGAAACAAAGCACACAAAGACTTGATAACGGAATTCCCCAATTCGGCTACTCTCCGAGCTAGGTTGCTTAGCCTATTGATTGAGAATCTAAGCAAACCATAAACAACTTCTCCTATGGTCATTATGTTTTGTGCATCCATGATGGACTTGATTCTTAGCCAAACAAATGGCACCTTGACTATCACAATGCAACACCATAGAGTTTTGTTTCATACTCAACTCTATCACCAAAAATGCTTCAACCAAAGTGCTTCCTTTGATGCTTCGGTAATTGCCATATATTCCGTTGTGGACAAGGTGGTGGTTTCTTGCATCATGGACCTCCAAGAAATCGGACCACGGGCACATGCGAGTAGACCTTTTTTTGTCAAGATCTCCGGCAAAATTTGAATTTACATAACCAAGAACACAATCAGCCCCATGCTTTCTTTCAAACATAATGCCCAAGTTGCTAGTTGCCTTCAAGTAGCTTGGAATCCACTTCAAGGCTTTCCAATATTCTTGACATGGATTCTCCATTTACCTACCTACTAAACATACCAACCGCTTGTGCAGGCGTGTGCAAACCATGACATACATGTTATTAGTGTGTTTTTTACTCATATTTGCAATGGCATGTGCAAACATGTGTAACGTAAAAAGTGATTTTGAGGGCCACATTTTGAGAAAGAAATATAGAAAGAGAGCTTATTTTCTTTGTTTCCAAAATAGCAAAAATTCTAAGTTAGATTGCTTGCTAGATTTGGAGGGTTGTAGAAGGGTTGAGCTATAGTATTGATAAAGAAGTGGTGTATGGTTTTCATGCTTTCAAAGAAGGCCCTAATCTTGACTACAACTCAATGAGGATTCAGGAATGGGATATGGTTTTGAGAATCTAACATTCAATGATTTTTTTAATCAGCAAAACAAAAGAAGTATTGTATTAAAAAGTAACAAAAGGAGAATGCTCAGTGGAAAAATAACATTGAGCACTCTACAAAATTATTCATCGCTTCTATGTCTATATCAACTATTGTAGTATCCCATCTGAACATACAATCTGATAGAATTGAAATTCAAAAATAAATTGAACTAATAAACAAAATAAACTTATTTTCATCAATCAACTAACTAATAATGGGCAATCTATGCCTAATTTATAACTAACCTAACTTCTAAAACAAGAAACAAACTCTAAACCTAAAAAGAAACCAATGTCCTAACTATTACCTAATTACAATAATACTATAACTCATAATACTGTTAGAATACTATTGTTGCTAAAATACCCAATTACATCAACCTCCCGAATTGAAGAAACTCGTCCTCGAGCTTGAAGACGCAATTGTCCAAGGAACACAAACAACCACTAAAAGAACACACGGTGAAGGCGCACGAACATAAGACCTCGAACTTTCCTTTTATAGTTACTTGCATTATGAACAATCAAATCAAAACTTCGCTTCAAAAAATAATGTCTAATGTCGCAACGAAAACCCACTTCATAAATTGAATAAGGCGCGCAAACTTCTCCACAAAATTAGCCATGAAATTGTCCCAAATCGGATCCAAAAATGATCTTGCGATTTCAAGTGCATCGCCTGGTGGTGTTTGTCTGGTGGTGGTAAACAACCTAAGAATCAATGTTATAAGTTGTAACTTGTGGTTGTATAGAAAAAACATTGATGGGGAAGAATAGCTTTGTCCTTATTAAAAGAGGGTGCAAATATATGTGGTGGTACAGACAGAGTGGCGGGATGTAAATAACCATAGGACTAAATAAAAAAGTTTGATTAGGGGGCTGTAATAAAATATTATTGAGCAGGAACTGTGGGGAAAATTGTTTTCATCTTCCCCAATTCGACTGAAAAAGGGAGAAGATTATCAATGGATGCGATGGGTAGACTAAGATGATAGTGGACGGGGAAGATATGTGATCGACAGAAAAAGTGGGGACACGGGTGGAGGACTGAGATGATAGTTGATTGGGGGTTTCAATCAACGATGGGGTATGTTTGTTGGTTTAAGATCGAATCGACAGTAGGGCGGTGTGGAGGTGATGGGGGGTATGTCGAACATGTTTTGCAAGTATCCGATCGATGCAGCAGGGTGGTGGCCAGAGACAACGGGAATGAGGATAGTGGGTTGTGGTTGTTCATCGAGAGAGACAAATTGTGCACCGCCGCTGCCAGTGCTAGGTGTGGGCTCCTGCGCGTTGCCAATGATGGTGATGTTGTTTGGGTCGGTGTCATGGTCTCTTTCTTGCTGGTGATGACGTTCTCCAACTTCTGATCAAGCCTATCGAACCTCGAATACAACCTCTTGGATGCTTCTCTGTATTGTCTTAATTCACTTTCAATTCTGAACAAGCTACTCTTCGTTCTGCCCTGAATTTTTTGAATACCAGGTACATGTTCTTCACAAACTCTTCTTATGTCATCTTTCAAATTTTCTTCAAAAAATAAGTTTCTTTAAAGATTGCTCGGCTCCGATACCAATTAATAAAATTGAACATGTAAAATAAACTGAATTGAAAATATTCAATAATTGAATAAAATAAATTGATGATAAACGAAATAAAATGATAAACAAAATAAACTTACTTTCATCAATCAACTAGCTAACAATGGGCAATCTATGCCTTATTTATAACTAACCTACCTTCTAAAACAAGAAACAAACCATAAACTAAAATATTATGGTTGCTAAAATACCCCACTACATCACTTGGATCTTATCTAACCCACCCCCCACCCCCACTCCCCCCCCAACCCATCTCTTCTCCCAATTATGCTGTTTGTTTTCCTCCAAAGCCCCCCAGACAACTACATGCACTAGAAATAGGCCAATTCTCCTCTCCCAAGCCATCTTCCAAAAACAAAGAAGTAGCGTATAAAACAAACTATTGCAACTAAAGTTATAATGCAAAAACGATAAGCAACAAAAAGTGACCAATAAAAAAAAATTAGGATTTTTTTAGAAAACTTTAGTTAGCCGAATATTATGTATAAAATTCAGAAAAAATATATTACAAAGTTTTAGAAAACAAATTAACGTCTATAAAATCGGATAACTAGTAGCACAAAATACCTTTATTGGCTTTGGATGGTGATTGTTTTCTTGTACTGTTCTCAAAATTCCAGGCATGAGAGTCGTACGAGCAACCTGCAAGGATAAATACAAGGATTTCATATATGTAACCAATGCTCATGGATTCCTCCATAAAGGGCAGAGTACCTGTGTCTAACACAGTTTTAAGTCCAGAACTTCATGGATTCTCTCTCAATTTCTAAAACATATTCTACGATATTAGTTAATCTTTTCCAATCACAATAACCTTGATCCAGATTTTAGAACAGCAAAAAATTGCAACAACTCTTTAATATACTAGATGATGTTAACAATTCTTTTCCCATTTTTTCACTCTCTTCCAATCATAAAGTCAAATAGGATGTTTCTCTGGCCATTCTAGTTGCCCAACAAGTCAACAACAAACAAATTAAAACTCTTAGCAACAGAGATGTGTGTTAATGCACACCATCTTACCAATTGACATAAAGATATAAGAGAAAAAGTGCATTGCATGTAATTGTCTAGATGAAACAGACCTCAAAATCAGCTGATCGTGGGTTAGAAATTATGACAGCTGTGGAGTTATCATCTTTTTTGTTCAACATGGAAAATATGTCGTTATATGAACACAACAACCATGTTAACACCTCAGTATACCCAGCCATTGCCACCTACAAAAAAAGTAAATGAGTACATTATACATTATCTACTTCGTGGTATATATTCCCAAACCATAGGCATAAAAGACAAATTTTTAACAGTGAGTTAAAATTCTAAAATTACTGATGTTAAAATTTTTATCTACATATGGAGGAACTTGCAAAAGTTTTACACAGAATCACTTGCAGGCAATAAATGGTTAAATGATTGGACCCCTTAAAGAGTTATCTTGGTTTCTTTTGGAATCTCATTTGAAAACTCAATGAGAGTGATTCAAAGGGTTATCTTGGTTTCTTTTGGAATCTCATTTAACAACCCAAGGAGAATGGTATAAATGAAATAAATAAATAAATAAATAAAATTGACGCGATATGCCAAATATGTGTTTGCAGAACTAGTATAACATTTAGTTAAGGCAAAAATATTAAATAATATAACTTTGCAAAAGGCGAAGAACTCTGATCCTCAAACATAGACCGATGCGAGTGAGTATTACCAGGGATAATCAAAATTTTATATCCCTGCTCAAATGAGATTAGTTCAGTGCCCATTTTCAATAACCAGTGTGTCATCGACTGAATCAAACAATAAAAACAAACTCATCATTGAGTACACAAGTAGAAGCTCAAAGCTCAAGTGACCGGAAACCACAACTTCACTGTTTTACCAATAAAAAAGACAATAACATTGATGATCGTTATAGCTTTATATTTATTATCTGACAACATGCAAAAGACTAAGTTAAGACGCCATAGTATAAATGAAGATCAGGCTGATGAAGAAGGCAGCGAAAGCGAATAAGAGTTACATGCTTCGTAACCAGTAAAAAGAAAAAACATAAGCTTAAAAATAAAGGTTTTACAGCGGAAACAAACGCATAACAGAAGACTATATAAGACGGAAAGAACACTACGACTCCAGAAGTATGTTGCTTTGGTACCTCCAGTCTGATAAGATCACTAATTTCACTCAAAGGCTGCTGCCTTCCTTGTGTTGAAAGTGAGGGTGTGGTTCTTGGTACATTGTTAAAGCCATATGCAACAGCGAAATCCTTGAGATACAAGAAAAATAAATAAATATATAAGACCTTGTTAAAAACTCATGTAAAGTCAACAAATTGTTAACAACCTAAATAGAGCAAACCTATGTATTCTAGTCAAAGTACCTCAGCCACATCACATGCTTCAAGAATGTCACTTCTAGTTGGAGGTGCAGAAACAGAAACAACGCATTGTCCTTCACTTGATTTAGATTGTTCAGCCCGCAGTTGCATCTTCTTCAACAAATCAATGACCTAAGCGAAATGAAGTGTTTAATTAGAAATCAGAAACATAAGCTCTTCGAGACAGAAGATTCGATTGTGGAAACGAGAGAGATGCAAATTACACTTATCACCGTTCACCGATACAAGGAAGATAGAGTTTCTAATTGAACAAATCAAGCAACTACTAATTGATATATTCACAAACAATGTCTAAACTCGCAGACTTCAGAATAAATCAAGAAAGCCCGAAATAAGCAAATAACAGTACTTAAAAATTCAGCACAGAAAACCCAAAGCAAGAAAAGATAGCACACAGGGAACAGAATCCTCAAACATTAGACTGATATCCCTGGTTAAATGACGATACACAAATGTTTCATTCACTGAGACCATCCACTTTGAGAGCCTAAACACATTTTATCTATTTGAATCCATTTGGCTTATGAGCCATAGTTAATAGTATAGCCCAGCATACATAAAGAGTAGACTCTCCAACAGAGCACCATATAACACCTATATAGAAACTCTGAACAATCTTATCTGTCAGCACAAACTTAAATAGAAAATCACTACCTTCATCCCAGTTTAAAATTTTCAGAATTTTTTCACTTATTTAAGTCAATAAAGTGTAACCTTGTCCTCGGTATAGATAATGAAAAACATAGATGTGAGCTCCCCATACAAAAGAAGCAACAAAGTAAGAGAGTATTATATAGATGCTTCAGAGAATAAAGCCTTGCCAAAAGATAGATTTAGAAATTAATGGTAATGAAAAATGGCAAACATCACGCGCAGACACACACACACAAATATATATACACAACAAAACATACCTTATTTGCCTCTTCATGGACACCAATTCTACCAGTGATTTTAGACAAAGGAACTTCCATAACCGAAGGCGATAAATCTGGATAAACGCATGAATTACCATTGGAGCTCACCACTTCAACTGGTTCGACCTCAAATTTACGTTCACAGTACATTGAAAACATGGTAACCTACGTGAGGAAGGAAGATACATCATTCCCCAGTGACATAAATGTTGCATAGAGTACAATTTTGAGACCAACCAAATGGAAAAGAATCTTTCCCCTACCCACCATTGTGTTTAAAACAATTTTTGCTTTCGTCAAATCAGTGGCTGTGCATTCAATGAAAACATTCTTCGTCTTTAGAGTAATTGCTGAATGTGCGCCATTGATAATTGGGGGTAAAGAAAGAACAGTTCTACAGAAAAAAAATGAATTATTTCAATAGAAAAAAAAATTTTAATTACAAATATATAAAATCTTTGACATATCACTGCTTTAGATAAGCTAACAATTTCAAAAAAAAAAAAAAAAGACTAAACAAAGAGTCACCAATTTGCTAACCACCCAAAATGTTACAATCACAAATTGCCGATTGGAATGATATATAAATTTCGGACACTATGATGAGATAATTTTATCCAAACTGTACTCGTGCCCTATGATAATGATGATAATGACATACTAATTAAGATTAATAAGAAAAAAATCAACAATAATACTGAATAATATGATGACAATAATAACAATCGTAACAAGATCAGAGATCCTGAGAGCATTGTACCTGTTGCAATCATATATTACTGGGTAAACAGGTGAGTTCTCAATTATGTGCAAGAACTTCTTCAATTTCATGTCTGACTGCAAAAGAAAAATTGACAGTGAGCCAAGTATAAAGAGCAATGAAACAAGTGGTTAAACCTTACATATAATAGATATCATGTTAAAATACTCAAGAAACTGTCAATTTAACAAAACTTCTGAACAAGTAAGTTTCAACTAATGAATTGTCACTTGAATCATGGAAGGACATTAAGCCATATCAATCAATTAGGACTCACCTCATAGAATTTCATAAGTTCATCGGCTCTGAAACTTTTCGCCTATCAAAAGAAAGAACCACACTTGATCAACAGCTGATAGGTTACAAGTCTAACAACGCAATCCGATAAACACATACGACAAGATTGCAAACATAAAGACACCAAAACATTGTGTAAAAAGTAAAAGGCGGACCATAAGGAACTGAGAGGAAACAAACATAAGCCATTTTCACATGCCGGAAATGAGTAAGCTGGAAGAGAATAAGAAGAGGAGCAAAAAATGAGAAATGGTAAGAGGCCAAATTACTAAACCAAAAGTTTTCATTCCTTCAACGAGAAAACAAACATTTGGGTCAGCTACTTGAGAATGTGCTATACAAATATCGAAGCCAAAGATCATCAAAATTTCCCCAATCAACAACAAGATCATGAAAATTATCTCTCTTAATGTTATAGAAATATAGAAGCCAAAGATATCCAATACCCTCCTAATTGTGGAAGATTCTTCATTCCTTCCAAGCCAAATACTTTAACAAAATCATAAAGTCAAGCTGTGGATTTAAAAGAACTTTGGCCATTTAAGTTAGGTCAAAGTGGATAGTTAGGTTCTGATGCCGCTCTGAACTTCATGAGTCTCTCCCTAGATTATACTTTCAGAACATAAACAGTACAAGATTCAGGATATCATTGCTAAACAATATTCGGCTACTCGTTGAACTAGGATTTCTGAAGCAATCTGAAAGACTGCGTATGGTAGAATGAAATTCTGTTCTTGCTGAATTTGTGTCTGTTAGGTATGAAAGATTTAGGATATCATCCTGTACAAGGAAGCCCCTCTTCTTGTACAGGATGATTTCCAATTCAGCCAAAGAGAAGACACTGAATGTATCAATTCGACTAGTAGGATATGAAAGGACCATTCAACTATCATGAATTGAATCAAGTTGTACTCCGAAACTTTCGACTTTTACTTTAGCCTTCTTCATCAAAATTAATATATATAGGACTAAATTCCCAGGCAATTATTTTCGCTGTTAACTTTTCTGAAAATAATTTCCTGTCCCCAGCATTTCTCTACTCTACTTTTCCTCTCTCTTGAAAAATGTTAGGACAGAATGTTATTGGGTAGCTTTAATGTTTTTGCAAAAAATATAAGTGTTAGTGCTTTTAGTTGCCAAATACTGCCTTAGTGAATTGCATAATATCTTTTGAATACTTAAGTGACAGACAGCATTGGAATGCATGAACTACAGAGCTAAAAAAAGTGTCAAAACAAAAGCTCAATATTCAATCAAAACAAATCATCAAGGTAAACCTTGACCATACTTGCACGACTAAATGTTGAAAACACCGCAAAAAAATTCCCTTCAGAAAGACTAAGATAAATACTTCTGAAACATGGAAAACTTAACAAACCAGAGATGAGTGTAGATACGAATAGAAAAGGGGAGCACAACAACAATCATAAAGTTCAGCGAGGTACAAAGTGAATCTGCTGCATAGTTTAAATGTTCACCTGTTTCAGTGGCACAAAATTTATCTGTGTTGGCAGCAACGCCTGTAAAAATAAATAAATAAATAAATAAACATAAGCAAATGTTCAGGAATGTAATTCATATAACTAGGACACATAATACTACAGTATCCATGGATCTTCGAAATGTTGCAAGCAATTTTAGGAAAATGGACACTGAAGCAGCTACATCAAACACAGGGACCGAAGTCTTCTTAAATAAATAGATAACGAAATAAATAAATAATTATAGCAAACCAATGTTGCTTATCTACATAGAACCAAGGATTGTGATTTCGTTTTCCGAGTTAATTTCGGTTTCCTGGTTTTAAGAAATATTTCGGGTCGTAAAGAAAAAACGTAAAAAATTCGAGGATAAATAAAATATATAATGAATTTTGAGGGTATATTAAATATATGAAAAAATAATATGCAAGTAAATAAATGTATTAAACACATTAAATGAAACTAAAATGCCTATAATTAAACAATCACGAGTAGTTTAAAAAATTAATATATAAGTAGAAAACGTGATAATTAGGAAATTAGGGGCTGATTTCAAAAATCAATAAATAATTAGAATGAATGATAATTAGAAGAAAAAAAAACTTGAAATTTACGAAAAAAATTCCTTGAAAAAATGTAAGTTTAAGTAGCTGATTTTGTATTTTTATGAAAAAAACCACAAAATTTACGAAAAAACCTCAATTTTTTTTCAAAAAACCCTCGAAAATGTAATTTTTTCTTTCGCCCTTTTTTCTTTTCGTTTTGTTTTTCTTTTAGTAATTTCAAAAAAACGAAAATTTTGCATAATTTCACGAAATCACAATCCTTGCATAGAACAATATCTGGCAATATGGCCCGAACACGATAACATGATTCGAAACCAACCCAATATAAACGAGTTCGGGTCGTGTATTTTATTTTGTCTCGTTTCGGGTCACCCGTTAGGCCGGGTCGTGTTCGGTTTTCACACCTTGACCTGTGTCAACCCGTTTGATCTGTTAACTTTCGGGTTAAACAAGTTGTGTGTCAAACAGATAACTTCATGTCAATTTGTTATGGGTTATCAAGTCGATTTTGAGCCATTTCGATTTTTGTGTTGAAACACATCGTGTTCTAGGGATGGCAGTGGGCCAGTTTTTTTTTGTATCCGCTCTGCCCCGCACCATTTGGGGCGGTTTGGGTTTTACTAATCGATTTTTGGGGCGGATTCAAATATTAAAAATGGATTTGTTATTGTTTCGGAGTGGATATGAATTTGGGCATATCCGCCCCACAGATATCTGTTTATACAAGTATTATTACAAAATTACCCCTTCTTCCCTTAATACCCTAAACCTAATTCTTCTCCTCTTCCTCTTCTTCTTCCTAAAATCATATCTCATCATTCTGCTTCTTTTTATACAGTAGGCAAAGAAGTGGAGCACAAGCTGCACGGCACCGCCAGCCTCCATCGCCGTTGTCGTCGGCCACACAAACAACCACAGGTAAGAACTCCTTCTCCCTTCTCCCTTCTTCCTTCTCATTCTTCTCCTCCTTCCTCCAAATCTCTTCTCCAATCATCACCCAACGCCAGATCCACCCCCAGGCCCCACCCTTCTCACTCCCTGCGACTGACCATCACACACACACCCACCCTCTACAACTACATGTGTGATCCACCACCTACCATCTCCGCTTTGGTTCTTAAACCATCAACCAGACAACTCTGCCATTGTTTGTAGATAAATGAAACTCTCATCCAAAATCCAACATTTCTCATCATTTTCGTCATGGTGGAGTTGTTTGTCATAATGAGTTTCATTGATGAAGAAATCTATGAAAACTTGGAGTAGAAAGAAATGAAGAGATATTACTAATGACGTGGTGGTTTCTCTACAACTGCATCAAGGGCGGCATAGCAGCGTAAGATGAATCGGCAAGGTGAAATAAAGTAATCAAGAAGCAAACCAACACTATTATTGCAAATGCACTGTTGAGTTCATTAAGTTAAGCCACGTTTTTTAGTGTGATATCTTTTATATTGATTTATTTTTGTTTATGTGGTTGTGTTATCTAAAAGGTGATGGGAGGAGTTAAAGAGAGGAGCTAAATTTTTTATTTTATTTTTTGAAAGGCAAGCAGAGTTTTTATAGGATCCCAGAACCCACTAAAGATGCCGCAAGCTGGGTTTGAACCCATGACCTAGTGGTACCATCCGCCAAGCTCTAACCGTTGAGCTGTCATGCCATTGGCTAGAGGAGCTAAATTTGTTGATGAACAAGAGAGGGAGTTTGTATAGATTGGAAATGGATTTGTTGATGGTTAAAGAGATGGAATTTGTACAAATTGAAAATTTATTGTGTTGTCTTTGCCATGTTCTTGGTGTGGAACTGATGTTGTAGAGATATGAAGAAATTGCAAATAACAATGATAATGGTTGTGATAGAGACTGAATGAAAATCATATTAAAGTGTGACAGTTTCAAATAGTAGTAATTTTAATCTTTGCATTTTGTTTTAATTTAACGGATATTTGGGAAGGGGCGGGGACGAATTTGCCCAAATCCTCCCCATTGTCATCTCTATCGTGCTCTGTTTTATTTTTGTGATCCGCCATCCCGACACGACTCGTTGCTAGGTCTACATAGAACCAACGTAACAACACTGATCACTTATTTTCCTTAGCCATAGACCTTTCTTTAATAATCATATTGCTTATAAAGAATTAAAGCATCAGAAGATACATTTTTAAAAATGACGAGATAAACACGGAGAAGATACATTTTAAAAAATGACGACATAAACACAGAGTGTCCAAATTGTCCGAGTATCAAGGCATTCAATTTATGTCCTACATAGACTTTTTTGTCTACATAGAACTGATGTAACAACAACACCAATATTATTTATTTTCTTTAGCCATAGACCTTCCTTCAATAATCATATTGCTTATAAAGAATTAAAGCCACAAAATCCTCTCTTTACTCGAGCCAATTTCGTTTCAAATCGGTCTCGGTCTAATCAGCATCAGAAGCTTCCGTAGTTGGGTCAACAAGCTTACCTTATGACCTTGGCCAACTTTCTTCATCCCTCCAATGAAAACTCACACATCATTATTTTGAGGAAGAGCCCCTCCGTCAATAGGGTCTTCTTCCTTTTATCCTTCAGATACTTTGTCTGCCTTTCTCTCCTCCTTTTGTTCAAGGGCTTTTTCACCCTATCGCTAATGAATACTTTGTCATCTGAAAACAACCAACCATGCTCCTCGTGTTATTGAAATCCCAGCTTTCTGCTGCTCTTCCCACCCCTCCCACTCCAATTTTCATAGCAGAAACTTTAGCTATCATGGTAAGTGTCCTTGTTCACATAGCATATAATCGTAGGTGTACCCATTTCGTATTATTTGTGTTGAGCATTGGAAAAATATAGGGCAGCCAAAAACAACCAAGGACTTTGGCTCCATGCGGCTAAATATGGTATCAATCATAGAGGAGTCAAGTTCATGGGTTTAAACATGTTTGGTGTGGTTCATGTAAATCGAAAAATCCCTGCCCCTAAAACATGTTGCTTGGGCATGTCGCGGCAACATATTTTTTAAAGGCCACATTGCCTTTCCAAGCATTGCCTTTTCCACCTTATGTATGAAAACTGCTTAGAAGATAATTAAGGCTACGAGTGAATGTTTATAATTTATGAATTGATTAGTTATTTAATAGGTAGTGCCATTTATCTCAATGAAGGTCGAAGGAGCGCATCATGGGAAGGAGGGGGATTATTTGAGATCCAGAATAATAAATATTACAAAATAAGCTTTAATTCATGAGTATGCCAATAAAAGAGAGGTAAGAATAAAGAAACTCATCGCAAATAAGAGACCAAACTCTTCTCAATTCTCCCAAACTCCATCACCCACCATAAGGCTTATAATCTAGGGAGGCTCATTCTCGATCCATAATAAAAGCCACTGCCACACCTTTAAGAAAATAAGTCTTAAAGTTGGAGATACTCCGTGTGGTAATCTCATATCCCATAGGATCCCTTGGAAGCCACTCACATGTAAGAAGATCACATTTTGCTTTACAATTTGCTTCCAAGGACCTTCCACTTCCGTTCCACACTTCCAAAATCATTTGCACATAAGAACTTTGCTCATAAGTTGAAGAGGTCGGATATCCAAACCATAACTTCTTTGGGTACATACCAACTCCCAACTCAAAGTGTGAAATCCCAAGTCTTCATCACTACCACAACACAAGAAGTTATTGGCCAATAACCTAATCTACCCAATACTAACTTGGGCATGTGAAATAGGGCTTGAGGTACACTGACAAATTCACAATAGCACCTCTAGCAAGAGTGAGATAAAAGTTTAGCCTTCAAGATAGCAAGTCTCTTCCCCATCAAACAAACCACCAGATCCCGTAAATACTTATCATAAGTTTGCCTGCTCCAAATTATCACCAAGTAATGCTAGTGTGCAATGTGCACCCCAAAGAATTGTATCCCAACAAGTTAGCCCCATCCCAAACACCATACACCATACACCAAGCTTTTGAAGAAGTTTATTTTATGTCTGGAGTGTGTTCCTTTAAGACCTTATTGGTTAATTATAGAAAGTCTCCTATTTGGATAAGGTTTCCTCAATCAGTTAGGACAATAAAACTTTCCTTGTTGGACAAAAGTTTCCTTGAACAATTAGACAAGAAAAGTTTCCTATTTTTAGTGGGTTTCCTTGACAATTAGATTAACGAAAATCCCAATCAATATACTCATGGAATTGTAGTGATGATTTAGGCTGAAGAGATGTAGATCTAGAGCTTGTTAAGCAAAGCTCTCAAGAGAGTTGCTCTTGAGAAAGATTTTTTTAGAGAGTATTGTAATCTTTGTTAGCAAAGGTTGTGACCTTGTGAGAGTTTGTTATTGAGAGGTGAGAGAGCTTGTTAAGCAACCTAGTGAATTTGTTCTCGAGAAAGATTTTTAATATTGTTAGTTACTAAGATAGCAAAGGTTGGAGCCCAAGAGATTTGTTCTTGAGAGATTGAAATCTTTGTTATAATAATATAGTAAAATGATTGGAAAAACTCGATTGTATCTTCTTTAATTAATATTTTCGCATTAGCTCCAAATCATCTGCATATCAGGTTCACCACTAGGGCCTATACGAGGCGCTACTACGACGGAGCTTTTTTTTTCTTTTTTATAAGTGTACAAATTTTAGTATAGTAGCCCTCACATTATCTAAAGATTTTCGTGTGGTAGCCCTCACTTTGTCTAATGTACGGCCTTGTAATGCTCTAAGGTTGGGACAAAGCGCTTTGAAGAAAAGATAAAGCCTTGGCAGAGCCCCCAAAAATCATAGTCTATCTTAAGATGTTAAGTTTTTGGAAGATAAGTCACATTATCATTCATTAAAGTATCATCCGCGAATTGAAGATGAGCAACCCTTAGACTAGAAGAACTTACTTGAAAAATAGGAAGTGAGCCCCATATCCGTACCATAGGAACCCAATTTGCCGAGCCATAATAAGAAAAATGAATGGATACACAGGATCTCCATTGTTGATAGATGCATTATATCTATGTCTAACTCTTATGGTGACAACGAATGCATTGGATCTTTATTGATGTGTCCACGCTAAACATTTTGGGAAGATTTAGATGATTTGATTGGCCTTTTGGATTGCCCATATGCCATAAGAATAACAATACATTTTTTTGCATCACAGAACAGTGCCAGGACCTTGAAAAGACACAAGCGTTATCCAAATCCTCTTATCAGAAGTTCAAATCAAATTACTAAACAATAAGAGCATGTAACTGGAAAGATTGACAATCCACCTCATACGTGAAAGGGCCTTGTATTGTATCCAAGTCATGAGTTCCAATAGCCACAAGGGTTCTCCGCCTGAAACATTAGGAGCACTTCCATTGAGAATGCTATATGATAACAAATGTACTAAGTCTAGGAAACTGAACAAAGAGATTCATCCATTTACTTCATGTGCGAGTTGCAGCAACTGCTGAAGATTACTATGTCCCTTGTTTAATAAGATAATTAATTATTATATTCACACAGTATATAAGTGAATAACTAATTATAAATGATAGCAGATTTTCCTAGCTCCAGAAGCTGGTATAGAGATATTGACAATGAGTCAGATAAGATCACGAACTATCCAAAATGGACCATGCAACCATACCACCACACTACCACCAAAAACTAGACATAGTATTTCCAAAACAAAGGGATAAAGTGAACAACTTCTAACATCCAAGAAAAAAAAAAACATTCTGGTGAATTCTATTAACCAGTTCTCTGACTATCATATAAGGTATGGATTGAATACCTTCCTTCTTGAGAACTAATCACGAAAAGATAAAAGTAACCTTACCTTGTAAATTAAAGCACATCCAATGCAAAGAGAGTTGAAACTTTCTTCCCGTCAAACCAGTATAATTTTAACGTTTATGCACCAAAAGACTTTGTAAGGTTGGCGAGATGACCATGTGAAAATTTTCTGAAAATTGAGGATAACATGAACACTCAAACCTTGCTCATTATCCTACTGCCCTCTCTCCTCCTCAGTAATCCACTGTCCAGAACACAGTCCAGTGTCGGCCATATAGAGTGTTTCATTTTTTTTTATGATTTAATCTAATTAGGACTTGAAGTTTGTGAAATATAGGACCAAAACTCTCAATACATTAAGGGTGTGTTTGCATACACGGAGTTCAATTCCATGAAATCCATGGGAGGAAGCACATATTTCTAAGGCCGACTTGATCAAATGTGAGGGATTATATATATCAAATATAGAGTTTTTAATCAATGGGTGGGAGTTGAACTCCCATGCTATGCAGTTAAATCGGAAAGCGGTCGCAGCATGGTCTAGGACCAAATTACGATTAAGCAAAATTAATCGGTCTACTTTAAATATTAATATATAATTTAATTTTTATTAATTTACAGCTAAATTTAATTATGCAGGTACGTAAACTTTTTTAGGAACAACCAACACAGCATAACAACACAAGTAACAGCAAGTGATAGCAAGTTAAAACTTAGCAATATCACTCTACCAGCAAATAGCAATATGCAAACTCTAAAACTAAGTTATATCAGTAAAAATAATTTGCATTCAATCATTCATAAATAAACCGATATGTTATATAAGTAAAAATAAGTTATAGAGATAAATCGGCGAGTCAGCTGATCGATTAATTAGTGACTCGCCGATTTATCGTCAATTTTTCGGAGTTCGCTAAAACCCAACCGATTTCACCAGTTCGATTCGGTCAAACCCCGAATTACGATTAATCGGCGATTTTTCACCGCATTAATGACATAGCTCCCATGGTCATAGCAATCAAATTCTTTAGAAATCTAGAATTTGTTCATGGGTCTTGAACTCCCACCATTGATAAAAATTCTAGAATTTGTTATAGATGGTACCCCATTTGATCAAGTTAGCCTTAGAAATGTGTGCTCCCATGAATTCTATGGAATTGAACTCCATGCAACCAAGCATACCCTAGTCCCTAAGAGAATTTTTTTTCTTTTTCATGGAAAATAAAAATATTGTGAAGAAATCATGGAAGTGAAGGAGAAGGGAGGGGAGTGAGCATGAAAGTTGTGACCTCCCATCATCTATCTTCTCTCAAAATTTGATAAAATAAAAGAACAATAATCAAAATAAATGGAACAATAATTGAAATAAACGAAACAATTTAAAATAAAAACGATAAAATAAAGGGATATAACTATTAAATTAAAATATTTTTTCAATCAACTAACTAATAATAAACAGCCTACGCGTTATTTATAACTAACCTGACATCCAAAACAAACATTAAACCTAATAGAAAACGATGCCTAATAATACTAGAATTCTTAATATGCCCAAAATACTACTATTGCTAATATTACTTAATATCCTAATTACATCAACCTCTTTGAATTGAAGAAGCTCTTCCTCGAGCTTGAAGCCAAGGAAGTCATACGAGCACAAACATCTAGAAAATGTGAAGTGTCCAAGTATAAGTCGGTCTCTTACCTTTCCTTTGTAATTGCTCTGAACACAAACACGTAAATCCAAAGTCAGCCACCAAATACAAATCTGCAAAGAAGTCTCCGGCTCAAAGGAGATCCAATTCAAATTTTCAATGTGTTGAAAATGAGCTTCAAAACGGTCCCAAAACGGATCCAAGAATTTGTCTAGCAGTGTTAAGTGAGTTGTTTGGTAAATAACCTGAGCATAAGAAGCACTTGAAGCATCAGCTTGTGGTAGTACTAACCAACGCTTGGGATGGTGATTAGTTTGGTCAACCCTTAGTGGTGTCACACTGAAATAGTAGGGGTGCCTATATTACCCATACAAAAATCAGCTTTTTCTCGAACTAGGATTGAGGTTATGCAGTTAAAATGTATACAGACCCATAACGGTCCAAGAGCGTTGTAGATTATAACGGAATAGCCTTTTAAATATATTTTAATACTCCCACAAAGTATTAATGTATTATAGAGTCAAAAAAGTAAATTATGTTCATAACATTAAATTCAAAAACAAAAAAATTAATAAAAACACCTTCCCTTCGTATGAGAGTGAGATCGTAACAAAGAGTGCGATCAACTCTTCGTCTTCTTCCCTTCTACTCTCGTTCTCTGTCAAACGGCGAGGCATGGTTCTCTGTCGATTGGTGACGGCTAGATCAAGTTCTTTCCTATGAGTCTAGGGTTCTCGTTCGATCGAGAATGAAATGGGTGATTTTTATTTTATGCATTAGAACAAAACGTTAAAACGGGATTATTGAAAGAAAAAAAACGGTATCTCAATAACAATCATATAACGCCGTTATATCGGAGCTTTGATACCATAACGTGATAATGTCATAACGTAACAGCTCACTCTCGTTAAGAGTTATATCGACGTTATAACATCGTTTTAACTGCACTGGATTGAGGATAAATTGTCGTCCTTGTCTTCTTCACTTTTTGAAACAGTCTTCGTGATGGTCTGGAGGATTGTGCAATCGACCTAATGCAACAATCGAAAAGGGATTGTTCGAGCTATGATTGGGGGTTCGACGAAGAGGTTGCAACGGCTTGCAATGGGGAGGGGGTGGTTGCGGAAGGGGTTGTCAATCGATAATGGATTGAGGAAGGAGGGTGGTGGTTTGGATGGTGGACGATGGAAGGAAAGGGGACGACGAAAGAGAAGGACGGGAGGTGTTGGTTTGGTTGCCATGAAAGTCGAGGGGGGGCAATCGACTTGTTTAAGGAGTCGATCAACTGTCAATTGAAGCTATGGGTAGTCTGTGTCTTGGCGATCGCAAGGGATGTCGGAGGAGTGATAAAGATGAAACCGGAAGAGGTCGTTCGACCCGATGAGAGAGTTGTGGGAGGTGATCGAGTTGCAACTGTGAGTGGAAGTGTCGATCGAGAGGGGTCGGATCAGACGAAATCAATCGACTGGATTGAGGATGATTGATCTCTATGTTTGGCCGTTCGTTGGACTCCAAAGTGTCGTTGGGATGTGCACCACCATCAACGGTGCTGGGTGTGGACCCCAATGACACTGCCGGTGACGGTTGTGGGGTGCTACTTGGGTCTTGTCCTTATCGAAGATCCGATGGCACTGTCTTCCCTGCTCTGAATTTTTCCCTCATATGCGTTTTCCATTCCACGAAAAATAGTTTCACAAAATCTACGTCTATCGTGATTTAATCTTCAAACTTTTGAATGAATTAAAATCATTCGGCTTTGATACCAACTGATAGAATAAAAGAACAATAATCGAAATAAACGGAACAATAATTGAATTAAACAAAATAATTTGAAATAACAACGATAAAATTAAGGGATATAACTAATAAATCAAAATATTTTTTTAATCAGTCAACTAACTAACAATGACCTATACTTTATTTATAACTAACCTATCTTCTAAAACAAACCCTAAATCTAATAGGAAATAACGTCCTAATCATACTAGAATTCTTAATATGCCTAAAATACTACTATTGCTAATATTACTTAATATCCTAATTACATCAAAATCATGAAGAAAAAAAAATTTTAATGGGGCTAAGAATATTTTTCCATGGAAAACTCAAGAGCATGACTATCTTCAACGTCATTGGATGAATACTTTTCCCACTTACTCTCTCACGTCCACTATTTTCATGGTTTTCCATAGAAAAAAAACCTCAAACACACGAGCCTGAGACCTTCCCCAAGGATCATGGTTGTAAGTAAGAAGTCGTGAGTTTCTTTGTCCAAAATGATACAAAGGACCAGAACCAATACATATAAGAAGAAACATGAACCACTAAAAATTGATATATTAAGTATAAATAAAACCAACATACCGGCATATATTCTGATGGAGCTTATCTTGAAGATCGATGAAACTTTTGTATCTTTCCTCATCAAAACTAACCCCTCTTAAAACAGCACAGACGACAAACGGACGGATCGAAGAAGTCTACAATAAAGCCCCTTTTTTTAATAAGCCAACAATACCAAGCAGTCAAGCACCATCAAATAACAATCAAATTGTTACCTCTGGCTTCACATGCATTTTCAGCATTGATTTCCTTGGAATGTCGGAAACCTTATATTCTGGTATTTCGCCCTTCCCCATGAAAATGCGGAGAGCTTGCACAAGCCCTTCGAAGCAAAGCAAATCATATCTGTTCCGAAATTCAAAATTAAATTAGACTGAGCTACTTGAATGTATTAATTGCACTAAAAAAATTAAATTTAAACTGCAATGACCTAAATTCAAACAAAGATAAATCGACAAACCTGTTTGCTGGAATCTCAATCTTGTAGATAACTTCTTCGTCTCCTTCGATTTCCTCGTCGCCGTCCAAGTGCTTCTCCTTTCTAATTATCGCCTTCTCCGTTGTCTAAAACAATGATTTACATCAAATTTTGCATATATTTACAATACAAGAACTTCAAGAACCTAAAAATGAAAAAAATGACCAAATGACGATGAAGAATTGCTTGCTTACCACATCGTCGAGCTCGAGGCCGACCTCCGCGCAGAACTCGTCGAATTCGTCGTCCGCTGAGAATCGAAAGATTTCAAAGAATTCAGAAACTAATAAAGCTTGATTTCAAACCTCAACTGAGAGCAACATTGTGTTCGAGAGACTTACTGTATGTTTTCCCGAGTTCTTTGAAGAGGCGATCTCTTCCGACGGAGATCTTCGGCATCGTCAAGGGAAGTAGAGAGAGTTACGAGCGAGTGATACCAGCAGAGGAGATGGAGATGGAGATCGATGGCGATTTAGGGTTTTGGGGAGGAACAGAGAGTGGGAGGAGAGGGAGAGGTTTACGTACAGTCGGGATCTTTTGTAAGAGCATCCAAAGTGGTGTGTTAAGCTGAGGCCTTGTTTGTTATGCACTTTAGTTGATTCCATCCTCGACTACATGCAAAGACTGCGTCAGAAATGTGATACTGCTCTCTCGATCGAGCTTGTCTAACTGTCGAGGGAATGGGCGAGGAACACAGCGAGGGGGGGACCGTCCATCCGCGTGCCTTCATTTTTCAAAAGCGCATCCTGGGATATAGCTCTTTTCCTTGCCAATTCCCTCGACAGTAGAATTTTTCCTCTCCATCTCATCTTATTTAATGAAAATTCGTAATTGCGCAAGCAAACAATGAGACTTTTAGAATATATTCTCTTGGAAAACTTCTTCGCGGTTCAATACAACCTCTAGAATTATGGCGACCTCCCTTATGGGTTGCCTCGGTTAACATGATCCTCTAATGGAATGCAAGGGGAACGGACTTCCCCTGCACATTTTGTAATCTTTGAACCCTTTCCCAAAAGTCCAATCCAGATATCATGCTCATTTCTAAAACCAAGGCCTTTGTTGCTAAAAATGAATTGAATTCGAATAAGACTTGGATATAGCCATGGTCACTATGTGACTGCTCTTGTTCTTCATGACGGATTAGCTCTTTTCTGGAAGGCATGTATAAATTGATCTATTATTTCATCTTGTAAATACTATTTCAATTACATCATCGATAATTACCTTACTTCTGATATGTGATGTGCTATATTTGTGTTCGAAAAACCAAACCCTTCCCAGATAAAATTTGTCTAGAAAGATCTTTCTTATATTTGCTTGGATCACTCTTTACTCTCATCTCATGATTGGAGATTTAAACTCTATTCTATATGATGATGACAAGTTAAGAGGTGGAAAACCTAAAAAATCAAACATAACACATCTAAATAATTTCATTGAGTTGTGTGATCTCCTTGACCTTCCTCTCAATGGTTCTCAAATGATGGTGAAAATATATAATAAAAGGCAGAAATTGAATGAAAGACTTTTAAATTGGCCAGAGTTATGGTTTCCATGGACTGATTGACAAAATTTTCTACTTTTACTGCTAGGTCTATTCATAAATTTTCATCTCTTAACCTCATCACTCACATTGCCAAAGGCCCTAAGCCATTACAAAAAATTAATATGTGGGCTAGAGATCCAAAATATAGGCATATAATCACAAAGTCATGGCTCTCTAGGTCTCATTGGGAACTCCCCCGATAAATTTTCATTTAAAAGGTTAAGAAACTAAGTTACAAACTTTCAAAATGGAATAACGAAGAATTTAGGAATATTCAGACTTATATCAGAGATTCTCACTTTGCTTTGGATAAACTCCAAAAAAAAATAATAATAAAAAAATATATATATATATATATATCTCCGAGAATAAACCTCATCGATCTCTATTCTCAAGGATCAACTCTTGGAACTCGTCATCAGAGAATAGCTATTTTGGAAGAATAAATCGAGTCACACTTGCCTTTTGCATGGAGATAAAAAAACACAAAATTTTCCATTTGCCTTATATCCTTAGAAAAAAAAGGAATTAGATCCTTGGATTGGAAGATGACCAAATGTGTAGCACTCCAACCATGACAAAGTAGGAGAAATTCTAAACAACTATTTCCAAAATATATTTCAATCTTCTTGTCCTACTCCTGATAAAGTCAGTGATTTATTTGATCATATCATCTTAAAAGAAGATAATGAAACCCTTATTTAGGTCCCTGACTTTTCTAATTCTTTTGGGATCATTAAAAACATTGGGAGCCACAAAGCTCAAGACTCTCATGGCTATCGTGTTTTTTTCTTATAGAATTACTCGAATGTGATTGGTTCCAATGTGGTTGAAGTGGTACAAGATTTACTCACAGCAAAATTAATGAATTAAACTTCTAAGGGAATCGGACAATGAAACCTTTTATCTCTGTATTTGTTCATATTTGCAGCTGAAGCTCTTTCTAGGCTTCTTGCTAAAGTATAAGAAAATGGTATCATCAAAATTAGGATAAATTTTGCTCTTATAAATCATCTCCGCTATGCAAATGACCTCATGGTTTTTCTTTAGAGCCTCCATGGATGAAGCCCGACTCACAACAACGTCAAAAAATCCTCAATTAATATTGGCTTGCTTTTGCTCATACAGTAAATTATGACACATTTTCGGTGTTTTATATCTCCTATGTCCATCTCCGATTCTACAAAATGATAAACATAATTCTTGGAGCTAAAACCTATAACCCAAATGATATGTATTTGAGCATTCCTATGTTGCTTTCCAAAAGAAAAGCCAATGCCTTTCAATTCCTTATTGACAAAGATAACTTCAAATTGGCTAGTTGGAAATCTAAAATCTCTCTTTCGGGCTGGTAAAACAGTTATGATCAAAGTTGTTGCTAATTTCATTTATGTGTACCCAATGCAAACTTTTATGCTCCCAATTTCCACTACCAATCTTCTTGATAAGTTTGTCAGGAACTTTTGGTGGAATAGATCGTCAAATGGGAAAGCAAAATATATGTGTACTTGGAAATAAATCACCCTCCCGAGAAGTTTGGGAGGTCTCAATATTCCTTATTCTAGGAACAAAACATTGTTTTAATGGCAAAAAAAAATATTTGGAAATCTTTCTCAAATCCTCATGATATGAGAGTTCAATTACAAAGTCCATCTATTATCACACACAAAAAATATCTTCCAAGTGGATATGGGTTCCAAGTTTTTTTTTGCTTTGAGAGGATTTGTGACGTCTCTTAAAAAAATTCAAGAAATGGATTAAATGGCAACTCCCATAATGGACATAGTATTGATCTCTAGAATGAAACCCAATTCCACTATTTCCCCCTGCGTGGACCATGTTCTTCTCAATCTCCCATCTCTCCCTCGAACAATTCTTCACCTTGCAGTCTTGCCAAACTCTTTCTTGACGAGTTGGAATGTACCTCTCATTAGTATATTTTTCCATCTCCCGTGGTTTTAGACATTGTAACATTCCGATCAGAGTTACCTCCATATTTGATTCCCTGATTTGGATGAGAGATTAGAATGACAAGTTCTCGATCAAAAGTGCAACCAAGACTTTCAATACATCTTATTTGCGCACCGCTTCTTACACTCAAGTATCCAACTCAAGCCCTATCCCCCTCCCAACCCCAAGATGTTTAAAGAGCTTTGGAGAATCCAAGCTCCTCCATGACTTTTTTATTTTGTGGAAAGATCCTCACCAGCATCGTTCCCACCATGTCAAATTGGCTAAACTTCACACTCCCATTGAGGATATATGTGTCATTTGTTGGATACATAATGACAATGTTATCCACCATTTTTTTTAATGTCCCGTTGTTCTCCATTGGTGGATAAATCTCTTCTTATATTGTGGGATAATATCCACCCTCGTTTCACTTCCATAATCCAAGCTCTCTTTAATTTGGGAAACTACCACTCCAAGGCCACATCTTAAATTTGAATTTTTATCTTAGTTCACAGCCAACATTTGTTGTATTTGGTTCTTACAAAATAAGTGTATCATTCAAAAACAAAAATCAAAGATTTTAATTTTCTTGCAAAAGTTAACTCAATTTGGTCTCACAGGAAATCACAATGGTTCATGCTCAATACTACAACAAATGACCCAAACAAGCCTCAAGTTATCTATTTTCACCAACTGATTTCAATTGCCCATGCTCAAAATGATAGTTCTCACAAACTTAGACATAGCACCTATCAATTCCATGATGAAGACACTTCCACAAACAAGGCACTTGGTTTCCATAACTCTTGTTCTATTTATTAAACCACTCAAGGCTATACATTAATACAACTTTTATTGAGAATCTCGTTGTTGAGGATTTTGTTGATGTATGTGTTAATAGAGATATCAGATGGGGTTAAGATAATGACACCCACGATTTGATCATAGCCCCTCAGGATGAGAGCACATGTTTAAGTGAGTTTGGTTAATAAATTTAATGAATTAATCAACCGTTTAGGATGTGAACACCCACTTTAAGTGACTTAGGTCCATGATTATTGAAGGATATAATCTTTTATAGATAAGAAGGATCTGAAATGATGGTTATGTTATAATTTAATTTGATCATACAAATCTCCTTCTTCCCTCTTTATCTTCACCTTCATTTTCCTTTCACCTCCATATTTTCTTCAACTCTTCATCCAATGTTCATCACACCTCCCACTTCTCCCATAATATATCCCTTAATTTATATTTGTTGGTGTTTCGATTTTTATAATTTATAATAATTATTTCGTTTTCATGTCTTGGCAGGAATTTGAGCGTTAACGATGAAATGGTATTAAGGCGACAGACAATTGGTCGATTCTAGTGGTGGTACAAAGCAGAGAGTCTCATATCTAACCCTAACCCTAATAAACCTAGGTCCATCTAATTTAACCTAAGCCCAAATCCAAAATTGCTAACCTAAAAACCCAAGCCCAAGATAATAGAACCCTATTTAACTCCCCTCATCTTAGGGAAAAGGATCCCTCTTATTCTCTCTTCTTCCACAGCCCCTCTTCCCTCATCTATTTTCCAGCCACCAAGCAAACTCACCCTGCCGGAATCCTCGCTCGATAGGAGAGCCGGCAGCGCGATAATCCCGCCATCACCCTTCATCTCGTCATCTCTCACCTCGTTCTCCCAGCCAACAACCACTTCCTCCTTTATCCCACTGAAACAGGGGCGTGACACCCTGTTTCACGTCATCACGCCACACAGCCACCACCACCACCGAGCACCAACACCCGAGCACCACCACCGCCGCCGCGCACACAAAACAGGGAGCAAGTCCCTGTTTTCCACCCTGTTTTGCTCCCTCATTTCTGTTTTCCTCTCTTCTCTTCGTCCCTCCCTCCTCCACTTCTATCTCTCTGCTCCAACCTCGCCATCAGACCACCCTACCTCAGCCGCCCCTGCCGCGAAACAGAGCCGCAACCACCGTGACTCTGTTTCGCCTCTCTCCCCTGTTTCTCCCCTCTCTCGGTCGTCTCCTTCTTGCTTTCCTCTCTTCTCCACGGTCTCTCCCTCCTTCCTGAGTCTCTCTTTCTGCTCCTACGTCGCCAACAGATCAAGCAAACACCACCGTCACTGTCGCGAGACAGAGTTCGCGACAGAGCTCCCTCCTTCGATTTTTCTTGTGTCGTTTCTCATCTATTCTTCATTCTCCCTCTCTTTTGCAGGTTCAGGACCACGAGGAGCTCGCGAAGAAGCCGCAACAGCGCGGAACAGTGCGGCGTCGCGCTGGAGAAGACGAACCAGTCCAACCGCGCGAAATCTGGCGGGAGATTTTTCAAAAATCTGTTTTTCACTATTTGCACCCCGATAACCTGTAAGAGCCACCACAGTGCCTTTAGCAGCTTTTTCCTCGGGATTCGCATTCGTACAGGGATGAGTTGCGGTGTACCACATCACGAGGAGATGATCGCCACTACCATGGATAGCTAAACCCTTCGCCAAGGCTACGATGAAACCACAGGATTTCCTAGAGTTTGTGTATTTAGATTTATTATTTTCTTTATGCTTGAATGTTAAACACATTTGATTTATGATTTTTAATAATTTGCTTTTACCGATTATATCCTGATTAATTATCTAGACTAGTCGGTAGTTAGAAATACTCTTTGTTGAAATTCAAAAGCCTGATTTAATAAATTAATCTAAATCTGTGATTGTGTGTGCCGTAAAAAGACACGCAATGCTAGGGATTAGGATTAGTTAAAATAAACCTGTGATTGTGTGTGCTGTAAGAAGACACGCAATTCTAGGGGTTTATACTTATGCTGAAATCAATTGTGAACTTAGATTAATCTTTAGATTAGTCATATTAAATCTTAAAAATTATATTTTTGATTACACAAATCTCAAAGAAATTTGTGGTGGATTCAATGTCTTGGTTTCCCTTCTCATATTCTTTAAAACTTTATATTTTATTGTTTTTAATTTGATTTTTAATTTAGATATTTTAATTGCTGTAACCCCATTTAAATTAGTTTAAATCCACTCTGAAATTTAATTGCAACTACAGTCCTTGTGGGATCGACCTGTACTTGCCCTTGTCTACCAGTTAGACACTGTGCACTTGCAGTTATTACAAGTAGGTTAAATTAACCTATTTATTTAGGTTAGTTAAATCTCCATCAAGTTTTTGGCGCCGTTGCCGGGGACTGTAACGGTGTAATTAAATTCAAGAGTTTATTTTCACTAATTTGTAGTTTAGGTTAATAAAATAAAATTTTAAAAAAAAATTTAGGTCAGATATAGATTGCTTTTGCTTTTAGGATAGGCTTGATTTTATTTTTTTAATTAATTATTTCTTTTAAGTCTTAGAAGTTTTGACACGTGTTTTTATTTTTGCAGGTATTAATAGGCAGGAAGCATATATTACAGATTACACGCTTCTCGAGAAAATTGAACGATCTTGCAAACGTCAAGCAAAGTTTTTATTATTTTTTATTATTTTTGTGAGGAGAGTTTTAATTTTATTTTTACCTCGTTTTACGAGTGTGTGGTGTAATAATTTTTAAACTCTACTGTTTTTCATTTCGTTTAATCACAAAAAAAAAAAAAAAAAAAAAATTCTAAATCAAAAGAAATTATAGGGAAACAATTTTAATTGTACCCAATAATCTCTTGTGATTTAGAAATCCGACTTCTAAGACCAAGACCAGTAAATTTATTTGCATGTGCTTGTGTGTTGAGTGAAAAGGATAAAAAGAAGTCGGACATTTTTTTTTTTTTTTGAATTGTGCTAACTCTTCGTGCAGATTGGAATACGTACGCTGTAAGTATTTCTCTCACACGCAACGTATTAGCGACCAGGGTGCTTGGTGAAATTGTGTGATTGGATGTTAAATTTCTGTAATTGTGGATGCTAAACTTTAGCAATTCATAACAAGCAGACCCAGCTTATAAATAGAAACTGGTGGGACTTGATATCCCCACCTCATCACTCCAGCTGTGTGCAACCAATAGCCTAACATAATTAAAATCAATTAGCAAGTTAGATAGAGCCATCTTTTAGGTACGGTGTTCATAGGACAACCAAGACCAAGGTGAATCCAATAATTTTTGTGTTGACCAAACTGAAAGTGACGATGGGTTTAATCATTCAATGAACTCCGAGAAGCCACTGCCACAAGGGTAATTTACCCGGTACGCCGAGTCATAAGTAAGCTACGATCCACAAGAAGAATTGGTGTAACCAACAGTTTTGGGTTAAGAACACAAGCCTCGAGTGTACATCCAACGTCACATCGTTCTCACATCTACTGGCTTACAGAGCGGTAGCACAAGGAAGTACTTAATTGAGGAAGTACTTAATTGGACCATTGTGACCTCCTTCTCTTGTGCGATAATCCGGTTTCTTTGAAACGAAACTCTAGCCTACTGATTTTGAACTTTGTGGGGCAAAGTGTACACTCTTAGGATCAACTTGTAGCACCCATTGCCTTGTCATAAAGATTACATAAGAAATAATTGTCCCCCAAAAAAATAAAAAGATAATTGATCTCAAAAACGTTGATTGCTTAGGGAGGCATGTTTCTTGTGCATTTATTGGTTACTGATTGCGTGTAAGTCTGTGTAGATTTTTAGAGTTAGTGCCTTTAAAAAAAAAAAAAAAAAAAAATTCCGAGTGTTGACTTTGCACTGTCGTTGTCCATTAGTTTATGCATACTTGGGTGCGTGATTCTAAGAGTAGACTTGTTCGACAAGAATTCGAAGAGTTCGTTGAAATTCCCATTACCTATTTAGGTTCATCATCCTCGTCCACTGAGATGGCTGAGGGGAAGGCCTTTAAGGATTACTTCGCCCCTCTTCCTAGTAGTGCTCCATCTTGCATTGTCTTACCTGAGACAAGTGCAAACAGTTTCGAACTCAAACCATCTATTATTCATCTCTTGCCCACTTTTTATGGTTTTGAGAAAGAGGACCCTTATCTTCATGTCAAAGAATTTCTTGACATCTGCGCTACCCTGAATTACCAAAACTTTTCTGATGATTCGGTCCGTCTTAGGTTATTTCCCTTTTCTCTGAAAGACAAGGCGAAATCGTGGTTAAATGCATCAGAGATAGGATCCATCACATCATGGGATGCGTTGTCAAGAAAGTTCTTGACAAAATACTTCCCCGTTCATAAAACAAATGCCCTCCAACGAGATTTATCTAATTTTCAACAAAAAGAGGGTGAACATTTTTATGAATGTTGGGAAAGGTTCAATGAGCTCATTGTAAGGTGTCCCCATCATGGATTCGAGAAGTAGCGGTTAGTTCAATACTTTCAAGACGGTTTAACTCCTCAAAACCGTCGTATGATTGATGCCACTAGTGGAGGGTCATTAATGAAAATGAGTGTCAGTGACATTTGGGAATTCTTTGAGACGCTTTCCGAAAATTCTCAGCAATGGGATTATTCGAGAAAGGAGTCTGATAGGCGTAAGGGTTGTATATATGAAGTTAGAGATACATCTGTCCAACCCCCTTCTGCCTCAAAGTTAGAGACGGCTGTTATGACCATGACTCAAAAGATAGATGCACTCTTGAATTTGACTCAACCTGCACTCCCCGCAAACGCTTCATCTGAAGTATGTGCTGCATGTTCGAGTCCCGGTCATTCAATAGCTAATTGTGACTTGCAAAACGATTATCCTGCATACTATGCTGAGCAAGTCAACGCTTTTAATGCGATACGGCGACCTGGCAATCATCCGCAACCTAACTATTACCAGTCAGGGTTCGTCAAACATCCAAGTCTCTCCTGGGCCCATGGCCCACACCAAGGGGGACCTGTTGTTGTTTCCCAGGCTCCTCAGGCCCCTGGCCCTGTTAGGCCCCACCATAACCAAGTTCATCCATCCAACACATCAAGTTTAGAGGAAACGATTAATCAGCTTTTGCACCGCTCAGCAAGTATAATGGATCAGAATTCTAAGGACATATCTGAGTTGAAAGCCATGACTCAAAGACTTGAGATAGCTATGAGTAAGATTACTCAGTCTTCTTCTGAGAGAGAGCCAGGGAGATTTCCTAGTCAACCTGTTCCAAACCCAAAGGGTCAATTCGCAGTTGGTAGTACATCCGAGTCCTACAATGAAGATGTCAAATCTATTACCACCCTTAGGAGTGGAAAACAAGTTGACAATCGAGTACAAGTGCCTGATTTGAGTGTTGGTGCATCCACGTCTAAGTCAAAACAGGTTGCATCTCCATCTGACAAGGAGGCTGATAAAGCATCGCCTTCTACAGATGATCATGTTGACTCTAACCCCACTCAAGCATCTTACTTGCCTAGAGCCCCGTTTCCATCACGGTTAGCTCCTGCTAAGAAAGGAACAAATGTAACCGATGTAATGGAAATTTTTAGACAAGTCCACATAAATATCCCACTACTCGATGCTATCAAGCAAGTTCCTAGCTACGCCAAGTTTTTGAAGGATCTTTGCACACAAAAGCGGAAGCTACATGTGCAAAAGAGAGCCTTCCTCACTGAGCAAGTGAGCTCCATTATTCAACACAGAACCCCGCCTAAGTATAGGGATCCTGGTTGCCCGACTATTTCTTGTATTATCGGTGATCATATGATAGATAAAGCATTATTGGATTTAGGGGCGAGTGTTAATTTATTGCCATATTCTGTTTATGAGCAATTAGGTCTTGGTGAGTTAAAACCGACTAGAGTGACACTGCAATTGGCAGATAGGTCTGTCAGAGTCCCACGCGGTGTTATAGAGGATGTGATTATCAAAGTTGAAAAATTCTATTATCCTGTGGACTTTATAGTTCTTGATACACAACCTGTTCACAATCCCTCGAGTCACATCCCAATCATTTTGGGTCGACCATTTTTTGCCACATCCAATGCCATTATTAACTGCAGGAATGGAATTATGAAATTTTCATTTGGCAACATGACTGTCGAACTCAACGTTTTTAATGTTAGTCAACAACCCCCCGAGTATGAAGACATCCATGAGGTTGACATGATCGAGAGTTTGGTGAAAAATTCCTTTCCGCAGTCCGCCTTAGATGACCCCCTAACGGTTTGTTTGACTCATTCTGGTTTAGACTTCGATAGTAATAATTCCATTAGGGAAGTGAATGCTTTGCTTGATACACCCCCTAGTATGGTTCCTAGTTATTCATGGAGGTCTAAAGTTGAACCCCTTCCACTTAGTGAGTCAAAACCCGTCCCTTCAGTTGAGAAGCCACCCAAGCTCGACCTTAAACCATTACCAGACACCCTCAAATATAAGTTTTTAGGTTCTGATGATACTTTACCTGTTATTATTTCATCAACATTGACTGCTGAACAGGAAAGTAAATTGCTAAACGTTCTGAAAGAACATAAGGCATCATTTGGGTGGACTATAGCGGATATTAAAGGAATAAGTCCAACTGTTTGCATGCATCGTATTCATATGGAAGATAATGCCAAAACTTCACGTGAAATGCAACGTAGGCTTAATCCTAATCTTAAGGAGGTTGTCCGAGCCGAAATGCTCAAATTGTTGGATGCTGGTATTATTTACCCCATTTCGGATAGCTCTTGGGTCAGTCCAATTCAGGTTGTTCCCAAGAAATCAGGGGTAACTGTAGTCACAAATGCTAAGAATGAGTTAGTGCCTACCCGAATGACCACTGGATGGCGAGTTTGTATTGACTACCGTAAGTTGAACTCAGGCACGAGGAAAGATCATTTTCCTCTCCCTTTTATCGATCAGATGCTTGAGAGGTTAGCCGGACATGATTACTATTGTTTTCTTGATGAATATTCCGGTTATAACCAAATCCCAATTGCACCAGAGGATCAAGAGAAAACTACATTCACTTGCCATTTTGGGACTTTTGCTTATCGGATAATGCCTTTTGGGTTGTGTAACGCACCCGCCACCTTTCAGAGGTGTATGCTTAGTATTTTCTCGGATATGGTTGAAAGGTTTCTTGAGGTGTTCATGGATGACTTCTCCGTGTTTGGGGATTCATTTGATGAGTGTTTGCATCATTTAACCCTAGTGTTAAAGAGGTGTGAAGAGAAAAGTCTTGTCTTGAATTGGGAGAAATGTCATTTTATGGTTAGGCAAGGTATCGTTCTTGGGCACATAATTTCCAACGAGGGCATTGCAGTTGACAAAGCAAAAATTGATTTAATCTTGAGTCTCCCACCACCGACGACGGTGAAAGACATTAGATCTTTTCTAGGCCATGCTGGTTTTTACCGTAGGTTCATTAAGGATTTTAGCAAGACTACTCGTCCTTTATGCAATTTACTTGCCAAGGACTCTGCCTTCGTCTTTGATGAAGACTGTTTGAAAGCCTTTGAAAAGCTTAAACAATTGTTGACTTCAGCTCCAATCATCCAACCTCCTAATTGGAATTTACCTTTTGAGCTTATGTGTGATGCTTCTGATTTTGCGGTTGGAGCTGTCTTAGGACAACGGGTGGACAAAAAGCCCTATGTTATCTATTATGCTAGTAGGACTCTACAAGATGCACAACTTAATTACTCCACCACGGAGAAGGAGTTACTTGCTATTGTCTTTGCATTGGACAAATTTCGGTCATACCTTATAGGATCCAAAGTTATAATTTTTACTGATCATGCAGCACTGAAGTACCTTTTTTCTAAAAAGGATGCTAAGCCACGCTTGATTCGTTGGGTCCTATTGCTACAGGAGTTTGATATTGAGATTCGGGACAAGAAGGGTTCCGAAAATGTTGTAGCTGACCATTTGTCTAGACTTCTTGTAGACCCATCCACTGCAGATGTGCCCTTGAATGAATCATTTCCTGATGAGCAATTACTTGCTATCTCCCAGCTACCTTGGTATGCAGATATTGTGAACTACCTTGTTACAGGTCAACTCCCTTCTAATTGGTCTAAACAAGATAAAACTAAATTTCTTGCTGAGGTCCGACATTTCTTCTGGGACGATCCTTATTTATTTAAGTATTGTCCCGATCAGGTCATTAGGAGATGTGTTCCAGAGAGTGAATTTCATAGTATCATCTCCTTTTGTCATGATCAGGCGCGTGGAGGTCACTTTAGTTCTAAAAAGACAGCTGCAAAGATTCTGCAGTGTGGCTTTTACTGGCCGACTATTTTTCGGGACACCCATGCAGTTTGTGCTACATGCGATAGATGCCAACGAATGGGTTCCATCTCTCGTAGGAATATGATGCCTCTCACTAACATTCTCATTGTGGAGATTTTTGATGTTTGGGGTATTGATTTCATGGGACCTTTCCCTCCATCATTTGGCTATCTTTACATTCTTTTAGCTGTTGACTATGTTTCTAAATGGGTAGAGGCGGTCCCTTGCAAAACGAATGACCACAAGGTTGTGGTCAAATTTCTAAAAGATAACATGTTCTCTCGTTTTGGTACTCCGCGTGCTGTTATAAGTGATGGTGGTTCTCATTTTTGTAATAGACCGTTTGAACAACTAGTTAAGAAATACTCCATCACTCATAAAGTAGGTACTCCATATCATCCACAAACAAGTGGGCAAGTTGAAATATCCAATCGGGAAATTAAACATATTTTGGAGAAAACTGTTCGACCAGACCGTAAGGATTGGTCACAACGGCTGAATGACGCTCTTTGGGCTTATAGGACAGCGTTTAAGACCCCGCTTGGAATGTCTCCATATAGACTTGTTTTTGGTAAGGCATGTCATTTGCCTGTAGAATTAGAACATCGTGCTTACTGGGCTATCAAGACCTTTAATTTTGATATAGGTGAGGCTGGATCACATCGTAAGCTCCAACTCGATGAGTTAGAAGAGATTAGGAATGATGCTTACCAAAGTGCTAAAATCTACAAAGAACGAACGAAGGTGTTTCATGATAAATCCATTCTTCGCAAGTCCTTTGAACCTTTCCAAAAGGTTTTGTTATTTAATTCTCGGTTGCGTCTATTTCCTGGCAAGTTGCGATCTCGATGGTCTGGACCTTACACGGTGAAAACAGTGTTCCCACATGGAGCTGTGGAGATTGTTGATCCTAAAGATGGTCGTGCTTTTAAAGTCAATGGTCAACGTCTTAAACCATTTTTAGAGTTGCCTACATCCGAAGTCGAGGTTGATGTGTTGTTATTGGAGGATCCTGTGTACTCAGATTGAGGAAGCATAGATGTCGGGCTGACGACGTTAAACCAAGCTCTCCTAGGAGGCAGCCTAGCTTCAGTTGTGTCATGATGGTTAGTCTGGATTGATTTTCGAGTTCTTTCTAGTTGCATTGCACTCATACTCGTTAGCTCCGTAACAATTTTGACTTACAACTGATCCATGTATTGTTTACTTTTTATTTTACTTTTTTTCATTTGAGTCCTGTTTTGTTTTTATCAATTTATCATGATGAGTCCACAGTTCTTATGTCTCTGAGCGTTCATTGGTGGCAGATTTCGTCGAAATTGGTAAAAACTTTCCCATGGTAATATCACTCTAACTCTCCTATTTTATTTTTCCTGCATTTGTCATGATCATCATTTTATACATTGAGGACAATGTTTGGTTTAGGTTTGGGGGTGAGGTTTATGAGTTTTTTCTGTAGTTTTCAAAAATTTGGAACAAAAATTTGTTTCACAATTTACTATTGTATTCTACTCAATCTCCATTGAATACATAGTTAATTGTGTGACAAATTTTCACATTGAAAATGCATTCAAAATCTAAGTTTCTTTCCAATGAAGAGGATGTGCTTTCAAGTATGCCTTTAAATTTTAGGAATACATGCTTTCACTTGTCACTTTTATATATCAATAGGAAAACATATGGTTTGATATTATCTTTAAGTTAAATATATTTCATGAGATTTTTTCAACTCGATTACGTTTTACACTATAAGCCATATTAGCATGATTTGAAGTTGATCGATGAGTGAGATATGAGCTAGAAAACCTTAGAATAATAGTGGAGACTTAACCCGTGAAAGTTTTGAGCCATTCTTTTCTTTATGAGTGTTAGATAAATATACTCTGATTTTTCTTGAGTTCGCATTAAGTCGTTGATGATCTCACTATTCTCATTTTTTTTCAATTGCTTTGAGAATGACATTAAAATTAAATCATTGCACTAGAACTTTTTAGTTTATTTAGTTGAGATGTCATAATACCAACCTGAACTTAAGAAATGATGTAGGCAAGTCTTTCTTAAACCTTTTCTAGCCTTCTTACTTAACCACTCATTAGTTCCATTTTGAAGCCCTTTGAGCCATTGATAGCCTTTTATTTGTTAACCCCTTATCAATACCCAATTTACCTAAGAATGTATATGGATGAATGTTAGCTGGAAATGGGCAATTAGAAATAGCAGAGTCAAATGTACCATGAGTCCTCAGTGTTGAAACATTCTATCGAGTAGAAGAGGAAAAAGCATGTTAGTTGAAAAAAAAAAAAAAAAAAAAAAATTGATGGTTAGAACATTGATTCACTCTTCATAGCCCTTGTGTTAGTTTAATGGGTGTATATATTCTTAGAGATTTTTCGTATACCTTTTTTTCATTCTTTGTTAGCCATTACCTAAGCCTCATTACAACCTATTAAAGTCCTAGTTGATCTTAAGATATGGTTAGTTTCGAAGATGTGGAGATTAAATAAATAAGAACTATGGTGTATGATTTAACATTCTCAAAAGTAATTGATATTCCTGTCCATGAGATCATATTCATTCCATTCTTGAAAAGTCTGTTCTTCATATTACTATATGTGAGATGTTTTCCATTATTTACTCTTTTCCTCACATATAAACTGAGTGAAATATCAAATCTCTGAGTGTTTCATTGTGAATGACATGAGAGGTTTGAAGTCAAAACAAACTTTCTAAAGGAGATTTAGTAATTGTTTTACTCTGAAATAAAAGGTTATGTTGATAAGGCCATGCACACACACACTTCGAGTTGGGAATAATTGATGAAATTTATTTAACCTTTGGGTATTATTAAATTGTTGTGAGACTCTTTGATATATTATTGTGAGACTGTTAGCTATTTTCAAATTTTTTGGCAATTAAATTCTTACTCTGAGGATAATAGATTGAGTTACCATGTTTTGGAAATTTATGAGTCATAATGTTTGTGGGTAACATTTCTGGAAACCCTCACGAGACTATAACTCGTCCACTAGAGGTAATCTAGGGGTTTAAAGCCTTGTTGCACGTTTAAGGTAAGTGCAACCGATGATTCCTGCGAAAGTGAGTTAGAATTTTCTTTTTATTGTTTTGCTCGAGGACTAGCAAAATATAGGTTTGGGGGTAATTGATATTCACATAATTATTACATAATACATCCCTTAATTTATATTTGTTAGTGTTTCGATTTTTATAATTTATGATAATTATTTCGTTTTCATGTCTTGGCAGGAATTTGAGCGTTAACGATGAAATGGTATTAAGGCGACAGACAATTGGTCGATTCTAGTGGTGGTACAAAGCAGAGAGTCTCATATCTAACCCTAACCCTAATAAACCTAGGTCCATCTAATTTAACCTAAGCCCAAATCCAAAATTGCTAACCTAAAAACCCAAGCCCAAGATAATAGAACCCTATTTAACTCCCCTCATCTTAGGGAAAAGGATCCCTCTTAATCTCTCTTATTCTCTCTTCTTCCACAGCCCCTCTCCCCTCATCTCTTTTCCAGCCACCAAGCAAACTCACCCTGCCGGAATCCTCGCTCGATAGGAGAGCCGGCAGCGCGATAATCCTGCCATCACCCTTCATCTCGTCATCTCTCACCTCGTTCTCCCAGCCAACAACCACTTCCTCCTTTATCCCACTGAAACAGGGGCGTGACACCCTGTTTCACGTCATCACGCCACACAGCCACCACCACCACCGAGCACCAACACCCGAGCACCACCACCGCGCGCACAAAACAGGGAGCAAGTCCCTGTTTTCCACCCTGTTTTGCTCCCTCATTTCTGTTTTCCTCTCTTCTCTTCGTCCCTCCCTCCTCCACTTCTATCTCTCTGCTCCAACCTCGCCATCAGACCACCCTACCTCAGCCGCCCCTGCCGCGAAACAGAGCCGCAACCACCGCGACTCTGTTTCGCCTCTCTCCCCTGTTTCTCCCCTCTCTCGGTCTCCTTCTTGCTTTCCTCTCTTCTCCACGGTCTCTCCCTCCTTCCTGACTCTCTCTTTCTGCTCCTACGTCGCCAACAGATCAAGCAAACACCACCGTCACTGCCGCGAGACAGAGCTCGCGACAGAGCTCCCTCCTTCGATTTTTCTTGTGTCGTTTCTCATCTATTCTTCATTCTCCCTCTCTTTTGCAGGTTCAGGACCACGAGGAGCTCGCGAAGAAGCCGCAACAGCGCGGAACAGGGCGGCGTCGCGCTGGAGAAGACGAACCAGTCCAACAGCGCGAAATCTGGCGGGAGATTTTTCAAAAATCTGTTTTTCGCTATTTGCACCCCGATAACCTGTAAGAGCCACCACAGTGCCTTTAGCAGCTTTTTCCTCGGGATTCGCATTCGTACAGGGATGAGTTGCGGTGTACCACATCACGAGGAGATGATCGCCACTACCATGGATAGCTAAACCCTTCGCCAAGGCTACGATGAAACCACAGGATTTCCTAGAGTTTGTGTATTTAGATTTATTATTTTCTTTATGCTTGAATGTTAAACACATTTGATTTATGATTTTTAATAATTTGCTTTCACCGATTATATCCTGATTAATTATCTAGACTAGTCGGTAGTTAGAAATACTCTTTGTTGAAATTCAAAAGCCTGATTTAATAAATTAATCTAAATCTGTGATTGTGTGTGCCGTAAAAAGACACGCAATGCTAGGGATTAGGATTAGTTAAAATAAACCTGTGATTGTGTGTGCTGTAAGAAGACACGCAATTCTAGGGGTTTATACTTATGCTGAAATCAATTGTGAACTTAGATTAATCTTTAGATTAGTCATATTAAATCTTGAAAATTATATTTTTGATTACACAAATCTCAAAGAAATCTGTGGTGGATTCAATGCCTTGGTTTCCCTTCTCATATTCTTTAAAACTTTATATTTTATTGTTTTTAATTTGATTTTTAATTTAGATATTTTAATTGCTGTAACCCCATTTAAATTAGTTTAAATCCACTCTGAAATTTAATTGCAACTACAGTCCTTGTGGGATCGACCTGTACTTGCCCTTGTCTACCAGTTAGACACTGTGCACTTGCAGTTATTACAAGTAGGTTAAATTAACCTATTTATTTAGGTTAGTTAAATCTCCATCAGTGAACACCCACTTTAAGTGACTTAGGTCCATGATTATTGAAGGATATAATCTTTTATAGATAAGAAGGATCTGAAATGATGGTTATGTTATAATTTAATTTGATCATACAAATCTCCTTCTTCCCTATTTATCTTCACCTTCATTTTCCTTTCACCTCCATATTTTCTTCAACTCTTCATCCAATGTTCATCACACCTCCCACTTCTCCCTAAATCTTTCGGCCCGAATTCCCCCGATTCTTCTCTATCTCTTGCATTGAAATTTTTTTCCTCCCCTATCCCTTCAAATCTACTTTTGATGTAATTCTCAATGAATGACTAAGTAAGCTATTAAATGGATTTCAAAATTCGAACAATATTGATTTTTATGAAAAAAATTAATTTTAATGGCATAAATTTAAGTGGTAATTTCGGTTGAGTTTTCAAGGTACTTGAGGTATATCGGTAAATGCTCTGAATTCAAAGCTAAATTTGATTTACTTTCTTAGGTTCTAATAGTTTGCCTCATATTTACGAAATCCTTTTCAACTGTAGTTTCTTGACACACAAACGTTTATATTTGGAGCCTGGTAGGAAAATTTATGATTTTATTTGTAAAAGGATGTCAATATGATAATGTTTGCGAACACATCAACTTTGAATTCAAAACTAATTTGTTTTGGAGCACTTCAATGTGTTTGCTATATATGGTTGGAAGCATTATCAAGTATAGTTTTTAGGGCACTAAACGATTTTTTATTTGAAGTTTCGTATGAAAAAATATGATTTTATTTGTAACAGGGTGTCCATTTGAATAATGCTTGCAAATGAATCAACTTTAAAGTCAAAATGAAATCTATTTGTTTGTAAGTACTCCAATATACTTGCTATATATATTGGAAGCGTTATTGACTCTAGTTTATTTAGAACATTGAACGGTTTTTTATTTGGAGCTTTGAAATAAGAGTTATGATTTTATTTGTAACAAGATGTCAATATAATAATGTTTACGAATGTGTCAACTTTAAAGTCAAAATCTATTTGTTTAGGAGCACTCCAATGTACTTGCTATATATGGTTGGAAGCGTTTCTCGAGTATAGTTTCTATAACACTAACGATTTTGTATTTGGAACTTCGAATGAAAAGTTATGATTTTGTTTGTAACATGGTGTCAATCTAATTTGTATCTTCATAGAAAAATCAAGTTTTTGTATTTTGTCTGGCTCGGTAACAATTCAAAGAGTGGCTTAATTTGCTTAGCTCGGTTTTAAAAATTGAACATTTCAAAGAGAGTAGTAGTTTTTAAAACAAAAAATATGATTTGATGGTTGATTTTTAAAACCGACTCAAATATAGCATAAGAAAAGTTCTATTTGGTTTAAATACCCAACTCATTCACTATGTATTACTCCCTTTTGTAAAATTGAGTTTTTTCTAAAGAATCTTTGTTTAATAAACCAGTTCTTAAGGAAAAAAAATACTTTATTTTCATATATCCATTTTAGATGAAAAACTTATAGTTTTTTGTGGTTTGCTATAATGGTTTTTAAAATCGATGTGGAATTTGAGAAACAATTTTTTAAAACTAGCTAATGATAGGAAAATATGGTTTTGTTCAAGTTTAAACTACAACTTCAAAGCAAATAAAGCTGGTTTGTTGAAATCGAACCTTTTGTTGTTGCTATTGCTTTAAAAAAAAATTCTATAGTTAAGGTTGGTCCCCAATTCCCAATAAAAGCTCGCTTATGGCTCCACAATAATCATGGTACAATTTAATCCATATTAGAGAATAAATGCATTAAAGACTAAAGCTTCTTGAAATTTATCAATATTCATTGTTGGTATGAAGAGACAAGTACTATTGGAGAGGTGGAGATACTATGAAACGGGTTTAATTAGCAAAAATTCACAAATTGAAGGAATTTGAGAGAGAAATGAGATGGTGTGAGATATTGAAAACGAGATATATACTGAGATAAAACAGGTTGAGAGCAAAGTAAAAGGGGGAGAATGACATTTAGATAGGGACAGAGGAAAGAGATGGAAAATTTCATGGATGATTGAAGACGTAAAGAATGGAGTTGAATAATTGAAAATTGGGGAGGTGAATATGGGTTTGGGTGGAGAAGATGAACAGTAATACATAAAGAAAATAAGCGGGAAATAAGTGTTTGACTTTATAAATTTTGGTAAATGCCCTTGGTCAAATTTCAATTTAAGTGTTGGATCCATCTCATTTTAAATAGCTATGCACATCAGCACATGTACTCACTATCAATGCTGCCAAACAATATTATACTTGCGCCCTTTATGCTAGTGAGTTCAAAAAAAAAAAAAAAAAAAACAGTGACTTGCCATTTAAAAGTGGTTGTGACTTATAATTAACTATCAGCATCACTCTAGTGCTTATAGAAATCATATTTATTTGTTTTTATATAGAAGTAATCATAGTTTTTGTTATTTGTTTCAAAACCAAAATTTTGCGTAGTATATGCGCTCAATGATTCAATTAGTAAAAAAAAAATCAAGTAGCCGGCAAAATTGAAATTTTATGACTGGTGTGACTAACTTTTGTAACATTTGTTCCTGATAGACATGAGTTGTTGTGCAAGTGATTATTGTGACAATTAGTGTTGTCATTTTAATCAACAATGATGCATTAGAATGATGTTTTCATCAACTATAGTTATTTAATAATTCCAGTCTAATTGCAACAATTCCAGATACGCCATGTTTGGTTCACTGTAAATCCACCGTAAATGAAAATTATTTGATTCGGAAATATTTTTTCAAAATAAATAATTTTCAAATTAATTTTCAATGAAATTGGTAGTGAATAAAAGATTTTTTTTTTACAATAAAATAAAACTTTTAAATAATTGATATGTTATCCGTCCATATTTTAATCCATGACACACCAATTACTATAAGATTTAGCAAAGTATTTTAAGTGCCTTGAGTGGTGAAATCATTTCATATATGACAAGTATTGCAAATCAATTTTTGATAAAATAATTTCATGCAACTCGCCAAGCACACCCGTAAAGTGAAATTTCAACAAATTAATTACATGCAAATACGTTAGATTTGCAATGAACCAAACATGGCCCTAATTGCACACTCGAAATTCTTCCATAATTAGCAAATGGAAGAGACTATTTTTTCACAATCAAAGCAAATTAGCTGTGGATCCACTAGTAAACTCTAAGATTAAACCATGACTAATCACATCTTTGTTGCTCATTTCTTCAACAGTTTGTCTCATTTTCATCTCCCCACTTCTCACAAACATATACACATTATGAACCACAGTAAATAGTAAATACTAACCTTCAATTTCACTCCTAATAAAAGGATAAAAACTCTAAATCAGATGACTAGTAATTACTACTCACTAATCACATCATAGCCACGTGTCGCAAGATCTTTGCATCTGAAGTGGGCCTTACAGTCTCCCCATTTGCAACTGTAATAGCGCCATCAATCGACAACCAACCATCAACTTTCAGTCCTCCTTGTCTACATCGCCGGCCCACGAGTCAGACCGCCTTCCTGATACGAACCGGTTCATCCCACCCAAACCGGGCGGTTCAAAAGCCGTCTCACTCGTCTCTGCTTTACGCTTCTCCGTCGTCATTGTCCTCCGCCTCGAGGGTGCTTTCGTAGATCGCTCATCCACATCACCACTTCTGCAACTGCACTGTAATTTCTTCTTCAAATTGGACCAAAATCCGGGTCTCTCCGGTTCAAAAGCACGCGAACCATTAGACTGGCACCGGTTTTTCCCTCTCTTGGACCGGACCCGACCTATACAAGAAACCTTGGGAGAGGACGGTTCACTCGACCAGTTCATAGATCGATACCGTTTTGAGAAGAACCGGAACGTCGAAGGCTTACCTTTAGGCTGAACCTTGGAAACAACGAAACGAGCATCTTGAGGCTTAGGAAGTCCAATTATGGAGTTCTTTTGCGATTTCAAGTTCACGGAGAAGCGTTGCGAATTCGGGTTCGTTATTGAGTTTGTGCTGGTTCCCTTCTTTGAATCATTTCTATCATAGAAAACATTTCTATTAAACCATTCAAGTTCATCTTCCTTCTTAAGATAAAATGATTCCGCTGGGAAATCTTGATCATACTGATGTTGGGCCGAAGGTTGTGTACTTGGTTCGATGACCGTCTCACATGCAATCTTTCGATCACATGCTGTACCATTACATAAGAACGTTTCTACTTGTTGCATCGTTGCAAAGATGAGACGATGCGTCGAAAGATGAAAGAATATATGCAAGAAAATGAAGGTGTACGTTAGGCAGGGTGTAGTTGGGGTGGAAGAGGAAGATGGGCAAGATGGCAAGAGTTTCAAGATTTCAGGTGTAGAAAATTCTTACTTGTAAGTTTCAATTAAAAAGAGGGTTGGGGACAAAGTGACAAACAGAGTACAAAGGGTGTGTGTGGTGCAACATGTTGGAATAATGACAACTAATATCAAGATTATTTTAAGTGTTGAAATAATAAAAATATGTGTTATACTATAAATATTGTGATGATTGATCTACATAATTATTATCGATCACAAACACAAAATAGTGATTAGGTGATGAGCCAAATCTGAGATACTATGTTTTTGTTTCAATAGAAGATATGATTTTCTTTTTGTTTCAATTTTCTAAGAAATGACGATGAAACATTGTGTTATTAATGGTTTACTTTATTAATTCCTACGGCAACCATTTCGATTATATTTGCGTATACAAAATTTAATTCATTAGTATATATATATATATATATATATATATATATATATATATAAGCGGATCTCATGCCTTTTCTATGTTAGCATGTTTTCGTCATTCTTTCTACACTTTTAATCTGTTAGCACATATTTAGTATACCGATAAAAAATACTAGGAAACCAAGTTTTCATGAGCGCTGAGACATTGTTACATGTATTCTACGGTCTGTAACAGTCAAATGGAATGAATCATACGTAGGCATGTGAAATAACAGGCACACCTCAAAGAATAACATAATGAGAAGAAAAAATTAAAAAAATAAAATATTTTGTGAAAGCTAGCAGGGAAATTTTTATACCAAATCTCAACATGAAATATTAGATTAGCTAACTAAATTACTTGCAGTTTACAAGATTTAAAGGGTTCCAAATGCCAGATGGTGAAATGTGGAAAATTAAGGCAAAGTTTAGGTGAGGTCTTCGTTGTTAACAGTGACTTCAGACCTTATACCAGACAATCCATTTACATCATATTAGAGTCAATAAAGAAGTCTTGCTCTTGTTTTCTTTCTCATAATTTATCCCTAATCACACTTCCATCCTTTAATTAATTAAGACTTGGACATCAATGAATTAAAATGTTATTATCCTCATAATTTCCTGGAATTCGAACCATAAAAAGCTTAAAAAGAGCATCGACGCCCTGCCATTCCATAGTTTGTCTTTATTTTTTTGTTTTCGTTTATTTATTTTTGTCCCGTAAAACTAGTAAGAATTCTTCCTGTGGTTTTTCCAATATCAAACATTTTCCGGTGGCTGAAAACAATATTTTCTTGTAGACCTAGTAGTATCTATAAACCATTTTTACAAGTGACACTCACGGAAATAAAACTACTTTTTAGCTAGGAGGCAAGGGAAATATATTCAATCTTATAGCCCAACATGGAAAACAAGCCTAAGTTTTAGATTTGTGTGGTGTTTTAATAAAGAAAATCTAAATGTTTAGATATTTCGATAATAATACACTTTTCACTTAGTGTATACCATGCTATAACCGGATTGAGGGGGGCTCCTGCGCACAGTGGGCAGGAGCAGCTCCTGTGCAGGCCTCCCAGCCGTTGGATCAAAATCCAATGACTCAGATCATCTGGGAGGAGAGAGGTTTTTGACGGAAAATTTTTTTAAATAAAATTTGAATTTCAAATTTAAATGATTTAAACCGTTGGATTTTGATCCAACTGCTGAGAGGCCTTCGCAGGAGCTGCTCCTGCCCACTGTGCGGAGGAGCCCCCCTCAATCCTGCTATAACCATGAACACAATTTGAAGATATCATCAGCTGAACATGAATGGTGATTGATAGATAATATACAGAAGTTGACGTACTTTACAAGTTGTCAAAGTCTACGAAGGATGTCAAAGCACGTTAAAGGATGAAAGACAGTTTGGGCTGGCTTTATTAAGGTCTGTGTGGTTAGGAGTGACTTTAGCCTAAGAAGACCATGTTAACATTCAACAACAACTGCTCTCTAGACTAAAAGAGTGTCAAGCCATTGTTTTCTTTCCCAAAGTTCATCTATCACTAATCACATCTATCTACATCCAATAATGCTTCCAAGACAAGTGTCTCCATTTAATTGTACATTTCTTCCCAATTTGTTGAATCATTCAAAAGCAAGCTAGGAAAGGCTTTAAACAATATGAAAAATGAATTACTGACTTCGGACTGAATGGTTTTTTTTTTCTTTTCCTGAAAATCGACACAATAGGGGGTATGTTTGGTTAGTTTTTTTTTTTTTTTGAAAATAGATATATATATATTTTTTGTTATATGTAGATGTTCGTTGTTTATTTAACAAGAAATCGATTCTTTATAACACTATTTTTCCACTACTCATGGAAATCTAAGTTTGAGGGGAAGGTATGAGAATCGAATTCATGAAAATGATTTCAATTTTTATTTTCCGTGCAACCAAACAGACCTTAAATGCAGTAATCCTTGGAGTGTTAATGGAAAAATCTTCAATAATTTTTCAATGTCTCCGCCTCTTGATTATCAGGTGATCGATGGGTTCGGAGAACTAATATGAAAATTCTTCACTAATGGTTGAAGATATTTTTTTTCTTGGCCCATGTTAACATGTGATTTAGTGCATAAGGCAGTCCAAATTTTAGTTACACCAAAACTTCATTAAGTGGAAAGATGGTCCAAATTTTAGCTACACCAAAACTCCATTTAGTATTCCACATGGTGGGATGCTCCAAATTTTAGTTACCCCAAAACTTCTTGGCTTACCCAAAATGAGCTAAACTAGCCACTATTCACGATGAAATTGCCCCCCAAAATGAAACAAAAGGGTTAAACAACTTTTTATTAATTAAATGGTGTTAAGCAACCCATTTTAACATAAATTGCTGAGTTGATAAGGAGTTTTAGTTTAAGATAAATTTGATGTTTATCCCTTGACATTGGTTCATTTTGTAAATTCAGTTTTGTCTTAATCCTTGTTGTTAGTTGATTATCCATCCACCGTTATTTTGTGCATACGCTTTTTAGGAAGAAGAAATGATTATGATAACAGAAAATGAGGTTGGAATATTGTATTGATATATAAAAAAAAAAAAAATTCATTGAGAGTATTGGGAATGAACTTTGATGAATATGATGAGTCAATGGGGTATCAGCTTGGTGATAGGTCTATGGCGAATGGAAACACAAATTTAGGGTTGAAAATCGAACCGTCGATTCGATTTTTCACCTAAATCGGGACTCGAATCGACTTTGGTCGATTTTAAAATTTTCAAACTGAAACCAAACTTGTTAAAGAATAGAAGTCTACATATGTTACAAAATATGAGAGTATTACAGAATAAAAGTCTACCTATGTTACAAAATAGAAAAATGTTACAGAATAGAGATAAGAAACCATGTAAAGAATTGTATTGAAATATTATTGTTATTGTTGTATTGTTTTGTTGTAAAAACATTGAATAAAATACAAACTTATATAGAGCTAACTTTGACATAATCTAATAGAGATAGGAAACCTAAAATTTCTATTCTATTCTGACTTTCCTAACCTATTCTGTAACACTTTCCTATTTTGTAACATAGGTAAACTTCTATTCTGTAATACTCTTATATTTTGTAACATAGGTAGACTTCTATTCTTTAACAGAACCGACCATTAACAAAATCGATCCGAAAATCGAATCGATTCTAATTTATGCGAACCGTAACCGAACTGAACCGACATTGAACCAAAACCGAAATAAAACCGAATCGACTGACTATTTTAAACATATTTATTATTTTTATATAAAATACTATTATCTATTATATATATTCGGTTGGTCCGATTTGGTCGGTTAAAATCACATAAAAATCGAAAATCAAACCGGCCACTTTGATTTTGAATTTTTTAAAACCAAAATTGATTTGAACTGAATTAAAACCGAATCAATCGATTCAATTTTAATTGGTTTGGTTGATTTAATTGATTTGATCGATTTTTTGTTCAACATTACACATATTTAGGATTTAAACTCTTGAGCAACATCTAGGATGAGAGGGTTTAAGAGGTTAAAAAAATAATGGGGAATTCTAATTGGCGAGGGAGGAGGGTGGAACCCTCCATCCCCTCGAGATGTGACCTCGCCAATTAGACAAGCCTAAAAATAAAATGAAAATGATGATAAAAAAAAGTTCATTGGGTGAACAAAGTGGAAATCTCCACGTGTGGTGTAACAAATACAGGAAACCAAAAATTCTAGAGAGCGAGGGATGGGTGTAACCACCCATCTTCCTCAAGATGATCACATTGTCATCGAAATGAACGCTAACACTCATCTCGAATACCCATCCCTCGCTCCCTAGAAGGGCTGATAGGGAACCTAGCAACTGCCACATTGTATCGAAATCTGAGCCGCATCGATCAGCTGGACCCACACAAAGATCCCATTTCGTATCAGACCTTTCCACGTGGCATGTTTTTACACATCATCACCAAAGGACACAACATTCAGTTTAAAATACACGCATTGTCTTTTCCGACCGTTGGGACCTCATTTAAAAATAATTACAGAATAGCCGTTAAAAAAACATTCAAAAAGATAAAAACCACTTTTTCTCTCCACTCATCTTGGCAAAAGCAAAAAACTCACCAAAACAACATAAAAGAATTTCTTCTAACACACAGTTTCTCAATCAACCTTCCATGGGTTGCATTTCATCGAAACTGTTCAATAAGGAGTTGAAGAATGAGATCGCTGACCGTGCCATCGTCTACAATGCTAACTATGCGAACCATGTCGTCTCGCTCACTTCAAGCACCCTTGGGGTCCTCAAATTGGGTGAAGAACAAGCACAAGCACCAGTAATCAAAGATAAAGAACCCATTGTTACAGAGACAACAAAGAGATCTTCTTCTACTCCGCCGCGGAGATCAGTTCGTAGATCTCCTCCGCAGAAGGGTTTAGTAGTAGACCCAGAGGTGATCAATGCGTGGGAGTTGATGAGTGATCTTGAAGATGAAGGTGGGGTTGCAACTCCATTGAAGAAGAGCCCAAAATCTCAGGTACTTGGTGCATTGAATCCGTCGAAGTTTTTCAATTCTCCGAAGAGGCCTAGGAAGGTAATGGGCAAGGAGAATAAACGTCTGGGTGGAGGGAGGTTTACGCCGAGTCCGAGTCCGAGTCCGAAACAGGCAGTGAAACCCTTGGATTCTGCAGTGAAATCACAGCTTCGGAGTGTGCAGAGTGTGCCGGTTAAACGAGGGAGGTTTAGCCCAAGTGCGAGTCCAAATCAGGTGCTAAAACCCTTGGATTCGTCTTCGGTGGTCAAGTCACAGTATCGGAGAGTGCCCATTTTGAAACTGCCTGTTAGAAGTACTCCAGATGGATTTAAGAAGAATAGTTTTCAGGTTGATTCGAGGAGTTCGACGTCTAGGCGGAGTTTGAGTCCATTGTTTGATCCGAAACTTATAGAGTCTTTTGAGAGAGAACTTCAACTTGAGAGTGAAGAGATCAAGATAATGGTGTCTTCAACACGTACAGGGAATAAGAAGGGAGGGGATCCAGACTCAGTGCTCAAGTTGTTTGAGAGAAGGTGCCCATCGGCAGGGGAGAATAGAGTGGTTATCTACACAACCACATTGAGGGGGATCCGGAAAACGTTTGAGGATTGCAATGTGGTTCGTTCTATAATTGAGTCTCATCAAGTACACTTCTACGAGCGAGATGTTTCGATGGATTCCGGGTATAGAGAGGAGTTGAGGAAACTAATGGGAAGGAAGGATGTGAAGGTACCATTGTTGTTTGTGAAGGGAAGATTGGTTGGGGGAGCAGAGGAAGTGGTGAAGTTGGAAGAGGAGGGGAAATTGGATAAAATGTTCGATGGGATCCCGAGAGATATAGCCGCGACGTGTGAAGGATGTGGTGGTTTGAGGTTTGTTATGTGTATGGAATGCAGTGGGAGTTGTAAGGTGTTGGATGAGGTAGAGATGAAGAAGGTTAAGTGTGAGAACTGCAATGAGAATGGATTGGTTCAGTGTCCTATTTGTTGTTAGTTGCTTCTGGGTGTTTGAATGAAATCTTAAGATTTCAATGTAGGGGAGAGGTTTGAAGGGTTATTTTGGGTTCTAGTCTATCTCTCCTGTGTTTCGAGATGGAAAGCTTGTTTTCTGTGTGATTGTTTTAAGTTGCAACTTAGGTCTCCTCTACTATGGTTTGGTTTTCTTTTGTAATTTGGAAAATCAATATAGGTATTTATTTGTTTGTGAATCTTATACCTTTGATAATGATTGAGATTGTTTCACGCATTTTCAGTGTATTGCATGTTCAGTATGTGAAGTTAACCTTTGTAATATAGATATGAGCATGTAGGCACCGCGACCAAAATTTTTTTATCAGGTCTTTTGATGCCCTGTTTCAAATAGTCTTGGCACCTGAGCTTGGCAGTTTCCACTGCCTGTCCAGGGTTGAACTCTGGGGGAATTGACGGTGGCACTCGCTGATGTAGTTTTCATGTTCAGTCCTAAACAGAAAGGGAATGATTTGCAGGTCTACAGAATGTGATCAAATGGTTCACTGATATGTATTTCATTGTCAACTTCATCAGAATGCGTAGCTGACAAAATGTTTTTCTGATCTTTCATTGCAATGTTTAGTTTAGGCTTGTTACTTTTTCAGTCAATGTCAATATAGAGATATTCGCAATATGCTAAAATGACCTTTCTTGCTCAATCATGTTCTATGTAAGCTGTGGTGCTTCAAAATAAAATTAGGCCTGCCTGATACTTGAAGGAATGCATCAAAACTTGCCTAACTGCACTTCTGTCAGAAAGTCACCCAAACATCTTGGCCAACAATAGGCATTTCATTGAAACTCTGTAAGCTTAGTCAGGGCATGATATTTAGCATAGCGGGCAAAATCAGGTCTTGATTATCCTCATAAATCATGCAAATCCTGTATCTTTTGAAACAAGCAAAGCTTCTTAACATATAAGTTCTTAGTCAACCTGCAATCACTTGTGGCTTTTGAAAGAAATGAGCTTCTTCATCACAGATACCTTTAAGTGCTTGATTAACATTCATTTAGTACACTGAAGTTATTTATAAACTGAAAATGGTGGTCATTCAGAGACAAAACCACCATGATTAATAATCTAGTAAATTATGGGTATTCCCTCAATACAAGAGCAGTGCAATTTTTGGTATACAAATACAAAGACCTAGAATGATATCGACTGAATAAAATCATTGACGATCAGAAATATCCTCTTGATTGGAAGATAGAATACCAATCATGATTCTGTCAGAACAGGCCAATACTCCTGTTGTAGGAAATCATGCTCCTACAAAGGTCGACAAAATGCAGGTGTCTTAGCCGTTGGATCAAAATCCGACGGCTTATGCAGTCCACCAGTCTTATGCTACCTCAAGTTATCTTTGATAAGGAAGATTTAGTCTCATATAGATTCCAAAAAGGGGAAATAAACTACAAGGACAACGAGGTCAACAAGAGAATCGCTCCTTCAAGCCATGAGGTCGAAGGAGGAAAAACAAATAAATAAATAAAATAATATATAATTTGAACCACACTACTCTACTCTAGAGTCAAATTTACTAAGAATCACAGTAAGAGACTAACCATACCTAAAAATAAACAAATAAAATAATAATTTAACGACAGAACAACAACGAAAACATTATTAGATCTCGAAGAGTTGGTACAAAATACAATCAGTTGTTGCATAGTGATTGTATAATCAATCAAGAAGGGAATTTTTCAGATAGACCATATTGCCGTAAATTTTGGCAATTCCATGCCTTGGTTAATACCTCACTGACTGTGCATCATTGTCCTAAGCAAAAGATATAGGATCACATAGATTCAAACAACCTCCATTCTATTTACGAAAGGTAATGGACATCTTTTGAAAAATGGAAGGTGTTTGTGAGGCTGTTGAAATTCAAATAGAAGATTAATAGCACTATTTCAAAAATTGAGAGCCCACTAACATTTTTGTCGTAGAATAAAGCACTTCTATGATCTTAAGGATCCTAGGTAGAACACCGTGAGAATATAACTCTAATGGAAACTTTATTTTCCACCGAGTCCAAAATGTGGGAAAAAAGGAAAAAAAAAAATGAACTATCAGGAGAATGATTTCCACAAAGCATGGGGGATAATTCCCATTATCCGATCCTATTCCTATCATGTAAAAAAGGGAAAAAAAACAACCCATCCAATTGTTAGCCCGTCGCTGAGCCACTCTAATCCAGCCACAATGGTCTTGACCATATTAGGAAGAATGAAGTTGTCACGACCCGATCCACATAATACTATATTGTCTGTTTTGGGCCTAAGGCTCGCATGGCTTTAAAACGCATAGTACTTTGTAGATCCAAACTCGTACATATATAGCACATCACCCTTCTACACTCAGGCAATGTGAGACTATGATATCTCCTTTGTAGCTTTCTACACTCAGGCAATGTGAGACTATGATATCTCCTTTGTAGCTTACCAACCCTCTTGGGATTTATGAGCTCTTGGGCTTCTCCCGCACCCCCCTCAGGTCCGTCCACACAAGGGTATCACAGTCCTCCACCCCCTCGGGAGCCCAACGTCCACATTGGCACACTTCTGGCTGGGTCAGACTTTGATATCATTATGTCACGATCCGATCCACAAAGTACTATATTGTCCACTTTGGGCCCAAGGCCCACACGACTTTAAAACGCGTAGTACTCTGTAGATTCAAACTCGTACATATATAGCACATCACCCTTTCACACTCAGGCGATGTGAGACTGTGATCTCCCCTTTGTAGCTTGCCAACCCTCTTGGGATCCATGTGCTCTTGAACTTTTCCCACACTCTCCCCCTCAGATCCGCTCACACAAGTGTTTCATAAAACTCCCTTCCATGGCATAGAATACTTCTCCCAAAATCTCCAACATCTGTTTATTAAAGCATCCGCTTCATGAGTCATGGCATAGAGTCTTCTAAGACCAGAAGTTATTAACACCTTAGATAGACAAATTGTATCTCATCTAACAAAATATAAGTATAAAACTATCTTATATGTAATCAATTACTTTTTTTTTTTAAATCAACAAAACAAACAAAGCATAAATTCATAGTACCAAAAAGAGAGTGATTGGGACAGTCACGTTACAAGAATTACAACAAGAGGGAACAAAATACCCAAACTCCAACTATTCTCTAAACAATCTTTCTCACTCAAAACACACACATGAAAAGGGTTATCTCTTAGCTTATCCCAAATAATTTCCCAATGCCAAACACATACTTGATGTCCTTACCACGAAAATTCTAGGGGTCGAGGGATGGGTGGAAGCCACCCATTCGCCTCGAGACGAGTGACATCGCGCATCTAGAGTCTGATGCGCTCATCTTGAGGCGGATGGGTGGTTACCACCCATCCCTCTCCCCTTTCCCTCGCTCCCTCCCTCGACCCCTAGCAAAGCCCGTCCTTATCATGATGTCTTTTCAACCAAAGGCCAACTAAGAGAACTCTAATCCATAACCCAATTAAGAAAACAAGAACTGGAAGGGATGGGTGTATTTGATTCCTTCCCAATGAGATTCCAAATTTGTGAAGTAACAAATGATTATTTGACTCTTCCTCCACCTCACCGACGAGACTACACCTCTTACAATCCGTATACTCCAAAGCAACTTTTGTAAGTCCAATTTTGAATTGACACCACAATCCCCTTCCAAAAAGATGAATTCAATTCTAATTTGGTTTCACCCCTGATAACCTCATACAACCGATAAACAATCAATGATCTCAAGCATGTTATCGATACATGTTGAAAAAGTGTTGGATTGAATAGTCCCACATGAAGTAAGAAAGAGTTGTCACAAAGGTTTATAAGGAGATGATTCACTCCCTAATGGCAATGAAGCCTTTGGGGGAAAACCTCACACCACCTAGGCTCAGATGATAAACAAAATGAAGAAGAGACTCCAATTTCAACCAGCTTATAAAAACACATTTTGTATAAGATACAATCATTCCTTCAATTGCACATTTATCGCAAAGTAAACTCTCTGTTGACAAAAATTCAATCATTTATTCAAACATCAAAACACAAGTCGAGAAAATAATTTTGACAATCATCAAAACAAATACCTTTATATTCTTTAGGTTTTATGAATCGAAGACGAAGCGGCAGCAGCAACATTCTCCTCCTCTTCAACAAACAATCATTCATTCAATCAATTTGCACATTTATCGCAAAGTAAACTCCCTATTGACAAAAATTCAATCATTTATTCAAACATCAAAACACAAGTCAAGAAAATAATTTTGACAATCATCAAAACTAATACCTTTATATTCTTTAGGTTTTATGAATTGAATACGAAGCAGTAGCAGCAACATTCTCCTCCTCTTCAACAAGCTTCCGGAGTCTCTCCTGAAGAAGCCGAACTCTACTCTCAGTATTGCGAAGCTTCCTCCATTTGTAAGTCGTCCACAAGGCGAGGCCTCCGTATACGAAGATATAAGAAGCCCATACGTAGGGATACGTCTCGGCGTGCTCTTTCATCTTCCCGTATTGCTCTTCCACCTTTTCTCTCAACTTCATAGGCTGTTGCTGCTGTGTCCAATCTAGTTCATCTTTCGACGCCATTTTTGAATGATTTTTTTTGGTGAAGAAGAGAAAATTCGTGATGAAGGAAATGTGAAAGGGGTTTTGAAAGGGTTTACGGCAGGGGTGGGCACGGGACGGGATGGGACGAGATAGACCCATTTCTATCCCATACCGTTCATTCAGGATCGGGACGGGATGGGGAAAATCTCATCCCGACCTTGTCCCATCTCAAACGGGATCGGGACGGGACGAGATGAACATGTACTAAATAGTCCTCCAATAAAAAATAACAAAAAGATGAACATGTCAAATTTATATACATATAACTTTCATCATAAATAATAATAGATATTAAATAAATAAATATTAAACTTTTTTTTCGAAGACAAATAAAAATTAAAATTTATTTCGAATTAATGATACAATTTATTTAGATTTCATATAGAATTTCATCTTACATTGATTTAATTTCAATACATCCTAAATTATAATTTAGGGAAAAGTCAAAGTGGGGTTGAAGCTTGAAGAGAAAGATCTATTGTTTTTGGTTTGGTATTGCTAAAATCACTGCCAACTTTATTTAGGAAAGCCAACTTAAAATTCTCCATATATATATATTTTTTTTTAATTTTAAGTTTTATTATTTAATTAAATTTTAAAATTTTGGTCAGATTTTTAAAAGACCATGTGATTTGAAAAAAAATGCCATGAACATAGGTATCACATTCCTTGTCACTCTTGGAAAGGATGTGATTCATAGGAGTCTCATATTGCTTGTGATAGATATTGAGAGTGGATGTCTTGCAAATAAGAGCCTTGATCATGGATGTAGTTTGTATTTTTAAGTTTCAACACTGCCTAAAACAAAAAAAAAAAAACATAACAATACTAATGATGGCAGGCTCTAACAAGAAAAACTTGAATCTCCCTAGAGCCATTGAATATATATATATATATATATATATATATATATAATTTTTTTTATAATGTTTAGAGGGGCACTCTATTGATTTGGAACCTCAATAATTTAGGGGTGGGCACGGTCCGGATCGGTTTCAAATTTGGAGGAACCTAACTAGAACCGTTTAAAAATAACGGATCCGGTTCGGTCCGGATCCCCTCATTTTGAACATTGGAACCGAACCTAACTCGAACCGTTTGAAACGGTCCGGTTCCTACGGTTCCAAACGGTTCTAAATCACAGATAGAATGGAATCTAATAACAGGTTTCTCTGCTTCTTTAAATATGAATAAATGATATTTATTTTCTGTTAAATGACCAAACTTGACAATGATATTTCTTCCCTCGCACTATATCCTTGTATTTTGTACTTTTTTGTTGTATATCATGATCATACAATGTATCTCGAAAGCAAGAAAGAAAAATATTTCTAACACACAGCTTGCACAACTAGGCTCATGGTAATGTTGCCACACTTGCTTGACCCAAAGGTTCCTTCTGACACATCAATGGAACAACTTTGTTGCCCAACGCAAGCCTACAGAAATCAAAACAATGAAAACAGTGAGTTCTGATCATTTTTCAGGGGCAAATGTACCTTAACTAGAAATTGAAGATAAACTTGTTTATGATGAGTACGAAGTGTAGCATATTCATGACTTTGTTGGTTACCTTCTGCACCACTGATAAGCTGTCGTCTGCTTCACAGGTGCCTTGTTTGAAAGATCCACAAGTTCCTTGTGGGTCTCCGAAGCTGGCAAATTGGATGGATGAGATGCTCTGAGTGCCTTGGCAAGAAAACTGCAATGTGTTACCCTCATTGGTGTTGGCACATATAGTTCCTATAGTGACAGTTTGGAAGTTCACTTGTGAAGAATCGCCGCCGAGTTCCTCAAATAGGGCCAATGTGTCAACACCAATGAGGACCCTCAGTCATGGCCACTACTTCACCTTTGTTTTCAGCTACTACCTGCATGGTTTTCAAGAAAATGTGTCACAGCAATGATTAGAAACTGAAACATAGAACAGTAGCAAGAAAGTAACAGGTTTGAATGTAGGGACCGAAAGAAAAAAAACAAGGAAAAGGCATGATGGATAAGCAATCTAATTTTCTCACAAATAAAATCAAGATAAACATGTATGTTATAGTATATTGTTTGCCAACGAAAATTAAGATAAATGTTATATAGAACCAACAAATTAACTGTTAGCATGTGTCCATTCTCTATCCAATTATAAGTACAAAGACGTTTTGTTGATACATTTGTTGCATTTATACCTCAAGCAATACATACTCTTCCACATAACCCAACCTAGACATCTAGCTTACTGATGAATGCTGACCTGCCTTGTAAACAACTCCAGCGTGTTGGCCCATGTATTCTCATAAATGATCACCACTCTTCGTTTAGCTAATATTGCAAAAAGTGCATAACAAACTTATCTTAAGCATACTCTGCTAAGAAAGACCCCAACTACGAAGAAATATTGCAGACCAATTGATTCATGTTAGAGTTTGATGGACTATTCCCAGCCATCAGGAGTCAATTTATCACATCAAAGGACTAACAGATCAATGAATGAACTTGAATAGATAATATAAGTTATCTTCTACTTCCTATAGATATGTAATTGTCATCCTTAGATACCTTATAGGTCCACTGGTTTGTTGACAAGTCCTGCGAGACATTTCCAGCATTTGAACTTCCAAGTAACTTAACTGGACCACCTACTATTCCAAATACTGCTTTGTCATAATGTGCGCCATAGTTCTGTTCAACCAGAAGATAGTATGGAAAGTTAAAATTCTACTATAATGAACCATAACATGATATTCTGTCAAGAAATGGCAAATACCGGAAGGCCAATTGTGGCACTAAGCAATGCTATATAATTGCAACAAGGACAAGCTCCACACAGCTTTATGTACCTGCAAGCAACAACAAATCTAATAACCAACATAAACACAAAAACAAACCAGTGGGTATGCAATAATGATCTCACACAAACAATTAGACAGGGAACAAATCTCACTAATTTTTTTTTTTCAGATCTAACCATCAAACCCAACCTTTAATGCTGTATGGATAAGTAAACGGGCATCTGATCCCAATTAGAGAGGCTAAGGCCAAGGCCAGTTTTTGTTACAGTACAGAGGAAGAAGAGACCGAATCTTGGCTTTTCTTTTTTGTGCTTCAGAACTGATCCGATCCCTCCCTCACTAAATACAACAACAATAAAGCTAAAAAAGAGCAGCATTATCAGTGTCAGGGTTCTTATGCAAATTTAAGATGATTAACTCAGCATAGATAGCAACCAAACCATTTTTCCATTCAATTCATTTCTCATTCTCCCTTCATACAAAAAAAAGAATGAGGAGGCAGAGTTCAGACGAACCTGAATGAGCAATCTGAGATCAGTTATTCAAGAAACCAGTTCCTTCTTCTTCTACAGATCAGTTCTTCAAGAAATCAGAGCAGACTGGAGAGGATGCGGGTTGTGCGGCTACAGAAAAGAGAGGGGAAGAGAAGAAGACCAGAGAGGAGAGGAAATCAGTACAAAATGTGATTGAGAAGAAGACGAACCTGATTGAGAAATCAGCGAGGAGAAGAAGATCATGAATCTCTTACCTTCTTAAGCGGTTGTTAGCGGAGGATGCGAGAGAGGGAAGCGGCCTGCGGTGCGAGGGAGGCGGCCTGCGGGTGCTCACTGCTCACTTCTCTTCTCCTCTAAAGACTTGAAGAATGAAGAGTAAAGAGTAAAGTCGTAAAGAGTCTTAGACTCTTAGTTGAGTTACTTAGTTCCATAATTAGGTTTTTACAACTAATCTGATTTGAAACGGGTCCAACCCGGCCCGTTTCATTTTTAAAAATAGGAACCGGGACCGGACCGTTTTATAACGGACCCGGACCGATCCGAACCATATCTAAAAACTCATAATTAAAATCCGGACCGTTTAGAGCAAAACGGTCCGGTTCGATTTGAACCCGCGGATCGTTGACCCGTTTGCCCATCCCTACTCAATACATGATATGTGCCAAGTTAGCCTGCTCTTAAGCAGGCACGGATCTAGGGGGTGCCCCCACTGACTTTTGATTTATTGATTTTGATTTTTTTTTTATTTGTTGATCCTGCGACGCCATTGACTCCATTTTGCTCCACCCCTTCCTTTATCCCTTTGTTCTCTGCGATGCCAACGACCCCGCCCTGCCCCCCCTATTTCTTCTTTTCTACTCCCTCTATTTGTTTACTATGAGATCAACAACCGCTCCGCCTCCTTCTTTTGTCTGCTTTGAGGAAGAAGAAGGTTTTTTAAGTATTTTCTCGAGATGAATTCGTATATTGAGGTCTAGTTTTGTATTTTATTTATAGGATTTTTCTGGAGATACATGAAATTTTTGACCCATTAGTTTTTCCTTGAGATACATATGTGGGTTATTATTTGATGGACATTTTGATAATCAACATGAGCCTTTTGACAGCCAATGTATGTTGACTGTTAGTCATAAGGGATAATGCAATTAATAGTGATTAATGTTGGGGGTATCATATAATAGTGTTTTTCAATCGTTGTATGCAATCTTTCGAAGAGCTTATCTCCAGTAATGTTGTTGCTTGAAGAAAACGTTTTTGGTTTTCCAAAGGCTAGTGGTGGATCTCCGTCTCTGGAGTCTCTGAACGAAAATGCTTTGGGTTTTCCAAAGGCTGAATGTGGATCTTTGTTTCTGGAGTCTCTGAATGTTCTGACATTTGCACTGATCAGGCAAAGTGATAGTTGCTGTTATGCGTGGTCATCTATTATAGGTAGGCACGTAGTTGATCTGCTGAGGTCTCGTAATTTCTTCTCACATCGCGGAGAAGTAGTACAGATTCTCTACCAAGGGAGATGCCTTGGTGTTACACCGTACCACTTGTGCCTTCGTATGCTCGGCTTCCGATACTGACCAATGTTGATCGAAGCGTTGGTCGATGTGTGATGTTTTCAGGAGTGGTATATCTCAGTCACTCCTGGTGTCGCACATGGGAAAAGTGGCCTATCTTGATAGCACTGTGAGACCGTGACTGCGTCGCTGCTTGTGGCCATCCTCATCTGCCTTCTTCCAAGCTGTTTGAGGAAGTTGGAAAGGGGATGGGATGTCTCTTAAGGAAATCAGCAGCTCGTTGTGAGGTCTACAACATTTTCGTAGAAACACTTTCCTAGAGTGATTTGACAGAGCAATCTGACTGCTCTGACCTTTCAATCCCCTTTTACACCTCGTCTTTATCTTGGGAAGGGGTCGAGCGAATTCTGTTTTTTATTGTCATTCGCAGATTGCTAGCATCGGAGGGTCTGCAAGTTTTCTTTGGATGCTTCTCGTAGTAGAATTGTTTAAACGAGTCTTTTACTTCATGTCGCACTGTATTCAGATGTTTATAGTATGTAGTTTTTTGTATCTGCCTCAAGTTGCTTGTTGTTACATTTTTCCAATAATCAATAGAGTTTTTTTTTTGTAATTCTTATTTTATTTCTTAAATGATTGCAAATCACATAAGTCTTTTAAGAACTAAAACTCAATATTGACTATGGAAAGGGAAACAACTGACTTAAAACAAACTAATTGTCGACGGAGAAAAATTGATCCTGACCTTGAAGTGAGTTCGGGTTGCTCTCGCGGATCATTTAGCGGATTGTCGAGACGTTACATAGGTTACTGAAGAGTAAATCTTATAGAGGGGCGGATCTCCGCGTCGACAGAATGTCGGGGGATGTGTTTTTGCTTGCCATGGCCTTTTCGTCTCGCTGGGTGAAAGAGCTTATTGCTTCTGTACCGCTTGAAAGTGATATCTCTACCGTTGTGTGGCCCGGCACTAGGTCAGGCTGCTTTGCTGGATGTAGCTTAATCTGGGAGCATTCTATATGTTTCATTGCGGCTTAATGACAGCCTCGTGCCCTAAGTTGATCTCCACGTATTGTTTCTTCGGAGTGGTTAGCAATATTCATAACAAACTAGTGAAGGGTGAAGACCACTGCTTCCATCCGGTGGAGCCATGGTCTTCCCAGGATGAGATTGTAGGATGATGGTGCGTCTACCACCATGAAGTCCATAAATAAGACCTTCCACAGCTGCGGTTCTCCTGCCACCGTAACTAACTTTATCTTTCCGATGGGTAAGCATTTCTCCCCACTGAATCAGATCAGCAGGTTTTCTGAAGACGTCAACTTTTTTTCCTTGAGGTCCATGTTGCGGAACGTGTTGTATAACAGAACGTTGAATGAGCTTCCTGTGTCCACTAGAACTCTCTTCACCTCCCACTTTGCGATGGAAACCGAGATGACTAGGGTGTCGTTGTGTGGGGCTCAGACTCCATCGAGGTCCTTGTCCGTAAAGGTCAAGGTAGGAATGGGGCTCTGCACTCTTGAGTACCAAATGCATCTGCCCTCACCCGCGGGTTGTGTCCGCATATCCAGTAGAGTCTGCTTGCGGGACCTGTAAGACTGGTCTTCATTCGGTCTAACTCCATGAAGGATGTATATTATCCCCAGAGTTTCTTTCTCTATTTCTTTAACTAACGCCCCCTATCCTTGGTTTGTTCTGATCGCTTTTCATATTTTAGGAAGTCTTTCAGTTTGCCTCTGCGGATTCAGTACTCGACCTCATACCTCAGACTCTTGCAGTCATTGGTGTCGTGGCCGCCCTCCTTGTGGTACACGCAGTACTTGCGGTTGTCACGCTTGGAGAGGTCTCCGCTTGTCTTCGAGGACCACTTCAGTTCCTCCCAGCCTTTCATGGAGTTTAGTATGTCTGACAGGCTAGCATTTAGGGGTGTCACAGTTCTAGATCCAATGTAGTAGGATGATTTCTCCGACCTGAACCGACCAGGGTCCGACCTGTTGTCACTGCGCTTCTTTTTGCTTCATCCTCGCGCCTCTTTCTCTCGTTCTTGTCCCTAGAAGTGGAGAGGTTCTTCTCACCTTCGGCTTCCCTTTTAATGGTCATCGACTCCTCCAGGGTGATGTGTCTCCGGACGCTCTTGAGGAGCTTCGTCATGTCCAGAGGGGGCTCCAGAGTGAGGTCCTCGTAGAGCTTTCCCTCTTTGAGACCCGCAGTGAAAGTCGTCACGGTTGTATCATCGCTACACCCGTCGATGAGGGTCAGCTCGTTGTTGAAGCTCGTGACATACTCTCGGAGTGTCTCGTCGGACCTCTGCTTTAGGGAGAGTAAGTAGTGCAGACCTTTTCGGAAACACTAGCTCCTGACGAAACGTGTCAGGAATTCCTTTGCCAGTGTTTTGAAAGAGTCGATCAACTTCGGCGGAAGGCTGTGGAACCACGGCAGTGTTAAGCTTTTCAGAATAGTGGGAAAGGTTCTGCACATGACGGACTCAGATCCTTCTTTGAGGGTCATTACGTGCTGGTGATGGCGCAGGTGGTCAAAAGGATCGGTGGTTCCATCAAAGGAGTCGAGCTTCGAGGGAGTGAACTTCTTCGGAAGGGTCTCATTCATGATCCGGTCCACAAATGGTGGGACGGAGAGTCGGTATAGTATGTCCGGATCGTGCACCCCTCTACGGAGGGGGCTTCCAGGGCCGAGCCTCTTTGTCCTGGCGACGGGCTCAGCGTCAGCCTGCCCTAGTCCAATGAGAACTGGTAGGGGCTTGGCTTTCTTGTGCTTGCTCCCTGCCATCCTTCAAAAATGGAGACCCGTGATGCTCCTGGTCTCCATTGGCAGGTAGTGGATTTGGTCACGTGATAGCCTCCACCGCCTTGGTTGTCTGCTGTATTTGAGATGTCAACCTATCGATTCGGGGGTCCGATATTGCTGTCGTCGGTGCGGGGGCTTGAGTTTGTAGCCCATGTATGAACGGAGCCGCTGAAAGCAGCGGTGCTGCACCAACCGGAACGTTTGATGTGTCCCCCTGTTCTTCGTTGTTGCGTGACCTAGTGGTCACCATCTCTTTGGATTTTAAAAGGAGACGGCGCTAATGAAAAGTTAAGAATTTTGTCGTCCCCACGGACAACGCCAAACTCATGTAGTCGTTTTTTGCTCCCTACTTTGACCTAATTCCTGCTGACCAACACAAGTAACGCACGTGAGCCACAGACCACCGTTGTTGTGGCTAATGCTAAAGTCAGACATGGATCTGAGGAAGGTGTAATGTTGTAACAAAGAATTTGCAGAGTACATTAGCTTACCAACCTCGTGTCCTATTTATAGTGCAAGGAATCCTAGTTTTACCAGACCATCGTAGGCGTAGTTCAGGAAGGAGATCTTCATGAAGATCCTTCTTTAATTAGGAGTCGTGTTGTATGAGGAAAGTTCCATGTTAGCCTTGGGCTTCTAGATACGCGGGAGATAGTTCCCAATGCGAGAGCAATCTGTAAAAGGAAGATTCATAGTATGGAATGTACTCTCGCATTTGTTTCTTACTTGGAAGCAGAGAGCAGCTGTAGTTGCCCGTTCGAAGCTGATCCTCGAGATACTTGCCTTAGTAGGACTTACAAGTATTGAGAATAGTTGTGAGACGTGTTGGCTAGCATGCTGTGAGAGTTCGGGTCCACCTGGTGGACTGAATTGAGCGAGCTTAGAACCGCTTGGGCCGGATTAGTGTTGGACTGACGTTGAGACATGTAATTTCTCGAGATCATCATGACACGTGTATGGCTCAGGGATGTGACCATTTTTATGTATCATCGATTATATAGTTGTGAAAATTTTGTTTACTTGAGTACTAAGTTTTTATTAATTAGCAAGCCAATGAGACAGTAACCCAGCAGTGGACTTGTGGCAAATGAAATCACAAGTCTAGGGTTCCAATAAATCAATTATTTACTTATTTTTTATTACTTTTTTTCCAAAGATTTTGGTTTAAGTTTTACAAAAACCAAAATCTTTAGAAGAAAGGCATGGCCTTACCACATTATTAAATAAATTAGATTCAAAAACTTAAATGCAAATACAAATGGGAAGGAACCACCACCACCTTTTAAAATTCAAAGCCTCATCTTTAAATGCAAATTAACCCACGCCAGGAATAAAAACCAATACGAGGTTTCTGTGTAAAAGGCTAAGGAACCAATATCCAGCGCTGTCCAACACCTACAACCACCGATTTTCCAACCACCACAACCTCATGCCAGTGAGGGACAATGAGTTATCACCCACGGCGACTCCTTCCTCTTCTATTCCGAAATGAGTGACTGATTCCAAAGATTTTTTTAAAAGCACACATCTTTAAAAAGGAGGAAAACAAAAGTCTGTCATAATCCGTTAAGACATACTGAACAGATAACACAACCCTAATTCACTTGACAGAACTATGCATTTGCTTTCATTACACGCTAGTTTACATGGAATCCAACTCCATGAAATGTAGTGGAATCAATGAGGAGCATATACAAGTAGGATGGCATTCTGAAACCCAGTTTGGTGGACTTGAATTACTGCTCACAAGTCATAGGTATCCCATAAAACAAAACTTGTGAAAGTCCTATATATTTTGACCATGATGACAAACAAGATGGGACTCCACTTGATGAAATTGGACTCTATGCAAGCAAAGTATAAATACCCGGAATCAAGATGGAAACCTAATTAGCTTACGAAAATGAGCAGTGTCTATAAATAAATCTATATAGAGTAACCCAACTAAGCCAACTCTTAATATATATTCAAGGTCACTTAAGACAAGTTGCTTCTGTTGTACAGGTAGAACCTTTCAAATAAGCCCCCTAAAATTGTGCAGAAACAACAAGATACTCTTATGAATCAGAAATATCAATAAGGGCGGTATCTGCGCCCGCGGCCACTGTCACTACTGTTGCTGTATCTTCCTCCGCTTGAACCACCACTCCTGCCAAGCCTTTGCTGAGGAGGTGGTGTTTGTGGCATTGCTCCAGGTTGTTGTCTGGAAGACATGAAGAAAAATAAATACTATACTTCACTACTGAATACAGCGAAAGATATGAAGAAAAATAAATACTCTTACTTCATTACTGAATACAGAGAAAGACATGCTTGGATAATATTTCTAGTGTAATCCAGGCCCATAAAGTATAGGGCTACTTTTGACTTTGGAGTCCATTTGGTTTATCATAATTGAGTTTGTGGTCCATTTTAAAAACTATTTCAGTTTGAGGTCCAAAATAACATAGTTAATCCAATTGACTCGCTTTAACCAACCTATAACAAAAATACCCTTACAAAATGGACCCCAAGTCCAATTATGATAAATCAAATGGACCCCAAAATCAAAATAACCCTTAGTTTTTAACATCTATAGGTTGGTCAACACGAGTCATCTTATTTTGGACCCAAACTCAATTACAATAGACAAAATGAACCGAAAAGTCAAAATAACCCTAAACTATATTGAAGAACGACACATTAAAACTTCCCCAAATAGCTAAACACAAGCTTAGAAAGTGTATATAATTATTTTCCTAATTACTTAACAAATGATACCTTGCAATTTTTTCAAGATATCCTGAAGGGCGAAGGCAACTTCCCGATTGTCTTTATATTCTAAATCCTCTTAGATCGGTTTTTACAAAATAGGAAAAAAGTACTTCTCAGCATAAATATGTATTAGTGGGAGCATATAATATCATTCTATTGGTCGGAAATGAGGATTTACAAAGGTGTCGTTAATTAGTTAAAGAGCCATAGAAGGAGAGTCTAGGGACCAAGGATGACTGGCAATGGACTCAGTTTGGTCTGGTTGTTTGGTAGCTAGATAATTTAGAAGCTTAGAGACCTCTTCTCTTACTATTCTCTTTGTTATATATTGTCAAAGGTAGATATGAGAAGATTCTCAATTTTCAAGCATAGTGTGGCACATGACAGCAGCCATAAGGGCATCTACTAGACTTGTCCAAAATTTTGCCAAGGTCACATGTGCGTAATGGAGTCACCCTATAGTTTGTGCGCAAATCTTAAGCTTGCGCCATCCCTCGCCTTTAGTCAAATTCTTCTTATTGCCATGTTATCCAGTTATGTGTTGTGTAATTTTCTCTCACAGAGACATACTGAGGCCATCATCTTAGTTTGCTTTAGATCCTTTACAAAAGACTGATACAGACAATGGCAGTTAAAAACCCAACAATAAAGACTAATTGATATAAAGTTAACTCACAGGACATAGCCAATTCTTCCATCAGGCAAAAGCATTGGTGTCATTGCCACACTAGCAGGAGAGGGTCCTTGACCATAGATCATTGGCTGCAAAGCATGAATCCACAGCAGTGTTACAAACATACGGCAGCAATAGAAGCATGAAAAATGACTATTCAGTCAGACACCCCAGGAAGAAGACATAAAACTTTGGGGTGTGTTTGATTTATTTAATTATTTTTTTCTCCATGGAAATCTATAAATATAGTGGAGATGAGACACTAGTGGGGAGAAAAATTCTCATCCCATGATGTTGAAAGGTTTCCATGGACCTTGGGAGAAGATATGTGGTGGAAAGTCACAAATGCCATGCCCATCCACCCCTCATCTCTACCACTATGGTTTAACTATTTTTGTGGTTTTCCATGGAAAAAGAAATAAAAATATCCATATCCTCTGTAATTTTCAAACAACATTTGAAAAGCACAACTGTCACAAAATATAAAACAGAATCATGAATCTGCATTCGGAGAACAGAATAAAGAAAGAACGAAGGAAATTGGAATTGAAGCATGAAAAACATCTACGAAGAAATTTGTCTCAGAAAGTGTCATAAAGCAAAAAGGCCTTTGACAGTCATAATTGTAATTGATCAGATCCTAGTTTTCCTGTAACAAAACTAGTGAAATGATGGAAGGATTAATGTACATCACGGCATATGTAAGCTAACAATCAACCTAATTTTACTTGCTAATCCAAAAAACCAAGAGAAATAGAGATCAGGGATGAGTTAAAAAACACGGGAAAAAGCGCATCTCACCGGTGCAAAGCCAGCAGCACCGTACCCTGCACCTAAACCACCATAGGCACCTCCAACTGCTCCATATCCCATACGAGGTGGATAGCTTGGGAGCAATGCCGGCTTATGTGCTGATCCATCAGCTTTTGAATCATTCTGGGGCTTGGCAAGGGAACACTCCAAAACTTGACCTGGCAATAAAAGTGAACCCCGTCAACTTCATCAAACAGAACTTTCCATCCTGAAGGAAGAAAAACTATGCAAAACTCTTTAAGCGAGGACAGTTTTCAAAATAAATGCACACATCATGGGGCTAAATGCTGCACAAAAACATGGAAATACCTTTTTTTTAAATAAGGTAGAAATATTAGTTAAGGAAGAAAAGGGTAAATGAGAGTGGTCTACAAGAAAAGTGTAAAATGAAGAGAAAATTTTGTTTTTGGTGAAGGAAAGCAATTAGGAGTACCATCTAATTCATATTTCTCAGTGTTCTTGAGTGCTTTCAAAGCACTTGACCTCTCTGTAAAGTGTACAAAACCAAATCTGTTTTTTTCTTGCCCAGGCTTTGCAGCTGGCAATACGACTTTTGAAATATCTCCATGATGTCGAAAGAGCTTCCTTAACTGATCTTGAGTTACATTTTTTGGCAAATTCTTCACATAGACTGCTTTCACCTGTCAAAAAATAGCCGCGGCATAAAAACTTCAAGTTCAGATGAGAGAAATCTACTCAATAGTCCATCCAATAACAAAATTTTCCGAAATCATATGTTAGATTTGATCAAAAGATGCATTGTACTTGTATCACATGTCCAGGGAAAAAAGGGTACGAAATAGAAAATGGCATTCTTGTCAAATCAAGGTAATAAATAATAAATACAATCAACTGTTGGTTCCAACTTTTGGCACGATTCAGTATTTTTCAATTTTTTATTAAATTTAACAAATTGGAAAATGGTACTGTCAACAATGTGCTTGCCATTTGAACCACTCCATTAGACTGTACCAATCACATTTACAATACAGCCAATCACTGTGGACACATGCAGACAGTTATATACCATCTCACTAGCAACATAAATTAACCAAAAATGCCGGGGGGGAAAGTAAAAGAAGAACCTGTGAAGAAGCAGAAGAATCTGCATTTTTGGGGTCAGCCCAGCTAACAGTTGGAGCTTGATCGTCAAGCTTGAATTCAGGGTTTGACATTTTCTGCCTTGAATATTCAGCACATGCATGGTTATAGTACTCAATGAAAGCAAAGCCACGGTTGCGTTTGGAATTATATGGATCCTGTAGAAATAAATAAATAAATAAACGCACAGAAGAAACCACCAATAGAAACATGATTAAAAGCAACATTTTTTACATATTAAAGTTCAAAATAATAACAAAACAGTCTCCCCCAACCTTTAGCCTATAATTTGTTTTGTATAATCAACAAATGTCACTTTATTTTTTTACCCTAAAACACCATCTTATGCAGTTTTAAAATAACTCTTCACCAACTAGATTAAAAATACAAGTAGTATTTTTGTTAATGCTGGACGTTTTGCATAAAACGACCATAGAAGTCAGACTATTTGATTGGAAATACACTTACAGGAAAACTGTTTGACGCTATTATATGTGGAAATGACTTAAAATAAACATTTTCTTAACAGAGATGCTAATATATGATTAGCAATATATATAGTATTACTTTTGTATAGGTTTACAATAAGATCAGCAATACTTTTATTTTTGTAGTGAAAATAAACATTCCATATGGTTTACCTTACATTGCAAATACATATTTCATATGGGTTTACCGAAGAATAGCAATACCCTTTTTTTTTCCACTTTTTGGGGAAAACAATAAACTAACAGGTGAAAATCTTTAGTGAGTCACTAAAAGAGACCATTATAATGCCTAAAACTAACCACTTTTGAGTTTGTCGGATTCTAAATGTATAAAGACTATCAAACACGGTTAGGTCTCAACCTTCAAAAGTTCCACAGCAATAACTCCAGGACCAATCTCAGTCACAATCTTCCTCAGATCAGCCTCTACCCAGCTTCTAGGAACATTTCCAATAAACAGTTTATGTTTTGCTTGAGACGTCGAACACTTAATCATTTTTCCCTGCAAAAGTTCATAGACAGCACAATTGTCAAAGTGGTAGAACATATAGAATATAGAATGGTCACTATTATATAGTTAGGACTAACAAATGAATAATATATACAGGATAAGCAAAAATTTACCAATACCTGAAAATTTTTATTGTTCAGCTCTTTAATAGCCTTAGCAGCTAATTCTTTTGTTTTGAAAGTCACAAATGCATAACCCTTGTTCTCTTTTGCATCTTTGCCTTTCATCAATCTAACCTGCTCTTACAAAAATGCAAAGATTAAAACAGTTATAATCTTCATTGGTGAACAAGTAACTAAGAAAACTAAAAATAGACTGTACCTCAGTCACTTCTCCAACTGACTCACAAAATCTCCTCAAATCCTTTTCAGAAGTATCATGCTTAATACCACCAATATAAACCTCGGAACCATGAGGAGGGAGGGCAAGAAGCTCAGCCTGTTTTTTGCTCTCATCCTCATCCACTTTCATCTCGTCATCGCTTCCCTGTTCATCAGCTTCATCAGCCTCCTCCTCCTCCTCTTCAACCTCCTCTTCTTCAACCTCCTCCTCTTCCTCCTCCTCCTCTTCTACTTCTTCCTCTTCCTCTACTTCTTCATACTCAACTTCTTCTTCCATATCACCATCACCGTCATTATCCTCGTCAAGGTTCACCTGCTCTTCAGGTTCAACAGGTTTTTCAGGTTCCGCAGGCTTTTCAGGTTCCGCAGGCTTTTCTGGTTCTGCAGGCTTTTCTGGTTCTGCAGGCTTCACAGGTTCTGCAGGCTTCACAGGTTCAGCAGGCTTTCTCTTAGCCACTGTAGCTTTCCTTGGTCTCGGCATCTTATGTTTCTAACAAAGTAAGCTTGCAAGGTAACTGTAGAGGAAGCAAAGACGCTAGAAGCATTTGGAGGAAAATACAAACATGGAAAGGTGGAAACAACATGAGAGGCCAAAAAGGAGTTGCAGAATGAGAATATTGATAGAATCCATGCCATGAGGTATGGCTCAAGGGAGTTTCAGTGCCAAAGATGATTTTAACCAAAGGGATGATTAAGTAGTAGCAATATTACTAGAGACAAGCCAGAAGTGAATTCCCAATGATTATCAAGTGGATGATATCAGGTGCAAATATGAAGAAATGAATTTGTAGAAATTTAGATATTAGGTCACTGGCCAGAAAAAAAAAGGAGACCAGTTTAAAATTTAGACATTAGGTCACTGGCCACGAAAAAGGAGACCAATTTAAGTTCCATCTAAATTTCATAAAATGCATTCAGAAAAAGGGATAAAAAAAAAAGTAAAAAAGCAGCATCATATAAAAGTAAGAAATTGAATTATCAGCAGACAGAGATATGTAAGAGTCTATTGCTTCATAATACTCGAAGGGGCAACAAAACAGTAGAATAGGTAGCGGACAACAAAGAATTCGAAAACCCTAATGCAAAACAGAAACCGGCTAGAGCTGCAACAGAAAAGAAAATGAATCCAATCACCAACAAATACCATCCTATTTCACCAACGATATCCATCCAGAAACTGCTTTAATTAATTCTAACTACGGTGAACAAGTGATTGAATAAAATCAAGGAATGAGACAAATCATACAAAGGAATAACCATTTAATGAACACCAAAAAAGGAGATATTGGTGTAAACAGCCAACTAAATAAAATTGATTGGAAACAAATAAATTGAAAAAACTATGCAATATATATATAATGTCCAAACAAGAAACTTGTGGACCCTAAACTAATTGCAAATTTCAGTTTCTTGTTGGCTCTCTGGACCACAAACTAAGGCACCTAATCATCATCATCATCATCAAATCCCATTCCCGATATTTTCGGGGTCGGCTACATAGATTTTGGTTCTCCAAGCAATGCGGTCTTCCCACATATCCTCGCCTAATCCAAGCTCAATGATATCTTCATTCACCGCCTTCATCCAAGTTTTCAACGGTCGTCCCCTCCGTCTACACCCTCCATTAACTTGCCAATCTAGACATTTTCTAATTGGCGCCGTACTTGGTCTCCTCCACACATGACCAAACCAAGTTAAACGTCTTTATCTAATTTTGTCCTCTATGGGCGTTACACCTAAGTATCTACTAATTTTTTCATTTCTAATTTTATCTTTACGAGTTTTACTCCACATCCACCTTAACATACGCATTTCTGCTACTGCCATCCTATGCGTATGTTGTCCCGTAGTAGCCCAACATTCTGAACCGTATAGCATGGCTGGTTGAACAATTGTTGTATAACATTTCCTTTTTAGCCTTGCAGGCATCCTTCTATCGCATAATACTCCTGACATCATTCTCCATTTCAACCAACCAGCTTTAATCCTATGGTCTACATCTTCTCTAATAGCCTCATTCTTTTGAATTACAGATCCTAGATATCGAAAAGCCTCACACTCTGGGACTTCTACACATTCAATCTCAATTGCATTACTTCTCCCTCGTGGTTTACAACCAAAGTTGCACACTAATACTCCGTCTTCGAACGGCTAATTCTAAAACCTTTACTCTCTAAAGCCTCCCGCCACCTATCTAATTTTTGACCTCAACCTGCACTAGTCTCATCAATTAAGACAATATCATCTGCAAATAACATTCACCAAGGTACATCTTCTTGCAGATGTCTCGTCAACTCATCCATGACCAAAGCAAAGAGATATGGACTTAACGCCGACCCTTGATGTAGTCATACACTGAAAATTCACTGGACATTCCACCTACTGCGCGAACACTTATTACAGCCCCTTCATACATATCCTTAATGATATCGACATAACATTGAGACACTTTCTTCCTTTCAAGCACCCACCAAATTAACTCCCTGAGGACCCTATCATAAGGCATCTAATCCAGTGAAAAAATGGTTTCCTTTCAGAAAAGGTTTTATCAAGCAAGGTATCACAATGTTATGACTAAATTATAGTCGTGCCACACTATTTCTGTAACTGGACAGTATTACGGTGGAAGAAACCACTTGGCTCTGTACGGTGATCGGAAATTTAGATGGAAGGAAACCATATTAAATGAATGTGTAGGTTTTCACAAGAATATGGGAAAATGAGTAAATAAAACCAAAGAGCATCTCCAAAAGGCACAGTACAATCTCATTAATGAGGATGTAGCACAGTTGCCTGAAACCGAATAAAAGTTTGATTTCTCAACAAGTTTTTCTCTCTCCATAAAGCCAAAATAACTACTACGTAATAATTCTTTCAAGGCTATGTTTTCAGATTCTCTATACGTGTCATATGATACCGAGGGATAGAAAAAGTAATTTATCTAATACAATGATGAAAGTAAACACCAAACTTTCAACCAATTTCTACTTGGTAAAAGTAACTAAAATAATCATAACAGAAGCAGTATGTCGAACTCCGACATGCTCTAACATGCTACGTTCCCTTACTTAATCAAACAATCAGCTTCTAAATATGATGCAAAACTTCCTCCACTCACACCGTTAACACATGATCAAACAAGAGACCCAGACAACCTATATCAGATTATATCCGATCATGAGGAAACCTGTTAGGTATTAATTTGGCCGACATAATGAAACATTATAAAAATGAGAAATGGACCTACCCCAATACTTAATCTTTTACTGAATTAATTGATAATTAGTTGGTGTGAGAAAGGAGGCAAATCTCTTAACCCGCTATCCGAATCAAATCAGACAGCCATCTCGAAAGATACAAAGCAAATTCTAGTTCAACACTAATTCATCTTAAATTGAATGAAAGGAACTTCTAGTGATTCCTCGGTAAGCGATTTCTTGTAATTTTCACTAAAAAGTATCTGTGCATCACTTTCTTCTATACATTGTATTCAATCAACTCAAATCACAAGCTCTAATAACAACAAAAAAGACATTTTTTTCGCAACAAATCGATCACTAAAACCCACTACAACACTACTACGGTACTACCGAGACGATATCAAAGTTCTTTACCAAGTAGTATAAAGGGATGTCAATCTTCAAGAATTCCCTATCTAACCCAAAACAGAACACCGGAAACAATAAAACTTGAATCTTGAAGACACCCAGAGAGAGAGATTACCTGAGAAATGTAGCGACCTTGTTGAGAAGACGAACTGAAGAACGAAAAAAAACCCTCGAGTGAGTTTTGTTTTCTTGGGTTGAGAGTCTCTAGGGTTTATATGTGTGTTTGCAATCAGGATTTTATCTCACAATTTGAGGAACTGTAATTACGGTTATACCCTTTTGTTTATTTGGACCAGTGATTTTGAGTTGAAGCATCCGCACGAAATTTGTACATATCGTTAAATTGGAAGTTTAGTTATATGAAGGGGCTGTTTGATTGGTCATTTTCCATGGGAAATGGATATGCAGATTTTCGTTGTTTGATTGTCTATTTATTAACAAGAAATTGATTCTTCATAAGACTGTTTTTCCACTATTCATTGGAATCCAAGTCCAAAAGGAAGGCATCAGAATCGGATTCATAGAAACGGTTTCAATTTACATGTCTATTTTCCGTACAACCAAACAAACCCGAAGAGTTATTACTACTTGCTTAATTACAAACGTAATGTCGCAATTAAGTTACCAACAAATTCGCAAATGTTACTAATCTTAAAACCTCAAGTTACCTAGATGCATTGGACATCCTTTGGACGCATGGAAGTTACCAGCTGAATGTCGCATTAATGAGGTATTTTAGTAAAATTGACTATATTTTTGTTATAACATTATTAGAGCGAGATTAGGAATATGAGTTGGAGAATAGTAGGACTTGTGGTCTAGGATGGTATCATAAGCCCAGGTTTTGAACCTTGCAGAAGGTGTGTATTCAATGGTTCCGAGATGTTAAATTCTACTCATAGGTATATCACCCAATTTCTTGGATTTGCACATAGGGTTTTCGTATGCCACCTTGAGTTCCCAGGTCACAGACAAACATTTTTTTTCAAAATTTGAAGGATTCGCTTGCTGATATACATACTCCTTTTGTATCATTTATCTAGGAGCACTTGATTGTTTAATCATTTCTTTGGTTTTTTTCTTGAAATGCATTATTGTTCATCATGTCATGGTCTCTCGTAGGAATGGAACACTATAATCAACCTGAGTTAAACTAAAATTTCGAGATAAATTCTGACTTATGATTATAAGCACCAACAAAGTTTAAAATTTGGTCTATTTTGCGCTCAACATCAGGTTTCTGATTTGATACTACTAACTGTCCTGAATAACGATACTTTGTAACTTTGATTTGCATACTCAACAAAAGATTCAATAATCATTAATTAGTTTTATTCAACTCGGAGATATAGATTTGTAGACTGACTTGCAAAGTGCTTGACTTTGCATTACTTTGTTTTATTGCGATTGATCAGATTGTTGCATTTGCAAATTACACACCTTAATTCTAGTTCTGTTTCACTTCACCCATTTGCATTGTTAATATGAGGTAATAGAAGTCAGCCAACCCCAGCTGTTCAGAAATCCAATCTAGTGAGCCATTCATCCAACAAAGGTTTTATTCCATGACAAGTGCTACTTGAAACCTTGCCAAGCTCAATTATAAAGTTGGACATTTGAGGCACCTCAATCTCTGAGGTACTATGATTGTATTACCTGATTCTCTTCATTGGTTGAAAAACTTAGGTATCTCAATCTTTCATACACTCCTTTCCATTGTTACCTGAGTCCATTCATATGTTGAAATTCTTGCAAAGGTTAGATTTGAGTGGAAATAGTGAAATCATGACCCTGCCACCTTCGATATGGAATTGAGGTACCTCAACCTTTGTCATTGCTCAGCTTTAAAATCACTACCTGAAAAGTTTGTGACCTAACTTACAGTCATTGCTACTACAGAGTTGTGTGGGACTTGAAGTGTTGCCGGAAACAGTGACAAACTTGAGCATCCTAAAGCAATTAGATATGGAGGAGTGTACCAGATTAACTAAGACGCCAGATGGGGTTTGGGAAGTTTACCAGCCTTCAGACATTAAGCCTCTTCAAGGTAGAAGACACTGACAGTGATGGAAAGCATGGCAAATGTGTCGGTATCAATGAGCTGCAAAGAATGAACCAGCTCAGAGGAAAACTAAAGATAGAAGGGCTTGAATACGTTGAGAATGCACAGGAGGCAGAAGCAGCTGAGTTGATGAGCAAATGATACCTCACCTAAGTACATCTTCGTTGGTCTTATGGTAGTAGCAACAGCAAAGAGGGGCTGAAATGGCTCCTCCTCCTCCCACTTCCTCCTAACTTATGAGGGTATGAAATAAAGACAGCATCCTAATGAATATTTTCTTAAACTCGGAAACTTCAGTTTTCCGAAAAGATAGAATATACAGGACTTTGAGGTTTTTGCCTTCAAGAAGCTTCAGTTTTCCAAAAAGATTTTAGTTTAGCAAATCCCAAGTCGAGAAGAGGAGTTTGACTTGTGAGTGTTTCTCCGAAGTTCCATCTTATCAAGTATCAGTATAAGTCCGAGCTGAATAGTTGAAAATATCAAGATATTCAAAACATCTGAGGGCCAATTCTGGAAGAGAAAAGTTACTAGCAGCTAGGTGGGGTTGATGAAATGAGGTTAGACATATCAGAGACAACGAATGTTTTACATACAGAAGATAATGTTAAGCATATCATAGACTCCTGCATCGCATGACTTTGATGAAAAGAAAAAAATAAAATAAAATAAAATAAATAAATAAAAAATAAAAAGAGAAATGGTTTACTTTGTCAATCTAATAGACATAACTCAACTACTGAAATTTAATAACTCTAGTGTAACTTATTAACGTAGTGAATATAGCATGTACAAACTTATCCATCTAACCTTGTCACTCCCATGGTTACGAGATACTTGAGAATTCAAGCTCTGATGTTGTATATCAAAGTATCAATAACAATGGCCAAAAATCTTTTCTTTTTAAAAGACAAAGCAATTCTGCGCAAAAGATTAAAGATCTCAACAATGCACCCTTCTGTGTCTTGAAACCTCTCTAAAAAAATGAGGACTTGTGGTAACATCCCAGGATATGGGATTCTCTGCTTGCTGATAAAATCAAGAATAATACCTCAGTGGAGAATGCTGTGAAGGGTTCGCTACCAAAAACCCTGCAGCAGTTATAATTAACCCAGCTCCACAGTAGCGTCACAACTTCTTTATTCTTTTATTATCATTGGTCGGGCTGATGTCAGTGAACCATAATAAACACTATCCGAGAATAGAGATGCACGGGTTACCTCCTTCAGCTTCCCATTTTCTAGAAGGATAACCCGATCAGCCATCTGAACTGTTTCCAATCTATGTGCAATCACAAGTACCTGAGGGGAGAAAAGTTTAAATTAAATCACTTCCAGACTACCATGATAACTCAGTAATGACATAAATAGGCATATGATAAATACTTAAAAATCTATATGCAAAGTCAAAGCATCTGAAGTTTTGATCTGATACTTCACCGAATCACCATTCTATTCGTTCGCTTTCATTGATTATCCATGAATATGTATGACTACTTTGGTTATCTGGAAAGAGGTAAAACTTCTGTCTTAAATGTTTACCTCAAAACTCCCCTCACTTTTACATTTTCAACCTTCTACTATCCACTATCGTCCAAGTTTCCAGATGCTGGTACTCAATTAACTATAAAACTTCGCAAGCCAATGTACTAGTTTTATAATTTATAATACAGGTAATATCATAAATGCTATGCAAAGCATGTGAAGTTGTGAAAAAAAATACATAATTAACACATTCAACTTTGATGGAATGGCATAAAAGAATCTACAAGTGTTTCTTACAGTGTGGTTCTCCAAAAGGCACTGAACAGCTTGTCTCACCAACAATTCTGATTTGCTATCTAAAGCAGAAGTTGCCTCATCCAAAATCAACACTGAGGAATTCTGATAGATTGCTCTTGCAATAGATAGCCTGCACCAAGTTGAGAGCTAATTAGTTCAGATTGTCCCAAAAATTAAATAAATGGACAATCCAAGTTTAGCTTAGCATAATCACTGTGGTTTTCTAACATGGATATAAGTCATTAGTTAAAGACTTGAGGTACATGAATAGTCCTAGTACGAATATTTGATATCTCTGCTACAATTAGATCAGTTAGACTGAAAATTCACCTCTGCTTCTGCCCCCCACTGAAGATTGAGCCCCTCTGACCAATATCTGTATTGTACCCTTCTGAAAGTTTCATAATGAATTCATCTGCATTGGCAGTTTTAGCTGCGTGCACAACTCGATCCATGTCAATTTTTCTCATTAGATCCCGATACCCAATATTTTCCGCAACTGTGCCTGAGAAGAGTGCCTGCACATAATTAAAGTTTCAGCTATGAGCATCAAACCTAACATTGAAGACTCCATGACCAAACAATAAAAAAGTATGTCAACAGTAGATTTAGTACAAGCATAGCAAGAGGCAACATGTTTGAAGCTCTTGTGCTGTTATACTATTTTGGAAATAAAAGGCTCTCACTGAGGGTGTGCGCCTGTGCAGAAATCAGCATGAATGCCCTGCTCCCTATCTCAGCAATTTATAAACAATGAGTTTCCAAGACAGCAAAATGAGCAGATGAAAGTGATCAAGGAATTTCCAAGCCAGCATTTTTTTTTTTTTTTTTAATCGGCAAAACAGTATATAGTATAGTATATATGAGGAAAAGGAGTTAGCATAAAACACTAAGCATTACAAAGGTATACATCATATGACATGTGAAAGCACTATACAATCCCACAATTAAACATGCAAGAAGAAAACTGAACCTCTCTAAACCTATCCCAATTACACGCCCACAACCACAGAGTGGCTTTAGTGTTAGTCCACAATTTCCCAAATGGCTTGCAAGACAGCAAAATTGGTATTTGTTTGTCAAGGAACTAGGAAAAGGGTTAAGAACATCCCCACCTCAATAGACATAAAAGTGTAAGACAAAAAGAAAAAAGAATAAACTGGGACTTGAATATTTTTCAAGCTGTGTGGGTACATTTTGTGCGCAAGGCCCACCTTCAGTTAGCTGTGGACATTAAGGGTATTCATCCAAGTTATGTGCATATTTAGAGACAAATGATAGAAAATAGAAAAAAAATGCACTCACAATATCCTGAGAAACTAATCCTACATGCCGCCTCAAACTCTCCAATCGGATGTTTCGGATATCGTGATTATCAATAAGTACACAACCTGCAGACATCATATGACAAGAAATATTGATTAGCGTCAAATGAATGCCAACAAAAACATCTACCACAAGAAGGGACGAGGATCAATTAGATAAAAAAATACACAGATGATCGGCATACTATTGGCATATATAATACTTCAGCCACATAGGACATCAATTATATTGCTCGGAGAAGCGTCCATTGAGATGCAACAATTGTTAAATTGAGTAACTAAACTAGAGATCTAAAATCTAAATTCGGGTGTCTCACCACATAAAGGATCATACAGGCGAAGAAGCAATTTAGTAAGCGTCGTTTTTCCTCCTCCAGAAGGGCCAATAAGAGCAACAGTCTCTCCAGGTTTGACATGGAGATTCAATTCATTTAGAACAAGGGGGGCAGTGTCACCATATTTGAATGAGATGCCGCAAAATTTTACATCCCCTGTAACAGAGTGTAAATCAACTGCGTCCGGTTTCTGAATTACCTATATTCAGAAGTAGATAAGCAGCTGCCCCATATACATGAAGCTTCATAGCACAAATTATAATAAACTGGATATGTTTCTTCATTTCCTGTCAAATCAAGAAAAACAAGACTTCCCTGATGGGAGACCTTAAGCATGTACAACCAAATAGGTAAGAACATTGAAATTTTGCTTTCTTTGTTTTGGGGTGTGAATGTGCCTGTGCACGTGGAGGATCTTTGGTCTTTTAATTGCCTCATCACAATATCACATGTATCACATATCCCACGGCAGCAGTTAATGAAGTGTTAACTTCTAGGCTATTCTGTAATTTCCAATAACATTTGGGGCAGATACGTCATTTAGGAAACATATCCAGTCACATTGACATGGAAATCTATAAACTAAAGGAAGCAGTGGTACTGAAAGCTAAATAAATAGCAAATTAAAACGTAATTCATCCAGTACACTCAAGGCTTAGGCTGAAGGACAAGACATGTAACTCTATATCACAAATAATGATGGCATCAATGTTTTTGTTTTCTAGTTATGGCCTTAAAGGGGCTCTATGAAAGAACTGCTCCCGTTTTTCTCTGTGAATTGTCTTGGATACCCAAAAACAGTCAAAATTCAACCCGTAAGAATCTCATGCAGTCGCCTAAACAATACCTGAGAACTGGACATGGTTAAATCAAACAAGCGCTCTAAAGCTGGCTCTCCTTGCTTCAGTTCGTTGTATGCTTTTCCAACACCCTGCACGATTCCTTAAATTCAGCGCCTGAAGTTTAAGATAGCACCTGAACCATATCGTGGAAACAAGCGCTGAATCATCAAGCAGTACTTCCCATTATTAATATTCCATTCAAATTGTCAACTGCATTTACTACAAAGAGACTCGCGGACACTATAAATGTCATGAGTAAAAAAAAGGCCATATCTTAGTGTGTTATATAGGACTCTCAATCATAAATGAAAACACATAGCTCAAGTATGAAAATCTGTACACGATTACATCCAGCTTCTAGGTAAACTGGTACAATTAATGTCTTACTAAGCACTTGACCACATAACTGGACCAGAACCAAACTAAAAGATATCATAGTGATTTTTTAAAGAAATAAAACTATTGAAATGTTGAACAGAGGTTGAAGAGAAAATTTTCTTCATATACATTGCACACCTAAATCACAAAGTAATGTGACACAAGTTTTCCTTTCTTGGAAGTTTACATTATAAAGAGTTCACTGTTTAGGGTGTGTTACTTTGGTTTTACGGACAAAATTTGCCATGGGAAAATTAGAAAAAAATGGGAAGAGACTGGAGAGAGAGAGAGAGTGAGAAAAAATTTTCCACCTTGAGGTTGAAGATGACCATGTATTTTGGGAAACATATTCTTAGCTCTCCCTTAAGAAAACATTTTTCACAATTTTGTAAAAAACCAAGAGGATATGCACCAACACAAAATTCATGTTCATCATCTTTCTTCCTCTTTCCCCCCTCTCCTTTCTCTCTTTCAGATTGTCTTGAAAAGTTTCCTTTGAACCAAACACACCTTTGGTTTTTTTTTTAAAGATAAAAATGTAATATAAAAGCATGGTAATCACATTTTGGTGCCCTTAAAAGTTATCAAGGTCCCAAAACGAGCATTAATTTTAGCTTGGTGCAAATTGGATTCTAAAATGAAAAAAAAAAACTCGAGGATTAGCATACAAATTCTCAACCAAAATCCCTTTGAAAGATAGATGAGGAAAACACACCCTTAATTACAAATTCTCAAAGAAACATCCTTAGTTAAATTTATGTGATCATTTGATCACAAGCAATTGGAACCACGTGTCTATGTAACTCTGCCTGCATCTATATTTAAAAATATGATATAAAGGGGTAACTGTTCAGGTCTCTGTTCTCCTTTTCTTTCTGAAATGTTCATCTTAATTTATAAGACCTACGACACGTGGTTTTTTGAGAACTTGGTATAGTTTGTAAAACCAGGTTATATGCAGAAGGAGGGCAATCAAGAACAGTTAAACTGCTTTTTCCTGACATGTTTACATGTTCTTTTATTTGATCTAATGAGAATAAAAAATTGGGCTTAGTCGATAGGAATCACATCATACCTGGATTGGTTCAATCAATAGAAACAATGATGTTACAAAAGAAACCATGCTAGAGCCATCAACGAAAGCTCTTAGAACCACTAATGAACCAATGCAAAGTATTAACACGGCCCCAACATATATAACTTGAACAAACTGTGGAATTAGTGCTTTCATTTTCTTCTTTTCCAATTGTGCATACAGGTCAGTATGTGCAAGCCTCTGAAACCGTGCCCCTTCGCACACCTCTGCATTGTTTGCCTTCACAACTAACATTGAGGAAAGCACCTGAACAAAATGTATTGACATAGCCAACAGTTGACACTTAAGTTCAACAAAAACAAAAGTGGCTTTTTTAGCAAGAACAAACATACCTCATTCAGGTATTCCGCTAGTTTGGCAGAGCTAAGATGTGAATTTCTTGATAACATACGAAGCCTTTCACCGAGATAGGCAATGAGAAGTGAAACAAAAGGAATGGCCTAGAAAGTCATGTTTAATCAGCTCGAATGATGTGGAATTACAAATCAAATATGAAGAATCAAACTTTGATCTCACCAAGGCTGAAATCAATGTAAGACCAGGACTCAGTACCACCATTTGAGTAGCCATCGCTATTAACTGCAAAGTACTGGGAACAATGCTCTACATGAAGGGAAAAAAAAAAGTTATCTCAATTTAAGAACGTATAAGACACACATATATGGAACAAAGATTATCCCACATAAGATATGGTTATCTAGAAGACACTGAGAAGGTGATTCGTGTATTTAAAATACTTCACATAAAAAGTTATCTCAAGCAAGAACATAAAAGACTAAATCACATGGGATTCAAATTTAAAAGTCAAATCATGTGAGTTATTGAGTCCTGCAACATCAAAGGTGAACTATGTCGTATTATTTCAACTTAATGCAGCCGTGAATCTGATGGCCTAATCCATGTACCTTTACACTCTAATCGACAATCGTTATAGCTATGCCTAAACATTTCAGCAAATATGAAGTACTAACAGGTTATGTGACCAAATCACAACACATTAGTGAAGAATTTCACGATTTTACCCAAACCACAAAAAGCGTGTCGATAATTGGGAGGGGATCAACATAAATCACATTTCTTGCCTCCCACTCTAAAACATGGATATTTGGTTTAGGTCACTGTGTCATTGTCGGTCACGACACTGGTTGGACACTCCCTAGACACATGGTACTCGTATCATGGGGTTGGCATGCCTTGAACACTTCTTGTATACTCATCAGACAATGACAGTACTTTCTTAAAATGTTTTCTTCTTCTTTTGGGAAATAAAATGATGAATAAAATAACAAAAATTACGAGAAAGGGTCATTATATGTTCCTTCCTGCTCATTCCAAATTAAATCTGTTGATGCATCACATGGTTAGGACTCCTATCGATTCGGGAAGCAGGAAACACGACACTTACTGACCCCTCTTCATTCATAACAGCTCACATGAAAAACCTTACAAAATTACAATGCAGAACAAATGCAAACCAACACATAACAACTAAATACACCGCTACACCAGTGATGCCAACTAACCCCTTATAGTCACAGGTCCCAAAATATGACTAACCATCCGATTGTAAATGGAAATTGAATTCAACTAAAAATAGCATAAGCATATACTCACATTCAATAGAGCATAGACAGTGTCTGCAACATCCGAAGCCTCCGAAGTAATCCGATGCGCAATGTCACCACTTGAAACCCCAACTCTACCTTCAAAAAACCACAAATCCCTCTGCAAAACCCTCTCAAAAACATGAACCCTGACCTTATAAGCCGAATTCAACGCAGCCTCCCATAAAAAAGCTTGCTGCCAATAATTAGCAACCAATCTAACCAAAACCAACACCCCCAACACTAACCCCTCCTTCGACAACCTATTCCCATCAATTTCACCCAAAATCGCCGAAAATTTCCCAACTTTGGGAACAACTTTTGAGAGGCAGCAGACGGAGACCACACTGCACATCCAGCCCTTTAGAATGGGTTTCCATTCGGATTGAACGAAGGGTTTGATTGGGTGAAGTGATTGGAGTGAGAAAGGGGGATTGTTGGGATGGGGTTTTTGGTCTGAATTTGGTGATTTTGAGTGAATTATGAGACGGTAAGGGCGATTAGAAGGTAGTTTGGGTCGATTCCGAAGATGTAATGAGGTTTTAAGGAGAAATTTAGAGTAAAAATTGAAACTTGATGGTTCAGGGATTCGAATTGGGGAAATTAGGGTTGAAATTGAAGGTGTAATTTCAGCTACCGCCATTTTTTCAGAGCTGGAAATTGCAGTGCAGAGAGTTGGAGATTTAAAAGTTACGGTTTTTAATTTATGCACAACAATAAGATACACATCTATCTATCTAATTTATAACGGGAATTTATAAATCGGTGTATTTAAATGGGTCATTATTGTTATACTCCACGTCACCATTTCCTCATTCTCACACCACCCCCATTGAGTTTTTTTTTTGGTTTTTTTTTTTACTTACCCACACCACCAATAAATATGCATAACTTAATTCAAACTCAAAACGAAAAAAAAAACACAAAATATGGTAATTTTCGACTAATTTAAACCCTCAATTGAGACAGATTCTCAAGTTCATCAAAACACAAAAGTTGTAATACTATGAGTTATCTATTAAACACAACTTGAATCACTTGAAAATATTTTGAAATGAGCAAATTATGGTCATTTTACTAAAGTCGTAGAAAATTTGTCTTGCAATAAAAATGGAATAGTATCCATCACTTTCGACCAACTTATATGCTCGATCAAGATCGATTCTCAAGCTCATCCAAACACAAAAATTGTATTACTCTGAGTTATCTAATAAACATAATTTGAATTACTTGAAAATGTTATAAAATAAACAAGTTATAGTCATTTTACTAAAGTCGCACAAATTTGTCTTGCAATGAAAACGGGATAGTATTCCTGACTTTCGGCTAATTTATGTGCTCGATCGATGCCGATTCTCAAGTTGATCAAATAGAAATATTGTAGCACTCTGAGTAATCTAATAAACACAACTTTAATCACTTGAAAATGTTTTGAAATGAGCAAGTTATGGTTATTTTACTAAAGTCGCGCAAATCTGTCTTGCAATAAAAATTGGATAGTGTTCATGACTTTCGGCCAACGTATGTACTCAATCGAGACTGATTATCAAGTTGGTCACAACGCAAAAGTTGTAGTACTCTGAGTTATCTAATAAACACAACTTGAATCACTTGAAAATGTTTTGAAATGAGCAAGTTAGCAAATTTCCTATTCGCTCTGAACTTTGTGAGGAAATTTCAGTAGATTTTTTAACTGTTCGCCCAGATCAAAACCTTGCATTGTCTCAGACGAACAATTTTTTTTGTGATTTTTGAATATTTTTCTGAAGTTTACTTTGTTTTTGTGACTGAAAATATTTCTGAAGTTTCCATGAGATTACTTTATTTTTATGAAATTTTTTGGGGAGGTTGCTATTTGGGGTTTGATTTTTAAGGGTTTCGATTTTAAGGGAGAGGGAGGAATGGAGTTTCGATTTTAATGTGGAGGGGAAAAATGTTGTGTGAAAAAATATGGTGGTGTGAGAAAGAAAGTTGGTGGTGTGGGAGAGTAGCATGGTGTGAGAAAGAGGAAATGGTGGTGTGGAGTAGTCGTTGCCTTATTTTTATCTTCCTAAAATGTTAGCATTTTCCTTATAAGTCCAGCTCAACCCAATTTTACACCATAATTATTTTCAGCTCATCTCACACTCACCTGCGCCATCTTATTAGCACGCACGATCTTAATACCACTCTGCCAACAAAAATGAACATTATTTTGAGTTTACCATCTGCTTGCCATAGATGCTTTAGGCCATCTCCAATGGGTTTTGATGAAGATAAATTTCTTTTGATTGGCTGATCAGCTGTCATTGGAGAATGTGGCTATGGAGGCGCACCTCAATTGCGAACAACAACTTTGGATGCTAGTAAGTTGACAACTCAGTTGTTTTGTTACTTAGTTATTTGTCGTGCTTTATTGTGTATACTAATGCATTATTTTTTTATCAGGGGATGATTCACTTTACCCATGTTGGTATGGCGGGTATCGAATTGGAATTCGTACGGAGAATGATTGGTAGGCGTGGCTAGGGCACGCCCCACATCACTGGCCTCACAAGAAAACAACCCACTCCGCCTGATATTATTTGGATGGATAACTTTCATAATATGCATTGGGGCATAGCAAGAAAGCCAACTCTCATTTTCTCCACTTCAGAAGAAATGACAATAAAATCAGACAGCCCTAATCAGAAACAACAAATAAGTTAAACACTGACATATATTAAATAGAAAAGCAAAAAAAACTTAGGGAGGTCCCCAAAACCCTGCAAACCACCGAAAGGAGAAATACCCAGACTTCACATAAGCAAAAAAAAAAAAAAAAAAATACATCTGCCAAACCTTCGGATCCTCGAACCGACCAATTAAACAATGTGGCTTCACCAACCAGCAGATACCACGATTGTTCACCATGATGGAAGTCAGATAATGAGGCAACTTTGTCGACAAGTGGAATCCGACATCCTTTGCCCTGATCAGAGTAACAACCAGTATGCTCTACCCACTCGGCATTATCTGAGTGGGGCAATGTCCAAAAAAGACAAGTAGCACCAAATGACGCTAGGAACATGGAAGTGCAAGCTAGCCTCAAACATGGCCTTGTACAGGCAGATGCGCCCCTCCGTTAGAACAGAATGACAGTCCCTTTCCGAAAGTAGCTACATTCCCAAATCATTGGGGATTTCGTATTGCCAATGAAGGGTAGTCAAATCCTGACAACAGTGACTTTCTGAATAAGTCTAAGCAGCTTTGATGTCGCTATCGCGATAAATTAAGCTGCAAAAACATGATTGAATTGAAACTCAAGCTCAATCAAGCCGGACAATACAAAACAGATAGAAACTCTGAAAAGGTAAATGAATTTGAGATCTCATAAACAACCAAAGTGAAAAAAAAAAAAAAAAAAAAAAACTTTACCTGCACAAGTATTCTTATAAATAGAATTTGCTTCATAACTTTTTCAATTTTACATGGAAATGTCAAACTTTACAAAACATTTTAAAATAATGTACTTTTCAATTTCGAAAGTTTTAAAATTTGAAATATCAAACAACAAAATATTTTACAACATTTCGTAAAATCATAGTCCTTAGTACATATGGCCACATGGTTTCTAAGAGCATTTTTAATGGATCCCTTAAAATATCCAAAAAGTTATTTTAAATGGCTTATGTGATTTAATGCATGCTCCAATGGGTCCCCTAAAGCATTCCCATAAAATCATTTAAATAATGGTGAAAAAAAGTGGTTGAAGTGATAAAGAAAAGTGAATATATTTAAATAATGTTGAAAAAGTTAATTTAACATCTTCAATCATCTCCCTAAAATAGCCAAAAAGTTATTTTAGAAGGCTTATGTGAAAAATGCATACTCCAATGGATCCCCCAAAGCATTTCCCTTTAAATAATAGTGAAGGTTGGATTGATGAAAAAAAATTGAAGATATATTTAAATAATGTTGAAAAAGTTAATATAGCATCTCCAATCATCCCCTAAACAATCCCTATAATAGCTCCACCTCGAACTTCCCCTTAAATTAGAAGTTAACCATCCCCTATATCTCATTTAATAATATAATATATTTCTAATATTTAATTTTATAAATTAAAAACAAATAAAAAAGTGAAATATATTAATACTAATTTAAATAATAGTATAATTTAAAAAAATGATCTAAATGATGATATAAAAAATAAAAGATATATTTAAATAATGATAAAAAAATTTAATTATTAATACTAAATTTTTTTAAAACTCTCAAATTTATTAATTAGTCAAATTTAAATTAAGCTAAAATTAATAATAATATAATTAAAAATTATCTAAATAATAGTATAATTAAGAATAATAATAATATATATTTAAGTTAAAATTAATAATAATATATATTTAATAATATTATAATAACATAATTGAAACTAATATATTTATTTTAAGTTGAAATTAATAATAGTATATTTGAAACTAAATTGGTATTAAAAAGTTTGAAAATATATTAAAATAATGATAAAAAATTTAAAATAAGAAAGGTGATTGAATTGGTGAAAAAATAGGAAGACCCCTAAATTTAGCTTTTAGTTGAAATGAGAGACGATTCATCCCCATTTTAACCTTTACCATTGAAAATTCTGTTATCCAAAACATTATCCCAATGAGATCAAGATAGCGAGATGGAATGGCCACAAGATCGCGAGATGGAAACAGGATCGCGAAATGGAATGGCCACTCCTAACCTCCCGTATTCAACATAAAAAAAAATTCAAGATTCAAATCTCACCAAAACAATGAATGAACAAGCAATTAGAAGAATAGAAGAGTAACGGGACTCCCAAATACAAAATTTTGATATTAAAAAATAGCTAACATTATCCAAAACAAAAGAAATTTAGCTCCCGCACATGAAAAGAGTAAATAGACTGTCATATAACACTTCTAACAAGAGAAACCAACAAGCTTTTAAGATCCGTCTAGGTATTGGTGGCTCTGGTATAGATCTGCTGGCTCGAATGAGCAGAGATCATCCTGATGGCACCACGTGCCATCAAATCCTTGATCGCCCTCCGAGCTAATGAACCATTGATCTGAGAAGATAATATAAATTCAAATCAGTACAATATATATTTATCATGCAACAGGATCCTAGATAATTTAAACAGTGAAATACCAAGATCCATACCAAGAAAGTATTGACGCAGAAATGCTACCAAAAAAAGTAAATGTTTTTTTCCCTCAAAATCTCCTTTTTACTTACTATTAACTTCAAGACAGTACTTGAAATAAATTATTTCAGTGAACTGTGTGTAATGTGTAAACAAGACGGTACAGTTCCAAGCAAGCTAATCAAAGAGAAGAACAAACAGGGACTGATGCATTATGGTGCAACCCCCAACAATAAATTTTTTGCACTTTCACAAAAAAAAAAAAAGACGTAAGAACAAATTTAACACCCATGCTCGGGTCACAAATGTGATAACACTTCACAGTTGCCAGTGATACATATGCAAATGTAAAGTGTACTGATTTCATAAACAAATGCGCAAGAGCAGAAAATAAATGGTTATGTTTGCACAGTGACAATACTCAACCATCCAACCAAGGGTACACCCATAAAATGTTAGAGCATCTCAACAAGCAACCCATAAGACGGGCCTCTACCAAAAAAAATATTGTAAACATTGCCCATACAGCATCGTGAATTCCCCATTCTAAGATAAGGCCTTTTATGGGCAAGTTGACAGGTCACCACGCTCATCAGGTGAGGGTAATGAATCCAAAGAGGATCGACAGCAAAGGACTTCCCTCACATGATTAAAGTTCTTGATTTCTAAAGTGGGGATTGAGGGCATAAATGGCTGAGAAAAAAGTATGTTAATAACCATTTTGACACCCTTGAGGAGACATTTTATGACAAAATGGGTCTTGAAGCATGATTGTTCCATTTAGTTTTTACATGAAATGACTTAGATTGTCAATGTTAGTGTTAACATAATTTTCTCTAAATAACTGTTTGAAATGAGCTTAGTTATGAAATATACATAACTATTTCCTTGTTGTACAGCATACCTCCCAAAATCGGAGGATTAAGAACCTTTGGTCATAATATTTGGGTATTTTCCATTCTCATTGCTCCCTAAACTATTAGGCCATGTTTGGTTACTCAATGGAATGGTAATAGGAATGAAAATGAGAATGGTAATAGGAATGGTTAATCGATGGAATGGGAATAAGAATGATTTGTGTTTTTACAATTATGCACTCAATTAACCATGGATTTTGGATATGAGACATTTATGTTAGGTAAGAACAACAAATAACACAAATAAAGTGTTGACCATTCTAATGGACATTCATAGGGGTTTGAGAAATGAATACCCATTACATTGAAATTTGCAATGGGCATTCCCTTACGCCATTTTTATGCGAAACCAACACATGAATGGCTTAAACCATTGTAATGGTCAAACCCATTCCATTGAGCAACCAAACATGGCCTTAGTGCATTCTTTGTAGGCAACTAATCTTAAATGGAAGGATACAAAGACAAGAAAAGCCTAAATCGTTGACATACAAGTAGATGCATTAAACATTAACACATTTGGGTTTCACAGTCCAAATTATCACCCTGGCCTAAACTCATCTTAAACCGCGGGGAAAAAAACACAGACATGTGCCTGAATCATTTTAAATCCCCAACAGATTGTTGAACCAGGAATTCTAAATGTCGAGGGAAAGGGCGAGGAAACCAGCGAGGAAAAGGAGGTGGCGGGGGGTGAACCGTTCACCCCCCTCGAGATGTGTGCCCATTTTTTGGCGCGCGCATCTCGAGGGGGGTGAACGGTTCACCCCCCGCCACCTCCTTTTCCTCGCTGGTTTCCTCGCCCTTTCCCTCGACACATAGAATCAATGCAACAATAGTCGCAAAGAAATATACAAAGGAGATGGAAAATTACGGATTGTCGATCACATCATTAGAGATGCTTAAGGTATTGGTTACATGGTTGAAATGCAAGTCATAGCGCAAAAACACTAGCAACACATTTGACAAACAACGATCACTCACACAATTGAATCAGATACTATTAAGATATAAAGTTGCAAGTCATCCTCTAACAATATGCAAAACTAATCTCTCCAGAATTGTATAAAGTTTGTATCTTATTAAAAACACAAAAAAGGGTTTGAAATCATACTCTCAATCTGTCGGAGAGAACAGAAGGAGTGATAAGCTTGTACTTGGGGGCTTCAGTGAGGAGCTTATCGTAACTAGCCTGATCGAACAGAACCATGTTGTTCACCTTCTCCTTTTGCTTTCCCTTGCTCCACTTCTGCAAAACACAAAAACCCATTCTCATTTAGACAAAAACGTACAAGCCCAATCAAAGATCTGACCAGAAACAGCGACGAGAACGAAAACGAGAACGAGAACGAGAACGAGAACGAGAACGAGAAACAGACCTTCTTCTTCTGCTTGCCTCCCCCGGACTTGGCGGGCTTGGATGCTGGTGCGGCCTTGGTGTCCTTCTTCGGCGCCTGCAAAGAGATGATTGAAGAGTGTTAGATGAGTGAATCGTGAAGAAGTGAAGTTGTAGAGAAAGAAAATTAGAGAGAGACTACCATGGTTGCAGCAGAGCAGAGATCGAACTTCGGCCGAGACGCAGAACTTTAAAGGAGATGAAGGAATTAGGTTTTGGCGAAGATAGGGTTTTGGGAATTATATAGTCGCCGTATACTGTTCATATGGACCATCATATCCAAGCCCAACCCAGTCAACTATTGGACTTATTCTACCCGGCCCAAATCCAAGATACAATTATCCCATAGTTAAATTACTTTGAAACCTAGCCCATATTGTAAAATTGTAAATTGTCGGTTATTATTTTAGTGTGAGGGTCATATGTAGGACTCAATATTATTGAGGAGTGCTACCAAACTAGTGAATAAAATGTCTAGGATTCAAACCCTACCAAAGACATTTAAATTACTCTAATTTTCATCGAATAAAAACTTTGTGACCTAATGCATTAGTTTGAAAAAATGCAACTTTGTGTTTGATTTTTGGAAAAATTTTAAAAGAAAAAAAGTTTACTTTGGAGAAAAAAAAAGTTCATAATTGTTTTTTCACCGTTTGATTTCACCAAGGAAACAAGAAATTCATTAGAGATAACATTTCTATTTTGTGAAGAAATTGTTGAGGAGAAGAGAAGAATTGTTCAACGAGGCATTGAATGTTTAGACGTTGAGTCTCTTAAGGGCTTTGAGTCGAAGAGAGAGTCGTCTATGAGTGAAAAGATCGAATAGGGAAAATTTTCTTTTTTCATGAAACACCCAAAAATCAAACACACCTTAACATTATATGAAGCAGTGACTTAGGCTTAAAATCATAAATCCATATGAATCTGTTGTTGAGATACACAAAAGCAAGACTATTATCCTATCTTATTGGATTTTCAAAAGTAAGAATTGGTGAGTTACGAGATTTATATTTGATTTCGACCAAAGTGTACAACTGCTACCAAAAAAAATAAATCTTTCTTTTGCCTATATGTTGCCATCCATGTCCAACAAATAGAAATTTAGCTAACACACTGGATAAATGTTTAATCGAAGACTCAAATCTTCAAAAAAAATTGCAACATTGAATCCAAATTACAAGTAATAATATTAAAATAAAAGTGAAATAAAAAAATAGTAGATCCAAGTTTTGTTTTTCATCAATTTTTGTTGTGCGACTCTTTTAACTTCTTGGTTATTGCAAATATAGCACCAATGACAACAACAACCACACCAGATATTATGAGTGTTGATTTGATCTTGCATGCATCATCTTTCTTTCCTTGGTCCCTGTCCTTCTGAGCTGCCATTGCTCGAGAGTGTTCCCTTTCTTTCTTTTCCTGCGATGAACAATAAAGTAAAATTTAATTATAAACTTTAATATAAGAAAATAAATTCTAATAGGATTTCATAACATGTTGGTGTGGTGTGCATCAATGAAGGACATAAAATGCAATTGAGTATGCTATAGTAGCTCTTGCGTAATATTCATCTATACTTATACACATCAACTCAACAGTTTGAACGACAATACCGGTTTGTAGAGATACAATAAATTCAATTTACATGGCTTTTTTGTCATGCATAATGTCGGTCTTATAGATTACAGTTCAACAAACACGGTATGCCTAATAACGTAATGATATGATATGGAAGATCATACTATGAAATCTTAATAATGATAATAAATCTATGTGAAGAATAGGCACGTATATACCTTGATCTCCCTATCTGTAGCAACTTCCGATGATACTGAATCCACAATAAAGTTCTTCGCAGTTTCTGGCATCAATTCACCAACTACGTCAGCTTCTGGAAATGTTGTTGCTCCTCTTCCTTGACTGTCCATTCTTTATGGGTTTGGAGAAGTTTTTTTTTTTTCTTCTTTTTTACCTTTTCTTTTAACCTTTCCAGTCTCTCAAATCTATGTTTTATTGTAAAACAAATTTGGATAGATGGAAATGGATCAAATGAGAATGGGAGAGAGAAAAAACTCAACTTAACTAATTATCCGTAGAAATTGCCGGAAGTTAGTAGTTGATTAACTCTTGGAATGACATAATGACAATATTAGTTTGCTCAAAATTACACCTAAAAAATTGACCTTGAAAATAACTTGATGTAATATTCAATTAGTGGTTACAAGAATTTGAACAAAGTTATGTAACAATCTACACAATTTAAAATGAACTGAATTTGTTCCTAAATTTTAAGAGAAATTTCATTTAATCTTAAAATATTGCATTTTTTTTTTAAATCTCACCAACACGATCGTAGTAATCACCATTGAGGAAAAGAAGTAGAGAGTACAAGAAAGGTTTAAGTATACATGCAAGTATGCAACAAGGATTAAGAGTTAAGCTTGAAGGGATAGGATATCCCTCATAACGTTTTTCATTTAATTTCTAAATTAAAAAGTTAATATTTGGTCTTAATCTCCCGGTAAGTGGTAATGCTTCCCTAGCGGCTAAGAGCTCAACATCAAAACTTGAGATAAATCGTGTGTAGGTGCCAACCTTTGCTAAATGCCTAAATTGTCACATTTGAATTTTATGAGAAATAAGCATTCCTTAAATCCACGTAAGAATCTTATTCCCTACAATTCAACCGTGAAAATTGACACAACTTAGACAAATAGGCAGTTGGCGTCCACTATAAAAAAAAAAAAAAAATAGATAATTTAAAAGAAAGTATAAATATTCATCCACAAGACAATTTTGCGAAATAAACATCTATCAACTAACACCTATTACCCCAACGGTTTATTGTCTCAGGACAAAAGAAATTCAATATCAACAAAATTGAGAAATTTATTAAAAAGTCATAGTAAATCCAAAAGACTCCCGAAACAACGTGCAACTCCTCAGTAAAATTTGCTTATCAAAAAACAAACTCATCCAATCTTGCCCAAAACTTATTAATCCTAAAACAAATCTAGTCGGTTACATTCCTATAGGAATGTATCTAAGAAGCAAAAGCGTACTTCGCTCAATTGTTAAATTGGTGCGAAAACTCTCCATTCTAAAATCAATAAGTTGGCATGAGATTATTTGAAGTAACGCACAAAAGAAAATAACTCAAAGACAGATAGTTCATCTACACCTTGTAAAGGCAAAGCTCTCATGCTAACATTTTTTAATCATACTTAAAGTAAATGTTAGTTTTACCTATACTTATTATGTGGAGGATAACCATGGCAAGTCCGACCTGCAAAAATGTTAGTAGACTTTTCATCATGCACGAAAAATTTAGAAACAAATAGATATAATTTTCCAATTGTCACTATGTTAGACTTTTTGCGATTTCTTATCGAACTAGTCAGAATTTGGGAAAATTCAAAGAACAAAAATTGTGCAGAATGTATCCATTTACAGATATTCGCAAAACTACGTAATTCAAGCACTCCAAAGGCATCGAAAACTCAAATTTCTACAAACTGTCCAGTCTGCTTAAAACCTATATAATTCATTGTAGGTGCAAAATTTCAAAATATGTAATTCACAAACAATGTTCAGAATTGTGTCTTTTACTTCTCAATAGAAACTCGTATCAAACATAGTTGTCAATTGGTCATAATTCATAAATTAATTCAGTTGTGTCAATTTTTGCTTTATATATTTTGCACCTTAGATCCTACCACATTTGTACCACCTTTGTGCCGAACATACATATCTGTATGTCTCTCATATAAAGGAGAATTTTTCTGTCATCTATGTCTAAGTGGGAACATCACATATTGACATGCATTACCGGATACCCATAACTATATGAGTATCATAAAAGCCACATTAAGGCTAAAAATATGCAAAACATCCCACATGTTTATTTTGACAGAGGAAAATCAAAACCTTTATTAGGCATTCTAAAATTTGCTGTTTCCACAAGACTTGATTAACCCGAAGGTTAGTTAGCTTCTCTTTAGGAAGGGGGTACCCTAAAATTCAATATGATTAAAATTCATGAATTCAAGGTTATCCGTATTGCCTATTGTGTGTTATCCGAAAATTAATAGATGGTGACACTTTTCAATCATAAACAAATCCATCACAAATTTCAATTATTCTTTTGGGTAAACATGATATTCCATGAAAAAAATTCTCTATAACAAAGTGGCGAGAAAACTCATTCAATACAAGTTAAAAATAGAATAGCATACTAATTTTACTAATTTGAAATCATGATATAACCAAGGAATGTGATTTCTCGAAAAATGTCGAAATTTCACGATTTTTTTTTTAAAAGTTACTGAAATTTCTTTCGAAATCCGAAATATTTATTTCTTTCATTAGGCCATATCATTTTTCCTATATTTTAACACGTTATAACCTTATTTCAGTGATTATGCAATAGTTTGTATGACATTATGAGTCTTGTGGAATTCTTTATATTGTGTGTAAAATGCTTAAATTATATTAAAAATACAAAATTACAACATAAAATGTTTTTTTTATACACAACGAAATATTTCACGAATTTTATTAAAATTAAAAATACCTCATAAAACAAAATCACAATTCTTGGATATAACAATGCGAATACCAATTTCAACTGCATTCACATATTCAATCTTTTTGCATTAGATGAAAAACAATACGTATATCAACTCACATAACAACACATATCAAATTCATCTAATTAAAAAATGAAGGGTAAATTTAACTTACCCCCAAAATAAATAGCCAATTAAGGATTAGTCCAAAATATATCGTATTGCAGATGCCCCCCTGGATTAGTGGTCTACATTCATTAACTACTACTACCCTCACATGCCTGTTTTATGTGACAAAAATGTCCTAAAGCCATTTCACGTGGTTCAAACGTGAGACTCATTTGATGAGAAATAATTTCAATCTGAACCATCCACCAAAAAGGTAATCCACATGGACGACCTGGATTAGTTTTCTGAACAAATAACCACATTTTAAAGACAAAAAAAGCTTGGGAAAACCCAAGTTTTGAACTTAGGGTCATATTATATAAAGGTTACACGAAATCTAGATCTGAGTTATTTTATTCATAGATTTCAGTTTAAAACACCATCATGGAGTAAGTCAGTGGTTTTCATTTCATTTTCACATTTCTGTAGACATTTGTTTAGAGTTGCAGGTCGTTTTCAACCTCTCACAGGTCTGTTTTATTTCGGTGGGCATTCTTAAATTCAAATTTAGTATATAGGGTTAAGTAACTATCAACAATTTATAATAAGGGGTGAATATAATAGAATATGTTTGTTTTCAATGCAGATTCCATGCGAGCACTATCATCAGCATAATCATACGTTTGAAGACTGCCTTTATTTGTATTATGTTTGTCCCATATGTACCTTCATTGAAAAGATTATCACATGCTTTTGATGAGGCTCATGTTTGACAGAAAATACTCAATGGGATATTAAGGGGGTAGGACCTAAGGTAAAAAAACTGATTGACAATTACAAGGAGATGAGGGGGAGTTTGTTATCCATGGTTCAGATGATGGTTTATCATAGTTGACAAATATGATAAACCATCATATGGGCATAAAAAAATATGGGCAGAGTAAGTAACATTTCATGCTTAACTTTACACCTTGTAATTATTGCACCCTGAATGCTTATAATTTGAAGTGTGTATGTTACAGGTATTACAGCTCATACTACTCTGTGAGAGCTAGCTTATGTGAAGACACATGCAAGGGTTATCATCAACACCCCAAACATTAGACAGTGGCTTAATGCAAGTGCATTTGATGTTGATGAGTTACTTTTGAACATTGAATGTGATGAATGACACCACACCCATGTTTTATTGATGGTTTTTATCTTACAAGCACCATACTTGGTATTATCACTTAATGTGAAGATGTCACCAATCAAACCTGATGCAGTCATTTTTCGCTCTCTGCTTTGACCTTGACCTGCATAAGAAACGCACGTGCACTACACCAAAAATCCTCATTTATAGCATGCAAAAAATGCTATAATTGGATATGATAACATTAAATGACATGCCGTGACAACCCTCGTTATTAAAAGTCTACCCTCTACGATAACATTTTTGGTGTTCTATTAAAAATACACTTTTAATAGCGTTGTTGTAACTTTTTCAATAGCACTTAGAATATGTTGTTGTATAGTGTTAAATGTTGTTACATAGTTTTATACAACGTTTTTAGATTGCTGTAAAATTAGTTAACCACGACACTTTAAAAGTGCTATTAAAAGTGTACGACATTTTTTAACCCATTTGTTTCCAGCTATGTTGGTATTATTTGCAATGTGGTAGCTACTATAACATAATCCGACAATATAAGAAAATGCAACAGTAGATAGAATCCGACAATGTAAGAAAATCCTCATTTATAGCATAATCATGAGTTTAATACATAGTAAACTAAATAAATCTCATTAGTTATTACAAAACATTTAAACATAGAATGAAGTCATTTCTTCAAAGTACATATATAAACTCATTTTTTCAGTCATTTTCTTCTTCTTCTTCTTCATCATTCTTCATCTTCTTCTTCATTATGCCAAATATGACCTCATAAAACAGACCAATTAACTTTATAATATCAATACATCATGTGCAACAAAATTGAAGTTTCTTTAGGTCTGTGGCATACCCTGCTCTTAGAACAGATCCATCAGGTAGTACTAGCATTTTGAGAAGATTGAAATCGTGCATTGTGTAAAGAACGAGTTTACAAGGTCTTCCTTTTCAAAAATGGGAAACTCAGCTTTAAATTATTGGAAGTATCCGGAAAAATCTGTTCATTAGAGCAAACCCAGAAACTGCTAGAAAGCCAAAACACCTAGCTCCAGTCATCTAGTACACAAATAAACAAATAAAATAAATTAACAGAAGGATGAAATAGGAGGAAAGACATAAGGGGAAGTCGCATTTCAACTGACATAAGTTCTAGCAATATATGATGTAGTATACTTGTTAATATGTATTGATAAAACGTGCAACAACAGCAGAAGCGAGAAGCATTATACCCGCATTTGAAATTGCAAGGTAGACACATTCTTTTCCTATGTTGTATGCCCCAACGACAATAGGGGTTTTGGAATGCTTCTTGAGACAACTTCTAGTAGTTTTCACAAAAAATCCAAAAACACTTCAATCTGAAACATCAAATTTCAAATATTAGGCCATTAGCTTTTAAAAATGAGGAACATAACATTAAATCCTACCAAAATGCTCTTACTGTACTTTGGATTGCAATAAGTTGTATCCAGATAAAATCAAGTTAACACGCTGGTTTGCAAGTAGTGGATAAGATTGCATCAATCTACTAGCCCTGAAGTTTCCCTATGCAGATTGCATCTTCCATCTGTTAGGCAAAAATGAATAAGAGCTGCACCTGGATAGTGATTAGCTTCTAACATAGTCACTTTAACTCCTTCAATAATATATTCTTTGTCAAATTCCAAAGGATATATGTATCTGAAAAATATACACAACATTAACAACACAGAGCACATAGACAATGGCAACACAAGGGATTTCCATGATTTGCAAAGAACAAACAACAAAATATACATTCTCACAAGACTAAACATTAAACATCAAGGATAGTGTCCTCAAGATGAATTTACCGAAATACACATTGTCACAAGATGCGGTGAGAAGGGTGCAATAAATAGGGCCATTTGACCATCCCTTGCTCAACCACTATAGCGGTCATAATGAAAATGTCTGAGAAAATATGAGGAGCATCCTTTGATAAACCGTAGCAGAATGCATCTATAGTAAAAGACGTCCCTACATTCATAAAACAATCTTCTTAACATCGCATTACAAGAAACAGTAAAACCACTAATCCACCAATTATTAAGATAATGAAATCATTTCAAGTAGCTTGAACTATTTTAACCAACTTTTGCAAAGTAGAACCTATAGTATTACCATTGTATGGAATAAGAATCATCAAACAATTCATTCATAAGCAATACGATCAAATTTAGGAATGTAAAACTAGATAGGGAAAATCTCAATAGGAATTTTCTTGTAGAACGGGCATATGCCCCGCCAATTATAGCCGTTTCATTCATTTCCATTCATGTATTTGGAATATTCGAGTTTCCATCCACCTGCCCATTCTTCATCTTCTTCTCCACCAAAACCCTAGATTTCGAATTTGATTCATTGTGCTTCTTTACCCCCTCCCAACATTTGTTAAAGACCTGTTTAATCGAAAACAATAGTGTATAGTGCACTATGCATTAAAATTTATGGCTATCAAAGAAAATAAGGAAAAAAATAAACAACTTCATAATTGATATTCACAAATGAAACAAACCAGTACCTCAAACATTTCTTTTGGTGGTATATCCAAATAGTTGGTTGGTTCATCCAAGACTAACAAAGTAGATGGTTTTACTATGAACTTACAAAACGCCAATGGTGCCTACTCAATAAGCAAGATGCTAAATGTTAGGTCATTCCAGTATCTAGATGTAGTAAAAAGACGAATAAGGTGAAGCAAAATAGAAAACGACATCACATGAGGTAAATAAGCAGCCTAAAACACAACTCGGATTTTACTCATTTTAAGTTTATTAGTGACACTATAAACTATTGGCCACCTTAAACTCTGGGAGTATGTAAAGAATGCTGACAAAATGCTTGAAAACTTTATGCATGACAATCATATTATAATTAGGTTCTCATTTTCATTGCAAATCACCAATTTAAACCTATTGAACTGATTCAGAACCATGCCGTATAACAAAAAATGTAAAAGGAATTGCCTTTACAAAGCTGAATTAAAAAGAAAGCACATAAGTATTGTAAATATACAAAACAACAAAAATGGGAAAATAGGAATAAAAAATTTCAATATATAGTCTTCACAACTTCCCACTTTAGAGAAATTATAGTAAAATGGGTCAAAGGAAACCAGTAGTGTCAGTAGAAGCCTCGAAGGGAGAACTGGGAAATTTTCTAATAGGAGATCAGAGTTTTTTCCTTGGATAACAACTTTGGAATAGGTCTTTGTGAAGTAGATATACTTCACGTCCGTAAAGAAATGACCTTGATCATCTGAAAGATTCCCAAACATAGACCATAAATAAATCATTGCTTGATATTAAATGTTTGCATTTAATAAATGGTTGTAGGGTTTGTCAAAGTTTATTTAGTAATGAATGATGCCTGATTAATGGTAAAATTTTGCGTTCAATTGAGTGGCATTTCTCATATTTTATGGTCTCATTTGAATCACGATAATCCTACCGAACACACTTGAACTACTATGATTTTGACGAACTGGAATAACAAGAGAAAGACATCTTGTAAAACTTTTTAAACACACATTTACAATCTTAATTTTTTTTTTCTTTCACCTTTATCACTTTGTATATCTTCCCCGGTTTAAAATACAAAGGAGATGTAGGTCCAAAGGGCAACACACCCTTATCAGTTTGTCTCTACAGTACTCTATAAACAATGATGAAAAACTTCTTGTGTCTTCAGAGTTTGCAAGCTCAAATGCAAGCCAAGTGAACAAAGATTAGCTAAACAAAATATATATATATATATATATTTTTTTTTTTTTAATGTTTTGGGGGTATTCCTGCTTGTTTGTGTACATACAAATAGGACTAAAATTTCCCAACCCAAGTGTTTTTGAGATAATAATAATAAAATTTTTTTTTTTTGAAAATTCAGATGACAATCCATGTTCTTTGTTTATAGCCCAGATCTATAAAAAAAACGAACAAAAAAAAATACTACAATATCTTGATTTTGCACAAGGCAAACTAGGGTTTAAACCTTACCTTCGATTTCTAGGGTTTTCAACTTGTTCTTCTCCTAGTTTTTTCCTGTAAACCTTGGATGTGAAGACCATACTTAGAAATGAGAAAACACAAGTCGTGAGAAAACCTTTGACAAATCATGAGACAACACACAAGAACTGATAATGAAGTAATCCTTACCTAGAAATGAGTTCGAGCATAGAGAGCCACACGTTCAATCTATACAACTAAACAAAAGTTCAAATCACATGCTTTCAATAGTTCAAGATCAAGAAATACCTAGGAACCAAATCGGTCAAGAAACACACAAATTTCAACCTATTTTTCACTCACAAATGTCAAGAATCGACAAGACAAGAACACCTGAAATCGAAGTCGAAAGCTTACTGAAAAAGAATTAATCGAGTTTTTAAAATCGAAGAGAGGCGAGCAAGAGGAGAGGGAAAAAGATGCTAGTAGGGCGTTGACGTTGGCCTCCCTTATCTTAGGGAAAGAGAGGCGAGCTTTGCAGGGGGAGATGAGAGATAAGGTTGAGAGAAAAAAAAATTAGGGGCGCCAAAAAGCCCTCCCAAATTAGATAGCTTTTTTTCATTTTAAAGCCATTAAAAATTGATTTTTCATAGCAAAATTGTAAAAAGTGCTATTGGGAAATGCTATTAATGAGGATGTGTGGTGTAGTGGTGAGCCACGGACCATCGTTGTGGTGGCTGATGACACTTCGATGCTAAAGTCAGACAGGGATCTGAGGAAGGTGTAATGTTGTAAACATGGAATTTGTAGCGTACCTTAACTTACCAACCTCATTTCTTGTTTATAGTGCAGGAGTCCTGGTTCAACCAGGCCATCAATGACATAATATAGGGAAGAAGATCTTCGTGGAGATCCTTCTCTAATTAGGAATCGTGTTGTGGAGGAAAGTTTCCCTGTTAGCCATCTGCTCCTAGATACGTGGGTGATAGTTCCTGTAGGCGTGCTCAGAACCGCATGGGTCGGATCAATATTGGACTGACGCTAGGGCTTATCTTTCCTCGAGATCATCATGACACGTGTATGACGCAGAGTTGAAACCATTTTGGTGTATCATCAGCTACTCCCCCCAAGTGAGTGGTGCATTTAGTCGGTTCACCAACTCTTTAAAAAGCAACTGTACCGTTGTGATGATTGAGCTCGAAGCATTGTCTCGAGTGGTGCATAGCATTAACGGGTACACGTCTGCTCAAGGAGAGAAGGTATGATTTGTCTTCTCTATAAATATTCGTTGTTTTAAGGAAGATTTCTTCCGTTCTTATCTGTGTAATTTCTCCAAGCAATCGTGTTGCTGTAAAGTTTGATTTGTCCCTCTTATCAATGGCAGACAATATTGAACTTTCTTCTAAGGATTTGTTGTCCTTCACTTGCCTCAAGCTTTTCGAGGATAGTATGGTCAATGAAACTGAATTAATCAGGCTTCTAAGTCGTACCGTATTCCCGAGGATCTGGAAATTGTTCCCGAGTTTGGAGCTTTGGCTCCAACTACACCCCCTCAAGGGTATATAAGTTTGCACTAGGGCATGTTCGAGTCAGGGCTCCGATTCCCAGTGTCAGATGATGTCTGACATCTCTTTCTCTTTCTTTACATGCCTCATTCTCAAATGGTTTCGAGCGGGTTCAAGGTTCTGATTGCGATTCTCCTGAGGGCGCATGGTGACTTCGACGGTAATCCATCATATGACCACCGCTCGGTTGGATGCTAGGGGCCTTTGCACACTGAATTGCCCTGCTTGTTTGCGTTTAGTAGCAGATGACACTGAGCCTTGTGAGAGGTATTGGTTCTTGGCTTCGGTGAACTCTTTGTACTTCAATCTTGGGAATCGTAGAATCCCAAGATACTTCCAGTTCGACCTTCGTAAGTTTCTTAGTTGTTGGCTTATTTTTCCGATCCTAGATGCGATGCTAGTTTGATGTCATTTTTTCCAGTAAAGTTCGCAGTTCCGACTCTCACTGAAGAGGAGAGATAGATAGAGAGGGAGTTCATCAACCTCCAATTTACGTACATCTAGGAGGTCTAACACCAGGCAATGTTGTGCGTAGCGGGCTACTACGGTGTTCTCATGACGTTCTTGCTGCAAGGGGTTATCTGTCGCCGTTTGAGGAAGAGAAGTCTGGCTATGTATAGCCCGACTAGGGTAGCAGAATTGGAGGCAAGTATGCCTTCTGTTGTTGTTCCGAGAAGGAGGCATCCCTCTGATCATGCGACCTCCGCCCTTGGGCTGTCGCGTTTTGTTCAGGTGGAAATTTCAAAGGGTCGTCATCTTCTGCTTGATGTTGCCATTCCCCCTGTTGACTTAGAGGGAGAGAACATTGGTCCTCGTACTGACGTTTCACGTCATCATGAGTCTGAGGCAGACATTCATGCCCTTGAATCGCATAGTCCTGTTATATTGCATCCCGAAGCTCGCGGGTGAGTCTTTTCCTTGGAAAAGGCCTTCACGAACCTGTGGATGTCGTATTCAGATGCTCTCTACCGAGTGGATTCCTTGACTGGTCAGCTGCAGAATGTCGGTACTGCCTCAAACTTGGGGACCGTGAAGGCCACAGTTTCTACATCTGAAGCGAATTTTGCTGGCATAAGATCTCCACTGAGGTTGGCCAAGTTGGATTCGGTGTCAACCTGTGCTGAACTGGGACGAACTCGGATCGAGTTGGAACGTTTGGATGCGGCTGTGGACAAGTGGTCGTCTGATCTTTAGGCTCAAGATGTTGAAAGGAGGCGAGCGGAGACAGAATGGGTCGTCGAATGACGACAGCTAGAGTTCGAGATCGACGAGGGGCTTCGCCGCGTTCGTGAAGCGAAACACTTATTGTCGGAGGAGCGTTCACACTATATTGCCTTGGTGGGTGCAGTGGATTTTGACATGTCAGGACGGAGGCTGTTGATCTTGTCAGAGGTTATTCGAGGCAGATTAGAGGTTTTGGAGCTTATCAGAGAAGAGCACCCCGGTGTCGACCTCAACTTCGCGCATTATAGAAGGGCTATTTTTGGACCTATTTCTCGATGGGAAGATTTTGGCTCTGTAGGACAAGCTACCGAGGAGACAGTTTCTCCTTTAAATAGTTGTAACGTCTTTTTTCGGACAAACAAATTTTTTGTAATGAAAGTATTGTTTTGTTCTGTACTGTTGAGTTTTTTTTAGTTGCTTTGAAGATCGTAGAATTTGCACTATCGGGCATCATGCATTTTTTTGTCAATTGAGTTGTATCGAAACGGACTGTTTTTGGCTGTTTTGTTTATCAGTGAACCGTTCTGGTTCGCATATTGTAGCCTGCCTATTGAGGTGTTCCAAAAATGATTATATTTCGGAGAGCATTATCGCTCGGCAGGTCATCATTGTTGTGCATAAAAATGCCGAAGAGACATTAGCTTCGTCGATCATCGTTATTTGTGCGTGGCGGACTAGGTGTTGAGTACTTGAAGTTGTCGTCATTAGTTGCAAACTGATGAAGCTTTCCTTGCAAGTTCGGCGATCACTGTCTGTTGGAGAGCAATGATCCATTGGCGAGTCATCGTCATCAGGCGTGTGAGCACTGACTAGACTCCCACTTCCTCGGTCGTCATTGCCCGCACGCAATAGACTAGGCTTTGGGCACCAGAAGTCGTTGTCATCAGTCACGAATTGACTAAGCTTACCTATTAAGTTCGGCGATCATTGTCTGTTGGAGAGCAATGATCCCTTGGCGAGTCATCATCATCAGGCCTGTGAGCGCTGATTAGACTCCACTTCCTCAATCGTCATTGCCCACGCACATCGGACTAGGCTTTGGGCATCAAAAGCCGTCATCATCAGTCGCAAACTGACTAAGCTTACCTGGTAAGTTCGACAAACATTGTCTGTTGGAGAGCAATGACCCCTTGGCGAGTCATCATCATCAGGCGTGTGAGCGCTGACTAGACTCCCACTTCCTCGGTTGTCGCTGCTCGCGTGCAGCGGACTAGGCTTTGGGCACCATAAGCCATCATCATCAGTCGCAAACTGACTAAGATTACCTGGTAATTTTGGCGATCATTGTCTGTTGGAGAGCAATGATCAATTGGCGAGTTGTTGTCATCAGGCATGTGAGTGCTGACTAGACTCTCACTTCCTCAGTCATTGTTACCCGAGCGCAGTAGACTAGGTTTTGGGCACCAAAAGTTGTCGTCATCAGTCGCGAACTGACTAAGCTTACCTGGTAAGTTTGACGATCATTGTCTGTGGGAGAGCAGTGATCCCTTGGCGAATCATCGTCATCAGACATGTAAACGCTAACTAGACTCCCACTTCCTCGACCGTCGTTGTCCGTGCGCAACAGACTAGGCTTTGGTTACCAGAAGCCATCGTTATCAGTCATGAACTGACTAAGCTTACCTGGTAAGTTCGACGATCATTGTCTGTTGGAGAACAATGATCCCTTGGCGAGTCGTCATTATCAGGCGTGTGAGTGCTGACTAGACTCTCACTTCCTCGGTCGTTGTTGTCCACGCACAGCGAACTAGGTTTTGGGCACTAGAAGCCGTTGTCATCAGTCGCGAACTGACTAAGCTTTCTTAGTAAGTTCGGCGATCACTGTCTATTGGAGAGCAATGACCCCTTGGCAGTTGTCGTCATAAGGCGTGTGAGCGCTAACTAGATTCCTACTTCTTTGGCCGTCGTTGCCCGCGAGCAGCGGACTAGGCTTTGGGCATCAGAAGTCGTCATCATCAGTCACGAACTAACTAAGCTTACCTGGTAAGGTCTGCAATCATTTTTTGTTGGAGAGCAATGATCCCTTAGCGAGTTGTCGTCACCAGGCGTATGAGAGCTAACTAGACTCCCGCTTCCTTGGCCATCGTTGCTTGCGCGCAACGGACTAGGCGTTGGGGCTGACATTCAAATATGGTCGCAGTGAGGATGATCGCGGTCATAACGGACAACAATGGAAGTTCTAGTAAAAGCAAATATTTTTATTGATAATATTTTTTGAGATGCTCTACATTCGATGATCGTTTAAGTCCGTTGCCGTCTACGTCCTCCAGCCAGTATGCCCCCGGCCTGTTGACCTTAGTTACTCTGAAGGGTCCTTCCCAGTTCGAGTTTAGCTTTCCCGCGCCAGCTTCTTTGGTGTTTTGTTGGGTCTTCCTTAATACCCAATCTCCCACATTGAATTCGTGTGGCTTGACCTTCTTGCTGTAGTATTGCGCTATCCATTGTTGGTAGGCATCCATCTTGGTGGAGGCTAGATCATGTTTTCTTCAAGGAGGTCTAGTCTAATGCGTAAGGCTTCGTCATTTCCATCCGGTCTGAATTCTTTCGTTCAGAAGGTAGGCATTTCGAGTTCTACCGGAACCATAGCTTCTGACCCGTATGCTAGGGCGAATGGTGTTTCTCCGGTATGGATTCTTTTAGTTGTCCGATATGCCCAAAGTATTCTTGGTAGTTATGGAACCCATTTCCCTTTGGCAGCATCAAGCTTCCTTTTGATCGCCTCTAGGATTGTTCGGTTGGTAACTTCTCATTGGTCGTTGGCTTGTGGGTGCCTGGCGAGGAGAAGTGGTGATTGATGTTCAAACTTTTGCATAGTTTTTTAACCTTGATACCTTCGAACCGTGTTCATTTTCGCTGACCAACACTCTGGGGATGCCAAATCTGCAGATGATGGTGGCCCATAAGAATTTTTATATCTGGACCTACCCTATCTTAGATAGGGGCTCAGCTTCGATCCATTTGGTGAAATAGTTGACGACCACAATAAGGAACCTTTTACTAGATGAAGCTGGGAGTGGTCCGATGATGTCCATCCCCATTGCGCGAATAGCGACAGACTTGTCATCGGTGTCAATGGCTGAGCAAGTGATATTCACGTAATTAATACATAATATATTCCTTAATTTATATATGTTAGTGTTTCGATAATTATATTTTATTCTAATTATTTCGTTTTCATGTCTTTGTAGGAATTTAAGCGTGAACGATGAACTCGCATTAAGGTGACAATTTGAGCAATAATCAATTGGTTGATTCTAGTGGTAGTACAAAGTAGCGGGTCACATGTCTAAATGTAACCCAAACAAACCTAGGTCCACCTAATTTAACCTAAGCCCAAGCCCAAAAGTTGACCTAGAAACCCAAACCCAACCTAACAAGGAAAGAGGAGAACCCTATTTAGGTTTCATTTCTATTATCTTCGGCCATTTCTCTTTTCCTACGTTTGCTTCCTTCTCTCTTTTTCCAGCCACCATGCCACATCCACCCTGCCGGCGATCCTCGCTCGATAGGAGGACCGACAGCGCAATCACCTCGCCATCACCCTGTTCGCACAACCGCCAGCAGTCACCGCCCCTCTTCTTTCCCTGTTTTCTTATTTTTCCCTTCACCTTGCCACCGTCCAGCAGCCACATCGCAACCCCATTCTCTCATCTTCTTCCACTTCCCCGATCTCTCTCTAGCAGCCAACCACCGAACACCACCATCATCCATCACGTCCTCGCGCACAAAACAGGGAGCACCTCCCTGTCCTCCACGTCTATCTCCTTCCTGATCCATCACGCCAAACAACCACCACCACCGGATCACATCCCTGTTCCTCTTTCTCTCTCGGATTAATCCACAAACACAACACCACCAACACCAAACAGCCCATGCACGACACCGTCTAGCGCACCACCACGCCACTTCGCAACAGAGTTCCAATGGCCCTGTTTCTCTCCCTCTTTCTGTTCTCTTTCTCGTTTCTCCCTCACCTATCTCTTTCTCTGTCTTGTAGGTTATTTTCACCAGTGAAGAAGAAACAGGACGCAGAGGAAGCTCACAAAACGACGAGGGCGCAAAATTTTGGCGGGAGAAAACTGATTTTTGAATCAGTTTGTTATTTGCACCTCGGACACTTGCTCATTGTACCACCACAGTACACTTACAGCCTTTTGCGTCGCGTGTTTGTGAAGGAATTGACGGATTCCACCTATACCAGTGTTGTGACATTATCCATCGTGATCTTCTAGACCCCACGCCGAGGCGAAGATGAAAGCACAAGGTTTCCTAGAGTTTGGCGTATCTAAATTTATTATTTTCTATACGCTTGAATGTTAAACACAGTTAATTTCTGAATTTTGATAATTTGCTTTCACCGATTATATCCAGAATAATTATCTAGACTAATCGGTAGTTAGAAGTTCCCTTTGTTGACATTCGAAGCCTGCTTTAATCAATTAATTTGAATCTGCATGTGATTGTGTGTGTCGTAAGAAGACATGCAATGCTAAGGGTTTAGAATTAGTTAAAATAAACCTGTGATTGTGTGTGTCGTAAGAAGACATGCAATGCTAGGGGTTTATGCCTTTGCTGAAATCAATTGCGAACTTAGATTAATCTTTAGGTTAGTCGTGTTGATTCTTGAAAACAATGATTTGGATTACACAAATCTCGAAGAACCTGTGGTGGATTCGATGTCTCGGTCCACTCTATTATCATCTTACCAGTTTAATTTTAATTGTCAATTTAGTTATCTTAATTTAGTAATTTTCATCTGCTGCAACCCCAACTCTAAATTAGTTTAAATAAGTCTTAGAATTTGATTGTCTCGTCAATCCTAGTGGGATTGACCCGTATTTGCCACTGTCTACAAGTTAGACAGCCGTGCACTTGCGGTATTACAAGTAGGGTTTATTAGGTTATTAATTTAGGTTAATAAAATCTCCCTCAAGTTTTAGGCGCCGTTGCTGGGGATTGTAACGGTACAATCGAAATCTAGGGTTGTTTTTGCTAGTTTATAAATTAGGTTTAATTTTCTTTTTAGGAACAGTGTTACGAGTTACTTTCTTATTTGTTTTATTTGCTCGAGTTTGAATTATTTTTGCATTTATTTTGCAGGCGGTCACACACATAGGAGCTCAAGTGGGAACGAAGTGAAATATTGCGATTCACAAGGAAACTCTCAGAAATCAACTTCTACCTAGCGTCGCAAGTAACCCAAAAGAGGTTCACGCCAAAGGTAACTTCTACCCACCGCATTTGCACGTGGTTTTCGTGTGATCACTTGTGTTTAGCTTGTTCTAGGTAGTATTGCATGCAAATTTGAATAATGGCAAAATTGAGTTGAAACCAAGGAAATGGCATATATAAATAATAATAATAATTAAATAATTAATAATTAAAAAAAATCTTGAGACCAAGGAAATGGCTGAGGAGAAAGACTTTAAGGATTACTTCTCCCGTTCTACCTCGAAGCTCGAAACAGTTTTTATGACGATGACTCATAAATTAGATGCAATTATGAATTTGACTCAACCCCTACCTCCTACTAATGTTTCATTTGAGGGTTGTGTTGCATATTCGAGTCCTAGTCATTCTACAGTTGATTGTGATTTGCAATATGATTATCCTGAATATTTCGCTGAGCAAATTCATTCTTTTAATTTTAATTGGCAACTTGGTTATAATTCAAAGTCCAACTATTACAGCCCTTATTTTGCCAATAATCAAAATCTTTCCTGGGCTCATAACTCACACCAAGGGGGACATATTTTCTCTCAGGCTCCTAAAGACCCTAATCATGTTATGCCTCAATCCAACACATCAAGTTTAGAGGAAACGATTAACCATTTTATGCAGCGCATAGAACGACTGCTTGAACATGATTCTCAGGCTTTGTTAGAGTCAAAAGCCATGATTCAACACCAATCTCAAGCCATCAATAGACTTGAGATAGTCGTGAATCATATTACTGAGGCATTATCTGAAAGAGAGTTAGGAAGAGTTCCTAGTCACTCTGTTAAAAAACCAGAGGGTCAATTCATAACTGGTAGCACATCGAAACCCGAGTCAGATGAGTTTTTGAGGATAATGTGATCGAAACTACTTTGCTTCCTGACTCATTCCCTTTCCCACCTTTTCATGAAGACCCACTCGACATATGCCTTCCTAGTGACTCTTGCATGAAGTCTAATTCTCAATGTTATTTGAAGTCAAGCCTTGACTATTTTCACGATACGAATGACCCCATAATTCAAGAAATAGTAAAGTCATTATCGGAAGACGCATCTAATGAGAGACTACATGCCATAGGTAGTGCTAATTCTAGGTCTGGGGGTGTTGTTGTGTCGTCTAACTCATCATCTTGGTGTAATTCATTTTGTTATGATGAGCTTGTACCACCCGATATATCTATAGACATACCTCTTTTCATCCCTTTCATATTGACTGATGCTACCTATGTTGATCCATTGTTTTTAAGGGATGATTTCAATTTTGATCACCCTATTGTGATACATATTCAATCTTCTGATTTGCAACCTGACTTAAGATGTCCCTTTGTCATTTGCTGGATATCATTGTTTGTGACCCCTTTATGCTCAAGGTTCCTACATATTTTCTAAGAATGCGAGTTCATTTGCATTTTCTCTATGATTTTGCATGGCGCCTTCGTAGCTTTTGGGATGTGTTAGTATACGTTGTGTCGCATGTGGTTGCTACTATTTGTTGGACGGATCCTCAACTTTTTAGGTTGTTGTTATATGATTCCTTGCCACTTTTGGAGGAGGGTGTTTGCTATGTTCTTCCTCTTCACTTTATGATACATCATTTGTGAGGAAGAATATATGTCGGGCTGACAACGTTAAACCAAGCGCCCCTGGGAGGCAGCCCTGCTTCGGTTGTGTCATTATGGTAAGTCTGAATTGATTTTCAAGTTCTTTCTAGTTGCATTTCACTCATACTCGTTAGCTCCGTAACAACTTTGACTTACAACTGATACATGTAATTTTTTCCATTTGTATACTCTTTTGTGCCTTGTATTGTTTTTATCAATTTATCATGATGAGTCCATTGTTCTTATGTTTTCGAGCATTCGTTAGTGGATGATTTCGTCAAAATTGGTAAAAACTTTCCTATGGTAATGTCACTCTGACTCTCATCTTTTCTTTTTCCTGCATTTGTCATGATCATCATTTTATACATTGAGGACAATGTTTGGTTTAGGTTTGGGGGTGAGGTTTATGAGTTTTTCTGCATTCTTCAAAAATTTTGAACTGAAATGTATTTCACAATTGACTATTGTATTTTACTCAATCTCCATTGAATACATAGTTAATTATGATTGTGTGAAAAATTTTCGATTTGAAAATGCATTCAAAATCTGAGTTCATTTCCAATGAAGAGAATGTGCTGTCAAATATGCTTTTCAATTTGAGAAACACATGCTTTCACTTGTCACATTGATATATTAAGTGGAAACTTAAAGTTGATATTATCTTTAAGTTAAATATATTTCATGAGATGTCTCAACTCGACTATTCTTGCACTATAAGCCGAGTTAGCATGATTTGAAGTTAATCAGTAAGATATTAACTAGAAAGCCTTAGAATAATAGTGGAGACTTAACCCTTGTGAGTTTCGAAACATTCTATTTTTCTTGAGGGTTATTAAATAAACTCTGACTTTACTTGAGTCCGCATTATTTCGTTGATGATGTCATTATTTTTGTTTCTTTTATTGATTGCTTTGAGAATAACGTTAAAATTGAATTATTACACTAGAACTTCTTGGTTTATTTAGTTGAGATGTCATAATACCGACTAGAGCTTAGAAAGTGATATAGACATTTTTTTTCTTTGAACCGTTCTTTAGCCTTTTTAGCCTACCTAATAATAAATATCCGTCTAACTCCATCTCCATTACCTACTCCAATTAGGAAGTAATATCCCATACTATTTTTATCCTTACCCAATGTCTCTGAAAATGTGTATGGTTGATATATTTTTGGAATGGCAAATAAAAAGAGTTGACACTAAATATTCCATGAATCCTCGGGACTAAAATGTTTTATTGTGCAGAAGGGGAAAACATGTCGTTGATTTTATAAAAGAAAAAAAAGATTGATGCTTTGAAGAAAAAGAAAAAAAATATGAACAAGATTTTCGAAGGAAGAAAAAATTAATGGTGTACAACATTGGTTTACTCTTCATAGCCCCCACGTGTTTATTAAATGGTGTATCCAGTCTCAGAGATATTTTGCATATCTTTATCCATTCTTGTTCGCCAAAATCTTAGCCTCATTTCAACCTAATTGATCTTAAGTAAAGGTCTGGTTCATAGACGTGGAGATTAAATAGACAAGAACTATGGATTTTGATTCAACATTCTCAAAATAATTGATATTCCTGTCAATGAGATCATATTCATTTCATTCTTTCAAAAGTCTGTGTTTCATGATTATTATATGTGAGTTGTTTGTGTTTTCATAATTTATTCTCTTTCTCACATATAAATTGAGTGATAACTAACCAATCTATGAGTGATTCATTTCTAAGTGGCAAGAGAGATTTGTAGTCAAATCGTACTATCCAAAGGTTATCTAGTCGTATCTTTACTAAGAAAAAGAAGGTTATGTTGATAAGGCCATGCACACACACACTTCGAGTTGAGAATAATTGATGAAATTTATTTAATCTTTGGGTATTATTAAATCGTTGTTAGACTCTTTAATATATTATTGTGACATTGTTAGTTGTTTTCTAAAAAATTTGGCAATTAAATTATTATTCTGAGGATAATAGATAGAGTGATCAAGTTACCATGTTTTGGAAATTTATTGAGTCATAATGTTTATGGGTAACATTTCTGGAAACCCTCACGAGACTATAACTCGTCCACTAGAGGTAATCTAGGGGTTTAAAGCCTTGTTGTTGCACGTTTAAGGTAAGTGCAACCGATGATTCCTGCGAAAGTGATTTAGATTTTTAATTTTATTGTTTTGCTCGAGGACTAGTAAAATATAGGTTTGGGGGTATTTGATATTCACGTAATTAATACATAATATATCCCTTAATTTATATATGTTAGTGTTTCGATAATTATATTTTATTCTAATTATTTCGTTTTCATGTTTTTGTAAGAATTTGAGCGTGAACGATAAACTCGCATTAAGGCAACAATTTGAGGAATGATCAATTGATTGATTCTAGTGGTGATACAAAGTAGCGGATCACATGTCTAAACCTAACCCAAACAAACCTAGGTCCACCTATTTTAGCCTAAGCCCAAGCCCAAGCCCAAAAGTTGACCTAGAAACCCAAACCCAACCTAACAAGGAAATAGGAGAACCCTATTTAGGTTTCCTCTCTCCCTTCTCTTCGGCCATCTCTATTTTCCTACGTGTGCCTCCTTCTCTCTTTTTCCAGCCACCACGCCACATCCACCCTGCCGGCGATCCTCGCTCAATAGGAGGACCGACAGCGCGATCACCTCGCCATCACCTTATTTCGCACAGCCGCCAGCCATCACCGCCCCTCTTCTTCCCCTATTTTCTTATTTCCCTCTTCACCTCGCCACCGTTCAGCAGCCACACCGCAACCCCATTCTCTCATTTTCATCCACTTCCCTGATCTCTCTTTAGCAGCCAACCACCGAGCACCACTACCATCCATCACGTCCTTGCGCACAAAACAGGGAGCACCTCCTTGTTCTCCACGTCTATCTCCTTTCTGCTCCATCACGCCAAACAACCACCACCACCACCGGATCACGTTCCTGTTCCTCTTTCTTTCCCGGATTAAGCCACAAACATAACACCACCAACATCTAACAACCCATGCACAACACCGTCCAGCGCACCACCACGCCACTTCGCAACAGAGCTCCACCACCCCTGTTTCTCTCCCTCTTTCTCGTTTCTCCCTCACCTATCTCTTTCTCTGTCTTGCAGGTTATCTTCAACGGAGAAGAAGAAGTAGGACGCAAAGGAAGCTCGCGAGAGTCGCAGGGAGTAGCTCATGAGAACGACGAAGGCGCATGATTTTGGCGGGAGAAAATTGATTTTTGAACCCGTTTCATTATTTGCACTCAGACACTTGCTCTTTGTACCACCACAGTACACTTGCAGCCCTTCGCGTCGCGTGTTTGTGTAGGAATTGATGGATTTCACCTATACCAGTGTTGTGACATCATCCACCATGATCTTCTAGACCCCATGCCGAGGCGAAGATGAAACCACAAGGTTTCCTAGAGTTTGTCGTATCTAAATTTATTATTTTCTATACGCTTGAATGTTAAACACAGTTGATTTCTGAATTTTGATAATTTGCTTTCACCGATTATATCCGGAATAATTATCTAGACTAATCGGTAGTTAGAAGTTCCCTTTGTTGATATTTGAAGCCTGCTTTAATCAATTAATTTGAATCTGTGATTGTGTGTGCCGTAAGAAGACATGCAATGCTAAGGGTTTAGAATTAGTTAAAATAAACCTGTGATTGTGTGTGCCGTAAGAAGACATGCAATGTTAGGGGTTTATGTATTTGCTGAAATCAATTGCGAACTTAGATTAATCGTGTTGATTCTTGAAAACAATGATTTGGATTACACAAATCTTGAAGAACATGTGATGGATTCGATGTCTCGGTGCACTCTATTATCATCTTACCAGTTTAATTTTAATTGTCAATTTAGTTCTCTTAATTTAGTAATTTTCATCTGTTGCAACCCCAACCCTAAATTAGTTTAAATAACTCTTAGAATTCGACTGTCTCGTCAATCCTCGTGGGATCGACCCATATTTGCTACTGTCTACTAGTTAGACTGCCGGGCACTTGTGATATTACAAGTAGGGTTTATTAGCTTATTAATTTAGGTTAATAAAATCTCCATCAGCAAGCATGTGCATGTGCATGTACAGCGCGAACCACTGACATTTGTCGAACTTGAGAACAATATCCTTGACGTTTCGTTGCATTGTCCGACAATAATACCCTAGAGTTAAAGCTTTATGGGCGAGGGTTCTCCCACCTTAATGATTTCCGCATGTACCGGCGTGGATTCTTCCCAGGACCTGACTTGCCTCTGAAGGTGAAAGAAATCGGAGCAGGGGTCCAGTCATTGACCTCCTGTACTATTTTCCATTTAGGATAGTGTACCTTGCTGCTCTGTTTTTAAGTTTTCTGGCTTCGACCTTTTCAGTCGGTAGGGTTTTGGTTGCAATGTATTCGAGGACCAGAGTCATCCAATTTGGTGATGCGTTTGCAGCACAAACATCTCTAGGTTCTTCTTCGTAGAGCCTTGATCGCTCTTGGTGTTCAATGAGACCGCTTGAGACTTCGGTCGAGGCCGAGGCTTCTCTGGCTAGCGTGTCAGCTCTTTTATTGTCGTCTCGAGGGCATTGTATGAGCTCACACCTCTTGAACCCGCTCATTGTATCTAGTACTTTTTTGCAGTAGTTTATCATGCAGGGGTCTTTGCTGTTGAAATCTTCTTTGACCTGGTTGACTACCAATCTTGAGTTGTTGTATGTTGTTAAGTGATCTATCTTGATCCCCAAGACTAGTTTTAGGCTGGATAGGAGGGCTTCGTATTTGGCCTTGTTATTTGAGGCGGGGAAACCAAATCTGATGGCTTTTTCGAGGGTGAAGCCGCTAGGGGAGAGGAATGTGATCCCGGCTTTGCTTGTTTTCCCCGTTGATGATCCGTCGTAGCACAAGACCTAATCCTGGGTGCTTGAGTCCAATGTCTGGTGATCTGTCTTTGGCTTTTCTCCACTGGTGAATTCGGCGATGAAGTCTGCCAGCTTTGATGGCGGTTCTTGGAGCATAGCTTATGTCAAACTGTCTGTGCTCTACCTACCATTTCACCATTCTGATGGATAACTCTAGTTTATGCAGTACCGAGCGAAACAAATGCTTGGTCAGAACAGTTATAGAGTCGGCCTAAAAATAGAGCCTCAGTTTCCTAGAGGATATGATCAGTGCCAAAGCTAACTTTTCTAGGTCTGGGTAGCGTGTCTCTGCTTCCACGAAGGTTTTGCTGGCGTAATACACTGGTATTTGGGTCCCCGGGTCGTCTCGTACGTGGGCTGAGCTGACAACATGCTTGGAAACAGACAAGTACAAGTAGAGTGTTTCCCCTGTCGTTGGTTTTGAGGGTAGCTCCGGACTCCCCATGTATGCTTTCAAGCTTTGAAAGGCTTGTTCACACTCCTTCTTCCATGAGAACCCTTTGTTTCCCCTTAGTATTTTAAAGAAAGGAAGGCATTTGTTAAATGATTTAGATATAAACCTGTTGAGTTTTGCTACCCTCCCAGTTAGGCTCTGAACGTCTTTGATGCTGGCGGGGGCTTTCATGTCGAGAAGGGCCTGAATCTGCTTTGGGTCAGCCTCGATCCCCTTCTTGTTTACTATATAGCCTAAGAATTTTTCATACTCAATTTCGAACATACACTTCTGTGGGTTGAACTTCATCTGGTATTTTCAGAGCTAGTTGAACGCTTCAGTGAGGTCTCTTATGTGGTCGGGGTTGCGGAGGCTCTTGACCAACATATAATCAATGTAGACCTCCATGTTCCTGTTGATTTTTTTATTTAAACATTAGATTTACCAGTCGTTGATAAGTAGCACCTGCGTTCTTCAAGGCGAACGACATCACCCAATAACAATATATCCCTCTTTCTGTTACGAAGGATGTCTTTTCTTGATTCGGTGGGTGCATCAATATTTGATTGTAGCCTGAGTAGGCGTTTACGAAGCTTAGTAAGCTACGTCCAGACATAGCATCCACAATCTGATCAATGCGAGGGAGTGAGAAGTTGTCATTTGGGCAGGCTTTGTTTAGGTCCGTGTAGTCTACACACACCCTCCATTTCTCATTTTTCTTTTTTACAAGAACGGTTTTCGCCAGCCCGTTTGGGTATCGCGCTTCCTTAATCATGTCCGCATTGAGTAAATGTTGCACCTCCTCATTTATGATCATGTTTCTCTTGGGTGCCACAGGCCTTTTCTTCTGTCATACGGTTTTCTCAGTGGAGTCCACCTCTAGGTGATGGGTGATTATTGATGGGTCGATTCCTGTCATGTCACGCATGGTCCAGACAAATATATCTCGATTCCATTGTAGCAGCTTCGTGAGTTACTCCGCCAAGTCTTTGCCCAAGCGAGAACCTAGATAGCCCTGATGTTGAGTGGGCTATTGAGGTATACCGTGATGGTTTCTTCCTCCGATTGGACGACATTGGGCCTACCTCGAGGGCTTACAAGAGCCTCATCGTCTGGGATAGGTTGCTCTTCCCCTGCCTCTTGGGTGGGATAAAGAGTCATCTTAGTCGCGGAGCCAGTCGCCAACTGAGAATTGCTCGATGGCAATGCCGTCATGTACTGGCATTCCCTAGCTACTTCCTGGTGTCCTCTTAGCGTACCGACCGCTTGGTTTATCGGATATTTGATGCACTAGTGTAGAGCGGAGACTGCTGCTCCCATTTGGTGTATCCAGGCTCTCCCCATGGCTGCATTATATGTCGAAGGTGCATCGATCACTATGAATTCTTGAAACATGGTTTTTTGAGTTGGCTTCTCTCCTGCCATTACCGTCAGTTGTATCTTTCCCACAGGGAAGCACTTTTTACCGTTGAAATCGATCATCGGACGATTATCAGAGGTCAATGCTTTCTTCTCTAGTTGCTTGTTGTGGAATGTGCGGAGAAACAAGACGTTCAATGAGCTCCCAATGTCCACCAAGGATCTCATTACTTCCCAGTTTACCAGAGAAATTGTTATTACCAGGGCATCATTGTGCATGCCCTGGAGGTCTTCTTCCGTAAATGCTAGTGGCTCGGAGTGGTCATGCTTTTGAGCACGCGGTGCTAATTGTTCACCGCATATTGCTTGGATCCTCATACCTCGGAGGGCTTTTTCCTGGACCTATTAGATAGTTTGGACTTGAAATGGGCTCCGTGAAACACGCATATCCTGTCGACGATTTATCTCTGGGCCTGGCTTTGCTCCTGGTTGCCCGTTCCTTTTCTAGGGCGATGTAGCTCTACGCTTCGCTTGCTAGGTCTGCCATATTTGCCGGTGGGTCCAGAGTTAGGAAGTTATAGAACTTAGCTTTCTCTAGTCCGTCGATGAAGGCTAAGAAAGCCATCGTGTCGTTGCACACGTTGACGACATTTAAATCATTGTTGAAGCGAGTTAGATATGCTATCAGTGTCTCGTCAGGTCTTTGTTTCATCGATTTGAGTGTTTTCATTGTCAGCATGACTTGACATATAAAAAGCGATCTTGGATCCGATTTGGGGTTCGTCAGCTCTGCTGCTGTTTCGGGAGTGTTAGCTTGTTCTCATTGTTGCGTGATCGGGTGGTCACCACCTCTTAGTATTTTGTAGGGATGGCAACGGGGCGAATTGGGGCGGATTTGAGCAAATCCATCCCCGCCCCGCGAGAGATTTCGGGTCCCCGAAACCGCCCCGCATATCCGTTTATCATTTTTTTTAAAAATCATCCCCGACCCGGACAGATAGGCGGATATTCGCCCCGTCCATTTAACCCGAAAAAAAAAACAGATCTTACGTATACATACAAAAAAAAATACAACAAATTACCAAAAAAAAAAAAAAAAAAAAAACATTCGATCTAAAGATCAGATCTGAGTCCTCTGATCTAAAAAAAAATACAACAAATTCAAAAAACAAATTACAACATATTACAAATAAATCGATCTAAAATATTCGATCTTTGAGATCAGATCATGATCAGATCTTGATCTCGATCAGATCATGATCAGATCAAAAAAAAAAAACATTCGATCTAAAGATCAGATCTGAGTCCTCTGATCTAAAAAAAAATACAACAAATTCAAAAAAAAAATTACAACATATTACAAATAAATCGATCTAACATATTCGATCTCTGAGATCAGATCATGAACAGATCTTGATCTCGATCAGCGTGATCTTGATCAGATCTTGATCTCGATCAGATCTTGTTCTTGATCAGATCTTGTTCTTGATCAGATCTTGATCTCGATCAGATCAGATCTTGATCTCGATCAGATCAGATCTTGATCTTGATCTTGATCAAATCGGATCTTGATCTAGAGGAGGAAACCCTTTGTCATTCGAGAGCAGGGAGGCAGATCGCGGCGTGAGGGGAGCAGCGAGCAGGGAGGATCTCGGCATCTCGCGGCGTGAGGGGAGCAGGGAGCAGGGAGGATCTCGACGTCTCGCGGCGTGAGGGGAGCAGGGAGCAGGGAGGATCTCGGGCTCGGCGACTCGCGGCGTGAGGGGAGCAGGGAGCAGGGAGGATGTCGGCGTCTCGTGGCGTGAGGGGAGCAGGGAGGATCTCGCGGCATGAGGGAGGGCGAGGTGGTGTGCGGTGTGAGGGAGGGAGGGAGATCGCTGCTCTGTGAGAGGGAGAGCTTGGTGCTCTGTGAGAGGGAGAGTTTGGTGAGGGTGAGGGAGCGAATGGGCGATGTGGTTTGTGAAAAATAGAGTTTATCCTTTATATAGGCGAAGGGCACTTTTGTAAATTTGTTAGTTAAACGGATATCCGCGGGGCTTGCGGGGCGGATATGGCCAAATCCGTATCCGCCCCGAATAGTGAACGGATATTTTTTGGATACCCGAAACCACCCAAAAATCCATTCAGCCATATCCAAAACCGCCCCAAACGGATTGGGTGGGGCGGATATCCGTGAAAATCCGCCCCACTGCCATCCCTAGTATTTTGAGAAGAGATGATGCTAGTAAATGGTTAAGAACTTTGTCATTCCCATGGACGACGCCAAACTGATAGGTCATTTTCCGCTCCCCACTTTGACCTTGACCTGCAAACATGCTGACCTGCACAAGGAACACATATGAGCCACAAACCATCGTTGTAAAGTCAGACATGGATATGAGGAAGGTGTAATGATGTAAACAAGGAATTTGTAGCGTACCTTAGCTTACGAACCTCATGTCTTATTTATAGTGCAGGAGTCTTGGTTCAACCCATCGATGGCGTAGTTTAGGGAAGAAAATCTTCGTGGAGATCCTTTTCTAATTAGGAGTTGTGTTGTGGAGGGAAGTTTCCTTGTTAGCCATGTTCCCGTAGATATGCGGGATATAGTTCCCATCTGAGAGTATCCTATAGGTGAAAGTCTCCATATGTGATACGTACTCTAGAATTTATTTCCTAGCTGGAAGCAATGAGCCACTGTACTTGCCCGTCTGAAGCTGATCCTCGAGATACTTGCCTTAACATGGCTTACGGGTATTGAAGACAGCTGTGAGATACGTGGGCCTAACAGGTTGTAAGAATTCGAGTCTGCTTGGCGGACTGCATTAGGTGGGCTTCGAACCGCATGGGCCGGATCAGTGTTGGGCTGATGCTAGGGCCTATTTTTCTTTGAGATCATCATAACACGTGCACGACGCAGAGTTGGGACCGTTTTGGTTTATCATCAAAACCTATAACTCAGTGAAGATTGGATGAGGATGAAGAAACTTCTACTCAAAGAGAGGCAAAATTCTGCAATAAGTGTGGGATGAAGAAACACAATGTGAAGACTTGCAAAAATTCTCCTAAGGAGTAGAATGAAGGTGCATCCAAAACATATGTTTCAAGAGTGAGAAGGGCAATGTACAATAGGCCAAGAGGTTCCAAAACTGTTGGAAGGTGTAGATGCAGAGATGTTAAAGCTCAACCAAATATAGGAAAACTCCATAAAGGCTCAATGCTAAACCAGATGGTTCTACTGCCCTAGAGAGACACAATGCACAATCTGCAATGTACACTGCACCATTTGCATAAGTTAAATCCTTATCAAAACAAAGCTTTCAACAAGGTGTGAGACCTCGTCTAATCAGAGGCAAAGGCAGAGATAGGGGAACCAGACATGTGAATATGACTTTTTTAGGAGTGCACCCTTTCTTGGTTGAATGCAACAGTGGAATGCTTGTGAAACGATGCACCTGATTAACACTTTAGACATTTTAATTGCTTTGTTTAGGACATACTAGATACCCATGTTAACATGTGGTTGGAACTACTTATTTGTGTTTTAGGTCGTTTGTTAATGGTTTGACAGGATATTTGGACGACTTTTTGTATGACAGGGTAGTTTTTGTTGGACATGATGTAATTTTGCAACATGTGTTTTTTTAATGTTGGTTGCATTTGTATGTTCTGGACAAAATTCATTTGTTGAATATGATGTAGATTTGGAACATGGTGCATTTGTATGTAGCTTTGCAAAAGGTTCATTTGACACAGGTTCATTTGTATTTGTCAATGTCCATTTGCGTTTGCATTTTGTTTCCTTTAAGCAAGATTAGGAGCCTTGCATATAGTTGTCAGTGTGTATTCGCATGTTTATATACAATAATTTTTACATTTGCATATGTAGTTGTGAATACTTGCATTTACAGAGTTGCCAATACGAGTGAAGCTCATAAGAAAGTTCTGTTTTATATATAATAACTTTTTCAACATTACACGCTAAAACAAAATGTTGACAGTAATTTAACCTCTATAATATATTTGAATTTAAGAATGCCTCCTTCTTCAACACATATTCAAAGCATATGGCTAAAGGTTGAAGATGACTCGCAACTCTTTGTATATGGACTTAAACATGCAACTTCTCAGCCCTTGGCTAGTCTAAACATCTCCGCCTTGTGAATTTTCATGGAATCCACTTCTTCTAATTAAATAGAGAGGAATCCAAGTGAGTTTTATTTTCCTTCCCAAAGTACAACGACTACTTTCAATCGTAACTATTGGGAAATGTTCATTCCTGGCGTTAGATTGTGCAAGGGTATTTTGGGTATCAAAACAATGTCCATTTGAAAATAGAGGGCGCAGTAACAATTAATGGATGTGGACTGCTAGTCCAGGAGGCATCTGCAATACAATATATTTTAGGGACTAGTCCTTAATTGGTTATTTATTTTGGGGGAGTGTAAGTTAAATTGAACAAAAAATGAATCATCACAAATTATTAAAAAATGAATCATCACAAATTATTAAAAAATTCATCCTCTACGGTGAACCCTTAGCACAAATCTACATTACAAATGTTATCATGATTCATCATGACAAATCATGCATAAACACTCATTATAGCAAATTGGCATTTTTGTAATTGCTTCCAAAACAGTAACACTTTTGAGCTGTGACAGTCCACAAACAATTTCAAGTCAAAATTAAATTTAGTAAAAAAAAAAAATGAACAGTTACAAAAAAATGTTACAATAAATTGGACCACCATTAATAGTATCACTTGTAGCACCATACTCTTCATGGTGATACAATTATTGTATCACTTTGTTTGTGAGAATGTGCATGTAAAATTTTTGGTAGACTATTATAGCTCAAAAGTTTACTATTTTGGGGGATGTTACAAATATATCAATTTGGTGTAGTGACTACATTAACAAATCAAGAAAACCAAGTACAAACCATTGTAGTTCATGTATAAACAACATACGAACAAACCAAAAAGATAAATACATTTCATATTATTTGCATGAATATCGTGATAGCAAGCATAGAGAGAAATTAACAACTAAATTTATTCAGTTTCCTAATTAATCCAAACATAGAAATTTTTTTAACAATGGTAACACAAAACCCCGATGCACCTAATCAGTCACTGACTTCGGCCACACCTCGAGGGCCACTCTGACCGTTAGATCACATTGGGTTTTACATATGTTCAAGATTCATCAGTTTTCTTCTAACTACGGATTTAATTTGAACTAAATCCGACATCGAGAAGGTCCCGAATCATGGGAAATTGTAAGATTGTGCATATTTGTTTGGTATTATAGAATTTCTTGGAAACCTCGTTTAGTTAGCATTTTAGTCCAAACTAACTCCTATGAGGTGTGAGATTTGGTTCCTTACAGAGGCGATTCTAGGGTTTGGGGAGAGAGGCGATTATACTGTTCATCCACTGTTCCATTGATCTACTGTTCATCTACAGTTTCCTCGATCTGCTGTTCCTACAGTAGATTCGATTACTGTTCCTGCACTGTTCACGTACTATTTTCAAAGATGTTACATGGTTTGATCGAAGGATGCTAACGTTTTCTGCCCAGCCTGCAAGCATCTCCATCACCCCTCGTGGAGATGAGATCGAGACTGAGAAGGGACATGTTGTTCCTGCATTGTGCCAGGAACCTAGTTTGAATGAAGGGAACAATGCTGCACAAGGAAGCAGTGATACAGTACCTAGGACTGAAGGAGGATTACCGGATGATTCTGCAGGCCAAACCCTAGACACGAACGCTAGCAAGCCCAATGACGCAAACCTAGGCGCTTGCAAGACCAATGACAACCTAAGCGCTTGCAAGACCAATGAAAACCTAGGTGCTTGCGAGATCTCTGTCGGCCTAGTTGCACATCCAGGTTCCAATAAAGAAACCAATGCCGAGAGGTCCACAAATGGTACTTGGGCGTCTAAACTCAAGCTATAGGGAAGTTTGCAGGCGCTACCAAACTAAAATATGTGCAGCCTACCATTGTCAATGGTAAAAAGGTTGTTCAGATCCAGACCTCTGAGTTTGCAGGACGTATGGCTGAATGCGAGAAGCTGCTTATTGGAAGATTTGTTGGGAAAAGATTGTCGTACCACTTTGTAAAGGAATCACTATGCAGGGCTTGGGCCACCAGGAACTTTGACATGACTATCCATGGCGAGAGGACCTTTGTTTTCAAGTTCAAAGATGATGCGGACAGGAACAATGCTTTGGAGATTGGCTCCTTACATATCGCGAGTAGGCTCTTTATTATCAGGCCATGGACATACGCAATGGAAGATGATGCAGATGAACTCAAATCTGTCCAAAAGGATGCAGAAGGATGGACCATTGCTCAGGGTAAGCACACATTCAAACCTAGAGAAAGAACCACAGGCACTAGCATAGAAGGAAATTTGGATAGCAGCTCACAGGCAAAGCAGCATGACGCGAACAATGCCCAAAGCAAAGCGTTTGTGCTGCATGAGGCAACACAAACAGGTCCACGGGGTGAAGACCCGCCCATGCCACTACGCAGATTGCTGCAGGAAGTACTCTAGTGACTAGTGTCATGCAAGGCCCATCTAGGAATCAACAACTTGATACTGCGGGACAACAAGTTCAAGCACTGCAGAGTTGGAATCAGCAAAATGTTGTTGATACGACTACGGAGCAGCAACTCAAAGAGCAGCAGAGTTTGGTTGTTGTTGTTAAGGAGCAACACTTAAACGAATTCAGGGATGATTGTAGGGATGCAGGTTACTCACCCAATGGGATTGAAACGGCGATTCAGGCTGCGGATTCAGACGCTGAAGTAGAAGCAGAGCCAGGCCTGTCCACCCCCATATCTACCTCAGAGGAAAACCCAATGCAAGTAGTGGAGGTGCTTCGCGCAATCGCTGGTATAAGAGGACTGGGGGAAGATCCCACAACGCTCATGGATTGCCTAACACCCCAAGCCGTTAAGGGTCTGCATTCAGCAATTGCAAAAATAGGCAAGGATGCATTGGTCGCTGAAATTCAAACTTCACTTGAAGAGGAAGCAGCAAAGGTGGGGCAAAACACTAGTGAAGAAGAACGTGAGGTTACCACAATCCAGTCTCCCACGACATATGTTCCTCGAAGGTCCTCTCGAAGCAAGAAGACAAATCCTAAATTCAGGTAACTGATGATGATACTACAAGTAGAATGCAACTGCCTATTAGCACCTTGTATGGATGCTAGATTAGTGCTAGCATTCAATGGTTTTTATATCATGATTCAATGTGGATCGTACCCTTACACCGACTTCTCATATATCCTAGGGCCCACGTTAGGTATAACTCACGTCATGAGAGTGATTAAAGGATTGATTGGTACTTATGAGGAAGAAAAGTTATGGCAGGTCTATCATGCAACTACCTTAGTAGCAGAACATTTTGCAGGGTTACACCCCAACTTGGAGACGGTGATTCTAGAACTAATTAGGTTCCTTGTTGAAGATTTGAAGCAAATTTTTTGTCCTGTGGACGCTGTAACGAGTGAACGTATGAGTGATTGTAAACTTTATCATCCTCTTTTTTCATTTCTAAGGTTCGGGGATCCTAAATAACCCCCCTCGTTTTCCAAAAAAAAAAAAAAAAAAAACTCCTATGAAGCATGTAACCTTAACCTCACTCTCACATGGAGTATTTTTACTTAATCTATATATCAAACCTAACCTTAATTGAAAATTGAGTCTAAACAAAACATAAAAGTGAATGAAAAAAACTCACTAAATAGGTTTTTTGTATAAAACCTAATCCCATTCCCAAATATCCTCAAGTTTGAAGGCACCAATACATTATATCAAAATGCCACGCCACACAAATTCCAAACCTTAACTCCAATGCAATCATACATATATATGATCAAGCACAAACACATGCACAATATAATTTTCTGCCATTTCTTTTATCTTCCCCGTATTTTTTCTTTCTGTATAAATAGAGCGAAAACTCTCACAATTTCGGGTGGCTTCCAAAACCCACCACCATAGCTAGGTTAAAACCCTAACATAGTTATTTACAACCCCATTATTTTCTCTCATTTTCTTATACTATTTAATTCATCACAAGACAGCAAATAATTAACTATTTATATAATAAGAAATATATGATTTTGCTAATTAATACTAACTATATAAACTACCACCAAGGTAATGCATTATTTATGAATAATAAATTTACAAGTATCATTTACCATATGTGATGTTATTTTAACACAAAAATAAAAAATAAAAAATGGTTGAAGTCTAAATGCATAGTTAAAATAGTAGTTCAAGTAGATTCTGAAAAATGGGACCATACATAAACCCTACTATATTTTTAGTGTTTCTTAAGTGCGAGTTTAATAAGTTTCCTTGAAATAACAATGACAGTAGTCAACAAAGATGTTTATATATATATTTTAATAAAGTTATTAATTATTTGACATGTGAAATCTTTAAATACTCTCAACGAATTTTTACTTATTATCACTTAAAATCTTCGTTGATTTTTTTTTTTTTTTTTTTTTACATTTTTTAAAGAAAGATTAAAATTCCTACATTTGTTACACCACTTTAAATGAAAATCATTAAACTTTGACTAAGTTTAATTGGGATTTATACTAATTAATGTGGGCATGTACCATTGATAAACATGAGCTTTGGTTTGAAATAAATAAATAAATAACTTATTAAATGTGGTAGTATGTGGGATGACCCTTCAAATAAAATTCAACTGTTTTAATTCAAATGTGAGTTTGAACCAACATTTACTTAACAAATAGTAACATGTAAATTTTGCATTATATTGGGTTTTGCTTTAGGCATTAATTTTTTTTTTTATTGGTTGAAAAACAGTTAATTTTTTTATTAGTTGAACAAGTCAAAGAATAATTAAAAAATATGTATTTTTATGTGTTTTGTTAAGAGAGGTTTTCAAAATTCAAAATTAAAAATTGAAACATCAAATAATTAGCCAGAGTGTTTTTGAAAATTCATCGACAAAGTGATTTTGTCAAATTAATTATTTGAAAATAAGTCAAAATAGCAAACTGTAACAATGTCAAAAGTGAAGAGGTAAGTATTTGTTATAAGGTTATTTTGAATTTGGTCCCCATTAGTTTATATGCAACCCCGTTTGACCCCATTTTAAACACTAATTAAGTCTGACCCCCATTTTCTAACAAACATGTTAGACTGGTAAAAGTTTAATAATATATCAAAATATCCTAGCTAAAGGCATGTACAAGCTTCATAAAACAACCAAACGGTTGGATTTGCAATGCTTGACCCAGGGAAATCCAATTGTGAAAAAAACCTTCTTCTCCATCTCTTTCTTTCTCATCTTCTCTGCAACTCACCACCCTCCCCAACCCATCCTCCTCCCACCACCGCCCCCAAATCATAACTAACCCAATACAAACACACATCTTCTCTTTGTTCTATCCTATTCAACAAATCACATCCCATCCATGACTACTTTCAAGTTTCATTTGTTATTCCCTTCCAATTCTAACTTGTTTTTCATTTCGAAACCATCATGCAAAACAAAGCTATGGAGCTGCAATGCATACTTTACCGAATTGTTAGAAAACTTGGGTATTCCCCATGCCGTTGGCACGATAAAAGTTTAACATGATAAATAAAGTTTATTCTACTTTAAATATAAAGATAAATAAATATCAAATGTTGGGTATGGAAATTGAACTAATGCGTTCTTGGTGCTTTAAGTTCTATATGATCCGTTAGATACTTATATTTGGGTAAATCTTAGTCATCTTTTATCTCTCATCCCAAACATCATCTTGAATTTTAAGATAGACTATGGTATTTCCCGTGATGTTGGCACGATAAAAGTTTAACATGATAAAACACCATTATAACTTTTCAAAACTTGATTAAGACAGTATATTATTGATCTGATCACCATCAAATTTTCATCATTCATACTTACATGCCTAATCACCACATTCAACAATTGAAGAAAAATATATAAAAGTTAAAATGTTGGGTATGTGAATCAAACCCATGCACTCTTATTGGGGATTGATTGAAGGTAAGACATAAAAACTAACTTTAAGTCCTAAACATTAGATGAAACGAATCTCAACTATTAGATGAAACTTATCTCTTGGTGCTTTGAGTTCTATGTGATTCGTTAGATTCTTATAATCAGGTAAATCTCAGTCGTCTTTTATCTCCAACCTCAAACACCATCCTGATTTGTAATATAGACTAGGGTATCCCCGTGCCAATGGTAGCAAGTTTGGATGGTTAAGGCTGTGGTGGTTAAAACTCCACGTCTTGGGTTCTATACCCACTGGAGGCACGCTTGCCTTTAAAAAAAAAAAAATTCCTCGGTGTTATCTATATTCATCGCGGATTACCTTTCTATTGTGTTTGAAATGATCCTTAAAATGCTTAAAATCACTCGAAAACAGGGGTAGAGATCCCAATATCTCAAACATGATCCTTAAATTGCTTGAAATGGAACTAAATTATGTAATTGAAAGGGAAATTACTACCCGTACTAACATACTAAAAGATTTCATACTGATTTCAACTATGAAACTAATTTCATAATATGAAACTGATTTCAACTAAGAAACTGACTGATTTGCATACTGATTTACTATGAACTTATTATCAGTTGCATACTGCTTTCAACTATAAAACTGATTTCATACTATTTCTAACATACTGATTTCAACATACTCAAACAGATTTTGAAACTGAAACTGAAACTAACATACTAACATACATATTTCAAATGATTACTTTTAATTTTGAAAGATCAAAGAGAAAGCAAAGCAGATCAGATCCCAACCCCCAAAATTAATCTAATGTGTTAACTAATCTTTTATCACTCTTACCACCATATGCTAGTTGAGTCCGAGGTAAGATAATCCTAATTTTTTCTTTTCTTTATTTTTTTAACAAAACAAAAGAAAATCAATGATGATGACGATGTAAAATTTCCTCGACCGGTCCCCAACCCAATTAAAATTTTTAATATGAATATGATCACATGGGAAGCAAACCCACCATGTATGGCACCTCTCTTATGGTTTCTTTGTTGCTCTCTGCGTGTGTAGGGGGGTGAATGAATTAAAATGAGTTGGTAGGAATTAAGAGAGAGAGGGAGAGAGATTAAAAAAAAATGATGGGAATTAAAAAACAAATATATTAAAAAAAATAGAGAGATTGAGTGGGATTGGGATTGGTGAGGGTGGAGTTTAAAAAAAAAGAAAAAAATTTGTTGTTTTAATTTTTAGTGGATTTAGAAGTCAAGATTTCATAAAGAGGGGCAACATGAAATTGTAAAGGGGGGCAATGTAAAAATATGAGTAACTTAGTGAAATTTTTTAGAAAGATAAGGGGGGCAATTGACCCCCTTACCTAACACGTAGATCCGCCCATGCTCTAATGGATTCAGAAGCTCGACAAAATGAAAAAAAAAAACAATGGGTTTGGCTTATGTCGGCTTTAAGTCCAAAGCCACACATTTGAGTTTCATTTTCAAGATTAAAAAAAATGGGTAATATAACTAGGACATTGGTTTTGGTGTGGTCTTGTACAACAAAAATAGGAGACAAAACAACACTTAAGCATCCATCAAAAGGGTGGTTTGGGTGAGAGATACACTTATTGAATTGGTGGCCTTGGTGGATCATACAACAGGAGTTTGATTGGTGAACCATTTGTTGGCTTAATAAGAAACACTAGTTTTGATTGAGACAAAGACTTCGATAAAAAAAAAAATGATGTTTAAGGATGCCAATAGCTAGACATATTTGATTTAGAATGAAAGAAGGGGATACAAGAAAACCATAACATTGAAATAAAATAAATGAATCAAGAGAGAAAAAAATGGTGGCCGGCGAATGGTAGTATTGATTGGTGGTTACCGTCGCTAGAGAATTATAAAACCCAAGATCGATCTAAACCACTTGAGCCTAATGTATCTATACCACGATGAAAAAGTTGTTTATTGATAAAAAAAAATTTAGGCAGCGACTACTCCACACCACCATATCGTCTTTCTCACACCATTCTACTCTCCCACACCACATACTTTCTTTCTCATACCACCTATATAAAAAAAACCCATTTTTCCCTCACCATTCAAATCGACAAACGGTTCCTCCCTACCCAATTCAAAATTCCTCCCTTTCACACATTCAAATCTCTCCCCACATTCAAATATCTTGCAAATCTTCTCCCTCTCCCTCGAAAATCTCTCAAAATCCCCTAAAAATCGAAACCCTTAAACCTTCAAACTCTCCAAAATGCAATAGCTCAACACGCCACCTCTCAAAGTGCAAAACGCATGTACTATGGGACCCTTACGTGGAGTCCAAGGGAAACACTCCCCTTCATTGCATCACATGGTTCACAGGATGTTTGTTATGCCTCGGTATAGAAAGTTTAGGTTCAATGTTTGTTATGCCTCGTCATTTAAGAAAAAAAGTTCTCATTATAAGAACATAATGACATAAGTTTAGGTTCGATGAGCAATGACATAAGTTCTCATTATATGAACATGATGCGATAATACGACATCGTGTTAGAAAATAATGTCAGAAAAGTAAGCGACAAAGTTTAGGTTCTACGCGACAATGCGAATAAAATTAGTAAAAAAAAAAATTAGAAACAAAATCTCAGAAAGCTAAACTTCAGAAAAAATAATAAATAAATAAAAATTGCAGCATTTTGTTCTGTTCGCAAAGAACAATGCGGGGTTTGTGCAAAATCCCTCAGGGTCCCATGCGAGCTGCAGAGAGTAGTGCGGGATTTTTCAAAAAACCCCCCGCAGTGAAATCTGCGAACAAAATTTTTTTTACAAATTTTTTTTGTCCACAACGAACAATGCGGAGTATCTCAAAAACCCCGCAGTGTCCCGTGCGAAACACAAAGAACAATGCAAGGTATCTCAAAAACTCCGCAGTGAACTCTGCGAACATAAATTTTTTCAGACATATTTGCGCGACTTTAGTAAAATGACCATAACTTGCTCATTTCAAAACATTTTTAAGTGATTCAAGTTATGTTTATTAGATAACTCAGAGTAATACAATAATGTGTGTTTTATTCAACTTGAGAATCAATCTCGATCGAGCACATAAGTTGGCCGAAAGTGAGGAACACTATCCTGTTTTCATTGCAAGACAGATTTGCGCGACTTTAGTAAAATGACCATAACTTGCTCATTTCGAAACATTTTCAAGTGATTCAAATTGTTTTTATTAGATAATTCATAGTACTACAACTTTCATGTTTTGATGAGCTTGAGAATCGGTTTAAATTAAGGGTTTAAATTGGTAGAAGGTTACCATGTTTTGCATTTTTTTTTGTTTTGAGTTTGAGTTTTTCTGTTATGTTAAGTTATGCATATTTATTGGTGGTGTGAGTAAGTAATAAAAAAAAAAAAACTCAATAGTCGTGTGGAATAGTCGCTGCCATTTTTTTTATGATTACATTGATAAACCAAGGTCTCTATAAATAAAAGAAGCTTAATGACCCTACTATAAAACAAACTTAAAACAAGCAAATAAATCTTAACTAATCTCTTCAATCTTCAATTACATTTCAATCATATCTTCAATCCTATCTCAATCATAACTCAATGTGATCTTCAATCACACAATGCATTGATTCTAGCCTTATATCTCCAAAAATTTCTTCTTTCTTCTACTGTTAAATAATTTTTTTTTCTTTTTCTTTTCACACTCTCAAAGTTTATACGAGATGGAAGTGAAGTGATCAAGAGTGAAACATTTTTTCGTCTTATTTGTGATAGGAACATGGTTTTGTTGAAACCAAACGAAGTGTCCTATGGTTTCTTGCTTATCTAATTTGGTTTCTGTGTGACTGGACATAAAATTTATGAAAAGTGATCATAAAATTTTGTTGGTACTTTTTACATAACCCTTTTTATTTAGGTTTAGTAGTTCTCGAGAAAAGAGAAAAAAAGATAGGAATGAGATAACGATTTATTTGTTTACTTATAATAAAAATTTTGAAATTAAATTTATTAAATTTATTTATATTGAAAGCTCTTACCTTCTTTACAGTTTATTTATTGGCAATTAGGATTTGTATGGTTATAACATACACTTTTAATTGAAAAAAAACTTGTACCAACAAAAAATTTGTTCCTAGATTCCTTGAATTATCTTTGTACAATATTTTGCAACGAAATAAAACTAAATTGCCAATAAATAAATTTATTGCCATGTAGTACTACAATTTCCAAAGAAACAATAATGAATTAATGAGCTTTATTAAGAAATACATTTTTATGGAAATGATTAATGGTTTTTAATAAGAAAAAAGTTGTTACCAATAAGGTTGTAAGTACCAACAAAATTTTATTTCCTTGCTGTAGAGATGTTATTATAATAGTATACCAATTTCCAATAAAATAATGATTTGTCGCTATAAAATAGTTTGCGAGCTTTAACGAGAAATAAATTTCCATGAAAGTAATTATCACTTTAACCAACGAAAACAATTTGTTACCAACAAGGTTATAATTACCAACAATTTTTTTCCTTGCTACAGAAATTTCATTAAAAAATATATTTTTTAAAAAAAATTGTCAGTAGTGTAACAATTTTCAACGAAATATTACTTTGTCTCTATAAATAGTAATCGAAATTTAACAAGAAAAAACTAATGGAAAAAATTATCAATCATTATCAGAGAACCAAATCATTACTAATAATATGATTATTATCTAGGAAAACATATTTCCTTACTAAAGAGAGATGAATGAGTGTTAATATTCTGTTAACAAGAAAAGTGACTTGTTATTAAAATTATTTTTTTTAGCAACAAAATAATTTCATTCCAAATAATGTCATAGTTGCCAAGGAACTAGTATTTTGTGACCATAAGAAATATTCCGTTGTTAAATCAATTCGGTGGGAAATTGGGTTTGGAGGAAATGCTTCCCGCCACCTATTTAACAAGGAAAGTTTCCTACAAAATATATTTTGTTGGAAAAAAGTAACAAGTTTATGGCTTTTGAGTAAGTCTAGTCAGTCAGGTTTGCTGGGCAATTTTGGGCCAGGTTTTGGCTATTTTACACATTTTACCCCTTCTCTTTAAAACACAACCACAAACATCACTTATATAAATGGTAGAATTGTAAATGGGCCAATACCTTACCCAAAACTGGCCAGCAAACATGGCTAGCTAGAACTGGGCATGGCTTTTTCAAGGAAAAACTTTTTTCATTGACAGTGATACCATGTTAACAAGGAAATTAGTTTTTGTAGAAAAATTTTGTTGCTAAATGATTGATTTCCTATAGTGATTTCAAGAAACGTGTCACAGTTTAGATACATAAAGTTATGTTCTTTGTATTTCTCTTAAATAGTTGAGCTATGTTTTCCCAGTTTTGGCTTTGACTATACGAAACTGATTGAAGATTATCAACTATAACAAAAGGCTAAGATTCTCTTCTAGATCCTTGATTAAGGGGAGAAGATTGAACTTCTGGTGGATAAAATATAAAACCTTCAGTTTCAGGTATTTCTATTTTTTGTTAATATCAGCTTCCATACTGGATAAGTAATAAATATAGACAATTCTAGCCAGTCATGTTTGCTAGTTTTTTTTTGCCTTTTTTTTTTTAATACTTTTACCCCTTCTATAGATAATGTTTTTGGTTGTGTTTTAAAGAGAACGGGCAAAAAGTGTAAAAACGCAAAAAATACCAAAAAAGACTAACAAACATGACTGGCTTGACTGACTTAATAAATATAGTAACCCTTTCAAGCAGACAATTTCCATAGGCAAGGAAGACAACTGCGACATTTGAGGTGGCTGGAGAACCTCAAATTGAAGCTTATAGTTGGCGTTGCATTAATTGCCCGTATTCTCATTATTTGGATTATGGATTTAAATGCTAACTTGGTAATGCAAAGAGGTGTATTAGTTCTTTCGTGTATGAGTATTGGTTTATGTACATGTGAGTCCATTACAAAGATGACGAATATGCTATCCCCTATAATTCAGATGAGCAAGTTGGGTTTGAACCCATGACCTAATGGTACCATCCGTCAAGCTCTAACTGTTGAGCTGTCATGCCATTGGCTTTTCTTTCTTGCTATCTTAAAGAGAAATGCAAAATGAAAAACAAATACATGATGAAAGACTACTTGTATCTCACACTTTAATTTCAATAATTTCCTATAATTTCAAAACCGTGAAGAAGTAAGCATTTCAAATTAAAATAAAAAGAAAGGAAAATATGGTCTATACATTCAAAACTTTGACCGGTGATACGATCCATTGAAAATTGTGTCAAACTTATTGGAGTTTAAATGACACACTGTGTCAATGTTAAAATGTCTTCGACACATGCATGGCATGTGTTTCTTAAGCATGACTTGAGATGTCAATCTATCTAGTAGTTAATAAGTTTTAATAAAATAATATCGATATTAGTCAACAAAGATGTTTATATGTTTAACAAAGTTATTAATTATTTGGCACGTGAATATCTTTAAATAGTCTCAACCAATTAATCTTCATATCTAAGGATCTCGAAATCAAGTAAGAAACATAGTAATCAATCATAAACAATGAGATCTCAACCAAACATATGCAAGAGTTCATCACTAAATTTTAGTGAAGTAACTCAAAGTGAAATTCACCGAGAGAAAATCTTCAAATAGCTGCAGATCTAGAAATTTGTAAAGGAAAAAAACTTTAACGGTCGCTCATATAATAATTGAGTAAAAACAATAAAACTGAGAACGGAGATTTCAACAAAACGAAGACGAAATTATGATCAAAACATACAAGAAGCTTGTAAACCCAAGGCAAATAAATGACTCTGTCACTTACAATGTAGCACAAACAAATGAGACCACTTTCGGGATTGAGTTTTAGGAAGAGAGCTATTTGGAGTGAGGGGTGATTTTGTCACTTCACTTAAATTTTCAAAATTTGGACCTATGATATAAAATCCGTAGACTTTGATTTTTTCAAGTATTGTTTTGGTGAAAGGACTTTTGGGTGGTTGGCCCTATGTTTAGCATTTAAAAAAAAATTATTATCATTAATTATTCTATATTTATTCCATCGCATTCAAATGAAAATCATTAAACTTTGACTAAATTTAGTTGAGATTTTATAAATTAATGAGGGCATGTACCATTATCAAGTAAACATGTGATTTTGTTAAAAAAAAAAAAGGAATTAAAAGGGAAAAGGATATCAACATTAGTTATTAACATAAACCATTAAACGGGCTATCATTGTAACCATAGTAGAAAGTTGTTTGACATGCCCATCAATTATTGTTGTATCCTACTCACGCGGTAAGTTGAATTTACTTTTAGAGAGGCAAAGTCACATTGAGTTCTTACGCGTCTATATATAGTTAGGAGGACGACCATCATATAAAATATTTTAAAAATTCGTTATTGAATTCATTATAAGAATTACACTTAACTAAAGTTTTAATGATGCCAAAGTCAGATGTATAAGATAATGAAGCCAAAGGTGTGATGGCTCAGTGGTTGAACAATAGCGGATGGTATCACTAGATCACAGGGTCAATCCCAACCGGCAGCATCTGAAGTGGGAGGGGTTAATGGAAAAAAATAAAATTATATTATACATTCAATTATTGTCTTATTAAGTGAGTGTTTTGTTAATGTTAGTTTGAATTCTACAAAATTTGATTACTAAACTTGAAAATTGTAGGTGTTCAAGTTTTGGTTAATTGTTCAAACTATTCTCAAGCAAGATTTGTTTTAAGTTTTTAATAAAATGAGGTTATTCATTGTTGAAATTTGAAAATTAATATAAAACATATGTTTCAAATTTCTTGAAAATATTTAAAATTCTTACAGTATCAACCTCAATGATTTTCTATATATTCTAGATAGTCACTTAAATATTCTCCAAAATCACCACCACCATCATCATCATCACCACCATCATCATCACTGTCATCATCTTCATCCATTAAGAAAAATAAGAAGCGAAACATATAATAATAATAGTAATAATCATCACCATTTTCTTCTTCATCAACATCTTCTTCTTCTTCTAGAGTGTAGTCAGAATCACTAAACTCTTCTTCGTTGTGTGGTTCGTTCCCGTTACCAGCCATGACATAGAGAATTCCAATAAATATAAATTATGATGAACAAGAGAAAAAAAATGGATCTATTTATAATTGAATTATCATTAAATAAAGTCATTAAACTAATACACCTCTTCCATAATAACACTTGGTCAACTTCAACTATTAATGCACATGACCGCACCAATATATCTCTTCCCAACATTCAAAAAATATTATTTTCCAAAACACTAAAAATTCCTTGAAATTACAACAACATAATCTTTTAAAAACGTAACAATTTGAAAACATGAATGAGTGCTATTAGGTCTTCCCCGATACTTTTTCTAGAGTTGTATAGGTTATTGAATCAAGTTTTTATTATTATTATTATTATTATTATTATTATTATTATTATTATTATTATTATTATTATTATTATTATTATTATTATTATTATTATTATTATTATTATTATTATTATTATTATTATTATTATTATTATTATTTTGTGGTTGCCAATCTTATTGAAAGTTAATAAGTAGGGATACACATCTTATGACAAATAGATTGATTGACACCATGTGTAAGTTACACAAGTTCGGGCTCTATTTGTCATAAAATTTTCTTCTTAATAGTGCTAACCGAACAATGCAAAATGTTAAACTTGACTTACAAAATCTCTAATGGACTAAAATCTCAACCATTAATAAAATGCATGAAAATGTATAAGAAAACTTTAAATATCTATATTACAATTCAGAGTGATGTTTTACTATTCATTGCTGATTGAGACAAAGTCAAATCAAAAGGATTAGAGATAAAAGATGGTTAGGATTAAAAGTTGGGAAATATATTGAATTTTGAGGGTTGAGATTCATTTCCTATGATGGCATATTATGTAGAAGGGCAAAAATAATGAAAAACTTTTGAAAAAAATTGGTGGAATGTACATGTGGTGGAGAGAGAAAATATTGTGTTTTCCTTTTAGCAAAATGAAAATTTATCATAACTATCTACATCGTTGTCGGATTTTGGTAAACTTAGTATCGTTGAAATGCATTTTTGAAGATCTTTCCAACAAAATCATTAATCAATACAAGTGCTAAAATTTTCAAAATATATATTTTATAATTCAAAAAAACGTATAACGTACTTCACGTCTTTAATATTTTTTAAAGTAATGAGACGGGTCGGCCATACCAGAAAAAATGAATCAGGCATCTTAATGCACATTTAAACAAAAACGCTAAACTTCATGTTTTGGCGAATTCAAAAATTGGGGGAGAACTTATTCTCGACGTTTAAATTTTTGCCCCAACTGGTTCAATTTTGACTGAGTTTAACCCTAAAATTTATAATATATATTTTTACCTTAGAATAGGCTTACACTTCAATACTTACTCAGAGCGAAAACGGGATAGTGATGGTGTTCAGTACAAAATATTTAGCAAAAATAAAATTATGTAGAGTGCCAACGGCACGGGGCATACTCTAGTTATATTACATGTTGCAACCAGGCTTAGCAATGATTGAATTTCAAGTTGGATACATACACAATTAGAATCGTACCAAGAACCATCGAATCCAAACTTAACAGATCAGATCTGAGTCTAGGATACAAAATCTAAGCTCAGATCCGCTTTTATCATTTCATAAAGGATATGGTTATGAGTCTATTGTATTATCCCCATATTTGCAATATTTAAATGTCTCTTAGTAGCAAATGTACATAGATTTGTAGAAAGGAGGAAAAACATTATTTTGAATTTCCAGGTTCGAAGCAATACCTAGGAGGATCCCACACTAATGATTTCAAAAGGTAAAAATGAGACTTGTAATAACAGAATATGAACGTTAAGAATGAAGGGGCGTGAAACAAAACACCACATCCATAAGACACACATAAAATGTACAACAATACGTTGTGGTTAAACCTCACCTTGCAACCCACTTTTGTGAAGTTAATTAGGATTATAGGCTTTCCAAAAGGGGTTGAATTGTTCTAATAGGCCTAAGAGTGACTAGATCTAGAAGATTTGGAAGCTTCAATGAATTGTTGATGACTCTCCAAGGAAAGGACTTTCAAAGATAGAAAGTAGGATTGATGAAAATCAATGAGCTGAGCATTCTATGCGGAGAAAAGTTCATCATCCCTATGAAGGTTGCTCAGCTCACCGATCTTCATCAATCCTTTGTTATCTTATTGTAAGTTTTCTCCTTGCGAAGTCATCAACAATGAAATGAAGTACAAGAATGCAAGAAAGAAAATTACTTGTGTCTATTGTTTATCACACTTAAGCTATTTATAGACGTTGAAGTCAAACAAGAGCGAACCTTTTTGTAAGTTTCACACGGTTTTAGTCATCGATGAGTTTAATTTAGAATTAACTACATTTTACAAGTTAGAATTTGATGTTGTTGACTCCACGGTCAAACTCTATGCTTCTAATTGGTTGAATGCATGAGTGCCTACTATGAGTTAGTTGTACTTAAGTCAAAAGAGAACGAGCCGTTTTGTAAGTTTCACACGGTTTTAGTCGTAGGTGAGTTTAATTTAAAAATTAAGTACATTTCATGTGTTAGAACTAAATTTTGTTGACTCCATGATTTAAGTTTGCATTCTGAATTTATTGAATGCATAAGTACCTACTATGAGTAGTATTGAAAATCATTTCTATTAGAAGCTTATTATTTTTCAAGTTAAAACGCGAGATTTTGGGTAATTTATTTATTAGAAAGGCCCAATTTTGTTTTTGTGCTACTTGAAAAGATCCATTATATAGGTTTTTAGTCGCAATTAAAGACACTCTCACGTGATTTTCTCCATCAAATTTGCTGCTATTTATGTACATCAAGTCATCAAAAACTTTTGCCTCATGATCCCAAACCTTGAGTTGATCGTCTAGTTCTTCGCTAACTCAAAAGAAATATACATTTTTTCCCCGATTTCACCAATGCACATGTTTTAGGATTATGATCTAGATAGTTTTCGGACCAAAGTCTGGAGTGCCTTACTAGTGTATGATTTATGTTACTTGCTAATTAGATATGTAAAGCCCAAGGTGCCACCTCATAGTGAGGTAACATTCTTAAACAACATATGCCTGCTTGTCTGAGATGGTGCACTGTGGGTAAAATTTGCCCTTGTACCGGATGCTCAATGATACCATTTTGTGTGAGGTTAGAGCATCCACAACAAGCAGCTAAAAGGTTTTGTTTCTACAAGTTTAGGTAGTTGTTATGTAAACCTCACTATTTTCACTCAATTTCATCATCACCCCAATGTAACGCCACCATTAAATAGGCAAATCGTTTCCCCCCTTTACTCTTCTCTTCTTGCTCTCTGTGATATCTCATCCTCTTCTCATTTTGCGAAAATCTTCATAAATCTCACATGATTTGGAGCTTAAGTATTGTTTTTGCCCAAACGCAACTCGTTATGTGAGATTTAGGCATAATCTTGCAGCGTAAATCTCGCAGAATTCTCACTTTCAACAGTTCACAATTTTTTTTCATCATTTTCATATATTTTTTTCGATTACTTGCGAGAATAGGGGAGGTGGTGAAATGGGGCAAAGCAACAACGAAGAGGACGGGGTTGCGAAATGAGGGTTGTTGGAGGAGGAAGGGATTGTTGGAGGGGGAGAAGGAGGAGGTGGTCATAGGAGGATAAGCTCACATGAAGAAAGGTCGCAAGTGGAGAAGTTGCAAGGAGGAGAGATTGTAGAAAGCAAGAACATAGAAGGAAAGGAAAAAATTGTTTTTGCCTAATTATATTTTAAAAGCTTTTGCAATGCACAATAAGCTTTTAAAAGTGGTGTTTTAGCTTTACAATGCCTTTAAGGCTTGTACATATGAAAGTTGTGCTTTCGAATTAAGTGGGTGATGGAGATTTTATTAACCTAAATTAATAAGTTAATAAACCCTACTTGTAATACCGCAAGTACATGGTTGTCTAACTAGTAGACAGTGGCAAATACGGGTCAATTCCACGAGGATTGACGAGACAGTCAAATTCTAAGACTTATTTAAACTAATTTAAAATTGGGGGTTACAACAGATGGAAATTACTAAATTAAGATAACTAAATTGAACAACTAAAATTAAACTAGTAAGATGATAAAAGAGTAGACCGAGACATCGAATCCACCACAGGTTCTTCGAGATTCATGTAATTTAAATTATTGTTTTCAAGAATCAGCACGACTAATCTAAAGATTAATCTACATTTGCAATTGATTTCAGTAAAGGCATAAACCCCTAGCATTGCATGTCTTTCTACGGCACACACAATCACATGTTTATTTTAACTAATTCTGAACTCCTAGCATTGCATGTCTTCTTACAGCACACACAATCACAGATTCAAATTAATTGATTAAAGCAAGCTTCGAATATCAACAAAGGGAACTTCTAACTACCGATTAGTCTAGATAATTATTCCAGATATAATCGGTAAAAACAAATAATTGAAATTCAGAAATCAACTGTGTTTAACATTAAAGCATATAGAAAACAATAAATTCAGATACGACAAACTCTAGGAAACCTTGTGGTTTCATCTTCGCCTCGGCGCGGGGTCTAGAAGATCATGGTGGATGATGTCACAACACTGGTATAGGTGGAATCCATCAGTTTTCGCACGATCACGCGATGCGAAGGGCTGGTAGGAGACTGTGGTGGTATAAACCAAAGTCTGGGGTGCAAATAACAAAACTGATTCAAAAATCTGTTTTCTCCCGCCACAGGAGTAGTGCCTTCGTCCTTAGCGAGCCGCGCTTTGCATTGCTTCCTCCCTGCTCCTCGCAAGCTTCTTCTTCCTCCGATCAGCTCCGGTACCTGCAAGAAATAGAGAGGTGGAAGAAAAAAGAGAACAAAGAAAAAGGAAGAAAAACAGGGGCGGTGGAGCTCTATTTCTGCTGCTCCTGTTTGGTTGCGACTGTGCGAGCTGCTGAAAAAGAAGAACAGGAGGAGAGAGAGAGAGGGAAACATGAGAGAGAGAAAAAAAAAACGAAAAGGAGGAAGAGAACGGAGGAGAGAAACAGGGATTGGAGGCAAGGAAGCTCGTCCCTCTTTCTTCTTCTTCCGGTGATGGGTGATTTTGTTTTGCGTCAGGGAAGGAGAGTGAGGAGGGTCTGCCAGGTCGATGAGGTCGTGGTGGTGATATTGTTGGCTCGTGGAAGGAAGACGAAGGAAGAGAGAGACGAGAGAGAGTGACTGGGAGTCCTTGTTGCGTATCTGTTATAGGGCGTACTGGACGATGGTGGCTGTCAGATGGTGTCTGACTGTTTGTGATGGTGGTTTGCGATAGGGATAGCGAGTGAGATGGCGGTGGTAGAGAGATTGACAGTAAAGAGAGGGGGCAGGGGATGTGAAATGGTGATGATGGCGAGGTTATGGTGGCTGCGTTGCCGGTCCTTTTATCGAGTGAGAATTGCCGACAGGCGATGAGATCAGGTTGGTGGCTGGTTAGTGGTGAGAGACGAAGGTCTCTATGTCTCTGCTAAGAAGGTGATGAGAGGCGTGGAAGGGAGGCCAAGGAACGTAGGAAGGGCCTCCTGAAAAGAAAGGTGAGAGGAAACGTAAATAGGGTTCTCCTATTTCCTTGTTTGGTTGGGTTTGCTTTTGGGCTTTGGTTAAATTAGTTGGACTTAGGTTTGTTTGGGTTAGGTTTAGGCATGTGATACTCGACTTGTCACCCGTTACTCTGCACCGCCATTTGAACCAACTAATTGATCATTCTTCAAATTGTCGCCTTAACGCGATTTCATCGTTTATGCTCAAATTCCTACAAAAACATGAAAATGAAATAATTAGAATCAAATATAACAATCGAAACACTAACATATATAAATTAAGGGATATATTATGTAATAATTACGTGAATATCAATGGGCCACACATGCTATATGTGGTCAAAATCATTACACCCACTCATAATATTTAAATTAAATTATTCCATCCATTGCTCCGAACTTTTTTCTAACTCGATGAGCCCACACAAACAATACTAGGGTGTTGTCCATGGCTTTTGCACACAAAGACAACCTTTAAAAAAAATTAAATATATATATATATATATATATATATATATATATATATATATATCTATTGGCTGAAATACAGAAGAGCCCCTAAGCGAATTCCTTTTTGCCCTCTTGTTCTCTATTTACCCTATCACGTCCTTTCACTACAAGCAGCACCAATCACCCTCCCCATTCACCCCCTCTCTTGCTTTCTTTATTTAGATACCAACCAACCGCCATCAGCTTGCCGACCGCCTTCCCCCATTTATCTCTTTTCAACTTAATAACCAGCATTGACCCTCCATCTCCTTTGCCCAGTTCGCCAACAACCCCTTATCCCTCCCTGTTTGTTCAACTGACCACCTCCTTATTCCTCCTTATCAGCTCAGTTCGCCAACCACCATCTTCTTGTATTGTGAATCACAAACCAACCCCTCCCCCTTTTCTCAACCATCATCGGTCCATCTTCCATTTAATCTGAACACCCCTTCCACTGCATTCCTCTAGAAAGTAGAGGACTAAATAGATAAATAAGAGATGAAGAAAATAAAAGATTGTTGGATTGAAAAGGATTAAACCAAATCGCAGTCCTTGGTTATAACGTCTCCAAGACAAACAAAAGGTAACCTGCCTTATTATATAGATTTAACTAGGGGTGGGCACGATCCAAATCGGTTCCAAATTTTTTAAGAACCTAACTCGAACCGTTTACATTTTAATGGATCTGGTCCGGTCCGGATCACTTCATTTTGATAATTGGAACCGAACCTAACTAAAACCGTATAGAACGGTTCGTTTCCTACGGTTCCAAACGGTTCCTATATCAGTCATGCACAAATCCACTCGAAATCGTTGAAGCATGCATCCAATCACATAAAGAAGAAAATAGAGATGCCCATTGAAGAAAATGAAGAAAACAAATGAATTCCAACTGAATCAAGAGCAAAAACTTCATAACTCTCATTCACTCTCAACACACAATAATTTCTCTCTGTTTCAGTTACCATTTACAGAAAACAAAAGAAAATAACTGTGCCAGGGGAGCAAATAATAGATCATCTAATCAATCAATATCAATCTATCAATGGGTTGCTTACAGTCCAAGTTCAAGACAAGTAACATACAATCACCAGATGAGGAAGAAGAAGAAACCTTGCAAGGTGGCAGAGGATGAGAGAAGCCAGATTTCGATGAGTCCAACCAAGATCAAATCCCCGTTTTCAAACGATACTCTCTATCTGAACTCCAAAATGCCACCAATGGATTCAGCATCGATCACATCGTGTCCGAAATTGGGGTCTGTAAGTGTTGGAAAATAAAATAATACCTGAAGTTGTTTGAGCAAAGAATGACAACTAGTTTGTATATGGAGAGTGGTGTCTGTAAGGCTCCCAATCACTCCATTTTGCTTATTCAGTAACAGAACACAAGTCTTCTACCTCCAAAGAAAGAAAAGAAAAGAATAACAAGTTGAAACCTATAACTTCTCATTCCTTCACCAACAATCAAACAAATCCAAGACAATCTTTGAAAATTAAAGCCACATCAGATGGGTGATCTTTGTTTTGCTAAAAATAGAACCATAGAGACGATGAGATTTGTTGTTCTTCGAGTTTCTTTGCTTCGCAATCGATCTTTTTCACCAGTAGAAGATAAGAGAAGAAGTAGATTTGATCCTGAAAGAAGATCTGAAGAGAGACGATGAGCCTTGTTGTTCTTCGGGCTTCTTTACTTCGCCATCGATCTTCTTCACCAGTAGAAGATAAGAGAATTAGTAGATCTGAAAATCTTGAAGGTAGATCTGAAACAAACATAAACAAATCTCAAAAACACTACTCACCAACCCTTATTCAACCTTGAACCATATATGAACCATGAATAGATAACTTTTTCATTATGTAATAATCCTTCTTCCTTTGATGAAACAAATTCTCTTATCTTTTCCTCTCTAGGAATTAAGACTGAACAAATTTTCTTTGCTCTATTTGGATAAGTACAAAAAACTCAACAAGTAGTTTTGTTTAGGAGCAAAAAAACAAACAAAATGAAAACAATTGTAAATTTGAATTTGTTGGAAGAAAAATAGCAATAATAATAAATAAAAAGAGTTGAAAAATGAAGGAACCACGTGCACCTGTAAGAGCCATACGTTTACACCTGAATGACAGTCTAAAACAAAGACTTAATAAAGTTAGAAAGACTTTTGGGTTTTTTTTAGGGTTGAAACCCCGGGTTGGAACCGGACCGTTTGGAATTAAGTATAAGGATCCGGACTCGAACCGTTATATAATGGTTTCGAACCGATTCAGACCGTTTTTCAATTTACAAAATTAAAAACCGAACCGTTTGGAACAAAACGGTCCGGTTCAATTTGGATCCACGGTTCCTCGACCCGTTTGCCCACCCCTAGATTTAACTCGTTGGAGGCTTTGTTTATTGTTTGCAAAATGCTTCTAAATGAACAAACTTATTATTGACTTTTAAAACCTTGCCTTACTATGGATGCTCTTATCTTGTTAAAAAGATCAGTATCGTGTCATTTTGGATTGATTTGTGTTGGGCATGATATGTCTTTTCGCATAAATAAGACAAGATTGGTTGGTCGTATCGACTGTTAACACATTCATTGACATGTCACGTTCTATGTTTCATTTCTTTGACAAAATAACTAAACGAGTCAAATCTAAAAGATAAAGTGAGAAAGAGTGAGAAAGTATTCCAATTAGAGTGAGAAAGTATTCCGATTAGAGTTTTTTTGGTTGTCTGAGTTTCGATTGTAAACAAACTTGAACTGAAATACACTACACCACAATTGGCTATTAATAGCATTTGACTATAGCATTTTTAATACTTGTGCTATGATAAGACCAGTTTTAATCACATTTCATTATTAAAACGCTATGGAATAACATAGCGGGAGATTGAAAAAATGACACCGCTAAATTTTGCTCAAAATTTTTAGAAAACCACTCCTCTCTTTTCACCAAAAGCAAAAAAAGAACACAACTCCCTCTCACTCCCTCTCGCTCATGTTGTTGCCCTTTCTCTCCCACTCTGTCTATCCATCTCTCTGTCTTCTTCTCTACTCTTTCCATTTTGTCTAGCTTTTCCTCTCTGTTTATCTGCTTCTTCCATTTCTCAATTGATTTGGAACTAGGGTTATTAAAAGTCCCCAATTTTCTTTGACTTAAGAATACGAACGAGAGAGATCTAGTGTGAGAGATATTGAGAGACAGAGATTGGGGGAGGGACAAATCCACAAACCAATTAAAGAGTTCTCATCTCCTTCTCGTTTTTCTTCCTCCACGCAAACAACAAACACCATCTCTACAACCTTCTCTTCACGTCGCCAGCCACAGGTCCATATCGCAGCCACCAACAGATCCATCACGCCCTGCTCTCCTCCATCTCATCTTCAGGTAATCTCTTTAATTCCATCTTCATTTTGACTTGCCTCCCTCTACACAATTAAGCAAATCCCCACTCTCTCAGATTGATTTCCATCTCCCCAATGGCTACCGTCCTCTCTAATCGATTCCACGCCTCCTCTCACCTCCTCCTCCTCCCTTTACACATGGCATGTGTTCCATGATGCTCTGAACAACTATATGTAAATGAGCTCCAAAATAAAAACTGTCTCAATAAGTGGAGCCATGAGGTGAGTAATCAATAGCTAATCTATAAGGACATATCTAAGTTCTTTATTGTTGTTCATATTTACACAAATTAAACATGAAACTAAAAATGATTCTTCTTTCCATGATTGCAAAAAAAAAAAAATTGGTTGGTTTGAAACTAGCAAAGATTGTTCTTTCCATTATTGCAGAAAAAAAATTGGTTGGGTTTTGTGTTCGAAACACATTCGATTAATTCAAGAGCAGTAAATAGGTTGGTTCTTTCCACAGCTTTGAGATATTTGATTTAATTATTTTGGTGTGAAGTTGAAAGGGTTCCAGTGATTGAAGACAATGACTTTGATTTGCATTTCATCAGTGGACACTAATAAACATTGTTTTTTCCATTATTGCAGAAAAATTGTTTGGGTTTTGTGGTCGAAACACATTCGATAAATTCAAAAGCAGTAATCAAATTCTGAAATTTGGATTGCTCTTGGAAACATATTTGAAACTCTTAAGAGAATGCATTTCAACACTTTGAAATATGCTTCAGAGATTTGCAAATAAAATTATGTTCTAAACATGTTCATTTTGACAACTTTTTTCAATGAAATAGCCTTAAAATCATGAAGGAATTCAATAATTATGTTGATCACAATATGAGTCAATAATGTGTGCAATATATTAATGAAGTAAAAGAAGTGATTGGCAGCTACATAAGCAATTATGATGTGATCTTTGATTTTTTTTTTATCCATCTATTGTTGAACAAGAGCTTCGATTGCGAAAGAATGTATTCCCTTCAACTATTTTAAATTTATGTTGTGTTGTACAGAATGACATTTAATTGAATGTTGGCATTGGGTAATTGTGTGAGTTTGACATTGCTATGAAGGGAATTAATCATGAGTCTAATTAAGTTAACATGTTAGATCACCAATGCTACTTTACATGTGAATTTGTAGCTTGGCTTCTAGGCCATATTGCAATCTTGAGAGAGTGTTCAGCTCATGGAAAACTTTTATGTAGCCTTGACCAATTTTTAGTTGGTTACACTTTATGAGATCCTGTATTTATTTTGTGAGTTGTGAATTTTGGTGTTACATGTCTTGATGCACCATAAATGGCACTTTAGTAGTACTTTCCTTCTGTTCAATTGTTTCTTTATATTGCTTGGATAGTGTTTTAGAAGATGGTATGATATTGATGTGTGTTTTTTTATCTGAATCGATTCCTTGTCTTTTTTTTTTGTATTTAAGTTGTAGAATTACAACTTGTTGGTGATGCCAAATGGTTTCTTTACTTTATTCTTTCAACTAAAAGCAATGCGAATATGTCACTGGCATTGATGTTTGTTAGTAACATTTTAAGTACATTAAGGAGCTCTCACATGGTTTCAAGACTAAATCTTGACATAACAAGTATATGCGAGTCAAACCATATCAAGACTAGAAAGCCACAATCATAGAGAAAAGTTTTTGTTGCGTCTTATTGCGGAAGCGGGTAGACACCAACAATTGCACACAAGTACCATCCAAATCAAGGTAAGAGTAATCATGAGAACAGTTGGAAGGGCAAGAAAAAGCAAGATAAGGGTGATACTAGTGAAGCAAGTTATGCATCTAGTACGGAAAAGGATGAAGAATGTTATTCAGTTGCGGGTGAAAACACAGAAATCTCTGGGAGATGGATCATTGACTCTGGGTGTTCTTACCATGTGTGCCCAAACAGGGAGTGGTTCACTACCTATGAGCACATTGATGGTGGTACTGTTCTAATGGGTAAAGATTACACTTGCAAGACAGTTGGAATTGGAACAATGAGGATTAAGATGTATGATGGTGTTGTGAGAACCTTAACTGATGTGAGGCATGTCCCAGCCTTGAAAAAGAACCTTATCTCGTTTGGTGTTTTAGACTCCAATGGTTGTAAGTTTACAACGGTAGGTGGAGTTTTAAAGGTTGTCTGTGGGTCTTTGGTTGTCATGAAAGGGATCAAACAAGGTAATTTGTACACCTTGATGGGTAACATGGTAACAGGAAATGTGGCAGTGGGAACTTCTTCATCGGAAAGCACTAGGTTATGGCACATGCGACTTGGGCATATGACAGAAAAAAGGATTGTCTCTACTGAGCAAGCAAGGGTTACTGAAGGGTATGCAGAAACCGACTATGGAGTTTTGCGAGCATTGTGTATATGGAAAACAATGCAGGGTAAATTTCAGTACAAGCAAGCACAGAAGCGGAGGTATTCTAGACTATGTGCATACAAATGTGTGGGGGGCAGCGAAGGTCGCCTCTAAGGGAGGTTCCAGGTACTTTGTCTCCTTCATTGATGATTATTCCCGTTACACATGGGTATATTTTTTGAAGTCTAAGAATGAAGTATTTGAGACATTTAAAAGGTGGAGAGCAATGGTTGAGAATAGAACTGGAAGAAAGGTGAAGACTTTGAGGTCTGATAATGGTACCGAGTATACTAAGGGTACTTTCAAACATTTTTGTGATAAGGAAGGAATTGTTCGACATTGGATTGTTAGAGACACGCCACAACAAAATGGAGTTGCTGAGAGATTGAACCGTGCTATGCTTGAAAGAGCTAGGTGTATGCGCTCCAATGCTTGTCTTGGCAGAGAATGGTGGGCTGAATCAATAGCCACCACGTGCTTCTTGATTAATAGATCGCCACATTCTACATTAGACTGCAAAACACCTTATGAGGTGTGGTCAGGTGAACGTGTTGATTACAGTATACTGAAAGTTTTCGATTGTATTGCCTACTACCATGTGAAAGAAAATAAGCTTGATGTTAGGGCTAAGAAGGCCATTTTCTTGGGGTATGCAAAAGGCGTGAAAGGCTATTGTCTATGGTGTTTAGAGGATAATAAATTTGTGATCAGTCGAAATGTTACATTTGATGAGAATTCCTTGTTAGCTTGTACAAAAGCTAAGGAGTTGGTTGATAGTGGTGGTGAATCTAGTAACACTCAGAAAGTGGAAGTTGAAGCGTCTGTGGATGCAACGGATGAACAAGTGGTTGAAGCAGGCACACATGATCTGAATTATGAGCCTGAAGACCATGAGGAACAACAACCAGTTGAAGATAATCAATCCCAGCAGCAACCTTTGGCCTTAACTAGGTCAAAACGATCGGTTAAGCAAGTTCAAAATTTTGGCTTTGAAGAACCGTTGAAGCACTATGGTCAGTTGAATACAGTTGATTTGGTTGCATATGCACTCTCTGTGGAAAATGATGAGCCAACTACTTACAAGCAGGTCGCTCGTCATTCAGATAGTCAGAGTTGGTTAGTAGCTATGCAGGGTGAGATGGAGTCTCTCCAGAAGAACCATACTTGGGATCTAGTGTCGTTGCCTAATGGAAGGAAAGCAATTGGCTGCAAGTGGGTGTTTAAGAAGAAACAGGCTACTCTAGAGTCTGGTACTCAGTTCAAGGCAAGATTAGTAGCTAAGGGTTTTGCTCAGAGGGAAGGCGTTGACTACAATGAGATATTTTTGCCTGTGGTAAAACACACTTCTATACGTGTGTTGTTGAGCTTGGTAGCTCATGGGGACCTTGAGCTTGAACAACTTGATGTGAAAACAACTTTTTGCATGGAGACTTAGACGAGGAAATTTATATGCATCAGCCGAAAGATTTTAAGGTTGTTGGAAAAGAAGATCATGTTTGTCGTTTGAGGATATCACTTTATGGGTTAAAGCAGTCACCTAGGCAGTGGTACAAACGGTTTGACACTTTTATGTTGAAACATGGGTTCACACGAAGTAAGTATGATTGTTGTGTTTACTTGAAAAAACTTCGTAGTGGCGATTTTATTTATCTTTTGCTCTATGTTGACGATATGCTCATTGCCTGTAAGAGTATGGTGGAGATAAATAAATTGAAGTCTTAACTTGCATCTGAGTTTGAGATGAAGGATATGGGTGCTACAAGGAAAATACTTGGTATGGAGATAACAAGAGAAAGGGAGAATAAAAAATTATTTCTTTCACAGAAGGGTACCTTGAGAAGGTCATATCACGATTTGGCATGGAAAACGCAAAGCCGATTATTACTCATTTGGTTTCACATTTTAGACTTTCTCGAAAGTTATCTCCAGTCACAGTGGAAGAAAAGGAATACATGTCGCATGTTCCTTATGCTAGTGCAGTTGGCAGTTTAATGTATGCTAAGGTGTGTACACGCCCTGACATTTCACAGGTTGTTAGTGTTGTGAGCAGGTATATGGAAAACCCTGGGAAGAAACATTGGGAGGCAGTGAAATGGATGCTTAGGTACTTAAAAGGTACCTTGGATGTGGGTTTGGACTTCGGTGGAGATTCATGTCAGGTTCGTGGGTTTGTTGATTCTGATTATGCTGGTGATCTAGATAGACGAAGATCTACTACTGGTTACGTATTTCAGATATACGGTGCTCCGGTTAGTTGGAGATCTATGCTTCATGATATAGTGGCTCTCTCTACTACAGAGGCAGAGTATATGGCATTGACAAAAGCTGTAAAAGAAGCATTATGGCTTCAAGGTCTTGTAAATGACTTGGGTGTGGAACAAGATAGTGTTGAGGTTCTCTGTGACGGTCAGAGTGCCATCCACTTGGCTAAAAATCAGGTTCATCACGCAAAGACTAAGCATATTGACGTCCGATATCACTTTGTTCGAGATGTAATTGAGGATGGTAATGTGTCTTTGGTGAAAGTACACACAAAAGACAATCCTGTTGATATGTTGACAAAGGTTGTTCCTGGAGTTAAGTTCCAACATTGTTTGGACTTACTCCACATTGACTCATGTTGATTGAGGGCCCTTTAGGGCGTTGCCCTTCGGGGCGGTTTTGTGAGGTGACAAAGCTATGGTGGAGTGTTGATCAGTTTATTTTTTTGCCTTGTTTCGGCTCATTTTTTTTTCTTTAAAAAAATAAAAAAAAAATTCGCCGAGGTGGAGAATTGTGAAACAGAAAACTGTTTGGACTTCTGTTTGAAACATGAAACTGTTTGGACTTCTGGAAACTGTTTTGTGAAACAGGAAACTGTTTTTTGAACAAGAAACAAATTCTAGGAAACAGGAAACTGCTGTTCCTATATATACTAGGAACTGTAGCTGTTTTTTTTATTTGCATGTAGAAAAACTGTGAAGCACAGGGAATAGAGAAAGATAATTGCTGAAATTGTTTCATCTCTTGTTGAGAGATTGTGTGAGAATTGTTATCTTCTTGTACCTTGTTCTTGAATATAGTGAAATCACCTCATCGAGGACGTAGACGCAATTCGCCGAACCACATAAACTTTGTGTCTCTTGTGGTATGTTTTTGGTTTTATCTAATTATTTTCATCGCTATGAATAAGCATTAATCTATCAGTCTATCTCTTTATCAACTTTCAATCCACCTACATTCGGTTCTCAACTCTTCTCTTCGCTTTGTCATTCCATAAGTTCTTATCTTTCAGTTTTACCCTAATAATCCTTTTTTGAACCATCTATCGTTTAGTTTTTTCCTCTTCTCTTTCCTACACGCCTATTCTTATTTCTGCGGTGCTTTTTCCACCTTGTTTCTGTAATTGGTTTTTTGTTTCTCCGTGTTTGTGATGCAGGTTTCGGGAGTGATGCGGTGTCCATCTTCTCCGTTTATTTCTATCAAAACATACCTTCCTTCCACCATGAAATCCCAGTCCTCCCATTCACATTCAAGGAATACATCCAGTAAGCAAACAATGGTTATGCAACGCTCATCTAACGCATCCCACACTCCAATTCAATATCGACTTCATTCAAATCCTTCCTTGTCCCCCACTCGGATTTCCACAATCTAAACTCATTTATGTTTCTATGCACTCCTCATGGATATTTCAGGCAATTCTCTAGCATTGATCCCTTTGTTCCTTCATCCTGAATTAACACCATTTCCTAAATGGCCAAATCTGTTCCACCTCCTAAACATCGGTTTTCTTTCACCCCAAGACCCAATCAACAAAAGATATTTTAGGGTCATAAACAAGCACAAAAGTCATAATTACTGGCTGGATCAATGGCCAACAACTGTTCAATATACACTTTCCTTCAATGTGTTTGGTGGCCAGATTTGTCCACTGTCGAGGCGAGTAAGTCGACAAAGATGTTGAATCTCTTGGTCGGTTCTTCTCTGGGGAGCCTCATGCAGTACACTGGTAGAACGAAGGCTTTAGTTTCTGAGGATCTCATTCATCGGTATGTGCAAAGGCATAAAATCAGTCGTCCCGGAGATCTACACGAGTTGGTGCTGGGATCTGTTGAGATATCTGACCAAGTATTCAGAGAAGCATCAACGATGGCTTTGTCTTTGCCCGATCCTTGGTGGATGGCCGCTCGGACCAGTATCAGCAGAATCGTGGGTAGCACCACCATCACTTTCGTCATGGAGGCGTCACCATTGTTGTAGAATCATAACAGGGTCGGATCCGACATCACAACATCTTCTCTGGCACCGTCAAGATCTGGGTTGGTGAGAATATTAATTGAAGAAGATACACACTAATTTCTCTTCATTAATGTCAAGGATGCCTCAACTACCAACTTAACGTTCATTATGACGGACGTGTTAACGACAATTCCGTTACAAGTTCAAATCCAAGTATGAGGTTAACGACAGTTTTAAAGGACTCTCAAAGATAAATAGAAAAAATAACATTATCTCTAATCCCCAAAATGGGCAATCCTATCATGCCGGATAAATTCTGCCCCATAGGCCTCATTTTATGTTCCAAAAATACCCTTCAATTGCACCTCATTTTCCATCGGTCCCCCAGATTCTAGACACAACCATCACAGATAGACATATTGTTTCCCGCTCCTATTTAGAACTAAACCCAGCCTCAGCGGTCCCTGTTCCTGGTTATAGGTCTTCACCATCTCATCTTATCCAGGACCAGATCCACTTTGCACAAACCCACAGGCTCAATCTCAAAGCAAATTGAACTCATCCTTTTCCACTCTACTTAGATAGAAATATAATTATTGTAATTTTTGATGTATGCTTCTTTTGAGTCTACCAAGCAGAGGGCGTGGGATTTTTAGCAACCGACTTGGCTGGGAATGCATTGGCTTCCGTTGCCTATCAAATAGGCCACAAAGCTTCAGATAGCACAATGGCGGAAGGACACGCGGCTGAAGTGACCTTGCTGCTCATCCAGACTCGATGATGGAGGACCAAACTTCTTTCTGGCGACTCTACAACTCTTATTGACCTCATCCACGATGGCGAATCACAACAACTCTCACCTATGCACTAGGTCTGGCGCCCTATTATTTGTAATATTAAAAGACTACTTCTTTTGCTTCATTTTTTGCAATGTAAATATATATTTTGAGACCTTAATAATAAGGCTCACCACTTCGCATCAGTAGCCGACAGACTTGGTTGTAATAGCTCATAGATTTTATTAAATTACCTAAGATTGTTAACAAAAAAAAAGGTTTTTTGAGTTTGGCCCTCATTTGTTTATGTCTAATAGAGTTTGACCCTCGTTTAAATTTTTAATTAGGTCTAACCATCATTTTCTAACAGAACCGTTAGGTCAAAGTAGTTGACTAATCAAATTTTCTTTGTGCACCTAAATACCCTAACTTAAGTCATGTGCCTTGCATGTGCAATGTTTACAAATCCACCAAAAATCATAATGCAAATCTCAAGGTAATCCAGAGGTTGAAATATACATATTTCTTCCTTCCCCAATGCATCTATAGATATCATGTTCTACATGATATGTTCATGCTCGTGTCCTCCTTTGTGGTTTTTTCCTCTTGGATGGTCTGCCCAAACTCCTTAGGGTGTGTTTGGTTATATGGAATCCTATGTTATGGAAATTCATGAGGGGACTCATACATTTTAAGCTAATTTGAGGTATCACTTCACATCCACCATTTGATTTTGTAATCAATGGTGGGAATTAAAGTTCCATAAACATGAGAATCACATGCCTTGGGGGATCAAGGAGTGTGATTCCTATGTTCATGGGAATTTCATTCCACCATTGATCACAAAATCAAATGATAGATGTAGAGTGATACATCAATTAAACCTAAAATGTAGGAATCTCCTCATGAATTCCCATGACATAGGATTCCATGCAACTAAACACACCCTTAGTTTGCTGCTTCACTTGCTCCATCAGTAGTTCACGAAGATCCATAATGACAACATGATGAGCCCCAAAGCAGCGGGGGCAAGGAACCGCCTACTACTCACAACCAGCTCAATTGTGAGTGCAGCAAACACCAAACCCAAAAAAGAGGATGAAGAACTCAGTCAGAACCATCATCAACCTAGTTATGCACTCCTTCATTTGCTAACACATTAGAAAGTTGAACAACATCAATTCTTCCGCTTCAAGACTGGAACCTCGCCAGAATTAAATAGCTGCCATACAACTCCATATTTTCTACAATGAAATCCCTCAGTTATATAAAGATGAAAGAGAAAACTCCAGGTTTTGGATCATCTTCTTTTGCAAGTAAAGTTGAAGGAAGAAAGTGGTGATGGTGTTGATAAGAACATGTTTTGTGTCGACTATGTAGAATGGCCCCTTTGTGAAAATCAGAATCAATTTGAAATTCAAGCATTTGCTATCACTACATCTATTTTTATTGTGTTTGAAGTTTTGATGAGAAATTTGGTTTACAGAAAGAAAAAGTCACTAGAGTTGAAAAAAAGTTTACCGCAAACCTGTATGCGCTGAGAACTCCAAATTTGGAACATGGATCCCTTCTTTTTCTTCTTCTCGCCTCCATTTTCATCCCTTCAACCAACATTGTTTTGAACCAAATTCAAATCTATCTCTCACTCAGATCCACTAAACCATGCCTTTTCTACGCTTCCCCTTCTGGTTCTCTCAACCCAAGAGGACCCCACACAATCCCAATGTCCCTTCTCACTCCTCCTCCAATGCCCCATCGATGGCTGCCTCTGTTTCAATTGCAGTTGTTCTAGGTGTTGGGGTCAGAATGGGTGTTGCAATTTCCAACAAAAACACAAACCCCAGAGACCCATTTCTCCAAAACGCATTGGGTTTCTTCCTCCGACCCAATAACGTGTTTTCCCCTCTTTGGGGTTCAATCTCTTTGGCGGATAGTTCAGAGACTATATATACTTGAATCGAAGACTGGGTTTCTTTTCCTACCATTTTGGGAGAAACCCAGAGATGAGAGATCAGGAAAGAAGAAGATGATATCTATAGATGCACTTGGAAAGGAAGAAAGATGGAGAAGATGAGTGACTTTATCCTTATATTTCTCATTTGGATTACTTTGAAATTTGCATTATGATTTGTGGTAAACATTGCAAATGCAAGACACATGCCTTAAATTATGACATTTCAGTCCAAAAAATATATATATAACTTCTCAACTATGTCGACCTAACGGTTTCGTTAGAAAATGAGAGTTAGACCCAATTAAAATTTAAAATAATCGCTAAAATCTATTAGACACAAATAAATGAAGGCCAAACTAAACCCCTCCTCCCCCCCCCCCCCCCCCAAAAAAAAAAAAATAATACAAAATAACTAAACGAGTCGTGTTCATGTATACTAAACCCTCTCGAGACATCAAACCATAGGTGTTTTCCATTGCGGCTGCACTTAGCGGTAGACTAGCAAGTAAAAGTGGTGCCAAAATAATTAGTGGGTGGCGGTTAAATACAATTTTAGGGGCCGATCCCTTTAATCTCAATTGAAGCAGAGCAGAGGAACGTCGAGTAAAATCCCCGCTCTCAATTCAAGCAAAACAGAGGATTTGATTCATCATTCGATTGTAGCAGAGAGTGAGAGAGGGAATCATGTATCATCCATCAAGAGGAGGTGTTCGCGGTGGTCGAGATCGTAAGTCCCTCTCTCTAAAATTTTGTTTTCTTCTATCTAGGGTTTTATTATCGAACTTGATGAATTTTGGACTGAAACTCATAACTTGATTGAAATTAGTAATTACTACAGTTTTAAAGTTAAGTTTTAATATATAAATTAGGATTCGTAGCTCGAAATGATTAATCTTGAGTATTCAGAAAATAATTGCAGTTCAACTAGGTGAATTATTAAAGAAACTGAGCGTGTGTTTGATTTTTTGGTGGTTCATGGAAAAAGAAAACTTTTCCCCCAAAATTCAGTTTTCCGGGGTTCATTTTTTCATGAAAAAGGAAAATTTTACCACGGTGAAAAGTTTTCCTACTTCAAACCTTGTTTAGGCTCCCCCTCGGAAAACTTCTCCCTCTGGAGACTCAACAATTCCTCCATAAAATAGAAATAGAAATGTTCTCTTTAATTAAGTTTTTTTCCTCGGTGAAATCAAACAGTGAATTTTTCCAAAGAAAACTTTGTTTTCATTGAAAACTTCTCCAAAAATCAAACACCTGAAATTTGATTAAAAGAGTAGAAGTGTTTGCACATAGAAACATTTGCATATATTTTGATGCTGGTGGAATTGAGCAGGAGTAGCTTTGATTTAGGGCATTTGGATTATTATCTTCGTCGCGTCGTGAGTTCTTTTACTTTCTTTGATAGGGCTTCTTTGTTCTCAGCAATTTTTTAGTTTGTCAATAGGAAATTTGGGTGGTTTCAAAGAGGTCAATGAAGCAACTTCATGGAGGTGTTAGCACTGGAAGACAAAGTGTTGAACAAAAAATAGAATGTGTGTTGCGGATAAGTGAGAATGTGGATTCGAGCTAAAGATGATGGAAGGGGGTGAATGACGCTTCAAGGAAAATGGAGTAGGGGAGATCTGGCTGATCTTGGATTTAGTCTGACGGAGTTATTAGGGTCCGGGTTTAGCATCTTAGTCTGATGGAGATCAAAATCGACAACAAGTTTTTAGGGTTGAGAGGGTCTCAGTTGGGTGTAGCCATCACTGGGGCTAGCAATAAATTCAGGGTCAAGGTTCTCATTGGAGACACAACATTTGAAGGATGTGGAAAAGGACAAGAAGAATGGCACACATTCAAATGTGGAGGCAGGGAGAGGATTGGGTTCTAATTGAACTTTGCTGTCAGATATATACTCTTATGGTTCCAAGTATGTTCAGGGCTTAAAGTAAACTTTTTCAAGGCTCAGTTGTTTGCTGTTGGGGAAGTAGATGATATTGTTAGTTGGGCTGATTGCTTAGGATGAAAAAAGAGGCCTTCCCTTGTACTTATCTAGGTTTGCCCCCAAGTATAAGAATACTAGAGTCTGGGAAGAAACCTTAGAGAGTATTGAAAAAAAGGTTGTCTAAGTGGAAATATATTTCTAAAGCTTGGAGGGTCATTTTGATTCAAAGCACTTTTACTTCCATTCACGTTCATATCATGTCACTGTGTGTCATTCCATCCTCTATTGCCAATAGAATTGAAAAGTGTGTGAAGGGTTTCTTCTCCTTCATCTAAGAAACCAAAACAATTTGCCAGCCAAAATTCAAAGGTGGTTTAGGCATAAGAAGAGTAAAGGAGTTCAATAAAGCTTTGCTCACTAGATGAATTTGGAGGTTTGGTGTGGAAACCACTCTCTTTGGGGACATATTATAGCTGAGAAATATGGGGCGACCCCCAATGATTGGTTCACTTCCACTTAGATCAGCTTATGGGGTTTCTCTGTAGAGAGATATCATAGGCAACAATGCTGAGGACCAAAGCCTCTTTTGATGCACACAATGGAGAGAGAATTAGGTTCTGGGATAATGCTTGGATTGATCATACTCAAAACTCAATTCCCAACTATCTTCAGTGCATCTATCACAGGTTTCATCAAAGATTTTTTAGATGAACAAACACAAGCTTGGAACTTTCACTTGAGGAGAAATCTTAATGATTGGGAACTTCAGCAAATGGCTGATCTCATGTCAATCACTGACAGTGTCATTCTTGATGGAGAGGGGGGACAAGTGGCTGTGGAACAACAAAATGCTCCCTTATCTGTTAAGGAATGGTACAACCTGTTTGCACCCAACATTCAATCACAGAATCCTAAATACTCGAGAATTTGCAGTCTCAGAAATTAGTTTGGTTGTTTGAGGTGCACCCAAGAGCTTCTTTCCTGTTTTGGTCAATCATTCAGACATTCACGGTAGAGCTGTAACTGTGGATAACATTAGCAAGAGAAGTTTGCTGCTACTTAACCATTGTACTCCATCTTAGCTCTCTGAGGACTAGGAGTCCATTGATCATTTATTCATCCTCTTTCCTGCTATTTGGGAATTATGTTCAATGGCTTTGGCTGAGTTTCACCTTCAAGACTTGTTGCTTCCTCCTCCTTGTCTTGGATAGGAAGTTTAGCTGCTGCAGTTAAGCATTTACCTCATTTAACTCTCTTTGGCAAATGGGTTTGGGCTAGATTACTACATGCACTGGTGTGGTTGATATGGAAGGAAAGAAATAACAGTGTTCAACTGCTCATCTAAAACTGTCCATCAGCCTACAACTGATGCCAAAGTCAGCTTATGGATCTGCAACTTGTACTTGTATGTTTAGTTGGGAGAGGTTACTCCTCTCCAATGTTACATGATGTATAACTCTTCGGCTGAGGAAGGGCTTTTGTGTAGTTTTACTGATGATCCTCATCTTTTTGCTACTTTTATACATCAATACAAGGTTTTTTTTTCTGATTTTTTTTTTTGAACTCAGGGTACGTTTGGTTGGGTGAAATCTCATTCCATGGAATATATATCTCTCAAAAGCTTTTGCAAGAGTGTTGATGATAAATTTAAGTTTTTGAATAAAGAAAGAGGAATCACATTCTAATGTTTCTCATAAATTATGGCAATTGAATCATTTAGGGGAGCAAGTATTGTGATTTCCACATAAATTGGAATTGAAATTCCAACCTCACTTTCTCTCTTCTTTTTCCTATCTCTCCTATTCTTATCTATTCTTTTTTCATTACCCTTTACTACATGACATGATTCCATGGAATCAAACATACCTTTAGAGTTACTAGATCAAAGAGATTTCTGATCTTTAAAGTAAATGACATACACAGTGTTGTTATTCTAGAAGGGCTTGATGTAGTTAAAATGGCGAAGCCATGGAATTGGTGTTTAGACTGACGAATCTAAAACACCCAGGATGAATAAGTTCTTCTCATTCAAGATAAATAAAAATTAACTCCACAAGTAAGGGATTCTACCGTGTACAAGCTTCCTTGTGAAAAAAAATGACAAGATTCTCAGACTTGCAATATTCTTCTGCATATGCCAATATCCAAATTCCATCCATCCACCTTAGTTTATGTTGTTTTAAATTTTATTTTCCAAATTTGCATTATCTAGTTAGAAAGTTAATTCATAAGTTACCCTATACCGTGGAGTCCGTAAGAAGCAGCTTTCTACAGTTCTGGCATGATAATTTTCTCATATTTAGTTATACTTCTCGTGTATCTATCATTATCGAATGCTATAGTTCCATATTATCTTCTTGAGGCCATTTTTTTGTTGAAAAGTTACTTCAGAGGACTTGTTACTTTGTGCATTTTAAAAGATAGTTCTAGATTATCAGCTATTTGAGCCCACCCTCTTTCCCTCTCTGACATCTAATTTTTTGTCTATTGTTTACCTTTCAGAATTTAATTGGGATGATGTGAAGGTTGACAAGCATCGAGAAAATTACTTGGGTCATAGTATCAAGGCCCCTGTTGGGAGATGGCAAAAAGGTATCACTTTTTTATCTACTTGGCACATTTGATTGATTTCATCAAGGGAGATTTGTTTATTTTTTTTGTTATTTTAGAGAGACTAATGGTCCATTTATTGTGTTTGTTATGTTTGTCTCTGAAGTCTTGATTTTATAGCTTTTAGAATTGAGAAATATGATAGTTTCTCTACTGGTTTGAGTTTTTTAGCCTCTACTCCTTGACAACACCAAGTATTGTCATTCATATGCACAACGCAAAATGCCAAAGACTTTTCTTTATAGGAGATTGGTGGTCATGTTTCTTGGAACAGATTTTGTTGGCATTTTGTGCTGTTCTTTGTACGTGCGTGTTAGACTTGACTTGGACATGGCCGAGTGCTTTATATCCAATATTCCTGGATAATTATAATATTGTTACTGAATCTCAGTTTTCAAGTTTGGATTATTCCTAGGATCTTGCATAGGCTGCATGCCTGCATTGTGTTTTTGGTTATCATCTTGAAGTAACTAGGTTGAACCTCCTTTGCCTGCATATACTTTGTTTTGTATTATTGGATATTACTTTTTATGATAGCTGAAGCATTTAGAGCTGCTATCTTTCTTGTTTACACTCGTTATTGGAATGCTAAATTACAAGTTGTTTGGTAAGGAATGGTAGTCTTTTAAGACATCTTTTAGAGGGATAATTATTGGTATCTGCATGTAGTCAAAATAATTATTGGATTGTAAGATAGAGTTCCTTAGGAAGACGGTGCTTGAGCCATTACCCATTTCTTAATACTGTAAAAAAAACAGAAGAATGACTTTCGAGTTTTACTTCAGATACCCATTGAGTAACTCAAATCAGTTTATATTTTTACCAAAGTTCTGATTATAAATGAGCAGGTTGGTAGATGGTTTTCTTATTCTTCCTCTTTATATTTAGTGGATGTAGGTAAAATAGTTTTAAGTGTTCCAGCCAGAATCACAGATTATAAGATACGCCATTTATTATCATCTACTACGAGAATCTATCTTACAATTCACATTGGTGTTTTACTGTAGAGAGTCTGTATGTCCTACTTGGCATGAGGAAGTTTATGTCTTTGGTGGTCACCAATTAAGTGAAAAATTTAAACTCCCGACTCTTAATTGCACAAAGCTCCCAGTCTCTCTCAAACTCGGTTCTCATTTCTCTTCCTAATCCTGTACCTCTACTCCAAATCAACCCATCTTCTCTTCTTCACTTCCCTTTCTTTGACCTAAGCTCACATCAATCAATCAACAAACCTTTGATCCCCTCCTTCCCCTTTGACCCTCTCGCCAACTTCATCTCCATCTCACATGCAATTGTTGAACCACAAAATCAAATCTCTAACTTTCCCAAGAAGAAAACCCGAACCCCTAAATTACACATGGTCTTTCAACAATGAAGCAACTCGTTTTGGAGTAGAAGAAAGATAAAATTTCAAACGCTTACACGATTCTTTGCAAGGATTGCCAACAAAACGTTTTAAATTAGGAAGAGGTTTGTGTGGAGAGACTAGAGAGGAAGAAAAAGCTCGACGAAGAAATCAGATCTTCAATTTTTCAAAGTTTGATGACTTTTTGAAGCTTTGATTATTGATTTGCTGAAGATTGAACAATTTAAAAATGCAATATCGGTTGATCTGTGAGGTGAAGTTCTGAAGTTTTCGCAGGATGGTGAATTTCAAAGCCTTGTTGTCCTGTGAACTCATCTGTTGTGTTTTTGAAGCCACTACCTCTATCTCTTCATTCAAGATCTGGGTTTACAAGTACCTTAAAAAAGCCCATTTAAAATCCCTAAAAGAGCCCATGGTTAAAATGGCCGAGTTAAGGCCTTATCGGAGGCTGAGGCCCTCTTTGCTAGGTTTTCTATTGCAAATATTTAATTATTATCAAATTTGTAGAACTTTATCTATATAATTATTTGTTAAAATTTAGAGTATATTTGATTTTTCTCATTTATTATTATTAATTTTTTGAAATAGGTAAAATAGCCGAAATGAAAGAAAAGAGACAACTTGGATCTCCTCGAGGTCAATTGATTTAACAATCCAAATGAAAGCAAGTAAGCAACCAATCCATAGAAAAGTTAGTTTATGAGTGCTTTAGATTTTGACAAGCCATGGCAGATGAAAATATCGAAAAAAATAAAATGATCTCTCTCAATATTTATTTTTTATTTTTTATTTTAAATAACCTATGTTATGTGCAATCCACCACAATGACCCATGTTATAGCAACACAATGATATATTTTTTTTGTGTCGAAGACACAATGCAAGGACCCAATGACTTGGAGAAGGCATGTTATTGTAGGCCTACCGAAGGCATGCAAACTACGCTAAGTAGAAAAGGTGCATAGGTGTGCTAACGACGTGGGCAATACACTAGTCTATATAATAAGGTAGGTAGGTTTTTGGTTTCTCTTGGAGTCAAAGATAGCCAAGGGCTACGATTGAAAGTCGAGAAATTGTTAAAGAGTCAAGATTTGTACTCACATGATGGCGTGTTTTGTAAATAAAGTATACCTAAGAAAATATGTTTATTTTAGATTCTTAAACTTAAATTACCGTAATTTTTATTTAATTGTCTGATTTAGATAAACTTGGTATTGTTGAAATTAAAATTTTAAGATCTTTCAAATAAAACCAATGATCAATACAAAAGTTTGAAATTTTAAAATGATGTTTTTATCAAGCAAGGGCGGAGTTAGAGAATTTCATTGGGTTGGGCACTCGAACATTATCTTATAAGATAAAGATGATTTAGTAAATAAATAAAAATTTAACCTTGCATCTCAACACATAGTAATAAACAAAATTATGTATTCTTTTAGGTTATTTGCGCTTCTTCATACAATGTGGAAGCAAAATTGATGCTAGGTGGTGATTCTAAGTTAGCCTTCGAGCATGGCTTAGTTACCATATGGGGACAGTCGTGCATGTAGCTTTCATGCATTGTTGGGATTATATTTCGAAGTATTGCTATGTAAGCCTTCTGGCATGGAAATCATCATCATCATCATCATCAAAGCCCATTCCCGAGATTTTCGGGGTCTGCTACATGGATTTTGGTTCTCCAAGCAATGCGATCTTCCCACATTTCCTCGCCTAATCCAAGCTCAATGATATCTCCATTCACCGTCTTCATCCAAGTTTTCAACGGTCGTCCCCTCCGTCTACACCCTCCATTAACTTGCCAATCTAAACATTTCCTAATTGGTGCCGTGCTTGGTCTCCTCCGCACATGACCAAACCAAGTTAAACGTCTTTTGCTAATTTTTTCCTCTATGGGCGCTACACCTAAGTATCTCCTAATTCTTTCATTTCTAATTTTATCCTTACGAGTTTTACCACACATCCACCTTAACATACGCATTTCTGCTACTGCCATCCTATGCGTATGTTGTCCCGTAGTAGCCCAACATTCTGAACCGTATAGCATGGCTGGTCGAACAATTGTCTTATAGCATTTCCCTTTTAGCCTTGCAGGCATCCTTCTATCGCATAATACTCCTGACGCCATTCTCCATTTCAACCAACCAGCTTTAATCCTATGGTCTACATCTTCTCCAATAGCCCCATTTTTTGAATTATAGATCCTAGATATCGAAAAGCCTCACACTCTGGGACCTCAACACCTTCGATCTCAATTGCATTACTTCTCCTTCTTGGTTCACACCCAAAGTTGCACACTAGATACTCCGTCTTCGAACGGCTAATTCTAAAACCTTTACTCTCTAAAGCCTCCCGCCACTTAACTAATTTCTGACCTAAACCTGCACTAGTCTCATCCATTAAGACAATATCATCTGCAAATAACATGCACCAAGGTACATCTTCTTGCAGATGTCTCATCAACTCATCCATGACCAAAGCAAAGAGATATGGACTTAACGCCTACCCTTGATGTAGTCCTATTGACACTGAAAATTCACTAGACATCCCACCTTCTGGCATGGAAATAAATAAATAAATAAATAACTAGTTCACAACCAAATGTAAAAAAAGAAAAAGAAAAAAAAGGGTATTTACACTTAACAAGTTCAGCAAATCGTAAAAAAAAGAAGTATCACATGGTATTTTTCAAATTAAAATAATATTTTTATTAGAAGAGGCAATTTATCTTCATAATGCAATAATATATACAAACTCAAAGCTACAAAAACATTGATGATTGGATTTTTCAGTTTTCAAAGACAATAGTTAAATTCTGCGTCCCAAAGTCTATTTTATAAAATAAATAAAAGCTCAATGTATTTAAAATGGGAATTTGTGGAGATTATTCTAAGCATCTACTGGGCTGTGCCAAACCCAGATGTGCAGAACCCTTGAGTCCACATGTCACAAGTAAGAATCAGAAAATGTTAAAGTAGCTTGGTGCCACACAGCAACACAACTATTTACATTTCTATATTTAATGTGCCTCACATTTGAAAAATTACAACTACGTACAGATAAATTTCAAATTTTGGGACCCTAGCACAAAGTGGCTCCGTCCCTGTATCCAAGTGATTAAATTTGACCAAATTTGACTAAAATGTTTATAAAGTTTAACTGAATTTAGCATGCCTTGAAACCTTTTAGCTTACATGCTAAAATACGACTTTAATTGAAATCTAATTAAATTGATTTAGATAAAATCGATAGAGTAATTTGGAGACATAAAGGAGAACAACAATTTAGTGTTACTTGAACACAACATAATAGCATTAAAATTAATTTGTTGAAGTCTTATATAGTCAGGGTTTCATGACTTTGATGCCTGTACAGTCCTACCTTCTCTATCACTTTCGAGCCTGCTCGAAGTTTGAGCTTTATTCAATGATATCAAGTATCTAATTCGTTGTGTGATTACTAATACTAAGATGTAACTGGTAGAATTTGGCGCTCTTTGCTTGTCCAAAGACTTCTTTTTTGAGACGCCAATCGGGATATTTTATTTCCTCTTTACTTGAGGAATATCTACTAGCTGATTTGTTAACTTCTACTCCCTTCCTCTTATTGGTGCCAGCCAATACAACTACGCAACCATTTGGTAATCAGAATTCAGAAGTTTTAGGTGAGAGTGTCTTACCTGTTTCTTTTTATTCCCCTTAACAGGCAAAGACCTACACTGGTACTCCAAGGACAAGAAATCTAAAGATGCAGATATGGAGGCGGCCAAAGCAGAGATACAAAGAATCAAGGAAGAGGAAGAACAGGCAATGCGGGAAGCTCTTGGTTTAGCTCCTAAACGTAGCAGTCGACCTCAAGGTAATCGACTAGATAAGCATGAATTGTCTGAGCTTATGAAGAGAGGGTCTACAGTAGAAGACCTAGGAGCAGGTATTGCTGAAGCCACACGAGTTCAAGGGCTTGGATATGCAAGGTATGAATTATTATGTCTTTTAGGGTAGTCTGAGCAGTGTTTGACATTCCATGTTTTGTTGATAGTTCTCAGTTAATGTCATCTTTTAACTCCGAAACCCGTTATTTTGTGAGAGGGGGAACCATATTTTTGGGGTCTCAAACACCCAAGTATTGGTGATTTTGATTTTTTTGAAATGAGTTGATGAACCTTGTCTATTACTAACGAGTGTTGTTACTAAATATGTAATTGGTCGAATTTCAGCTCCAATCTCTCAGCTCATTCAATAACTATTAGGAGCTAGAATAGCTATTTTGTACAAAATGAGTAACTAGATTAAAACAAGTTTTTCAAGAAAACCCCGCACAAAATCCTATCCAAAATTATTGTTAATGTTTCAAGTCAGATAAGTATGTTGCACACACTTCTTTGCAGAGATAAGCCAGTTCTTGCTTACCTGCATCTAATGTCCTCCATTTTGTCTCAGAGCTCCGACCGGTAGTTGGAAAGAGTCTTCTCTATCTTCTCTCCCTTCCACCGTAAAAGAAGTTTCACCTGAAAGGACGGACGCAGTTCTTCCCAAGGCACTGGCACGGAACACTGAAGAAGAATTATCTGATGATGATAACAGCCGAAAGAAAAGGAAGCGCGAAGAGAGGAAACACGATAGGCACCAAGAGAAGAAGCATGACAGGCATGAAAAGCATGAGAAGTATGAAAAGCGTGAGAAGCGACATTCACGTGATTCAGATGATAAGAAGAAATACAGGAGAGACAAGAGGAGGCACGACTCTGACTAATCCCCTGAAACCATTCCCAGTTGCTGTATTATTATTCTTCCTTTGGTCATTTCTGATCAGAGTTAGCAAGATTGCATTGGGTTGCTACTCCATTTAAAACATGTTCTTGTATATTTTTCTTTGTTTGGAAGTAGATGTTGGTCTCAATCAGGGACCGGAGCGCCAGCCTCATCCAAAGGGCTTCATGGAGTGATAAAAATGAATAACCTGTCAATTATTTGATAGCACCTTGACAGGTTGGTATAATTGCTTCTTAGCGTGGTTGAGACCATGAACAATTGGAAATCATATATGGTGACCAACTTATACCCCTATTTGAGTATGAACATCTTTGTCTTCCTTACTTGCTTTTGCTCTCTCTTTCTCCAAAGTCTAACTGCATTCAAAACGCTCACTATATATTTCGCTGTCCATTGACTTTCTTCATATTTACTAATGCATCTGCAACATGTATTTCTGATTAGAATGTTAGATGTTCTTGATTTATTGTAGATATTTGATAAGAGTTTGAAAATCAAATGCCAACCGAATCATGAAATGTGAAAGATGTTTCTCACTCTGATACGAAAATGAAACTAACATATTTTTCTTGTCTACTATTCGAACAAAATGAGTGAAGGAGGAGGTTGTTCTTGGACTAGGGCTTAACCCAACATTTAGCTCATGTAAAGCTCATTTTAACGTTCATGTAGTAGCCAACGTTATGATGTTCGATGGTTGAGCAGTGACGGATGGTATCACTAGGTCACAACGATGAATTCAACTGGCGGCATCTGGGGTGGCAGGGTTTAGAGATATATTAAAAAAATAAAAAATACTATCCATGTAGCAAACTTGTTTTGAATATGGGACAGGGTTTAGAGATATATTAAAAAAATAAAAAATACTATCCATGTAGCAAACTTGTTTTGAATATGGGACAGTGACTAAGGGATGTCAAGAAGAACCCTGGACCAACAAAAAATAGAAGCCTCATCCTTAAAAAAAAATTAGGGAGTTGCTATGTGTGTCCGACTATTTGGCTTGGTGGTAACAAAAATTTATTACAACGATGTTTGGGATATTTCGATTTTGTTGCACCAATGAAAATATGTAACACCGACTTTTCATTTTTTAGTAAATATCATTTGGTGGTGTAATTTTTCTTGTCTCGGAGCATTAATTGATTCTTAAATGAAAGAAAGAAAAAGTACCAATTATCTATTAAACTCAAATCAGTCATATATTCCTTAAACTTCAATGTATTCATCAACCATGGGGGTTCACAAAACCAATAAATATTATAAATAAATAATTTTTTTTTAAAATCAATACATAAATATCAAATTTATTAAAACTATTATATCACATTCAAAAAAATGCATTTAAAACTTATAAAAATAAATCCTAACATTTAAAACTTTACATTATGAATCCTTCATACAAAGTCTCCAATCAACAATATGAGTAATTTTTATGTTTCAATGTCTGGGTACACCAAGCAAATTTTAAAGTTAAATCTAAAAATATAGTTGGGGACATTGAGCTAAATAATTGGGGACACTTAGCAAATCTCAAATTTCTGAAAATTATTACATTTGTTGGGAGTCACGTGCACTGCACATGCGGTACCAGTTCACTATGACTATTTTTACAAGTTTTACAGTTGTATTATTTACACCTCCACGTTCTCAAAACAAAAACAGAACAGAACAGAACACAAAGATTTGCATTTGCTTCTCTTATCTTCCCTTCGCTCCAAGCTTCAATCAAACACCCCCGGAGACGACACAATTGGCAGATGAGCTTGCATTCTCAACACCCCATTAGGGTCTCAGGTACCTTTTCGATCACCCCATCGTTTGCTTTTCTCTTGAATCTCTGTTTCTATTGTAAAACTTATTTGTTTAACGCACCTTTGTTGATTTGTAACCTATTACATCTGTTCTGCATTGTGGGTTATCAATCTTGAATCTTTTAGAAACCCCATTTTTTCTTTGATCTGGCTTTCATAGTTTTGTGTTGGAGATTGAGGGATTTGTTCTTGAATTCTAGGTTAAAGGGATCACTTGTTGAATAACTAGAGAGCTCATAATCAACAATAGCTAATACTACATCGATTTTAAGGTCAAAATTGTGGAGTATTTTCTCTGGGGTTGGCTGAATCCAGTGTGGAATCACTTTTTTTTTTGTTGATATTTTTATTGATTTCTTGGAAGATCGCATTGCTTGTTGAACCAAAATTCATGTAGCCGACCCCGAAAATCTCGGGAATGGGCTTTGATGATGATGATGATGATTTTTATTGATTTCTTGGTTAGTTAAAGTAATTACAGTAATTGTTCATACTCATTTTGATAAAAAGGTTGGAAGATATAATCGTTTCGCCCAAGATTACGTTATTGCTATTGTGCAAAACTTGGAATTTTCCTTGGGATATCAACTTTCTACCCACTTGTAAATATGACAATCAATATTAATGTCCTTTTGGGGGTATTTGGGCAGGGTGGGGGATTATGAAATGTGGACTTATTGGTTGACATTTGTCGATTTGAATTCTGTTAAGAATATAAACCTTCTGAGTTGACATTATATCAGGCATGGTGATCTACCACATGTTGTCATATATATAGTAATGACCGTTGAACACATTTATAAGTTGGATACAGTCCATATGGTATATGGATATGTTGAAAAGGAAAAAAGATTGATACCCATGAAAATTGCGTTTCATTCATCATTTTAGTTGCACCGGTAAGGGTGGCGTATTTGAATTTAAACTCATGAATTGAGTGTCTTATGATTTCTGTAGGTTTGTGGTGTATTTAAGGAGTATTCTGCAGTTTACGTATCTTGGCATCCAACAATCCGTGCCTGCGCCATGGGCCAGAGAGGCTTAATCTATAGTTTTGTTGCAAAAGGCACTATTGTCCTAGCGGAGTATACAGCTTTCTCGGGTAATTTTAGTACCATAGCAGTGCAGTGTCTGCAGAAGCTATCGTCAGATAGCAACAAGTACACCTACTCATGTGATGGTCACACATTCAACTTTCTCATTGACAGTGGTTTTGGTATGGGGGTTTTCTAGGTTATACATACTAGTGCATTTATTTTGGTTTCTAGGTATCATTGCTCTGACTTGTATGATCTTGCAGTTTTCCTGGTCGTCGCTGATGAGTCTGCTGGGAGGAGTTTACCTTTCGTGTTTCTCGAAAGAGTGAAGGATGATTTTAAAAGGCGTTACGGGGCGAGTATTGGTGCTGATGGTCCACACCCACTTGAAGATGACGATGACGATGACTTATTTGGAGACACTTTCAGTATTGCATATAATCTTGACAAGGAATTTGGGTTTGTACAGTCTTCTGCATACAGAACTGACTGGATATTAAGTGATTGTTCTCATTGTTTTTTCCAAGTGGGTAGAGATTTGATTATGTTGAATTTATTGAAACAGGCCAAGGCTTAAGGAAAACATGGAATATTGCATGAACCATCCTGAGGAGATCAGTAAGATATCCAAGTTAAAGGCCCAAATGACAGAGGTTAAAGGAATAATGATGGACAATATTGAAAAGGTATGTGCTCTGGCATTAATATCCTTCCTCAAATACTGAAGATACTAGATTGGTATTATATTGGTAGGTTTGCCACCTAATGGATGTAATGATGATTCTTTCCTCCAGCCCATATGGCATTTAATTTATATTGCAATGGAGCTTTACTATTCAGTTATGTAGGTCCTAGAGTCCTTGGAAATTATAACAGAACACTTGATTTGTATAGTTCTTATCACACGTTTTCTGTTTGTACATATATTATATATGTATGTTAAGTGCATAATACATGTCATAAGTATAGGTTTCCACATAATGGTTAAACTCTGCTAAAACTATTGACACGATTCAGTTGTTTACAAGGAAATATGTTTTATTTGCTTTTATTAATAAGTACATGAATTATTAGTAGTCTCTTAGTTTAGAAGATTTCCAATTAGGAAGTTGGAAGAGCCAATAGATAATCCAAGACTAGATTGCCCTTTTTCATTTTTAAATATATTTTTCTTTTTTACCACCCATTTGGGAGTAAAAAAATTTATGAGAGATAATGTGGCGAAGGGGAAACCTTGAATCCACATGATAATAGGAGGAACTGAAAAGAATCCTTGAATCCACAAGGTAATTCGAGAAAATAGAAAACAAAAGGGGAAATATAACAGACTAAGCGTGAATCCACAAGCATAAAGATAGAAGGAGATGAAGAACTTGAATCCACAAGTCAAATGGAGAAGATAAATCTAATTCCGAATTTCATTAATCAGTAGTCTCCTCGATTACAAAGAGAAGACTCTCCTTTTCTGACAAAGAGAAGCCAATTTCCTAATACAACTCAACCTAGAAAATACCAATTAATTAAAAATATTTGCTCTAATCCTACTTTACTTAGAAAATAAAATTGCATATGATGTACTACATTAGTCTCCCCTTCTTTGGAACAACCCATCCTCGAGTTTCACATCAAGAAGATCCTCGAGTTTCACATCAAGAAGAAAGTAGAGTCAATTCCATCCGAGGAGCAAAAACTACACAAATAATCTTCCACTTCTTGCGTCTCTTGGGATGAACTTTCCTCATGTGGCGTCTAAGTATTGGCGTAACAACTTCAGGAAATACATCTTGCATGATCACATAGGTAAGAAAATCATAAATATTGTTGCCTTTGAATGTTAAGCTCTCATGTAAAACTGCAAATGGATCGTCATATGCTGAAATATTTTGTATCTTCGCTTCTTTAAAAACATATTGGATTGCACCGTTTTCTTCAGGGACGTCGTGCTTAGGCAGCTCCATTGGTTTTTCAATAATAAGGGACTCATCAAGTGAAAGAGAACTAGATGACATGGGTTGGGTGGCAACAATTTGTTCAATAGGTTTAATTTCAACAGGTTTAGTTTCGCTTGGTAGTGTAAAATGGGTTCAAGGGGGTAGAGAAGTTGGGGTCAGTGAAATAAAAGATGTTGTGGATTGTAAGGGGTTAGGGATAATGGTATTAACTTGGTTTATGTGGATGGTTGGAGTGATAAGATGTTGGGAAGGATATGTAATTGTTGGGGAAGGAGAATAAAATGAAGGATTTGTTGGATATAGTTGAGAACTTTTTTGTATAACTTGACCAAGATTGCGAAGCTAATAATAAATCACAAATTTTTTGTTCACATCGATCACCCTTACCTTGAAGTCTTGAAGTGTCATGTTTAAGCCTCTTGCTAGATAATAGTACTTGCGCATTCATTGAAAATATGCCACATGGAGCTCTTGGTAAACTTGATTATGATCGTTGAATATGGAGGATCTTTGCCATTGCGGGAAAGATTGTTGATGATGGTAGAAATATAAATATGGGAGTGGTGTCGGTGGTGATGGGGGTAAAAAGTAGTCAGGATGATAGCTTGCCATGCATTGGGTTTTTTTTTTTTTTTTTTTTTTTGGGGGGGGGGGGGGGGGGGGGGCTAGGGAATGGTAAGAAGTATTGGACCTAGACTTTTGGTGATATAGGCTTAATGGGTGGTTGACTCAATTTAATTAAGGAGTGGATGTACTGGACCAAACCAATGTATTGGGGTGGCCTAAGGAGTTTTGCAACTAAAGGGATGGGTACTGTTGGTTTGACGAAGACTAATCTTGTGGAGATTGGGTAACTCCATTTTGACGTGAGATCAGACTGGGTTTGAAGTTGGGGGAAGACGAAGTTTTGGGGGTTTTGCAGATGCACTGGTGGTAGATGTCATGGGTTAGATAAGGGTCGAAAGTGGTGATGATCTGATCGTGGGTTTTGAAAATGATGGGTTAGGAGGGATTTTTTTATATTAATAATATTGATGGAGATGGTGGTGGAAGGGCATTAGTGGGTGAAAACGGAAGGGTTTGGATCGGGATAATACAATATAGAAACTAAAGAGGATGGTCTGTGATACCAAACTGATGAAAGGGAAACCTTGAGTCCATAAGGTAATAGGAGGAAGAGAAGAGAACCCTTGAATCCACAGTGTAATTGGGGAGAATAGAAGACTAAAGGGGACAAAGAACAAACGAAGCTTGAATCCACAAACACAAAGATAGAAGAAGGGATGAAGAACTTGAATCCACAAGTCAGATAGAGAAGATAAATCTAATTATGGATTTCATCAATCAATAGTCTCCTCAATTACAAAGAGAAAACTCTCTTTTATAGCAAAGAGAAACCAATTTCCTAATATAACTCAACCTAGAATATAGAAATACTTGCACTTGTAATTCTTAATCCTACAAAACCTGTTAAATAAAAACTATTTGTTCTAATCCTACTTTACTTGGAAAATAAAATTGCAAATGATGTCCTGCATCATAATGCCACTCTACGATTTTGAAGCTTAAAAGTAGAGATGTAGTATCCTTCTTATTTCATAACATGATACTAATAAGAAAATAATTGTTTTGAGTGACCGAGTGTTTGTGAACAATTCTTATTTGAATGCATGATGTAACATAGGATTAGTTTATTTATTTATTTTAGTTTAGTTGTTGATTTAATTAATTTAGTTGTTGGGTCGGGCCTAAGTAAGCTCATTAGAATAAGAGGAGATTAAGACTCCAATAGAATTTAGGGTTAGATTTAATATAAATAAGGCATAAAGCCATTATTGTAAGTTGGTTGAATGAATATGAAGAATTGAGTTATCATTTATCTCTTTATTTTGTAGTTTTAGATTAATTTGTTTAGTTGTAGAATACACTATTTGGTATCAGAGCCGAAACGGTTCTAGTGATTGGTTTGATTAATTGATCGAAGAAGAAGATTTGAGTGGTTATTTGAAGAAGATTGAAGAGAAATTGAGAAGAGAAAGAAGAATAGAAGAAAATTTATTGAAGAAGATAATCATATTTGCTCCATCCAAGTGATACGCTAAGGCCAACACTGCTATCATCATCTCCCACCATGCTAGTCATTGTCTTCTCTAACCTCGGTAAGCACAACCTGACCAAAAGATGGTTGTCCTCACAGGTGCAACACCTCCAAATCTGATCCTGATCTGTTGACGTCATCCCACCCTACTACCACAATACACCTATGTCCTCTCTTACTCCCAACATGAACACTTTTTTCTACATGACCACCACCCTAGTGACCAATGACATAAACTCCACTGTCACCTCCATTGTGATGCAGGTTCCGGCAGCCACGAAGAACATTTTGAGAAAAGTCGAAGACCGGTTAACTACCTCCCTTGACACATTTTTCAATGATTGGAGAGAGTAAGAAAAGGCAAGGGTGGAGGAGAGTTTCCAGCTAATGCGAGCGAAACTACGTGACACAACACTGGCTACACCTCATCCATCGACTTCCAAGGTCTCATTTGGTCCCACCATAAAAAAGTGAGCCATTTGACTTGTGTGATTTCTTTCCATTTTTTGTCAAGAGGATGATGATCCATAGAGGCAAAGGTAGCAAGTGATGAAATTTATGTTGATCCATATTGGTAAATTTTTGTGGCACGATCTTATTTGCATGAGTCTTCTCAATTTATTACTATTTATGGTCTTCAAGTCACCTTGCAACTCCTCTGAGTTGCAATCTATGGCAAAGTTCGAGGTCGACTACTTCGAATGCACTTCGCCTTGTGTTCTGTAACCTATTACTTGTGTTCAATGGACTTCTTCGACTTCAAGCTCGTGGACGAGCTTCTTCAACTCGGGAAGGATGAGTTAACATAGGATTAGTTTATTTATTTAATTCAGTTATAGTTGTTGGGTTGGGTCTAAGTAAGTCTATTAGAATCAGTGGAGATTAGGGCTCCAGTAGAATCTAGGGTTAGGTTAGGTTTGGTTGAATGAATATGAAGAATTGAGGTTTTATTTATCTCTTTATGTCGTAGTTTTAGTGTGTAGTTTTAGGTTTAGATTAATTAGTTTCGTGTAGAATACATTAATGCAATTCTAAAACAAATCTGGGAATTTTAAAACACATAGAAATCATAATTTTATATTAACTGCATGTTGCAGAGTGTTGTTTGGTCGGCACGTTGTAATATTATATACTAAAAGTGCATCGATAAGAGGGAGGGTCCTTACAGTTGAAGATATCATCAAGAGAGGCCTTATTGTCCCCAATAATCGTGTGCTCTGTGAGCAGGCTGAGGAGTCCATTGATCTTTTGTTGCTCAGCTGCCATATGGTTGCTACTCTGTGGTCTAAAGCTCTATCTGAATTCCATGTTCTAGCTCCTGGTGTTCCCTCTTTTCTTGCCTGGTTGGAAAGTTTGAATTGTTCCAGCATGGTTCTCCAATATTTACAGAGTTTGGTAGATGAGCTTGGAAAGGATGATCTATGCTTTATTTGGGAGGTCTGGAGAGAGAGGAACAATTAAATTTTTAGAAATGTGCATAAGCCTGAGGATATTTTGTGGATAGAAATCAAATCAACTCTTTGGTTATGGGAAAGGGACAAGTTTATAGATATACAGTTCTCTTTATTTTTAGTTGAGAGAATAGTAACATATAATGTACTTTTTTGTGGGGATAATCTTTGATCCTCCCCCTTTTCACTCTATTAATAAAATATCTGTCTTTTCTGATAAAAGTAGATAAAAATCTTTAGAGGCATCATTGTTAGATGTGAAGAGTCTTGAATCTTGTTTCTGAGGTTTACATAGCGAAAAGTAACCATTTACAATTTATATATGAATGAGAAGTTTCAGTGTGGATATCCTTGTGAAGACGGTGGAGATAACTTTCTACGGTTGTGGATTAAAGTTTGATTTGATGCATTTGAGAAGTATATATAAATGTATATGTGTTCCATGAAGGCTAGATTTGAAAGCAACTTCACAAAAATGTAAGAACCGTTATAATCACAATTTGTAAACCAAAGCTCAAATTAGGAGTGGGTTGAAATGCAAATCAGGTTTTAACATCTCCAAGCTATGTTGTAAAATGTGAAACTTTTTTTTTTTGAAAGGCGTAAAATGTGAAACTTAAGCGGCAGAAAGAAGAGTAAGGCTAGGGAATCGGGTTTTGCAACCAGGTTGATGTGGCATCATTAGTGGAGGTTTTTTACAACCTCGAGATATATATAAACACTTTGGAGATTTCATCATTCTTTTAAGATCACGCCACGTCACCCTGGTTACAAAACATGGTTTCCTAGCATTTTCGCAGAAAGAAATTTTGCTTGCCTCGCTTGATCTTAGGTGACGATCTCTCACTCTCATTTTCCTTCTAGTTTGGAAGGTAAGGGTTACTTCTCCAGATAAAGGCTTTGACCCCTTTCTTTGGGGATGATGAGAATCTAGACTAAAGTGTCGAGTCTAGAGTCACATGACATGTTCGATATTGACTTTTGTTTGAAACTTAGTCATGGTTATGGTTGTTGGTTTATGACTTTATATTGGATTTATTGCAAACTTGGGATGGATAAGTGATGTTGGATTATTATCATTATTATCTTTTTGAAGGACGAGCAGGTTTTTATTGGATTTATTAAATGTCGCATATGTAGTTTATATTCTTATGGTGGTTTTTAATGGTGTTCTAGTTAGGCTATCATGTTTTGATTATTGTCAATGTGATTTTGATGGTTCTGTACTTAGCATATTTCTTGGTGAGTATCCATAGATAATTTGTGCTGTATGAAATAGCCTAAGTTTCTACAGTGATGTACTCACACTAGGTGGTAATTTTGAAAGGCTCAATTATTTTATTTTGTTCTCCTTTATCTTTGGCATCAAGGCTAACTTATTACATAAAGAGATAAACAGTACAAGATACAATTAGTTAAGTACTAACGTAAAGATGTCGCTTACACTCCCAAAAATAGCAGATGACAAAAAAAATATCAACAATAGATAGTCCTTTGCTCCGTTCTACCCAATCCAATCTGCTGCAAAGTTGGCTTCTTGGTAGGCCTTCATAAGCCAGATCCTGGAGAATCCGCTTGCATACTGCAATCATCTGCTTGAGAAGTCCCTGCTTCACTGTCCGGTGTTTTAAGGATTCTGAAAATGAGGGCCGATGCATTACAACATTAGAATAAAACTCTCACATGTTTTTTTCTAAACTGTTTCACAACTTAGTTGTTTGGAGACGTGTTGTTGAACTTTTAGTATTTTAGGAACATAGTTTTGCCGTCATCATTCCATGGTTATTTTCTCCATTCATATGAGAAATAAAGGTGAGTTTGTTTTACATATTTCTCGATGGCCCATAGAGATATATGAATCGTCTCGCTGTTTAAGATTACTTGATTGACCAAGCAGCAGGATCAGCATCAAAGTCCAACTTGTTTCTTTTTCTTGATGCGACTACAAAAGTGTGGGGCAAACATGAAAAGTATGCGACAAAATGCATTCCATGTTTCCTTTGAAACTTTATTTTTAATTGTTTTTTAACTTAGCCTATTTGGTGACTTTACCATTTCAAGAAACATGCCATTGCTTAGATACGTGCAAGTTGTGTTCTCTGTATTTATCTGAAATAATTGAGCTTTGTGTTTCCAGTTTTGGCTCTGACTATACTGAAGTGATTGGTGAATATCAACTATAACAAAAGCTTAAAACTCTCTTCCAGGTCCTTGATCGAGGGGAGAAGATTGAACTTCTGGTGGATAAAACAGAAAGCCTTCAGTTTCAGGTATTTCTATTTCTTTTCAATATCAACTTCTATACTGGTACGGATGAGTAATAAAGATAGTTAACCCTTTCAGGCTGATAGCTTCCAAAGGCAGGGAAGGCAACTACGGCGTAAGATGTGGCTGGAGAACCTCAGATTGAAGCTGATGGTTGGTGGTGCATTAATTGCCCTTATTCTCATAATTTGGGATTATGGTTTGCAGAGGATTTAAATGTTGACGCAGAATGCAAAGAGGTGCATTAGCTTTTTGGTGTATGAGGATTGGTTTACGTACATGGGAGTCCAGTACAAACGATATGTAGATCCCTCTACCTGCTGCTGTAAACTTTTGAAATCCCTGTTCTGCGAATATTGTTAGTTTTTTAGAGAATAACTTTTGAATTCTTCAACATTGCATAATAAATGAATGCTAGGTACATCACATACTCATGGATGTACCTAAATAAATTTATTTCAACCTAAAAGACAATACATACACAAACATGTGAATACTCATTATCGAAATCTAGTGTCTTTGAATGCAAGTATATATGCAAGGGCGTTTGTTTTTGCTTCTAATTTTAAATTTAGTTCTTAATCGAAATTTTAGACTAATATTCTTACGAGCTTCTAATTAGAAGCGAAACTCCTGGCTCCAGTAAGCGAAATCTTCTTAGTTTTAATGAAAACTCATAACTTCTTACTCTATTTGAAAGTCAGTTCTTAATGAAAACAAACATCACCTAAGTTTAGTGCCGAATCACATAAATTAGGTTGCAGATGACACTGGTTGGAATGCCAGTTAAAGGTGTTGGTATGACATATTCTTTTGGCACTTGGATTTCAGCAGGAGGTAGGCACAAGGGTTTAGCACATGGTGAATGCGTAGAGGTTTTTGTCATATGGACGTCAAAAGAGGTTTAGGCAAAACTTTCAAGAGAAACATTGGGAAAACTAGCTAGCATCACGTGCCATGCTCGTGATTGCTCCTTCTTCACTATTGTTTTTCCCGAATTCTTCCTGGCCTGGGAAAACCAGCGAGGTTGCTGTCTGGGGGGGGGGGCAAAAATACACTTTTGCCCCTCAGACAACAAACCAGGCAGGGGTAGGGGTGGGCAAAAACCAATTTGAATTCGGTTAACTGACCGATCCGATTTTCAAATTTGATTCGGTAACCGAACTAAAATATGAGTAGAAAGAAAATAATTTAAACCGAACCGAACCGATTATAAACGGTTCAAAATCGGTTTACGATTTTGAACCGACCGATTTATAACCGAACCGACCGATTAATTAGATATATATAAATAACTAAATAACAAGTATGTGTCAATACTTGATTAGTGCAACAAATGCACTGCAGTACACCCTGTTGCACTGAATCACCCCCTTCTCTCAAAGTTTTCAATTTTGGACTAAAAATTGGGTCTGTAAAAAAATTGGACATGTTTTAATGAAAGTCTTTCAAATGCTTGAGCCTGAAATTTTGGCCCAATCGAACCGATCCGAAATTCGGTTCAACCGAATTCATCGGTTTACAAATACAAAATTCGGTTTCGGTTTGGGTTTTAGACAAACCGAATGAAATCGGTTTGGGGCTCAAAACCAAACCGAACCGACATTGCCCACCCCTAGGCAGGGGGACCCAGGCCCTGTAGAATTACTCATTGTTTTTAGTATGGTTGGAGAGAGGTCTAAACAGTGGCAAATGAATCCTACGAAAGAACACATCCCTTTGTTAATTTAATTCTATCTTTACTATTGATTTGTTTTTATCATTGATTTATTCTGTTGTAGAAATGTTTTAATCTAAACGGTTAGTTTAATCTCACCCATCCGTCTACTAAATGGGAGATTGTGCCTTACACTGCCCTAAAAATTGCTTTTGGTTTTAATAATACAGATATTGTCAAATGAAATTTTATTTACTAGGTGTCGATGCGCTTTACGTTCGAAAATATTCAGTAATTTTTATTTTATTACAATTCAATAATAAGAAAATAAAATATCGTTAAATTTCTAAACAAAATAATTATACATAATTTTAAAGACATATGTATAGTTTATAAATAAATAAGGAGCTTCAAGTAATTTATGTTAAGGGCATATGTATAAATAATCAATATTTTAGAGTGACTGATTTTGATTGTAAAAGTATGAAATGTGAAGGCAAAATGATAAATTCAAAAGTTATATATAAGGGCATTTTTTTATAATTTATAGATAATTGAAGGGCTTCAAATAAATTTATTAGGGGCTTAGGTATAATTATTTAATGTTTATAGGTGTTGATTTTGATTATAAATAGTTTAATTTTGGGAGTGTAAAACAATAAAAAAAAAAGTGTAATAGTGTTTTTATTCGTAAGTGCCTATTTACAATTTATAGATAATTGAAAGGCTTCAAGTAAATTATGTTAGGAGATTAGGTGTATTTAATGAATATTCAGGGAGCTTGAATTTGATTATAATATGAATTTGGGAGGACAAAATTGTGAAAAAAAATATGTAATAGTATTTTTCAATTAAAAGATAAAAATACCCCTGACACTATTCATTTGTTTGTTGGTTTCACATGTAATTATTAGTAACAGGGGGGTGCAAAATAAGAAAGAAAATTTAAGCTAAAAACATTCACTTTTTACCATTCATTTGAAATTGGAAAGTTATATAGTTTAGATTTTAATATTCTAGATAAAATATTCAAGAGTAATGAAGATCCACCTTACATGTGGGTGTTGTATGTACTAAGGTAGATAAAATATTCAAGAGCTTGACATGTTACGAGAAAACCAAGGTTTTCACACAATGAAATAACAAAAGTCTTAAAAACGACAACAATTGAAAATTAAAAAATTACATCAATCTCAAACCATATATTAATAATGTTAAGATTGTATATATAAAATGTGATACATACATATACACAGTCTACCTTATATACAGGGGCGGATCTAGGATTGCAGACAAAGGGGGGCAAATTTTTTTATAGATAATTTAATTTCTAAAATAAATAGATAAATATGATTAAAATAGAGTTTTAAAAGTGTTACAAGAGAAACATGTATAATGAGTCAATGTAGATGCGCAGTAGATTTAGGTAAAAGCTCTCTGCGGGTTTTCATGTTCTGGTAATGCTGCATAATCATCTCATATCAAGAACTTGAGATAATGGCATTTTCAGCAGATGAAATTAAATACTCACTTAAGCTTTAAGGATCAAATACCCACTTTGTCAAAGCCTAAACAAATTAAATTAAAAATCAAATATCAAATTCCCCTGTATAAAGATAAGATAATAAATTAGATGCTTAAACAAACATGAAATACCTCATTAAAGCTTAAACAAATATGGAACAAAAGAAATGAATTTACCCCTTTGTTTGATTGATTAGAATAATATTTTGAATAAATTTGAATATAACAATCCTTTCATTCATCTCTCTCTCATTTCTCCTTTTTATCAAACCCAACCCCATATGGCCAAACCAAACCCACACTCAAGCCTCACTTCACTATTCATCTCACATTCTCACTCAAGCCTCACTCTTCATCTCTGAGAAAGCTCTCTCACAGTCAAGCTCTCTCAGAAAGCTCAAAGCAGGGGATTTTTCGTCTCTTCATCTCACTCAAACTCACTCTTCATCTCTGAGAGAGCTCAAAGCAGGGGACTCTTCATCTCACTCAACTTCGTCTCTGAGAAAGCTCAAGGCAGAGTACTCTTCATCTCATTCAAACTCACTCTTCATCTTAGTCAAGCTCACTCTTCATCTCTGAGGTTGCTTTCATCAAATTCAGAGAGATCAAGAGATCGAGGAGTTTGTTCAAGTTTGCTTTCATCAGATTCAGAGAGATCGAGAGATCCAGTTTGTTTTCTTCAGACTGAGATCGAGTTTTTATCAGAGATTTTGAGTTTGTTTCATCAGACTCTGAGGCGGATCCAGGAGAGATCGAGCTCGGTTTCATCATAGAGAGATCGAGTTTCTGATCTCTTTCAATTTTCTGATCAGATCTCTCTGAGATCTCTCTCTGATCTCGCTCTGATCTCTCTGATCTCTTTGAGTCTTTGAGATCTCTGAGATCTCTTTCTGATCTCACTCTGATATCTCTGAGATCTCTCTTATCTTGCTCTGATCTCGCTCTGATCTTGCTCTGATATCTCTGAGATCTTGCTCTGATCTCACTCTGATCTCTCTGAGATCTTTCTCTGATCTTTCTGAGATCTTTCTCTGATCTCTCAAAGTTGATTCGTTGTTTCAATTTTGGTTCGCCAAAGAGGGAGACAGAGACCAAGGTAGGAAGAGATGTTAAAGCTTAAGGTGATTTTGTTGTTGTCCACTTGTCCTGTTGATTTCATTTAGAAACCATAATCAAACAAACTTACCTTGTTTCGAAGGGATGGAGAATAAACTATTATTGAGGACCGAAGGTGTGGAGGCGGAGATTAGAGGCGGCGACTCAATTTTTTTCGTTCAATTGTGATACATGATCTGTTATTGTAATTCTTGGTTTTATAAGAGGGGCAAGGTGAAATTTTTAAGGGGGGCAAGATTGAAATTGTATATGCTCTGATAGATTTTTTTCAAAACCTAAGGGGGTCAATTGACCCCCTTACCCAAGCTGTAGATCCACCCCTGCTTATATATGTAGAGTAGTTACCTTGCTCGTACTAGCCACTTTTTTTTTTTCTTTTTTCATGCAAGCTTTGGCCTCGTGGAATCATCAACAATCCATTGAAGCTTCCCTTGTGCCCATCTTGAAGAGAAATATATTGCAAGAAAAAATATTAAGCAAAATAGAAAGAGTTACCTATTACAAAAGCTGGAAGCTTAGTAAAGATTCCTAAGATATCGAACATTACACATTAACAAGAAGATTGGACATGGATTCATCAGGACACGAAAGAAATACACCAAAAGCCATGCTTCTTGCAGCATTCCGAGATGAAAGATTGTCCATAGCTTGTTGGATGTTGCTGACTTTCAAAATTGTTTACCGTCGCATAATAAAATTTTAGTTCACTGTGAGTTTTTGTTTTATATGTAATGCGCTGAAGTTGGTCGACTTTGTTGACTCAAAGTTGTCATAGGGTAAATTTTCATTGGTTATGCGGTTCATTTACAAATTTCATTTGTTTTAAGCAAAACACTTTGTAAGTTTCACAATTTTGATTCATGGTAAAAAAAATTTAGGGATTGTTTATTTTGTTAACTCATAATTAAAGGTTTCTAATTTTTTCATTGGTGAAATGTTTGCCGTCAATTTATCAACTTTGATTTTTTTTTTCTTTAAAAAACAAATATGTAAGTTTCACATCTAAACTGGTATAACCCGAGTTCCCATTAGCAACATGAAAATAGTTATGGGGGTAATTATGTAATTTTAAATAAAACTACATGTATGTACCATTTACCTCCTTAAATATTGTTAATTATAGCTAAGTCTCTAACATAATTTATTTAAAGCCCTTAATTATTTGTGAACTATACATATGCCCTTAAAATTATAAATAATTATTTTGTTTAGAATTTCAATGATATTTTTTTACTTTTTATTGAAAGGTTATAATAAAATAATTTAAAAAATACTAAATATTCGAGCACATAGAGCACGTCAACACCCTAGTGGTTTTAGTCACTATTAAATACTTGTGTGGGATCGATTAACTACATGACATGTGATAGAAGTCGATTTTGTTCAATCGCGATCATAGGGCACAAATCAACTGTTCTAAATCTACCTAGTATGATACATCTGAGACCTGAAACGTGACCAACACCCTTAACTTCAAAAGGTTATTTTCCTTTTTTTTTTTTTTTTAACAAGCGAGCATGATTTGTGTATGGGCTATGGATCAAGGATTGTGATTTCAATTTTTTAGGTAATTTCGGTAAGTTGATTTTCAAAAATATTTCGTTGTGTGTAGAAAAATGTAAAAAATATAATTTAAACTATTTGAACTCTTACATATTACATAAAGAGTACCACAAGAATCATAATGTCATACAAATTACATATTATATAAAAATCACTTATATAATAAAATTTTAATATTAAACTAAGATTATAACGAGTTAAAATATATGAAAATTGAGATTGGCCTAATGAGAAAAAAAAAATATTTCCAATTTGAAATATTAGTAACTCAAAGAAAGAAATGTTTTGTGAAATTTCAGACATTTTTCGAGAAATCACATTCTTTGTGGTATGGACCTCCCGTTTTTTAAATTTTAAAATCAACTCCATGTGAATGCACAAATGAAAACAAGGTATCTAAGGGTGTGTTTGGTTGCATGAAATCTTATGTCATGGAATTTATGAAGGGACCGCCTAAATTTAAGCTAATTTGAAGTTCCCTCACCAATTCACCATTGCATTTTGTGATAAATGATGAGAATATAATTTCCATGAATATGAGAATCACATATTTTGGAATCAAAGAGTGTGATTCTCATGTTCATGTGATTTTCATTCTCACCGTTTATCACAAAATACAATAGTAAATTAAATTTAGGTGGTCCCCACATAAATTTTTATAGCATATGATTCCATACAACCAAATCCACTATAATGTCCATGTTATAGACATCTATGATTTGGCAGTCCCCATAAAATACAAGCTGCCTTTAGTCTATGTAGTCTCTCTTCTTCTCATTACAGAGCAAGAGAGAGAGATAGAGAGGAAAGAAATGGAGGGAAGGAAAGTGGTGGTTTCTGCTCTGCAGTTCGCTTGTTCTGACGATCTAGCCACTAACGTTGACAAAGCTGAAAGGTTTATCTTTCCGCCTTCTCTGCAATTCGTCTGTTCTTTCTATTTTAAGTGTTTATTCACAATATTCTGTAACTTTAGTGATTTCAGTGTTGTGATTGGTTAAACCCTAATATGAACTCAAGTGAATCCTTTTAAAGGAAACCCAATCTTTTGTGCCTAAATTACTGGTCCCCAAATCTGCAAAATCCAAACTTTTTCCGGGAAAACCCAATCTTCCAATTTGCAGGAACGATTGTAAAATTTTCTTTTATTTCATGCTAATTGATTGCTTGCTTGCAGGCGAAATTTCTGCAAGTTGGTTATGAGGTTTGTTTATCTTTTTGTTATCTTTAATAGGTTTGGATCAAAATTTCAGGTAGATAGATATACAGGTAGAGATTTATCAAACTCTAAACAAATCTTAGCTAAAGAAGAAGGAAAACTATCTAATAAATGGGATCATTTTTTTTATTTGCGGTAAACCATGCGCCCCAGCAGCCTAATCAGGTATAATAAGAGTAGGATGTTAAGGCTGTTAATGGGGCAGATATTTCATATGTCCATTGGAGTGGAGATGTGGTATGTGAGATAGATGGGAACAGTTGGGTGCTACTACACAATAGAGGATACACACAGGAATATGTGGATCTTAAGAAAATATTGTTGAGTCGAGATCCCCAGAAAATGAATCTTTTCCAAAGCTGAAGTTATTGTTATGATTTTTTCTTGTTTACTATCTTAACTTTGAAAATAATTAAGTACATCCCTTAAATTGAAAACCCACCAAAACTCAAGTAATGAAGAATTTGTTGATTGCTGGCTTAGAGGTCAGAGACGAAGTAATCTTAGACAAGTGCTAGAATAAATAGGGAATCAGGAACAATCTTGTACTGCTTGCCTTTCCATTTCATCACCCAGTTGCTTCTGGTTTTGGCTCTTAACAACAATTGCTTAGTAGTCTCTGATTGGAGAATGTGTACAAAAAGCTAAGGTATCTTCCATAAATCGCAGTCAATTAACTCCTACTGTGGTAACATGCACAAACTTGCAAGGTTTTTATTTCAGGATGAATTGTATTTTGATGGAATGGAAGGGACCATGTGGGAGTTTTGAGAGAGAGAGATTAAAGGCTTTTCTATGTGTAGTGCTGATTCTGATCTTATCATTTACGCATTCAGAACACTCAAAATCTATAGGGATGGTTCAGAATATTGAGGTCAAAACTTGCAAAAGCGTGTGAAACTATAGTATGGTACTGGTTATTTATGATTAAAGCCTTTGGGGTTACCATCTACTTATGCTTTGATATGCAATGGATTTTTTTTATCTTCTGATCACAAATGATATTCAGTAACTAAATTTACTTGAGCTCTCTCCTAGTTTCTCGACACAATCCCTTTAATAACCCTTATTTTACTCAGGTTGGTCAGAGATGCTCATGGGAAAGGTGCAAATATCATTCTCATTCAGGTAAAGTTTGCTAACCTTCATGTCCCTTTAAGATGATGTATGCTAAATCTCAAAATGTCAAATTCTTTCTAATTTATGTTAGTTTTGTAAAATTTTGTCGTTTTTAGGAAGAAAAGATTTGACATAATCTTGTCTATATTCTTATACAATTATCATTATAGAGTCGAGAAAGTGTATGGTGGGTTATGCCATGGAGGCTTCCCATATCCTAAAGTAAGTCTACTAGTTTAGAATGCAGGTAACAATGTAACATATATGTTGGCCAATGTTTTAAAAATTGTCAAAAAAAGAAGATTTAAATCAAATCAAACAAGGAGGAACTCAAATGGCACTGCTCCAATCACAAGAAATTATATGCAATTTATCGTTAAATCGCAAGTTGAAATTTTACTCCCCAAAAGGCCTTGGCATAAATAGAGAACTTCACCCAATCATAATTGCTACAATCACTGTTATTCACTTAATGTTGGACTATTTCGGTGATTTCAATCCAACTGCAACACATCTCCTATTGTTTCTAGTTTTCACACTTTAGGAACCCAGTGGGACTCAAAATACACTACTACTCAAGCAACTTACATCTCCTATTGTTTCTAGTTTTCACACTTTAGGAACCCAGTGGGACTCAAAATACACTACTACTCAAGCAACTTGCGCAGTTAAGTAGAATGCCAGTCAGTGTATGGGTTCAACTACTCTTTCAATGCCAGATTCACCTAGTAGTAACCTCCATTTCAACCCCAACCCTTATGACAGTAAAGATCTCCATGTTATCTATTTGTTGTAAATGTACTTAGCAATTAAGTGATTAAATGATATTACTTAGAAAAACCTATTTTATCACGCAACTGTAATGTTTGGGCTTGGGCATGGCTACGGGCCGACGAAAAACATGAGATTATTCATTTTCGGTGCCCACACGTGTGATGCACGTGTAACTCCGGAAGTAGTGTGTAGGACATGTTTAAAACCGATAATTACTATTAACACAATTATTTTGTAGAGAGGCACAATCACCGTTTGTCAGGGGGGTAGCAAGCTGATGTAACTCAACTGCTTGATGGGCACCTCGAGTAAAACATGTGTTGGAGCTTGTCAAAATCTTGGTCCTAACTTAGAAGTTTGACATAACTTTGTCAATGTCGATAGATGAACATATGAATATATGATGGATGTACGTAGGATGTTTGTGCATGCCTTGACTTTGCTAAGTTGTCATGATGGAAAGCTCAAGCTATTGAGTTCTGGCCATGTAGATCATGAGAATTGATGATATATAAAAACGGTCACACTCCCGAGCCGAACACGTGTCATGATGATATCAAGGAACTACAGTCTCAAGCATCAGCCCAATATAGATCCAACCCAAGCGGATCTAAGCCCGCTCAACTTCAGTCCGCCAAGCAGATCCGAACTCTCACAACATATTAGACCCACACGTCTCACAACTATCATCGATACCCATAAACCCTCTTTAGGCAAGTATCTCGAGGATCAACTTCAGACAGACAACTATAGTTGCTTTCTGCTTTCAACTATGAAGCAAACACCATAATATTTTTCACACAGGGAAACTCCCTTCTACGGATTGCTCTTGGATTTGGAACTATATCCTGCGTATCTAGGAGTGCAGAGCTAACAAGGAACTGCCCTCCTACAGCACGACTCTTAATTAGAGAGGGATCTCCACGAAGATCTTCCTAAACTACGTCTACGATGGCTTAGTTGAACAAAGACTCATTACACTATAAATAAGACATGAGGTTGGTAAGCTAAGGTACACTACAAATTTCTTGCTACAACATTACACCTTCATCATATCTCTGTCTGACTATAGCATCGGAGTGTCATCGGTCACCCAACTGTGGTCTGTGACTCACGTGCGTTGCTTGTGCAAGTCAACAGGTCAACATGAATATGGTCAAAACGGGGAATGAAAATCGACTGCATCAGTTTGGCGTCGTCCTTGGAGGCGACATAGTTCTTAACTTTACACTAAGCGTCGTCTCCTGCCAAATCCCAGAGAGATGATGACCATTAGGTCACGCAATAACGAAGAATCAGGGGACACGTCCAACGTTTAAGCTGTCCCTATACCAATTCCTGCCATGCACAGGCAGCAAACTCATGCCCTTGCGCCAACGGCGGTAACAACGGACCCCAGAATCGATGTGCTGACGTCTCAAATACAGCAGGCCATCAAGGCAGTGGAGACGCTTACACAGTAGAATCCACCCGCTGCTAATGGAGACCAAGAACAACACAGACTTCTACCTTCAGTGGATGATAGGGAGAAAACACAGGAGAGTCAGGCCCCAGCCAGTTCTTATTGGACTAAGGGAGGTTGCGGCGCTAACGCTGAGCACGTCGCCAGGACAGAGAGGTTAGGTCCTGGGAATCCCCTTCGCAGAGGAGCGCACGACCCAGACGTACTATATCGCCTCTCCGTCCCACTCTTTGTGGATTGGATCATGAGCGAAGCACTTCCGAGGAAGTTCACTCCCCCGAAGCTCGATTCCTATGACGGGACCACCGATTCTTTCGATCATCTGCGCCATTACCAATACGTAATGATGCTCAAGGAAGGATCCGAGTCCGTCATGTGCAAAACCTTTCTCACCAGTTTCAAAGGTCCTGCATTGACGTGGTTTCACAGCCTTCCACCGAAGTCAATCGACTCCTTCAAAACATTGGCAAAGGAGTTCCTGACACGTTTCGTCGGAAGCCGGTGTTTTAGAAAAGGCCCACACTACATGCTCTCTCTAAGGCAGAGGTCCGGCGAGACGCTCTAAGAGTATGTCACACGCTTCAACGAGTTGACCCTCATCGACGGGTGCAGGGACGATACAGCTGTGACAACATTCATTGCGGGCCTCAGAGAGGGAAAACTCTTCGAGGACCTCACCTTGGAGTCCCCTCTGGACATGGCAGAACTCCTCAAGAGCGTCCAGAGACACATCACCCTAGAGAAGTCAAGGACCACCAAGAGGGAGACCGAATGCGACAGGAAGCCCTCCGCTTCTAGGGACAAGGAGGGAAAGAGACGTGAGGATGAGGAACGAAATAAAAGGAAGCGCAGCGACAATAGACTGGACCCTGATTGACCCAGGCCGGAGAAATCATCCAATTTCATTGGATCCAGAGCCGTGACATCCCTAAATGCTAGTATGTCGAATGTACTCAACTCATGAAAAAATTGGGAGGAATTGAAGTGGTTCCCGAAGACACGCGGAGACCCTACCAAGCAGGACAATGACAAGTACACAAGGAGGGCGGCCACAACACCAACAACTGCAAAAGTCTGAGGTATGAAGTATAGTACTGGATCCGCAAAGGCAAATTGAAAGACTTCCTGAAGTCTGAGAAGCAATCAGAACAGACTAGGGACCGGGGGGAGTCAGTTCAAGAGATAGAGAATGAGACTCCTAGGATAATATACGTCCTTCATGGAGTCAGACCGAATGAAGACCAGTCATACAGGTCCCGCAAGCGTACTCTGCTGGATATGCGAACACGACCCGTGGATGAGCACTGATGCGTTTGCTATTCAAGAATTCAGAACCCCATTCCCACTTTGACTTTCACAGACAAGGACATCGATGGAGTCCGAGCGCCGCACAATGATGCCTTGGTCATCTCTATTTCCATCGCAAAATGGGAAGTGAAGAAAGCTCTCATCGACACAGGAAGCTCGCTCAACCTTCTATTTTACAATGCTTTCCACAGCATGGACCTCAAGGAGGAAAGCCTAACGCATCGAAGCACCCGCTGATCGGATTCAATGGGGAGAAATGCTTTCCCCTCGAAAAGATAAGATTAGCTACGGTGGCTGGAGAACCGTGGCTGAAGGTCCTATTTCTGGACTTCATGGTGGTGGACGCGCTGTCGCCCTACAACTTTATCCTGGGAAGATCGTGGCTCCACCAAATGGAAGCAGTAGTCTCCACCCTTCATTAGTGTGTTAAGTATACTACTAATCACCCCGAAGGAACAATACGTGGAGACCAACCTGCGGCACGAGGTTGTCACTACGCCGCATTGAAACAAATAAAGTACTCCCAGATTTAACTACATCTTGCAGAGCAGCCCGAACCAGTGCCAGGCCAAATGTTGGCAGCTACATCACTTTCAAGCGGTACAGGAGCAACAAACTCTTCCACTCGATGGGACAAGAGGACCATGGCAAGTAGGGCTGCATCCTCCCAACGTTCTGTCAGAACGGAGATTCACATCTCTACAAGGTTTACTCTTCAGTAGCCTGTATGACACCCAACAGTCCGCCAAAAGATCCGCGAAAGCAGTCCGAATTCACTTTGCACCCCAGATTAGTTCATTTACTCTTCGATAGCCTGTATGACGCCCAACCGTTTGCCAAAAGATCCGCGAAAGCAATTTGAATTCACTTTGCAGCCAAGATCAGTTTATCTCCGTCAACAATTAGTTTGCTTTAATTTGTTTGTTTCCCTTTCCATAGTCAATGTTGAGTTTAGAGTTCTTATATGATTCATAATCATTTAAGAAATAATAGAAGAATTTCAGAAACAGGCTCTATTGATTATTGGAAAGATGTAACAACAAGCACCTTGAGGCGGATACAAAAGACTACATACTGTGAAGTGTGAACGCCCTGAGGCTGATACAAAAGATTACATACTGCAGACATCTGATCAACATGGAGTGAGGACTTGCTCAAACTGTCTGACCTTGTAAGCGACACAAACAATCCACGGCAAGCTACCAGCAAGCGAAAGAATGCTCCATGGAACGCTGCCATCAAATATGGTATGCGGGGGTACGAAATCGGCAATAGGGAGCACCGGCGAAAACTCACACTATACCCTGAAACCATTTGCAAGTTTTCAACTCAACTTGCTATCCCCTTGACACCGACGCAGGTTTTTGGGTTGAGAATTTACTTGTGCCATGCATTCTATATCCTGAACTCAACTGCAAGTTTCATTTTAATCAGAAGACTCCGAGAATTTTAGTCGTTTGTTGTAGCTCAAGGTCAATGGCGGAAGTTCCACTTGTTAGCTTTTGTGTATGCATTTACAAACACATGCACAAATTAAAATAAAAAATCCACAAAAATATATAAATAAATAAATGAATTGGGAGAGACCGATATTGCTTTTGTTCTAAGGATCAGATAATACATGTTCCATCTGTTTTAGCCTACTACCTTTCATTGCTTTTTCTGATGGTCATTGTCTCCCAACTACATGTAATAATGTTACTTTGGCGTTAATTTACACTCTTATTTGGTTTTGTTCAGGAACTGTTTGAAGGATATTATTTTTGTCAGGCTCAGAGGGAAGATTATTTCCAGAGAGCAAAGCCTTATAAAGGGCATCCTACCATTTTAAGGTAAAGAACTAAACGCGGAAGTGTGGGGTTGACTCTCCCTGTAGTGTGTAAATTTTAGTTAGACATCCAGCATCTTCAAAAACCTTTACAGTTACTCTTTGCACTGCAGTGCATGTGGTGTAAATTAAGAACATATAAGGTGGTTATCAAATGGTCCTACATATGAACACTTGTTATAACTGGGTCAATTGAAATATTTTATCAAAGGTAACCATTATTCTACACTACAATAATTCCCTGGACGGATTATTGCAATAAAAGAGAATGGATCAAGTAGGATTGTGGTCTGGTCATGCCTCTTCAAATTTGTGAAACATATTCGAGTGCAATGACCCAGCAAATTTTCATGGTATTTAGTGACTGATAAAAAGAAGAGAAATGTTGCATACTGTTGATCCAGCTGGACCTTATCAGAGCGTATATTCATGTTATGCAGGATGCAGAAACTTGCAAAAGAGTTGGGAGTGGTAATCCCTGTAAGCTTCTTTGAGGAGGCAAACAATGCTCACTACAATTCAATAGCTATAATTGATGCTGATGGGACTGACCTTGGACTCTATCGAAAGTCCCATATCCCAGATGGACCAGGTAATAGGTTTAAAACCAACATATTTTGTTATATTTTGGTTCAGCATAATATTCTCTTCATGTTTAATCTATACCTACTGGTGCTGCTCCTTAGGCTACGAAGAAAAGTTCTATTTCAATCCTGGTGACACTGGATTCAAGGTAGAGATTTTCCTTTTTTCTTTTTTCTCGTATTAATGTGATACTTAAGCGGCAAATTTTATTTAATCAATAATATTGTTGTGCCATGGAACTAACTCTAATCTGATTTTTTTGCGGAGAACAGGTCTTTGAAACTAAATTCGCCAAAATTGGAGTTGGTAAGTAAGAAATCGACATTAAGAGTTATCTGTTCTGTATTGTCAATGTAGAGATCATCTGAGTGTTCAATTTGATGGACCTAAAGTGGGTTCAGCAGTGGTTTAGACCATTGTTGAGATTATTTCATGAACACATCAGACCTCTTATCTCAAAGTACATTGTGATTCATACTTTTATTTTAATGAAGTTGATGGAGAAACCTAGAGTATTTGATATGCTTCTTGTGATAGCTATTTGCTGGGATCAGTGGTTTCCAGAGGCTGCACGTGCTATGGTTCTTCAAGGTGCAGAGATATTATTTTATCCCACTGCAATTGGTTCTGAACCACAGGATCAAGGGCTTGATTCCCGTGATCATTGGAAGCGAGTAATGCAAGGCCATGCCGGGGCTAACGTGGTATGTTCTTCATTATATGCAAGTATGCAACTGCAGTGTTTATTTTGTAACTTTTATTCATGAATCTTGTAGTATGCATCATATGCTCATGTTCTGTCTTTATGGGAGTTGATATCCCATCTTTTGGACTCCCTTCCTCAGTACACCAATTTTATGGTCCATCTGGACCATCTAAATGGTATTTTGTTTTGTGCTGATCAACATCCAGGTTATTGAGCATATTTTGTAAGTTGGTATTAGAGACGTAACTGCAAAGATCCTAGTTTTCAAGCTCTCAGTGGCACCATGTTCCCACCTCTTACCTGCATCTAACCCAACACCACATCTCAGTTTGTTTCTTACCTTATAATTTATTATCATATATTCTCTAGGGATGGCAACGGGGCGGATTGGGGCGGATTTGAACAAATCCATCCCCGCTCCGTCAAGACTAACGGATCCCCAAATCCGCCCCGCCAATCCGTTTATAGAATTATTTAAAAATCAACTCCACCCCGCACGGATTGGCGGATATCCGCCCCGCACAAATATCCATTAAAAAAAATTCTCTTAATCAGAAATCTCAGTTTAATCCATCTTACCACAGTAAAATATATACATACAAAAATTAACACAGGTAATCCATCTTACAACAGGTAATCCATCAGTTTCATTCGTTTATAACAAAAAATTATGAAAAACCATACAAAAAAGTTGCAAAAAAAAAAAAAAATCGATCAAAAAAATCTCGGATCTGATATCAGACCTCTGATCTTTGTTCTGAGATGATCTGAGAACAAATGATCTTTGATCTCAGAACAAAGATCTGAGATCCGAGATCTCAGATCTAAGATCTCTGATCCGAGATCTTCTTTGATCTCTCTTGCACTTGCAGTGAGGGAAAGGCCGGGAAGGGAGGAGATCGGAAGGCGGGGAAGGGAGGGGAGAGGGAGGCGGCCGGGATGGAGCTCGCTTCGCTGGATTCGGCCAGACTAACAACTTCGAGTCACTGTCAGTGAGAAGGAGACGACCTGTCGACCCGAAGGAGACGCTTCTGGCTTCTGGCTTTGGCCTTCGTTGGTTTCGGCCTTCGTTGGACTGGATTCGGCCTTCGTTGGCTTCGGCCTTCGCTGGACTGGATTCGGCCTTCGTTGGCTTTGCTGTGAGAAGAGTGAGAGTGGATTTGAGATTTGAAAGGTGAGATTGTGAGTGAAACATATACGGGGTTTGATCCTTTTATATAATTAAAGAACATTTTGGTAATTTCATCGGTTAAATGGATATCCGCGGGGCGGATATGGCCAAATCCGTATCTGCCCCGATTAATAAATGGATACAGATTGAAAATCCGTATCCGCCCCAAAATCCAATGACCCTTTACCAAATCCGCCCCAAACGGGGCGAGTGGGGCGGATATCCGTGAAAATCCGCCCCACTGCCATCCCTAATATTCTCTTGATCGAGCTGTGTGTATAATTCAGGCTCTTTATGGGAGTTGATATCCCATCTTTTGGACTCCCTTCCTCAGTACACCATTTTTACCCAATTTTATGGTCCATCTGGACCATCTAAATGATATTTTGTTTTGAGCTGATCAACATCCAGGTTATTGAGCATATTTTGTAAGTTGGTATTAGAGACGTAACTGCAAAGATCCTAGTTTTCAAGCTCTCAGTGGCACCATGTTCCCACCTCTTACCTGCGTCTAACCCAACACCACATTTCAGTTTCTTTCTTATAATTTATTATCATATATTGTCTCTTGATCGAGCTGTTTGTATAATTCAGGTGCCTTTAGTTGCGTCCAACCGCATTGGAAAGGAGATGATTAAGACAGAACATGGGAACAGTGAGATTACATTTTATGGAAACTCCTTTATTGCAGGTACCCCTTTTTTTGTGGCTGGTTTCTGCTGTATAATGTACCATTTCGCACATTTTGTTCCTTGTGCTGTTATGTCATTCAATAATATTAAAAAAAATTTACGAACAGGGCCTACAGGAGAAATTGTGGTGACTGCCAATGACAAAGACGAAGACATTCTTGTAGCAGAATTTGATCTGGACGCAATCAAATCCAAGAGGAAAAGTTGGGGAGTTTTTAGAGATAGGCGTCCAGACCTTTACAAAGTGCTTCTGACATTGGATGGAAGGAATCCTTCATCATAAATTTAAATGCTTTGCATCCTTACACCTATGTATTTTGGGAAATGAAACGGAGAGGTGAGGAGAAATTGATAGCTCTTTATAAAAGGCAAAAAAATGGGCAATAATTGAAATACTGTGATGTAGTTCAGACATCATTTCCTGTAATTTAGTTCTGAAATTTTTTTTGTAACCTTTTTCTTAATTCTAATTCCTTAAGTATTGACGGTGAAAATTCTGATGTAATATCCATACAATCTCCTTAAATAAAATGTGCCTTTGTTTCTTTATATTTTTTTGTTCAAGTGCTTCGCAAGGGAAAAAAAATGGACGCTGGGAGAGAGCCTCTAATTCCAGAGTGAGAGTGTTGAGTGTCCAAACTTCAGATATAGTCTAATTGGGTTCATCTTCAATGCAACATTCCACGGTATTTTGAGAGACCAAGGCTGGCTGATATCTTCAATTCAACTCCTGTGCTTGCGTACTATCCATGCAGTGCTTCTGGCTGATATCTTTTACTTGGAATGGGAGGGAGAAAGAAAGCACTCCCCTACAGGATCTGCACAGAAACAAGGCTGGTCAGGGATGACCCGAAGCTGATTCCATCTGGTGAAGGGTCAGTCCGTTCAACCGAAAATGGTTGGTCTGTATGCTTTATAAAGGAGCTCCTGAGAAAGAAATTGAGAGGTCATTGGGAGATTGGATTTGAATGGACAGTAATTCAGTCGATTTTTATTGTGTTTTTGACAGATACTTCCATCGCAGGTTTACTGACAAATCGGATACATTGACATTGAAGCCAACAGGTATTACTGCAGTCTTTAGTCAACTGGAAAGCGTTAGGATACAATCTCTGCTTCAGAGTGGAGCTTCTTGAGGAGCATGAAAGGTAACCAACTGATTAAGCTGTTAAATCATGCTTCATGCATTATGTTAAGTATATTTCATCATGCTTCTCCCTGAGACAGTACCCAGACCATTATACGCCTTTTGTGCAGTTCAGAACTTATAACGAATTTAGCTACCGTTCCCGAGGCTTCAGTATACCCAAGCAACATTTGAGGTCCATATTATTGTATATTTATTGGCAATTTCATTATTCAATTTGGAGATAGTTGCTTAATATGTCTTGCATAGCACTAGGAACAAATACAATAAAAACACACAACAAAAAGAAAGAAAAGTGATTTGTTTCTGCAGTTCTAAAGAAAACCCGAAATCTAGGGACATTATAATTAACTAGCCTTTCCTGTAAACTGAATGTTTTATATGTTTTCTTCACTTTCTCTCATCGTCGACACTTTAGACAAGGAATACTAAAACACCCCACCCCAGTCTATCACCTTGAGTAGAGTCTACTTGATCATTCAAAATATCTGTAAATGGCATGTAAATCACCAAGTTCTCAACCCATTATGAATTTCTGTGAATTTCTTATCTATCAAGTTCACTTTTTTGCTCCCTTTCTTCCCCGTCAAATTCACTGTTTTCATAATCTGCATCTGTTTCTTCACATTCTTCATCGCTTTCGTCTTCGTAATCTTCTTGAAATTCATCTTTTGGCAGAATAAGATGCAGCTTCAGCCTCCCATCTTCTCTACATGCATGCAAGAACTCTTGACTGGGTATCCTGACCTCCTGTAGAACAAACCTCCCATCATGTCTATAAGATTTGTAACAAACCCAAGGCTTCCCACTGCTACCAATGGATGATATAGGAGGTGGGAAGCTCGTCGATCTCCTCCTGTAAATGCGTAGATTTTGATAAGATGAATGCATCAAGTTCTCATCCTGCATATTCTTTTGATCATCATCCACTTTCTCATCATTCTCCTTGAAGTCATCAACATCATCAACGCTCTCCGACCCCAGTCCGTCAGTGCAGAGCTGCAAGTTCTCTAAGTTCTTGGATGAATTCGATGACAAGTCGTCAATATCCATGCATGAATGATCATGGTTAATTTCCTTGTTCTCCTCATCATTCATCTTGATTAGCTTTTCTTTCAAAGAAGGCAAAGGAGGAAATGGCAAAGGAGAATGTGATGATTCATGACTTTCTCTAAAGTGAAGTTCTCCAAACATCTCAGTAAATGAAGAAAGCTCAATGGGTGTTGATTTAATCTGGTTCCAAGGCGACAACGACTCGATTAAAGAAGGCTTTTCAGGCAATGGTACATCCAAAATATGTGGAAAACTATCACAAGAAGCCATTTTTTGATTGTTTTATCAAGTAGGAATGCTGGTGAGGGTGAGGGTGAGGGTGGTGGTGGTGGTGGTGAGTAGTAGTGTTAGTAGTTGTGATTGATAAGGCCAGGAAGTTAAGCTTTCTTATAAAGTTAGAGAGAAAGATGAGATGGTATGGTTTTAAGTGTTGTGATTCTGTCCTGACTGAGTTGAGGGAGTAAATAAGGTTGTATATGTGTGTACGTGTTATGAATTGTGTGGATTATAAACCCAGAACCACAGCTTCTCCTCTATTTATTTATTTTTTGGCTAATTTTGGGGATGATAATAGATAGTTTTATAATAGCCTCTCAGATCTATCTATCTTTCTGTCTGCCTTTTTTCATGGAAGGATTTGCTCAAGGGAAGTTAGAGGGAGGACTTGTGACTTCTCTCAAGTCTCTCACTCACTCAATCTAATCCAATCTTGTGCAACTATACTTGATGTCTTATTACTCAGTCAAACTACTCAATCTTTATGTTCATCTTCTACTCATTTGAGATCATCCACATTTCCTTGTATTTAGGCCTCTACATGGTTCAGTTTGGTTCAATTTCGAGTCGAAAATATAATTTGGACTTTTTTTTTTGACATATTGACCTAATGTCAAAGAATGTGATTTCTCGAAAACTATCAAAATTTAATGAAATAATTTTTTTTTTCAAGTTATTGAAATTTCTTTTGAATCCAAAATATTTATTTTTTTCATTAGGCTAATATCAATTTTGGTACATTTTAACTTGTTGTAACTTTAATTTAATATTAAAATTTTGTTATATAAGTGATTCTTATGCAATTGTACGACATTGTGAGTTTTGTGAGACACTTTGTGTAGTAGGTAAGAATTTAAAATGTTTAAATTATATTGATAATTTCAAAATTAAAACAAATTTTATTATTATTTATAAATAACAAAATATTTCTTAAAATCAACTTACTGAAATTACCTCGAAAAACAAAATCACAATCCTTGCCTAATTAATACCAACCCAATCTGAAGTCACGACTGTTTTATCTTATAGCTAATGCGAAACAGAACATTATTTTCCTTTTGGTAAAGTGGTCGTGTTTTATTGCTTTTTAAGCATATAGTTTTTTCACAGCCCTACTGACCATGAAACAATAACAATAGATAAAGATAGTCAAATTTTCATTAATACTCATTATAGTTTTATTTTTTAAGCTGCAGTTTTTTTCTTAGTAGTCACGAATTACAATAGAATACGTCTTGTTTATCTGCAATGGGGAATATTCATTACTTTTTTTTTTTAGTGGTCATAAGGATGATGTTTGAATTTTCGATACCAGGTCATTTTCATGTAATCAATCTAATATTTTTGTGAAAATTTGGGAGAAATTATAGTGGAACTGATTGAGAAAGTGGGTCATCCATGTTTATATTTTATGGTACTAAGGGAATAAAGGATTCTGAACACACCCTTAAAGGTAAGGTAATCTTGTTTGGGTCCTTTAAAGATTCTAATGTCCAATTCTATTTGAGGGTATATGCCCTATATGTCTGCTCTCAATTATTTATTATTATTATTGGGTCAACCTTTGGGCTAAGGTTGGAAATCAATCCATGTGAATATTGACACCTAATCAACTAGATTCATTTGGTGAGAGCAACTCGTTCAGTAGAAATGTCCATGAGTTCATAGAGTTTAATAAACATGAATCCCGAGTCTGTGGATACATAAATATTGTCAATATTGCATTTCTGATAAGATTTTCTAGCCCTTCGAGCACTGCCATAATCAGAGGTTTATTTGCTGCAATACAGCATCATATGACTTCTACACTGAACCAATGTTATAATGTCATCTATTGCGATGGTGATAAGGCATGTTTCTACATACTAACTGAAACAAAGGAAATTGATGCAAGTATGAAACAACAAACACATTTTCAAATTGCTTCATATGGAAAAAAGTGGTCTAAGAATCACAAACTGTTAGCGTAGGATAGCCAGTAAAACGATGTTACAGTTTACAACAGGTTAAGACACTCTGAACAAGAAACATGTAGTGATACATAACACTAATTCACACAACTCTCAACTTCCAAATCAAACACACATCCTATACTTCTGAACACACTGGTCAGGAAAACAATGGAAACTCAGCCTTTTCAGCGCCATGCTTCGACTCTCTCCGTCCTTGAATTTATACGACTAATGATGCTGATTCCTCTGGACTTCTCAGTCTGTCGTGGTGCTTGTATAACAGGAGGTCCACAAGTCTTTCTGGACCCCTTTCTAAGGTCCGAATTGTTTGTCTGAGTACCATTGCTCTTGACTGCGTTTGGTAGACTCGCAGGCTTAGGACGATTGACTACATTTAATTCAGTCCCATTCAGTAAACTGTCAGTTTCGGCCAAATTTTCTGAAGAGCAATTCTTGCTAAGGGTTACATCAGGAATGACCATCTCAGCAGAAGTTTGATCATGGACTCCACTTTCGGCTGTGGAATCAGCTTTAGTAGAATGATGGGGGCTTTCCAAAGCAGGTTCATTAGCAACAAAGACACGATCCGTCTCTTCTTCCTCCTGGAATGCTTCTTCAACACAAGTTTGTGAAGAGCTGTTGTGTCCGTTTTCATCTGAAGGCTCCAGATTGGAAGCTGGAGCTGAATCTATTACAGTGTCCTCCCTTTCTTTGAGTGTCCTATTGATTAAGGTCTTGAGGAAGTTCATCACTTGCACGGCATACATCAACGCAGTTAATGGATCTGCCATCTGCAATTTAAGAGTGCCAACTCTGTTAATCTTACTCCAGAAATTCACATGGTGAGAAGAGTCTAACCACAATGAAAACTAGCATGATCTTATGACTACATATATCCTCATGATGTGCTAAAAAGTGGTTGCTCATCATATTTAACTAGTCATCTGAAATCTAGCCATGATATTATTAAAATATTTTTTGACCCTACAGATGGGTATCCTAAATTTTTTTCCTGCTAAATACATTCTGGGCAAAAATCATTGATCAAAGGATAAATGCCAAAGTATATTAGGGGATTTCAAATGTCACCTGAGTCATGTTAGGAGCGAATACCATCGCAATGTTGCGGGAATTCATCTTGTTGTGGTGTTCTTCTTGGACAACATCAGCCATCAGGTTGATGGCCCAATCCAACAAAGCTGATTCTGTTGGGGGAAGGAGCCTGACAAGCTGAGCACATTGCTCTTCTGTCTGAGATTGCATTACCTGCTCTGGTTCAAGAGGGTCCAGCACACCGCTCGGGAGTTCTCTAAACCACGCCTAGAAAAGCAGCAATTTGTTAATTAATATCATATCATCACAAGAATTATGAGGCCAAGGCCACCAAAGAGATGCAAAAGACAACAAAAGTTTTTTTGACTGAAATATCAACAAGAATGTGCTTCCAGAAAGAATAAAATTGGGTTATATCAAATTTTTCAATGGGAAAAAAGGGGCATATAGCACACTATAAGCTCTTTGGCCTTGGCTCATTCATCCTAATGAGCTGCAAGGATGGTTAGTCACCTGCATGATTCATTCCCCTCATTTTTGCCAACTGATGACTGATAGGTTCCTTGGCTTTAGCTCTCAAAAGAAGAGCATAATGTGATGCTTACAATCTAGAAATTATAATTCTCAAATTCGTCACTAGTCTCTAAGTTATCACCTGTGTCTACATTTAGGCAGAGTACCTACTAAGAAACCCCAAAACCAGAAGAAAAAAAAAGGTCAACTCCATTTTTTCCCGATTTTAGGCCACAAACATAAAGATCCACATATAATACGTATATAATATGAACATATATTGAATTTCTCAACTCGAAAATAAGCAATTGATCAAGAGCTATTACAAAAATTGCTGGTTTGAAATGAAGAAGATACCTTTATCAGACCTGCTAGACAGTGCACGTCAATACCATCTGGGACAATCCCCCTGTTTAGATGGTCTCTGACATACTCCTCTTGACTGTTTTCTGCATTAATTCTAAATATCCCTTCAGCCTGCACATTTACATTCAGAATCATTGAAATACTAGAGAGGCTAAAATGCTGAAGGGATCATTTAAATAGTAACTAGATGGACAAGCTCGTCTGCTCAAGTGGTAGGAATATCCAGCCATAGACAGGAAACTTACTCTATACTAGCTTATATAACATACTAAGGTGGAAAGGGAAACAATTGTTAACATGATGTACCTGCAACCCCCCTTGAGCATATAAGCGCCTCTGCATCAGCAGGAGTATTGTTGGTACACTATTCCCTCTAATGTCATATGACAACTGCATAGATTCTGTGGAAACTCCAAAAACGCTTGCACTACAGAAAAAGAGTTGAGTCAAAAGGTTTGATTAGAGAAGCCTCGTGATGTTATAGTAGCTTTGTAGCTTGAACTCAAGACATCCTTATCGTGTGTGCGACACAGAATGTAATTTATCGAACATGGTGAAGTACCAAGTCTAAAGCTACTGAATCATAACCATTGTATCCAAGCTGTATTTGACAGGTAAAATGACAACTGCATAGGTATCCAACTCAGCTAAGCGATGATAAATTGATTATAAGTTTGGATAACGTGGCTGCAAAAAGAAGTCTATCATTAAGAGTAAAGGCAATCAGGCTTTGGGGACAAGATCAAAATAACAAAAAGAATTGTTAATCTAGAAAATAAACCTCTCCTTGAAAAAAAAAAATAAAAAAAAAGAGTTTTCCTGTCTAACATTCAGCAATAACTTGTAAAATTATCACAAAAATAGAAAGCTAGAACTTAGAATGTTACAGGTCCACAATGCGTTCTAGACTATCTCAACAACCTTATTAGAACACAGAATAAAAAATATAAATATTTGTTCTGAAAACAAACAAAAGAGTGTCAACTACAGAGATAGCCTCACCCAAGGGTGTGTTTGTTTGCATAGAATTGTATTCCACATAATGTAACCCATATCAAAACTCTAGAGAGAGTGTGATCATGATTAACCTTAGGGTTTATTTGGTTGATGAAATCTTATTTTATGAGAATGGGGAAGGACTAGATAAGGAAGAGAGAAAGTGAAGTTGTAGATAACACTCCAATTCTCATGAACATGAAATTTGATTCTTTAGGGAGAGTAAGGAGTGTAGTTCCCACATACATGCAAATTAGAGTGTCCTTTACAACCTTACTTTCTCACTTCTTTTCCTATCTTCTCCTATCCACTTCCTCTTTTTCATTCCCAAGGAATGATATTCCATCAACCAAACACACCCTTAATTATCTTCTCAATAGAAATCACATTCTCAATTCTTTAGAGATGACGGGGATGCGGCGGAAGGAGTATGAATCATCTTCAACCTCACTTATTTTTTCATATCCTATCTCACCTTATCTACTCCCCTATCATTCCCCTAAATTCCATGGAATAAGATTTTATGCAAACAAACACACCCAAGGTTTAGTGTTTGCTTTTTCTTGTACCCATGAGCTACTTGCTCTCTTATCTATCTCTTTTATTTTTATCAATAAATTCTTTTATTTTGCCAATCCAAAATTTTATTCTTCACAACTCCTTTCTTTATCCTCTCATAAACAAAACTTTGTATGTCAATCAAGATATATATCTTCAGAGAAGACAAGATTATGATTTATGGCTTACGAAAAGTAATCAAAATACCTTTCTTGAATTTTCTTCAACTTTATTCAAGGAATATAAAGAATGAAGCACGAAATCGGGTCGAATTCAGAGTGAAACCACACTTTGACAAAACCAAGATGCATCATTGGGTTCATAAGATGAGAAGCGGTATTTATTTCCCTAGCAATAAGCAACTTTTACATTGCCAATGGAGAATACATTAGAAGTGTCTTGCACCACACAATGAGGCAGTGCCAAGAGATTCAAGAACTGGTCCTTCCAAATGTCAATGGCAGTTGCTTTACCAAAAAATTTTAAGCATATGAAACACAATGAAAATATAGGCATCCCATGTAAGCTGGCCTTCTCAAGGCTAGTGATGGACTTTTCATCAAATTTAAGTTCTACGATCAGGGAGGAAGTTATCAGTCATCAACAATCTCTGTCGACCACCACCATCTTCCAAGAAAGAGAGTTACGTAACTTACCATTTAACTTACAACTTGCCATGTGATTATGTACTTAAAATCTGACCCAAAGGAGTGAGATATGTCAAAGTCCTTTAACTATCGTACTTATTTCAATAGAGTAGCAAGGTTTCCTAGTAGCAAAAAAGCTCAATTGAAAATAAATAAATGAATGAATCTAGCTAGGTTTTAATAAACCTATTCATGAAATTCCCTATGAGATTCTCAACTTGCCTAAATCACTATGCCAAATTATAGAAGAAAGTGGGAAGGAACACTAGAGGCAGACTTCTTAACCCAAATTGCTTGTGAGGCACACATCCTCTATGATTATTGCATTTACAGCAGGACTATGATCAATTTTCATTCCTATTACGGGAAACATCATTGTAAAGAGAAGAGTACCTCCTTAAGCCGAACTCAATACTTCCAGTTGCTTAGCCTGTATCTATTTTGACTTGTAAATGAAATTGATCATTTTTTGCCAAGCAAGATCCTTGTTCAGTGCTGGCGAGGATTACTGAGGGTGAAGTTTTTAAACCACTCCAGTTTACAAGGCTCACATTTGTTCTACTCTTAATTGTTGAATGTTTTTCTTAAATTACAATTGTAAATACTTTCAGACCTAAAAGTATGCATTCTTCCCAACACCACAAGTTAGGTTAAATTCAGACACGAATCTCTAATGGCACAAAAATATAACACACATCAATTCAACACAAGATTTTTCAGGCCTTGAACAAACTTAATATAAACAAATTCAGGTAAGAATGAATAAGCATTTTTAGCTAAACACAAGCAATTGCAAAAACAAAAGAAGAATGTGAGGATGAACGAAGCTCACCTAGCACTGGGAGCCCTTCGGGGCACCTCAGGTTCAAACTCAACAGGCAAGCCAAGGAACCCATTAAAGCGGTCGAATGTAACATGCGCAACATGGCGCACATTAGTAGGCCATCCGATCTCCATGGAACAAAGCTTCTCCTCCCTCAAAGTCTTACAAGAAACCAAAGACTTTCTAAAAACGGTGATCAAAAGTGCTAACAAAGACAACTGATCCCCTTCCTTGTCACAATCTTTCCCCTCTTCTCCCACCTCTTCTTCTTCTTCTTCTTCTTCCTCTACAGGAGAAGATGAAATGGGGTTGTTGTTGTTGTTGTTGGTAATAAGGGTCTCGGGTTGGTCATCATTGGGTGTAGATGCACAGGACAAGGAGCTTGGGGAGGAAGGAAAATGAGATGGGGAGTGCAGGACCTCTGTCATGGTGTCTGGGTATTAATAAAATTGGATAAAAAAGGAGAGATTTTTAAGCAAAATTACATGAAATGGAGAGATTTCAAGTAATGGGGTTTGCGATTTGGTGGAGTTGGATTGAAGAAAGGGTTTGGGGTGGTGAGACGTGTGAATCATTAACTGTATTTTATCAGTTTTTGGAGAAAGGGGTTGAAGAAACAGAGACCAGAAGGAGAGAGAGAGAGTTCAAACGATTGAATTATAAAAAACGAAAAAACAGAGAGATGGAGATGTGGAGATGGGGTGTGTAGTTTTGTCTCAGCCTTGCTTTGCTTTTACTGAGTTTTTTGTTTTGATTTTTCTACTTCTCTTCCTCGATCCATCAAAATCACTTTTTTTCAAAACTCATTGTGTGTGTGTGTGTTGGGGAATCAACCATGTGTATTGCCTTTTGATTTGGTGGAGTGGGGAAACAGAGAGTTATGGAATTGAGAACGAGTAAAGTGAGCTGTACTGTTGTTGAGTATTGTACATTTTAAGATACTTTGTTTCATCCGGTATAGATTTGGTGGTGGGAAGGAAAGTCATGAGATGGGAGAGTTGAACAAAGAAGGGAAAACATTGAGTAAATATTTTAATTTGGAATTTCATCAAATATTTCACATGGCAGGTTGGAATTGTCTGATTTTTTTTTTTCTTTTTTGGTGGAGACAATGACTTCAATGGTAAGAACAAGAAAATGAGCTTATGTGTGATCTATCTATGCATGGTTGTTTAATAAGCATAAAATACTTTAGTTGTTTTAATGGGAATCGTATTTTGTGAGTTTTCGCTCGATTATTAGGCAATGAGAATATTAAGTGAAAATAATATTGTAGCCTTCGGGCTTTGTTTGGTTAACCCTATAGGGTCAGTCATGTAGCCTTCGGGCATGGATTAATAAATAAATAAAAAGGGTCAATGATCCAATTTTAAAAAAATAAAAAGTTTTTATGGGAATTTTTTTTTAAGAAGATGATCATCGGGGGTTCCATTTAAAACAGGTTAAGATCTTGGATTTCATATATTCTTAATTGCAAGGATTTTAGATTTTTGTTTCCTTTCAAATCAATTTTATTAAGGCTCATTTAAAGAAAGTTTGGTGTCAAAAGAAAAGGGAGAAATGAAAAAATGTTTGGTTAGCTATTTTTATATGCAGATTTCTGTTTGGTTGTCTATTTACTAACAGAAATCAATTTTTCATCAATAATTTTTTCCCTATTCATGGGAGTCTAAGTCGAATAGGGAGGCCTCGGAACCGAATTTAAAGAAATAGTTTCAATTTCTATGTCTTTTTTCCGTGCAACCAAACAAACCCTTAGGCGATCGTATCATTTTTTATTTTTATAGAAAACATCCCACAGACACCCGTAATTGTAACTATATATATATTTTTAATTTTTCTTTCAAATCTCATTTAGCTATGAAATGTTAAGGATGGGGGTGCTTTCATACCAGTGCTCCAATACTGTAATGAAACATTAGGTGTTTAATTGAACTAATTCAAATATCTAAAACCAACACTTTTCAATGGTACAAACTAATATCTGCCCTTTGAATAAACCTAAAAAAATGTGTTATTTTCCATATGGCATCAGATGGATGAAAATGGTTTTACATTGGATCCAACGAAAATTCAACCCCAATTAAAGTGTGTAGAGCGAATAATAATCTCCAATCCTTAGCTCATTTTCTTCGTAGCAAAGTTAGTTCATTTCCATCAAAGTATATTGGACTCCCTCTCGAGTGCGGAGGAGTACAAAACCAAGTAGTTACGGATTGAAATTATCAGAATGCTAGGAAAGAGGCTTCCCATGTGGTAATGCAATTTCATGAGCATTTAACTCTAATCAAGTTGATGAGAGTCTTTTTGTGAGAACAAGCCAGAAGCTCGAAAGCTTCACTAGTGAAGGTTTGTAGTTCTTACATGAACCATCGACCTCTCAGGAAATAGTTATTGTTCATCATCATCATCATCATCATCAAAGCCCAGAAATAGTTATTGTTGTTTTAAAAAAATACGGGAAATGAAGTAGCTTGGTTCACGAATAGGATACTAGTATGACTACATATCTAGAAGATTTGTTCAAAAATCTTCTAATTCGGAAGCTCGATCAACCAAAAACATCAGTGACCCATATCTCCCACTCATCGACGTTTCATCTAAGGTAGGTTTGGTTTTAAATGAACAAAAATTGAAAATTAACACTTGAGGTTGAAAAGAACATTATATCTTTTAGTTTTTTATGGAAATATTCCACCCCATCCCTCAAACCCTAGATAAGCAAAATAACTCATCTTCAACCTCAAATTGTCCTCTCCCCCTTCTCCACTACTCTTATAGATCTTTTCACTGTTTCTATAGATTTTAGTACAAGCACTCCCATCATTATTGGGAATGAAGATGTCAAAATATAAGAGGACATATGCATGCTTGGTAATAATTACCAATGATAATTAAGATTCCAAATGTCTATCCTTAATGCATGACACATGATTGACACTATGAAACTAATAATTTCTACTTTCTCTAATCAAATTATCACAAGGAGAAGAACTATATAAACAAAAGTAGCTATTTGATTACTTTGGTTTCTATGTAACTTTTAGATATCTTAACTTCTCTCATAATCAAGTATTATAACTAAGATGCCTTTCAAAAAAAAAGTATTATAACTAAGATACTAAGTAGAGAAGAAAAGTAGTAAGAGTGGTTAGACAGAAGATACAAACAAAATAAGTGAATAGTTTCTCATCTTCTCTTAGCCAACAAATGTGTAGCCATCTTTTTCTACATTAAAAAAATAAACTATGTCATTGAGATAACTTGGGAACTCAGTTTCTTGGAAGACATTCCATTTAGTAATGGTTGGTGAAGTTATCTTGACTAAAAGTATATTCAGACCTCCTCTCAGATGTGGTGGACCATTATATGCACAACAAAAACAATCAAATATTTTCCTTTGTAATGCTTAGTAGTCTTGGTTTAGGTGCAATCTTTCAACTTCAGACAACCTCAATTCAGGCAATTGTGGTGGTGGGCATTCAAATATAGCCACCTGAAATGTTTCAATATTTCTTCTTTCTTTTAAGGTATTTTTCATATGAAATTTCTTCCATTTTAAAAATAGCAGCTTTGGCATTTTGCTAATTACAATGATTCATTAATTTCTTTCGACGTCGCATTCTTCATAATTCAAACAAAATGCATTTATCTAACAAAATGTGGATGATTTTCTGTACATTGGTCATTGGTGGCACTTTTGAAGAGAATGAAATTCAAAAACAAAAAGGGGAGAAAAAGTAGGGTTTCTCCATGCTCTTTTTTTTTTTTTTTTTAAAGGGAAACATGAGAAACTTCAGATTCTGACCAGCAAAAAGCAGCTTAGCTACCGTTAGATGAAAGGTCACAGTTTCAAATTCAATATAATAAAGTGATCATCTGGCTGGCTGGCTGACACTTTACAATGCTGTTACCCTTAACCAGATCCAACCCATATTTAGTTTATAAGATTTTTTTAGTTAGTTTAATGCATTAAGTTTAAAAAAGTTGCGAAGATCAGTGATCAAAAATCACAAATTTGTGATCTTGCCCAATGTCACATACATTCGCAATCTTTCATCAACTATGGCATTATGCAAGGAGAACTGAATTTTACAGTTCAACATTTCATGAAAATGGAATTGTTGACACTGGAAAAAATCCCTAACGAATTAGATTTTAATTGTAATGTCAATTGTCAAACCCCGTGATGCATATGGGGGGTTCCTATCTCCCAATACTGAGTTTGCCTACTCTGATCAGCAACTTAGGCAACAAAAAATTGATGATAAAATGACCAATTTCCATCTGACACCAAATTACAGGCACCCCCCTGTTATAACAATGAGTCCCTGCTCATTGCGTTCTGTTAACAGACTCCAGTGCTTCTATCATAACGACACTTGCCCCTGATTACCTGCAGATAAATTTAAAACACGTACTGATCATTAAAAACACAACCCAGTTATAATTTTTATCTATCTTATGACTTACCACCATGCCTATATCGTTCTCCTGATTCCCATTGACTTCCATGGTGTTCTCTATCACCAGATTCATAAACTGGTCAAACCCACGAAGTGTACCGATCACAAGGCGATTTGCATTCAGTTTTACTGCAAAACAACTTTCTGGCTTGAGTCTAGCACATAACAGTTCTTTATTAGAGCGTCATCCCAGAAGGTGAGTCATAATCAGTTATGCATTTTATAGTCTCACAATTAAGAAGCAATGATCAATGATCAATACTTGGGCACTTGCAAACCTCACCTAGCCATGTTAGCTTTTGTCATTATCAGTGCACTAAAAGAAGCAGGAACTTTCTTCAACCAAACTTTGTTCATGCTAATTGAATTTAAGTCGATTGGCGTAATGCTAGGCAATACGATTTGATTGAAAATAGCCCATTTTTGTTTTGCCGGACCCACTTGTCATCTTCCTCACTGGTTTGAATTCTTCAAGAAGCCCAATCATTCATCCCTCTTCCAAAGTGCAGATTCCAAGAGGCCAGTTAGTGTTCACCTTTCCCACTTTAAAGGATGTACTTCCTCCACGAAACTTTGCGCACCAACCCAAACCTCCACGGAAAGGACTGAGGGGGGCTCATGTGCATGAACTCCAGCCGTTAGATTGCTCTGGTTCTCCTTTCTCCATTAAATTATTCTCTATCTCCATTAAATTACAAATTAAATTACTCTTCTCTCTTCATTTTTTCTTAGGAATGAGGGAGATGAGGGTGGTTTGTTGGGTATCCATCTATTCCAGGAGCAACATACCAGTTGAGAGAATTCATAGCTGCAAGGAGTTCATTTTCAGTGATGCTAGCTTGGAGTTGGTCTCTAGCTTCTCTAGAGATGCAGAAGAAGCTCAACTATTGAGAGTAGGCCACCAAGAGCTGCATTCAGAAACCTTTTTTCTGTAGAATTGGACGATGTGGGCAACAATCTGATCTTGGTTGACAACCACTTCGTCTTGAATTTCCTAGAAGGAGATAGAGTTTGAAGTGGGTCTAAAATTTGCAAGTTTGAGGAACAGTTTGGAGCAATAATCTCCATTTATGCCCCAATTCACTCCTGCTTTCTTTTCCAACAGATGTGATCCCTCTTGAGCAATTTGATAAGCTATGTTCTGTCTTTGATTTTCTGATCCCATTCTGCACCAGTGGCACTGAGTTCTTTGTCTTCGTGTTCCTTGATTGGATCAAGGGTGTGCAATGAAGCTTGGGTATTATCAATTAAGGTGTCAAGTTTGCCAAAGACATTGACATTCCAATCTTTTAAGAAGCTCTTAAGCTTCTTGAGTTTGTTCCAAAGGTTGAAACCAACATTCCCATTTCTGGTAAGAAATTTCCCATGGGATTCTACATCTTGATCAGGGAGGGGTGCTCAAACCACATTCTCTCAAATCTAAAAAGTCTAGACCCAGATGCAGTGAGGGTCTTTTGAAGGATAACTGGATTGTGAAAATATTGCTTTTTTCTTTATGCGCGCTGAAAATGTTACGTTCTTTTTATCCACGTTGAAGATATTGCGTTTTTCTTTATGCACCCAAATATTTACATGCATATTTTCTTGTGTTTATGTTCTAAAGATTGTCATCTTCACCTCAGTTTCGGTTAAAAGACCATTCAAGCTCCACATCGTGTTCTTTTAAAAACATAAGTTTAAAATAGTCACGGGCTTTTAGATATGCTCTAATGAGTGAGATGAACCAGGGGAATCGATTGCGATTTATCAGTTTTCAACCAAGCTTCGGTTGGCAATGGAGAAAGAGATGGAGAGTTGCAATTGAGAGGTAGAGTTTTGTTCAAACTCTCATTTGTAATTTAATGTGTGGAAAGAGAGAGAGAAAGTGATTTAATTTGTAATTTAATGCTGAGAGAAAAGAGAAATAGAGAGAATAATTTAATGGAGAGAGAGAAGAAAGATATAGTAATTTAATGGAGAAATGAGAACTGTTCTAACGGCTGGAGTTGATGCACATGAGGGGGTCCTGTGCATAGTGCACATGAGCCCCCCTCAATCCCCATGGAAATGGGAGCTGATAAATGCAGACCCCGGTTTATGGCAGACCCCAACTTAAACTACTCAACAATTTAGACTAAGGGCGTTGTATTCAATTACGAATTTTAATGGATTGTGAAGGATTTTAAAATCCATTAAAATCCAAGGATATTCAATTAAAGATTTAAAATAATACATGTAAATCTAGGGGTATTCAAATACGGGTTTTAAATGATTATTTTAAAATCCATCAAAATCAAGGAGTATTCAATTAATACTTTTCAAAAGTCCACCAAAATTAAGAGGTATTCAAGAAGTAGTGAATTTTAATTGATTTATTATTGTTGTGGATTTTGAAGGATTTGTGAGTGGAAAATATATATAACATGAGTCATTCCAAATCCAACATTTCCCCCTCATATTTCAATGGATTTGTATTGGCCATTATTAAATAACACCACCAATTCCGCTGAAGGACATCACCACCTCACTTTTTTTGAGATCAGTTGAAGGAGTCCACCACCTTGCCCCACAACCATGCCCTACCACCGCTGGCTGCACCACCACCTGCACTTCCTCTTCTCCTTTGTTCTTGTTTTTTTTTGTTATTATTCTTCTTCTTCTCATTTTCTTCCTCTTATTTTCTCTTCTTCTTGTCCTCTCTTCTCTTCATCTTTGTTTTTTGTTCTTCTCCTTTTTTTTTCCTTCGGATTTCTTCTTCTTCTTTTATCTCTGTTTTTCTTCTTCTTCTTCTTCAATTTTTTTCTCCTATCTTCTTCTTCTCCGATATTTTTTTCCTCCTTCGCCCTTGCGGAGGTTCTTGCGAGTGGAGATTCCCCGCTTGCCAGAGCCTTCACGAGGGCAAAAAGAAAAGGAAGAAGAGATGAGAAAAAGAAAAAAAAAGTGGAGGAGGAGAAGAATAATAAGAAGAAGAGGTAAGGGGGAGGAAAATAAGAAGATGAAAATGGAAGAGGTGGGATGAGAGGTGGTGGTGGTGACTAATGGAGAAGAAGAGGGGGAGGAGGAGAGGTGTCGGTAGCGTGGTGGTGGTGGTGATTGAACAAGAATAAGAAGAAGAAAAAAAGGAGGGGTAGGGGGAGGGGGAGGAGAGGTGGCGATGGCGCAGTGGTAGTAAAGGGGAGGATGAGAGGTGGCGGTGGTGATTGATGGAGAAGAAATGGAGAGATGAAAAGAGAGTTTAGGGTTTTTTTTGTTTATATTGATAATGTCCTTCAGCAGGTGGGGGTGTCCTTCAGAAAAGTGGTGATGTTCTTCCGAAAGTAAGGGGGTTGGTGGTGTCCTTCAACAGAAATGGTGGTGTTATTTAGCAACAGTCATATTGGCTTATTTCTCCTTCCCTTCTTTTTCTCTCTCATTCTTCTCTCTATCTTATTCTAGGGTTATTGTTCTTTCTAACGAAGATCAACAAACTCCCCCATTTCACTCTCAATTGAACTCATTTCCATATTAAACACAAGCGGAGTTAGTGCTAGCATGTGTAGCCTTACACAACTTTATTTGTAAAGAGTGTCATTCTGATGAATTTTCAATTGAAGAAGACAACGAGCCTTCATCACTGTCAAAAGAAGAAGAAGTTTTTCAAACCCAAGATCAACAACGAGAGAAAGTTAATGAATGAAGAGCAACTATAGCTTCAAATATGTGGGGAGATGTTGTGAGTGTCGGGAGTCAATGATAAGCATACAAACAATTGAAGGAAAATAGTTATTTGTATTACTTTTGGACCATCTTCAATGTATTTGATTTTTTTTTAATTTGAAGTAAAATTCTCGTAGCATACAAACAATTGTTTAATTGATGTTTTGAGAGATGTTTTATGATTTGTGTTGGCATGGATAACAATGTAGGTGATGTTCTTTCATTGCTTCTTATGACTAATAATATAATAAACAAAGTCTTCCACTACCTTGACATCTTCTTCTCCACTCTCTCCATTTTCTTCTGTAAAGAATTGTTTTGAAATATTATTATGTTGTGTTGTATTCATTAATTGAATGTACAAGCTTATAAAGCTAACTCTGACCTAACCTTATGAAGATAGGAAACCTAAGACTTCCATTCTATTCTGACCTTCTTAACATATCCTATTTTGTAACACTTTCCTGTTTTGTAACATAGGTAGACTTTCTTTCTTTAACACTACCTCGCAAGCTAAACATGTAGACGCAGATGAAATGTGCAACTTGGAGGAAATTATGAAGTCTAATTTGGTGAAGAAATCATGAGTGTCGAGTGAAGCTGCTAATGATTTGATTCGAGACATCATAATTGTCGAATTCTGGATGATTCCTGTATGAAGAAATCATGACTCAATTCGAGTCTTGGTATTGTTCAATTCGAGTCAACACAGATTTTGGTAGTGACTAAATATGGTGGGTGTGAATAGCGGAGTGAAAGAGATTCATATTTCTTTCTTTTCCCTCCGTTTCTTCTTCTTCGTTTGTTTCTTTTTTGTTTCTTCCCTGCTGTGCGATCTGATGTGTGATCGAACTTGTGACAGGGAGAGAACGAGTGAAAGATCGCGTGGTCTACATCTGTCTAGGTGCTGCTGTCGTGTGTGCCAGAGAGAGACGTCGTTGTTGTTCTTTGCTGAGTTGAGAACCTTTTTTTTGCTTGTGTGGTGGTACTGAGTAAAACTCGGGGTGCAAACAACCCAAAGCTTTATATTGGTTTGAAGAAATTCTTTCCACAACCACTGATTTTGCAAATAATCCTTCCATGGATTTGTTCTTGTTCCAAAACTGGATATCGTTCTTGAAAGCCAAGAAGTCAAAGACAGTAATGAAACTACCATTGTAATCACCAACAGGTAAGGATTTCCCTCCAAGAATACCCTCTTAAGTTCACAACTGTGAGAGAGATGGGAGGCGACAATGGCTTGCGCTCGATCGATGTTGGGGTTGTTGGCTGGTGTGATTGTTCTATGAGAAGAAGGGAACGATGGGTCTGTGGTCGTTGTCACGTGTGATGGCGAGAAAGTCTCACCACTGCTGGTAGTGGTGACGTTGACTAGTGATGATGATGAATTGATCGGTGACTATGATGTTGATGGATATGATGATGATTGATCAGTGATTCCGACGATGATGATCGGTGATGATCAATGATTGCAACGATATATTGATCAGTGTTGATGACGATGATGAACTAATCGGTGATGATTGATCAGTGATTCCGATGGTGATGATGTTATGCTCAGAGATTGTTGCTCAACGGTGATGATGATCGCTGATGGTGATCACTGTTGCAGTGTTTGTATGCGGAAGTTGCGATGTCAAATCTGTTCGAGAGAGTAAGCGAGGCGATGGCTTGTGATTTCCCTTCCCCGCCTCTTGCGTCTACGGTCAAAGTGCGTAGTCGTCGGAGGTGGGGAAGAGCTTGAATCTCCGCAGTTGTTTTAGGTCACCAAAGAACCTTGCTCTGATACCATGTAAAGAATTGATTTGAAATATTATTATGTTGTATTGTATTCATTGATTGAATACAAGCTTATAAAGCTAACTCTGACCTAACCTTGTGGAGATAGGAAACCTAAGACTGTCGTTATTCTATTCTGACCTTCTTAACATATCATATTCTGTAACACTTTCCTATTTTGTAACATAGGTAGACTTTCTTTCTTTAACATCTTCATTAAACACCCTCTCTAGTATCTCAAATTCTCGTTGTTCTTCCCCAACTCATTTTCTTTCCTCTACCTTTATTTCCTCCATTAAGTTTTCTCCACTCTCTTTTAAATCTCATCTTTCTCTCTCTCTTCTTCCCCAACTCTCATCTTCTCCCCACTACCTTTATTACTTCCATTAAACTTTCCCCACTCTCTTTCAAATCTCTCTCCCTCTTCTTCCCTATTTCTCATCTTCCTTTATTGCCTCTTTTAAACCCTTCACACTCTCAAATCTCTCCATGTCTTCTTCCACAACTCTCATATTCTCCCCACTCCAATTCCCCATCAAACCTTACTTTCTCTCTTCCTCAAACTCCCACTGAAAGGTTGTGGTAGTGATGGAGATTGTTGGACTAATTGAGGACTTAGGTTCAGTACCATGAGGTGGGTTTTAACTTTCCTTGTTCACTTCAGAGCGTTTAATGGCATTCATGAACAAAATCAAAATCTAAGGTTGTTGCCAGTTCACAAAGTTAGATCAAACGGTGATTCTCAGTGTTACACAATTGGTAACATCATGAAACTGAAATTCTTGTGGCTTGGGCTAACCCTGTGAACTACAACAACTTATTGCAGGCACAAGGTTGGCTTAACCGTGAAACTTGAATTCTCACAGTTTGAGGCAACCATGTGAAACATTCCCAAAATCTCACTCTCGGCCAAACTTCTTACAACCACACGGTTGGCTCAAACTGTGAAGGCAATCTGGTTGGCCTAATCGTGAAACTTGAATTCTCATGGTTTGAGCCACATGTGAATGAACTAACATTTATTACTTCCCCAAAAACTTGCCCTCGGGCCAAATTTTGCAGGCACAAAGTTGGCTCAAATCATGATTTCCAAGATAACTCAATTAGTCTAATCGTGAAGCTAGAATTATCACAAAACCATCAGTCTGATAAGAAATTTTCAAAAAAATTGTTTTTTGTTGGGTAAGTTGGGAAGAGAATGAAACTCAAACCAAGTTCTCTTGTAATTAATTGATTTGGAAAGGGTAGGGAGAAGAGATGAGAGATAGGACGAAAGGGAGTGGAGGTTTAATGGAGAAAATGAATGAAGTGAGTAGAAAATGAGAATAAATTTTGGAGTTAGAGAGAATGTGGAAGGTTTGATGGAGGATATGAAGATAGTAGGGAAAAGATAGAAAATCATTTGAGAGTTAGAAAGAGTTGGGAGGGTTTAATGTAAGAAATGAAGATGATGGGAGAAGATAGAGTTTGAATCAATCGGAAGATCCAAACAATCCAAACTCATCACAATCAACAGGGAAATCGCTATGGATCGATCGGGTATGTTTCTATTCTCTTGTTTCCATTGAATCAACTAGAGTCTTAAGTTTTTAGTTTAAATACAACAATTGGTTTCAGAGCATCTCCTGTTGATTCAATGTGAAATTCTAAAGAAGAACACGTTTTCCTTCTTTGATCGGTGAAATGCAATTCATTATGGTTATGCACTGTTCCGCACAGTGATATGCACTGTTATGTACTGTTCCGCATATCACTGCACAGTGATATGCACTGTTATGTATTGTTCCGCACAGTGATATGCACTGTTCTGCACAGTGGTTATGCACTGTTCTAAATAGTGATATGGATGTTATGATCATGCAATTCATGGACTGAAATAATGTTATAAATAGTGATATGCTTGTTTACAATTGACTGTTATTAATAGTGATTTGACTGAATTAATGATAACCTTATTTACAGACCCATTATTTACAGTGATATCATTATTTCAGTGATTATGTTGAAATTATATTCATATTCACTGTTAAATCTATATAGATATTGTATTTAGTGCTTTATGGCAATTGTCTTCACTGTTTTATTGTGAGTGTAATTGTATTCAGTGATTACATTGTAATTGTATTTCCTATTGAAATAGATTACAATTTATTACAATTTGGATCACGGTGAAATAGATGTTAAAAAAAAAAAAACGATTCACTGTTCACCGTTGACCGCGATTGTTCGCTGGTGGGCGGGCCTGGTCACTGTTCACTGTTGGACGGGCCTGGTGACTGTTCACTGTTGGGCTTGGTGACTGTTCACTGTTGGGCGGGCCTGGTGACTGTTCACTGTTCACTGTTGGACGGGCCTGGTGACTGTTCACCTGTTGGGCCTGGTGACTGTTCACTGTTGGGCCTGACGATTGTTCACTCTTGGGCCTGTTGTTGTTGGTTGGGCCTGTTACTGTTGGTAATAATTGGGCCTGTTAGTAAATTTTACTTTGACTATTGGGTCTGTTGCTGTTGGTAATATTGTTTTAAATTATTGGGACCTATTTAATTTTTGGCTACATTTTATTTAATTTTAATTTGTATTCAGTTCATACTCCAAATTTATACATAGTTTATAATTTTGGTTTCATGTATCACTATTGTGTTCCTTATTTAAAATTTTCACAATTTAACTAATAGGTTGCCAAAGCAACCACTGTTAGGAAAATTGGTTGATTTTAAATAAGTGAGCATGCTACATCCATGTGAAACAATCTGCCCAAAGGAAGATTGTTTTGACCGGATAATCCCTAGTCTTAAATATGTGATAAAGTTTACTATACCATGCTTTTATTATGTCAGTCCAAAGAAAGGGATAATATTAGGCCGGTTTCGTTGTGTACAAAGAGTACCACTTACAGATTGATATTTCTGTCCAAAGACTAAATAACAATGTTGTGCTAGGTATCTTGATATAAGTTTTTTATTTCCCTATTGTATGAATTTAAAAGTTTATGCAATTGAATAATGATGTGACTATGTTATTTATGTAATTTATTCTCTATACAGCTACTATGTCTGCTACTAGTATATCTGCTGGTGTAAATAATATTCCCATGCTTAATGGGACAAACTTCAAGGACTGGAAAGAGAACGTGTTAATCGTTCTTGGATGTATGGATCTGGACCTTGCCTTAAGGATTGAGCAACCCGCTCCTCTTACAGATGCAAGTACTCCTGATGTCAGGAAATACTTTGAGAAGTGGGAATGCTCCAATTGCATGAGTCTCATGCTCATCAAGCGAGGTATTCCAGAAGCCTTTAGGGGTGCAATATCCGCAGGGGTGACCAATGCCAGTGAGTTCCTTACTGAACTTGAAAAGCGTTTTGCTAAAAACGATAAGGCTGAAACAAGCACGCTTTTAGCTAGCTTGATTTCATTAAAGTATAAAGGCAAAGGGAACATTAGAGAGTACATCATGGAGATGTCTCATCTTGCTTCAAAACTTAAAGCACTGAAGCTTGAGTTGTCTGAGGACTTACTCGTGCATCTAGTTTTGATATCACTTCCTCCACAGTACAGTCAGTTTAAGGTCAGTTACAACTGTCAGAAGGAGAAATTGACTCTTAATGAGCTCATTTCATACTGTGTGCAAGAGGAAGACAGGTTGAAGCAAGACAGAACGGAAAGTGCTCATTTTGCAAGCACCTCTAAAGATAAGGGCATAAAACGAAAGAAGGATTATGAAGCTGCTAAGGGTCCAGCACAAAAGAAACAGAAAGGCAATGAGGGTTGTTTCTTTTGTAAGAAACCTGGACATGTAAAGAAGGAATGTACCAAGTATCACGCTTGGCGTGCTAAAAAGGGTATGTTTCTTACTTTGGTCTGTTCTGAGGTTAACTTAGCTTCAGTACCTAGAAACACTTGGTGGTTAGATTCCGGTGCTACTACTCACATAAGTGTTTCTATGCAGGGTTGTCTGAGCTACCGAAAGCCAAATGATGCTGAAAGACGCATTTTCGTGGGCGATGGAAAATCGGTAGAAGTGGAAGCAATAGGAAACTTTAGGTTACTCTTAGGAACTGGTTGTTATTTGGAACTGAAAGACACTTTTGTAGTACCGTCATTTAGACGGAATTTTGTTTCTATTTCCTTGTTGGACAAATTTGGATATTGTTGTTCATTTGGAAATAATCAATTTAGTCTTTCAATAAATTCCAATATTATTGGTACTGGTTCATTAAGCACATTTGATAACCTATATCTTCTTGACACTATTGCCTCATATAATGAAACCTTGCATGTGGAATCACGTGGTACTAAGCGTAAGCTAAATGAAGGAAATTCATCAAAACTGTGGCACAAATGTTTAGGACATATCTCGAAAACGAGCATGGAGAGACTTGTGTCAGATGGCATAATAGATTCTCTTGATTTTTCAGACTTTGATGTCTGTATTGAGTGCATCAAGGGAAAACAGACCAAACAAAAGAGATTGAGTGCAAAAAGAACTTCAGACGTCTTAGAATTGATCCACACAGATATTTGTGGACCATTCCCTTCGGCTTCTTGGAATGGTCAACAATATTTTATATCATTCATAGACGATTACTCACGCTATGGGTACCTATATCTCATTCATGAGAAATCTGAGTCACTGGACATGTTCAAAGCTTTCAAAGCTGAGGTTGAGAACCAACTCAACAAACGAATTAAAAGTGTCAGGTCTGACCGTGGTGGTGAGTATTACGGCAGATATGACGGTTCCGGTGAACAACGTCCAAGACCATTTGCTAAATTCCTAGAGGAATGTGGAATCGTCCCACAGTACACCATGCCGGGATCACCTAGCATGAATGGTGTAGCTGAAACACGAAACCGAACTCTTAAGGACATGGTAAGGAGTATGACCAGTCATTCTACCTTACCTGAATCACTCTGGGGAGAAGCACTAAAGACTACAGCTTACATCCTTAATAGAGTACCAACTAAAACAGCTGCCAAAACTCCTTATGAACTTTGGACAGGCAGAAGACCTAGTCTAAAACATTTTCACATTTGGGGATGTCCAGCTGAAGCAAGGCATTATCGGCCGAATGAAAAGAAATTGGACTCCAAAACAGTGAGCAGCTACTTCATTGGCTACTCTGAGCGATCAAGGGGCTACAAGTTCTATAATCCCACTATTAAGTCCATTTTTGAAACGGGGACAACAACGTTTTTTGTGGATGTCGAGTTTGGGGGGAGAAATAAGGTAAGAGACATTGTCTTTGAGGAGGAATCAATTTCGACTCCTACTACTGTTGTTGACAATGTACATGTTCCAATACCTGTCATTGATCAATAAACAGATCTGGAACCTCAACAAGTCAATGTTGAACTACTCCCTGCTCAAATTGAAGTAAATATTCCAGAAGAACAAACTCAACAACCTCAAGATCAAATGCCATTAAGAAGATCCACGAGAGAAAAGAGAAGAGCTATTCCGGATGATTATATGGTCTTTCTCGAAGAACATGAGGAAAATGATGGATTGGTGGAAAATGATCCAATCAACTTCAATCAAGCTATGCAGGATTCTAACTCTCAAAAGTGGATAGATGCTATGAATGAGGAGTACAAGTCTATGCAAGACAATCAAGTTTGGGATCTTGTCCCATTACCTGAAAATACAAAGCCTATTGGTTGTAAATGGATATTCAAAACCAAGAAGGACTCAAAAGGTAATGTGGAAAGATATAAAGCTCGTCTTGTAGCTAAAGGCTTCACTCAAAAGGAAGGCATCGACTATAAAGAGACTTTCTCTCCGGTGTCAAAGAAAGACTCATTCAAGACAATCATGGCTCTTGTTGCACATTTTGACCTTGAGTTGCATCAGATGGATGTTAAAACAACGTTTTTCAATGGCGACATTGATGAAACCATTTATATGGTGCAACCAAAAAACTTTGTGTCTGGAGACCCAAAGAATATGGTTTGCAGACTAAAGAAATCCATCTATGGGCTCAAGCAAGCTTCCCGTCAATGGTACTACAAATTTCATCAAGTAATTGTCTCGTTTGGTTTTGAGACAAATGTTGTTGATAATTGTGTGTATCATAAGTTCAGTGGGAGTAAGCATATCTTCTTGATTTTGTATGTTGATGACATATTGCTTGCCACTAATAATATAGACATGTTGCACGAAACCAAGAGATTTCTATCAAAGAAATTTGAAATGAAAGATCTTGGTGAAGCTTCTTTTGTCTTAGGGATTCAGATATACCGGGATCGTTTTCGGGGTATTATTGGATTATCACAAAAAGGCTATATAGAAAAAGTGCTTAAAAGGTTTGGCATGCAAGATTGTAAACCAGGAGATACCCCTATATCTAAATGAGACAAATTTAGTCTTAAACAGTGTCCTAAGAATAAACTTGAAGTTGTAGAGATGCAAAAGATCCCCTATGCATCCGCTGTTGGGAGTCTTATGTATGCTCAGGTATGTACACGTCCAGACATAGTATTCATTGTTGAAATGCTTGGCAGATATTTGGATAACCCTGAGATGAGTCACTGGAAAGCAGCTAAACGGGTTATGAGATATTTACAGAGAACTAAGGATTACATGCTCACATACAAGCGATCAGATCAGTTGGAGATCATAGGGTATGCTGATTCTGATTTTGCTGGATGCCAAGATAGTAGAAAATCTACATCAGGCTACATTTATCTGTTAGCTGGAGGAGTTATTTCTTGGAAAAGTGCTAAACAGACACTCATAGCTTCTTCCACCATGGAAGCAGAATATGTGGCGTGTTTTGAGGCCTCCAACCACGGATTATGGCTGCGTTATTTTGTCACTGAGCTGCGCATTTTGAATGACATAGAAAGACCACTAAAGTTATATTGTGACAATAAGTCAGCAGTTTTATATGCCAACAACAACAGGAGCTCATCTAGGTCAAATCATATTGACATAAAGTTCCTGGTTGTGAAGGAGAGAGTAGAGAATAAACAGATTTTCATAGAGCATATTGGGACACACTCCATGATTGCGGATCCGCTTACTAAGGGATTACCACCCAAGGTCTTTCATGAGCACACCGCTCATTTGGGTGTTATGTCACATGAGGATATCATGGTTTAGTGGGAGTTTTGTTGTTTTATGATGGATTTTTTGGGCACATTGGTGTAATTTAGTATTTTCTGCAGAAATAAAGTCTTCAGTCAATTGTCTGTTTATTATATGTTTGATCTCATTAAAGATTAAAGTTGGACCGGTTGGAAATAGACATGTTTGGATCACATCACATGTAATTTCCATGCTCTACATCCATGTTTGATCTATGTCATTTGATTATATTGGTATATGTGACTATTGATGGATTTCGTTACGCTACATGTGACGCAAATCGCTTTAATCCTATATCAGTATAGTCAATGGACGAGATTGTTTCGGAATAGCTTTACTTGTGATAGCAAGTTTTGAGCTCATAAGGTTATACACATTAAAGGTAACATATGTGGCCCAAGTGGGAGATTGTTGGACAAATCCAATAATGTGGGCACACATATGTAATATAATATGTATTGCTATCTTAAAGTGTAGTCCATTTAAATATGTGATCTAATAGGGGTATTGGACTATAAGGTATTAATAAATAACATGGTCTAAATAAGGATGTAAATTCTAATTCAATGAGGGGCAAAATTGGAAATTCACAGCCCGTAAGTTGAAGGGTTATGACTTATGGGCATTATAAATATGATGGGTCCCCGATTGAGCGTATGCGTTGAAACAAAATAAACTTTTGGCATTGTCTTCTGTATCCTCTCAACAGAGAACTAAGGGAAACGCTTGAATCAATCGAAAGATCCAAACAATCCAAACTCATCACAATCAACGGGGAAATCGCTATGGATCGATCGGGTATGTTTCTATTCTTCTTGTTTCCATTGAATCAACTAGAGTCTTAAGTTTTTAGTTTAAATACAACAACTTCACGTCACCTCTAGGGACAGAGTAAATACTTAGCCACGTCTTGATTACAAACAAGCTTCAATCCGAAACAATCCTATTTGCAAGATCCGAAAGTTAGTTTGCATCCGATAATCATAATTAACTAAAGACGCACAAATAACAATATAACGGGCGTGAAACACTAACACTTGGCTTGATGCATATGCAAATCAATAACATTCATTATGGTTATACTCATGACAATTAAGAAAGATTCCACAAACTCAAGTATCCAAAATTGTGCATCATATTACGAAATGCAAAACAATAACTTTTTTAAACCATCTCCCTAAATTACACCTAAAAACATAAGTGAAGAAAGACTCACCATAAGCTTATAATCAGACATGCAAAACTCCCCAAAATGTAGAATTAAATTGTTTCTCCTATAATGCAATAACTTTATTTATAATCAACACACTAGGAATATATAAACTGACAAAATGAAGAATATTCGGATTATTTGGATACATCTTCGAATGATATGATTTAGCAAATCACTTAATTTGATTTACTAAACACAATAAGTTGTCTTCGCAAATATGCTATTCTAAATTACTTAACTTCCATAATTAAATGGTGGCCTAGGAATAAGGAACATAAGGATAGGGAATGAGGCAGCAACTATGAAGCATAAATGGAGTATTGTCTCACAAAGAGATTCAGTCTAGGTCAAATGGGCCAAGAAGTACTTGATTAAACACAAAGATTTCTGGACCATGAAACCACCAATGGAGGCCTCATGGTGTTGGCGCAAGATCTTAGACTGCAGGGAAAAGGCTTCCAATCTGGTTTTACATGCTATTGGGAATGGTGAAAGTACACTCTTTTGGAAAGACCCATGGCACCCCTTAGGAATTCTCATTGATAGATTCCCACAAGAGTTGCAGTATGATTCGGTTCTTCACAAGAATGCTACAGTCTCCGCTATTATTAGCGACAACTCTTGGACCATTCCCCCGAGCACAAGTAACTTTATCACTGAAATTGTTAGCGACCTGGGTGATGTTGAACTGGACGATACTAGACAGGATGAGGTGATGTGGACTGTAGAGAATACTGGCTCATTTACAATGAAAGCCACCTATGACGCCATAAGGAATCGAAGCAGTAGGGTACACTGGGCTTCATTAGTCTGGTTCAAAGCAAACATTCCCAAGCATAGTTTTATCACATGGGTATTGCTTCATGGTGCCCTGAAAACTCTTTACAAACTCAAGCAATGGGGATTGACCCAAGCTGATACATGCCCTCTATGCAATCAGGAAACAGAAACTGACAAGCACATGTTCTTCTATTGCACATATTCAAAGTTTGTATGGGAGAAAATGTTGCACTATCTGAGTTACTCGAGACAAGTAGTAGGATGGGAAAAAGAATTTGAATGGTGCAGCCGACACTTTGCAGGAAGTTGTCACAATGCCAAGTTGAAAAAAATCACTCTGAATGCAATGATATATGCTATTTGGACTGAGAGGAATAAAAGGTTATATGAACAGCAACAATGCACTGGAATTGAACTAGTAAAGCGGACCTATATGGACATCAGACTAAGGCTTAACGCAGAGGAGCTTAAAGTTGAAGACAATGCGCAGAACAGACAGTTATTTAACAAGTGGAATCTGGAACCAGAATTTATATTAAGGAGACCGATCAAATGCAAGTGGAAGAGACCGAATGTTGGCTGGTATAAGGTCAATTCAGATGGCTCACTTCAGGGCACTAGGGGAGGATACGGTGCAGTAATAAGAGATGATACTGGTGTTGTGGTGGCAGCTTGTTCAGGTGCTACCAAGGGACAAATAGTGATCAAACATGAGCTTCAAGGAATTGAAGATGGGCTTAAACTAGCAAGGTTGCACAACCTAATGGAGCTCGAGATCTCAACAGATTCCACCACTGTCCTAGATTATTTAACTAAAGACATGAAGACAACATGGAACCTAAGAAACATCATTAGGAGAATAAAAAGTATGATGGGTCTACTTAACCAATACAATGTAAGCCATGACTACAGAGAAACCAACAGAATTGCAGATAAGTTGGCCAATCTTCTTCTAGATTCTGAATTTCTAGAGATTATCCCAAGCTCCTTTGCGGAGGACTTGAAAGATATTGTCCATGTAGATAGAATAGGCAAAACATACTTGAGATTGTAACACTGGAAATTTTCTTTATCAGGTTTGGAGATCCTAAATAACCCCTGCTCAATTTCCAAAATAATAATAATTCCATAATTAATAAAATTCCCTGATTTTATAAAAATCAGTAATTTATTTTAATAAACTGAATAATTGGATTTATGACCTGAATAATATTACATGAAATCCGATTCAATAACTCAGAGTTATATCCTTTAATAACCCAGAATAATAATTCAATAAATCAGCTGGATTGATCAAAATAAGATATGATATTTGATTTTATAACCTAAATATTAATAGCAATTTTTCTAGTTTAATAACATATGAAAATTTGGAATTTATAACCCATATATCCAGAATTTTAATGCGGTAAAAATTAAAATTTCAATGATTCAAGATAAAAATCCAAATACTAAAGCACAAATAAATTAGATCATTGAGCTAATACAAATACCTAGATTTAACTAGTAATATGATACTCATTATATTAATAATATTGCATGATTTGGAAGAAGTAAAATCAAGAAACTCATCTCTTACCCCAATAAAAGAGAAAGGCAACGACTACCTCGCACCACCATTTCTATCTCTCACACCACCTACTTTCTTTCTCACCCCACCTATATAAACAAAAACCATTCATTTTTTCTCCTCACCATTCAAATCGACAATGGTTCCTCCCTCCCCCATTCAAAATCTCTTGCAAATCTCTCCTTACACTCAAATCTCTTGCAAATCTCGTCTCTCTCCCTCGAAAACTCTCAAAATCCCCTTAAAGTTGAAACCCTTAAACCCAAACTCAATAAATATGCATAACTTAACATAACAGACAAATCCAAACTCCAAACTCAAAATGAAAAATAGGGTACTTTCGAAACAATTTAAACTCTTAATTGAGACTGATTATCAAGCTTATCAAAACACAAAAGTTTTAGTACTCTGAGTTATCTAATAGAAACAACTTGAATCATTTGAAAATGAGCAAGTTATGGTCATTTTACTAAAGTCGCGCAAATTTGTCCGAAAAATGAAAATGGGATAGTGTTTCTGACTTTCGGCCAACTTATGTGCTTGATTGAGACCGATTCTCAAGTTGATCAAATACAAAATTTGTAGTACTCTTAGTTATCTAATAAACACAACTTGAATCACTTGAAAATGTTTTGAAATGAGTAAGTTATGGCCATTTTACTAAAGTCGCGCAAAATATGAAAAAAAATTTGTTCGCAGAGTGCATTGCGAGGTATCCCAATTAGTCGAAAGTTACTCTGTTTTGCATTTTTTTCGTTTTGAGTTTGAGTTTCTCTGTTATGTTAAGTTATGCATATTTATTGAGTTTGGGTTTAAGAGTTTCGACTTTGAAGGGATTTTGAGAGTTTTCGAGGGAGAGGGAGGAGATTAGCAAGCGATTTGAGTGTGGAAAGAGATTTTGAAGAGATTTGGAAGAGGAGATTTCAAATGGGGGAGGAAAAAACCATTGTCAATTTGAATGGTGAGGGGAAAATTGATGATTTTTATTTATATAGGTGGTGTGAGAAAGTTAAAAAAAAAAAAAAAAAAAAACCTCATTTGGTGGTGTGAGAAAGAGGATTTGGTGATGCAAAGTAGTCGTTATATTTGTCTTTTTTTCACTTTCCCTTCTATCCTCTTTGTCTTCTTATTTGTCTTTTTGTCCTTTTATGTTTTTGCTATTTTCTTCTCTTTTCCTTTTAGTCTTTTCTCTTCTTTCTTTTTTATCTTTTATCTTTTTTTTTAAAGTTTCCTTTTAGGTTTTCTCGATCTCTAGCAAGCATGGCCACCACCCATCCCATCCCTCTTTTTGTTTTGTGGTTTTACTTAGTCAGCCCACCAAATAACAACCCATAATCCTAATATCTTCTTTACAATTCATATAGGTTTTTCACTGTTCACAAAATACTGTAGACAGTCTATATGTCCTATGTGGCATAAGTTGTCTCATTGGCAGAAGTTTATGTAAAAACCTCAACCCACGATGCTTTGCTCTTACTCTTCACGCCTCCACAAAGTTTGTCCCCCTATTCTCCATCTTCTTCTTCTCCTCAGGGCTTCATCTTCTTGCTTCCTGCCTCTCCATCTTCTTCTTCTTCGCAGGGCTTTGACTTTCTTCATCTCACTCTACCAAAGGGAGAAGGGTTTCTAGGTTGGTTTCTTGCAACAACCACCACCACTGATTCAACCCTAAATTCTCCTCCATCACCCACAACTCTCTTCTTCTCGATTCCTCCATGGCGATTTCTCTAATCACCTTTGCAACTGCTTCTTCCCAGGATCAGAGTGAGCGAGCATTGAGGTTGAGGTTGGCCCCGACGGAAGGCTTCTTCTTCTTCTCGGAGGTCTATTTTTTTCCTTCTCCTTTGCAACTTTAAACCCCTTTCACCATTCACTCCCAAATCCTCTACCTAGGGTTTCTCTTCGATTCACTGCCATAGTCCCCAAATTTATTTGTCTTAGTTTCGAAAACCCACTGATCTATTGTCAGAGTTTGCAAATTTACAGCTTTTACTTTTCAAGTTTTGATCTTGGTGTGTTTTTGTCTATTGGGTATTTTTGTTTCGTCTTCAAGTAACTTGAAGTTTATGAATTTTAATTTCGCTTTTTGAGGAATGAATTTTTGCTCACATAAAGACAATATACACTTCTGAATGGAGACAGTTTTTGGTTTGGTTTTTCTTAGAATGTAGTTTGTGAGTTGGTATTTTTTTTCCCCCTTTTTCTTGGTTGTGTATGATTTTTTTTTAACATATATTTACTGAACACTGAATTATATCATGAAAACAATGTTATTTTTTGTGTTTGATGTGATTTAATGGGAATCAATTCTACTGCAAAGATTTATACTATACAAATGCCAATGCAAAGCCTTTTTGTTTTGGAGTGTGTGTGATTTCTATTGATTAATCCCTTATCTTTGCCATTATTTTTTTCAGTTCATTGTTTGTTTTTCTGATTCTTTATTTAGATGATTTTGAATACTATTAGTATATTACTAATGCTTCGGTTATGTTACATTTTGTTTGTCTTATAGTCATTGCAATTTTGCTCATCTTCACCATGTGTGCTAGGGTTCTTCTTCTTTCATCTGTGATGGTGCCAACAAGTTCCATTCAACTGGGTTCTTCTACTTCATCTATATGCCAGAAGACCAAACAGGAGGAGATTCATCTCCTCTTCCGCCTCCAACCACATCTTCCTTACAATTCATATAGGTTTTTCACTGTTCACAAAATACTGTAGACAGTCTATATGTCCTATGTGGCATAAGTTGTCTCATTGGCAGAAGTTTATGTAAAAACCTCAACCCACGATGCTTTGCTCTTACTCTTCACGCCTCCACAAAGTTTGTCCCCCTCTTCTCCATATTCTTCTTCTCCTTAGGGCTTCATCTTCTTGCTTCATGCCTCTCCATCTTCTTCTTCTTCGCAGGGCTTTGACTTTCTTCATTTCACTCTACCAAAGGGAGAAGGGGTTTCTGGGTTGGTTTCTTGCAACAACCACCACCACTGATTCAACCCTAAATTCTCCTCCATCATTCACAACTCTCTTCTTCTTGATTCCTCCATGGCGATTTCTCTAATCACCTTTGCAACTGCTTCTTCCCAGGATCAGAGCGAGCGAGCATTGAGGTTGAGGTTGGGCCTGGCGGAAGGCTTCTTCTTTTTCTCAGAGGTCTGTTTCTTTCCTTCTCCTTTGCAACTTTAAACCCCTTTCACCATTCACTCCCAAATCCTCTACCTAGGGTTTCTCTTCGATTCACTGCCAAAGTCCCCAAATTTATTTGTCTTAGTTTCGAAAACCCACTGATCTGTTGTCAGAGTTTGCAAATTTACAGCTTTTACTTTTCAAATCTTGGTGTGTTTTTGTCTATTGGGTATTTTTGTTTCGTCATCAGGTAACTTGAAGTTTATGAATTTTAATTTCGCTTTTTGAGGAATGAATTTCTGCTCACATAAAGACAATATACACTTCTGAATGGAGAAAGTTTTTGGTTTGGTTTTTGTTAGAATGTAGTTTGTGAGTTGGTATCTTTTTTTTTCTTTTTTTTTCCCTTTCTCTTGGTTGTGTATGCTTCTTTTTTAACATATATTAACTGAACACTGAATTATATCATGAAAACAATGTTATTTTTCGTGTTTAATGTGATTTAATGGGAATTAATTCTACTGCAAAGATTTATACTATACAAATGCCAATGCAAAGCCTTTTTGTTTTGGAGTGTGTGTGATTTCTATTGATTAATCCCTTATCTTTGCCATTATTTTTTTTTCAGTTCATTGTTTTTTTTTTTTTTTTTTTTTTTTTCCTGATTCTTTATTTAGATGATTTTGAATACTATTAGTATATTACTAATGCTTCGGTTATGTTACATTTTGTTTGTCTTATAGTCATTGCAATCTTGCTCATCTTCACCGTGTGTGCTAGGGTTCTTCTTCCTTCATTTGTGATGGCGCCAACAAGCTCCATTCAACCGGGTTCTTCTATTTCATTTATATGCCAGAAGACCAAACAGGAGGAGATTCATCTCTTATTCCGCCTCCAACCACATACCAAACAGTTCGGAGAGGAGAATCTCGCAAACGGATGTGAGTTCCCCCAATTTCGAGTTCACTTTTTTTTTTATCCTTTTGTATGCCATATTTTGCAAATTTTTCTCAATGGGTTTGATTAATTTGGTGGTTTTTTAATGGGTTTGATTAATTTGGTATTGTTTTTTTTAATGGGTTCAAAGAGATTCAATAGTCGTAAGATTCAGGCAACGACTCTCAATTAGGGGTGGGCATCCCATCTCGCGATCCCGTTCCCGTCCCGTCCCGATTTTTTCGGGTCTTAATGGGATTGAATAATTCAATCTCGATCCCGTCCCGATCTAGAATGGGATGAAGATTTTCAATCCCGCCAATCCCGTCCCGTCCCGAACTAATTTTTCATTATTTATTATTTATTTATTTATTTTAGGATTGCAATATTTGGATGCCCATACAAATTCCCTGATGCATATAACATTTTAGCATCTAAAATTCTCAATGTCGTTAGGCTATCAACTCATATTTGAAGACCAATTTGTTTAATTGTATTTAACTAGGGTACATTCGATTTCATTGAAAACTTTGGATACTCAACCTATAATACAATTTAATGGGTTCCTAGTATCATCTCATTTGCAAGGATAGATATGCATGAAAATTAAACTCTGTGAGAGATTCCAATGACAGCTTCATGTGCTTATTATGGCATAGGTTACATATGTTTAGTTGATTGCATTTTGGTTTATTATTTCATTTTCAGCATGGTTATGTGTGAACATGCAATTTGCTGAAGATCTATTTTAGTTATTGAAATTGCATGGTCAATTTGAAACACGCTGATCCCGTCCCGAACCCGTTTGGGATGGGACGAGGTCGGGATGGGGTTTATCTCATCCCGTCCCGTCCCGATCCCGTATGAACGGGATGGGTATATCTCGTCCCATCCCGTCCCGTGCCCACCCCTACTCTCAATCTCCACCACCAGATCCACACGAAATTGCCTCTCCTCAAGGTTCCTAGCTCCTAGGTACATTTTAAACAACCCCTTTTTTCAAAATCCAATCTTTTTGAGTTTCTGTGGAGTTACATTAATTCAGATTGAAAAAGAAAATTTTGAACTCTTTTTTATCAGATTCGGTTGGTTTATGTTGTTGTTCTTGATTACATGAGTTTTTTTTTTTATCAAAGTTAATTCATTGTAAGTGTTTTTTTTAATGAAATAAAAACCCAATTGCGATTATTCAACAATTCCGTGAAAGTATGATGTACTCTGTAGTAGTGCCAACAACACGGGTATTACACTAGTATTTACATAAATTGTAATGCACCATACACGTGTAATATTAAATCCTTCCTCATAAAGGAGTTATATAAATTTAGAAGCAATATAATAATTAGGCTTAAAAAATGTGGACACCTCTATATTCTAGAAAAGAACATGTTAATAGAGGGTGTGCATCGTGTTTATTTTGCAACTCATATTGTAGGATGGGAATTAAATGTTTGAAGGTTTAACCAGTTTACCCTAATATTTTGTGACTTCATTATTTAAGATCATTTACATATTGCATTTCAATACTTTTTTTTTTTCGACTTTGATTTTTTAGTTTGATTGTTATAGATGTTAGACGAATTCAACGAAAGACACACCTAGTATTCCACATGTCGTACATATTGACTATTCAGTTCGACTGACTAATTTTTCACTTGAAATTCCCCACTTATACTGTCAAGTTCCTAAAGCGTATATATGCCATGAACTATAGTGAGGAAATATCTCAACACAGAGCTACGTACATTGAAGTTGACAACAAAACAAACCATTTAATTAGTACATGAAGTTTTAAACTATTAGAGGAAATACAATCAAATTTTGCTACTCTTTTCATTAATTTAGTCATTATTTTATTGTAGTGTTGAGTTAACTAATTTGAAAGTGAAACAGATCTTTCGCCACTCTTTCTCAAAGTATATATATATATATATATATATATATATATATATATATATATATATATATATATATATATATATATATATATATATATATATATATATATATATATATATTTCATTACTATTATGTGGCCTTAAGTTTTATTGACAATGAAAAAGACTTTACTGTTTTTTTTTTTTTTGCCTGAAGAAACTATATTATCGTGACAAGAAGACGAAGAGCAATATATAATAGAATTTGTCAAACTTCTCGTCAAGTACAAGGGTTCAGAATCGCGGATAGGTTTACAATAGTTTATTTAAGCTAATGTATGAAATTTTCATGTGAATAAATAGTAATATGTATTTCATTTAATTAATATATATGAAGTAATATATGAACATGTTTATTTTTTTCTGATTACTTTGCCATATTGTTGTTAGAAAAATATTTGGGGTTTTCCCCTCTATTGATAGGAATTTTATTTGATTTTTATTTTGTTTTATGTTACTCATCTATTATGCTTTGAAGTGAGAACAAACAAGCCATTTCAAGAATATTCAGGTATCCATTGCTGAGACTTCTCATCAGCTACAAGGGTTTGAAACCAAACATTGCATTACAATAGTTTTAACTAATGCATAAAATTTGTATATGAAAACATAATTATGTATCTTTTGTTCCAATGACATTTAAACAAATACAATTATCTAGATATGCTATGGATAACCGGTTATTTTATTGGAAGAAAATCAATAGTGAAAAGTTGGTAAATCATTCAAGTGAAAATTTGTTAATAGTTTGAGTTGTCGCTTGCATTTCAAAAAATATGAAAAATACTATGTAAAAACATATCAAATTCAAATATTTTTGGAGATACTCGTGCTGAGCAGGGACGGATTTATGTGGGGTCAAGTGCCCCCACTGACTTTTGAAAAAATAAATCGTTTTTTTTCTTCTCAATTTGCCTAACTTGCAATCGACGACGCCATCTTGCCCCACCCCTTCTTCTCTTCCACTATTCTCAACGACGCCGACAACCCCATTCTTCCCTTTCTTCTTTTCTTTACCCTCTATTTGTTTACTGACAAAAGTGTACTAGCTGAGTTAGTAGAGGTATAGCGCATGAAATCACACGTCACGAGTTCGAACTCGGCCGGCGGCATGGGGTGGGGAGGGTTATGGGTAAAAAAAAATGTTTACTACGAGAACAACAACCGCTCCGCCTCCACTTCTCTTCCTCTCCTTCTCTCTCTGTTTGATTTATTTTCCTTTCCCACCATCGCCACCAGCGCCCCAACCTGTTTTGTCTGCTTTGAAGAAGAATAATGTTATTTAAGTATTTTCTCGAGATGGATTTGTATATCAAGATATAGTTTAGTATTTTATTCATAGGATTACTTGGAGAAATAACCCATTAGTATTTTTGGCCATTAACTTTATACACCAAATGAATTGACCAGATTGATAGAATTGCATGATATCGAGTTCTCTCCTTATTATATATATTTGAAAGGAAAGTGTGTCGCCATCCTCTATATATTTATCTCTTGTGCACCTACAAAGTAGATAGTTGGATCAATTTTCCTCACCCATGGATTAGATGGAGTTTTGTTTAGCAATTGGTGTTTCGTATAGTTATTTATGTCTTGTTCAAAATTTAACAAAAAATATATTAAAGTACTTAATTATTATATTATCATTAGTTAAATATGATTCATCACTTTGCCCCCATTCAACGAAAATTCTGGCTCCGTCACTAGTGCTGAGCACGGGCAAAAGCAACTTGTATGAAACTAAAGTCCACTCCATTACTCATTACCAGCATTTATTCAAGGCAATAAATTTTGTACATCACCATTTAGACTTTTTGACACCACCACAAAAAAAAATACATTTTTTTTAATCTATTTTGTAACACCCTCGTTAAACCCTTTTTCAAGTTGTCTCCTCAATTATGAAAATCCTTTGTAGTACATGGTGTAATTGGGTCTCAGTTGTTTAAGATTTGTTAGATTGCTCCCTTCTATTTATCACACTTTTGAAATTGCCCTTTCAATTATGAAAATCCTTTGTAGTACATGGTGTAAGTGGGTGCTAATTATTTGGGATTTGTTAGATTGCCTCGTTCTATTTATCAAACATTTTCCAAGCCACCCCCCCCCCCCCCCCCCCCCCCCCCCCCCCCTTGCCTCATTTATCTAACATAATGTATCAAATGGTTATTACAAATACATTACATTATGTAGTTTTGTGTTTCATGTATATTGGTTTCCCTCAATGACTAGTATAGATGGGTAACAATATTTTTATTGATTTTTCATTGAATACAACAAGCTGGTTGAGAACTCATTGAATGTCTTTTGAAATATTATTAAAATACATCTTATAAAAAAAATCTATGTATATCTTACCTTAATTAAATCTCTAGCGTCAATCTTATTTTCAAATAGGCCAAACATTTGTAATGAATAACTTGATTGGTAGCTAAAAAAGACTTATATAATCTTGAAATTAGAATAATATAAAACAATATAACTCATGATTCATGCAAATAAATGTTGTACAATATAAGTCAAGATTCATGCAAATAAATGTTTGTTAAGTTATTTTATATTTTTTGTCACTTTACCCCCCCTAATAAAATTCTTGGCTCCGATATCTAATATTGTTTGTCTTCTCTAATAGCTATGTTTTTTTTTTCCTAAAGAAAATGTCAATGTAACATAAACATAGTATATTAAAAAAAATTGCAAGGATGTAAGCCCACTCTTAATTTATACATCATAATTTACATAAAATTATTTTTTTACATCATAATCTATTCAAATAGGTTAAAAGTATCCAATTATTTTTTTAGCTTGTTCTCTTTCCTCTAGACTATCTTAATACATAAAATTCTATTAAATCAGCATAGAAGACTGCTTCTGCACCTGCTATATTATTCCTGGATAAACCGAGAATCTCAGGTTATAAAAGCATGCAAAACACCTCTAGACTATCTTTATACATATAATTCCATTAAATCAATAATAAGAGATTGCATCTAGCTATGTTTAAAGACCAGAACTGGTCAACACACCATAAATTGATGAAGATGTCGCAAAATGGGTTTGAACCTATGATCAAGTGATACCATTCGCCAAGCTCCAACCGTTGAGCTATCATGTCATTGGCAAAGCAATAAATGCTACAATCCCTTTTATTAATGCATGAGTACAAGATTACAGAAAAAACCCACATAAAAATTACACTAGCTATAAAACTAATATTTGTTTGTCAAAGAGAATACTAATCAGAAGTTCTGTTTGGTTCTTAACACATAAATCAGGGAAATAGTAAGATAGTATTGTTTTTTTTTTTTTTTTAAATAATGCAAATGTACAACATAAGTCATTGATTCCCACTCTTTACCTACTAAGCACTAGCAGATTCTTCTATTTGGAGCAAAGTGACCTCGGGACTTCACTCATACAAGCCTCACTGTAATATTCTCCTTTCACAAAAAACAAAACATGGAAGTCCCTCCTATCCCCATTTGAGTCTTAGATGTTCTTGGACATGATGAGTACACAAATAAACAAACTTTAGTTTTTGATGTAAGTCGGTTGCATCGAAGTGGTTGCTATTATATCATATTGGAACCTTTCTACGCAATCTGGGGAGAGAGTACTGATTAGTGTTTGGAGAGGATGTCCATCAGATGAGTGCCCACTCTACGCCTCTCTCCATGGCAATCACGTGCTGGACACCCTCCCCAGATACTAATCAGTCAAAAGGACCAGAGTAGATTTTTTCATCAAATCCATGAACAAGAAAGGGTTCTAAAGGATTAAAGGATGAAAATAGCATAAAAGGGTAGGAATCAAATCAACATCAAGATCATGTCATAAAGATAACAACAATGGTGAACATGGCATAAGATAACTATCTTTCAACTAATTCAAAGAAATAGTCCTAGACCCATGGAATTCACTATGCTTTCATCTTTTCATCTGATTAACAAGATGAGGCTGGCATGGCATTTTTTCGCCATTTCATCTTATTATCCATACTTATAATGAACATTATTATCTTACCAAATATTTAATCCACTAGTACTGATACTCACTTTAGAACCAGCAAACCATGAATGGCTTTATACATTCAAATCAAGATATATTGCCCTCCAACGACCCTTACGTAGAGGTACGAAACACGACTTACTGTCAATCAATCTGAATTAGATTTCTAGGTACCTATATGGATCTATTCTAGTGTGTCTGATTGTCTGTTTTAGCTTCTTATGATTCTCTTTGTACCAATCAATCTCTAACAACAAAAATGGCCTTTTCTCTACTCATACAATGACAGAAGAGTGAACCCCCCAAACTATTATCAGTTCTTACTGTCTTCCTCAATGAAGTTGTGTATAATATAATGGAACATGCTTGACAAGTACATCATTGTATAACATGATTGATATTGTTGGAAAATAGACCAACAAAGCTGTATTTGTCTAAAAATTTATGACTAATGTCCAATTAAATATTGAGTATTTTCATCTTCAACTCTATCAATGTTTGTTTTTATTACTACACTAACTACCATAACCGCCAAAGCAGGCCATGAAGCTAATACTGAGAAGAATCCACATCATTTGTGGGTAAATGTTTACTAAGTGATATTAAAATAGTAAAAGCAGTTCTAATCAGAAGGTAAAATTTAGCACTAATTGCTTTCAAATGCACAAAAAGTGGCAGAACAAACAGGGGAAGCAATATTAAATCAAATGGTGTCACACTTGGATAACTTTTTGCAGTTGATCCCATGCAATTATTCTAGGAATCCTTGGGAACAAATTTTTGTCTCTTTGCTTTCACTTCCTCCTTTTAAATCTCTCCAATCACCATTTCACCACCACCAGCATCATCAACAACACCAGAAAAATGACTTCTCTAGCCTCTCTCCTCCGCGTCTATTTGGCGGTTCTTGGTCCCCCAGAGTCTAATTTGTTCTCCTCCTTTCCTGCATCATCATATTCATACCCATCACTACTTACATCAGGTGAGTTCTTTTATTCTGGCCTTGTTTGTGGAAATTCAAGTTCTCACATTCATTCATTTTAATCTATTTCTTTGCGTTTGTCCTGTACTAGTAATAGTCGAAAACTTCGAACAAGTGTCTGTCATTCTGCTCCAGTGAGTCAGATTCCATTGTTGGAGCACATAAGGGAGACAATTTAAACCCATTAGATAGTGTGTCTGTCATTCTGCTCCAGTGAGTCAGATTCCATTGTTGGAGCACACAAGGGAGGCACTTTAGACCCATTAGAGTGATTTTGAGTTATCGAAGTATCTTGCATTGCTTTAGTTGCTATACTGATGAACAGAATTCACTAGGGGAAGTGATGTTGAGCAAGGAAGTCCCTGTTGTGTGCTCTGTTTCTTAAGCACCAACTTTCATACAATAAAGGATTTCCACGTAGTGCTTTGGACAAGTGCTTTTGGAAATGTTGCTTCATTGATGAATGAACTGTCCATCCACTAAACATATCTTATCTGCTAGTAACATATCACTACACATAAAGTCGAGAGCAGGGATGAGAATGGGTGGAATTCACCAAAGGTGTGATGGCTCAGTGGTTGAACAGTGGCGGTTGCTATTATTAGGTCATGGGATCGATCCCAGCCGGTGGCATCTGGGTGGGAGGGGTTCAGGGATTAAAAAAAAAAATGGGTGGAATTTTGCCTTTTCGTTTGCCCTATACTTGGTCAGGGTTATCAGGTTGGATTTTTTTTTCAAATTTTACAAACCCATACTTGCCCCGTTATCGTTTATGTTCTGCTTGTTAATACATATTAATGATGAATAATTTTGCTCCCAACTACTTGTTTCATCCCTTGTGAGCTTTCTGTAATAGGCGTTGGGAAGGTTGGTAAGAAGGATAAACAAAACAATGTTGGTCTTCTTAGCTCAAGATGCAATGCAATATCAAAACCGAGAACTGAAGGTAACATACTCACATTTATATACAAGTCAAAAGATGAATAACTACTAGATACATATAAATGTATGCAATTGTTTTTGTAGTAAGCACCGATCTATTAAAGAATAGTCTACCGCAATTCAAATGGCAAGAGATTGTGGAAATAGAAGATAAAGAAGGGGAAGCTCGTAAGGTTAGTTATACACTTATACCCATCTCTGCTTATAATATATTAGTACGAGTTCCCATTCATAACATGGAGATAAAGCTGATTTTGGGCTGTAATTGAGTTGAAGGTTCTAGAGTTCAACAAGGTAAAGGATTGTATCGAAACAATACAAGCAATGTTAGGTTCAATGGAGGATGGAGAGATAAGCATTTCTGCCTATGACACAGCATGGGTTGCTTTAGTTAAAGATATTAATGGCAGTGGTGCGCCTCAGTTCCCTTCAAGTCTTCAATGGATTATTGAAAATCAGCTTTGTGATGGTTCATGGGGTGATGAAGTTATATTCTCTGCTCATGATCGGTTAATCAACACTTTAGCATGTGTTGTTGCATTGAAGTCATGGAATATTCATCCCGAAATGTGTGAAAAAGGTACAGAGGCATTCCTTTGTCATGTCTATTTAAACCAACTTTAAGTTCGTTATTTGAGTTGAATTTGAGCTATGTGATTGTGTGTCAATAGGGATGTCTTTTATCAAAGCAAATATGTGCAAGCTCAGAGATGAGAACATTGAACACATGCCTATCGGCTTCGAAGTTGCATTCCCTTCGCTTATAGAAGTTGCCAGAAGTTTAAACTTGGAAACTGTTGAGGATTCTCCTATCTTGCAAGACATATATGACCAGAGAGATATAAAGATGAAAAGGTAGTCACTTGGGCACTTATTAATTACGTCCAGTGTAGATGATACAAAGTACTCTATAGTTTTGCTATATTGATGTAATTTGTTGTGCATGTGAGGTAGGATACGAAAAGACATGATGCACATTGTGCCTACAACTTTATTGCAGGATACCGAAAGACGTGATGCACATCGTGCCAACAACCTTATTACATAGTTTGGAAGGAATGCCTGGTTTAGATTGGGAAAAGCTCCTGAAGCTACAATGTTCAGATGGGTCATTTTTGTTTTCGCCATCATCAACAGCATATGCTCTCATGCAAACTAAAGATGAAAAAAGCCTACAATATATCAAGAAAATTGTAGCACGATTCAATGGGGGAGGTAAAAAATAGTTTACACACCAAATGCACATATAAAAGGTAGGCTAATTTCTTTTACGGTGTACCTCTTAGGTTTAACTTGTTGTATTTCCACTTGCAGTTCCAAATGTGTATCCAGTTGACATGTTTGAGCATATTTGGGTGATTGATCGCTTGGAACGCCTTGGGATTTCTCAATACTTCCAGTCAGAGATTGAAAAATGTGTAGATTATATACACAGGTATGATCCATCGCTCCAAGAATTTAAATATTGTGTATTGATTTGAAGCATCCTTTATATATATGCTACTAATTATATCTTTTCGTGCAAAAAAATGCAGATATTGGACAGAAAAAGGAATTTGTTGGGCTAGAAATACAAAAGTTCATGACGTTGATGATACATCCATGGGATTTAGGCTTCTGAGATTACATGGGCGTGATGTTTCCGCTGGTAAATTAATAATAAGAATTCTGAACTTGCATGTGTATTTTGACATTTCATAAATAGATTCTTCTTAACAATTTTTTTCTTGCAGATGTATTTCAACATTTCCGGAAAGACGGTGAATTCTTTTGCTTTGTTGGACAATCTACTCAGGCTGTTACCGGAATGTATAACCTACAAAGGGCTTCTCAGGTGTCACTACCTGGTGAAACAATCCTAGAAGAAGCTAATGAATTTTCATATAAGTTTTTAAGAGAGAAACAAGCTTCAAACCAACTTATTGACAAATGGATTATTACAAAGGACCTGCCTAGTGAGGTACAATAAAATTTACCAAAACCTTCGATCTTTTCCTTCTTTTTTTTATAAAAAATATTTTATTTAGTTGTTCCTTTAAAGTATGAAGCTCAACATTGCAAACTCTAATCAGGTGGAATATGCTCTTGATGTTCCATGGTACGCTAGCCTACCCCGTATTGAAGCAAGATACTTCATAGAGCAGTATGGTGGGGAAGAAGATGTTTGGATTGGCAAGACACTTTACAGGTTCATCCTTTTATTTAACCTTCATCAATAAGTTGGGGATAATATAACATACGGTGCCATGCGTATATTTGCATCATCATCATCTACTAATCAGCAAGTTAACTTGTTTCTTGATCAGGATGCCGTATGTGAACAACAATGTCTACCTAGAGTTAGCAAAGTTGGACTTCAACAATTGCCAAACAGTACACCAGCATGAATGGGACAATATTCAAAAGTAAGTATGACTATATACTTTCCCAAATTTGGACCAAAATATCACCAATTTTTGTAGTATTGTTTACCTTGAAAATAGGTAATGTTTGGGGAGCAAAGGGAAAAACAAACTTTCATTCAAGGTTAAAAGAATCTGCTGGGGTTCTGATTGGTGAAAAGCAATCGGTAAAATGAGAGAGAAAGGGCAATAATTTGAATAGGTTTGTTTTGTTATGGATTGGAAATGTTTGAATATGTATAATTGGAAAAGAACAAAACTCCATCAGTTTTTTTGCAACTAGTGAAAGAACTTTCTTTTGTTCTTATCACTTTCAAGTAATTTTGAGATTCCCCCTATGTTTTGGATCAAACTAGACTCTAAAATAGATTTTTTGAGACCCCCTATACGTTTTGGACAAACAAAACAACAATTTTATTTTATTTTTAATTTGTGTTTTCGTCCACAGAAATCTAGATCAAAATTTTGTAATTATATACTTGTGTTTTGTTGAGTGTAGGTGGTACAGAGAGTCCAACCTGCGAGAATTCGGTTTAAACAGGAAAACACTTCTCAAGGCCAATTTCCTTGCTGCAGCTAGCATATTCGAGCCCGAGAGGTCAACTGAACGACTTGCATGGACCAAAACCATGATGCTTGCAGAGGCCATCTCGTATCATTTCCACAATGCAAGTTCCCATGCACACAGAATGGCCTTTGCCCATGAATTCATCAGTAATAGTTCCAATATTGTAAAAAATCACAAGCGCCACAATTCAAAAAGGTATACATTTCATTTAAAATAACATCAACAATATAGCCTAAAAAGTTTTGATGAACAGCCTAAATTTCACTTTTGTAAGTCAGTATAAAAACTAAACTTACGTGAGTTTCAAATCATCACAAGTCATTTTGTCTGATAGACAAGGGACATATATTATGTATGCTACAAATAACAGCCTTTTGAGAAGACATGAAACATTTTATGGTTGCAGGTGGTCAACTTCCAATAGACTCCTTCATGTCCTGCTTGAAACCCTAGACTCCATTTCATTGGATGCACTTGTGGCGCATGGTAGAGATATAAGCCAACCTCTTCGTCATTGTGTAAGTCCTTGTTTGAAATTTATCAAAACTCATGTCCCCCTGTATAATTTATCTCTTAACAAAACCCAAATTTCTCTAGTGGCACACATGGTTGCTGAGTTGGCAACAACATGAAGACGGGACTCATCAAGAAGGGGATGCACAACTCATAGTGCGCACCATAGCACTATGCGCTGATCTTTCAGCGTTGGAGGAGGAGGTTGAGTACCACTACAAGCACCTCATGAACCTCACCAACAAAGTATGTTATCAACTCAGCCTCATCCAAAAATCAAAGGTAATCAAATTTTAATTTTGATTTTGTATCGTATTTGGATTCAGATTTAGTATCCAAAATGTAGTTTTTTTTTTCTTCTTATTTGTTTTTTTTTTTTTTTTTTTTTTTTTTTAATTTAAACCTCCAGTGGAGAGGGGCAGCTATGGGATGTCAAACCTTTATTACTTATCAAAAAATTGATTTACAACCAAAACAGGATTTTCTTCTTAATTGTTATTTTAAATGAATTATGGTTGTTACATAGATGTATTCAAAAGGTTTCACATAAATTATGTATTGTTAGGTCCATAAGCCATATATCAATGGTAATGCAAACACAAATGGCAGCATGAATGGCGCTATGATCCCATCCGTAGACTCCAACATGAAAGAGCTAGCAGGATGTGTGCTCGGAAGTAGTTCTAATGACATTGACCGCAAAATTAAGCAAACTTGCCTCACTGTAGCCAAAAGTTTCTATTATGCTGCTCACTGCTCTCCAACAACCATCAATATACACATCGACAAGGTGCTATTTGAAGAAGTAGCTTAACCTCTCCACCTGCAGTATGTATACGGTGTACCACACAGTTGTATTTATATATCAATGATGTATGTAATATCCGATTTGAGTTTGAATTAATATAGAAGGTATATAAAAGAAATGTATATATGTGGTCGTTGGGAAACATATTGTAACACGAGCAATTACTAAAAAATATGTTAGTTATATAAATGTTTTATTTTTACAAGTTACATTATATATACTCTTGATAAGATATGTTCGAGTATATATAGTAGTGGTAAGTTGTGTGCTACACATTTGTTGAGAACGGTTTGGTGTGGAGTGGTTAAGTATGTTTGTGATTAGTTTACGTGAATGTATGGAAAACATGGGTTCTGACATGATATTACTATGTTATATATGAAGCTATTCATTTTTTTTTTTCTATTATCGAATCTCAAGACGAGATTCCATTTAAGGTGTGTATATGTAACAACCTCATTTTTCGGAGTCTACATGAACTAGTATTTAACTCTGCATTTAGACTTCAACCAATTTATATTTTTGAGTGAAGATAATATTATATTACTCGTAAATTTATTTTTAGTAAATAATGCATTACCTTGGTGGTATAGTGTATATCTAGAATTTGATTAGCAAAATAATATATTTTCTTATAATATAAATAGTTAATTATTTGTTATTTTATGATGAATTAAATAGTATAAGAAAATGGAAGAAAAATAATGGGGCTGCATATAACCATGTTATGGTTTTAACCAAGCTAAGGTGGTGGGTTTTGAGAGCGGCTAGAAACTGTGAAAGCTTTCACTCTATTTATACATAGGAAAATAAGGGGAAGAAAGAAAGGGCAGAAAATGGGTATTTTGTACGTGTTTGTGCTTGATCGTATTTGATTTTATGTATTGGTGTCTTCAAACATGAGGAGATTTGTGATCACCACAAGGCATTGGGATTAGGTTTTCACTAAAAACTACTTAGTGAGCTATTATTTCTCTTTTATATTTTTGTTTAGGTTAATCTCTAGATTAAGGTTAGATTTTAATACGTAAATAAGTCTAAAACTCCATATTTATTATTCTTAATGGGAATTGGTTGGACCAAAGGGAACCAAAAACTATTTTTTTTAATCTCATAATACAAGACAACATTGCTCAGTCTTAAGATTTTCACTGCTTCGAGACATTTCGATATCGGATTTAGTTCAATTTAAATATGTAGTTAGAAGACTAATGAAATATTGAACATATGTAAAATCTAAGTCTATCCAATGGTTTGAAAGTCCTCGAGGTATGGTGGAAGTCAGGGACAAGTATGTGCAATTCGGGGTTTTGTGTGTGACGATGTTAAAGAATTTTCTTTGTCTGGATTGACTAGGAAATTGAATAAAATTGTAGTAAGTTAATGTTTCTCTATGCTTGTTATCACGATGTTCATGCAAATAACATGATTTATATTTATTTTTTTGTTTATTCGTTGTTGATTATATGTGAACTACGATGGTTTTTACTTGGTTTTTTTAATTTGTTAATGTGGTGTTTATGCATGAATTGATTTGTCACGATGAATTGTGATAACATTTACAATGTACATTTCTGTTATGGGTTCACTTTAGAGAATGAAGTTGTTGTTAGTTAAGTTGGAAGTAATTTGTGATGATTCATTATTTGATTAGATGAATTTGGTATTTGTATTGTTATGCGAGTTGATATTCATATTGTTTTTCATCTGATGCAATGAGGCTGGATATGTGAATGTGATTGAATTTGGTATTTGTATTGTTAAATCATGACTTGAAAGAAGTCGTTAGTATGTGATCCTCCTTTAAACTTGAATTTGATTGTTATGCAAACTAACTTGCTAAGGAGTATGAATTCTTATATTTTTTATCGCTTCTTTGTTACAGATAATTTGTTCATAAAATCCCGAAAAGAATGAGAGGATATTATGGTGGATTTGCTTATGATTGTCAAAGTGTCACTGTTTAAAAAATTTGGGATTCCAAAATAGGCAATGTGGATAACCTTGAGTTTATAAACTTTAATCACACAAAATTGTATCCCCCTAGAACTGTCACAACTCTTGTAATTTTATGATGTCCTTCTCTTTTAGAAAAACTGTCACGCCCCGATTTTCGAAGAAAACGAAAATCCTAAAATCCACGTAGGATTATCTGTTTCTCCCAAAACTCGGGACGTGAAAATTCAATAACAACATAAACAAATAGTGGCAACAACTAATCATGATTAAATTACTAAAACAAATAAAACTCTAACCCGGAAAGGACTGGCGTGGCTAGCTCACTAGCGGAACTCCAATAATGCAGCTCAAAATCTCTAAACATGAAAGGCTAATCGGCTAAATTCCAAAAGGAATGTATCCAAGAAGCAAAAACTCACTTGGGTCAGCAATAAAGCTGATGTGAGAAATCTTCGTCCCAAAATCAATAAATCCACACATGACAACATCAAAATAAACAAAACAATAAACAACCACATCATCAGGTAGTTCCTCAATGAGGCAAAGGTGTCATCATCCTAATAAATAAATATGCATTATTTATTACTAATAAATAAAATTTATAAGTTATCAATCATCATAAATGCAACAACAATACAATTCATAATCATATTAGACTATTTTTGAAATATTAACAAAACACATTTTTCTACCTTTAGGAAGACATGTAGTTCTCATTCAATGGTTGAATGAGCATTTAGTTTCTTCCTTTAAGGTAATCATGCACATACACAAAAAAAGAAATTTTGCTTCTTTTCCACAATCGCACTATCCTCCATGTGCCGAACACACCTCACCCAAGTGTGCCTCCCTTGCCATCGAAACCACTCGGAGCGTACATGACCCAAGTGGGGTGCCACCTCGAGTGTCACGTCATCTCACCCGAAGTTCGATCACTGGCAAGTATTCTTCCTAAATCTACACATACAACCGAACTCACATGGAATGGTGCACCGATATGCAAGCAAGTCTACATACCCATAATAATATCACACGTATACAAGCAAGTCTGGATACAAAAGTTTATTTTCTTTTCACATTTTTTTTTTTTGAGTTGTGGAAAAAGAGCATAAAAAAAATAAACTAAAACTCAAAACTCTTTTATGGTGACACTTTGTCAACCATAAATAAATCAACCACAGTATCCACCATTCTTTTGGGGAACAAATAATATTTTCATAAATAAATTTTCTATAACCCAACAGATATCAAACTCATTCAATATAAGGACACTCCTTAACAAGCTAATTTGGCACAACGATCGATTTCAATGCACCATTATCCAAGGAAACAACAAACAAACAAACAAACAGAAAAAAAAAAAAAAAAATCTTATGTCAGAATAATACTAGCAACAAAACTGTAACTTCAAACTTGTCTAATTTGGGCAAATCATAAACATCAAAATAATTTACACCGGAAACACACCACATGCTCTATATGAACCCCAATGTAGGTTCATCTATTTTCAGTTTCACTGTTAAGGCAAAACAAGGTGTCAAAAATTCCACTAGAGCTCCCACCAACTTCCAACTTCTTTGTAAACGGCTTACAAGTTCAATTAAAAAAAAACTAATAGTGCTTTTTATACATAGACATCAGATCAAGTGATGTTCTCAAGTACATCACAAAATAACAATTAGGAGTTTGGAGGAAATATACAAGCATAGTAGTAATGCTCCATAAAATATGGACCATCTTGTGCAACATGTCATGGACATCATAGTTAACGGATAACGTTTTGCCTAAGGGGTATCTAAAAGTATTTTTTTTTTTTTAGAACAGTGATGTCAAACAGGAACAGGGAACAGTGATGTAATAACGGAACAATGATATCAAACAGGAACAGTAACAGTAATAAGAACAGTAACAGTAATAGGAACAGTGATAGGAACAGGAACAGTAATAGTAATAGTAATAGTAACAGTAATATGAATAGGAACAGTAACAGTAATAGAAACAGGAACTGTAATAAAAACAGGAACAGTAATAGGAACAGGAACAGTAATAGAAACAGGAACTGTAATAGGAACATGAACAATAATAGGAACAGGAACAGTAATAGTAAAACCGCAACATGAACAGTGATGTCAATTCGTGTTTTTTTTTTTTTTTTTTTTTTTTCATTTAAGGTTTAAATCAAACCAAGATTTCAAATCGATTTTTCATTAAAGAGATAAATCAAACCAACAATTTCAAATCGATTTTTTTTTCCTCTATTAAAGATGTAAATAAAATCAAAATGTCTAGGGATAGAGTTTTACTCACCTCTTTTTGCAAGAATCCCAAGATTTGAGCAAATTTCTTCCTTCAACACCTCCCACCTTTTTTAACGTAAGTTTTTCTTTTCTTCTGTGTGTATCCAGAGAGAGAAAAAAAAGGAGGCTAAGGCTTAAATGAGTTTTTAATTAGGGTTTATTTGGCTAAACACAACCATCACTCATCTCTTATTCTTTTAACCTTTATTTCCCTCTAACCAATACCCTAACCAATTACTTTCATGAAAGCCCAAACTCAAGCCCGAGAAAATTGAATAAAACCCATCAAGATTAGGGTTTACAAAATTTTGGTAAACACACACACACCTTATTCAATTTAGCAATGGCAAACAAAACAATTCTTTTTTCCAATAAATGAGATTACAATATATGCCACAATCAATAAATAAGAAAATTTTATATTTATTTAATTAGGCGGGTATTACAATATATACAACTTAAAAGAATCTCGTCCCGAGATTCGGAAGAAAAGGAAGTTAAGCGAATTTCGAAAAATATAACTTGTCAAACGAAAGAAGATTTTTAAAACAAAATTTTCAATTGAATTTTTAGTTGCATAAATTTTAATTGTCATTTAAAAAGTAGGGGTGTTACAATATATACAACTCAAAAGAATCTCGTCCCGAGATTCGGTAGAGGAAAGAAAGTTAAGCGAATTTAAAAAAATACAACTTGTCTAACGAAAGAAGAGTTTAAAATAAAATTTTCTATGAAATTTTAGTTGCATAAATTTTTATTGTCATTGAAAAAGTAGGCGTGTTACAGAAACTAAGTAAGCTTCAGGTTGGATCATGTGGAGTAGGGTACCTGGTTTCTATAGAAAACTAAGTAACTTTTGGGTCGGATCTTGCGAAAGCAAGGGAGTTGCTAGAGTGCCTAAGGAGGGCTTTGGAATTTCATTCGTCTAAAGAATGACGTGAGATGTTTTGCGCATTGTTTGCCCTTGTGTGGTTTTTATGGTACTCATATAATTAGTGGTATTCAATGATACATGCTCGTATGTGATGTTTCAACTTAAGCATGGATGATGGAGAAGTTCTCCTTTATATAATACAGGCATACGGATATGTATATTCGGCAAGGAGGTAGTGCGAATGTGGTAGGATCTAAGGTGCTAAATAAACATTAGATAACATAAGAAAAAATTGACACAACTGACTTAATTGTTGAATTATAACCAATTGGTAACTCTATTTAATACGAGTTTTCGTTGTCACATAAAATACAAAATTCCGAACATTATTTGTGAAATACATAGTTTTGCACCTACACTAAGTTATTTAGGTTTTAAGTAGACTGAACAGTTGAGTTTTCGTTGCCTTTGGAGTGCTCAAAATTACCTAGTTTTGCGAGTTTCTATAGAAAACAACGTTTTGCACAATTTTTGTTATTTGAGTTTTCCCAAATTATGATTGGTTTGGTAAGAAATAGCAGAACGTATGACACAGTAAGAAATTACATCTATTTTCTTATAACTATTTTGTGCATGATGACATGTCTACTAATATTTCTGCATGTTGGACTTGCCATGGTCAACCTCCACGAGTAAGTATAGGTAAGACCAACATTTACTTTAAGTATGATAAAAAAATTGTTAGCATGAGACTTTTGCTTCTACAAGGTACAGATGAACTATTTGTCTTTGAGTTGTTATTATCTTTTATGTGTAACTTCAAATAATCGCATGTTAATTTATTGATTTTAGAATGAAAATTTTTCGTACCCACTTAACTACTAACCCAAGTGGGCTTTTGTTTCTTGGGTACTACAGAATATAGTCGATTAGCTTTGTTTCGGGACTAGTAAGTTTCTGTGAGATTAGAGAAATTTGTTTCTTAAGAAGCAGACCTTACTGAGGAATTGCATGTTGTCTCGAGAGTCTTTTGGATTTACTTTGATTTTGTAATAAATTTCTTGATTGGTTGTTGTTGAATTTCTTTTGTTCTGAGAAAGTAAATTATTGAGGTCATAGTCGTTAGTTGGTAGATGTTGATTTGATGAAAATGTCTTGTTGATGAACATTTATACATTTCTATTAAATTATTGATTTATTTTGTTTTATAGTTGATGCCAAGTGACTATTACCTAAGTTATGAAAATTTCCGCGCTCAAATTTTTTAGAATAAGCTATTCTTACGTGGATTTTAAGGAATATCTATGCCTAAAAAATTGGGGCGTGACACATCATTTTGTGAAGCACAACATCAGAAGAATACACGTGCAAGGGATTCAAATTTAAATAGAAATTATGAAAAAAAAAATTCCCATGTGTGATGAATCATAGTAGTTTCCTTTGATTTTTTTTCAAATGTATTTTACAAGTAAAAAAAAAAAAAATTACTTATAGAACAAAAAATTTCTCATGTATTCACGCCCTACTTATCGAACAAAAATTACGGCTTTGATTGGCTAGCCATTTAGACTTTCGAAGAGGCAAACAAGGAAAATACGCCACTGCAATTAAAAAAGAGAAAGCGAAATATGTTCTAGAGCAATGAGTGTAGCAGAGCATTTGAGAGACGGAAAACCAAGGCGAGAAGTGCTACTGTGACTGAAGAGCTCGAGGGACTTCGAGTGTCGCAGCTGATGCTGATGCCTATGACTGGGAACTCTAGAGTCGATCTCATTGGACGCAGTGGCAGCTCACGATAGAGGCATGCACCAACGACCAACCTTTACGCTATTCTGTGAGTAGTGCTTCCAAATTCCGTTTGTCCTCATTTCTAGTTTACTTCATGACTTAATATCTAATCAAGCAAATTTCGATTTGCTTAAATACAGTACTGGTATCCGTGGTTACTGAGTTGGCAGCAGCAAGAAGATGAAACCCACCAAGAGGGAGATGTAGAGCTTATACTGTGTAAAATAGCACTATGTGCTGGCCATCTGTATTGGAGGAGGCAGGTACCACGAGTATAAGCACCTCATCAACCTCACCAACTGAGTCTGCCACCAAAACAAAGTATGAAAATATAGATTCATTCAAAGTATGAAAATCCGGATAAGTGCATTGACAAAACAAAGAACTCGACTAGGTTCATTGGCACAACAAATGCATAAAAAAATGTCCAAGCTTAATTGCACTTAAAATAAAATCATGGAAAACGTCCAAGCTTAATTGCACTTTAAAAACTAAACATGGAAAACGTCCAAGTTTAATTGCACTTAAAAACAAAAACGTGGAAAACATGGCAATAGGAAGACGTCTAGATTCATGTACAAAATTTTGTCTAGATTCATTCCCTCTTTAGAAATTCAAAATTTATTTAATGAAAATAAATTTGTAGCAAAAAGAATGGGTTGCTCTCTTAATGACCCGACCCGACCCGACGGACGGACGACGGGCGCGAGAGTCTATCTCTCCCCTCTTCATAAAAGAGTGGTACCCCCAAGGGGTCCAAGCTCAAGTCCTAACAATCTCCTTATAAACTCTATCACAAAGAGTTGTATAGTAGATATGGGACCAATATTAGAGAGAGAGATCCAGAGATCGAAACCTGTTAAACATCCATTTTCTTTTATTTTAAAAAGCCATATTTCCAACAGGTACCACGAGTATAAGCACCTCATCAACCTCACCAACTGAGTCTGCCACCAACTTGGCCTCGTTTAGAAATCAAAGATAACTTATAATGTCTGAATTTCAAGTTTAGATTTTGATGTCAAAGTCTTTGGATGGATTAAGACGTCGTTTAAAATACTATGTCCTTCCCTAATGTGCTAGCTATTTGACACATTCTGCCTCACTGGGCATATAGCTGAAGCTTTTGGAGGAAATTAATGACTGATTGATATGGTATAGTTCCTGGTGTTTTTGACACAACCTGCCCCACTTTAAATATCAACTTGGCTTTACAGCTTAAGCTTTTAGAATAAATGGGGATTCAATTTATTTTTTCCCGCTTGTATAAGTATTTTTATGTTAATACATGTGTTCGTGTGTGTGCATGTTATTCTTACAATCATTTAAATGTCGTTTAAGTCGACAAAACAGATATCAATGGTGCAAATACATATGGCAGGATCATGCCTTCCATAAACTCGCGCCATGCAAGAGCTAGTGCAATGTGTGCTCATAAATTAAGCAAACTTGTCTCACCGTTGCAAAGAGTTTCTACTATGCCTCTCACTGCTTTCCGGCAATGATCAACCTCCACATTGAACAGGTGCTCTTCGAAGAGGTGGTCTGACATTCTCTGCATATATTAGAACCACAGTTGTATGTAGATTGTTACTTGTCTCCACGATGGACAAGTTGAAACATATTAAGGATGTAGTCATTGAATTACGTATCATCTCTTCAATTTAGAATAAGACTATGTACCAGCTTAGCAAGAAAGGAAAATAGTTTCTCTTGAGATTTTAAGATTAGTTTGTACTCTCTGCAAATGTGAAGTTTCTAGATTTTTTTTTTTCACATGTAACATTTTATAGAGAGAAGACATCGGAAGAAAATATATTCAAGGGATTCCAGTTATTTGGGGGCACAAGTTTTCAAATGTCTTCATAGAAAGGAAATGTCTAGGGGTGGGCACGGGACGGGATGGGACGAGATATACCCATCCCTATCCCATCCCGTTCATATGGGATCGGGACGGGACGGGATGAGATAAACCCCATCCCGACCTCATCCCATCCCAAACGGGTTCGGGACGGGATCAGTGTGTTTCAAATTGACCATGCAATTTCAATAACTAAAATAGATCTTCAGCAAATTGCATGTTCACACATAACCATGCTGAAAATGAAATAATAAACCAAAATGCAATCAACTAAACATAATGTAACCTATGCCATAATAAGCACATGAAGCTGTCATTGGAATCTCTCACAGAATTTAATTTTCATGCATATCTATCCTTGCAAATGAGATGATACTAGGAACCCATTAAATTGTATTATAGGTTGAGTATCCAAAGTTTTCAATGAAATCGAATATACCCTAGTTAAATACAATTAAACAAATTGGTCTTCAAATATGAGTTGATAGCCTAACGACATTGAGAATTTTAGATGCTAAAATGTTATATGTATCAAGGAATTTGTATGGGCATCCAAATATTGCAATCCTAAAATAAATAATAAATATTGAAAAATTAGTTCGGGACGGGACGAGATTGAAAATCTTTATCCCATCCCATCCCATTCTAGATCGGGACGGGACTGGATCGGGATGAAATTATTCAATCCCATTAAGACCCGAAAAAATCGGGACGGGACGAGAACGGGATCGTGGGATGGGATGTCCACCCCTTTTGGTATCGAGTATCAAGTTTAAAATTGTCTTCCAAGAGAGATTAATATATACCCCATTTAGCTAATGGCATGACAGCTCAACGGTTGGAGCTCGGCGGATGGTACCACTTGGTCATGGGTTCGAACCCAGCTTGCGGCATTTTTATCAGTTTATGTTGTGTTGACCAGTTCTAGTCTTTAATGGGTTCCGGGATCCTATAAAACCCCTGCTCGCCTTCCAATATATATATATATATATATACCCCATTTATTTGTACTACGGTAAGTGTTGCACACATACCTTGTTAATGAGGGGAAGGAGCACATATTTCAAACTTCCTTCCTGCATTGTCCGAAGAAGTCTGGACATGGTGAAAACTGCGTCATCATCTCAATTCATTAATGGAGCGAGGACAATTATATTACATAGCTTACCAAAGTAATTCATACCGTGTGGTCCTCTTGCTTCTTTTTTTTTTCCTGTTTTTAAGCATTGCTATATTCATGGGCGGATCCATGACTTAGGTAAGGGGGTCAATTGTCCCCCTTATCTTTTTAAAAAATTTCACTAAATTATTTATATTTTTTACATTGCCCCTCTTTATGAAATCATGACTTCTAAGTTCTAACTCCACTAAAAATTAAAACAATAATTTTTTTTTTTAAACTCCACCCTCACCAATCCCAATCCCACTCAATCTCTCTATTTTTTTAATATCTATTTTTTTTAATTCTCACCCCCTCTCTTTCTTTCTCTTTTTTTAATCTCTCCCCCTCTCTCTTAATTCCTACCAACTCATTTTAATCCATTCACCCCCTACACATGCAGAGAGCAACAAAGAAATCAGAAGAGAGGTACCATACATGGTGGGTTTGTTTCCCATGTGATTATATTCATATTAAAAAATTTAATTGGGTTGGGGACCGCCCGAGGAAATTTTACATCGTCATCATCATTGGTTTTCTTTTGTTTTGTTAAAAAAAAGAAAGAAAAGAAAGAATTAGGATTATCTTACCTCTGACTCAGCTAACATATGGTGGTAAGAGTGATAAAAGATTAGTTAACACATTAGATTAATTGGGGGTTGAGATCTTATCTGCTTTGCTTTCTTGCTGATCTTTCAAAATTAAAAGTAATCATTTGGGTTTGGGGCGGTTAGAAAAACACGATGGTCGTAGGTCGATTCAGTTAAGTTGTTGTTTGTATGCTTCACCTAAGCTAGCCCCAAAAAAGAAAGCTCTCTCTCTATACACATATATATTTACCTTTCGAGAATACAGACAAGAATAAGAAGACAAAGAGAATGGGTTGGTTGTGTAAGTGTTATCCTCGGAGGCTCTGACTCAGGAGTGAGTTTCAAAGAAGAGGAGACAGATAAAACAGGAGGAGAAGAGGAAGGAGGATTCCAAAAATAAAATTGTTGTCCGACAAATTCATTTGAATCCATCCAGTCCAGTCAAGCTACTGCTGCTACCACTCCTTGGACTTGGACTATACCGTCCTGCTACCTCAAAGCCAGAAAGAAAGCCAAAGGTCTACTCCTTGCCAACTCTCATCTTATACCATTATGTTTGTTTTTGTTTTCTTCAAGTAAAAAGGGAAGCTCTTAATTAGCTAGCTACAATTGAATTAATCATGTCATGTATATTGTTTGTATGGTTGAATTAATCATCATTTTTTCACGATCACGCCATGTCACCCTGATTGCAAAATATGATTGTAAAAATCCAATTTTTTAATATTTTCGTAAATAGTTATGTACTATTTCTGTTTGCCCCCCTTTATCTGCAATCCTGGCTCCACCCCTAGCTATATTAATTTTTGTAAGAACTTCGGATATCCTCTTGAGAAGTCAGCAAACAATAAAAGACTCGTGGGATAAACATAAAGAGTTAACACTTATAGCCTTAACCCTTCTTCGCCTCATGTTCCTACCACCCCAAAATGGAAGTGTGCTCATCAACTCTCAACTTCAACTATTAATGACCCCGTAGTTGTTTTCACCATTCAGTTGTGGATGAAGCTTCAACAGCCATGATGAAAATGAAAAGGGCTCTTCTTCTTCTTCTTCTCATCTTCATCAGGATCTCATACTTGCATGATGTTTGTGGATCTCCCGCTTTATTATAAAACTAGACAACTGAGTAATATTTCTGTATTTTCTGTATATCTAAATGTGCAGATTACATTCTTTATATAGGCATCATAGCAATGCTATGTACAGGGCAATGCCTAGCTGGCAAAGCACTAACAACCTAACAGCCAGACTAACAAACTAATGTAATACCTAGTTGGCAAACTAACAAACAAACTGATATTCTGATATTCTAATTACACTTGACATTCCCCCACAAACTAAGCGTTGAGGCATCTACTACGCTGAGTTTGTCCCTTAGCAATAAGAATCTGGATTTACCAAGAGTTTTAGTAAGAATATCAGCAATTTGATCAGCAGCTGAGATATGATGCACATGAATGAGTTTGTGAGCAACTTTCTCACGCACAAAATATGCATCAATCTCAATGTGTTTGGTCCTGGAATGTAGAACTGGATTTGCACTAAGCATGACAGTGCTTTTGTTGTCACGCCATATAATGGGAGGATTACAACTGATTTTGAGCTCAGAGAAGAGAGATTGACCAAGTGATTTCAGTAGTGATTGCGACAAGACTTCTATACTCCGCTTCAGTGCTACTTCTAGAGACAGTACTCTGTTTCTTTGAAGACCAAGAGATAATGTTACCACCGAAGTAGGCACAATAGCCAGACGTAGACTATCAATCAGTGGGATCAGAGGCCCAATCGGCATCACAGTATCCAGTCAGTTTGAAAGACTGAAATAGGAACTACATGTAGACCAAAATTAGTAGTTGCCTTGAGATAGCGTAGTATTCTCTTAACTACTCTCCAATGTGATTCAAGAGGGTTATGCATGAACTGGCAGACTCTATTGACAGAGTATGCTATTTCTGGTCTTGTGATGGTAACGTATTGTAATGCACCAACTAAACTTCTATACAGCTGAATATTAGGAACTGGATCACTACCAGTATCATATAACTTCTCCCCGCCACTCATAGGAGTAGGTAATCCATTGGCAAACTGCATATTGGCACGATATAGAAGGTCATTGATGTACTTAGACTGAGATAAAAACATACCAGTGGTAGTATTTTGAACTTGAATGCCAAGGAAGTAGTGAGCAGGTCCCAAATCTTTCAAGGAGAACTGGTCATTTAGTTGATGATCAGCTTTGAAATATCACGTGGATTGGCTCCAATGAAAAGAATGTCGTCTACATACACCAGAAGAAATATGGGAGAAGGAGAATGTCTAATGAAGAGAGACGAATCAGACTTGGTAGAGACAAAACCAAGCATGCACAGGGTATGTTTTAGTTTATCAAACCAAGCTCGAGTCGCTTACTTCAAGCCATACAAGGCCTTGTTGAGTCTGCACACTGCATTAGGACGTGAAGAATCAATGAAACCGGGAGGTTGCATGATGTATACCTCTTCTTGAAGATCTCCATTCAGAAAAGCATTATTGACATCTAGTTGAGACACTGACCAGCCATATGTAACAGCTAATGAAAGTATAATTCTGATAGTGGTAGGTTTCACAACCGAACTGAAGGTCTCAGCATAGTCAAAACCAGCTCTCTGTTGAAACCCTCTAGCAACCAGCCTGGCTTTATATCTGTGGACGGATCCATCAGTATTCTCCTTGATCTTAAATAGCCATTTACACCCTACTATCGATCTATCATGTGGAAGATCAACCAATGACCATGTATTGTTCCTTATCAAGGCCAAGTATTCATTTTGCATAGCAGCAAACCAATGAGGAGTGGCTAAGGCCTCCTTCAAACTAGTTGGTTCAACTTGAGCTAGGTACACTTTAGGCTTGTACACGCCCACTTTGGATCTAGTTACCATTGGGTGTCCAGAGCCAGGAAGAGTTTGAACATGATTCTAATCAGTAGGCAGAGCACCAGTTTCAGTAGAAATTGTAGTAGGAGCAGTAGGCATAGCACCAGTCTTAGTAGGAGCAGCATGCTGAGCACCAGTCTGAGTAGTAGGTTCAGTAGAAGTATCATCAGTAACACCGGTAGTGACATTTGTAGTTCCATTCAAATTCCCAGTCATAGTCCCATTCTTGACACCATAGTTAACATCATTTGAAGTCACAATTGTAGGAACAGGATGACTCAAAACATCAGTAACAACAGCAGTTGGATTAGTAGTACTTGTAGGAAACAAAGAAGGTAAGAGTGAACTTGGAAGAGCAACAAAGCTGATAGGTATGTCACTGCTTATGCTGTGGCTGGTATTAGAAGACAGTGAAGAAGTGGAACTCAATTTGGAATATGGAAAAGAGGTCTCATTAAAGAGAACATCTCTTGAGATATAAATCCGTCCATTTGAAGCCAAGCATTTATATCCTTTATGTTGCAAACTATAACCAAGGAAAGTACACTCCACAGATCTGAATTGCGATTTGTGAGAGTTATATGGTCTAATGTTTGGAAAGCAAGAGCAACCAAATGTTTTGAGAGAATGATAATCAGGAATTTTGTGATAGAGTATCTCAAAAGGAGAAGAACCATGTAAGGTAGAAGAAGGGACTCTATTAATTAAATAAACTGAAGTTTGGACTGCCTCATCCCAGAACCTCAAGGGAAGAGAAGCATGTGCAAGAAGGGTCAAAGCTGATTCAATAATATGTCTGTGCTTCCTCTCAGCAACCCCATTCTATTGATGAGTAGTAGGACAAGCCAACATGTGATGAATACCATGTGCAGCTAGAAACTTGGAAAAGGACCGATACTCCCCACCCCAATCAAATTGAATGCACTTGATGGGGAGCCCAAACTCTAACTCAACTTGTACTTTAAACGAAGTGAAAGTATGAAACGCATCAGATTTGTTCTTTAACAAGTAAACCCAAGTGAACTTGTTGTAAGCATCAATAAAGTGTATATAGTATCTATAGCCAGAAGAAGAAACACAAGAAGAAGGTCCCCAAAGGTCTGTATGAATTAACTCCAATGGCTTATGGTACAAAGTAGAAGAACTAGGAAATGGTTTTATGAATTTTACCTAAACAACAGGAAGCACACAAATCAATTTTACCTGAAATATGACATTTGTTAAGAATCTTGGTCACAAGAGGTAAAGAAGGGTGTCCTAGACGAGCATGCCAAAGTTGCAAAACTGAAGGAGAGTTGGTTGTAGCAGTATGGACTGAAGCAGAGTGTGCAGCGGAAGCAGAAGATACTAAAGTGCTGGTAGCAGGAGATAGTGAAGGAAACACATAAAGACCCTTGCTAAGCTGCCCTTCCAGGAGGACTTGACTGGTGACCTGATCCTAAACAAAATGTAGGATGAAACTCAAAATAGACGCCATTATCTCTAGCAAATTGGGAAACACTAAGTAGATTCTTGGTTAGTTTAGGTACTTGCAAAATGTTATTAAGATGAAGAGGTCTGGAAGAATTGGAAGTATGTAAAATGGACTGACCAATGTTCTGAATTTGCAGGGCAGAGCCGTCACCAACATGAAGATGATCATTACCATGATATGACACTGAGGAAGCCAAGTTCTGAGCAAACGGAGTACAGTGGTCAGTTGCTCCAGAGTCAGGATACCATCGATAGTCAACTGCAGATGAAGCACCACTAGTCTGAGAATCAGCACTCCAGTTTGGATGAGAATACTGACTAGAAGCAGCAGAATAGACATGTCGAGGAGCTGACTGAGACGGGGTGCTTAAGGACTGACTAGAAGGCCATGAACTTGCCACATTGTTATCAAACCGATGATAACACTTGAAAGCAAGGTGACCAAGCTTGCGACATATTTGACACTGAGGTTTTCCTTGCCCAGACTGAAAACCTGATTGCTTAAAGCCACGGCCTGACCTAAACCTACCACCTCCTCTAGGTGATTGAGGTTGTGAGTTGAAGGAAGACCTTGCACCTCTAGGTGAATTAGAAACAAAAGACCTTGAAGATGGCTTGTATGAAGTGTGAGCAATATTGATAGAGCTAGAAATATCAAGTTCTTTAAAGTGACGTTCAATTCTAGTCTCTTGAGCAAGCAAACGGAGATTCCACTTCAGCAATACTATAGCTATCAGATCTTGAACTGACAGAGTCGATAAATGTATCATATGCTTGATGTAAGCCATCAAATATTGCATTAATATGGTCTCTGGAGGACAGAGGATGCTCCACTGAAGCCAATTGATCAACAATAGACTTCAACTTTAACAAGTAATCATTGATAGAAAGATCACCTTTCTTGAATGTCTGCAGTTGAGTTCTGAATTGGGAGATTTTAGCCACAGTTTGAGAGTTGAAGTAAGTTTCAAGTGTATGCCAAACATGACCAGAAGATTCACAGCCGACCAACCTTACTAGCAATGGTTGAGTCATAGAAGAAATAAGCCATGAAAAAAGAAGTTGATCTTGTTGCTCCCAGAAGATGAACTCTGGATTAACAGTTCCATGTGATTGATCTTCAGCCGATAGAAACATTGTTGGAGATGAATTTTTGTCAAGAAATTTATGAAGTTTATGACCTCTAATGGTTGCCAACACTTGTTTCCACAACAAGTAATTTTGCTCATCAAGGTTGACTGACAGAACATGAGTAAAAACTACTGGTTTAGACTTTGTTGTTGCTGAAGTTGTGAGTATGGAAGCATTAGAAGATGATGAATCCGCCATTGATACAACTATGAAAGCTTGAAAACATGTAGAAGAACGAACAGACAAAATGAAACCAGAGAAGGCTCTGATACCATATTATAAAACTAGACAACTGAGTAATATTTCTGTATTTTCTGTATATCTAAATGTGCAGATTACATTCTTTATATAGGCATCATAGCAATGCTATGTACATGGAAATGCCAGACAATGCCTAGCTGGCAAAGCACTAACAACCTAACAACCAGACTAACAAACTAATGTAATACCTAGTTGGCAAACTAACAAACAAACTGATATTCTAATTACACTTGACACGCTTCGAGTCCCCTCAAGGTTTCAGGTACTTACTCTAGCTTCTTACATTATTTTGTATGTATTCTATGGTTAATATTAAAGTTCTTTCTTTCTTTTTAATTGCAATGCAACAAATTGGACCTTGTAAATGTTTTGAAATATTAAAATACCTTTTTTTTTTTTTGGAAAGCGAGCGGGGTTATTTAGGATCCCCGAACCTTAGAAAAGAAAAAAGAGGATGATGAACAATCTATTAAAATACCTTTACCATTGAACAATCTATTAGCACTTCCATTTGGTCATCTAGCTGATGAAGACCAGACCCCATTGAATTTGAATAATATTGTTGAACATGCTGGTTTTCGTGGAGGCGGTGGCCGTGTCATCTCCAGTGGTGGTCGTTTTGGTGGCAGAGGAGGTGGTGCCACAGGAGGATACATTAGCAGTGCTGATTACGGTCATGAACACCCATTCAAGGCAGCATCTACAGTTATGGTGGTTGTGATAGTAATCATAATCTTCCTACCTTACATCTAGATGGCATTATTAGAATTACAATCTTATTTACTAGATTTTAGAATAAAGCAGCAAAATTAGAGACTATTGTGTGTACTTTCCCTTTAATATGGAATATTGTGTGTCAATTCTGTGTTTCTCACAATGTCGATGTAATGACTTTCATGACTTGTAGTGTGTTTTTTATCACAAAATGTTATTAGGAAATCTGAGATGTAACATGAGTTGGTCTCTCATGAGGTAGGATAAGGCCTTTAAGCTTCTGTTTGGCTTAGCTTGTGTGTTTTATCCCTTACTAGATCAATGAAATGAGAGGGCTTTACACAAATTTCACCCCATTGTTTCGACTACTACATATTGAATTATTTACATGTTTTGCAATATTTTCACGGGGCATTGGGCTTAAAGGACTAATTTATGCTTTTACTATTAGTTTAGGACTCCGTTTAGCTTCATTTAGCTAAAAGGACCCTACCAAACTAAAAAACTGTTGAACCCTTTTAGCCAGTTTCCATATTTTCATCGAATTATTTTCATGTCAGGCAATATTTTCAGGCCTTCGCATCTCTAGAGCCATGATGTCTTCATATTTTGATTACCTTTTAGGGCCAACGACTGAGCGATTTTATCCTTCGGGCACAGTTTTTCTTGAGGTGCCATGAGTAATGGTTCTTTGTTCAATTAACGATGATAGCTTTAGGGCGAAGACCATGGATACAGGAATTTAATCACTACTACATTCCTATTCTTGATAACCTAAACTGGTCCAAACACTGGAAATCCCAATTTCACAATCCTCTTTTTCAGTTTGCTTGCTAGTGCCATAAAGGTGTGGGTTGGTCTTTATATACACAACACAATTGTCTAACTAGCTGTCTAATAGCTATCAACAGCTCATAAGCTTCTAACAGAGATATCTAACCAACTAACAGAGATGTTATTACAACTAAATTCTAACACTCCCCCTCAAGTTGTGGAGTAAAAATATCTTTAACTCCCAACTTGGAAAGTAAATATTGGTGTTGAACAAGACTTAAACTCTTAGTGAAGATATCTGCTACATTATTCCTTGACAAACCGAGAATCTCAAGTTATAAATACATGCAAAACATTTATCACCAAAAAAATTGTAATAAAAATTCTATAAACAAACAAACCAGAGTTCCCAATTCTATACCCAATCCCTTTTATTAATGCACGAGTACAAGATTACAGAAAAAAAACCCACATAAAAAATTACACTAGCTATAAAACTAATATTTGTTTGTCAAAGAGAATACTAATCAGAAGTTCTTAACACATAAATCAGGGAAATAGTAAGATAGTATTTTTTTTTTTTTTTTTTAAATAAAGCAAATGTACAACATAAGTCATTGATTCCCACTCTTTACCTACTATGCACTAGCAGATTCTTCTATTTGGAGCAAAGTGACCTCGGGACTTCACTCATACAAACCTCACTGTAATATTCTCCTTTCACAAAAAACAAAACATGGAAGTCCCTCCTATCCCCCTTTGAGTCTTAGATGTTCTTGGACATGATGAGTACACAAATAAACAAAACTTTATATTTTGATGTAAGTCGGTTGCATCGAAGTGGTTGCTATTATATCATATTGGAACCTTTCTACGCAATCTGGGGAGAGAATACTGATTAGTGTCTGGAGAGGGTGTCCATCAGGTGAGTGCCCACTCTACGCCTCTCTCCATGGCAATCACGTGTTGGACACCCTCCCCAGATACTAATCAGTCAAAAGGACCAGAGTAGATTTTTTCATCAAATCCATGAACAAGAAAGGGTTCTAAAGGATTAAAGGATGAAAATAGCATAAAAGGGTAGGAATCAAATCAACATCAAGATCATGTCATAAAGATAACAACAATGGTGAACATGGCATAAGATAACTATCTTTCAACTAATTCAAAGAAATAGTCCTAGACCCATGGAATTCACTATGCTTTCATCTTTTCATCTGATTAACAAGATGAAGCTGGCATGGCATTTTTTCGCCATTTCATCTTATTATCCATACTTACAATGAACATTATTATCTTACCAAATATTTAATCCATTAGTACTGATACTCACTTTAGAACCAGCAAACCATGAATGGCTTTATACATTCAAATCATGATATATTGCCCTCCAACGACCCTTACGTAGAGGTACGAAACACGACTTAATGTCAGTCAATCTGAATTAGATTTCTAGGTACCTATATGGATCTATTCTAGTGTGTCTGATTGTCTGTTTTAGCTTCTTATGATTCTCTTTGTACCAATCAATCTCTAACAACAAAAATGGCCTTTTCTCTACTCATACAATGACAGAAGAGTGAACCCCCCAAACTATTATCAGTTCTTACTGTCTTCTTCTATGAAGTTGTGTATAATATAATGGAACATGCTTGACAAGTACCACTACACCAAAAATGGCCATTAGCAACGGTTTTAAACCGTTGGGGTAACCCATTGGCACGGCTTAGAACCGTGGGTTGTAGAGGCGTCGCTAAATCCCTAGTAACGGCTAAAAACCGTGGCTAAAATATTAGCAACGGTTTTATCTCGAGGACGGTTGATGATTTAGCCACGGTTATAAACCGTTGCCAAAATCTTAGCCACGGTTCTAAGCCGTGGGCAGGAGTAGCCACAGCTTAAAACCGTTGCAAGTTTGGCCACGGTTTTAAGCCGTTGCAATAGCTGTAGCAACGGTTTTAAGCCGTGGCCAGTACTAGCCACGGTTATAAGCCGTGGCAAGGTAGCCACGGTTTTTAGCCATTGCAATAATTAGCCACGGTTTAAAACCGTGGCAAATTTTTTTTTTTTTTTTTTAATAATAATAATAATATATATATATATATATATATATATATATATATATATATATATATATTTTTGCTGTCAAATGCCTTTTTATTACATCTTATAAGTTTTATTTCTAGAAAATAAAAATTTTAATGTGTCAAACTTAAACATTTCCATGAATAGAGGCAAAGTAATGTAATTAATAAGATAATGTATTACATTGAGTCACAAAATCTATCAAATAATATCTCAAATACAATGACACACACACAAACTTAAATATCTCAAATACAAAGAAAGTGGAACAATGTTGCTGCTGCTGCTGCGAGAGACGCAATGCTGCTGCTGCAAGGGACGATCTGCTGATGATGCAAGGTACGCACTGCTGCTGCTGCTGCGAGGGAATCACTGCTGCTGCTGCGAGGGACGAACTGCTGCTCTGTGAGGGACGCACTGATGCGAGCTTGCTGCTGGTCGCAAACCAGAGTGCGCTCTGTTTCACTGCAGAGTACCCACTGTCCTGGCAGTTATGATCTGCGGATTTTTGAATGCAATCTGGGTGCTGCATTTCACTGCTTGCACTCATTCCTGCCACAGGTCTTGGATTCCAAGCAAGTACATTACTTTAACATTTGGAGAACTATTAATAAATATGCAGCACAAAAATGAAACAGAGAAAACTAAAGTTTCATCACCTGAAAACATTTGGAGTGTATATATGTTCACTTGTTTCAAATGAAAGAAACATGACAAATTCATTCGAAAGATGCTATCATCAAATGCTTCTCTATAAACTTAAATGAGTTTGAGAATACCCAAGTTCTATTAACTTGACAACTGAAAAGTGTTTCATTAAGCTCATGTGGTTCAACAAAAAAGACTAACTTTATGGTTAATAAGAAAAATTTGCCCTAGGCGAGTTAGAAGAAAAAAACAACTAGAGTATCTGCTACAGTACACATGCAAACATACCTCGTTTGCTGGGTGTCCGTAGTCAACGGGATCTCTTCTAGTAATTGCTTCCAAAACAACAACCCCAAAGCTATATATGTCACTCTTTTCATTCAAAAGTCCAGTATTTGCATATTCGGGTGCAACATATCTGGAAAAGTTATGTCACATTGGTATCTATTATAATTCTTTGAACCGTGGCGATTTGAAACCAATGATGCAAAAACGTAAAAGGAAAAGGAAAAGGAAAATAACTCATTGAGTTCCACTGAAAAAAATATTACCCGAAGGTCCCCATGACACGGGTAGTGATATGGCTTTTTCCAGCACCCAGTAACTTGGCCAGACCAAAATCAGATACTTTAGGATTGAAATTGTCATCTATTAAAATGTTACTAGATTTGATGTCACGATGTACCACTTTTGGTTCAACAGCCTCATGCAAGTAAGCAAGCCTGCAATGCATACTTTTGGTTCAACTACCTGTCATTGAAATGGGTAAGGGTGTTATAATAAACAAAATAATAATAAATAACATTGACATACAAAATCCAAATATAAAAGAGCAAACCTGGACTAAGACAGGAAGAATGTCCATGCCAAACTTAAAGCACCAAATGAAGTCAGCTCCCAGCAACCCGGACAGCACCAACGCAAGCTCTGTTTCGCAGCAGCGTGCAGAAAAACCCGCAAGCCTCCCAGCAGACCTCAACCACAGCTCAAAACCGGTGTGCTAACCGCGCACGCTGAAACCCGCTGCGGCCAGAAACAGCACGTACAGCAGACACGCTGAATCGCACTCTGTCTGGATCAACATCGCACTCTGTCTGCAATGCAGAGCATGCTGAAACTGCAGCGCACCCTGCCTGGGACGCGCTCTGTGCTGCAGTGTTCGGATCGTCCCTTCCCTTTCAGTTACCGCCGGATTATCTCCAGTGTTTACTGATAAAGGAGGGAGTAGCAAATTGAGTTCTGATTCAAATTAATATTCAAATAGAACATATAGAAAATACAAGACTTGCTGTTATATATTTAAAAGTACCTTTGTCAAAGATTACAAATCTAGAATTATAATCATTGAATCTCTTACGTGGGAAACACACGGAAAATAAACTGAAAGCAACAACTTATTCCAAGTCAAGTTGTACTTCCATTCATGTGTTCTATCCTTCACCTGTGAGAGTTCAGTGAACCTAAACTGAATGTTGACATTCAACACACCGCGTGTAAATTGGATCAAAATGGTAATGAAATACCAACAGTGTTACTCTTTCAACAGTGTTACACAATATTTGATCAACAGTGTTACACAATAATGAAATACCAACAGTGTTACACAATATTTGATCAACAGTGTTACTCTTTCAACCTATGCACAAATATAATGAAATACCAAGCATATGCACACAAATGTTGACTAGAACACACAATATTCTATATTGGTCTAATCAAGACGAGTAAATGACAAATGTTGCTAGATCCTGTGACCAACCAGGTTGTCAATAAAACAATTGATTAAGTACGTTCAAGTTACTATTGTAGAAAAAGGTAACCCAAATAAACCTTAAATGGCATGCCGAGCACAAGCTTTGTTGCAAGCGATCTGTACAGGAATTCTGGTTTCTGGTAAAAGAAATCACAATGATGAACAAATTATCAACGAAATATCGTAAAAATTAGAGAATGAAAAATCATTGCTTCCAATGCATGGTTTTCGAAAGTAGAATTCGTAAAACAAAATAGTATGTACTAAAAATATACCTTCAACTGATCCAAGGACACAGACATAAGAACAGAGCCATCTCGGTGCAGGACTCCTCTATAATCCACCTCCTCACCCTGTATACATTTAATTTTTATTTTATTTACTGCATAACTGAGAGTATCAAAACACATACACGGACAGGAAGTAGGCAAAATGAGCAACAAGGACTGACCTCCTTCTGGACTGGTAGTTTACCAGTTCTACGTTGGATATTTGATATTTCTTCCTTGCATACGTGTACTTGATAGGAGGCCGATACCTGAAAACTGTTATAATTGGAGCAAAAAGACAACATCATTCAACAAGAAGAGATTGCAATACTTAGACCTCATTATCTCAGTCTAGTGAATGCCTTGGCTTCCCCATACAGAAAACCAAAAACAGTAATATTAAAGGCCAGTGAATGCCTTGGTAGTATTAGTAGCTAAATAGGGCTTTTGGTGTAGTGTATAAGAATGCAAAAACATAGAAAACAAATAAACTCACATCAGTAATAACCTGTCCGTCTTTAAGACAGCCTCTATATACGTGTCCATACCCACCTTCTCCTACTAACTGGTCCTTTGAAAAGTCAGATGTTGCAGCTTGAATCTCTGTATATTTGAACCTTATGGCTTCCTTGATAGACAATATAGTTCTCATCCCACAACCAGCACAAAGAACAGGTGCATCTGAAGACTGTTTTTGCTTTGGGGGGTTATGAGGACAACTAGGATTGTTTTCACCTCTAGAATGATGTTCTGTTAAGAAGAATACACAATTCAATAACAGGAATGCTAATCAAGGATGGGTGAATATGAAATTTACTTCACATAAAAACCAGTTAAATGACTTGCATAATAAAAATTCTATTCAGTACTATAGCATAATTTTGGGAAAAAAAAAGGAAACAATCATGATATAGATCAACATAATAGAAAAATCAAATAAGTGAAGCGTCCCCTCATGGTTCATATGGAATGAAGCACTTCTGTCAAGGGCAATCAAGAACGATGAGAATTGTCTTCTATTTCTCCATTTTCTTTACTTTTTCACAATGCATAGATTTCAGATGGATTTATTGAGAATAAAATATCATTTTACGGACAAGCTATCTAGAGTAAAATATAGCAACCTGCTCCCTTTAGTACGTAACAGCACTTGTGTTAGCAGCCTACATTCCATTCATGCACAAAAGAGATGAGGGTGATAATATGAGAGGACAATATGTCCATGTTTGATATCTCACACCAATAATAAGAATTGTTTTCGTACAAGATGCTTAATTACTCTAAGTATAGGAAGCATTCAGGATACGATCACATAGAAGATAGTTGATATGCAATTTTATGCAATTTAAAATGTTTCTCAACAGAATTTCAATAAACTGAACTCAATTTCAGTGTTCACTCAAAGCACTAGAACATAGCAATAAAATTTCAAACTGAACTCAATCTCTGGACTAGTTTGCCTGTACTTGTTCATTCTCCCCTCCATTTCTCTCACTGTTAAATCACCTCAAACTGAAACGGATCTAAAACAAATACATCTTAGTCACTTCAGCCTTCAGCTTCACATTTCATCATTAATCACAAGAAATACAATCTACCTAAGACTTATAACTGACTAGAAGTTCTATTGTCTCGCATTAACTAAAACCTAGCAAAATTTGCTTGCAAATCCAACTAATTGAATGAACTTCAGCTCATAATGTCAAATTCCATCAGTTCCTCTAAATAATAGCTCAAAAAGACCTATAAAACTACTATCTGAGCCTCATCAGATCTAATTTCACTCGCAAAACCTATTTAGTGATCCCATACAAAGGAATGCAACACAAAAACACTACAAATCAACTGTTCAAAACAGTTTTCAGTAAAAAAATATCCAATATGGAAGCTAAGTTGTTATTCTTTGACATTCATGGATACAAAAGAAGAATATCCAATATGTCTAGCAAAATGGCTTTTGACCAATGGAAGCTTGTCATCTATACAAAATATGATAGATTCATGCAATATGATAGATTCATGCAATATGATATGATATGAGAGACGCAATGCTGACTAACCTGTGTTGATTCAGATGTTCCCTCTTGGTCTGATTCTATGGGCAGGGCCAGGGACGAACTGCGGTTGATGCTGCTGCTGCTGCTGCTGCTGCGAGAGACGCAATGCTGTTGCTGCAAGGGACGATCTGCTGATGATGCGAGGTACGCACTGCTGCTGCTGCTGCGAGGGAATCACTGCTGCTGCTGCGAGGGACGAACTGCTGCTCTGCGAGGGACGCACTAATGCGAGCTTGCTACTGGTCGCAAACTCGATGATTTCAGAGGGCTTGAACCCACCCATCCACAAAAAGCAGCGCTCCGCCGGAGTCTTCCACATGCCTGAAACGAGATGAAAGAGATCGGCTTTCATGAGCATTGCCTTCAAGCCCATCATCTCATCCAAGTGTGCAAGGCAGTTGTCCACGTAAAGTTGCACAAATTAAACATTATGAAATTCAAATATAACATCCCCAATTTCTAACATGACCAGACAGGAATACCAATTTCTAATCCCCACTGTCACCAACAAAGCAATGTGACCACCCACAATTATAACATCCCCATTAGACATTACCACTCCCTAATCACTTTTTGGTTTTGCTTTGTGACTTGTGCATCCTAGCTTCAACCCTTTAGCAGGAACACATGTTCAAAGTTCATACTTTCAAGAAAAAGAAGAAGAAATCTGTGTATGTCAGGAAGAAAAGTAAATAACTAACATTCAAACTCAAATCATTAACATTCTATTTGTTATGATTCATTTCACACTTGAGTGGAAAAAAATATGCAATAGTAAAAAAAAAACATTAACTAGCCAATATTTTTCCTCAAAAGCTAGAGTTGTTAAAAGATATCAAAACTAATTAGTTAACTATGATAGTATCGTTCCACCATGTTTCCAAAGTTGACGTTACCATTGACCTACTCGATCGGCAATTCCCTAAGCCTTGAACATTATAATCCTTGGCTCATAGCTTAGTAATAATTCTTCTACTATTTGACAACTTCAAGTTTTTTAAGAGTATTGGTTGAACCTGTTAAGAAAATATTAGGAGAATTGCATTTTGATTGAATATTTTCTTAACATGGTATCAAAGAAGAAGAAGAAGCACAAGATGGCTACAAGAGATTTTTATTACCTGGGTGGGTGTATTCTCTCTATCAATGATTCAAAATCAGGATCATAGTAAGGTTTATAGCCACTATACATTATATCTAACAAAAAGAAAAACCAGTTGTCAGAGAGAGCTTTAGAGACCCCAAGAGAGAGACACAAGAAGAAGAACAACAAAATGGGGTGTAAAAGAGATATGTTATAGTTTGGTTTCATACAATGTTTATATGGAGTACAAGTAATGAAACACGTTTTGTAAAAGGATAAGAGAACAACCTCTTTTTTGTTCTCTTTCTTGCTTATAAAGATAGAAAGTTGAAGTTTTTATAATAAAAGTCCCCCAGTGGCAACAACTGGTTTTGCTTGTGTTGGAACAAGGATCAGAATATGACAAATCACAAACAGCAGAAGAAAAAAAAAATAACAGCAGAAGAAGATAAAAAAAGTAACAGAGTGCATCAGGACAGACCACTCTGTCAAAACAGAGTGTGCTGTCCAGTGTTGGACAATGACACGGGTAGCACAAAATCATGAAATTACTGAATTGTGATTGTGATGATCAGGCCGCATGTCAACTAATGCGTGAGATGAGTGACAATCATAAGAAAAACTCACTTCTTCATGAACTGGGGCCAATCGTTGAAATGTAAAATTCTTTAACCCATCTGGAGAGCAAGGATCATCAATATCTGACCCCGATTCTGCTGTTGATGTGTCACTACTTCTTCCCTGAAAAAGGAAGAGAAAATATGACTTGAGGAACAAATTTAGGATTAAAAACAAGATGCACTAAATATCGATCAACTTAAAGAACTCAAATTTTTACCTTCAATGGTCGTATCTTGATGTAAGAGTTAATTTTCCGTTCATCGTCAAATATTCTAGTAATTTGCCTGACAAGTGTTGCTTCCTCATTGTGGACAAGCTATAAACATGAGATGCAATCTGGTCACTAATTATTTTTACAGATGAAAATGTTAACTTTATCTGATAATCTGAACTACAGTAACCAGACCAGATACGAATATACGAGTCACCACTACTTTCAGTATTTCAGGATCATTCCAAGGCCCTTTATTAGACTTAAGGCACCCTCCTTCAGCAGAGCATGTACATGAGCCACCCAAGAAATCAGGAAGTTGACTGTACAAAGTAAGCATTTAAGTGTCTGAAAAGGCGACCCATATAACAGAATATGAAATAGCATTCAAGACTAAACAATGGAAAGATCAATCAAATAACACAAATGGCTTCCTCATTACCTGGTGATATCATAGACAAGCAAAGCACCAGCAGCACCTCTGTAGTAAGACCTAGTAATAGATCTGAAGGATCCTTGACCAGCCTGTAAGTTGCATTGGAATTCGAACATCATAAGAAACAGAACAGTATATCACGTGACAGTACAAATAATTTGACTTTTCCAATCCATGAGCAATCAGAACAGACATGGTCAGTCATGGACTTACAGAGCAATAACATCATATGTTAGGTTGGATAATTTCTAGCAATCCACACATGTCAATAGATTATCAAATACATACCGTCCAAGCATCCTGTTGGCCACATAACAAAAGCTCAAGCTCCTCCTCTGTGAAAATTTGAAGACTTTTTATGGGAAACACCTGAAGAATAAAAAAGAGATTTATTTAGAGCATGCAACGAAAAGCATTAGAGCATGCAATTAGAATACCAGAAATTATGAAGGAATCCAAACAATAAATCAAAATGGTGATTCAAGTTATATGATGAAAATTGATCTTTTATCTTGGAGTGATCATGTTTCACATCATCCAGGTTTAACTTTCTTTTCCAAATAATACCTTATAAAGCTCTACGAGAGTTATAAATGAAAACAACAACAACAGTTGACCAAAAGACATTGATATGTTGAGAAACAACCTCTTAAAGTGTCCACCCAACACTACATAAAAGTAAGTTATCTTTTACATAAAAGCATCTCTAACAACAGCACCAACCCTGATTTTTGAACCCAGAATAACCATAAGAAATAAACAACAATCAAGTTCCTCAATCAGGTGGGTGTAAACATGGTGAAAACAAAGAGAAAAAGAAAGGAAGCGGTAAAGTCTAGTCCTTGTTTGGTAAAGAGGTGCATAACACATTAATAACCGCGAAGCTCAAATCACAAATCATATAAAAATCCTTCAACAGGAAGCAACTGAGACACAAACATAAAATATGTATAAGAATTTTACATTTAGCACACACTAAGGACAGGACACTAGATCTTACCTTAAACTTCCAAGAAGCAACTTAATTCTCTAAAACGAAATAAGAAAATATATAAAATTTTACACTTGGACAGCTGAACTACAAAATCTAGAAGAAAAAAAAATTCATTATCTTCTATCCGCAGACAAAACCTTTTAAAAATTCATTATCTTCCAAACTTGTCTCAGTGTTGATGATTCTTTGCACTAATCAGTCGATCTAGCAGTTTGAAAGAAACAAAAATATAAATTATTCAAGTGAAGGAATACCTTGCGTAACAACATTCTGAAGAAGAGATCATCACGCCAGACAACACCAATTAGTTTACAAGAACTGAAAACATGAAACCTAGGAAGAATTACCACTCAAGCAGCTTACTTACCACATTTATTGCAGTGGATGAAGTTCTCTTCGCCTCCGATTCTGTAACAGCAAAAACATAAGATAAAAAACTTCAGATTATTCAAATTTTGAATAATTACTACAAAAAACATTGTATGGAACAAGGATAGAGGATTCAACCTGCAAACTCCACATCCATCACAGTGAAATTGCTTCTTTGAAACCTGAAACCCAAACTAGATTGTCAGCTATGTAAATTGTTCATTCTTGAAAAACTAATACTGCTTCTAAGTGAATGTCTTAAAACCAAATGTTGCCTAAAGAGTTGCAAAGTGAGTAGAAAGGCAGATTCTACAGTTTTCACAGGAGGAACAAATCTAGATTACAGAAACATAAGAGCAATCATGAGAGAAACTACACACACATTATAGAGACTTGTATAATCAATTATTGACATCTACTAAAAGAGAGGACTTTTGCTTGCTATAAAATTATATGCACTGTCCAAATTTTCATAGTTAAAATGAATTTTAAATCTTAAGAGTAGTCCACTTTTCATATTAAAATCGAAGTCTAAAGCTTAAATTTTCCCAACCCATTGATACATCATATTGCTATTGAGGCCAATTGAGTATAGGTTTCTTTGTTTCATTACCTCTTTTGCAATTAAGCTAAAAAACATTTAAACCAATTAAGCTAGAATACCCAAATGATCATGCTCATAACAATACAAACACACAGACATGGCTAAAGAAGACTATTGAGTAAATCATGTTGATGGTCTATACATAGTAGCAGACTCAAATCCCTCCAATTGAAATGTTCCCTTGAACATAATAAACATTAGTGCTTAACAAAAGTCTCAAAAAATTAAAGAAGACCCTATACTCACCAAGTAGTTCTTCTACCGCTTCTTCAATAGCAAAGGACCAACATTATCTCCAGTGTCTTTGTTGTGCTTCACATGAGTTCCATCACATAGAGGAAATGTACCTGACCTCCAACAGCTGCCAAACACCCCAACACCCCAATTAGAATCTCACCCATATGTTTCACAATCCAATGAGGCAATGAACAAAGACAGGAAATGAGAGAATGTTGAATAGCTTACCTGTTGTTTTGAGTGTTATCTTAGTCTTCTTCTTCTCCTCTTCAGAAATCGAGCTCGAGAAAAGAAGAAAGTGAGTTCTAGGGTTTGCTTTGCTGAAAGAAGAAAAAAAAATAAGAAGAAGAGATCAACAAAAAAAAAATCAAACTGTTTTGTTTTGCTTTGCAGTGGAATTTCAACACTATCCTCAAAAAGTATATTTACTAAATTACATTTTTTAATAAAACTAATAACCAGTCATGAACATCATCCTCATTGTACTCATCTTCCTTTATATATTTCACATAAATCTTACCTGAACATCATCCTCATAGTTTCATTTTTACGTGGGTATTCCAACTTTTGTATCGTAAATTTTCTTTCTCCTTGCTCATAACATATTTGAATTGTATATTCTGAACATAAACAAATCTCAATATTTCGACATTACTGAAGAGTCTCTAAGGACAAAAATTAAAGCTTTCCAGCATATACATTCTAATCTTAGAATAGCTTAAACCATCCAAGTAGCTAAACCCAGTAAATGAAGTTGTAAATTCCCAAACTACTACTCTAAATATATTCACTTTCCAAGAAAGGAAACACCTCATAAACAATATTTTAATACTGAGACTAACTAGAACCCTAAACGGATGACAACCTAATTCAATTCAAGCAAAAGTAAGGATCCTCAAATAAAAATAACTTTCCAAGACTACTACTCTAAATATATTCACTTTCCAAGAAAGGAAACACCTCATAAACAATATTTTAATACTGAGACTAACTAGAACCCTAAACGGATGACAACCTAATTCAATTCAAGCAAAAGTAAGGATCCTCAAATAAAAATAACTTTCCAAGACATCAAAATTTCCCAAGTTGAAAACCCACTCACAAGAATCATGATTGAAGTTGAACAACAGAAGAAAAAACTCAACTTGATTGTAATGAAATAACCGAAGATAAAACCAAGAATGAAAAAGAAGCTACCTTGTGATCTCCTCCACCAGTTGCAAACCTGATGCCACCAGGTTGAATATCAATGGAGAAAATCTGCATTCCTTCATGCCTAACCCAACCTGGCTTCTCTGCAATCATCTTTGCTTCTGGGTATCTAAAATCCCACTTATTTTTCACTCTCCCTGCACTCAAAGAACAAAAGGGTACTCAAATCCCATGGTTTGGGATCAAAATAGGAAATGGGATCATCAGAGAAAAACTTATAAAGGTCAAATTTTGTGTGGGTTCTTGAAGGATTTTGTTCTCTTGAAACAGATCTGAAGAAGAAGAAGAGATCTAAAGAAGAAGAAGGATCTTACCTGGAAGGAGATCTGAACCAATTTGATGTTCTTCTTCAGCTCGATTCTCTCAAGATCTAAAGAAGAAGAAGGAGAAGAAAAGTTTGAGAATCTGCTTCGGTTCTTCATGTTCTTCTTCAGTTCGTCCTCTCCTTCTTTCGTCCTTCTTCTCCTCTGCGCCAAACCTCTCTCTGACTCTGATTTAGGTCGAAATTTTTTTCGCAATGACCGCGCAAACTGATCTAGGTCGAAATAGCAAATTCATTTTCGCCAATTTTTCGCAATGACAGCGCCAAATTTTTTCCCCAATTTTTTTCGCCAGAGCACGAAATCCACTCTCCCCATTTTCGCCAGAGCGCGAAATCCACTCTCCAAATCACTCACTCGCAGGAGCGCGGCACGTGCAAAACGGTTTAGTTTAGCAACGGTTGTTGGCCGTTGCACAATATAGCAACGGTTTTTGGCCGTGGCTAATGCACCCACGGTTTAGAGCCGTGGCCAACTATTTTTGTAGCCACGGTTTTAGGCCGTTGGCCACGCTATCCACGGTTTTTAGACGTGGCAAATAAACCAACAGCTTAGAGCCGTGGCCACCTCCCCGTAGCTAAACAAGCATTTTGGTGTAGTGTACATCATTGTATAACATGATTGATATTGTTGGAAAATAGACCAACAAAACTGTATTTGTCTAAAAATTTATGACTAATGTCCAATTAAATATTGAGTAATTTCATCTTCAACTCTATCAATGTTTGTTTTTATTACTACACTAACTACCATAACCGCCAAAGCAGGCCATGAAGCTAATACTGAGAAGAATCCACATCATTTGCCAAAATCATCGGTGTTGTAATTGTGGGTAAATGTTTACTAAGTGATATTAAAATAGTAAAAGCAGTTCTAATCAGAAGGTAAAATTTAGCACTAATTGCTTTCAAATGCACAAAAAGTGGCAGAACAAACAGGGGAAGCAATATTAAATCAAATGGTGTCACACTTGGATAACTTTTTGCAGTTGATCCCATGCAATTATTCTAGGAATCCTTGGGAACAAATTTTTGTCTCTTTGCTTTCACTTCCTCCCTTTAAATCTCTCCAATCACCATTTCACCACCACCAGCATCATCAACAACACCAGAAAAATGACTTCTCTAGCCTCTCTCCTCCGCGTCTATTTGGCGGTTCTTGGTCCCCCAGAGTCTAATTTGTTCTCCTCCTTTCCTGCATCATCATATTCATACCCATCACTACTTACATCAGGTGAGTTCTTTTATTCTGGCCTTGTTTGTGGAAATTCAAGTTCTCACATTCATTCATTTTAATCTATTTCTTCGCGTTTGTCCTGTACTAGTAATAGTCGAAAACTTCGAACAAGTGTCTGTCATTCTGCTCCAGTGAGTCAGATTCCATTGTTGGAGCACATAAGGGAGACAATTTAAACCCATTAGATATTGTGTCTGTCATTCTGCTCCAGTGAGTCAGATTCCATTGTTGGAGCACACAAGGGAGGCAATTTAGACCCATTAGAGTGATTTTGAGTTATCGAAGTATCTTGCATTGCTTTAGTGCTATACTGATGAACAGAATTCACTAGGGGAAGTGATGTTGAGCAAGGAAGTCCCTGTTGTGTGTTCAGTTTCTTAAGCACCAACTTTCATACAATAAAGGATTTCCAAGTAGTGCTTTGGACAAGTGCTTTTGGAAATGTTGCTTCATTGATGAATGAACTGTCCATCCACTAAACATATCTTATCTGCAAGTAACGTATCACTACACATAAAGTCCAGAGTAGGGATGAGAATGGGTGGAAATTACCAAAGGTGTGGCTCAGTGGTTGAGTAGTGGCGGTTGCTATCATTAGGTCACGGGATCGATCTTAACCGGCAGCATCTGGGTGGGAGGGGTTAAGGGATTAAAAAAAATAAAAATGGGTGGAATTCTGACTTTTCGTTTGCCCTATACTGGGTCAAGGTTATCAGGTTGGATTTTTTTTTCAAATTTTACAAACCCATACTTGCCCCGTCATTTATGTTCTGCTTGTTAATACATATTAATGATGAATCATTTTTATAGCACATAATAGTTAAACGGCTCCCAACTACTTGTTTCATCCCTTGTGAGCTTTCTGTAATAGGTGTTGGGAAGGTTGGTAAGAAGGATAAACAAAACAATGTTGGTCTTCTTAGCTCAAGATGCAATGCAATATCAAAACCGAGAACTGAAGGTAACATACTCACATTATATACAAGTCAAAAGATGAATAACTACTAGATACATATAAATGTATGCAATTGTTTTTGTAGTAAGCACCGATCTCTTAAAGAATAGTCTACCGCAATTCAAATGGCAAGAGATTGTGGAAATAGAAGATAAAGAAGGGGAAGCTCGTAAGGTTAGTTATACACTTATACCCATCTCTGCTTATAATATATTAGTACGAGTTCCCATTCATAACATGGAGATAAAGCTGATTTTGGGCTGTAATTGAGTTGAAGGTTCTAGAGTTCAACAAGGTAAAGGATTGTATCGAAACAATACAAGCAATGTTAGGTTCAATGGAGGATGGAGAGATAAGCATTTCTGCCTATGACACAGCATGGGTTGCTTTAGTTAAAGATATTAATGGCAGTGGTGCGCCTCAGTTCCCTTCAAGTCTTCAATGGATTATTGAAAATCAGCTTTGTGATGGTTCATGGGGTGATGAAGTTATATTCTCTGCTCATGATCGGTTAATCAACACTTTAGCATGTGTTGTTGCATTGAAGTCATGGAATATTCATCCCGAAATGTGTGAAAAAGGTACAGAGGCATTCCTTTGTCATGTCTATTTAAACCAACTTTAAGTTCGTTATTTGAGTTGAATTTGAGCTATGTGATTGTGTGTCAATAGGGATGTCTTTTATCAAAGCAAATATGTGCAAGCTCAGAGATGAGAACATTGAACACATGCCTATCGGCTTCGAAGTTGCATTCCCTTCGCTTATAGAAGTTGCCAGAAGTTTAAACTTGGAAACTGTTGAGGATTCTCCTATCTTGCAAGACATATATGCCCAGAGAGATATAAAGATGAAAAGGTAGTCACTTGGCCACTTATTAATTACGTCCAGTGTAGATGATACAAAGTACTCTATAGTTTTGCTATATTGATGTAATTTGTTGTGTATGTGAGGTAGGATACGAAAAGACATGATGCACATTGTGCCTACAACTTTATTGCAGGATACCGAAAGACGTGATGCACATCGTGCCAACAACCTTATTATATAGTTTAGAAGGAATGCCTGGTTTAGATTGGGAAAAGCTCCTGAAGCTACAATGTTCAGATGGGTCATTTTTGTTTTCGCCATCATCAACAGCATATGCTCTCATGCAAACTAAAGATGAAAAAAGCCTACAATATATCAAGAAAATTGTTGCACGATTCAATGGGGGAGGTAAAAAAATCGTTTACACACCAAAGGCACATATAAAAGGTAGGCTAATTTCTTTTACGGTGTACCTCTTAGGTTTAACTTGTTGTATTTCCACTAGCAGTTCCAAATGTGTATCCAGTTGACATGTTTGAGCATATTTGGGTGATTGATCGCTTGGAACGCCTTGGGATTTCTCGATACTTCCAGTCAGAGATTGAAAAATGTGTAGATTATATACACAGGTATGATCCATCGCTCCAAGAATTTAAATATTGTGTATTGATTTGAAGCATCCTTTATATATATGCTACTAATTATATCTTTTCGTGCAAAAAAATGCAGATATTGGACAGAAAAAGGAATTTGTTGGGCTAGAAATACAAAAGTTCATGACGTTGATGATACGTCCATGGGATTTAGGCTTCTGAGATTACATGGGCGTGATGTTTCCGCTGGTAAATTAATAATAAGAATTCTGAACTTGCATGTGTATTTTGACATTTTATAAATAGATTCTTCTTAACAATTTTTTCTTGCAGATGTATTTCAACATTTCCAGAAAGACGGTGAATTCTTTTCCTTTGTTGGACAATCTACTCAGGCTGTTACCGGAATGTATAACCTACAAAGGGCTTCTCAGGTGTCACTACCTGGTGAAACAATCCTAGAAGAAGCTAATGAATTTTCATATAAGTTTTTAAGAGAGAAACAAGCTTCAAACCAACTTATTGACAAATGGATTATTACAAAGGACCTGCCTAGTGAGGTACAATAAAATTTACCAAACCTTCGATTTTTTCCTTCTTTTTTTTATAAAAAATATTTTATTTAGTTGTTCCTTTAAAGTATGAAGCTCAACATTGCAAACTCTAATCAGGTGGAATATGCTCTTGATGTTCCATGGTACGCTAGCCTACCCCGTATTGAAGCAAGATACTTCATACAGCAGTATGGTGGGGAAGAAGATGTTTGGATTGGCAAGACACTTTACAGGTTCTTCCTTTTATTTAACCTTCATCAATAAGTTGGGGATAATATCACATACGGTGCCATGCGTATATTTGCATCATCATCATCTACTAATCAGCAAGTTAACTTGTTTCTTGATCAGGATGCCGTATGTGAACAACAATGTCTACCTAGAGTTAGCAAAGTTGGACTTCAACAATTGCCAAACAGTACACCAGCATGAATGGGACAATATTCAAAAGTAAGTATGACTATATACTTTCCCAAATTTGGACCAAAATATCACCAATTTTTGTAGTATTGTTTACCTTGAAAATAGGTAATGTTTGGGGAACAAAGGGAAAAACAAACTTTCATTCAAGGTTAAAAGAATCGGTAAAATGAGAGAGAAAGGGCAATAATTTGAATAGGTTTGTTTTGTTATGGATTGGAAATGTTTGAATATGTAGAACATAATTGGAAAAGAACAAAACTCCATCAGTTTTTTTGCAACTAGTGAAAGAACTTTCTTTTGTTCTTATCACTTTCAAGTAATTTTGAGATTCCCCCTATGTTTTGGATCAAACTAGACTCTAAAATAGATTTTTTGAGACCCCCTATACGTTTTGGACAAACAAAACAACAATTTTATTTTATTTTTAATTTGTGTTTTCGTCCACAGAAATCTAGATCAAAATTTTGTAATTATATACTTGTGTTTTGTTGAGTGTAGGTGGTACAGAGAGTCCAACCTACGAGAATTCGGTTTAAACAGGAAAACACTTCTCAAGGTCAATTTCCTTGTTGCAGCTAGCATATTCGAGCCAGAGAGGTCAACTGAACGACTTGCATGGACCAAAACCATGATGCTTGCAGAGGCCGTCTCGTATCATTTCCACAATGCAAGTTCCCATGCACACAGAATGGCCTTTGCCCATGAATTCATCAGTAATAGTTCCAATATTGTAAAAAATCACAAGCGCCACAATTCAAAAAGGTATACATTTCATTTAAAATAACATCAACAATATAGCCTAAAAAGTTTTGATGAACAGCCTAAATTTCACTTTTGTAAGTCAGTATAAAAACTAAACTTACGTGAGTTTCAAATCATCACAAGTCATTTTGTCTGATAGACAAGGGACATATATTATGTATGCTACAAATAACAGCCTTTTGAGAAGACATGAAACATTTTATGGTTGCAGGTGCTCAACTTCCAATAGACTCCTTCATGTCCTGCTTGAAACCCTAGACTCCATTTCAATGGATGCACTTGTGGCGCATGGTAGAGATATAAGCCAACCTCTTCGTCATTGTGTAAGTCCTTGTTTGAAACTTATCAAAACTCATGTCCCCCTGTATAATTTTTTCTCTTAACAAAACCCAAATTTCTCTAGTGGCACACATGGTTGCTGAGTTGGCAACAACATGAAGACGGGACTCATCAAGAAGGGGATGCACAACTCATAGTGTGCACCATAGCACTATGCGCCGGCCTTTCAGCGTTGGAGGAGGAGGTTGAGTACCACTACAAGCACCTCATGAACCTCACCAACAAAGTATGTTATCAACTCAGCCTCATTCAAAAATCAAAGGTAATCAAATTTTAATTTTGATTTTGTATCGTATTTGGATTCAGATTTAGTATCCAAAATGTAGTTTTTTTTTTTCTTCTTATTTGTTATTTTAAATGAATTATGGTTGTTATATAGATGTATTCAAAAGGTTTCACATAAATTATGTATTGTTAGGTCCATAAGCCATACATCAATGGTAATGCAAACACAAATGGCAGCATGAATGGCGCTATGATCCCATCCGTAGACTCCAACATGAAAGAGCTAGCAGGATGTGTGCTCGGAAGTAGTTCTAATGACATTGACCGCAAAATTAAGCAAACTTGCCTCACTGTAGCCAAAAGTTTCTATTATGCTGCTCACTGCTCTCCAACAACCATCAATATACACATCGACAAGGTGCTATTTGAAGAAGTAGCTTAACCTCTCCACCTGCAGTATGTATACGGTATACCACACAGTTGTATTTATATATCAATGATCAAAAATGCTAGGAAACCAAGTTTTTGCAACCATGTTTTGTAATCAGGATGACGTGTCATGATCTGGAAAGAATGATGAAATATCCAAAGATTTTATGTGTATCTTGAGGTTGTAAAAAACTCCTCTAACGATGCCACTGTTGAATATTACATTGCCAACCAAAATAGAAAAATATAGAATAGTCTAGAAAGTCCCGGAGTTTACTAGAAGATTCCGGAAGGGTCCGGAAGAATATGGAAAATTGTGGAACACACCGGAGTATTCCGGAAGAGTCCGGAACATTATGGAGAACTCATAAACGTCCTAGAAGAGTCTAGGACCTTATAGTATGTACTAGGTCATCCTAAAGCCTAGTGGAGACATGTACTTAGTACTAGAGCATGGTAGAATATTCTAGAAGTCTTTGTATCTAGAGAAGTTCTTGTGTAGGCTTGAGTTTGTAAGAATTCTCTAGATCACTCATGTACTTATCTAGTAACTAGTAGGATCTAGAATCTTCCCATAAGGAGGTGGAAGGTTAAGCTAAGTAGTATAAATAGGAGAGGGGATCATTTGTTTCATGTATCACACAAGAAAGCATCCTACTAAGGAGAGATCCCAAGATAGAATTAAAGAGAGTGTTCCTTTTGTAAAGCTATCTAGTTCAATAAAATAGTTTGTTCTTAAGTCCCTTGTGAGTTCTTATCAAAGTCCCTCTTCAAAGTTTCTTGTGTTGAGTGCTTCTTTGATTTATATAGTTAAGGCTATTATATTGTTGCGTATTCATTATAATACCAACCATATTGTAGCCCAATTCATCCCCCAACAACATCATCCTGGTTGCAAAACATGTTGAGAACGGTTTGGTGTGGAGTGGTTAAGTATATTTGTGATTAGTTTATGTGAATGTATGGAAAACATGGGTTCTGACATGATATTGCATTTCATTCACTATGTTATATATATATATGAAGCTATTCATTTTTTTTTCTATTATCGAATCTCAAGACGAGATTCTATTTAAGATGTGTATATGTAACAACCTCATTTTTCAGAGTCTACATGAACTAGTATTTAACTCTGCATTTAGACTTCAACCAATTTATATTTTTGAGTGAAGATAATATCACATATGGTATATATTACTCGTAAATTTATTTTTCGTAAATAATGCATTACCTTGGTGGTATAGTGTATATCTAGTATTTAATTAGCAAAATAATATATTTTCTTATAATATAAATAGTTAATTATTTGCTATTTTATGATGAATTAAATAGTATAAGAAAATGGAAGAAAAATAACGGGGCTGCATATAACCATGTTATAGTTTTAACCAAGCTAAGGTGGTGGGTTTTGAGAGCCGCTAGAAACTGTGAAAGCTTTCACTCTATTTATACATAGGAAAATAAGGGGAAGAAAGAAAGGGCAGAAAATGGGTATTTTGTACGTGTTTGTGCTTGATTGTACGCGTGCACATTTTGATTTTATGTATTGGTGTCTTCAAACTTGAGGAGATTTGTGATCACCACAAGGCATTGGGATTAGGTTTTCACTAAAAACTACTTAGTGAGCTATTATTTCTCTTTTATATTTTTGTTTAGGTTAATCTCTAGATTAAGGTTAGATTTTAATACGTAAATAAATCTAAAACTCCATATTTACTATTCTTAATGGGAATTGGTTGGACCAAAGGAAACCAAAAACTATTTTTTTTAATCTCATAATACAAGACAACATTGTGCAGTCATAAGATTTTCACTGCTTCGAGACATTTCGATATCGGATTTAGTTCAATTTAAATATGTAGTTAGAAGACTAATGAAATATTGAACATATGTAAAATCTAAGTCTATCCAATGGTTTGAAAGTCCTCGAGGTATAGTCGAAGTCAAGGACAAGTATGTGCAATTCGGGGTTTTGTGTTGACGATGTTAGAGAATTTTCTTTGTCTGGATTGACTAGGAAATTGAATAAAATTGTAGTAAGTTAATGTTTCTCTATGCTTGTTATCACGATGTTCATGCAAATAACATGATTTATATTTATTTTTTTGTTTATTCGTTGTTGATTATATGTGAACTACGATGGTTTTTACTTGGTTTTTTTATTTGTTAATATGGTGTTTATGCATGAATTGATTTGTCACGATGAATTGTGATAACATTTACAATGTACATTTCTGTTATGGGTTCACTTTAGAGAATGAAGTTGTTGTTAGTTAAGTTGTAAGTAATTTGTGATGATTCATTCTTTGATTAGATGAATTTGGTATTTGTATTGTTATGCGAGTTGATATTCATATTGTTTTTCATCTGATGCAAAGAGGCTGGATATGTGAATGTGTTTGAATTTGGTATTTGTATTGTTAAATCATGACTTGAAAGAAGTCGTTAGTATGTGATCCTCCTTTAAACTTGAATTTGATTGTTATGCAAACTAACTTGCTAAGGAATATGAATTCTTATATTTTTATCGCTGCTTTGTTACAGATAATTTGTTCATGAAATCTCGAAAAGAATGAGAGGATATTGTGATGGATTTGCTTATGATTGTCAAAGTGTCACTATTTAAAAATTTTGGGATACCAAAATAGGCAATGTGGATAACCTTGAATTTATAAACTTTAATCACACAAAATTGTATCCCCCTAGAACTGTCACAACTCTTGTAATTTTATGATGTCCTTCTCTTATAGAGAAACTAAGTAAGCTTCAGGTTGGATCTTGTGGAGTAGGGTACCTGGTTTCTATAGAAAACTAAGTAACTTTTGGGTCGGATCTTGTGAAAGCAAGGGAGTTGCTAGAGTGCCTAAGGAGGGCTTTGAAATTTCATTCGTCTAAAGAATGACGTGAGATGTTTTGCGCATTGTTTGCCCTTGTGTGGTTTTTATGGTACTCATATAATTAGTGATATTCAATGATACATGCTCGTATGTGATGTTCCAACTTAAGCATGGATGATGGAGAAGTTCTCCTTTATATAATACAGACATACGGATATGTATATTCGGCAAGGAGGTAGTGCGAATGTGGTAGGATCTAAGGTGCTAAATAAACATTAGATAACATAAGAAAAAATTGACACAACTGACTTAATTGTTGAATTATAACCAATTGGTAACTCTATTTAATACGAGTTTTCGTTGTCACATAAAATACAAAATTCCGAACATTATTTGTGAAATACATAGTTTTGCACCTACACTAAGTTATTTAGGTTTTAAGTAGACTGAACAGTTGAGTTTTCGTTGCCTTTGGAGTGCTCAAAATTACCTAGTTTTGTGAGTTTCTATAGAAAACAGCATTTTGCACAATTTTTGTTATCTAAGTTTTCCCAAATTATGATTGGTTTGGTAAGAAACAGCAAAAAGTATGACATAGTAAGAAATTACATCTATTTTCTTATAACTATTTTGTGCAGGTTGACATGTCTACTAATATTCTGCATGTTGGACTTGTCATGGTCAACCTCCACGAGTAAGTATAGGTAAAACCAACATTTACTTTAAGTATGATAAAAAAATTGTTAGCATGAGACTTTTGCTTCTACAAGGTATAGAGGAACTATTTGTCTTTGAGTTGTTATTATCTTTTATGTGTAACTTCAAATAATTGCATGTTAACTTATTGATTTTAGAATGAAAATTTCTTGTACCCGCTTAACTGCTAACCCAAGTGGGCTTTTGCTTCTTGGGTACTACAGAATATAGTCGATTAGCTTTGTTTCAGGACTAGTAAGTTTCTGCGAGATTAGAAAATTTTGTTTCTTAAGAAGCGGATCTTACTGAGGAGTTGCATATTGTCTCGAGAGTCTTTTGGATTTACTTTGATTTTGTAATAAATTTCTTGATTGGTTGTTGTTGAATATCTTTTGTTCTGAGAAAGTAAATTATTGAGGTCATAGTCATTAGTTGGTAGATGTTGATTTGATGAAAATGTCTTGTTGATGAACATTTATACATTTTTATTAAATTATTGATTTATTTTGTTTTATAGTTGATGCCAAGTGAATATTACCTAAGTTATGAAAATTTCCAAGCTCAAATTTTTTAGAATAAGCTATTCTTACGTGGATTTTAAGGAATATCTATGCCTAAAAAATTGGGGCGTGACACATCATTTTGTGAAGCACAACATCAGAAGAATACACGTGCAAGGGATTGAAATTTAAATAGAAATTATGGAGAAAAAAAATTTCCTATGTGTGATGAATCATAGTAGTTTCCTTTGATTTTTTTTTCAAGTGTATTTTACAAGTAAAAAAAAATTACTTATAGAACAAAAAATTTCTCATGTATTCACGCCCTACTTATCGAACAAAAATTACAGCTTTGATTGGCTAGCCATTTAGACTTTCGAAGAGGCAAACAAGGAAAATACGCCACTGCAATTAAAAAAGAGAAAGCGAAATATGTTCTAGAGCAATGAGTGTAGCAGAGCATTTGAAGACGGAAAACCAAGGCGAGAAGTGCTACTGTGACTGAAGAGCTTGAGGGACTTCGAGTGTCGCAGCCAGTGTTCTAAAAATCGCTAGGCGCTAGGCGGGCGGCGAGCAGGTGCCTAGAGCCCAGGGGCCTAGGTAGTCTTAGGTTTTGTATTATAACTTTAATAATTTACAAAAGTTAAGCATAATACCTTATCAATTACATCCAATTTAATGCCAATATACATATGCAAAATTTAAAAACATGAAAAATTAACAATCATTAACAAAATTTATTAAAACTCAAATGACTGAAGTTGGTCATGATGGGTACTTTATATAAATTTGAATTTGTGTACACTTTTATTTTTCTTCAAATTGCATGAATAACCTCAGTTATGTTTGATAAAATCTACATCAGTAAAATTGGTACCGGCAGATCCTTTGAGAATTCCATTAAGTAATCATCCTTTGTTACATTTAGATATATACTGAATAAAAAACAATTAAATAGTTTATTTCTAAAAAATAGGAAAGAAAAATAAAATAAGAACACAATCAGCCTTATTAAAAAATAAAAATTAAAAAAATTTAAAAAAAAAATCGCCCCGACCGCCTAGACCCACCTATGCCGCCCAGACCCGCCTAGCCCCGACCGCCTAGACCCCGCTTAGAGTCCGCCTAGGCCGCCTAGACCCGCCTAGGCCCCGCCCAGATCCCGCCCAGACTGCCCGCCCAGCCATTAATCTGGGCGGTTTTCCACCTTCTAGCGCCTAGGCGGCCGCCTAGGCCGATTTTTAGAACACTGGTCGCAGCTGATGCTGATGCCTATGACTGGGAACTCTATAGAGTCGATCTCATTGGATGCAGTGGCAGCTCACGGTAGAGACATGCACCAACCTTTACGCTGTTCTGTGAGTAGTGCTTCCAAATTCCGTTGTCCTCATTTCTAGTTTACTTCATGACTTAATATCTAATCAAGCAAATTTCGATTTGCTTAAATACAGTACTGGTATCCGTGGTTACTGAGTTGGCAGCAGCAAGAAGATGAAACCCACCAAGAAGGAGATGTAGAGCTTATACTGTGTAAAATAGCACTATGTGCTGGCCATCTGTATTGGAGGAGGCAGGTACCACGAGTATAAGAACCTCACCAACTGAGTCTGCCACCAACTTGGCCTCGTTTAGAAATCAAAGATAACTTATAATGTCTGAATTTCAAGTTTAGATTTTGATGTCCATTTAGTCTTTGGCTGGATTAAGACGTCGTTTAAAATACTATGTCCTTCCCTAAAAAATGTGCTAGCTATTTGACACATTCTGCCTCACTGGGCATATAGCTGAAGCTTTTGGAGGAAATTAATGACTGATTGATATGGTATAGTTCCTGGTGTTTTTGACACAACCTGCCCCACTGCTTTTAAATATCAACTTGGCTTTACAACTTAAGCTTTTAGAATAAATGGGGATTCAACTTATTTTTTCCCGCTTGTATAAGTATTTTTATGTTAATACATGTGTTCGTGTGTGTGCATGTTATTCTTACAATCATTTAAATGTCGTTTAAGTCGACAAAACAGATATCAATGGTGCAAATACATATGGCGGGATCATGCCTTCCATAGACTCGCGCCATGCAAGAGCTAGTGCAATGTGACACTACACCAAAAGGCCTGTTTAGCTACGGGGAGGTGGCCACGGCTCTAAGCCGTTGGTTTATTTGCCACGGCTAAAAACCGTGGCTATAACGGCCAACGGTTTAAAACCGTGGCTAAAAAATAAAACCGTGGCCAAAAAACACTACACCAAAAGGGTTGCTACGGTTTTAAACCGTGGCTATAACTGCCAACGGTTTATAACCGTGGCTAAAACTGCCAACGGTTTAAAACCGTAGCTATAAGACCAATCACTTTCGCGCTTTGGCAAAAATTCTTCGAGCTTTGGAGGGAGCAGTTTCTCGCTTTGGTGAAAAAAATTGGGGAAAAACATATTCTCACTCTCTCCACACCTCCTCTTCACAAGCAATTCTCGAAGCAGAGAAGAAGAAGGACGAAAGAAGGAGAGAACGAACTGAAGAAAAACATGAAGAACTGAAGCAGATTCTCAAACTTTTCTTCTCCTTCTTCTTCTTTAGATCTTGAGAGAACCGAACTGAAGAAGAACATGAAATTGGTTCAGATCTCCTTCCAGGTAAGATCCTTCTTCTTCTTTAGATCTCTTCTTCTTCAGATCTGTTTCAAAAAAAATTTTCTTCTTTCAGCAAAGCAAAACAGTTTGATTTTTTTTTTTTTTTTTGATATCTTCTTCTTATTTTTTTTTCTTCTTTCAGCAAAGCAAACCCTAGAACTCACTTTCTTCTTTTCTCCAGCTCGATTTCTGAAGAGGAGAAGAAGAAGACTAAGATAACCATTCAAAACAACAGGTAAGCTATTCAACATTCTCTCATTTCCTGTCTTTGTTCATTGCCTCATTGGATTGTGAACAACATATGGGTGAGATTCTAATTGGGGTGTTGGGGTGTTTGTGTGTTTGGCAGCTGTTGGAGGTCAGGTACATTTCCTCTATGTGATGGAACTCATGTGAAGCACAACAAAGACACTGGAGATAATGTTGGTCCTTTGCTATTGAAGAAGCGGTAGAAGAACTACTTGGTGAGTATTGGGTCTTCTTTAATTTTTTGAGACTTTTGTTAAGCACTAGTGTTTATTATGTACAAGGGAGCATTTCAATTGGAGGGATTTGAGTCTGCTACTATGTATAGACCATCAACATGATTTACTCAATAGTCTTCTTTAGCCATGTCTGTGTGTTTGTATTGTTATGAGCATGATCATTTGGGTATTCTAGCTTAATTGGTTTAAATGTTTTTTAGCTTAATTGCAAAAGAGGTAATGAAACAAAGAAACATATACTCAATTGGCCTCAATAGCAATATGTTGTATCCATGGGTTGGGAAAATTTAAGCTTTAGACTTCGATTTTAATATGAAAAGTGGACTACTCTTAAGATTTAAAATTCATTTTAACTATGAAAATTTGGACAGTGCATATAATTTTATAGCAAGCAAAAGTCCTCTCTTTTAGTAGATGTCAATAATTGATTATACAAGTCTCTATAATGTGTGTGTAGTTTATCTCATGATTGCTCTTATGTTTCTGTAGTCTAGATTTGTTCCTCCTGTGAAAACTGTAGAATCTACCTTTCTACTCACCTTGCAACTCTTTAGGCAACATTTGGTTTTAAGACATTCACTTAGAAGCAGTATTAGTTTTTCAGGAATGAACAATTTACATAGCTGACAATCTGGTTTGGGTTTCAGGTTTCAAAGAAGCAATTTCACTGTGATGGATGTGGAGTTTGCAGGTTGAATCCTCTATCCTTGTTCCATACAATGTTTTTTGTAGTAATTATTCAAAATTTGAATAATCTGAAGTTTTTTATCTTATGTTTTTGCTGTTACAGAATCGGAGGCGAAGAGAACTTCATCCACTGCAATAAATGTGGTAAGTAAGCTGCTTGAGTGGTCATTCTTCCTAGGTTTCATGTTTTCAGTTCTTGTAAACTAATTTGTGTTGTCTGGCGTGATGATCTCTTCTTCGGAATGTTGTTACGCAAGGTATTCCTTCACTTGAATAATTTATATTTTTGTTTCTTTCGAACTGCTAGATCGACTGATTAGTGCAAAGAATCATCAACACTGAGACAAGTTTGGAAGATAATGAATTTTTAAAAGGTTTTGTCTGCGGATAGAAGATAATGAATTTTTTTTTCTTCTAGATTTTGTAGTTCAGCTGTCCAAGTGTAAAATTTTACATATTTTCTTATTTCGTTTTAGAGAATTAAGTTGCTTCTTGGAGGTTTAAGGTAAGATCTAGTGTCCTGTCCTTAGTGTGTGCTAAATGTAAAATTCTTATACATATTTTATGTTTGTGTCTCAGTTGCTTCCTGTTGAAGGATTTTTATATGATTTGTGATTTGTGATTTGTGATTTGAGCTTTGCGGTTATTAATGTGTTATGCACCTCTTTACCAAACAAGGACTAGACTTTACCGCTTCCTTTCTTTTTCTCTTTGTTTTCACCATGTTTACACCCACCTGATTGAGGAACTTGATTGTTGTTTATTTCTTATGGTTATTCTGGGTTCAAAAATCAGGGTTGGTGCTGTTGTTAGAGATGCTTTTATGTAAAAGATAACTTACTTTTATGTAGTGCTGGGTGGACACTTTAAGAGGTTGTTTCTCAACATATATATCAATGTCTTTTGGTCAACTGTTGTTGTTGTTTTCATTTATAACTCTCGTAGAGCTTTATAAGGTATTATTTGGAAAAGAAAGTTAAACCTGGATGATGTGAAACATGATCACTCCAAGATAAAAGATCAATTTTCATCATATAACTTGAATCACCATTTTGATTTATTGTTTGGATTCCTTCATAATTTCTGGTATTCTAATTGCAGATGGTGCGCGGGGCTGCTTTCCTCATGGTACCGGAAAGGTAGCAATAACTCTTTTCAGTCTCTGCTGCAATGGTTTACTTGCAATAATTGATGAGATTTTTGATCTGTTTCTCTTTTCATAATCAGGTAGTCAAGGTAGTTGTCTTTGCTGAAGGGGAAGTTGTGGAAGAAGCCAGAGCTGCAGGAGCTTGTTGGTGGGGACGAGCTTATTGAAGAGATTGGGAAGGGTAAATTTTTAAGTTGTTTTTCACTTTCATAATAGTTCATCATGCCTTAGAAATGCTAAACATAGAGAGAGTAAAGTTCATATGCCAATAATTTTTCAGCCTCATATGCGAAATATAAGAAAGCTGAAGATTCCACCATCTTGTTCGAGTGTGTTTGGTTTTATTGTTGATTTAAGTTTGTGGATCACTATTTATCTGGCCATCCCTTGCTATTTTTGTTTGTTCATTGTTCTCAATTTTTTTTTTCCTTGTGCCGAATATATAACTGAAAACAATGCTATAAATTTATTGTTGGTTCTCATTATTGTTCTGCATTTTCTCTTCATTGTCCTTTAGATAAATCTCTTCATCAGTAAGCATTTGTATAAAGCCATAATCTGTACTAGGGGGGCACTTGACAATGTGCAGGTGGTGGAAATCTCAATTTTGAAAAATGTATATCAACCCCGATGTTCATGCCTCGTTTTGGAAAGGTCTGGAATAATGAATTTACTTACGTTGATGGATTTGTTATTGCGAATAAGACTTTTACCTTACAAAAGTGAAGATCCTCCTTAGTCAAATAGCAAGAATTCTTGGACCTTGTGGTTTGATGTCGAACCCAAAGGTAATTAAGTCCTCCGTGTGTTCTTATTGATTCCTTTGAAGTATGTGGACTTAGCATTTTATTTGGGGCTTGATTTTTTTATGATATCATATAGCTAGGTTCTGTAACTAGTGATGTTGTTGGAGCAGTGCGTGAGGCAAAACGGGGGGTCGTATTGATTTCAAAATTGACAAAACTTCCATTGTCCATGTAGGCCTCGGAAAGGTATACTAGTTTTTGTTTCAAGTGTGTATGAATTGTTTGAAGTTATTGCTAGTATTTGTTGATCTGCATCTGCAAGATGTTAGTTCAACTGAGTATTTGGAGCAGAGCAGAGCATTGATTCTACTTGCCTTCCACTGATGATGAGAAATATTTGGCGAATTGCGCTTTTTTTTTTTTTTTTAATCTTGTGGCGCTTTCCTTTTTACAAATATCCAGAAACAATGACTACTTCGCCTTCTCCTGTTAGGTCCAAACTAACATTTGTATTTAAAATTTTTCATTTGCAAATCGTTAAATGTGATTTTGTTTCAATTTTTTCAAAGTTTCAACAAAAGGTCACTTTAAATTTTATCAGATAGTAACATGGAGATTGAAACTTTTTTTCTGCAGATAGATGGAGTTTTGAGGCTCCTCAATTTGCTACTCCCTCCTTTATCAGTAAACACTGGAGATAATCCGGCGGTAACTGAAAGGGAAAAGCTTGTCCTGGATCAGCCTGAACTTTTGCAACAGTTTGGCATGGACATTCTTCCTGTCTTAGTCCAGGTTTGCTCTTTTATATTTGGATTTTGTATGTCAATGTTATTTATTATTATTATTTTGTTTATTATAACACCCTTACCCATTTCAATGACAGGTAGTTAGTTCTGGTGTAAACTTGAATGTTTGTTATGGCGCCCTTTCTGTTATCAATAAAATATTGTACTTCAGCAGATCTGATATGCTTCCTGACTTACTCGAGGAAACAAACATTTCAAGGTAAAGAAGAAAATTTCCCTCAGCTTTTTAAACATCAACAAGCTTGAACCAAGCTAATTTCATTTTCCATGTCACAGTTTTCTTGCTGGTATGTTTAAGAGGAAAGACAACCATGTTTTGGTGTTGGCACTATGTGATCCGCAATATTTTCTTCCTGAAACCGACTTTTCTACTGTGAGTGATTATCAGCGATCATTATGGCAGAATCTTTTTTGTTCATTGACTGTGGGACTTCCTCATAATTTGAATTCAAGCACTATATATGAGACACTGTTTCTTCTGAAGATCTTAGAAGTCTTGAACAAGTATCGGTTGCATCTCATGCCTCACAGTCTGAACAGTGTTTCTGAAGAGAGAAATGGTGGTGTGGTTAATGTGGAGAGATGATCATGGTCTTTTAGCTTCAGAGAAAGGATTAGAGGCAGATGATTCTCAATATGTGATGTCTTCAACGGGACTCTTTCCTCGCCCATGGTCTGCTGGATCTAGCGACTCCGATGACACTGTGTTTTCTGATATGATAAAGAAATTTATCCTTCTTGGACAAGTTGTGGCGAGGACAATCCATGATGAAAGAGTTCTGGATCTACCCCTCTCCAGGCCCTTCTATAGGCTTATTCTTGAGCAGGTTAATCTATTGGAATGAAGTTCTTCAGTATCTGTGAGTATTCATCCATCACTTCTAGTAGCTCTTAAACTATGTTTTCTGTTTAACTGACTGTTAAGTTTGATCTTTAGTTCATAATTTTTATGCTAAAAGATAACGTATTTGCATTCTTATACACTACACCAAAAGGCTTATTTAGCTACTAATACTACCAAGGCATTCACTGGCCTTTAATATTACTGTTTTTGGTTTTCTGTATGGGGAAGCCAAGGCATTCACTGGCCTTTATATGTACTACCACCACTGCTGCTGCTGGTTCTTCTGGGTCTTCTTCAGCTGTCAAGAAACCTAAATTGTCTCAGACTACAAATTCACATACTTCAACTTCTAATACTACTCCCCCTAGAAGCTTAGATACTAGCTCTAGCCACCAAGGTATGTTAAGATTCTTCTCTAGCTCTTTATTGGTTGTGATTTCATAGATCAAAACGCTTCAAATGGTGTTTTTTTATTTTTTATTTGTGATTTTATCAAATTCTAAAAAAATTCCAGTGGGCATCTCTCCTATGATCTTGTAGATCAATGGGTATCTCTCTTTTTTATTGAAAGAAGTTCAAATGAGTGTTTTCTGTTGTTGTTCACATCTTATACATGAAAAATCCAAATTAGTACTATAGGTCACAAGAAGATGAAATAGGTTCCTTTTCTTTTAAATTTTATGCAAGGAAGCAAATAAAGCAAGCAAATAATTCTTGTTATGTCATATAAGCTAAAAAATTATGTTTAAATAGAGATCATATAAGCTAGTTTGAATTTGTTCTTTATTTTATTTTTTTGTACTTATAGTGTAAACATCTTTTCTTTTGTTATGTTTAAATAGAGATCATATAAGCTAGTTTTCTTTTGTTATGTTTGAGCATAACCATGAACAGATGAAGACGAGCAGCTGCATGTCATAACCATTCTCTATTGGGTTTTGGTTATTTTTTAAATCAGTCATCAACAAGGATCTGCAGCTTTTGATTTTGGGGAGCTAGAAGAGGCAATTGTGCTACAAGGAGTTAAGTTTGGAAATGATGAATACAAGAAAAGTATTCAACCGGTTCCTCATTGATCCAGGAGTGATATGTTTTGAAACTAATTGGGATCAATTTTCATGCCTCCCTGTGAACTAATTGGGATCATTTTAGCCAACACCCTATTCACTTGAAGAGCAGAGTTGTTTTGGTGATTTTCAACATAGAAATGGTTCAAGCAACCATTCAGGTAACTTTCAAGCAATTTCTACTTTGTTTGCTTTTTGGGGTTTTGTTAGATTAGAAAATGTTTGTTCTCTAGATTAGAAATATGTTTGTTGTTTTTGTGAGAGATCTCTTGTTTGTTCTAAGCCCTTTCTTCTAATCATGCATTTTATGTCAACGTTTCTCCTCATTGAGAATTTCTCCACACTCTGCTTTTTGAAAATTTGGGTTTTAATCATCAAACCAGAACTTGATAGTTCAAAGTGGGACCTTTTCTGTGAGATTACAATCAGTACAATGCAACAAATTCCATTGATTTTTTTGCTAATAGAAATGGGACCTTTTCTGCTCTCAGAGCGCAGATTTCAAATGGTAGTAACCGGTTTGCAACAATTTGACATGCAAGGACATCTAATCCAGTGTATTGCATGGTGCAGGAAAGACCTTTCTAGCTCTGACTGTATCTTGCTTTACTGCAGCAGTGATGCAATTCAGTAGGTGTTCAGCAGCTAACGGTGCACGAGTGATCTATCACGGGTGCTTCTTGAGGTAAGAACAACAAATTTCAATTGGAGAAGAGTATTAAGGTTTTCTTAAAGTTTATTTTATTTTTTGACACTAATTACAGCAATTGATTGTGCATGAAACATGTTACTGCTCTAGAAAACATAACTTGTGTTACCCAATCTCGACAAATCATCAGTGATATTATTTATTTGGTCCTCTAGCGAGGGCCCAAAAAGTCTTATGTAAAATGGCTAGCAAAGTTGGGCTATGAATAGACTCATGATTTATGTAAAAGTGGTAAGCTCTATCTATCCTTTCTCCTTTTCTGACTTCTTTTCTTATACAACCAATTCCCAAACTCTGACTTCTTTTCTTATACAACCAATTCCCAAAATACAACCAACAGGATCCTTTCTCCTGTTGCTGTTGCTGTTGCTGTTGTTGTTGCTGTGACTGGTTAAACTTATCAATTTGTTGATTATGCTGATTCAGTACTTTAGAAGCATCTAACTGAAATCCAGGAGTAGGCAAGGCTTGTGATCAAGGTACTTTCTTCATCAATTGCTAGTATGACTAATCACGTGAGTGTTATTCAAGATGCTATTGGGGAGAAGGTATTGTTTATTGCATACTGTTAGCTTTCGAGTGCTCATTATACTTCCTTGTGTTACATTTGTTTTCAACAATTGGGCTTTGATAGCATAACAAGCCTTTAACATGGCGATGAAAACTTTTTTTATATGCTTTTACCTGCATCCATTTATATTCAAGTTATGTCATTAACTGAATTATATGCCACTTTTTGTTGACTTAATTATCTTATCTTCGATTCTTATTGTTTTGTTTATTCTTTGAGTTTTCATGTATCTCCAGTTTTTCATGTAATCAAGTTCTTCTCTTACAGAGTGAAAAGCAATCAAGCTGGTGTGGACTTGAAGAGAACAAGGACCCGTGTAGTGATCAATGCTATCTCCGGGTAACTTTTTTCATGTCTAAGTTTAAAATGCATACTTCCATGTTATCACTGTTGAAAATGAAGCTTAAGATCAACAAAATGGTTATGATATACTCTTCAGCATGTTATAACACCTCCAATTCTAGAGGGTACATCACAAGGAAGGCTAACAAGTAATTTAAGAAGTAGTTTTTATGTGTCAGTGAACTCCATTATGGTTATGGTTTCCGCAGTCTTCACAAGCACACACATACACACTAATATGCCTGACATAGTGACAATGGCAAAGGTAATTCATACGACTTTCCATGCAGTTTTTTTAAGAGAGTACCGTAAGTTTATCTTATTGTAGCATCTTTGTTAAGTTTTTCTACGGACATTTTGTGTTGTAAATGTTACTTTCAGTCTGCTGATATGTTTGTTGCTGTGATATGTTCAGGGTATTGGAAATGGCATTCTGCTTGGTGTTGTTGTTACAACCCCTGAGATTGCATAGGTCTTGACGCGTCGTAGTTACTTCAACACCTTTGGTGGAAATCCCGTATGTACAGCTGCTAGCCATGCAGATCTGAAAGTAATTGAGAAAAGAAAAGCTCCAGGAGGATGCAATGGACTACACAATGTCGAATTGTAAATGCTGTTGTTTCTGCTGTAATGAATTGTAAATGATCTAAATTTTTGCTGTAATGAATTGTAAATGTTGCTGCTGTAATGAATTGCTTGAAAGCAATTGCTGGAATTTGCTGATCAGATGAGGTTGTAAATGTTGTTTTTAAATTTAATAAAAAGTCATATTAAATTTTATTTACTTGATGCACGTGCTGAATTATACTTACCTATAAGATGTAATCAAAAGTCATTTGATAGCAAAAAAAAAAAAAAAAAAAATTTGCCACTGTTTTTAGCCGTTACTGGGGATTTAGCGACGCCTCTATAGTCCACGGCTCTAAGCCGTGACAATTGGTTACCCCCACAATGCAAAACCGTTGCTAATGGGTATTTTTGGTGTAGTGTGTGCTCATAAATTAAGCAAACTTGGCTCACCGTTGCAAAGAGTTTCTACTATGCCTCTCACTGCTTTCCGGCAATGATCAACCTCCACATTGAACAGGTGCTCTTCGAAGAGGTGGTCTGACATTCTCTGCATATATTAGAACCACAGTTGTATGTAGATTGTTACTTGTCTCCACGATGGACAAGTTGAAACATATTAAGGATGTAGTCATTGAATTACGTATCATCTTTTCAATTTAGAATAAGACTATGTACCTGCTTAGCAAGAAAGGAAAATAGTTTCTCTTGAGATTTTAAGATTAGTTTGAACTCTCTGCAAATGTGAAGTTTCTAGATTTTTTTTTTTTTTTCACATGTAACATTTTATATAGAGAAGACATCGGAAGAAAATATATTCAAGGGATTCCAGTTATTTGGGGGCACAAGTTTTCAAATGTCTTCAGAGAAAGGAAATGGTATCGAGTATCAAGTTTAAAATTGTTTTCCAAGAGAGATTAATATTGTACTACGGTATTCATTATTTAGTTGCAGTGTTGCACACATACCTTGTTAATGAGGTGAAGGAGCACATATTTCAAACTTCCTTCCTGCATTGTCCGAAGAAGTCTGGACATGGTGAAAACTGTGTCATCATCTCAATTCATTAATGGAGCGAGGACAATTATATTGATTACAATTCTATTACATAGCTTACCAAAGTAATTCATACCGTGTGGTCCTCTTGCTTTTTTTCTCTTTTTAAGCATTGCTATATTTGTAAGAACTCCGGATATCCTCTTGAGAAGTCAGCAAACAATAAAAGACTCATGGGATAAACATAAAGAGTTAACACTTATAGCCTTAACCCTTCTTCGCCTCATGTTCCTACCACCCCAAAATGGAAGTGTGCTCATCAACTCTCAACTTCAACTATTAATGACCCCATAGTTGTTTTCACCATTCAGTTGTGGATGAAGCTTCAACAGCCATGATGAAAATGAAAAGGACTCTTCTTCTTCTCCTCTTCATCAGGATCTCATACTTGCATGATGTTTGTGGATCTCCCGCTTCGAGTCCCCTCAAGGTTTCAGGTACTTACTCTAGCTTCTTACATTATTTTGTATGTATTCTATGGTTAATATTAAAGTTCTTTCTTTCTTTTTAATTGCAATGCAACAAATTGGACCTTGTAAATGTTTTGAAGTATTAAAATACCTTTACCATTGAACAATCTATTAACACTTCCATTTGGTCATCTAGCTGATGAAGACCAGACCCCATTGAATTTGAATAATATTGTTGAACATGCTGGTTTTAGTGGAGGCAGTGGCCGTGCCATCTCCAGTGGTGGTCGTTTTGGTGGCAGAGTAGGTGGTGCCACAGGAGGATACATTAGCAGTGCTGATTACGGTCATGAACACCCATTCAAGGCAGCATCTACAGTTATGGTGGTTGTGATAGTAATCATAATCTTCCTACCTTACATCTAGATGGCATTATTAGAATTACAATCTTATTTACTAGATTTTAGAATAAAGCAGTAAAATTAGAGACTATTGTGTGTACTTTCCCTTTAATATGGAATATTGTGTGTCAATTCTGTGTTTGTCGATGTAATGACTTCCATGACATGTAGTGTGTTTTTTATCACAAAATGTTATTAGGAAATCTGAGATGTAACATGAGTTGGTATCTCATGAGGTAGGATAAGGCCTTTAAGCTTCTGTTTGGCTTAGCTTGTGTGTTTTATCCCTTATTAGATCAATGAAATGAGAGGGCTTTACATAAATTTCACCCTATTGTTTGGACTACTACATATTGAATTATTTACATGTTGTGCAATATTTTCATGGGGCATTGGGCTAAAAGGACTAATTTGTGCTTTTACTATTAATTTAAGACTCCGTTTAGCTTCATTTAGATAAAAGGACCTACCAAACTAAAAAACTGTTTAACCCTTTTAGCCAGTTTCCATATTTTCATCGAATTATTTTCATGTCAGGCAATATTTTCAGGCCTTGGTATCTTTAGAGCCATGATGTCTTCATATTTTGATTACCTTTTAGGGAGAGTAATGGTTCTTTGTTCAATTAACGATGATAACTTTAGGGCGAAGACCATGGATATATACAGGAATTTAATCACTACTAGTCTACATTCCTATTCTTGATAACCTAAACTTGTCCAAACACTGGAAATCCCAATTTCACAATCCTCTTTTTCAGTTTGCTTGCTAGTGCCATAAAGGTTACCGGCCTATTGCGTGATTAAGAGAACCTAAGAGTAGATTAGGACCCATTTTGAGTTAATCCTTTTTTGAAGTTTTATTAGGTCTTTGGTGGAGGTCTATTACCAGTACATGAAACAAGTATATATTCCTCTTTAAAGATTCCAAGTTAGAGAACCTGATTGCTAATAAATAATGCTGAAAAACATGATTAAGCGATAACATAACAATCAACAAATACAAAGCTAGTTTTTTTTTTTTTTTTTTTTTGTTTATGAGGAAGGCAGATATGGGAAGGAGAGGAGGAATAATTGTGTTGTTTATGGTGGTCATCATATCTTCCCACCTTATACTTCATCTTATATCAGGTTTTGTTACTTCTTTTTCATTTATCCTTTTAAAATATACTCTCCAACTTCACAGTTATTTGGTTTAACTCTTGAAGTTTATTTTATGAAATTTTTTTCTTTTTTTATCTTTTCTTTCTGGAATATATGTGATGATCATTGCTTCCTCGATTGGAAACAGAAAAATCTCCAACAAAACTCATTATTCTTATAGATGGTCTAATTCGTCTTTTATTTCGGTATACCAAACTTGTTGATCAGAGTAGAAGCCCCGAAGGTAGAATTGGAAATCAGAGTGTTTTTCCTTGGAGATGGAAAATTCGTCTGCTAGGGTTTATCAATTTGCAAATTCTTCCTCAGCTAGTTAAAAGAATGAAATTGACTGATATTATGAAGAAGTCATTGAAATTGCTCCTACCCTATTGTGGCTCATTTGTGGTGTTTATTTATTGCTCTATTCGGAAATTGGTTTTCTTCAATTTTGAGTGCTCTAATGAGCCTCTGAACATTTTACATTTTAGTAAAATATAAAGATAACCATTGAACTTTTTGTACTTCTTCTTCTAGGTCATTTGCAGGAAGATCAAGGATTAACTAATGGAATTGGTGTCAGTGCTCGCGGCGACAAACCAAGTAATGGTAATGGTGACACTGGAGGTTCGAAATCACCGGGAGCCAGCAATCTTATTCCAGTCTATACAGCAGGTTCAGCCAAAAACAAAAACCAGCCCCACCATAGCACAGGCCACCATGTTATCAACCACAACCACTATGGATTTTCAGCAATTGTAATTGCCATCTTAGCCTTCATTGTTAATGCTCATGATATATGATCAAATTTCAGATCAAAATTGTATAATTACATGTTTGGCCACACGTGCCACATGTGCCAGATCAAAATTGTATAATTACATATTCATCCGACGGCTCATATCGATGGAATTCAAATAAAGATTTAATTAAAAGTGTTGGCAGGTTTTGAATCTATTACAGCCGTCGGATCTGATCCGACGGCTGAGATTTATGGCTTGGAAAATCCATTTGAAAACAGAGAGAGAGAGGGTCTGCGTTTCGGAATGAAGTGAAGACGAAGCAAACAAAAATCTTAACTTTTTCTTTTCCACATTTGAGTATCTTTGAATCTCTCTTACAACAATTTCATCTCATCTCTGCAACTCAGAAGAGATTTCTTCGCTTAGATCCTCTTTTCTGTAGTTGCATTTCTCTTCTTCAGGTAGTAATGAGGTTTCGATTTTTGACTTCTCATTTGTTTTGCTTTTTGTTACAGTTTTTGAAGCACAAGTTATGAAGTTGGATTTGTTAGTCAATCATCGGGCATGGTTATTTTAGTTCTGTTTGTTTGATTTCTTGAATGGTTTGGTTTGGGTTTGGATTTGGAGGGTTTTCATTAGACTTAGAGATGTTTTGCACCGTTTACGCTACTGTCGGTTACAGTGTATTTTTGTTTGTTTTGGTGCTTTTTGAGTACAGGATGAGCAGATGTTTTTGGTTTGTAAGTGAATTTTTAGATAAAAATAGCAAAATTTGTGTGGATTTCGAAATCGATTGATGATTCTTTAGAGTGAAAGTAAGGGAGATTGTTGTTGAATTGGTAATGTGGACCTCGATGAGTAGTGGATTCTGTGAGAAGTTCTTTAAATTTGGATGAATATTAGAGATTTTGTATTCAATCATAAAGTATGATTTAGTAGAAGAGATTAAGCGATTTAGCTGTCAGATTCGATGGATAAGTAGACCCTCTCTCTCTCTCTTTTCAAATGGATTTTTCAAGCCATAAATCTCAGCCGTCAAATCTGATCCAACGGCTGTAATAGATTCAAAACCTACCAACACTTTTAATTAAATCTTCATTTGAATTTCATCGATATAAGCCGTCGGATGAAATCCAACGACTCACACACGTGCACAAGACGCCCCTCCAGCACACCATGCGCAGGAGCCCCCGGGTCCTTAATGTTTAATATACTAAATCCACATGATTTTTAGACACGTGTATCCTTGTTACATGACCTTTTTGCGCCAATAAAATGCGAGACAGCTCACACATCAAATCAGCTCACCAGGACACCTGTTACAAAACTTTTCGTTCTATTTCAAAAATGCCCCTAAATCTACTGAATAACTACAACAAATACCACTCACCGGTAGTCAAAAACACTCTCGTGCTCTTCTTCGTTATCTCATTATCCACAAAAAAAAACCAGCACAAACCAAACCAGACCAGGAGTGGCAAAAGCGCAAATTTCTCCAAAATCAATGGACAAGAAGATTCAAATTTCATGGAGATCAGCACTAATAGGTGCAGCATCAGCAACAGCAACGGCAGCGGTCATCCTAGGCAAACCAAGGGACCCAACCTTCAAACTAATATCGATCTCACTCACCTCCTTCAAGCTCAACTTGCCCGTCGTAGACGTGGAGCTCATCCTAACTGTACACGTAACAAACCCGAACATAGTCCCCATCTACTACTCGTCGTCCTTGATGTCCATCTTCTACAACGGGTCGTTTCTCGGGTCAGCAGAGGTCCAGCCCGGGTCCCAGTCGCCCTGGTCGTGTCAGCTGCTCGAGCTGCCGGCTCGGCTAGATGGACTTCAGCTGGCTCACCAAGCGGTGCAGTTCCTTGCTGACGTGGCAAAGAGGGAGATGGTGCTAGATGCGGTTGTGGATATCGAAGGGGTGGCTAAGGTGCTTTGGTGGACCCACGGGTTTAAGGTACACGTGGACAGCCATATCGTCGTTGATCCAGTTTTTCTTGATGTGATCGAGCAGGAAAATAAGTCCGAGTTGGAACTCTCTCAACTCTCCCTATTGGGTAATTGAAATTTGGAATTCCATTCATGTTTTTTTCGCTAGACTTGAAGGGCATAATTGTAATGTAGTCAGACTTTTGATTGAATAAAATTTCCTTATTTTTATAAAGCTGACGAATATTTGGCACTTCCACTTCCTCTCACCCACGCAACTTATTCAATTGTTTTTTTTACCCACTCAAATCATGTACATCTTCATCTCTCATCTTTTCTCGCAATCGGTCGCCCCACTTTTTCAGTTCCCTTTTCCAGTTCTTCTACTATCTCTTATTCTCTAATTTTCTTATCTTTTTTTCCCACTCTCTTCTTCTCACAGGTTGTCGCTTCTCTCCCTCTCCTTTTTCTTCTTCCCTTCGCATTTTTTATTTTTTTTGCTCTCGCGATGACATGTGCGAGGCTGAGTTTCTCACTCGCAAAGGCACATCCCCCTTGTAATGGATCATGTGAGACTTACATTCACAGTGGGTCATGCGAGTGGGAGACTTACATTTGCATGATCTTTTGTAAATTGGCCTTGCTAAACATATTTGATTGATTTTGGTAAAATGATCATAAATTGTTCAATTCACAAAATTTTTAACTAATTCAAAATTTGTTTGTAAAATAACTCACGGTACTATAATGTAGGGGTGGACATCCCATCCCGCGATCCCGATCACGTTCCATCCAGTCCCGATTTTTTCAGGTCTTTATGGAATTGAATAATTTCATCACGATCCCGTCCCGTCCTGATCTAGAATGGGATGGGATGGGATGAAGATTTTCAATCCCGCCAATCCCGTCCCATCCCGAACTAATTTATTAATATTAATTATTAATATTTTTATTTAATTATTTATTTTATGATTGTGGATGCCCATACAAATTTATTGATGTATATAACATTTTTAGCATCTCAATGAATTTCTCACACATCTCTAGATTAATCTGTAAATTTGTAATACTTCTCAATTCTCCTCTCTCTAATCTCACATTCGGTCATTCTTTTGGGAGAAATTCTAGCTGGCCTGGGAGGCGCGCCTGGGTCGCTGCCTGGAAGGCTCCTTGGCACGCGCCTGGGAGGCTGCCTGGCATGTGAATGGGTTTTTTTGGAGGGAATTTTAGCAGCCAAAAATTGAAGCCCCAAATTCGATTTCGATTTTCATCAAATCCTCCCTCCCCAATTGAAGAAGAAAACTGAGAAGAAATCAAAGCTTGGTTTATCCTCCCTCCATCGCATCTTCCCTCCCCATCGAAGAAGAAGCTCCATCACACCCTCCCTCCCCATCGAAGAAGAAGCTCCATACCCTCCCTCTCCATCGTCGACTCCACCGAGAGAAGAATCGGGAGAATCAGCGACCCATTCACGTGCAAACCAGAGAAGGTAAGTGCCAAACTTGATTTCTTCTAGTGGGGTTCTAGATCTAGGGTTCCTGACAAACTTTTTTTTTTTTTTTCGTATGTGAGTTTTGTATGTGGGTTTCCGATGAACATTGTTGTGAACTTCTCTGTGTACAGTTGTTGAAGTAGGAAAAAAAAAAAAAAAAAAAAAACTCTGGTTGATTTGAAGAAGAAACCGTTACATTTTCTCTGGTTTTGCATGTTGTTTGTTTGATGAAATGACAGAGTGATGAGTTTTTTTGAATAATTTGTGAAATTTGGTGGTTTTGAAGTTAGTATGAAGATTTAATGAAATTTAGTATGAAATTTGGTGGTTTTGCATGTGAAATTTGGTGGTTTTGAAGTTAGTACGAAGATTTAATGAGTTTGTGATTTACTTTTTTTTACAGGGTCCAACACAGATTCTAGTAGCTCAATTAGAGCAACTAAAGGCTGAAAAGGAGATCCTAAAAACCGAAACAAGGTAACATATTTGTATGCTAGAAAAAAAAGATGCCAATATTTGTTTCAACAATGAATCCATACTGACATAGAAGGAATACTAAATAGAACAGGGTGAAAAATGCATCCTTTTATAATATCCAGTGCATAAAAGAGCTACCTTTCCTATTATTGTTCATGGTAAACCTTCTAATTATGAGGTCGTTGCTCATGTGGCTAGTCTTACATCGATTGCCTGCCTATGTTCATTTGAATAGTATTTACAGTTAAAAGTATTCATGTGGAGTCATGGTACAAGCATCATAGACTGTATTTTTGTAATACAGAGTTATTAATTATTTTAATCTGATTGAAATATATATCCGCATTTCAACACCCAGTTTGTTCGAACAAGCATTGTTATATGTTCTACTCCGAAAGTTCTAAATTATAAACTGAATTTGCTTTTTTAATTTCATTATGTGGATCTTTTAGAAGAGAACTATGACCTTACACCTGACTAACTCATAAATATTTATCAACTGATATTTGCCTAATCTCTTTGAGACTGACAATTAGCCAACTGAGAGCCAAGAAATGAGAACTATCAATGTCGCCTTACCTCATGCATTTTTTTTTTCCATTGAACTTTAAAGCTATTTAAATGGTGTGATTTTGAGGTTATCATTAGTTAAGAAGTTAAGACTCTTTTGATACATTATTAATTTAATGGTCCAGGTTGCCTGTATCTCCTTCATTGTGTCATTTTGAAGGTTCTATATTCGATTAATTATTTAACTTAAAATGGCATCTAACCTGTCTTATGTTGCTTTGCTATGGCGGCAATGGGAGGGTTGAAATGTTTGCATCCTTGACCCAAGGGAGCGAGCATCTTCAGTTGTTGCATGCCACTACAATTAATGTATCCTTTGATGCTGAATGATGAAAATGCTTAATGATGACTTCTTGTATGGATTTCTCTTGATGCCATAAGAATAAGCCTTTTTTTATGGACTTCTCTTGATGTTGTCTTCTTTGGGAAACCTTCTGTCATCGGAGCCATTCAAGGCATGATGACTGGTCTTGCTTGCGTCACTCCTGTAGCAGGTACATAACCGTACCATGTCGTAGAAACATCTGCAAGGCACTTCTCTTGTCTTGACTGTCAATGCTCTTAGAGTATTGACATATATATTACGGTAGTTTTAACACCACTTTATATTAACCTTGGTGTTTTAATATCTCATCAGGTGGATGACACTCTTAGTGTATTCCATACACATGCAGTGGCAGGGTGTTTAGGGGGGCTCCTCACAGGACTTCTAGCAGAGCCAGCTCTGTGTAGGCTCATCTTACCTATCAAGAATTCAAGGGGTGCATTTTATGGTGGTGAGGGCAGGGTGCAGTTTTTGAAGCAAGTAGTTGGAGCACTATTTGTGATAGGTTGGAATTTGGTTTCAACGACAATCATCCTTCTATCAATTTAGTCATCTTTCACCAAACATCAAAAGAGTTTAGTTAAATTTGGAGTAAATGACTTTTTGTTCCACCACCTCACCTAATACATAAGTGTATTTTATTATGGTCATATAAAAAGAAGGATGATTGTCGTTGAAACCAAATTCCAACCTATCACAAATAGTGCTCCAACTACTTGCTTCAAAAACTGCACCCTGCCCTCACCACCATAAAATGCACCCCTTGAATTCTTGATAGGTAAGATGAGCCTACACAGAGCTGGCTCCGCTAGAAGTCCTGTGAGGAGCCCCCCTAAACACCCTGCCACTGCATGTGTATGGAATACACTAAGTGTGTCATCCACCTGATGAGATATTAAAACACCAAGGTTAATATAAAGTGGTGTTAAAACTACCGTAATATATATGTCAATACTCTAAGAGCATTGACAGTCAAGACAAGAGAAGTGCCTTGCAGATGTTTCTACGACATGGTACGGTTATGTACCTGCTACAGGAGTGACGCAAGCAAGACCAGTCATCATGCCTTGAATGGCTCCGATGACAGAAGGTTTCCCAAAGAAGACAACATCAAGAGAAGTCCATACAAGAAGGCTTATTCTTATGGCATCAAGATAAGTCCATACAAGAAGTCATCATTAAGCATTTTCATCATTCAGCATCAAAGGATACATTAATTGTAGTGGCATGCAACAACTGAAGATGCTCGCTCCCTTGGGTCAAGGATGCAAACATTTCAACCCTCCCATTGCCGCCATAGCAAAGCAACATAAGACAGGTTAGATGCCATTTTAAGTTAAATAATTAATCGAATATAGAACCTTCAAAATGACACAATGAAGGAGATACAGGCAACCTGGACCATTAAATTAATAATGTATCAAAAGAGTCTTAACTTCTTAACTAATGATAACCTCAAAATCACACCATTTAAATAGCTTTAAAGTTCAATGGAAAAAAAAAATGCATGAGGTAAGGCGACATTGATAGTTCTCATTTCTTGGCTCTCAGTTGGCTAATTGTCAGTCTCAAAGAGATTAGGCAAATATCAGTTGATAAATATTTATGAGTTAGTCAGGTGTAAGGTCATAGTTCTCTTCTAAAATTTCCACATAATGAAATTAAAAAAGCAAATTCAGTTTATAATTCAGAACTTTCGGAGTAGAACATATAACAATGCTTGTTCGAACAAACTGGGTGTTGAAATGCGGATATATATTTCAATCAGATTAAAATAATTAATAACTCTGTATTACAAAAATACAGTCTATGATGCTTGTACCATGACTCCACATGAATACTTTTAACTGTAAATACTATTCAAATGAACATAGGCAGGCAATCGATGTAAGACTAGCCACATGAGCAACGACCTCATAATTAGAAGGTTTACCATGAACAATATTAGGAAAGGTAGCTCTTTTATGCACTGGATATTATAAAAGGATGCATTTTTCACCCTGTTCTATTTAGTATTCCTTCTATGTCAGTATGGATTCATTGTTGAAACAAATATTGGCATCTTTTTTTTCTAGCATACAAATATGTTACCTTGTTTCGGTTTTTAGGATCTCCTTTTCAGCCTTTAGTTGCTCTAATTGAGCTACTAGAATCTGTGTTGGACCCTGAAAAAAAAAGTAAATCACAAACTCATTAAATCTTCATACTAACTTCAAAACCACCAAATTTCACATGCAAAACCACCAAATTTCATACTAAATTTCATTAAATCTTCATACTAACTTCAAAACCACCAAATTTCACAAATTATTCCAAAAAACTCATCACTCTGTCATTTCATCAAACAAACAACATGCAAAACCAGAGAAAACGTAACGGTTTCTTCTTCAAATCAACCAGAGTTTTTTTTTTTTTTTTGTTCCTACTTCAACAACTGTACACGGAGAAGTTTACAACAATGTTCATCGGAAACCCACATACAAAACTCACATACGAAGAAAAAAAAAAAAAAGTTTGTCAGGAACCCTAGATCTAGATCTAGAAACCCTAGATCTAGAACCCCACTAGAAGAAATCAAGTTTGGCACTTACCTTCTCTGGTTTGCACGTGAATGGGTCGCTGATTCTCTCGATTCTTCTCTCGGTGGAGTCGACGATGGAGAGGGAGGGTATGGAGCTTCTTCTTCGATGGGGAGGGAGGGTGTGATGGAGCTTCTTCTTCGATGGGGAGGGAAGATGCGATGGAGGGAGGATAAACCAAGCTTTGATTTCTTCTAGGTTTTCTTCTTCAATTGGGGAGGGAGGATTTGATGAAAATCGAAATCGAATTTGGGGCTTCAATTTTTGGCTGCTGAAATTCCCTCCAAAAAACCCATTCACGTGCCAGGCAGCCTCCCAGGCGCGTGCCAAGGAGCCTCCCAGGCGCACCTCCCAGGCCAGCTAGAATTTCTCTTCTTTTGGTTAGGTTTTTAGGGTTACTAGCAAATGAACAAATAACAAAAACAGAGCAGAAGTTCAAGAAATAAGAAAGAAATTGAGTGTGTATTTTAATATGTTCCAGCAACATAGATTTGATAATGTTACTTCCTTGATTTCCGCTTCTATTGACAATGTCCCGAAGAAAGAATGTCTTGCTTTGGATGTTATTGAACAGGTGATTTTTGTTTAACGTGCCATATTGTGCAGACTTGACATATATCAGGCAATATTCTGTGGACTATCTAAGCCTGATAATCTGTCTGTTTTGCTATTTTCTTCTTGTTGTTAGACGGAAATTGAAGTAGAAAGATTAAACATCTTAAAAGTTAGCAAGATGAAAGAAACTGTTTTGAAGAAGCAATCTGAGCTTGAACAAATTTATATGGGAGTTCACATGGATGTGGATGCAGATGCTGCACAACAGAGTCTCGTCCATCTTATAGATTCTGGTTTGACTCACAGTCTATTCCTCTCTACTGTTAATTATCAAGGATATCATTGCCTCTTGACAAGTTGCTATTGATACCTTTAGAGTCAATTTAGTAAAATACAAATACTGCTCCTATTTGATTGCAATATTAATAGCGTCAGCTTTAAATAATACTGTGTATTCTTCCAATTTTCTTTCTTATTTTTAGGCCAGAAAGAGAGCGAAATGGTAAAAACCTAACAAATGAACAAATGCTCCAGCAGAATTGAATATATATTTTAATATGTTCCAGCAGTATGCTCCAGCAGATTTGATTATGTATTTTTTTAATATGTTCCAGCAGTATGCTCCAGCAGATTTGATTATGTATTTTTTTAATATGTTCCAGCAGAATTGAGTTGATTTTAATATGTTCTATGTATTTTAGAACTTCAGACTTCTAGTTGATAATATGTTCAAAGTGTATTCTAGTTGATATGTCCAGATTAGCACGTTGATCTCGTCCCGTCCCGATCCCGTATGAACGGGATGGGATAGGGATGGGTATATCTCGTCCCATTCCGTCCCGTGCCCATCCCTACTATAATGTTTATGTTTTGAGAATCAGTCTTAATTGAGAAAATAAATTTGTCCAAAAGTCAGGAACAATATCCTGTTTTTTTTATTATTATTATTGAACAAATTTGAGTGATTATAGTAAAATTGTCATAACTTGTTCAATTCAAAACATTTTTAACTCATTAAAATTGTGTTAATTAGATGACTAAAAGCAGTACAGTTTGTATGAGCTTGATAATTAGTTTCAATTGGGCATATAAATTGTCTTAAAGTCAAGGACAATACCCTTCATTTTATTTGAATAAGAACAACTACAAATCAGGAAGAAGATGATTCCAAATGGGGGAGAAAACTGTTGAAAGAATGGGGGAGAGAGTGACACTTGTGAATAGGAAATTTAGTCAAATGGGAGGGAAGAAGATGAATTTGGGAGGGAAATGAGAGTTTTTGCAGATTTAAATTTAATAGTGTAAAAGAAAGGTTGTGCTAGGTGGTAGTGTGGAAAAAAAAATGTGATATTGAAGAGAAAAAAATTAGGTGATATTGTGGGTGAGAGGAAGTTGTGCCAAATAGTCGGCGCTTTTTATGAATGTATTTCATCAATTCAAACAATGGACATGTTAGGAAATATATAAAGAAAATGCAGACAGTAAGAAAGAACAAGCAACCCATTTTAAAATATTTGATAATAAGCTACAAAATGATCAAACCAGCTACGAACTTATAATAAGAGATTGAGAATAATTTGAATCACTTTGGACATGGATGTCATCGTAACAAAGATGACAATACAGGAAAAACATTTCCAAGTCACAGAGACGAGGATTTATATATCTTTACACTTCAAGATAGGATAACAACAGAGGAGATATGTGGGGGCTTCCTTCAATGTACAACAGCTAAGATGACTCCATACCAAACGGGCAATTGCCAATAGCAAACTGACTTGCTTCCGATTTGTATACTCTTACCTAGATTCTGTCAAGTATTCCTCGCCACTGCATCTTTCTCCCTTAACAACTATAGTAATAAAGACCTTACAAGAGAAAATATGCATACAGATCTCATGACAAAGGCACAGAAGAGACTGGTTTCAGTTGAGCTGGACAAGAGGCGATCGTGGTATAAGAGATGGTTTTGGTTCCTTGGACACTGAGGTTTCATATGGATTGTTTTCCCGAAACTCCTCCAGTAGAGACTCCATGGGCATGGTCCGAAGAGACTCAATTGTTCCCTTACTTGGAACATCTAAATCACACCTCACTGGTGTTGTACCAGTTGGTTCATAATCCTGTGTATTACGATGAAGAAACTTGTCAGAAGACTAAATCCATCATTTGTTCTCACTACATGTTATACATTCAGCTTACAATAAGATTCTAATTATAACATGACTGTTTAAATGGCACGAGTCATCCTCACCACCCCACAAAATAATTCATGTATTATGACCGAGAAATCGTCTAAAACCTAAGTCAAAAAATTTACTGAATTGGATTACCATATACTTCTGCTGGAAAGTACTCTGCGCTTGATTTTCAATATCTACTGCCTGGTCCGCATGGTCCTTTCTCAGCTTTTGAAGTACATTGTTTTGAGCCTCAACAACACTCATCACACCTGAGATTGATTCTCGTTCCTGCTCTGAGATATCTGCAAAACATCAAAATTAAATACCCGTAATAAATCAGAAAGACAGCTACGAGCCTACGACCAATACAAGAACATAAAGACAGAAAATGTACGTATAGCACACACTCATGAATTAGCATATAGATGAAGCAAGCATGGTCCACACTGGCTAAGAAAAAAAGAACTGCAACTATTCTAACCAATTGCGGTAAACAGCAAACACCAGTATATTATTTTCCTACAGTTTTAATTATGCAAGCAAGAACAAACAATATTCGACATGCTAGGAGAATGACTCACTCTCCAAATGGCAGAGGATATCTTCGCTGCTCTTTGCCACATCATCCTCTGCTGCAGTCCGTGCAAAACAAATATCCACATCGTGATGTTCATTACTCTCACATATATTTCTGCACCAACAAGGTCATATTCAGACATAATGATGCATATATATGTAGAATGATCATGATGTAATCGAGTTTCCTTCAATTATAGTATAATTAGTTATATTGTAATAGAACTTCTTTAGTAATAGTCTAATTAGGACACAATCTAATTATGACATTGGTTTCCTATTAGGTTTAGGGTTGGCTTCTTGTTACAGAAGTTAGATCAGAGCACAAGTTGTTCATTGTAATTAGGTTTTAATTGAATAAAAGTTTTGCTTCATTTATCAGTTTTATTGTCAATTTATATGATTTCTATTATCGCATTGTTTTAAGTTCAGTTTATTTGCAAGTTCAATTCTATTAGATCATGACACTGCTGACATTATTACATAATCCACTATGCAATTTGCCGAATAATTATGTGTATGACTTAGCATAACAAGATGAACTTCAAAAATGCTCATTAGAGAATTAACATTTTTTCATTTTTTCTTCTAGTTAAACAACAAATTATTGAAGGCCAGTGGAAAAAACAGATGAATATCTTCTTTTTTTAAATACAAAACCAACTAATAACTTACCTGACAAGTAAATCGATGCCAGATACATGTTCACTGCTCATCTTATTGACAGATTCATGAGCCCTTTGCCATTGTGCAGAAGCATTGTTGACAGTACTAACACTACAACAAACCATATTATCATCCAAGAGTGAACCTAAAGATAATGCTTGAATTGAAAAACTATCAAAGCATGAGACGCCGTGGTAAAGAATACTGACCACTTTTGGTGGATTATCTCCATACGGCAGTGTTTAGCTGCAGAAAAATCAGCAGCATCTCTGGCATTATTCTCTGCTTGGCTAGAAAACTCTTGCCATTTTCTCTTGGCATCTGATGAGATGCCCATCAAAGATGATACACATTCATCCACAAATGCTTTGTTTTCAACAGTGGTATCTCTCAGACAAGTAAGCCGTGTATTTACCTGTGGAAAGCATATCCACCTGTTACACTAAGCCCAATATAAAAGGAGACAACACATGAAAACATAAATTACCAGTTCTTTTTGACGGCGAATATGATTGGTAACCAAGTTGGCCATTTCTGCCAAAAGTTTCTCTGATTCAAACTGTGTCTGTGCCTGTACTTGTGAAATTATAAAATATCAGATGGATTACATGAAAAAACATCTCTAGGTTTCCTCGAAATCTGTATGACTATTGAATTATACCTCATAAGCCTTCTGAAATTCTGCAATACTCTGCTGCTGGATCTCATGGTTTTGATTTGTATGACTTGCCAGCTTGTGTGATTCTTCATCGAGCTTATTCAAAACTCCATTGACAAAGTTGGAGGTCTCTTTTGTATGTTCAATACTAACATGGAATCTCTGAAGAAATTTACAAAAAGAAAACATCAGAAAAATAAGATTGCACAAGCTCATACTGGCAGTCTTACATGCCATTGCGTTTGACGTCTTCATATAGCCCACATGGAATAGAGCTAAGGGCGGATATTCGAGCTGACAGTATCCCAAGTTCCCAACTACCATCATCTCCAAAAGGCTATTTTGAATTTTTTAGTTAAAAATCTTATCACAAAATTTAATAAAATAATTTAAAATAAAAAGGTAAGATGATTAAAAACAAATGTCATTTCAATTTCAAATTTTCAATATCCTTTGCTTGTCTAATTGGGAAATTCGCAATGGGATGGTTTCTGATGAAGAGGTGCCATTCCAAGAAGATCATCATAACCAAACAAGGCCCTAGACTCATGAGGGATGCCAAAATGGTCAGAAGAAAATATGACAACAAAAGTAACAACTTATTTGATCCAACGGGGTACCAAATCCTGGATTTTTATTTATTTTTGTCTACAAGATCTTTTCAAAAAAAAATCATACACCTGATGATGGTGGATACATTTTAACTCCAAAAGGAAAGACAAATGAAGACAAAATTCTCCGACAGAGATGCCCTAAGAAAGCCAACAGTATAGTCAGACATAATATCGTATGAAAATGAGATATACTTCTCTTTATAACACTAAAATTGAGTTTTACTACAAATTGTTTACCATGTTTTACAAGTCATACAAATTAATGTAATTTATAGGGGTCACTGAGCCTTTCTTTATGTATGTATGTATGTATGCACATGCACAAATCATTAAATCGACAACTGCGAGTCCTCATTACAAATTCAAGGCCCTAGTCAATTATGATTCTGCTTAAATTGAATCTCATTTGAATGATTCGGTTAAAATATCTTCCACAACACTACAAGTCATATACATTTGAAAATTTTTGTTATGTTTAAGAATATAATTCTTAACCGGTTTAAGAATAATACCTCACGCAACTCTCTAGCAAAAATGGCCATCTCTCCTTGGTGACTTGATAAAATGCCTTGAAGATCGCCAAATGTTGAACTAGCTTCTTTGTGCACAGTCTCTAAAAACTGATGCATAGAAAGAAACCAAAGTGTATGGCAGTGGAAGAAAGAGAACAAAAATGAGAGTTATGAAGAAACACGTTAAGGAAAGAAAATTAAAGTTTGATGCTACTTACTTGTTTGATTGAAATGGCATTGGCAGATGCTGAAGATGAAATTTCCTCTAAACCAGCATTGTTACTTGCCTTGTGCAAGCGCACCACATTTTGCATAGCTTCCATGTGAGAATAGTACAAAGCTTTGGAAGCAACCATTTTCTCCCGTAAGTCCAAAACCAACTAAGATATCATACAAAAAGAAGGAAAATATTACTTGGTTAAACTTCAACATTACTTTGTCAAGAATTTCTGACTAGACCAAGGGATTACCTTCTCGTGATTTCCAATAAAAGAATGGCAGAGTTTCTCAACACTCTCAAGGTTCTTGTGTTGTTCAGATAATGATGTAGCTACAGTGTTGCAAAGAGTGCCAATCTTTTCTGAGAGATTTGCCTGAAAATTATCGACCACTGACCTGTTTTCTAAATTCAGTTTATCCTCTCTATCTGCGAAATATCACATCCACGCACAAGGCTCTTAGAAAAACAACAATTTGTTGAAGTGGAAGAAATGGTGGATTAAGCATGTTGCTTACATATAGTAAATTACCTATTTTTGATAATAACAGAGCATTATCCCTGAGAGACTTATCCAAATCAGACTGAAGAACGCAAGCCTGATGAGCCAAAGCATTTTCTGTTTTCAAAAATTCACAAGGGTGAGAATGACTAGCATACCCTCCTGCAATATAGTAGAAACAAACTATACCAGACCTGCTTTCCGCTGTTCAGATATAACAAAGTCTCGCTCTTTCAAAGCATACTGGCATTTCCTCAATTCTTCTTCTACATTAGCCAATGATTTTCTGGTTTTCTCCAAATATTTCTGCATATTTCACAAAATTTCAAACAACTCTGCCAGTTCATCATAATCATATACTCATATTACTCAGCCTTGGATTGCAATTCTATATATGATTTCATAAAATGCATACATGATAATGATCAATTAACTTACCTCGGTGGCATCAAGTTTACAACTTAAATCTGAGGACTCTTGAAGCTGAGTGTTATACTTTTCTTGCAAATCTTCAATTTGCTGTGAACAAAACGAGGAAAATACAGTCACTGAAATGATTTCACATAACTCGTAGCATCATAGGAAAAAAAACAGTTAAATAAGCAGTCTCGCCTTTAGATTCGTTTCTAATGTAATTCCCATCTGCTCTATCTGATCAGCCATTGCCTACCAAAGAAAAAGAAAGTACATTTATGCAAAGAGGTGAGCGTAAAGAAGCAAAGTTACCTCTTCCAGATTTATCAAACAGATAAACGAAATGACAGACATTCAGTATTCACTCAACAAGGAAACAGGAAAATAATAAAGAAAATGATACAGTATATAGAAAGAGCTAAACAAAGTTGTATGGGAAATGGGATTATTCTAATGATGATTATACAAATGTCAACTAAACAAAAAGGACAAGATTATTTTCATTTGATCAACCACTACCCTAACAGCATAAGAGCTATTTCAAGGTTCAAGAATAATAACTTTCATTGCTAATTTGCAATATAAATCTCTAGTTATGGCAATGACAGCTAACATAGATGTAAGAAATCACAGGTTCGGGGTTGATACTCTGCCACAGGATATTACCTATCTGAGATCCGTAAACATAGAACAAAAATAGAACAAACATAAACAAATCTCTACTCGAGAAATCCAAAAATATGAGAAACTAGCAAAGTGTCAGATAATCCCTGGTCAAGATTGCGTTAGAGAAGAAAACTCTAGGCAAGAGTACTGTCACCTACCGCTCTTAATCATGAAACTGTAAAATAGGGTTTAATAAATACCTTTCTTTCACTTTCCTCTTGATAGTAACGTTCCTTTGGAATATAAACTCCACTTTTCTCCCGCGCAGCATAAACCTCTTCAAAAAAGTAACCATTTTTTTACAACTAAATGTGTAATGCAAGAAGAATAGCATATGAGTAATCAAACTGCAGAACAGTTAGCATACATTACCTGCTTTAAGCCGATCAATTTCTCCGTAAAGGTCCTTGATAAGAGTTGATTTCATCATCTTTTGATTTACCTGGAAATAATACATAAATGAAACAAAAAAAGAAAAAAGTTAATTAATATTTAATATTGAGAATAAAACAGTACAAGTTATAGAAACAATTGTCGAAAATAAAGGATTCATTGCAAGATATAATGCAGATATCAAAGACAGCTAATAGTCTTTTCCATGAGTTTCAAGTACCACAAACGCTTATTTAGACATCTCTACATCTAAATGGAAGATTAATGGAATAACCATAAGGCTCATACAGATTTAACCATCTAACATTAAGACATCTTCTAATTATAAATTATCATACATCATAGATGAGAATGAGAAAATAATAATAATAATAATAAAAAAAAAAAAATAATAAAATAAGCTGAACTAAATACACCTGATCATGATAGAGAATCATAAACAACAAACCTCTGGCTTATTCTTTATATTTTTCGCTCTATGGGCATAATCCAAAGTACTTAGTGTTTCCTCAAGACAGTGAACAGCTGGTGACACAGTCGCAATGATACATGTTTTGGTCCTTCCACCCAATGAATCACGAAGCAATCTTGTAAGCTTGCTATCCCTGTATGCCAACAAAATCATTAAAACAAAAGTAAACAACAGCTACAGTATCAAGGAAAGTGTTAGAAATCTTTACCTATAAGGAACATGTCCAAGATGTTCCACAAGAGCACTTATGACACGGCCTAAAGTAAGTAAGCTTTTATTAATCTCCCCAGCTTCCCGTGCACGACCCTAAATAGTCACAAAACAAAGAGAATTGAAAAGACAATTATTAAAAGGTTAACCTAACAGACAACAAGAGCATACTCAGCATAGTAATAGTATGAAAAGATATCCGAAGGTTGAAAACTTGATGCATTTTTTTTTGGAAAATACACACTAAAAGTCACAAGTTCTGAAGCACAAACTATTTAAACGCAATATGTCTTCTCAATCTACTCTTAGATGTTCCATTGACATATATTTATTCATGAATAGATAGAAGTATATATATACTTGTTCTTCTCAAATTATACTGTCTCAATTTCGTTGGTAATATTCCATAAACAAATCAGATTTTGTAATAACAACTAAAAATCTAAATGAAAACTTAAAACCATTATGATACTTAAGAAAAGTATAAAAAACTCCATGTTGCAAAGAAATAAATTGCTAACGCAGGTATCATCCAAATATATATACTTAAGGGCAGTAATGTGCAAGATGGGATATACCTCCCTGGCACCAGAACGGGAAATATTTTCTGACCCAGCTAAATCAACTAAATTTAGCTTCCCACATTTAATAAGCTCTTCACCTTCTGGAGTGGCTTCTTTGATGTGAATTGTAATTGAAAACAATGAATGCGATCGACTGAAATTAGAAAACAAACGTTAACACGGCACGAATTCACAAACTGAGATAAGCACAACAGCGATGGATTGATAATTACCTAGATTGCTTGTTTAATAAAGTTTCTGCGGTGCGACGTTTTGCAGAACCCCTTTCAAGTAGAGTGAAAATTTCACTTGCACTTGTTACAATTTCCTCTTCTAGACCTCGCACAAGAACTCCACCTTTCCCATCCTCCATAAGAAGCAATTGTTTCTTTTGCTTTTCTTCCGAAGAAACTTTTGAGAGTTCTTCGGGGGCAAGTAAATCTGTGATTTCCTCGTTGTACAACTCTATGAAAGTTACTTTGACACTGTATTCAGCATTCTGACTTTCTAAAGTGTCAAATATTTGTTTGACCGCTCTTGGTATAACCCCTGATTCTGGAGGCAACTGCCCCTTAGTCCCATTATTCTGCAATAGTATATTAGCAAATCGTCACATTCAGTGGCAACTAAATGCTCAAGTTCTGTTACTTGTCAAGTAAAATGGGAGAGGAAGGCCTTTAAATCATTAGGTGCAATCTCTACCTTTACTTTCCTACTTTCACCCTCCATAGTGTATGTTTTCCCCGTACCAGTTTGTCCATATGCAAATATGGTGCAATTGAATCCTTCTAATACCTCATTTACAATGGGCACTACAGCCTGGTCATATAAATCCTTTTGTTGAGCTGAGGGTCCAAAAACCTGCAGGATGCACAAACACAATATTGAATACAAAACAGAAGGAAATCATTGGAAAAATATTAGACAACGAGGAAATCAACTTCATATACAAATTACATCAATGGATGGAAAAATTACCCAAAACTAAAAAAAAAAATCGTTATCACAAATGTTTCGGACTTCAGGTAAATCTAGTTTTGCTTCCATTCACATATGGCTTTCATATCAAAAAAAAATGCAAATTTTACCCGTATTCTACCCAAATTGTTAAAATAAAAAATATGGGTTTCATCCAACATAGCTCAAATTCATCAAATGTATCTGAAAACCCAAAAATCCATTCACACAAGCTATAGATCTATATTTTAAAACTGCTTAATGAGAAAAAATACCTTGTCGAAGGTAAAAACCCTATCAATTTGCTTCCCAGCAATGTTTTGAGACACTGCGACCTCTCTTTGGTAGTCATTGCAGGTAACCACTTGCGGCGCATTGCTCCGCAACTCCTCGTCGCTGAATGGCCTAAACAACGGATGAAAAACAAGAAATTAGTACACAAATGAGAGAGTCCAAAGCAAGTAAATTCATCAAATCATGAACACTTCAAAACCCTAGAAATGTAGAGTGAAGTGAAACAAATGAGAAAGATTCGAAATTTTGAGAAACCCTAAAGTTGGATTCGCTTACCTGCAACGGAGAAGAACTTGAACGTTTACGCCCTTCTCTCTCTCATGACGACTCGACATCTCTGCAAATCGGGGAGAGGGTTTGAAATGAGAAGTTAGATCTAATTGAATCGACAGAGAAATCGATTGATCTCTCTCACACAGTCTCTTGTGTTCGCTGTGTTGTGTGTTTCTCTCACTTGAATCTTTTAACGCTTTGCCTTTTCGAAGTGGGGGGAGCGGGATGGGATCATGGGAGTGAATTTGAATTTTCGGAGAGGCGCTCGGGTGAATCTGATCCTTACACGTAATGGGGATTTTGAGAGATCTGACGATTGGTGTTTCGAGATCGGTAAAATAGTGTTTTTGGTTGACGGGGGATAGGCAAGGGATGGGCAAACGGTAACCCATCATGGAAATATTTTTTTTTTTGAAAAGTGAGTTGGATGTATGAGAAGTCGTCGTAAAGAATCGAAACACAATTAATCATGATATAGAAACCATTTAATGCTAACACTAATCTAGCATCCCTACAAGGTTCTAATAAGCATTTGCATTCTACCTGTATTATCATCATCAGTTACTTGAATTTAGGATTTGTCTTTTTGCTTCGAAAAGACCTTCGAATAACATATTCCGTGGGAGGCTGTATTGTGGTAACCTCATGTTCTTCTTCAATAGTGTTTTGCCCCACCTTTGTTGTTTCGCTTCAAATAAGCTTTTAATTTTTGTGACCAATGCATCTATGTCTATTCTTGCAATTTCTGAATTCAAAGCATTGATGTCTTGGGGTGTTAATCAATCCATGGTCGCTGTTGGATCTTCCCCCTGTCTTCCATCAATTATTTCTCGTCCTACTTCAGGAAGTGTAGAAGCTGATTTAAACAAGGTAATGGCCTTGTTCAAAGTATCCCCCAACTTACTGGTTTTCGGATTTGCTACCTCTCTTTGTTGCTAAGTCACTTGCTTGATCTTTGGCTTACTCATAATAGCTAGACACATTCTCATCCCGAATTGAATCCTCTACCACATGTCCCTGAATCGGATCGAAACATATAACCGCCATACTCGGCTCATGACCAGCAATTACACCCACTGAACCAGGTCGTGCAATCTGTGTTGATCCAAGAATTTCACCCACTGAACCAATGCGTGCAGTCTGTGCTGATCCAGGGCGTGCATGCATTGAACCAGGACGTGCAGTCTGTGCTGGTCCAGCAGCAACACCAGCCGTAGCTTCCACATTCCCTGTGATCACGCGTTTCGCATCCCCTGTAATCACGCAATCAACAACAGCAGCAGCATCTATTGTATTCACGCGATCAACGTCAGCCAATCCAGGCCCTATTTCAACCTCTTTCACCGCCAAATCCATTGACACCAAACCTACAATAACCGGAGTCCCAATCCTAGTCGAAAACTCCTCCGATTCAGCTTGCAGAGCTTGCGCAATCTCACAGAAAGTGTACCCAGCTGCTAAGCAATCAGATTTGAATTCAGACACTTTCCTCTCCATCAAGCTCATAATAGCAAGTCCGTTGTCACCTGAAATAACTACCAAATCCGTGTCGTTGACAACTTTAGTTTCTGATTTAGTATTAAATGTTATTCTTCCTTCCAAACCAGCTATAAGATCTTTGTTATTAGTACCTTGATCACCAGATTTTGTTCCTAAAAATACCACTAAACTTGAATCGAGCAAGGCAGACTCTAAAACAACTGGCTCATCAAGATTGGTATTAACAAGAATGGGTTGTGCACTTACTACAACAGAATCACCTTGCTTAATGGGATCTAAACTTGCTAAAACTTCAAAACGATTTTTAGACAAAGAAGCACCATTTTCACCTAGCTTAGACAACGGTTTCACCTCTTGGCTGACCATCTCACTACCCACGACATCCTTTGCCCCGCTGGCAGGACCAATTTGACCCGCAAAAGAACCGACAATACTTGAACTCTTAGGGCCGGCCTCCCCTCCTTCCTCCTCCTTATTTTGATTGCTTGGACCAGCCTTGTCACGGATAGCCTCAAGGGAGATGCGATAGCTAGAAAACTTAAGAACCATAACAAACTTTTCGACATACCTTTCACATCTTTTAGATTCAGAAACATTCATTGAAAGTGTCGGGCAACCATTTTTGCAAAAGCGATTCCCTTTCATAGGTTAGCTTTCTTCAAAACCCCCAAAGCTTGGAGGAAACTTCGATTTTTGACCTCGGTTGGAGCACTTCCACCCCTTAATGGCGGCTCTCCTCCCTTGGCCGCTTGAGGAGCCGCCACGGAGAAGAAGAGAAAACCCTATTACCAACGGTCCAGATTAGAGAAGTGATAAGATCTAATGGTGATGATTAAAAACACCTAAGAAGGACCAAGATGCCCTTGGCTAAAAGAAACGCCCTTGTAGAATCGCCTTAGAGCGCTTAGGGGAATCCCGATTTCTACTAGAAAACTTGCCGAGATGCATTTTGTAAGACAATTCCAAAACTCGCCCATCATCATCATCATGGAAATTTTAGCATGTAAAACTCTCCTTACAAAAAAAAATTATATAATGTATATGATAACTGTTCATTCATTTATTTTTACATGTCTTTAATAGTGTAGTAGTTGGAAGTTTTATATTTTTAATAAACGACTCAAGTTCGATACTTTTGAAGCTCACCTAACTTTTTTACTGCAATTTTATTAGTAATTGCGATCCTCTTAGAGTATATAATTTCAATCCTCTTAAGAGTGTATAATTTATTTATGGCGATTGACAATTATTATCTGTCATTGACATGCCCCTACTTTTTTTTAATCCAATTTTATATGTAAATTGCAAACATGAAAAAAAATGAATTGTTTGTTCACAAGTGGTATAAAACCATCAACAAAAAATTATTTGAAATTAATATTTCAAATAATGACTATATAATTCAATGAAAATATATACCATTAACCAACTCATATAAAATTTGAGGCTTGTATAACTATTTTTTCCTATGAAATTGTAGTAGGATCTTATTATGTTCGCAAATTTCATATTTTTTAAGCTTCAACTAGATACTTATTATGATTATTTTGTGATTTTAGTTTTATATTCTAGTTATTACGTTCATTTTGCCCTTACTAAAGTTATCGATATTATGACCTTATTTTAGCTTAAACTTGGACTACACAGGATTCAATTAGGTATATGCAATGTATTTTTGATTGTTTTATTTTCTTTATTAGTTACTAGGTCGGGTAGGAATTTTTTTTGCTCCGCTCTTGATAACTACTATTATCAACTAATAATTATTCATTATTTCGCCCCCTGACTATCCTGAGTCTGCCACTGCTACCTCGTGCAACCACATCCTCCTCATCACTCTCATACAACCCCCATTCATCTTCCTCTAACAACCATTATAATCTTCCTCCTCCTCCGACAATCGCTATTCCTCCTTAAACAACCGCCTTTTCCTACTTCATTAATCCTCCTTTACCACCCTCCCTCGACGCTGCTACTTCGCCCATATCTATCACATTTCCCAAACTCGCAGTAATTGGAAAAAATACAACGAATTAAAAAAACACAAACTATAATCTTTCAAAATTCTGAACTTTACGAGTTTTATACAAAATCTTGTAGCATATGTTGCAAATTTCAACCATATTCTTGCAACTTATAAGATGAGATTTGACATAAATTTAAAATTATATATATTGATGCAGTCATTTTTTGTTATCTATTTTTTAACCTGGTTGTTGCTGACCTGCACTAGTAGCACAAGTGAGCCACATACCACTGTGGGGTGGCCGATGACACTCTGATGCTAAAGTCGGATAGAGCTTTGAGGAATGTGTAATGATGTAACAGAGAATTTATCGCGTACCTTAGCTTACCAACTTCATGTCTTATTTATAGTGTAAGGAATCCTGGTTCTACCAGGCCATCGTAGGCGTAGTTTAAGAAGAAAATCTTCGTGGAGATCCCTCCCTAATTAGGAATCGTGTTGTAAAAAGGAAATTATCTGTTAGCTCTGTGTTTTTAGATATGCGGGAGATAGTTCTCAATCCAAGAGCAATCTATAGAAGGGAGTTTCCCTGTGTGGAAGATATTATGGTGTTTGCTTCATAGTTGGAAGCAGAGAGCGGCTATAGTTGCCCGTCTAAAGCTGATCCTCGAGATACTTGCCTGAAGAGGGCTTACGGGTATTGAGGATAGTTGTGAGACGTGTCGGCCTAGGATGCTGTGAGAGTTCGGGTCCGCCTGACGGACTGCAGTTGAGCAAATTAGAACCGCTTGTGTCAGATCAGTGTTGGGCTGACGCTTGAGGCTGTGATTCCTCGAGATCATCGTGACACGTGTATGACTCCGAGGAGTGACCGTTTATATATGTATATATATATTCAAACTTTGCGAAATTTTGGGTAAAATCGCAACATATGCTGTTAAATTTTGCAAAATTCAAACAGGTGGTAGGGTTACTCGGTATATTAGAATAGATTAGGGGTGTGGTATAACAAAGCGAAAATGGTGGTGTTACAAAGCAACACCCCATTTGAAATTTGGTTGCCCATGGTTGAGAAAATGAGTGTGTTTTGAGGATGACAGCCAGGGCTCTTATAGCCACTTTTGGACCAGGGTAGGGGAAAGGGTAGAAGTATAAAAACCCCCTTGCCTTGACCCAAAAGTGGCTAGAATTGTTGAATATGATTTGGTAGAATGCATGCTTCAAGTGTGTCTTTTTTGAGTTGACGTATCATCCATGGTTTTTTTTTTGGAAATCAAGTGGGGTTATTTAGGATCCCCAAACCTAGAAAAGGAATAGATTTTCAGTTACATTCTCCAATAGGTTTTCCCTATACTATCTTCAAATACAATGTCTTTCAAGTCTTGTGCAAAGGAACTAGGAATTACTTCCCTGAATTAAGTGTTGGGAAGTTGATTTGCCAGCCAGCCTGCTAGTCTGTTAGTCTCTCTGTAGTCATGGAAAATCTGATAATCCTCGAGCTGACCTAGCATGGTTTTGATCCTGCTGATAATATGTCTTAGATTCCAAGCTGAGTTCATTTCTTTAGACAGATATTGGAACACAGTTATTGAGTCTGTTGAGAGAACTAGTTTCTGGATGTGGTGCAATCTGGCTAGTTTTAGCCCATATTCAACACCCTGAAGTTCATGTTTTAGCACAGATTGCCCTGTAGTAGATCCTGAGCAAGCTGCAACTACGTTACCCCTACAATCCCTGATCACTGCTCCATAGCCCCTTCTAGTGCCCTGCAGTGACCCGTCTGGGTTGATCTTGTGCCAAGTAGCACTCGGTTTCTTCCACCAACATTTGAGTGGCCTCTTAATCTTGTACAAAACATCCAAATTCCAGCTTTCAAAGAAGTGTCTGTTGGTTGCATTGTCCTCAACAACTAGGTCATCAGCAGTGAATTTCAATCTAATGTCTGAGCATATGCGTTTGGTGAGCTCGACACTAGTGCAACATTGTTGCTCATATATTCTTTTGTTCCTCTCCATCCATAGTGCATATATAGTTGCATGCAAGGTGACTTTCCTGACTTGAGTAATGCAGGAGTTTCCAGTGAAATGCTGAGAACACCAATGTAGTTCAGTGTCCCAGTCAGAAACTTGTCTAGTGTATTTTAGGAAATGCATCATCTTAGTCCAGGTAGGCTTTGAGTATGTACACTCAAATAAGAGATGTTTGGATGTCTCTGGTCCTGGTTGCATAATGGACATATATCAGTTTGAGCTACTCCCCATTTCTTCAACTTGCTGAGCGTTTTTAATAGCCAAGTGATAAAACTGTGTTTAGGAATGCTCCCTTTAAACCACACCAAATTAGCACAGTCCACTCTGTTGTTGTGCCTCCTTATTGCTCCATACGTAGCCTTCATCTGGAACAAGCCTGTTTTTCCAGCATTCCAGAACACCTCATCCTGCTTATTGGCATCTATATCAATATCATCAAGGCAACTAATGATTTCAGTGATTGAATTACCAGCACTATCATCCATGGTTATAAATATAATAATTAGGATCATCGTTTTATTAGATGTTTCTCATGGGTGGTTGTCTCTTTATAACTCGTTAATAATTAACTATGTTCTATTGGATGATAGCTCGAGTTCTGTGTGTTTCAAATTCAAGGTATCACAAATATGACAGTTCAACAAAGCCTCAACGTGGTTGACCACACTTGTCTAGATCTTAGTTAGTGCAACCTTGTATGCACATACTTAGCTAGATCAAAGATTTGCTTGTGCTTAAAGTTAGATCTTGACAATACGAGCAACTATGATATTCTAAGCTAGTAGTATACTGCTGAGCAATGAGACAATTGGGAGAGAGTAAAATGATATGTGAAAAGTAAAGGGAAGATGAATGTAGAGGGAAAAAGTGCTAGACAAACGAACAAGTAAATGGACACGGCCAATGGTGTTATGGCCTAGTGGTAGGGCTGTGTGGGTTTGTCCCCCACGTCCTAGCTTCGAATCTCACCTGCGGCATGGTTACTTTCTAATGTGTGTTGACCTATAGGTCGCCTAGTTGATAGGTTATGGGATCCTTAAAAACCCAGCTCGCCTTCCAAAAAAAAAAGTAAATGGACACGATCATGGAGATCAATAGAAACAAGAAGTGATATTTTGATCCTTACCCAACTGAATCTTGTTGCCCCTGGTAATAAACATGCATGATGTGTCCGGATTGAAAGTGATGTTTGACAAACCCTTTATGATGAGTTGTGGTGGTTCGTAGTCGTAGACGCATGTAACACTAGGGGAGGTGATGGTTGCGCTAACATGATTAGTTCCATGTTGCTTCCACAATTATCTCGTTAGAGATTCGCAGGTGTTGATTTCCACTCTTCTAATATCAAAAGCATTTTCACTCATTTTCCCTTCTACTTTATGATTTGATGAAAATAAATACCAAGAGGAATTTGTCGGTTTTTGCATAATGAACTAAAATAATTTTTCTTACGCTTTTTAAAAAAAAATTATGGCTGTAATAAAGTGATCATTGATTTTTGTCGCTATAAACGCTAGAGTTATATAACTTGTGCTCGTTGATCACACGTAACCCAAGCTTTGGACAAGAATAAAACCTTGGCTACTTTGGGGTTGGTTTTGGACATGAATTTAAGAAATCTAGAGTGGTCATAAGCAAAAGAATCCAATGATCAACCCGATAAACTCAGCTGACCATTCCAACAATTGCAAGCAAGCATTTAGACAACCTAAAGCATGATCTTGGGGACAAGTTGGTCGCAGGCAACATATATATATTTGCAACATAGATGGAATCAGTTTGGTTAAGATATGGATAAAGTGTCTAAGATTTAGGGTGTGTTTGGTTGCATGGAATTCGATGTCATGAGAATCTATGAGGGGACATTTATATTTTATGCTAAATTGATGTATCACTCCACATCCACAATTTGATTTTGTGATTGAAAGTCCCATGAACATGAGGATCACACTCCTTAGTCTCCTAAGGCATGTGATTCTCATGTTCATGAGACTTCCATTCTTATCATTGATCACAAAATCAAATGGTGAACGTGGAGTAATACCTCAAATTAACCTAAAATATAGGGGTCCCCTCATGAATTTCAATGGCATAAGATTCCTTGCAACCAAACACACCCTTAGATCGGTCACATGCAAACCTTTCATCCTGCCCACTTGCAAAACTACTTTTAGAATGAGTGTTTGTTCGCTACCCGCGAGCTTAGTGTTTAGAATGTGTTTGATTAAAAAAAAAACATAACATAACAATATTTGCCAAAAGTGAAAAAGGGGAAAAAAGAAAAATGAAGAAACAAAAGAGAAAAGGGGAGAGGAAAGAAAGATGAAGGGGGGTGTATTGTATATGGATTCTTATGGAATTGATAAATAATTTGAAAAGTCCACGGACTCTTTAAATTGTCCACAGACTCTTTAAATTGTCCACGGACTTCTGCTGATTTCTTAAATCCATTGACTTTTGCTACAGACTTCCTAGAGATTTATGAAAATCCACGGACTTTGTATGAACGACTTTTACAGATTTCTAATTATTTGCAAGATAAAAAAGAAGTTGGTAATGACATATCCTCTAACAAACCAAATATATTAGACATTAGAGAACAAGACATGTATCTGACCAAAAAAAAAAGATAACCAGGCAGGTAATGACATGAAATCGCAATCCAACATTCAACAAAATCAAATCATTCAACACAACCAAATTAAAAATCATCACTTGCAAAATGAAATAAACACACAGTATTTAGCCTTATGCATATAAAAAAGTATCAAACTACATGACTTAAAATCCAAATGGCCTATAGCTTATTAGCTTTATGCATTCCTTTGTGCCCAAGTGATCCAGGGTAATGCTGTCAAAGCAATCGTACGCAGATGCTCTAAAGGGACAATGTGGCATGACAAGCAATAAGTGCATAAGTTTCAAAGCACCTTTATGAAATTATGTAATTGTAGGAATTAAGTTTGAATGAAAACCTAGAAAATAATCCAAAATCATATACCTCCTACCACAACCAGTTATAATACCCAAGTATGGAGTTGCCAGTTTTGATAAATGTTCATTGAGAATTACCATATCCACACATACCCCCCACCATGCTTATTACCTAACACATCCTATTAATAACCCTCACCCCCTAGCGAGCACAAAAGATACGCTGCAATTTTCTTAATAGAAGTTTGTCGCAAGGCTTTCGCATTAGGAATCTAAAACCCTATAACTGCTATGCTGAGAGTACCCATCGTTTCCCATTCCTAGTTGGCGTAAAGGTGTTAGATTAAACATACCAAACTGATGCTATAAAAAAAATGAGACGGAGTTGTATCGAAAAGAAAGGGAAAGGTAGAAAAGAAAGAGAGGGAAGTTATTTTCTCTCATCTTTGTACGACACAAAGTTGGGATAAGGGAAAGATGAGATTTAGCATGAGAGAATGCAGATGGATTGGCCTAACTTTGTTGTGGTGGCGACCCTTGAGTCTGCAGAGGCACAACTTGTTGAAGAGGGTATGAAAATGGCTAGTCTTGATGAGAAGAGACTAGTTACAGAGAATAAGAAGAAGATGTGATAAAAGAGAGAGGGAGACTTTTTTTCACGTTGAAATCTTTGATATGGAGGCTGGCAAACTATTGAACTTTGTTATTTATACCTAACACTACAAAGTCCATGAGAATCCATGATTTTCCAAATCCATAAATATGAATGATATTTTGAATACCCTAAAACTTTTGTGGACTTTCTGAAATCCATATTGAATACCCCTAGACTTTGTGGATTTCAGAAAGACTTTTTAAAATCCTGATTGAATACCCCTAGACTTTTGTGGACTTTTTAAAATCCAAATTGAATACACTTGGATTTTCAGAATCCATGGAATTTATTAAATTGCCCACAAAATCCAAATACAATACACCCCCCGAAGAAACAAACTAGCGAAGGGAAAACATGAATTTATGATGATATTATTTTGTTTTTTCACAAAGCAATAAATTTATTTATTTATGGATAGAACAAATAATTTCAAAATATTGACCGTTTTCATCAACTTCATATTGGACAACTTTTCCTCACATTTCGAAGCATCTCTTTTTGGTCCATAAAAAAATGGGACATTAGGAGTTTATGGACAAAAAATGGTTTTTACCAACTCAGGAAGGCTCCTATAGTTTTCATTGTGAATTAAGGATTCAATTAAATTTAAAACTTATCTTTTAATCCACTTGAGCTGAAATTTTCATGAAAATTACGGATTAACACTAGAAACAACGTGCTAAAGTTTAAGACCATTTTGACATCACTCCTCAAGATACGTGTTTCAGTCCCCGTCATTAAATATCTTGATAAACCGTCTTTGTGAGTTTTTAAAGACTACCCCAAAGGGTGGTCTTGGACAATGGGCCTTCATTCGCTTCGTGATATTAATGGATAAATTTTCTTTATCCCACTTATTTTGGATCTCGAGGCACACATCTCGAAGCGAGTTGAAACTTTAATACATTGTTTTTGTTGTTATTAATTTTCCTCGAAATTTCAGCTCAAACAAAGCTCAAATGATATAGTTTTCAAGTCATGTATAGTAGGGTTCTTAGTTTACAATGAAAATTAAGGAGGTCCTCATGGGTTAGTAAAAACTAATTTTTGTCCCTAATATGCCAAGACCTAACTTTCTACCAAGTGCATCATTTTTAGTATCAAATGCTCATTACTGAGCATTTTTTTAACCAAAAAAAAGAAATTAAAAAAACAAAAAACCCCATTTGTTCTCAAAATAAAATTGTAGGTTTTTTGGCCCAAGCTCTCTTTTGAATTCTCACAGCAGCGGCTGTTATAGTCTTCAAAAACGGCTATTGCCATCTTGGTCTAGAAGTCAATAAGCAAGCACTAGGGACAAGAAGGCAAGCATATTTTAACTCTGCTCTTGGACAGTCCATGTTTATGAATGGTAGTATCATTCCCAAACACAAGAATTTGCTATGTTTTAATTTAATAATCTGAAAATATTTATTAGATCATAAAAGTCAAAATAACAACATTATCACTAATTGAATAAACGCATCAATCAAATGAGGCGAAACGACACAGAAAGTAATGGAAAACATTAACTGATGGTTTAGTGTTAGGCCTTGGGTGTGAGTCCAGTTTTGATGGCTTGAATAGTAGCAACATCGGTCTTGAAAGACTTAGCTAAGATGGTATCATCAATGCCAGTAGCAAACACAGTGTTGGGAACTGACACAGTTCCAGCATTAGCACTGCCAAAGGATGAGACTGCGAGGGCAAAGTTCTTAGCATCAGCGTTGTATTGGAAGTGAGCAAGTCCCTTTGGGAAGATAAACATGTCACCGGCTTGGAGTGTCTGGGTGTAGAGCTTGTTAGTGGTGTCAATGAATCCAACTTCAAGAGTACCGTATAGGAGGAAGAGTAGCTCAGCTGACCGGGGGTGTGTGTGAGGGGGATTGACAGAGCCAACTGGAAATTGTAGGACGGCATAGGAAACACTCTGTCCATTGAGTGCAGGGAATTCATTCATACTAGCTTTCAAGACAGTAAAATTCATGGGCTCAGTTTCTTCAACAAGAACCCTCATGCCAGTATAGGTGAAGAAGCTAGAATCAGGTATACCGCTGTTTCCAGCAGGAGCTATGAAGTCGGTGAGGATGTCTGGGTCCCCTGCATTTGCCAGAGTTACAGCAGCCAAAATGACTGCTATTAGTATAACCGATACTTGCTTCAAGGCCATGGTAAGTAAATCTATATGGTTTAACAATATTGTTCTGATTGGTGTTTTTACTAGGTAATACTGCTTATATTACTTGAGCTTCACTATGGAGGTGTTTATATAGAGTGACTGCCGGAGAGAACAACAACAGGGGAGAGCCAGAGAGGAAAAGCTAAAGGGATTGGTTTCCTTTTTTGCAGGCCTCTTGAATATAACAATGTACGCGTGTTTTATATCTACATTTCTGTCATATTGATAATGTTAACGTGAAAACACATTTGCCACTTTTCTCAAGAGTTGGTTGGAGATGTTTTGATGTTTTTAAGTCTGTTCACATTTATCAAACAACAAAAAAAAGTCTGTTCACATAAAAAATTATCATGCACAAGACAAATGTTTGAACTGGGTCAGCTTTAGCTTTCATATACATACCTTTCCTTGTCAAGAAAAGGTTTGTCATTACTAACAAAGACTTCTACCCTAATTGATCTAGGCAGCCAGGCTTTATACATAGCTTTCAGTATTATTGTATATTCCTCAAATCTTGATTTAAGATGAAGGAACCAAGGCTTTCAAGTGTAGTTTACGATGCCATAAGAAGACCAGTATTTATTACCAAGCTAGTTATACAACTGTATCCTTCATATGGAACAAAAAACCAGCATGCATACTAACCTCGCTGGACTGTGTTCATCATAACAGGATATATCAGAAGAAAAAAAATATTCCATAACCTCAACGTTATAAATAGAGAGAAACAACTCAAGCAATCCATAACCAACACAACAAACAGCTCTTGCTTCAGACTTTTCCAATTCAAATCCTACGATGGCCTTGAACATTATCAATCCTACCATGTTCTCCCTACTAGTTGCCTTGGCAATCTTCAATTTAGCCCACGCAAGCGATCCAAATATTCTTACCGACTTTGTTATGCCATCAAACGCTAGCGTTATTGATGGGACATACTTCACCTACACCGGACTCCGTGGGATATTCGATACCCCTCCAGAAGTCTTTAAGGTGACCAAAGCTAGCATGGCGGAGTTTCCAGCTCTCAACGGTCAGAGCGTGTCATTTGCTGTACTTCAGTTTCCTGCCGGTGGTGTCAACCCACCCCACACACATCCACGCGCTTCTGAGCTCCTGTTTGTTGTAGAAGGCAGCCTTGAAGTTGGTTTTGTGGACACTACTAACAAGTACTACAATCAAACACTCCAACTAGGTGACATGTTCATTTTCCCCAAGGGTCTGGTACACTACCAATTCAATGCCAATGCCACTGAACCAGCGGTTGCCGTCTCTGCCTTCGGTAGCGCAAGTGCTGGAACTGTATCCGTCCCTGCAACTGTTTTTGCTACCGGCATTGATAATGCCATCCTCGCCAAGTCTTTCAAAACCGACGTACCCACCATTCAGAGGATCAAGAATGGTCTAGTACCTCCTAAGAAGGCTTAATTTTGATTCTGTATGTTTGTGCATTCCAATTTCAGTTGATTCAGTATGTAATAAGGAATTCATTGCAGCTAGGCTGTAGAGATAACAAATGGAATTTGTGTGTAATAAAGTGAATAAACGAGTTATTTTTAACTCAGTTTTATTATTTTGAAACGAGTATTCCATTAATCATCTGTTGCTGCTTAGTAATCCAATAAAATTCATATAATCTAGTCTCTTTATCATCAAAATTCATATAATATAGTCCAATAAAATGAGCAGTCGCTGCGCTTTATAAATAAAAATCTATTAGCTACGGTATTTGCCGTCCCTAATGGATTTTGAAAAAAAAATACATATATAAAAAAACATTTAGCCACGGCAAATGATCCGTCGCTACGCTTTACAAATAAAAATCTATTAGCTACGGTATTTGCCGCCCCTAATGGATTTTGAAAAAAAATACATATATAAAAAAACATTTAGCCACGGCAAATGAGCCGTCCCTAAGCTTTAAAAATAAAAATCTATTAACTACGGTATTAGCCGTCTCTAATAGATTTTGAAAAAAAAATTTACATATATAAAAAAACATTTAGCCACAGCAAATGCGTCGTCGCTAAGCTTTAAAAATAAAAATCTATTAGCTACGGATTTTGAAAAAAAAAATACATATATAAAAAAATATTTAGCCACGGCAAATGAGCCGTCGCTAAGCTTTACAAATAAAAATCTATTAGCTACGGTATTAGCCGTCCCTAATGGATTTTGAAAAAAAAAGTACATATATACAAAAAAACATTTAGCCACGGCAAATGAGCCGTCGCTAAGCTTTACAAATAAAAATCTATTAGCTACGGTATTAGCCGTCCCTAATGGATTTTGAAAAAAACATACATATATACAAAAAAAAAAATTTAGCCACGACAAAAGAGCCGTCGCTAAGTTTTACAAATAAAAATCATTAGCTACGGTATTAGCCGTCCCTAATGGATTTAAAAAAAATACATATATACAAAAAAATATATTTAGCCACGGTAAATGAGTCGTCACTAAGTTTTACAAATAAAAATTATTAGCTACGGTATAAACCGTCCCTAATGGATTTAAAAAAAATAATATATATAAAACATTTAGCCACGATATATATTAGCCGTCGCTAAGTTTTACAAATAAAATTTGGTAGCTACGATATATTAGCCGTCCATAATTTTGCTTTTGGTATCAATCTATAGGATAATCCAATGGATGTGATCTAATATAATCTTTGATGTTTTCTTTGTTGTGATAGCCCTAATTTTTGCTATTTTCTTTGTTTCTCTTCAAAATCAGAGAAGGAGAAGGAGAAGCCGATAAGGAGCTAAAGGAGGGAGGAGAAAAAGAAAAGAAGAAGAGGAGGACGGTGGTGCCGTGGTGGTACTCTCTGTCCCTTATTCTCTACTCTCTATCGCCTCCGCCCACTCCAGCCCCGCCATCTCTTGCGTGCGTCTTCTTTTTCAGGTGAGAGAGAAGCTTTAGTAATTCATAACCAAGGCTAACATTTGTCGAATGTTAAAATTGTATACATTTGTCGAATGTTCTCTTTACCTTATATAATGGTGGTTGTTACTTCACTGCGTGACTTAAGCAGATGAGGCTCATCAGGGGAAATGTTCTTTGTAACAATTTCTTTGAAAGATAAGCTTTAGTAATTCTTTTAGCTACGGTTTCTTTGCTACGGTATAAGCCGTCCCTAATTGAAAAAAATATATACACACAAAAAAATGAAGCTTTGGGCGCGAAGAAATCGCTCCCATCCTTGGGGGCTTGTTTTTTGGCTTTAGATGGAAAAAAAGGGATGAAGTGAACCAATAAGGCATAAATTATTACAAGATTATGCAGAGGTTTGTTTCAAGGAGTTTGGTGACAGAGTGAAGCATTGGATCACCTTGAATGAACCATGGACATTTGCGAGTTGTGCTTACAACCTGGTGATCCATGCACCTGGTAGTTGTTCTAAATTAATCTAAAACTGTACTGCTGGGGACTCCGCAACAAAGGGCTACTTTAGTAAGACAGTATATTCAATCAAAGTTGCTTAGACTACGTTGGACTCCTGATCTTCATATATCTTTTGTTCATGCTGTTGAAAGGCTCGGTAGACAAGAAAGTAAGTTTTAAAATGTCTTTCACGAACATCTGCAATATTTTGATATCCATATACATCAAAGTTTCAGTATTTTCACTTAAAAGAAGAAAACATACCAGTCATGCATTAATGGTAGAGAATAAAGGATTACTAACTCTTTATCAATTTTTTTTCCTTTGATTGTTGCAGAAGCAACTCCCAAATTAGGATAATCCAATGGATGTGATCTAATCTAATCTTTGTTGTGATCAACGGATGAAGATAATCCAAAAGAGGAGCCCTAATTTTTGCTTTTTTCTTTGTTTCTCTTCAGAATCAGAGAAGGAGCTAAGGAGCGAGGAGAAAAAGAAAAGAAGAAGAGGAGGAGGAGGGCGATTCAGGCGAAGAAGGAGGAGGACGGTGGTGCCGTGGTGGTACTCTCTGTCCCTCATTCTTTACTCTCTATCGCCTCCGCCCACTCCAGCCCCGCCATCTCCTGCGTGCGTCTTCTTCTTTAGGTGGGAGAGAAACTTTAGTAATTCATAACCAAGGCTAACATTTGCTACGGTATTTGCCGTCCCTAATGGATTTTTTGAAAAAAAAATATACACAAAAAACATTTAGCCACGGTATATTAGTTGTCGCTAAGTTTTACAAATTAAAATTGATAGCTGCGGTATAAGCCGTCCCTAATGGATTTTTGGAAAAAATATATATATACACAAAAAATATTTAGCCACAGTATATTTGTCGTCGCTAAACTAGCAACAGTTTGAAACTGTAGCTAAATTCAAACTTACCGTAGCTAATTAAAAATTTTGCGATGACACGTTAGCCGTAACTAAGTTTTACAAATTAAAACTCTTTGCTACGGTTTTTACCGTCCCTAATTGATTTTTTTGAAAAAAAAATTTATACACAAAGATAAAACCTCATCTCAACTGTCAATAACACCCAAAAACTTTAGCTCAATCCAACGCACTAAACCAAACCACTTCACCGATTCGCGTGAAACCAACTCAACCAATCCCCTTCAATTACCTCTCTCTATATAAATTTTCTCTCAACAAACCTTTTTCATCATCAACTACTCTCTCTCTTTCTTATTGCTTTCTAAAACCTTCAATCCTCAAAAACGCATCACTTCCAATGGCACCCAAAGCAGAGAAAAAGCCCGCAGAGAAGAAACCCATAGAGGAGAAGAAGTCCGCCGTGAAGAAACCCACAGAGGAGAAGACGATCCCAGCAGCCGAGAAGAAACCCAAAGCCGGGAAAAAACTTCCCACCAAAGAAGGCGGCGCCGTGGTCGACAAGAAGAAGAGATCGAAAAAGAACGTGGAGACATACAAGATCTACATCTTCAAAGTGCTCAAGCAAGTTCACCCAGACATAGGTATCTCAAGTAAGGCAATGGGGACGATGGTTGTTACCAAGTTTACCTCTAGTTAGAGATGTTTAAGGTGGGTTTGATGTTAGATGGTTTTGGTGTAGTGTTTTGATGTAAGTGAGAGTGCGGGGTGGTGGGATGTGGTAGAAGTTGAAGTGGGTACCTAATATGTCAAGACCTAACTTTCTACCAAATGCATAATTTTTAGTACCAAGTGCTCATTACAAAGCATTTTTTTAACCAAAAAAAATTAAAAAACAAAATAGTTGTTCTCAAAATAAAATTGTAGGTTTTTTTGCCCAAGCTCTCTTTTGAATTCTCACAGCAGCGTGTCACGTGCTGACCTTTTTCCCTTGGCTAACACGCTGCCTACTAGCGTCACACTCCCGTCGGACTAACTAGTCAAGGCACTTCGATGCTTGGCTAATGCTAAGTGATACTACGGAAGCTTAAGTGAGGAAAATGCTAAGGCACAAGTGTTTAGGCTTTTTGAAAGAATGCTTTGTATTGCTTGAGAGAGTTGTACAAGTGTTTTATCTATGATCTATACAAATGAATGCCAAGGCCTATTTATAGGCCCTTAAAGTCCTAGAGGCTTCTAGCCTAGAACCTTCCACATTCCTCCTTCAAATGAGTATTCTCTATGCATCTAGAAAGTTCCCTCCTCCAAAGGAACCAGAAATTACAAGGAGGCTTCTAGAAAATACTACACAAATCTGTACAAGGGTGTTCTAGACTCATCCATGCTAGAACACTCTAGAGAAAGCTAAGCTAGAATGTCCAAGAGCACTCTAGAACCTTCCGGAGGCATCTCGAAAAGCTTGCTGTACCATCGGGCCTACTGCCAGCGCCCATATGATGCCTTGGATGCCTTGTTGCCTTGGTGAGGGATATTTTTAGGGATGGCTCGTGACATTCTCCCCCACCCAAGTCCTTGACGACCCCGTCAAGACCGTGCCTTGAACTCCGTGATCTTGTCCTAGAATTGCCATAAGTCACCCTCTTTCTCCCATGAGGCCTCACTGTTCGGTAGTCCCTTCCATCGAATGAGATACTCATTATAGCTTGGCACACCCCTCCGTCGGATGAGCCTCTTTGCCTCGATGCTCTCGATCTTTCGATCAAAGGAAGCCACGACCGCGGTTGGTGCCCGATGTGACTCGCCCCTCGTTGGATCTTCTTTATCACCATGGTAGGGCTTGAGCATGCTCACATGGAACACCGGATGAATCTTGAGTTTGGGCGACAACTCAAGCTTGTAAGAAACTCTCCCGACCTTCCGTAGGACGGGAAATGGCCCCTCGTACTTCCGCACTAGTCCCTTGTGCACCGAGCGGAAGACCTTGAACTGTTGTGGCAGCAACTTGACCATGACCATGTCGCCCACTTGGAACTCGAGAGGGCGTCTATGCTTGTCCGCCCACTTCTTCATCTTCTTAGACGCCTTGTCCAAGTATGCCTTCGTTATATCAAGCTGCTCATGCCACCCTCGTGCAAGCTTGTACGCAGCGGGGCTGCTACCCGTGTAGCCCGACGCAACGGCTTGTGGAGTCAAGGGCTGCTGGCCCATGACGATCTCGAACGGACTTTGTTGCGTTGATTCGGACCGCTGCAAGTTGAATGAGAATTGAGCCACATCCATCAACCTGGCCCAATTCTTCTGGTTGGCACCCACAAATTGCCTCAAGTATAACTCCAACAAGGCATTCACCCTCTCTGTTTGCCCATCGCTTTGCGGGTGAAAGCTTGTTGAGAAGTGTAGACCCGAACCCAAGAGCTTGAATAACTCCGTCCAGAATTTTGCTGTGAACCTTGGGTCCCGATCACTTATGATGCTCCGAGGCAAGCCCCAATACTTCACCACATGCTGAAAGAACAACTTGGCGGCTTACTCGGCCGTGCAATCGCGTGGGGCAGGTATGAAAGTCCCATACTTGGAAAAGCGATCGACTACCACCATAATAGAGCCATACCCATTAGACTTGGGCAAGGCCGATATGAAATCCATCGATACACTCTCCCATGGCCTTTCTGGAATCGACAAAGGCTGCAATAGTCCTGCCGGTACACGTTGCTCTATCTTGTCTTGTTGGCACACAAGACAAGTCTTCACATAGGCCTCGATATCGTCCCGCATATGAGGCCAATAGTAGTTCACCTCCAAGAGTGCCAATGTCCGCTGCATCCCCGGATGGCCAGCCCACATTGAATCGTGGCACTCCTTCATGATGTCTCGCCTAAGATTATCCCACTTAGGCACATAAATGCGACGACCGACGGTGTAGAGCACCCCATCCTCTACCCAAAACCGTCGAGTCTTCCCCTCCTTGGCCATCTCCATGAGTCCCTTGGCCAAGGGGTCTTGAGAAGTCCCCTCCTTGATCCGATCAAGAAGGTTGCTAGCGGCGCTGCTTGCGCTAGCGAGCATGGCCTTTCGGCTGAGAGCATCAGCAACAACATTAACTTTGCCCGGCTTGTACTCCATGACATAATCGAACTCTGCTAAGAAATCTTGCCACCGAGCTTGCTTGGGGCTGATCTTCTTCTGATTTTGAAAATAACTCGTAGCCACATTGTCGGTCATGATGGTAAACCGACTCCCAAGCAAATAGTGCCTCCAAGTCCGCAAGCAATGAATGATGGCTGTCATCTCCTTGTCATGCACCGGATACCGTCTTTCGGTATCATTGAGCTTGCGAGACTCATAGGCTATGGGATGCCCCTCTTGCATAAGCACCCCTCCGATGGCAAAGTCTGATGCATCGGTGTGAAGTTCGAACGACTTAGCATAATCGGGCAAGGCCAAGACAGGTTCCTTGGTGACTGCCTTCTTCAAATCATCGAACGCTTCTTGGCATTTCTCACTCCAATGCCACTGCACCTTCTTCTTCAGCAAGTCGGTCAGTGGGGCTGCTCTCGCCGAGTAGCTCAAAATGAATCTCCGATAATAATTGGCCAGCCCAAGGAAAGAACGTAGCTCCGAAACGTTCTTGGGTGGCTCCCATTCCTTGATGGCCTGCACTTTGTCCCGTTCCATCATGATCTTTCTAGCCTTGATGCGGTGCCCCAAGAAAGACACCTCGTCTTGGGCGAACGAGCACTTCTCCAATTTCACGTACAGCTCGCTCTCCCGCAATGCTTGGAAAACCTGTCGCAAGTGATGCACATGTTCTTCCAAGTTGTGGCTATACACGACGATATCGTCGAGATAGACGACTACAAATTTATCCAAGAAAGGCTGAAAGATTCTGTTCATTAAAGTGCAGAAAGTAGCCGGGGCATTGGTGAGACCAAAAGACATCACCAAGAACTCATAAGACCCATAGCGAGTGACGCATGCCGTCTTTGGCTCATCTCCTTTGGCTATGCGCACTTGCCAATACCCTGATCGGAGATCCAGTTTAGAAAAGTACCTGGCTTTACCGAGCCTATCGAAAAGATCGGCAACCAAAGGAATTGGATACTTATTCTTGATGGTTACTTTGTTAAGTGCTCGGTAATCGATGCACATACGCAAGGACCCGTCGTGCTTGCGTTGGAACAATACTGGTGCACCGAATGGGGCCTTGGATGGTCGAATGAACCCCGCATCCAGCAGCTCCTTGAGTTGCTTGCGTAGCTCTTCCAACTCTGGCGGTGCCATCCGATAAGGCGCCATGGCTGGAGGCCTAGCCCCTGGCTCCAGCTCGATCATATGATCGACTTCCCTTCTTGGAGGAAGTCTCTTGGGTAGCTCTGGAGGCATGACATCTTCGTACTCTTTCAAAACCGCAGCTACCTCCTTCGGAACCTCGCTGGGTTGAGGCCCATCTTCGATCAACGTGGCCACAAATGTTGCTTGCCCCTTTTGCACGCCTTTCTTCACTTGAATGGCTGACAACATCTTGGCCTCCACGATCTCCCGAGTGACAGGGACATAGCATGCTTCTCGATCCTTTGCAATAGTCATCGACCCGTCCCTTTCTAATGTCCATGGCTTCACCGTATCCATGAACTCCATGCCCAGCACCAATGAGAAGTCGTCCATCGTGACGACAGTCAGGTCCACCGTCCCCTTCCATTCGCCCAAATGAAGGGAGACGCCTCGTGCTACACCATGGATAGGCACCGGTGCTGTGTTGACGGTCTTCAAGGTGCCTAGCTCCTTGGTGTACTGCAAGCCCAGCCTGGTTGCCTCCTTCAAAGCAACAAAGTTGTGCGTTGCACCCGTGTCGACGAGTGCCTTTGAAGCCTTGCCATTTACCTTGGCTTCCACAAACATAAGAGCGGATTTCTTCGAACGGGGCAGCGTACTTACCTTAGCCACGTTGCTTTGCTCCACCGTAGCCTTGACACTGCTTAGCAAGCGCAAAGTCCCCATTTGCGCCTCGTCCCCCGATGATTCCCCGGACGATCCACTCTTATCAGCGATCATCGCATTGAGCTTCTGTCGCTGTGGGCACTCCCTAGCCCAGTGCGGCCCTCCGCACAAGAAGCAGTCGCGGTTTTTCACCTTGCTATCCGAGAAGGACTGCTTGGCTTTGTCCTTCCTCTCGAACTGCTTGCCGCCGCTGCTACTGCTGCTTCTTTCGGTGGGTTTTGCTCCCCCACCTTTTCCCTTGCTACCGCCGCCACTCTTGCTGCCGCCCTTGTGGCTTTTCGAATCAGCCTTGTATTCGAACAAGGATTCAACAACTGCGATGGCCTCCGCAAGTGATTGAACGTTGCGTCTCTTTAACTCTTGCTCAGCCCATCGTTGTAGTCCATCCATGAAGTAGACGAGCTGAGTCTTCTCCGGCATGTCCGAGACTTCAAGCATAAGAGAAGTGAACTGCTTGACGTACTCTTTGATCGACCCCGTATGCTTCAGTCCACGCAGCCTCTTCATAGCAACTTCCTCCGCATTCTCCGGATAGAATTGCCGCTTGAAATCCGCCTTGAACTCGTCCCAAGTCTTAAGCGAGCAAAGACCCTTCTTGATATCCGACTCACGCCTCCTCCACCAAAGGATGGCATCATCACCCAAGTACATGGTGACGGTGGTGATCTTGGACTCATCGTCGTCCAAGCGCATCGCGTTGAAATATTTTTCAACACTCCATAGGAAGTTGTCGAGCTCCCTAGCATCGCGCTTCCCATGGTACCTTGGCGGCTCGGGCACCTTCATCCTTGGTCCCTCTCGTACAGTAGCACTACCTGCCACAGCCGCCTTGCATAGGTTGACGTCTGATTGCAAGGACTCAACCTGCTCCCGGATGGCTTGGAGCTGCCCCATTAGCGTGTCCTTGAGCTGGCCCATCTCGTTGCGCATGGCATCCGCAACTTGGTTGACGAGAAGTTGAGTCTCGTCCTTGGCTTCCACAGTGCCAAGCTCAAGGTCATGGACGTGGCTATCGAGTTGCTCGATATCCATAGTGACGCTAGCCAACGTCCCATTGAAGGACTCAACCTTCTGTTCCATCTCCCCGACGCTGTCTTGGAGATCGCCCACGGTCAGCTCCACCTTGGCCATACGATCCTCAAGCATGCTGGTCCGACTAGTCTTTCTTCCAGTCTCCTCGATCACGGACCCTCCAACATCACTCTCTTTGTTTCCCGACATGATCAGATTGCTCCGCACCTAACCTTCGTACACACAGCAGCTAGCACAACGCAACTTCAGCAAGACCGCCCCTACGATCGTCGCTGCTCTGATACCACGTGTCACGTGCTGACCTTTTTCCCTTGGCTAACACGCTGCCTACTAGCGTCACACTCCCGTCGGACTAACTAGTCAAGGCACTTCGATGCTTGGCTAATGCTAAGTAATACTACGGAAGCTTAAGTGAGGAAAATGCTAAGGCACAAGTGTTTAGGCTTTTTTAAAGAATGCTTTGTATTGCTTGAGAGAGTTGTACAAGTGTTTTATCTATGATCTATACAAATGAATGCCAAGGCCTATTTATAGGCCCTTAAAGTCCTAGAGGCTTCTAGCCTAGAACCTTCCACATTCCTCCTTCAAAGGAGTATTCTCTATGCATCTAGAAAGTTCCCTCCTCCAAAGGAACCAGAAATTACAAGGAGGCTTCTAGAAAATACTACACAAATCTGTACAAGGGTGTTCTAGACTCATCCATGCTAGAACACTCTAGAGAAAGCTAAGCTAGAATGTCCAAGAGCACTCTAGAACCTTCCGGAGGCATCTCGAAAAGCTTGCTGTACCATCGGGCCTACTGCCAGCGCCCATATGATGCCTTGGATGCCTTGTTGCCTTGGTGAGGGATATTTTTAGGGATGGCTCGTGACAAGCGGCTGTTATAGTCTTCAAAAAGGGCTACTGCCATCATGGTCTAGAAGTCAATAAGCAAGCACTAGGGACAAGAAGGCAAGCATATTTTAACTTTGCGCTTGGACAATCCATGTTATGAATGGTAGTATCATTCCCAAACACAAGAATTTGCTATGTTTTAATTTAATAATCTGAAAATATTTATTAGATCATAAAAATCAAAATAACAACATTATCACTAATTGAATAAACGCATAAATCAAATGAGGCGAAATGACACAGAAAGTAATGGAAAACATTAACTGATGGTTTAGTGTTAGGCCTTGGGTGTGAGTCCAGTCTTGATGGCTTGAATAGTAGCAACATCGGTCTTGAAAGACTTAGCTAAGATGGTATCATCAATGCCAGTAGCAAACACAGTGTTGGGAACTGACACAGTTCCAGCATTAGCACTGCCAAAGGATGAGACTGCGAGGGCAAAGTTCTTAGCATCAGCATTGTATTGGAAGTGAGCAAGTCCCTTTGGGAAGATAAACATGTCACCGGCTTGGAGTGTCTGGGTGTAGAGCTTGTTAGTGGTGTCAATGAATCCAACTTCAAGAGTACCGTATAGGAGGAAGAGTAGCTCAGCTGACCGGGGGTGTGTGTGAGGGGGATTGACAGAGCCAACTGGAAATTGTAGGACGGCATAAGAAACACTCTGTCCATTGAGTGCAGGGAATTCATTCATACTAGCTTTCAAGACAGTAAAATTTGTGGACTCAGTTGCTCCAACAAGAACCCTCATGCCAGTATAGGTGAAGAAGCTAGCATCAGGTATACCACTGTTTCCAGCAGGAGCTATGAAGTCGGTGAGGATGTCTGGGTCCCCTGCATTTGCCAGAGTTACAGTAGCCAAAATGACTAGTATTACTATAACCGATACTTGCTTAAAGGCCATGGTAAGTAAATAAATCTATATGGTTTAACAATATAGCTCTGATTGGTTATTTTATTACTTGAGCTTCACTATGGAGGTGTTTATATAGAGTGACTGCCGGAGAGAACAACAACAGGGGAGAGCCAGAGAGGAAAAGCTAAAGGGATTGGTATCCTTTTTTGCAGGCCTCTTGAATATAACAATGTACGCGTGTTTTATATCTACATTTCTGTCATATTGATAATGTTAACGTGAAAACACATTTTCCATTTTTCTCAAGAGTTGGCTGGAGATGTTTTGATGTTTTTAAGTCTGTTCACATTTATCAAACAACAAAAAAAAGGTCTGTTCACATAAAAAATTATCTCGCACAAGACAAATGTTTGAACTGGGTCAGCTTTAGCTTTCATATACATACCTTTCCTTGTCAATAAAAGGTTTGCTATTACTAACAAAGACTTCTACCCCAATTCCAGGCAGCCAGGCTTTATACATAACTTTCAGTATTATTGAATATTCCTCAAATCTTGATTTAAGATGAAGGAACCAAGGCTTTCAAGTGTAGTTTACGATGCCCTAAGAAGACCAGAATTTATTACCAAGCTAGTTATACAACTGTATCCTTCATATGGAACAAAAGGAAGGGAACAAAAGACCAGCATGCATACTAACCTCGCTGGACTGTGTTCATCATAACAGGATATATCAGAAGAAAAAAAATATTCCATAACCTCAACGTTATAAGTAGAGAGAAACAACTCAAGCAATCCATAACCAACACAACAAACAGCTCTTGCTTCAGACTTTTCCAATTCAAATCCTACGATGGCCTTGAACATTATCAAGCCTACCATGTTCTCCCTACTAGTTGCCTTGGCAATCTTCAATTTAGCCCACGCAAGCGATCCAAATATTCTTACCGACTTTGTTATGCCATCAAACGCTAGCGTTATTGATGGGACATACTTCACCTACACCGGACTCCGTGGGATATTCGATACCCCTCCAGAAGTCTTTAAGGTGACCAAAGCTAGCATGGCGGAGTTTCCAGCTCTCAACGGTCAGAGCGTGTCATTTGCTGTACTTCAGTTTCCTGCCGGTGGTGTCAACCCACCCCACACACATCCACGCGCTTCTGAGCTCCTGTTTGTTGTAGAAGGCAGCCTTGAAGTTGGTTTTGTGGACACTACTAACAAGTACTACAATCAAACACTCCAACTAGGTGACATGTTCATTTTCCCCAAGGGTCTGGTACACTACCAATTCAATGCCAATGCCACTGAACCGGTGGTTGCCGTCTCTGCCTTTGGTAGCGCAAGTGCTGGAACTGTATCCGTCCCTGCAACTGTTTTTGCTACCGGCATTGATAATGCCATCCTCGCCAAGTCTTTCAAAACCGACGTACCCACCATTCAGAGGATCAAGAATGGTCTAGTACCTCCTAAGAAGGCTTAATTTTGATTCTGTATGTTTGTGCATTCCAATTTCAGTTGATTCAGTATGTAATAAGGAATTCATTTAGCTAGGCTGTAGAGATGACAAAAGGAATTTGTGTGTAATAAAGTGAATAAACTAGTTATTTTTAACTCAGTTTTATTATTTTGAAACAAGTATTCCATTAATCATCTGTTGCTGCTTAGTAATCCAATAAATTCATATAATATAGTCTCTTTATCATCAAAATTGTGGTCAGAAATAAGAACAAATTATGAATTTTCAGTGAACCAAATTATCAAAGTTTTCTTGATTGAATGATCGTATATTGCTATTTTCGAATTTGTTTCCTTATCAGGCTTTGCAAATTTCTTTTTACCTATGCACTATCACTCTTGTTGACGATGTTGATGGATCCATCACTGTCTGCTAGGAGCATGTTGGGATCCATAATATTCATCACCTGTTCAGGCAAAGCCACTTTAGCAAAACTGTGAAGTTTCTGTCCATCCTGAAACATACCATCTGTAGGTCTCTTCCCAGTAAACAACTCTAGCAACAGTATCCCGAAACTATAGACATCACCTTTGATCGATGCCAGATTACCCATCCCATATTCTGCAAGTATACATTTAGTTTGTAAATACATGTTGCGGTAGCTCATTCTAATCAAGATAAATAAAACAGGATTTCAAAAGTTTCTTTAAGCGGACTGAACATGATGAAAAGCAGTGTTTTAGGACTGAAGTTTGCTGATTGATAGCTCATGTAATAAGCTCGGTTCCTAAGGTACATGATGAAAAAAAGAAAAGGCAGAGTGTGTGATGGTTGATTGATATTCTTACTGGGAGGTTTATACCCAATTGAACCTCTTATCTCTGTTGAGCTCGCATTGCTTTGTGAAAATTTTTAAGTAGCAGAGAAAACCTTTGCCAAACCAAAGTCTAATAGATGAGCTATCATTTCGTCATTAAGGAGAATGTTGCTTTGCTTTAGATCACAATGAATAATCGTTGGCTCGAAATGATGGTGAAGATAATCTAGCACAGAAGCAAATCAATAGTTATGTTTAGCCTTTTTAGGAAGTTCAAGCCTCTCAAGTCATGCATATGAGCTCTTCTTTGATGTAACCACTCCTCTAGATTTCCATTAGGAATGAACTCATAAACAAGTGCTTTGAAATCATTGCCTTGGAAGTCCAAACTCAAGCAAGAGATTGCAATGTCGGAGATTTTTTCAAAGCATTACATTCAGTTAAGAAAGTCTTGGAGGTGTTACGCGCAAAAAGCTTACAAATACTCAAATGTTCAAACCAAAAAAAAAAAAAAAAAACTAATAGTGGATGCAACAAAATTTACGTGGTATTTAAATATATTGAGGGAGGCGGTGGAAGAATTTCCACCCTCTCTTCTCCCTTCCATTGTCTTCTTCTCCATGCCCCAGCTCATACCAAGCTACTGCCACATTTTTCAAGTTGTTCAGCTTCTTCTTAATGAAGATAAAGCACCTTAATGGTGGCAAATTAGGTCAACAAGGAGCCTATTCGTTCTTCTCTTTTACAACTTTGTTATTCTCTCCCATCTTCAACATTACCGGCTGCAGATTTACAGCCACAATTTGCCGACAAGCCATCCATTCTAGCAGCTTCTATCATCATCACTGTCATCTATCTTCTTGCAGCTTCAGCTGATTCCAGCAGATCCAAGTTGTTGCCAGCTTCTTGCAGCTTCCAGTAGGTTGTTGCCGATAGGAGGCTCCTCGTTCTTGAAGATTGAGTACCTTGACTGCAGTGACTATATCAAATTGCTCATGAAATCCTTAGTAGACAATGCCATATCTTCCACAACCAATCAAAGTATCAGCAGAGAAACCATTGGTGCCATCAAGGATTCAGCATAAGAAATCCTCGGATACTGATGGTTGTCAAGCACAAATAACGCACTAGGCTTCTTCTATTGTGACAGTTTACTTATCCTTCGCAAGAAGAACATCAGTAGAACCTGTAGAACCAAGTATAAGCTTACAACAACCACTAGGATAACTACCTTGAGAGTGACAGACCTCCCCTTCTTCTTGATGGGTATGGTTGTAACTTCAGTTTAGCTATACCTCCACAAAACTTGCTATTTCCTACAACGAAAATTTCACTTGCATATACAACGACCCCTTCTGTTGGAACTGGACCCTCGAGTTGATTAAAAGATAAATTCAAGTGAGTAAAATTTTTTGAAAATCCCTACACAACTCGGAACCATGCCAGACAACTTGTTACTAGAAAGGTCCACACATTCAATTCCTACGAAAGAGCTCAATGACTAAGGAATGTTTCCTTCAAAGAAGTTACCCGCCATGTTTAGGTAATCCATGTTTGAACCATTCCACCAAGAATGTAGAATGTCTATGTCTGGGATGTAACTGATAGTTTATTATAAGAGATATCTAATTATCTAGTATATGAAGAGAAATTTATAAGAGATATCTAGTATACGAAGAGAAGTTAAGTTCATCACTTCTGATGGCAAAGAACCACTCAAAGCATTGTGAGAAAGGTACAAGTACTCAAGGGAAAGAAGACTCATAACTTGTTTGGGTATTGTACCATTTCAGATTATTGTGTGAAAATTCCAACTTAGACAAGTTTTGATAGTTTCCAAAACTCTAGAGGTATGTTTTCGTAAAATTTAATCACATTGAATTGTATCCCTAAGAACTATCACATCTCTTGTTGTTCTATGATGTCTCTCCTATAGATAAGCTAAGTAATAGTTGGGTTAGGTCTTGCGGAATAGAGTACCCCTTTCATATAGAGAAATTAAGTAATCTTCCGGTTGGGTCTTACGTAAGTGGGAAAGATTTGGAATGCCTAACAAAGGCTTTGATTTTCCTCCATCAAAATATAGACGTGAGATGATCCGCGGATTATTAGTTTTAGTGTGGCTTTTATAGTATTCATATAGTTAGCGGTATTCGGTGATGCATGCCCGTATGTGATGTTCCTACTTAGGCATAGATGACGGAGAAGTTCTAATTTATATGAAAGAGATATACATACATGTATGTAATGCACAAGAGGTGGTGCGAATGTGGTATAGTCTAAGGTGATCAATTTATTGAAAATGAATAATTTGTTTAAGACAAATAATGTATGGACACGACTGTCTTAATTGATGAATTCTTACCAATTGGTAACTCTGTTTAGTACAATTTTCATTGTCAAGTAAAAAAACACAATACTAAACATTTTTTGTGAATACATATTTTTGAAATTTTGCATCTGCATTAAGATAATCAGATTTTAAGCGGATTGGATAGTCTGTAGAAAATTTGAGTTTTCAATGCTTTCTCAGTGCCCGAATTACTTGGATTTGCGAGTTTCTATAGAAAAATGCATTTTGAACACTTATTGTTCTTTAAGTTCACTACACCAAATTTTCATTTTTGTAACAACCCAAAAAATAGTAACACTTTTGAGCTATAACAATTCACAAAGCAATTTTACACATTTTCACAAACAAAGTGATTCAATAATTGTATCACCACAAATAGTATGGGCTTACAAGTGATGCTATTCATGGTGATCTAATTTATTGTATCATTTTTTTTGTGTAGCTATTTTTCATTTTGTTGACTAAATTTAGTTTTGAATTGAAATTGTTTAGTAGATTGTAATAGCTAAAAAATGTTACTATTTTTTAAGTTGTTACAAATATGTCAATTTGGTGTAGTGGTTTTCCTAAATTCTGAAAGGGGTATTGCCATGGCGACGGCGGAGAAGAAGAAAAAGGGCGAACAATCCTCTTATTCGGCGGATTTGAGGTTGGCAAGCTACTTGGCCATGGAACATTTGCCAAGGTTTACCAAGCCACCAACATGTTGATTTTGTGAATCTTTGCTGTAACAGTTGATATCTGCTGTAGAATCTTTTATTGGATGATAAGTCTCTGTGTCTCAATATCTCTCTAACTTTTTTTTCTTTTTTCTTTTTTCTTTTTTCTTTTTTTTTTGCTATCGGAAAAGAAGAGAAGAAGATGGGTCTAGAAATTGGATCCTGACCATCTCTTTCAAAAGATGGATGCAACATGGAGCATCAGATTATATAAAATAGGATAACCCGGGGTGGGCCGGTTAACTAATGGTTTTTGGAAATGAAATTGAGAACCGAACCAAAATTATCAGTCCGAGCCGGTTTTGGGACCGAACAATAAAATTACATTATAAAAATCGGCCCGATCGATCCGGTTAACGGTTCGAGCTTTCGGTCTGAAATGCCCAGCCCTAGATTAATATGTCTAGCTAAACTCATTTTTAGCTAGGAGTGGATTCGAAGCCCTTGTGTTTTGCTTAACTGCTTTATAGAGAACTTTTTCTTGTATGTTTGTTAAGGTGACCAACTTAGTAAGCATGTTAGGATCTAGGGACTAGAGCATACAAGAGTTTCACCTAATCGTTATAATCATTTATTCACAAGTAGTAAATACCAAGGAACGTTGGTAAGGTTAAGTAAAAACCTAGGTTAAGAACAAGATGCTGACCATACTTGTAATTGCCTAGTCAGTATTCATATTTTCCATAGAACTTAATGATCTTGGATTATTTATCTAACTTGCGATTCCTGATTAGATAGCATGATAAGAATAGTTTGAAAACGACGCTTAGTTTAATTCAACAAATTTGGGAAAATGATAATATTAATGCAGTGCGGTCATGGTTAATCTTAAGCATTGTCTTTCACAAGTTAGTACACTACAACAAATTAGTTTTAAGCGGCGCTTCTAAAAGCGCCGGTATAGGAAAAAATGTGTCGGTTTAGATCATTGACGACATTTTTAAAAGCGCTGGTAAAAGTAGGTGTCACCAAAAGATTAACGACGCTTTAAATGAAGCGCCGGTTAAAATTAACATTTACGACGCTTTCCAAAGCGCCGGTAAAGCTTATATAAGCGCCGCCAAATAAATGGATACGTCAATTCCCAGTTTTATACAAACGCCGTATTTATAACCTTTTTACGGCTTTATAAAGCGTCGATAAAGATATTTTGCGACGCTTTTAAAGCGCCGGTTATGTTAACAATACCGTAAAACCACTATTTTACAACCTTTTAATGGCGCTGGAAAAGATTGTTTTTGCGATGCTTTTGAAGCGCCGGAAAAGATTGTTTTTGCGACGTATAAGAATTATTGAAGATTGATCATGAACATATGTTTGGTGTGTGGAGATAAATCCATAGCTAATTTCTCATCTTTGCCAACTCTTAAGTTTTATTATTTTCTTAGTTAAAATTAAAAAAATCCAATCCCCCAAATTTTTTTTAATTAGGTTGTTAGTTTTTCTTAGTTATCCTTAATGCTAGTTAGCAAACCTTGTAATCTCGGATCCAGAACCATTCATATTTATTTTTTATTATAATCACAAAGTAGGGTATTAAGTTGTGTGCTAGTAAATAGTGCATCAAGTATCATGTTTTTTTGTCCAATGTCCCCAAACATAGTCATAATTGGTCTTGACCCCACATTTTGTTTAAAACAAAATTTGTATTTTCAAAACCCACTTCCCAATTAGTCAAGCATTAGAAGACCAAAGTCGTTACTAGTCAATGCATTGCACGTGTCTAACACATGACTCTACCTACTCTGAGATCTTAGTACTTAAAATCTTGGGCATTGGCCCAAAAGCAACGTTCACTGGCATTTTAATGCTTGACTAGGTTGTTAAAAACAAAACCCTAAAGATAACCAAATTTGGGGGGTCCAAAATAACCATTTCCTATTGGCTCGGATCGATTTTTATTTGACTATCATATCAAATCCAGATTCAAAATCCTATCCCAAAACTACCTTTATCGGGTCAGAACACATTGGGTCTATTGCGAGGTTATGTTTGTTTTTAAAGGAAATTTTTCATAAGCATGACGAAAGAATGACATATAGAGTCAAAATCATCTCCTTTTTCCCACCTAGCAAATTTATTGGATTGTTGCTAACAGACTAAATATGGGGTGTTCCGGAAGAAGTGGCCTGTTATCGAGCCATCTTATTAGAATTACTAGTTTGTCTTCAAATACTCAAAGTTTCATATCCGATGCGATTTTAATGCAAAAACCCAAGAGTTTTACTAAAATTATATATATCGTGTCATGTCAAAATCACGAACCCAAACACAACCCATTTGCTGTCTGTCAAAAAAAAATTGAAACCCAAACACGACTCACCCTGGGATGGGCCAACCTAACACGACCCATCATGACATGGTTATCAACCCATATTGACACATCTAAAACATTAATCAATTTTGACACGCGTATCTTTTATGACACATCTTATGTTTCTATATACCATATTTAATAGATCATTATGTAACTTAGAATTAGAGTTAAATTTATTATAATAGACTGATATTAAATGATTATAAATAAATAGGCCAGTTGTTAAATGAGTCTGGCTCCAAACCCAAAATAGGGCTCGCTAATTTCATGGGTTGGATCGACACTATACGATTAACAATCATGTCATATTTTCCCAAAATTCAAACCCGCTAACTAGTGGGTGGTGTCGTGTTGCATTATTGTGTCGGGTTACTTATTGCCACCTTTATTGGTGTCGAAATCAATGACAAAAGTTTAAAATTATTATGTTCTGAATCTATTAAATCTTGTCTACATATGGGCACTTTCAAATGAAGTTCATGACTAATAAGACATCATAACCAACTTCAGGCTTCATTCGAAAAAAAACCTACTTGTTGAAAATGTAGATCGACCAACTTCATGCATTCCTTTAGTTTGTCCAAGCTTTAATGATTGCATTTGCCACTCAAAACGGTAGTTTCGAACCATTCCAGTTGTGTGCCTTATGCTCAGCTCAACCCAAAACACCATTAATTTGTTGCATTGATTAACGATGTTATATAGTTTGTCTATTCACCAAGGAATAAGAGACTAGTGTACGTGCTTAGAGAACTTTTTTGTTTTTTGAACGAGATGCTGAAAATTAGATTACTATAAGTGAACGTGGTACATAAAAGTAGCTTACATACATGTCAAAGTGTTTGGGACCCAACCCATCTTTAAGAATAATACATGAAAGATCATTATGGGTATATACATTGGGTGTAAAGTAATATGAGTTTTGTTTTGTAATGATGTCTAGATGCATTGTTATGCCTAAATCACTTAAAGATTAAGATGTACTTGAAACTTTCAATCAAGAACTACATATTCATGACATCTTGATTGATTACTTAGTGAAAAGGCCATAACATATCAAACTCTAGAGACCTATGATATTGTATGCTGTGATAACCTTGTAAAATACTTGATATCAATCATCATCGAAATGCTTGTCAAAAGAATCTGGTGTGTTGAAAATTTATATTTATATACTGGGCCTAAATCTACTGTGCTTGATACCACCAGGCACCAAATAGGCACCCTGTATCAGGCACCGTAGTAGAGTTAATATACTAGACACTATAAACTACAAGCGATCTCCCATCAAACCTCTATCCAGAAGGCTTTTGTTAACATCTATTCAACCAAATACCTGTAAACATCCAATCTCACAAATTTACAACTTCTATTTTCTTCACTTAAAATTTGGGCTCACAAAAAGATAGTTTTGCAATAATACAATTGAAAACATAGTTTAGCATAGAGTTACGAATGTTTTACATAGAAAATAGCAATTGAGTAAACCTCCTAACTTTCCATATCTGCAAATTGAAAACATATATGGACAAGCACTTTCATTGTCAATGATGCAATGTGGTGTTGTCTTGTAGAAAGTTTTGGCGTTGGAAATAGTACTCTAGCTCGTGAAATAATTGAGACTTTATGCATAAAGGCAAAGCAAAAGAACTCAAAACTTCACCAATTATTGCTCAAAAGCGCGCATTATTGCTTCGTTTCCCTTTCAGAAGGCCTAAACACACCAAACCTCACTTCACCACTCTCTCACAGACATTTCATCAAACACTCTCCCTTCATGGACGACTCACATAGTCGACCAGTGGGCGGCACGGAGTTCAGCTGGTGCCGCGCAGTGCCATTTGGCACTGGCATTACCTCGCTCGCTCTCCTCCTCTCCAAACCCCCAGACCTTCAAAACGCTCTCCACACTCTCCAGAGTTCCCATCCGATCCTCCGATCCAAACTCACCACCACATCCCCCACCTCCTTTACCTTCACCATCCCTTCGTCACCCTACCTCCAAATCGAGTCCTTCGACGTCTCCTCCACTTCCGATTTCCTCGAAACCCCCTCTGAACTCTCCCCATTTCACCAACTCCTCGAACGCGAACTCAACCAACACTCATGGTCCAAACCCGAACCCGAAAACCCATTACCCACAATCTTCGTCACCCTTTATGCCTTAGAGGGGGACAAGTGGGTAGTGGCGCTTAGGCTTCACACGGCGATTTGTGACCGGACCTCTGCGGTGGCGCTGTTGAAGGAGCTGATGGGGTTGACTGCGGAGAAGAATGAAATAGAAGGAGGGGTAATGGGTATGGAAGATAAGGTTAATTTGGGCATTGAGGATCTTATTCCCAGTGGGAAAGCTAATAAGCCGTTTTGGGCTCGTGGGGTGGATTTGCTTGGGTACTCTTTGAATGCATTGAGGTTTGCTAATTTGGATTTCAAGGATGTTGATTCAGCGAGATCGTCTGCTGTGTTGAGGTTGAAGATGAACACCCAAGAGACTGATCGACTTCTTGCTGTAAGTGTTCCTTGTTTCAAGTCATGTATTGCTAATGTGCTATTTTACACTTGTGTGTGAAAAATTTCTGTTCTTGGAAAGTTTCTAGTATAAATGCCCTTCATTATTGTTAGAATTCACTGGTTATTATTTGGGCAACCCAATGTTTGGAGCTTCTTGCTCACCTTGGAGGTTTATAGATGTTCTATTAGTGGTAAAGAATGGTTTGGTAGCCACATTTAGTAATTTATCAAAATTTGTGGTAGTATCACGTTTTTCGTGTGTTTACATCCCTTGTGGTATTGGAGAAGACTAGATCATATAAAACAGTGTTGTTTCAGTAGAGTTTGGTTGTGAAACTTATGGCCTAGTGTGGTTGGTTTCAAATTTCAACTTTTCGTTTTGGATGGTTGAGAAAATGTGTAATTTCCGTTATAATAGGGAAGCCAAACTCCTATCACTTTGATTGACTCCCATAAGGTTGACATCTTCTTTCCACAAACCTTGTACTCCTCATGACGGTCATTAGGAGTTAGGAGGAGGTAATTCCATTTTGGAGCTGGAAAGTTGTCATCTGTTTGTCATTGGGGTTACCGTATAGCACATCCTAGGCCAAGTTATCTTATTTGAATAAATCTAATAGACGTCAAAGATGGAGATTGGCTATCACATCTTATCACTATATGGCCTTGCCTTTAGTTTAAGTATTTAGCGTGCCATGGGCTCATGGCCAAGTTCCCATGATATCAGTTACTTTGAAGTAACATAGTTGGTGACACGATGCATATGCCAACTTTACCTGATGATCGTTAAGTCAAGGACTGTCTTCCATATTGATGTGTGTCAGCTGTTGCTGTGTCAGTGTGTTGCAAGTACTTGAATAAAGTTCCTGCTAGTCCTGCTGCAGCGGTTTTATTTTGCTTGTGCCACTTGTAAGTCTAACAATCAACAAAAGTGGATTCAGTGATCCAAGGTTTGTGGAGACGAAGTAAGATCAATACTTAATTTATTAATCATTCTTGTTAGTCTTAAATAAAAAGAGTAAAAACACCATATGCTTCATTTTACATTACCTTTTAAGTCTAGTCTAGAGAGAGTTAAAGTAAAAAATGTGGAGAGAGAAGAGATAACGACTTTGCATTTATAAACTCAATAAATCCATGGTTCTTTGTTTGCTTTTGCCCCCATGTGGAGATTGTCTAGTGGTCAGTCTCATGGAGGTGCTATGAATATAGGGCGACATAATATCTCTCTTAGGAAGCGGATGAAAGGTTGTTTATTTTTTCAAGGAGTACAACAGAGGGACAAGCCTCACAGACTTATTTATGACCTCCCACTGAAAACCAGGTAATGTGGCAGTTTTTCAGTCTTTGATGGTGACTACCACCAGTTTCTACCATCAATTATATTTGTTTTCTTCCATTTTATGTTGGTAATGATTTTCGCCCATTTAAACCTAACAAAATTACAATTTTTTTCTTAAACACCCCCAAATACACACACAAAAATTGACGAGTTTCTACCATCAATTATATTTGTTGCTAATGTTTTACTCCACATCTGAATGTAGGTTTAGTGGGCATAATGTACTATTCACATAGATACATGTTTCAAAATTTCTTTAGTCATGAGGATAACAATCGAGAAGTTTCTTATGACTATTCTTCATTGAGTTTATTTTTACGACATTCATAGTTAGAACCCCAAGTACTTTGACTGCAACATTAATTGTGATCTTCACTTGTAACAGATATTGTACTGCTTAGTTGTCCATCTTAATGCTAGCGCTACTTTAAATGCATTTTAGCTACTTATTGATCTCATAAAAAAGTTCTATTAATTGCAGGGGTGCAAGGCAAGGGGGATTAAACTTTGTGGAGTCTTAGCAGCAGCTGCATTGATCGCCGCTTATTCCAGCAAACACCTGCCTGATTATCAATGGGAGAAATATGCTGTTGTGACCCTTGTTGACTGTCGCAACATTCTGGATCCACCGCTTCATAGTCATAATCTTGGTAAACCATTCTCTCTCTCTTTCCTATTATTGCTGTCAAATGAATAGTTCTACCAAAGTAGCAAAGATTGATTCACTACACCTCAGAGTAACTGGCAGTTTATTGCATTCTAATTGGCTGAGAGTAACATTGTTAGTGTAGTACTCATCACAGAGTTCAACTACCCCCTAAAGTTAAATTCATTACACAACTTATTAAGCTGGTCCATGACTTCCGATATCAACAGTCCCAAATTATACATAATAGATCAGCTTGATTAGTTTCTCTACCCATGAGTTTAGCCCTTAAATCTATAACCCAAAATTTGAGCGTAGAAATTATGGGCTCATAATTAGGGATGGCAACGGGGCGGATTGGGGCGGATTTGTGCAAATCCATCCCCGCCCCGCTGGAGATTTCGGGTCCCCAAAACCGCCCCGCATATCCGTTTATCAATTTTCTTTTAAAACCATCCCCGCCCCCGGCGGATAGGCGGATATCCGCCCCGCCCCATTTGACCCAAACAACAACAACAACCCAAAAAAATTTCTTCAACATACAAAAAATTAAAAAAAAAAAAAACAACATATTACAAAAAATAAAAAATAAAAATCTACAGATCAGATCTGAGTTACCTGATCCAAAAAATATTACAACAAATTCAAAAAAAAATTTCAACAAATTCAAAAAAAAAATTACAACATATACAAAGAATTCGATCTCTGAGATCAGATTCACATCTTGAAAACTGATCGGATCAGATCAGACCTTGATCTGATCAGATCAGATCAGACCTTGATCTGATCAGATCAGATCAGACCTTGATCTGATCAGATCAGACCTTGATCAGATCTTGATCAGATCAGATCTTGATCAGACCATGATCAGATCTTGATCAGATCAGACCAGATCTTGATCAGACCAGATCTTGATCAGATCAGATCTTGATCAGATCTTGATCAGACCAGATCAGACCAGATCAGATCTCAGTCTCGGATCTTGATCTTGATCTTGATCTCTTGATCTCGATCTCTGATGGGAGGAAAAACCCCTTTGTCGGAGTTGAAGCTTGGACATCGAAAGTCGAAACCCTTCGCGGCGTGAGGGAGGGAGATCTCGACTGTGAGAGGAAGATCTTGGTGATGGGAGGTCGCGGACCTCGCGGTGTGAGGGAGGGAGATATCCCTGTGAGGGAGATCGCGGCGTGAGGGGAGCGCGAGAGAGATCGCGGCGAGGTGGGGATCGCTCTGTGAGAGGGTAGGGATGAGGGAGAGGCCTTCGCTCCTCGGTCGGTCCCTTTGCGTTCTTGTGTGAGAGGCAGAGAGGGAGGGAGAGGCGGGTGAGGGACTGAGGGTTTCTCTGTCTGCGAGGGAGGGAATGAGGGAGAGGATCGAAGTAGGGTTTTTTAATCCCTTTATAAAGGGGAGGGGCATTCTTGTAATGTTACATAATAAACGGATATCCGTGGGGCGGATATGGCCAAATCCGTATCCGCCCCGAATATTTAATGGATGTTGTTTGGATATCCGTATCCGCCCCAAAATCCGTTTAGACATATCCAAAACCGCCCCAAACGGATTGGGTGGGGCGGATATCCGTGAAAATCCGCCCCACTGCCATCCCTACTCATAATGAACCAGTTTCTATTTTTGGGTCGGTGAATCTATAAGCAAACTATATATTCATGCATTAATATGCTTGATCAGGAGAGTACATGCAACTGGTCCCATGACAAGAATATAACTACAACATTGGTTTGGGAAGATGGGCAGTTGAGTTACATAATTTCATCCCACCTCTTGATATCTCAACAATTGCTTTCCTCAAGCTTCTTCCATATTTTTACTCCTTTCAAAATAAAACCAAACTTTACTGATCTAGGCATCTTTGCCTTCCTAGTTGTCGTAATATCTTCTCCTCCCCTCAAGATATTATATCTTAAATATAAAGTAAACTATATTTTCTTCTTCTTCTTCTCATGATTATGAATTAATTAGTTAAAATCAAAGGGTATTTAATTTTCTCTAAAACCTTACATAGCTTTCATGGAATCATTAGTGGTTATTTCTCATCATAAATCTCAAGTGATCTAATATTTTCTTTTTCTTTCTTTTTTCCTCTCCTTTTTATCACTGATTTCCCTGGAAAAATTCTCTCGAGAAGCAAACACAGAGTTCATGAAAATTGCTAGTGGTCGTTTCTCATTTCATTTATGTTGTACATAACCTTTCCTGAAACCATTTGTCTCTAAGGCAGCTATACGAAGTATACTGTCTTGACCAGAGTCTACACTTTGCATGTTTATCTACTTCTTTTCTAAATTTTAATTACTTGGTCTTTTTCCTGGAGCAAAACAACCAAAATAGATCTATTGTGTTCAGGATTTTACCACTCTGGCATCCTAAACACGCATGATGTACAAGGAGAAGCAGAACTGTGGGAGTTATCAAGTAGATGCTACATGGCCTTCCAAAATGCTGTGAACTATAATAAGCATCTATCAGACATGAGTGACCTCAACTTCCTGATGTGTAAGGCTATAGACAACCCTGGCTTAACCCCTTCCTCATCCATGAGAACATCTTTAATTGCTGTGTTTGAGGATCCTGTGATCGAGGATTCTAGAGACCTGCAGGATGATATCGGACTAGATGACTATGTTGGATGCTCGTCAGTTCATGGGGTGGGTCCATCCATCGCTATATTTGACACTATAAGATGTGGAGAGCTGGATTGTGCCTGTGTCTATCCCTTGCCCCTGCATTCAAGAGAACAGATGCAAGAATTGATTGATAGAATGAAGAGAATAATGTTAGATGGTAGTCTGTAAACAGAGGAAGATAGGTTGGTCAAATGACGAGTGCTCATTCAAATATTTTCATGTATGGTTCGGAAATGAATGAAGATGTAGTTTTATTTCTTTTCTTTTGTAGTTCAATTGATATTGATTTATGTTAACCCTGTTTATCAAATTTCGATACTATCTAATTAAACCCAAGATATTAAGCTTAAACTCCATTGAACTATGTCCATAATCATTGTATCACCATAACATACTTAAAAACTTAGGCAAGATCAAGGTCTTTTGAGGCATCTAGTTGCCTGCTAAAGGAGCGCCACCATTTCTGTTACCAGACGACAGTTCCAAGAAAAAACTAACTTTTTGCTAAGAGGTTAAGGGATAAAGGTGAAATGGATGTATCCCTTCTTGTAATCTCCACCTGTACATTCTAGTTGAGAGGCCTGAACATATAGATAGAGATTTTCAGTTCTTTGTATGAACCTTATTGGAAGTTTCTTACCTTTGTCAGTATTTATCTAGATTTGACTGTCCAAGTATAAAAATGAATTCGAGACACATATTCAATCAAGTTTATTGTCATGGCTTTGAAGACCTTTGAGCATGGTATATTTTTGGTATTTGTGGTTTCGTTTGCCGTTGCAAGAATAGCAAATGCTGGTGATCCGGACATTGTCTCTGATTTTTTACTCCCTTAGAATGTATCTTCTGTTGATGGCAACTTCTTCACATATACTGGAATGCATGTTCTTGCTGGGAGATCTGATCCTAAAAACTTTAGTTACAAAAGCAATGTGACTGAATTTCCATCTCTGAACGGGCGTAGTGTTTTTTTGCCGTGCTGGAGTTCCCTGAGAGTTCCATCAATCCTCCTCACAGCCATCCTCGTTTGACTGAAGTCCTCTTTGTTCTTTATGGGGTTCTTGAAGTGGGATTCATTGACACAACGAACAAGCTCTATACTCAGAATCTACAATGAGGAGACGTTTTTGTGTTCCCAAAGGGGCTTGTTCACTTTCAGAATAACCCATACTCGATGACATCGCCATTGCAATTTCATCCTTGGAAGTGCAAATGCTGGAACTGTGTCTGTTCCTGGATCTGTTTTCACCACCGGCATATCGGATGACATCCTTGCAAATTTTTTTAAGACTGATATATCCACCATTCAGTACCTCAAGGTTGGTCTTGCACCCAAATCCTAAACTAGAGCTTCATATTCTCCTTACTTTCCTTGCATCCTAACATCTGAAATTTGATTTGATTTGATTTCATAGTAATTAACGTTCTTCTGGTAGAAAATTTAACCAAGGAAGAGTTCAAATATGATTTGATTTAGCATTTAAAGTAAGTGAAACAGGCGATGTGAAAATTTGAAGAAAGGTATATTTTATGATTAGTGCAGTTATGATTTAGAAGTTCATAAAGATGTTAGGATTTTATTCCCTCGAAAGAGAGTAAATGTAAGATTATCTTGACATCCTTGATCGGGTTATATTTTCTAAAGCAATTCTTACAGTTTCATATAATATACAGGTATACAGAAATGGAGCCTCACTCTGGATGTCTAAAAGTTAATTACTACCATAGCAATCATGCCCAATCCAGATTTGTCGTTGTTTACCTTTTGCTGAGGCGACCGGGTTGAGTTATACAGCTTATTTGCTGGTTTGATACTCATCGGCTCAAGTGATTAGTGCATGATTTGTGTTTCTTTAGTGTTTTCACTAGCTATTTCATGCTATATGTCATACTTTCATAATTTTTTTTAAGGATAATGATTTTTTTAGGTGTCAGACAATATGCTAGAAAAGAAGCCGGGCAAATATGCATTTGTGAGGTGTCAGATGTATCACGAAGAAGCTCGTAAAACTGGACACCGTGCTGTTAGATTAGAATATGTTATTTCAGGGCATCTGTAATTCAAAAGTTATTTTATTATAACCAAGACAACAAGGCAATGAATAAACATAGTTAAAATAGTATATATATGTATATATATACTATATAATAACCTTGTGGAAGATAGATTCCTGTATGCACCATGCTCATGTTTAACAATTATGAAATGAAGCAATGAAGAATGAGTTTTTAATTTCCTTGGGTGTTGTTGTGTTTAACAAGTGTATATGTTTCATGCATGTTGGCTTGTTGGGTATTGCACATGTTACATTCAACTGGAAAGTATAAGAATATTGTACTCTATTTCCTGTTTTTTGAGTAACTGATCAATTTTCATGCAAGTGCTTGCACAGGTACTGTAATTGTATTCCTCTTACTTTATCTCAATGTCTTAATTTCTCTGAGTTCCAAATTTTTAGTTTCTTTATGATCTTTGTATAGTCGGGAGGCTGCTCAGCAATCATACTGCAACTCCTCAACTTCGTTTTGCTTTAGAGTTCTTTCACTGACGAGCGAGTATGCTTCTACTCAATCCTATGGATGAGGTATGGTAACCAGGCCAGGAACTTGGCTTCTTTCATTATTACTTTTGAACAGTTTGGTTTCATCTTAGTGGCGGTTACTGGCTAGATTAACCATGCTCAGACTCAACTTTCTAGTAGTTTTCACATCATCTCCAATCCTTATCGAAATATCAGTTTTTATTTTCTGTAGCACCTTTCATGATATTGTAAATGTTCAACACTATAGCCTGCCATTTAGTTGATGAAGTTCTTTCCTTTGAAAAATGCCAAGAATACTTCCCACTGCGATTACCGGTGTATTACGAAAAGGCCATGGCACTATCAAATCCTCGACTATGTGTAACACCGATCTTGGGATTCGTATTCTTCAGTCATTGATAAACAGTTTGTTGGACAATACTTGACGCAGATTAAAATCAATGCTGTAATTAAGCAATCGTTTCTTTGGAATATCAGTTTCCAATTTCCAATCTGGCATATACACAAACACATAATTTGTCTCACTTTTTTCAAAACAGTGGTTTGCACTATTTTATTATCTTTCTTTCTATTTTCTTTTTTTATTTGGTTTTCTTTTTGTTTTATTTTATTAACTTCAGCTTTTGCGGAGCAAGAGTATTGGAGAAATTCGTTTTTTTTTTTTTTGGCAGGATTACAACAAACAATGGAAAATAAAGTTGTGATCTCTACAGTCACCTCACCCTTATTGTCACATAGTATACTTGATCAAGTTGAAATAGTAAAATATCACTGTAGAGAAACGGTCAAAATTTTGTCTTGGATGCTAGACCGGCCCTGATCTTCCTAATGGTATGCACATCAGTTTTGAAAGCCTTGGCAAGAATAACATTGTCAATATTGGTGGCAAAAACAGTGCTGGGCAGTGATACAGTTCCAGCACTTGCACTGCCAAAGGCAGAGACTTCTGTTTCTGGTTTCTTGTACTCAGCATTGTATTGGTAGTGCACTAGACCCTTGGGAGCTATGAACATGTCCCCAAGTTGGAGTGTTATATTATAAAGCTTGTTAGTAGTGTCTACAAAACCGACTTCAAGGCAACCTTCTATGATAAACAGGAGCTCAGAAGAACGAGGGTGCGTGTGAGGTGGGTTTAGACTACCTCTAGGGTATTGGAGCACTGCAAATGACATACTCTGTCCTATAAGAGCTGGAACTCTGCCGCACTAGCTTTTGTCACCTTGAAGGTTGCTGGGGTATCAGCTTCAAGTAGCCCACACATTCTGGTGTAGGGGAAGAAATTTCCATCTACTACAACTGAGTTGATTGGAGTAATGAAGTCTGAAAGGATACTGGGATCACTTGCATGTACCATGTTGGAGGTGGCTAAGGAAACTACTAGAAAGAACACTGTAAGTGTGTTTACATTTAAGGCCATGTTAATTTTATTTGATTATCAGTAGTTTTAATAGACTGTCTATATATACTATTTGGGTTTGCTCAGCATTTCTTTTTTATTGGTCCTGGTAAACCATTGCATCTGCATGAAACCGTAGTTCACAATGTTTGTTTTTGTTTCCATCATTTCTGTTAAGGGGTGCATCACCAGAGATGTAGTTCACAATGTTTGTTAGTTTGTTTCATTCTTCACTCTTCCAATAATCTGTCAACAATCTACTGTTTCTAAAAAGCGATATCGAACTCTAAAAGCATATGCCATAGCCAACCTCCAACTAGCGAGCCTGTTTTTTCCTCTGTCATCCCAGTAGTCTCACTTTAGTAAGAAAGATGAATGATTTCTGATCCATAATTATTAGGGTATATTTTTTCTGAGTAAAACGTAAGAGACTGACTCTTGAGGCAGGTTCAGAAGTCATTTGTCTGTAAGTGTTTTTTCACACTTCATAAGAGGAATACATCCATCTCTCTAAAGCAATGATAATTTCAAGAGACTCAAACTTCTGCCGCCAAGATAAGGAGATAAGATGAAAACCAGAATAAACAACCTTGTAATCTCCACCTAAAATGGTGCAACTTGAACATGTCAACTCTTTCTATACTTCCCGTGAACCTTATAGCATATATGTTATGGTCTTATGTGCTTATATTTAGCATGCCATATTACAACTAGTTAGCATTCTTTTGGATTATGTCATACTGTCATCGCAATAAGACAATAACCTACAATGGCCTTGTTTACCTGTGAGCATCGTGTTCCATTTGTTATTAGTTGTGTTTTCCATGGTGAGAATGGCAATCACAGGGTACCCAGACATTACCACCGACTTCATACTCCCTTGGAATACCACCACAGTTGATGGCAGCTACTTCACGTACACGAGCATGCGGTCTCTTTTTGAGACACCTTTGCCAGACAAGTTCACTGCCAAAAAAAGCTAGTGCAATTGAATTCCCAGCTCTAAACGGTCAGAGTGTTTCTTTCACTCTGCTATAGTTTCCTGCAGGTTCCATCAACCCCCCTCATCTCAATTCGCGCTCGTCTGGACTCTTGTTCCTTCTTACTGGTTAACTTGAAGTAGGATTGGCTGACACAAGTAACAAACCTTACACTCAAAAACTTCAAGCTGGTGGCATGTTTTTGTTCCCAAAGAGACTTGTTCATCACCAGTACAATCCCCATCCAAGTGCTACAGCGATAGGACTTGCTTCCTTTGGGAATGTAAATGCCAGAACACAGTCGATTCCTATTTCAGTATTCACTACTGGCATTAGCAATTTTCTCCTTGCCAAATCTTTTAAAACTGATCCGGCCACAGTTCAGAAGCTCAAGGATGGTCTTATACCCTAACCCGAAGATGAGCGTGGCTCCTAGTTGCTGCTCCCTTTTACTGTTAGACACCATTTGAATGATGCTTTTATGCCATTGAAATTTGATTGCAGCTGCACGCGTTTGATTTATACATGTTTCTTTTCTAGTTAGGACACCACCTAGTTAGTCATTGTTTACATGGAAACTTTTTTTTCATGAATAAAAACGTTCTGAGTACAATTGTGTGTCAGTGTTCAAACAGTAAAGCATGCAAGTTTCATGTGGTTTGGCAAAAGACTGGCTACATCCGTTTGATCAAAGATTAATCTACTATTTTTTCAAAGTAAAGTATACAAAGCTTATCATCAAAGATTTCAAGATTGAAACCCCAAAACAAGCTTAAAAGTAAATCTCACACGAGAAATCCCAAACTCAAACATCTCAAGTCTATGTTGAAAGGGTCAAGTTTTCTTGTTTTTCATGAGTAAGTACTCTACAAAAAAAAAGCATTAATAGCTACAAAAATTAGCGACGGTTTTTTGATACCGTCGCTAATTATAAGATTTGCGACGGTATTGCTTTTGATGTTGTTTCAACCCATAATTATAAAAATCCGTCGTTAAATATTTTGCGAGGGCTTAAAACTGTTGCTAATTCTTGTATTAGCGACGGTATCTTAGCCGTCGCTAAGATTTACAAATAAAAATCATATATAAAAAATACATTTAGCGACGGCCCAAGTGTCGTTGCTAAGCTTTACAAATAAAAATTATTAGCTACGGTAGAAATATACAAAAAAATATTTAGCCACGGTAAATGAGCCGTTGCTAAGTTTTACAAATAAAATATATAAAAAAAACATTTAGCTACGACAAACAAACCGTCGCTAAGTTTACAAAGATTTGTTTATTAGCGACGGCCCAAAACCGTCGCTAATTGATTTTTTTTAAATTATAAACAAAAACATTTAGTTACGGCAAAAATTCGTCGCTAAGTTTACAAAGATTTTTTAATTAGCGACGGCCCAAAACCTTCGTTAATTGATTTTTTTTTAAATTATAAACAAAAACATTTAGCTACGACAAAAAACCGTCGCTAAGCATACAAAGATTGTTGATTTTTAAAAAAAATTTTATAAATAAAAACATTTAGCTACGGCAAAAAACCGTCGCTAGTCTTACAAAGATTTTTTAATTAGCGACGGCTAATTGATATTTTAAAAAAAATTATAAACAAAAACATTTAGCTACGGCAAAAAACCATCGCTAGGCTTACAAAGATTTTTTTATTAGCGACAGCCTAAAACCGTGCTAATTGATATTTAAAAAAAATTTATAAACAAAAACATTTAGCTACGGCAATAAACTGTCACTAAGCTTACAAAGATTTTTTTATTAGCGACGGCCCAAAACCGTTGCTAATTGATATATTTTTTTAAATTATACACAAAAATAAAACCTCATTTCAACCGTCAATAACACCCAAAAACTTTATCTCAATCCAACGCACTAAACCAAACCACATCACCGATCAGCGTGAAACTAACACAACCAATCCCCTTCAATTACCTCTCTCTATATAAATTTAAATTTTCTCTACCAACCAACTCAACCAAAAATTTTCTCTCAACCAAAATTTTTCTCTCAACTCACAAAGAAGAAACCGCAGAGGAGACCCCAGCAGTAGAGATCTCCTGGCCGCCTCCCTCTCCCCTCCCTTCCCCGCCTTTCCCTATTGCAAGAGATCTCAGATCTCGGAGATCAGATATTCTATAGAGCGATTTTTTTTTTTTTGTATGGATTCTTTGTATTTTTTTTTTATAATTTTTGTATGATATTCTAGAGATTCAGTGTAATTTTTATTATAATTTTGATCAATTAAGTTTCTAATACAAATCACATTTTGCAAACTGCTCACAACTTGAATATATTATCTGAAAGTCACTTATTCATCATAGTAATCATAAGGCGTCACACGTTTGTATCATTAGTATTTATCACAAGTTAGGAAACGAAATATTTTTGGAAGTTGAATGTCTTTGTTGACATCATGATGATGGTGACTTTTGTTCATTCAGACTGTTATGAATGTCGATTGTTGAATTTGTACCGGATGTAAGCGGGTTTTTTTTAGCAATATTAGTTTTATTGTAATTGGCCTTAGCCCATAATATTTAGAGCTTTGATTTTCAATTAGGTTTAGAGTTAAGTTTGTTTGCCAGAGAAATTATGTCAATTATAAATAAAACGTAGATTGTTCATTATTAATTGGTTGATTGAATAAAAAAATTTATTTTGTTTACCTGTCTTTGTCATCATAGATTTATATCAATTTTTATTTTATTTTTTAGTTATCATTTATTTTCAATTTTAATTCTATCATGTTTGATATGGTTCAATATGTTTAACAATTGTAGGTTTGGTATTAGTGGCTTTGAAGGTCTTTCAAATTGGCTTTTGTTGAACAACATTATATCTTTGTGTTCTTTGATATTTGTCATGTTTTCTGTGCATTCAATGTGATAGCGTATCTCAACATTGTCACCTTCGACTTGGAGTTAGATGATCTATCGACAACAAATATCTCATACATGCCAATGAAGGCGAATGATCACTACACTAAATTGGTATTTTTATAACAACTTTCAAAACAGTAACACTTTTGAGCTATAACATTCCACAAAATAATTTTATACACTTTCACAAACAAAGTATTGTATCACCATGAAGAATATGGTTCTACAAGGGATACTATTCATGGTGACTAATTTATTGTATCACTGTTTTTTGGCAAAACTGTTTTTCATTTTTTTGACTAAATTTAGTTTTGACTTGAAATTGTTTGGTGAATTGTTACAGCTCAAAAATGTTATTGTTTTGAAAGTTATTACAAATATGCCAATTTAATGTAGTGAATATCCCATCAGCGAAAACCAGATAAGTTGAAAACTGAAGTCTGTGATTATGTCTTAACAAAGTAATCAACACAATATAGAGATGATTCCTCGAAACTTCTTCTAGGAAATGTTTCCCTACTAAATCAAGGTGTTGACACAGCCTTCGTTATTACATAATACCAATATCAAACACTAAACCGTGAGTACATCACCCCGAAAAAAAAATCTATCAAACTTGTGAGAGAATTACTGGTTGTTACTTAAACAGGAGCTTCACGTTTAAGCCTTAGGTACTAAACCAGCCTTGACCCTTTCAATTGTCCTTACTTAAGTTTTGAAAGCCTAGGTGGGGATGGCATCGTCGATGCCGGTAGCAAACACAGCGCCAGGCACAGATACAGCTCCAGCATTTGCACTACCAAAGGCAGAGATGTCGACTGCTGCTTCCGTGCCATTGGTATTGTATTGATAGTGTACTAAACCCTTGGGGAAAATGAACATGTCTCCTATCTGGAGTGTTTGATTGTAATACTTAGTGTCTACAAAACCAACTTCAAGGCTGCCTGCCACGACAAACAACAGGTGTGTGAGGTGGGTTGGTGCTACCTGCAGGGAACTGAAGTACAGCGGTTGACACACTGACCGTTTGAGAGCTGGAAACTCGGATAAACTAGCTTTTGTCACGTTAAAGGTTGCTGGGGTATCAGCATCAAATATTCCATGCATCCCAGTGTAGGTAAAGAATGGCCCGTCAACAACATTATCGTTAGGTGGGATGATGAAGTCTGTTAGGATGTTTGGATCACTTGCATGGGCTATCTTGGATGAATTCCCAGTTCTATACGGGCAGACCGTTTCTTTCACTCTGCTGCAATTCCCTGCGGGTTCTTTCAACCCCTCTTACCTGAATTCTCACTCGTCAGGACTATTGTTCCTTCTTTCTGGTCAACTTGAAGTGTCATTAATTGACACAAGTAATGAACTCTATACTCGACACTCCAAGCAGGGGACATGTTCTTGTTTCCAAAGAGACTTGTTCATCATCAATAAAATCCCCATCCAACTGAGACTGCCATTGCACTAGCTTCCTTTGGGAATGTAAATGCCGGAACCCAGTCGATTTCTAGCTAACTCCGTCTTCACTACTGATATTAGTGATGTTATCCTTGCAAAATCTTTTAAAACTGATGTGCAGACCATTCAGAAGCTCAAGGCTGGTCTTGTAACCAAGGCCTAAATTATGTTGCTTCCTGCTAGTTTGAGAGACTTTCAAAAGATTGGGATACCCCGTGTTGAGATGTGTTCGTGTCTGACATAGCACTGACTAGTGTAGTTCTGTTCATATTTTGTCAAATCTCCTTCCATATTGATGGTCAATACTAACTATGGTTTGTTTTTCTCCAATCAATTAATGAAAATTTCGTGAACAATTTTAGTTACATGGAATTGGGCTAGAGCTCCAATTCATAATTTTTTTATTTTAACTTGATTTAAAATAAATTATACACAAATTATTTTTTTAGATTCTACCCCGTTGACTTTGACTTCATCTTGTAAAAAAATTCATAAATTTCATTTTTGTCCTTATGTTTAAATTGGGGAAGTTTTAATTCCAGCCACCGGGTGTCACGGGCTTTCTTTTCACAAGGTACTTCCCGTGCGGCACTAGCAAACTTTGCCCCAAGTTATCAAAGAAAGCTAGTCAGCCTTGCCCACAAAAGACTTACTTAGACTTTTGGAAAACTAAGCAAGCTAAGAACACACAAGAGAGCTAAAGAGAACTAGAACTTGTATTGCTTGAATTCTCTGAGGTGATTACAACAAATGAGGCCTTAGCCTATTTATACAACTCCACCTCCTCAATGGACGGTAGTGATCGTTTTAATCTAACGGTCTATATTGAGTTTCTACACACTTCCTAAGTAATATCTAAGGACTAGATTCTTATGGAACTTTATGGGAGGTTCTAGAGAACTCTCTCTAGAACAATGTGGAAAACTCTACATTATGTACACTTGCCAACCTCACTTGGCTAGGCAAGAAAATAGTTGTGACATTCTCCCCCACCTAATCAGGCGACGTCCTCGTTGCCTTCAAATCCTTGTACGCTTTAATTTGTTCCTTGAATTGCCACAAATGTTGGATTGGCTCCCAACTAGCTTCACTTTCTGGCAATCCCTTCCACTTGACGAGTAACTCATGTGTGGGAGGTTGGTTGGAATGACGCACCACACGATCCGACAAGATAATCTCTGGTTCCTTGTCATGTTGGATCCTCATGCCCATTGGTGCTCTTTGTGAAATTCCTCTGTTTGGATCATCCTGATCTTCCTTATACGGTTTCAGTAGGCTTACATGGAAGACTGGATGAAACTTGATCCTCGGCGGCAACTCGACCTTGTAGGCTTGCTTTCCCACTTTCTTGACTATGGGGAAAGGACCCTCATATCTCCTGATAAGGCCACGATGCAGTCCAGAAAGTCTGGCATGAGCATGCATCTTGACAAGCACAAGGTCTCCAACCTGGAACTCTCGAGGTCGTCTCTTCTTGTCGGCCCACTTCTTCATCCTCTTGGAGGCCTTTTCCAGGTAAGCTCGAGCCTCATCAGCTTGATCATTCCATCCTTTGGCAAACTTATAGGCTGATGGACTCACTCCTGTGTAGCCAGTGGCAATAGAACTCGGGGTCATAGGTTGTTGTCCCATGACAATCTCAAATGGACTACGACCCGTTGCTTCACTCTTCTGCAAGTTGAAAGAGAATTGGGCAACATCTAGCAACTTAGCCCAATCTCGCTGGTTGGCACTCACATAGTGCCTAAGATATAACTCTAGCAAGGCATTCATCCTTTCCGTTTGACCATCCGTTTGAGGATGAAAGCTAGTAGAGAAATTAAGGTCGGTACCCAATAACTTGAACAACTCAGTCCAAAATTTCCCCGTGAACCGAGTATCCCGATCACTGATGATAGATTTGGGAACACCCCAATACTTCACCACATGTTTGAGGAATAAATGTGCGGCTTGCTCGGCTGTGCACTCCTTTGGTGTGGGAATGAAGGTGGCATACTTCGAAAATCTGTCCACGACCACAAGGATCCAATTGCAACCCTCTGATGCAGGCAACCCAACTATGAAATCTAAGGAAACACTCTCCCAAGGTCTCTCTGGGATGGGGAGGGGTTCAAGTAAGCCGGCAGGTGATTGTTGCTCCACTTTGTCTTGTTGGCATACAAGACAAGTCTTCACATATGCTTCGATATCATCCCTCATATGTGGCCAGTAATAGGAATCTTCAACAAGAGCAAGAGTCCGATGTATACCTGGATGTCCCGCCCACTTGCTATCATGGCATTCTTTCAAGACTTCCTTCCTTAGGTTGTCATGAGGTGGAACATAGATTCGCCTTCCCTTAGAGTATATCAAGCCATTCTCCACCCAAAACCGCCTTGTCTTCCCATCTTTGACAAGAGCTATGATGGTTTGAGCCATGGAATCATGTGCCAATCCTTCCTTTATGTGTTCCTTCAAGTTGCTTTGGGGTTGACTTATGTCAGCAAGTTCTCCTTTTCTACTCAAAGCATCTGCAACCAGATTAGCTTTGCCAGGCTTGTACTCCAAAGTGTAATCGAACTCTGCCAAGAAATCTTGCCACCTAGCTTGTTTTGGTGTGAGCTTCTTCTGTGTCTGGAAGTAGCTAGTGGCAACATTGTCGGTCTTGACAACAAATTTGCTCCCAAGCAAGTAGTGTCGCCATGTTCGTAGGCAATGTACAACCGCAGTCATTTCCTTCTCTTGTACTGTGTACCGCCTCTCAGTGTCATTGAGCTTCCTACTTTCAAAGGCAATAGGATGCCCTTCTTGCATCAATACCCCACCAATAGCAAAGTCAGAAGCATTCGTGTGTACCTCAAAAGTCAGAGAATGGTTGGGAAGTGCCAACACCGGTTCTTCCACAATTGCCTTCTTCAATCCTTCGAAAGCTTGTTGGCATTTTGAACTCCAATCCCAACTTCGTCCCTTCTTGAGCAAGTCCGTCAATGGAGCGGCTATGGAAGAGTAGCCTTTGATGAACCTTCTGTAATAGTTCACCAAGCCAAGGAAAGATCTTAGCTCGGTGACTTTGGTTGGTGGTTCCCAATCTTGGATGGCTTGTACCTTGGACTTGTCCATACGAAGCTTGCCCTTGCCAATGATATGACCCAAGAATGTCACCTCCTCTTGGGCAAATGAGCATTTCTCCTTTTTGACATAGAGCTCGTTCTCCTTCAAGGTTTGGAACACTTGTCTCAAGTGATCCACATGTTCCTCCAATGTCTTACTATAGATGACAATGTCATCAAGGTACACAACTACGAACCGATCAAGGTAAGGAGCTAGTACCTTATTCATTAGAGTGCAAAATGTGGCCGGCGCATTAGTTAAACCAAATGGCATGACTAAGAACTCGTAAGACCCGTACCTTGTAACACATGCCGTCTTTGGTTCATCTCCTTCGGCTATGCGGACTTGATAATATCCCGAGCGCAAGTCAAGCTTGGTAAAATACCTTGCATCACCAAGTTGATCAAAGAGATCCGCAATAAGTGGAATCGGGTACTTATTCTTGATAGTGACCTTGTTGAGTGCCCGATAGTCAATGCAAAGCCGTAGGGATCCATCATGTTTCTTTTGAAATAAGACCGGCGCACCATATGGAGCTTTGGAGGGTCGGATATAACCAGCATCTAGTAAATCCTTTAGTTGTCTTCTTAACTCCTCGAGCTCAGGAGGTGCCATACGATAAGGAGCGAATGCGGGTGGCTTTGCTCCAACTTCTAACTCAATAGCATGATCCACCTCTCTCCTTGGTGGAAGCTTCTTAGGCAACTCGGCAGGCATAACATCCTTATACTCCTTGAGAACATCCTGGACGACCTTAGGTGCATTCACCTCTCCATCCATGGGACCTTCATCTTCCTTGAGGGTAGCCAAGTAAGTAGGTTCATTCCTCTTTACTCCTTTAGAAAGTTGGAGAGCGGACACCATTCTCTCCTTACTTATCTCCCTTACTACGGGCACAACACAAGGTTGTCCCTTCTCCATGATGCACATGGTGTTGGCATATGGTACCAGAAAAGCCTTCACCATGTCCAAGAAATCTATACCCAAATAGAATTTGTGATCATCAATTGGGGCAATAGTTATGTCGACTTTACCTTGCCATTGTCCAAGCCGGATATCGGTGCCACGAGCTACTCCTTCAATTGGGAGACTTTTAGCATTGACTCCCTTGATATAACCTTTCTCCTTCGTATATGATAGGCCAATTTCTTCAGCAAGGTCTTTGGCCATGTAGACTGTGTCGGCTCCGGTATCCACCATGGCTTTCAAAGTCTTGTCCCCGATCTCGGTCTCCACGTACATCCTTCCACGTGGTTGTTCTTCGACCTTAGCTTGAATGGCACTTAGGAGATTCATTGAGGCGATCCTCCTTTCCTCCTTTGCTTCTTCCTCCATGACAAGCGCGGCAAGTTTCCCTCGGTTGGGACACTCAAATGCCCGATGGGGTCCACTACATAAGAAGCAAGACATCTTCTTGGGTGATCCATCTCTTTTCTCCTTCCCCTTGTCTTTGGAGTACTTGTGTTCCTTGGAGGACTTTTCTTTGTCTCCCCCACCTTTGCCATCATTACTCGACCTTTTCCCTTGTCCCTTGGATGAGTCCTTTCTTTTGAACTCAATCAAGGATTCGGCCGCAGCCATAGCCGTTGCAAGGTCTTGCACACCTCGCCTCTTCAATTCTAATTTGGCCCAACCCGTTAGGCCATCAAGGAAGCTAAACAAAGCATCCTTTTCTCCCATGTCAGGAATCTCCAAGAGCAACTCCGAGAACTCCTTCACATACTCCCTTATGTGGCCTTCCTTATGTTGAAGGCGACGAAGCTTGGCCCTAGCTTCGTTTTCGGCATCCTCCGGGTAGAATTGTCTCTTGAGTTCCTTCGTGAACTCTTCCCAAGTGTCGATGGTGCACAATCCTTTCTTGACATCTTCGGACCTTCTGCGCCACCAAACTGTAGCAACATCATTTAAATATAAGGAGACACTACGTACCTTTGATGCTTCATCTATTATGCCAACCGCATCAAAGTAGCGCTCCATGTTCCACAAGAAGTTGTCTATCTCCCTTGCACTCCTTGCCCCACCATAGGCCTTAGGTTTGGGAGCTTCGACTCTGTGGGTGACTGTCCCTGGCGTAGTCCCACCATTGGCTACCGCAGCCATGCACACCCTGAGTTGAGTTTCAAGTTTCTCAACTCTTTCTTTATAAGCTTCCATCTCCTCTTCTTTAGCAACAACTCTGGCTTCTAGGGACTCGATCTTTTTGGACACCATGTCCACTACTGTGTTTAAGGCTCCTTGCATCTCTTCCCGGAGCTCTTGGTCCTCCCCGTTGGACGTTTGCCCCTCGATGCGTAGGTCCATGTCTTCAACTTTTTCCCTTAAGTCGGACATGGTGGCACACAACTTGGCCAACCTTTCATCCATTGCAGCGATCATGTCCTTAGACTTGTCCTTGCGGACTTTCCCACCTTTGTCAGTGTTGCCAATTGCTGGGTTGTTGACCTCTGACGACATTCTCTTGTGTAGAATGATTTCACCAACCTTGCCAAACTTTGGCTCTGATACCAACTGTCACGGGCTTTCTTTTCACAAGGTACTTCCCGTGCGGCACTAGCAAACTTTGCCCCAAGTTATCAAAGAAAGCTAGTCAGCCTTGCCCACAAAAGACTTACTTAGACTTTTGGAAAACTAAGCAAGCTAAGAACACACAAGAGAGCTAAAGAGAACTAGAACTTGTATTGCTTGAATTCTCTGAGGTGATTACAACAAATGAGGCCTTAGCCTATTTATACAACTCCACCTCCTCAATGGACGGTGGTGATCGTTTTAATCTAACGGTCTATATTGAGTTTCTACACACTTCCTAAGTAATATCTAAGGACTAGATTCTTATGGAACTTTATGGGAGGTTCTAGAGAACTCTCTCTAGAACAATGTGGAAAACTCTACATTATGTACACTTGCCAACCTCACTTGGCTAGGCAAGAAAATAGTTGTGACACGGGGCACCACTCCAGAAACCCTACTCCCTTATGGAGTTGGGTTTGCGCTAGCAGCTACCACCTTCAAATACTTAAGGTTTTTTTTTCCAAAAACAAGGTGAAGACATGTTTTTTCTCAAAAAAAATAAAATGGTGAGTTCCTTTGTAAAACCCCCTTTTAGTTAATAAGGGCTAATATTATCAAAGCTTTCATACTAATTGAACTTAAATGGAAAAATATCCTAGAAGGAGGTGAATATAATGGTTCAAAATATAGGAGGAAAAATACATTAAAAAAAATATTATTTTTAATAACTATAACTTTTAAATTGTAAACTCTTTTGTAGGGTTGGCAGAAATATACGTTTTCTCAGGTTTCCACCTTGCCCCATCCCTCATGGGGCGGATTTGGTGGTGGCTTAACGGGGATCAAGGACGGATTGTAATGGCCGTCACAGATTCATCGCGGTTATGGATTCAGCCATATCCGCCCCTGCCCAGCCTCGATTATGTATAGTGTTATTTCCCATTTGTCACTCATTAATTTATCCTTATTCCTCTTTGACCTCCATTAGATTTTGTATTCTAGTCTAACATCTATGAAAATTTGGATGAAAGCGGTGAATGAAGACATCCTTGAGCTTGAATTAAGCGAGGATATGTTGAAAGACCACATTGTTTGGAGAACAAAAATCCATGTAACCGACCCCGAAAATATCGAGAATGGACTTTGATGATGATGATGATTAGCTACGAAGACTTGCAGTTGAAGAACATCAGTGAATTAGACATGAACAAACATAACAAATGATGAAAAGAAAGGCTTCAAAACTAAGCCTTAGGTGCTAGACTAGCCTTGATCTTCTAAATGATAATCACAATTGGTTGTGTAACACTTGGAGGGAATGGTGGCAGAGAGGATGCTATACAAAGATACATGTCCCCCATTTGCACAACCAGAGGCAGAGAATGCAGAGGCTAGTCCTTTGCTTCGGTGTTGGATATAACCGTTGGGGAAGATGAACATGTCTCTTGTCTCTTACTTCAAGTCTATCTTCCACATCAGAGGGAGTTCAGCAGAGCGTGTGAGACAGACTGATGCACTGAAGTACGGGCATTGATACATTCTGATCGATCTTTGATAACTAGAAACTCAGACATGCTAGCTTTTGTCACCTCAAAGGTTGCTGAGGCCATAAGCATCAAATATTCCACACGGTCCAGTAAAGAATATGCCGCTGACAACATTACAGTTTGATGGGATGATGGAGTCTGAGATGATGTTTTGGATCACTTGCATCATGGATTATCTCGAAAGTGGCAAAAGTAACAAGTAGAATGAACAAGTTTTGAGTAGGTAGAATTCCATCAGTAGATATGAAGAAATCATGTCCGTGAATTAGTTGAGGAATGTCTGGATGATTACCTATTTATGTACCATTGGCCTTACTTGGATGGTCACAGAAGTTGAAGTGGCAATCCGTGACGTTGAAGTTTACTAAGCTCATATTTTGTTTGTATCTTTCAGGTCTGCGAACAAGAAAGCATATTTAGAGACAATACTAATTCAAATGCACTGAAATAAGTTAACAGCTGGAGCATCTCGACATGAAAACTAACAGCTAACTTGGTGACAACCCAATTCATAGGACTCGTGACTTCGTAAACTACTCCATTTCAGCTTTGTGTTCTTTGGACACAATTTTATTGAAGACATCTGATATGGTATATATATCCTTTTCTACAGGAAATCAAACTAAAATCATCATGTTTTAAGACAAATTCAGGCCTTCTTCAGTTTTTTTTATTTTGTATTTAAATTTAGAGAAAAAACATATTCGTTGTCAGACAACATTTCCTCATTAGAAGCTAACAACTCATTTGTCTCAGTTACCTGATTAGCTTAATCAATATAGTAATCTCTTACATGAATTTCTATAACCACCACCAACACTGAGTCCACTTACAGGCTGTTTTTCACTTCAGTCCTTCGATAAGATAAGCATGAAGAAACATAACTGACAGCCTATATAGACAACTCCGAGGCCCTGCAACCTGAAACAAACATAGTGATCTCCATCTGTATGTGGTCATCCATTAGGACTGCAGAGCACAACTAACTCATTCGGCCTCTCTCACTCGCCTTCCTCTATATATAACCTCATTTCAAAACTCGGGCATAGCATCACATCGCTTAAACAATTTTTCATGGCTTTCAAGCATGTGCCCTTTGTACTTCTTGCAGTTGTGTTGGCTGTTGTGACTTTGGCAAATGCAGGGATCCAGACATCACCTCTGACTTCGTCGCCCCTGCAGGAAATGGCATAGCAGACGCTAGCTTCTTCACTTTTACTGGCATGAGGGTCCTAGTTGGGGCAGCTGATCCCACAGCTTTCAAGGTCTTGAAAGCTAGTATGGTTGAATTCCCAGCACTCGATGGACAAAGTGTTTCAAGTGCAGTGCTACAATTTCCAGCAGGCTCAGTAAATCCCCCTCACACTCACCCCCGGTCAGCCGAGCTGCTCTTCCTCCTCTACGGTACTCTTGAAGTTGGTTTCATTGACACTACTAACAAGCTCTACAATCAGACCCTCCAAGCCGGTGACATGTTTATCTTCCCAAAGGGTCTTGCTCACTACCAGTACAACCCTGATGCTACGGAGTCTGCCCTCGCCGCCTCAGCCTTCGGTACTGCCAATGCTGGACTTGTGTCATTCCCCAACACTGTCTTTGCTACTGGCATTGATGATAACATCTTAGCCAAGTCTTTCAAAACTGACATTGCCACCATTGAAACACTCAAGGCTGGACTCACAACTAAGGCCTAAACCTCGAGCCCCATCGCATTCTATATCCATTCTTCTTCTTGTTAAACACTGACTGATTTGTTCAATTAGTGTTGTACCTTATTTGTGATACCTGATGTACTAATAAGACATTCTGTTAATCGAAATAAAGAAACAATAATTATTATCTTTCACTTGTGATTTCAATTAAACTATCATTCATGACCTCTGGACATATACTCCAACTGCAGAAAACTATCCTTTGACATACAAATCAATGTACAATCCCTGGAAATCAACTGCTGTTGAAGTGAAGGCAGAAAACTAGTTGACAGTTTTAAAAATGGGTTTTGATTTTGGGACTATATAAATGAACCTCACCCACATTTCATTTGAAAGGGAGGATACCCATATATCTTATAGGTCCCATTTAACAAAAAATATTTGAAAATTTCACAAACTACCACACAAAATCACTACGAATCTCGCTCACATTTCATTTGTGAGGATACCCATACATCTTATGAGTCCTATATAATATAACAAAGATATTTGAAATTTGATACACTAACAGATGAAATTACTTGTTCTTACACAATGGATTTATGAATTCAAGCATGAAATGCCAGAATAAAACCAGAAGGAGAAGAAGAAAAAAACTTACTCTTGCTTGAGAACCAAAAAAGTGTAGGATGGATTCCCCCATGAACTTGATGGTTCAAAGAAAGCTTTTGAATGTTCCCCAAACTGTTAAAAAGAGGATGGTTCAGGAACACTATAGAGCATTCCAGATTGAATTTTGAAAGGAAAATTTCTATTCGTGGCCCATATTGTGATATATGCAACCTACAATACATTGAGCTTTGTTTTCACTGTGTGACATATTGAAATTGTTAGTCATTACAAATTACTAGAAAAATATCCCAATAACCTTTTTTTTTTGTACTAGAAAAGAAATAACACTACATATACACTGCAATAACATCTTAATTATTAGAGAACAAGCAGCTGCTTACAGTACCATTAGTATCGCCATGTTTGTTGAAGAGGGAAGATGTCAACATCCACTCACCCTGATTTTCATTAAGCCCAAAAGGGGCATCATAAGAATAAAGCTTCATACTGCCATCTGAATTCAATCTTAGAAATGACAATGTAGTATTGTAGCTGGGTCTAGCCAATATCAGAGAATCAAACACAGTAGTGGAGTTGGTTAAGACTGTGATGATTTAACCTCCACATTTTGGATTCTATACCCACCGGTCCTCCAATTAAGGGACTGCAGTGTTCCTATTAACATGATTCTATAGTGATGAAGCGAACTGTCAGTAATTTTCACACTAAATGGTTCTTTTGTCAAAATCTGAACCATTTCAGGTTTCTTCTTTCTTTTCCTATTTTTTCTTCAGAAAGCTAAAAGGGTTAATGGATCCCACCCTATTTATTAGAAGGAATCAAATGAATAGAAAGCTCTTCATACAACCAAACAAGGGGAACAAAGAACAATTAAGAGATTCTAAACATAGATCCTTTATATTTCCTACTCTTTGGTACCTAAACTTGCCAAAATCCCTCTTGAGCTTGGAAAGAGATTGAACATTTATCTGGGCTTCTAAAAAATTGTTAGTTTCACAGTTTAAAACATTTTCAAATCATTCAATAAATATATTGTGGGTTTCATAGAAAAAGTGACAAAAAGCAAATAGCTTTTAGAATAAATATATTGATCCTCCCTCCTTTAAATAAATTTGAATAACTCAATTTCTCTATCCTCAATATCAGTATATCCTTTTGATTTTTACCCTTTCAGGGATGCTTTTCTTTTTTTCCCTCAACATTATGAAACTATATTATCAGGGGTAGAGCAAAAAATAATTTCCCATAATGCACTGAAAAGAATGTGGTCACCGTCATCGAAATGCTTATCTGCACCATACTGCAGGGTAATCACCATATACAAGATACAACTAGTGTGTAAAAAGTAATGTATGTTTTTGATGGAGAAATTACGCAGATTTTCTTTAAACCAGATTAGTGAGAATGCAATAAATAAATGAACACACAAGTATTTACGTGGTTCACCCAACTTGGGCTACGTCCACGGGCTGCTGCAAAACTTTACTTAAAGGAAACAAATTGTTTACAAACAATCACAACTCACGACCCACGACCCAATTACACCTGAGAAAATTACTCTCAATTTTTCTCTCTCTCACAAGCTTAATTCTCTAAGCTTTTACTCACTCTCTTCTCTGAGGAGGAGATATGCTTCTCTTTGCAAAGAGAAGAATGGTTAGGATGGGATAAAAAATGAGGAGGGGAGAGGCCTTTATATAGGCTTCAAATGAGGTGGGTGAATTAATGAGGTGGATGGATGGTTGCAATTAATTGGGTAGGCATCAACCACCATCTTCTCACCGTCCATCCACTAGCCTCCCCTTTTTTTTTTTACTTTCTCAACAATCTCCCGCTTGAAAACTGATTTCAATCTGTCTTCACACCTCGATCAATGTAGCAACCTTTCCGGTCTTGTTACTCTAGCAGGCCAACTGAAGTTGAACACAACTTCAATTTGTCGATAGTCACCGCCTTTGTCAACATATCCGCTGGATTCTTGCTTCCTTGGATCTTCTCTAGTATTAACACATCATCTTCCAATAGAGATCTGATGAAGTGATAACGAAGTCCAATATGCTTGGTTCCGGAATGAAATGTTGAATTCTTTGCCAAGTGTATCGCATTCTGACTATCACTGTGCAAAACATTCTTCTCCTGTTTGAATCCAACTCAGTTAACAAACCTTGAAGTCATATCATCTCTTTACTAGCTTCAGTTACTGCTATATACTCAGTCTCTGTAGTGGATAGAGTGACAATCTTTTGTATCTGTGACATCCAACTAACAGTTGTGGTTCCAACGGTAAACACATAACCGGTGGTGCTCCTTCGCTGATTGACTTCCCCTGTAAAATCTGCATTTACGTAGCCTTGTACTTTTAACTCTCCTTTGCCAAAGTGCAAACACTTGTCTGTGGTGCCTCGTAGGTACCTCAAAATCCACTTGACTGCTTCCCAATGGATCTTTCCTGGGTTTGATATAAACTTGCTAACAACTTTCACTGCATGGCCAATGTCTGGTTTTGTACAGACCATCGCGTACATCAAACTTCCAATGGCTGAGGCGTAAGGAACCTTAGCCATGAAGTTTCTTTCGTTATCTGTCTAAGGAGATTGTTCCTTGGATAGGCGAAAATGACTTGCCAAGGGTGTGCTGACTGCCTTGGCATCGTCCATGTTGAATATTTGTAAAACACGGTTGATGTACTCTGCCTAAGATAACTGCAAAGTCCCTATTTGCTTATCTCTTGTGATTTGCATTCCAAGAATCTTTTTTGCTGCACCCAAGTCTTTCATGTCAAACTCCTTTGACAATTGCGACTTCAACCTTCTGACGTCGTCCATATTTGGGCTTGCTATCAACATATCATCTACATAGAGAAGTAAAATGATATAGTTGGACTTACACCTCTTGAAGTAGCAACAGTGGTCGGCATTGCATTTCTGTAAACCTTCCTAGTGCATGAAGTCGTCGAACTTTTTGTACCACTGCCTTGGGGCTTGCTTCAGGCCATACAACCTCTTCTTAAGTCTGCACACTATGTTTTTCTTCCCTTTTTCTGAAAAACCTTCTGGCTGGTGCATGTATATCTCCTCTTCTAGATCTCCATGAAGAAATGCAGTCTTCACGTCCAATTGCTCAAGATGAAGATCTTTAATGGCAACAATACTCAACACTGACCTGATAGTGTTAAGCTTTACAACAGGAGCAAAAATGTCGGTGTAGTCAACTCCTTCCTTCTGTTGGAATCCTTTGAGAACTAGTCAGGCTTTGTATCTCTTAGAGCCATCACGCTCTTCTTTCACCCGGTACACCCATTTGTTGTGAAGTGCCTTCTTCCCCACGGGTAACTCAGCTAGTTCCCATGTCTGGTTGGAGATGAGAGACTTCATCTCCTCATTCATAGTAAGCTCCCACTTGCTGGCATCTCCAGTCTGACAAGCTTCATCATAGCATTCATGCTCCCCTCCATCAGTCAGCAACAGATAGTTCATGTATCTCCTGTTAGGCACATGAGGCCGAGAAGACCTTCTCAATACAGGAGCTAGAATAGGAGGTTGTGGTGTGTCTGACTGTTGTACATTACTCTGTCCAGCAGGTTCCTCTGGCTGAGGACTTGCTACTATCTACTCCATCACAGGACTATCTGAAATATCATTTGCATCTACAAATATTGGCCCACTTTGTTCTGAGTCGCTGGCGTTAGTTTTATGCTTGTCTTTGTACATCACTCTTTCGTTTAAAATCACATCTCTGCTGCGGATCACCTTCTTGTTTTCGTCATCCTAGATGCGGTAGTCGAACTCATCCTCACCATAGCCGATGAGGGTGCATTTCTTGGATTTGGGATCAAGCTTATTCCTGTCTTGATCACTGATATGCACATATGCTACATAACCGAAAACTTTTAGATGTGATAACTTGACCTCCTTTTCGCTCCATACTTCCTCTGGTATTCTGTGCTCCAATAGAAGCGATTGTCCTCGGTTGATCAAGTAAGTTGTTGTGTTGACTGCTTCCGCCCAAAACTGCTTTGGAAGGCATGACTGCATACGCACGCTTTTGGCTCTCTCAGTCAACGTTCGGTTCATACGCTCAGCTACACCATTGTGCTGAGGCGTACCTGGCATGGTTCTCTCCATTCTGATTCCGAGCTTATAGCAGAACTTCTTGAATCTGGTGTCTTCATATTCGCCACCATTGTCGGTTCTAAGCTTTTTGATCTTTAGACCTGTCTCATTTTCAACCATAGCTTTCCATTTCCTGAAAGTCTCAAACACTTCAGACTTATGTTTCAGAAAGTAAACTCATACCTTCCGAGAGTGATCATCGATGAAAGTCACGAAGTAGTGTTTCCCACCAATGGATGAGACGGTCGTTGGTCCCCAAACATCAGAGTGAACGAGCTTCAGGCTTTCCTTCTTTGGGGTTCTGCCACTTGTCTGAAAGCTGGTCCTCTTCTACTTTCCAAGTATGCAATTTCCGCACATGTCAATATCAACTGACTGTAGACCGAGAAGTTTTCCTTTCGAGTGCATAATCTTCATCCCCTTCTTGCTCATGTGGCCAAGTCTCTGGTGCCACAGATTGGGATTTTTGTTTCCTGCTGCAACTGCAATTGAACAGCATGCCCCTGCTGTCATGTAAAGAGTACCACTCTTCTTGCCTCGAGCAACCATCATTACACCCTTTGAAATCTTCCAGTCATCACCATGGAAGATCGTAGTGTAGCATTCACTAGTTAACTGCCCTACTGAGATTAAGTTCTTTCTCAAATCGGGAATATGTTTGACATCTTTCAGCTCCCAAACAGACCCGTTCAACTTAATCTTCACTACACCTTTACCAACGATATCATAGGGTTGGTCATCACCAATGTATACCTTACCAAGGTTTCCGGGGTCATACCTCTCAAAGAATTCTTTCTGCGAAGTGGCATGGAACGATGCTCAAGAGTCTAACACCCAAGACTCTTCCTTGCTTTCCAAAGAGCATATCAGTGCACCATCTCCTCCTGAGGTGGAAGTAACATTTGCCTCTGCCTTCGCCTTTGCCTCCTGATCCTTCGGTGCACTCTTGCACTGAAATTTGTAGTGCCCGATCTTCCCACAGTTCCAACACTCGATGGTCTTCGAGCTCTGAAAATTATTAGGATTTCTGGATTTGGACCTCCTATCCTTTGATCTACCTCGATAGTTTGATCTACCGCGTCCATTCCCTCGAGTTGAGTTTCTTCCTTTTGACTCTGTATGCAAGACTGAGAGCTAGATCACGAACATCATTAAATTTTAACTTGTTGCTTCCCGACGAGCTACTCACAGCTGTGACAGTAGCATTCCAGCTTTCTGGTAGATAAGACAACAGTATCAGTGCCCGTACTTCTTCATCAAATTCAATCTCAATTGGGTTGTGACTGTGTTGACTTCATTGTGATGTTGAGCAACCGATGCGCTTTCCATCATCCGCAAATTGAACAACCGCTTCATCAAGTGAACTTTGTTAGAGGCCGATGGCTTCTCATACATACTTGAGAGAGCTGCCATAACACCCGTCGTGGTCTTCTCCTTTGCTATGTTAAAAGCAACATTGCGGGATAGCGTCAATCGGATAACTCCAAGGGTCTGTCTATCAAGCAGGGCCCACTCCTCATCCTTCATAGTTTCTGCTTCTGCCCTATGAGAGGTAGGTACAGATTTTTCTGGTATAGATGATCTTCTATCTGCATCTTCCAAAATCCAAAATCTATGCCATCGAACTTTTCGAGTTTCACTTTCCCTTCGTCTACAGCCATCGCTCCTACTCGAACCTGGCTTCTTCTAGATCGTTTCTGACAAATCCTGTGAACCACCGTGTATTAAAACACCTCCGTTGATAGACTGGTACCGTGGACGAAATTTCACTATTCACGTGAATAGAACCCTTGCAGAAAAATTGCCAGAATACACGACCAAGGCTCTGATACCAATTGATGAGGAAATAACGCAAATTTCCTATAAATCAGATTAGCGAGAATGCAATAAATAAATGAACACACAAGTATTTAAGTGGTTCACCCAACTTGGGCTACGTCCACGGGCTACTGCAAAACTTTACTTAAAGGAAGCAAATTGTTTACAAACACTCACAACTCACGACCCATAACCCAATTACACCCGAGAAAATTACTCTCAATTTTTTTCTCTCTCACAAGCTTAATTCTCTAAGCTTTTACTCACTCTCTTATCTGAGGAGGAGATATGCTTCTCTTTGCAAAAATAAGAATGGTTGGGATAAGATAAAAAATGAGGAGGGGGAGAGGCCTTTATATAGGCTTCAAATGAGGTGAGTGAATTAATGAGGTGGATGGATGGTTGCAATTAATTGGGTAGGCATCAACCACCATCTTCTCACCGTCTATCCATTAGCATCTCCCTTTTTTTTTTTTTACTTTCTCAACAGTTTTCACCAATTCTAAGTGGCAAATCACTCCCCACGGGTTACGAGTCTAGGCGTAAAATATTTTTGTATTTTGTTTTTGTTTGTTTGCTTACATGGCCTTATGAGAGTTATATGTGGTGGAAAATACTGAGTGCTACATCGTCTTTGTTAATGGGATTGTCAATAGACTCCCACCAGAATCTGTAGTTCTTTCTGCAGTATGTGCACCTGAAGGACTATGGTTCATTCAAAATATGAGCTTGTTACGAACAAATGTTCACAATGCATGAGCTGTGTAGAGCCTGTTACAATCGAGATTCGAGTGTGTTTGGTATTTTGTCTATATGTTCATATTGTCAAAAGTATACCGAGGAAGCACATGCACTTCCCCACTAAACATGCCTATACCCCATTCTTCTTCTTGCTGTTTTAGACGGATGCAGTAGTTCAATTGGTGTTTTTACCTTTTTGTCAAAAAAAACAAACCTCAATTATCTTACACTTGTTATTTTGATTAAACTACCACCATTCATTACCTCTGGGCATTCTCAGTCACAACTCATAAGATCCAAACTGTAATCCAATTGTTGGAACTAAAATCTCAAGTGTAAAGGTAGGCCATTGCATGCACTACAAAAAAAAAAGCTTCATTAGCTACGGAAATTAGCGACGATTTCATAAAATCGTTATTATTTAAATGATTAGCGACGGCATAAAACCGTCGCTACTGTTTCTAATACGGTTTAAGTAAAAAAATTAAAAAAACCATCGCTAAATATTTTGCGACGGCATATAACTGTCGCTAAAACTTGTATTAGCGACGGTATACTAGCCGTCGCTACAATCTAAAAAAAAATTGTTAGCCACGGTAGAATACCGTAGCTACTAGTTTTAAAAACAAATTAAAATATTTAAAAACATATTAGCGACGGCTCCAGGACCGTGGCTACGATTGTACAAAAATATTTTGTTAGCCACGGTTGTATACCGTAGCTAAGAGTTAAAAAAAAAAAAAAAAAAAAAAAAAAAAAAAAAAAAAACCAGTCTAGCGACGGCACAAGGGCCGTGGCTAAGTTTTAAAAAAAAATTTGTTAGCCACGGTTGTAAACCGTAGCTAAGAGTTTTTAAAATAAAAAAATAGTCTAGCGACGGCCCTGGTGTCATAGATAAGGTTTTAAAAAAAAAATTTAGCCACGGTTTTCTACCGTAGCTAATTCTTTTTTTTTAAATTATATAACATATATATATATTAACTGGATAAAATCACCACCAACACATTGTCGTCCAGCCCGGTTAGAAACCTGCCTTTCACCTAGCCGACCCGGGTTAGAATCCTGCCAATGAAACATTTTTTATTTTTTTTTAAAATTATATAAAATAAATAGATATATATATATATATATAAACTGGATAAATCAGCACCAACCCATTGCTGTCCAGTCTGGTTAGAAATTTGCCTTTCACCCAGCCGACCCGGGTTTGAATCCCGCCAATGAAATATTTTTTTATATTAATATTTTTATCTTAGCGATGGCAGTATGCCTTGGCTAATGAGTTTTATAAAGCCACGGTTCTCTACCGTAGCTAATTCTTTTTTAAAAAATAATTTATATAACATACATATATATATATAAACTAGATAAAATAACTACCAACACATTGTCGTCCAGCCTAGTTAGAAACCTGCCTTTCACCCAACTGACCCGGGTTCGAATCCCGCCAATTAAACATTTTTTATATTAATATTTTTATCTTAGCGACGGTAGTATATATATATATAAACTGGATAAAATTAGCACCAAACCATTGCCATCCAGTCCGGTTAGAAATTTGCCTTTCACCCAACCTACTCGGGTTTGAATCCCGCCAATTAAATATTTTTTTATATTAATATTTTTATCTTAGCGACGGCAGTGTGCCGTACCGTAGCTAATTCTTTTTAAAAAAAATTATATATATATATATATATATATATATAAACTGGATAAAATCACCACCAACTTATTGCCGTCCAGCCCGATTAGAAACCTGCCTTTTACCTAGCCGACCCGGGTTCGAATCCCAGCAATGGAAATTTTTTATTATTTATTTATTTCAACTTTGAAACATACTCTAAGCCGCTTGTTTTTTCTTTACGACTTTATTTTTTATTATTTTTCTTTACGAAAATCAAAAAAGTTCAAAGAATATCAAAAAAGTTCAAAGAAGATCAGATCAAAGAACATCGAAGAAGTTTAAAGAAGATCACAGAATATCAAATAAGATCAGATCAGATCAAAGAAGATCATAGAAGAGAAAATCAAAGAATATCAAATAAGATCAGAGAAGATCAGATTAAAGAATATCAAATAAGATCAGAGAAGATCAGATCATATCATATCAAAGAAGATCAAATCAGATCAGATCAAAGAAAAAAAAGATCAGATCAGATCAAAAAATATCATAGAAGATCAAAAAATATCAGATCAAAGAATATTAGATCAAAGAAGATCATAGAATATCAAAGAAGATAAAAGAATATCAAAGAAGATTAGATCAAAGTAGATCAAAGAATATCATATTAGATCAAAGAAAATCAGATCAGATCAGATCAAAGAAGATCAGATCAAATAAGATCAGATCATATCAAAGAAGATCAAAGAAGATAGAAGATCAGATCAAATAAGATCAAAGAAGATCAGATCAAATCAAAGAAGATGAGATCAAAGAAGATTTAAGAAGGTCAAAGAAGATCAGATCAGATCAAAGAAATTCAAAGAAGATCAGATGAGATCAAAGAATATCAGATCAAAGAAATTCAAAGAAGATTAGATCAGATCAGATCAGATCATATCTTATCATATCAAAAAAGATCAGATCAGATCAAAAAAGATCATAGAAGATCAAAGAAGATAAAAGAAGATCAGATCAAAGAACTTAAAAGAAGATTAGATCAAAGTAGATCAAAGAAGATCAAAGAAAATCAGATCAGATCATATCAAAGAAGATCAAATCAAAGAAGATCAGATCAGATCAAAGAAGATCAAAGAAGTTAAAAGAATATCAAAGAAGATTAGATCAGATCAAAGAAGTTAAAAGTAGATCAAAGAAGATCAGATCAAAGAAAATGAGATCAAAGTAGATAAGATCAGATCAAATAAGTTAAAAGTAGATAAAAGAAGTTAAAAGTAGATCAAAGAGATTAGATTAGATCAGATCAAAGAAGATCAAAGAAGTTAAAACTAGATCAAAGAATATCAGATAAAAAAAAATGATATCAAAGAAGATCAGATCATATCAAAGAACATCAAAGAAGTTAAAAGTAGATCAAAGAAGTTAAAAGTAGATCAAAGAAGATTAAATCAAAGTAGATAAAAGAATATCAGATCAAAGAAGATGAGATCAAAGACGATCAGATTAGATCAAAGAAGATCATATCATATCATATCATATCATATCATATCAAATAAGATCAGATTAGATCAAAGAAGATCAGATCAAAGAAGTTCAAAGAATATCAGATTAAAAAAGATCAAAGAAGATCAGATCATATCAAAGAAGATCATAAAAGATCAAAGAAGATCAGATAAAAAAAGACCAGATCAAAGAAAATCATATCAGATCATATCAAAGAAAATCAAAGAAGACCAGATCAAATAAGATCAGATCAAAGAACATCATAGACTAATTGGTTTAAAAAAAAATAAAATTAAACACTAAAGCTATTAGCCACGGCAAAAAACCATCGCTAATTGGTTTAAAAAAAATTAACACTAAAAGAGATTAACCACGACAATTTGCCGTGGCTAATTGGTTTTTAAAAAAAACTAACTAACATTAAAGAGATTAGCCACGGTAATTTGCCGTGGCTAATGTATTTTTTGATTTTTTTATATTAGCAACGGCAAACAATCGTCATTAATTGGTTTTTTTTTTTTAAAAAAAACACTTTTTTATTTTTTATATTAGCGACGGCATAAAATCGTCGCTAATTGATTTTAAAAAAATAAAATTAAACACTAAAGAGATTAGCCACGGCAATTTGCCGTGGTTAATTGATTTTTTGATTTTTTATATTAGCGACGGTAATTGATTTTAAATAAAAAAAATAAACACTAAAGAGATTAGCCACGTGCAATTGGTTTAAAAAAAAAATTTAACACTAAAGAGAATTGTCGTGGCTAATTGGTTTTTGATTTTTTATATTACCGATCCGCGTGAAATCTCATCTCAACCATTAATAACACTAAAAAATTTAGCTCAATCCAATGCACTAAACCAAACCACGTCATCGATCCGCGTGAAACTAACACAACCAATCCCCTTCAATTACCTTTCTTTATATAAATTTCAATTTTTTCTACAAACCAACTTAAACAAAAATTTTCTTTCAAAATTTTTTTTTCTCTCAACCTCCAAAGAAGAAACCCACAGAGGAGAAGTCCGCCGCTTCCTCGACACCGATCCCGGCCGCCTTTCTCTCGGAGATCTGAGATATCTGATCTTGAAAATCTGAGATCTGAGACATGAGATCTCGGAGATCTGAGAGATCTCTGATCTCAGAGAGATCTCTGATCTCGAAGAGATCTCCAATATTCTATAGATCGAAAATATTTTTTTTTATTTTTTTTAAAACCATTTAGCCAAGGCAAAAGGCCATCGCTAATATAAAAATAATGTAAATTTTTTTTTAAACCATTTAGCTACGGCACAATACTGTCGCTAAAATAAAAAAATAATGTTAAATTTTTTTTTTTAAATTAGTTAACCACGGCAAAGGTTACATTGAAGCAACAAGAACAAATTATCCAAGTTCTATGAACGAAACCACAATAGGGTCTCTGTTTTCGAAAAATCTAGGGTGTTGTAATGGTCAATTCAGGATTTTAATGTATACCCATTATCAAAAATCCAAAAGGGTATGTGTGTATGTTCATGGAAACTTCATTTGAACTATAAACAGTAGAATTAGATAGCTCATGAAAATTACCTGTTCTTGGTCTCTCTCTCTGAATATCACACTTTCGTGGAAACTCTCTTGCTTTGCTTTTAAAGACTCTATTGGGAGCGAGTGTTGAGTGGGTGGGTTGGTGTGATCAAGTGTGACGTGAGATTGCAAGTTCATTGTTTAGGTGTCTTTCCCCGGAAGTTGATGGATGGGATGAAGTGTTTACTTGGGCATAGACCAATTCCAGATTTGGTGTTTTCCAACAAGACAGAAGGAAACATCTCCCATAATTTGTTTATGTTTTTGTGTAAAAAATTTTATCTTATAATAACTTATTTAGTTGCTTAGATATATATACAAGCTGGTTTAAAATCTATTAGAGCCAAAATTTTATTTTTTTGTGAGAATTGTTTGCTTGAAAAAATAAAATATATATATATATATATATTAGTAAAAGTTCACCGCTTATAAATTTTGGAACTTCGAACTAGCTCTTTTGAAAATAACGGATTTTCTTTAAAGTTAAGATGAGGGTAGCGGAATTGATGATTTGAATTAAAATTTATTACTATAAAATAGTGTATCATGTCTATGAACTAAATTCCAGTTTTCCTTGCAAAGCACAACGAATGCAACGAAATTTTCATAATAAAATTTTGTTTAAAAGTCAAATCTTCTAAATTTTTAATTTTTAAAATTTAATTTTTTTTATTTTTTATTTTTAATTTTTAATTTTTAATTTTTAATTTTTAATTTCTAAATTGGTCCATGTGGTACAATTTTTTTTTAATGTAATTCACCAAATATAATATAAAGTATGTATGGTTGTGCATAAGATACAGTCTGGGACAAAGGAAAAGCAATAATGCAAACCACGACTTATTTATTTACCAATTAGATGAGAAAAATAGGGGTCAGGGGGTGATGACTAGATGTCCCCATTCAGGGAGTTCATTTGTACAGATTCTTGGGTTACTGATGTCCCCATGATGATATACACACTCCATTACTGATTATTACTGAAACTCATTGAAGTAATCATCAAAAAATTGGCTAGGCGAATAAATCATCATTAACTGTACTATTGTAGTAAAAGTGTGTTGGATCTGAATGATCAGGAGAAAGGCTACATGGCGAGAAAATGAGCGAGGAAATCAGCGAGGCGAGTGAGGTGGAGGGAGGGGAGCCATTCATCTTTCTTGGGATGTGAATGGCTCCCCTCCCTCCACCTCACTGCCCTCGCTGGTTTCCTCACTCATTTCCTCGACATTTAGAATTCCTGGAATGATCAGACTTCATACATTGTTTTTGAGTTATAAGTTATTACTAAAAGAAGTACTTAGCGAAGAAGTTCTCTTTGTGCAGAAAAAAGAGAGACTTGTTGCCTGGTGACCTTTTTATTTTTTTTCCTTATTTATTTATTTATTTTTATTTAAACTGTGCTTGCCCACTTTGAGTAGAAAATAAAGCAAAGAAATGAAAAGGAAAAGAGAGTGAAAGTAAGTGGAAAGATCTGCCCTAAGTGAAGATGTAGTTCAGTAGGTAGCTCGTATTTGAAAAATGAAGATGAAACATGTTTTAAAGAGTGAAAGAAGGTGATAGGAAGAACCACAGAAGGTTGAAATATAATTAACGACAAAGGCTGTTGTGGTTCAATTTCTAAAGTAGAGGACTTTATGATATTTGTGCCTTCCAAGACCTTTATAAAATGAATCTTCTTCATTAAGCCAATTCGGTCACTCTCAACCATTCATAACCATCAAAATGGTGTAGAAAGTTTCAAGATTCGCCAACTTGCTAGTACTATAAATTGAGGAGTGCATGGTTGCTATTCAAATCTGCAAGACTGTCAGGCACATTTCTACATTAGCTCACATTTACTGTGCAGAACTAGTAGAAGCAAGAACAATGGGGCAGAAGAAATCCAAGTCTAGGAGGTCTCACGATAGGTATGACATGGGACGGGATGAAGCCGTCAATATGAGAAAAGTGCGCCACAGCGATGAGGACAGAGGGCATTGGGTAGCTGAACCAAACATTGACAAAAAAGCTTCAGCTTTCATTGCTAAGTTCTATGAAAGCCGTGTATCAGATCCCGAACGATAAACTGTTCCACCTATGTAAACCGTAATATAGGAGTCCCATTTGTTATGCACTTTTATTGTAATTTACCTGTAAGTATGCTCAATATTTTGTGAATTACAATAATGAAACAATAATACAAGATCTGTTCGTATTCAATATCTTGGTTCTTCTTATACTACAGCATCTATTGTCTTTTCCATCTACCCTCAACTCATCTTCTTCCTATCTGGATTTGAAGTACTTACTAATGGACAATGAACAAAATAGATTCAAGTACTTTGTCGATTTAATAACATGTACATAACAAGGTTTTTTGTTACATTTAAGCCTCTTAACACCCTATCTTCCTCCTAAGTGGATTCAATGTATTGTACTATGATTACTAGAATCGATTCATAAACTTTTCTAGTACTCTGGCCTTCAAGGTACAAGTCTACGAGAATAGATGAAACTGATGGCGGGTCTGATGTTAACAAGAGCTGAGGAATGGTAGAAACCATTTACAGTCTAATTCTCTCTTTGATATGCTTCAAGTTACAGTAATTTGGCACTACAAAAAAAAAACTTCATTAGCTACAGAAATTAGCGACGGTTTCATAAAAGAAGATAAGATTAAAGAAGTTCAGATCAAAGAAGATCAGATCAAAGAATATCAAATCAAAAAATATCAAAAAAGATTAAATCAGATCGAAGAAGATCATAAAATATCAAATAAGATCAGATCATATCAAATAAGATCAAAGAAGATCAGATCAAGGAAGATAAAAAAAGATCAGATCAAAGAAGATAAGAGAAGATCTAAGAATATTAGATCAAATAATATCAGATCAGATCAAAGAAAATCAAAGAAGACCAGATAAAAGAAGATCAGATCAAAGAACATCATAGACTAATTGGTTTTTTTTTTAAAACAATTAAACACTAAAGCGATTAACCACGGCAAAAAACCGTCGCTAATTGGTTTTAAAAAAATTTAACACTGGCTAATTGATTTTTTGATTTTTTATATTAGCGACGGCAAACAACCGTCGCTAATTGGTTTAAAAAAAAATTAAACACTAAAGAATTAGCCATGGCAAATTGCCGTGGCTAATTGATTTTTTGTATTAGAGACGGAATAAAACCGTCGCTAATTGATTTAAAAAAAATTTAACACTAAAGAGATTAGCCACGGCTAATTGATTTTTTGATTTTTTATATTAGCGACGGCATAAAACCGTCGCTAATTGATTTTAAAAAAAATTTAACACTAAAGAGATTAGCCACGGCTAATTGGTTTTAAAAAACAGAAAAAAAAAATTTAACACTAAAGAAATTAGCCACGACAATTGGCTAATTGGTTTTTGATTTTTTATATTATCGATCCGCATGAAATCTCATCTCAACCGTTAATAACACCCAAAAATTTAGCTCAATCCAACGCACTAAACCAAACCACGTCATCGATCCGTGTGAAACTAATACAACCAATCCCCTTCAATTACCTTTCTCTATATAAATTTCAATTTTTCTACAAACCAACTTAAACAAAAATTTTCTCTCAAAATTTTTTTTCTCTCACCTCCAGAGAAGAAACCCACAGAGGGGAAGTCTGCCGCTTCCTCGACACCGATCCCGGCTGCCTCTCTTTCCTTTCCCTTCCTCAATCGCCTCTCTCTCGGAGATCTGAGATATCTGATCTCGAAAATCTGAGATCTCTGATCTCGGAGATCTGAGACCTGAGATCTCTGATCTCGGAGAGATCTGCGATATTCTATAGATCGAAAAAAAAAAAAATATATATATATATATATATATTTTTTTTTTAAACCATTTAGCCACGGCAAAAGGCCATCGCTAATATAAAAATAATGTAATTTTAAAAAAAAAAAACCATTTAGCTACGGCACAACGCCGTCGCTAAAATAAAGTTAAATTTAAAAAAAAAAAATCAGTTAGCCACGGCTAAATGTCGTCGCTAACATTAAAGTATTTTTTAAAATACCATTTAGCCACGACACAATGCCGTCGCTAATATAAAAATAATGTTAAAAGTTTTTAAAAAAATCAATTAGCCACGGCAAAATGCCGTCGCTAATATTTTTTTTTAAAAAAATCAGTTAGCCACGGCTATTTTACACTTTAGCGTCTGTTTTATGCCGTGGCTAATTAGCCACGGCTATTTTGCCGTCACTGAATCAAATAGCGACGATAAATGTAGTTATGGGATAACGACGATTTCGGTGCCGTTTTAGCTACAGTTTTGGGTCAATTTGCAACAGATTTTAGCCGTTGCCGATGTCAATTTTTTTTTGTAGTGATGTTATTTAGAAATATTTGAAGCAATTACTAAGTGGTTTTGTTATACAGTCCTTCTTTAGATTCGGGCTTTTAGATTTGCAATAGTTAGTATATTGCAACTTTTTATGAAGAAGAAAACCTTTTTTGGCAAAAAAATTATCTGCTTTACATGTTACCTTATAGCTATCTCAAATTTCTCGACTTTCTGCCATTGTTGAGTGAGGTATAGAATAAATTTAATCATTATAAATTACTGCAAGAGTATATATTCAAACGCACTTTTGTTATTATTATTATTCTTCTAAATAACACCACATACACACTGCATGCTTTGACGACATCTTGACACATGCCCAAACATCTCAAGTAGGAAAGTTGTAAATACTTGCATTACGATTACCATCACTATGTTTGTTGACCAGTGAAGATTTGAGGCTAATGACTTTCCATTCACCCTGATTGTTATCATCCCCAAAGGGTTCCTTGTATATATAAATTTGGAGACTTTTATTTGAAGCTAATCTGAGAATTGAAAATGTAGTATTGTAGCTGGGTGCAGCCAATTTCTTAGACTGGAAAACAGTGGTGGAGTTGGTGAGGTAAAAGTCAAGTGTTAATTAACTCAAATGTTGTGGGTGAACTGTTGAACACCACCCTTTCAAAAGAGACTTCGGGAGCTCCTTCAGTGGTATACGACAGTATTGGAATGCTCTTGCTCCTGCCAGAATACAGATATAGTCCATCTTGTTCCAAGACTAAGCTATACACCCCTGGTGATGGGTTCTTATCAGATGTTCGGCTAATGATCTTTTTAGGACCGCTGACACGTAGTGACTGACTTACTAAGAGGCTGTCTGATGGGTGGTCGAAACTCCGCCACACCACTTGACCACTGCTGCCTGTGAGTACGAAGTTGCCATTAGGATGAAGCTCTGCGCCAGCAACACGCTTTGTGCCAATGTTCGTCTTCCAGGCAACTTGACCATCCACATCTGTAATGACAATGCCATTTGGCCCTTGTGTATAAGTAGAGCCTTCACGCACGGGATGGTTAGGGTTAGCATCCCATGCTCAAAGACGCACTTGGGGTGAGCCATACGTATTGTTGCCCATAGCTATAGTAAAAACATGGGCATTGGGGGTGGTGTTGTAGAATGCAAGAGCAAAAGGATAGGCGATCGTAGGGCCCTATAAAACGGCAGTCTGCACTGTACTCTGCAGGGAATCCACTAAATTTGCCTTCATTGTGGAATATATATGTGTCATCTTGAGCAACTGAGGGTGTGTTTGGTTACATGAATTCTATGTCATGGAAATTTATGAGGGGATTCCTACATTTTAGGCTAAATTGATGTATCACTCGACATCCACCATTTAATTTTGTGATCAATAGTAGGAATGGAAGTCCCATGAACATGAGAATCACATGCCTTTGGGATCAAAGAGTGAGATTCTCATGTTCATGGAAATTCTATTCCCACCATTAATTACAAAATCAAATGATAGATGTGGAGTGATATATCAGTTTAGCCTAAAATGTACGGATTCCCTCATAAATTTCCATGACATAATATTCCATACAACCAAACACACCAGAAGAAGAAAATGATGAAGACGGAGGAAGACATTGCAAGCGAGTTCAGCATTTCTTGGTATCAAAATGCAGAGCCAATGTGATCTTATATACTGGGAGCGCGATGTAAAGATGCCTTGAAATAATTATGAATGTATGATGGGTGGTTCTATATATCAAGCAGCTTGATTTCATGCTAGATGCCCACATTTGTTATGGTTGATTGTACACTAAGACGTGTAAATACATTTTACTATAATTTGCTTTATACAAGGAATTATGACGTTAATCATCTCAATGCATCATTAACTATTGAGATTTGGGCAGTCATCCAATTAAGTGTGCATGCTTGTTAGCGAACTTCTATAGCTAATGAAGCGATCGAACAACCCATTTGTTGGTGGAAGCATTAAAAAATATTTCGAGCCACCTGTCACGTGCTGACCTTTTTCCCCTGGCTAACACGCTGCCCACTAGCGTCACACTCTCGTCGGACTAACTAGTCAAGACACTTCGATGCTTGGCTAATACTAAGTGATGTTACGGAAGCTTAAGTGGGGGAAATGCTAAGGCACAAGTGTTTAGGCTTTTTGAAAGAATGTTTTGTATTGTTTGAGAGAGTTGTACAAGTGTTTCTCTTCATCTATGATCTCTACAAATGAATGCCAAGGCCTATTTATAGGCCCTTAAAGTTCTAGAGGCTTCTAGCCTAGAACCTTCCACAATACTCCTTCAAAGGAGTATTCTCTATGCATCTAGAAAGTTCCCACCTCCAAAGGAACTAGAAATTACAAGGAGGCTTCTAGAAAATACTACACAAATTTGTACAAGGGTGTTCTAGACTCATCCATGCTAGAACACTCTAGAGAAAGCTAAGCTAGAATGTCCAAGAGCACTCTAGAACCTTCCGGAGGCATCCCGAAAAGCTTGCTGTTCCATCGGCCTTTACGGGCCTACTGCCAGCGTCCATATGATGCTTTGGATGTCTTATTGCCTTGGTGAGGGATATTTTGAGAGATGGCTCGTGACATTCTCCCCCACCCAAGTCCTTGGCGACCCCGTCAAGACCTTTCCTCGAACTCCGCGATCTTGCCCTAGAATTGCCATAGGTCGCCCTCTTTCTCCCATGAGGCCTCAATATTCGGTAGTCCCTTCCATCGAATGAGATACTCATTATAGCTTGGCACACCCCTCCGTCGGATGAGCCTTTTTGCCTCGATGCTCTCGATTTTTCGATCAAAAGAAGCCACGACCGCGGTTGGTGCCCGATGTGACTCGCCCCTCGTTGGATCTTCTTTATCACCATGGTAGGGCTTGAGCATGCTCACATGGAACACCGAATGAATCTTGAGTTTGGGCGGCAACTCAAGCTTGTAAGAAACTCTCCCGACCTTCCGTAGGACGGGAAATGGCCCCTCGTACTTCCGCACTAGTCCCTTGTGCACCGAGCGGAAGACCTTGAACTGTTGTGGCAACAATTTGACCATGATCATCTCGCCCACTTGGAACTCGAGAGGGCGTCTATGCTTGTCTGCCCACTTCTTCATCTTCTTAGACGCCTTGTCCAAGTACGCCTTCGTTATATCAAGCTGCTCATGCCACCCTCGTGCAAGCTTGTACGCAGCGGGGCTGCTACCCGTGTAGCCCGACGCAACGGCTTGTGGACTCAAGGGCTGCTGGCCCATGACGATCTCGAACGGACTTTGTTGCGTCGATTCGGACCGCTGCAAGTTGAATGAGAATTGAGCCACATCCATCAACTTGGCCCAATCCTTCTGGTTGGCACCCACAAAGTGCCTCAAGTATAACTCCAACAAGGCATTCACCCTTTCTGTTTGCCCATCGCTTTGCGGGTGAAAGCTTGTTGAGAAGTGTAGACCCGAACCCAAGAGCTTGAATAACTCCGTCCAGAATTTTACTGTGAACCTTGGGTCCCAATCACTTATGATGCTCTGAGGCAAGCCCCAATACTTCACCACGTGCTGAAAGAACAACTTGGCGGCTTGCTCGGCCGTGCAATCGCGTGGGGCAGGTATGAAAGTCCCATACTTGGAAAAGCGATCGACCACCACCATAATAGAGCCATACCCATCAGACTTGGGCAAGGCCGATATAAAATCCATCGATACACTCTCCCATGGCCTTTCCGGAATCGGCAAAGGCTGCAATAGTCCTGCCGGTACACGTTGCTCTATCTTGTCTTGTTGGCACACAAGACAAGTCTTTACATAGGCCTCGACATCGTCCCGCATATGAAGCCAATAGTAGTCCACCTCCAAGAGTGCCAATGTCCGCTGCATCCCCGGATGGCCAGCCCACATTGAATCGTGGCACTCTTTCATGATGTCTCGCCTAAGATTATCCCACTTAGGCACATAAATGCGACGACCGACGGTGTAGAGCACCCCATTCTTTACCCAAAACCGTCGAGTCTTCCCCTCTTTGGCCATCTCCATGAGTCCCTTGGCCAAGGGGTCTTGAGAAGTCCCCCCCTTGATCCGATCAAGAAGGTTGCTAGCGGCGCTGCTTGCGCTAGCGAGCATGGCCTTTCGGCTGAGAGCATCAGCAACAACATTAACTTTGCCCGGCTTGTACTCCATGACATAATCGAACTCCGCTAAGAAATCTTGCCACCGAGCTTGCTTGGGGCTGATCTTCTTCTGATTTTGAAAATAACTCGTAGCAACATTGTCGGTCTTGATGGTAAACTGACTCCCAAGCAAATAGTGCCTCCAAGTCCGCAAGCAATGAATGATGGCTGTCATCTCCTTGTCATGCACTGGGTACCGTCTCTTGGTATCATTGAGCTTGCGAGACTCATAGGCTATGGGATGCCCCTCTTGCATAAGCACCCCTCCAATGGCAAAGTCTGATGCATCGGTGTGAAGTTTGAACGACTTAGCATAATCGGGCAAGGCCAAGACAGGTTCCTTGGTGACTGCCTTCTTCAAATCATCGAACGCTTCTTGGCATTTCTCACTCCAATGCCACTGCACCTTCTTCTTCAGCAAGTCGGTCAGTGGGGCTGCTCTCGCCGAGTAGCTCAAAATGAATCTCAGATAATAATTGGCCAGCCCAAGGAAAGAACGTAGCTCCGAAACGTTCTTGGGTGGCTCCCATTCATTGATGGCCTGCACTTTGTCCCGTTCCATCATGATCTTTCCAGCCTTGATGCGGTGCCCCAAGAAAAACACCTCGTCTTGGGCGAACGAGCACTTCTCCAATTTCACGTATAGCTCGCTCTCCCGCAATGCTTGAAAAACCTGTCGCAAGTGATGCACATGTTCTTCCAAGTTGTCGCTATACACGACGATATCGTCGAGATAGACGACTACAAATTTATCCAAGAAAGGCTGAAAGATTCTGTTCATTAAAGTGCATAAAGTAGCCGGAGCATTGGTGAGACCAAAAGGCATCACCAAGAACTCATAAGACCCATAACGAGTGACGCATGCTGTCTTTGGCTCATCTCTTTTAGCTATGCGCACTTGCCAATACCCCGATCGGAGATCCAGTTTAGAAAAGTACCTGGCTTTACCGAGCCTATCGAAAAGATCGGCAACCAAAGGAATTGGATACTTGTTCTTGATGGTTACTTTGTTAAGTGCTCGATAATCGATGCACATACGCAAGGACCCGTCGTGCTTGCGTTGGAACAATACTGGTGCACCGAATGGGCCTTGGATGGCCGAATGAACCCCGCGTCCAGCAGCTCCTTGAGTTGCTTGAGTAGCTCTTCCAACTCTGGCGGTGCCATCCGATAAGGCGCCATGGCTGGAGGCCTAGCCCCTGGCTCCAGCTCGATCATATGATCGACTTCCCTTCTTGGAGGAAGTCTCTTGGGTAGCTTTGGATGCATGACATCTTTGTACTCTTTCAAAACCGCAGCTACCTCCTTCGGAACCTCGCTGGGTTGAGGCCCATCTTCGATCAACGTGGCCACAAATGTTGCTTGCCCCTTTTGCACGCCTTTCTTCACTTGAATGGCTGACAACATCTTGGCCTCCACGATCTCCCGAGTGACAGGGACATAGCATGCTTCTCGATCCTTTGCAATAGTCATCGACCCGTCCCTTTCTAATGTCCATGGCTTCACCGTATCCATGAACTCCATGCCCAACACCATTGAGAAGTCGTCCATCGTGACGACAATCAGGTCCACCGTTCCCTTCCATTCGCCCAAATGAAGGGAGACGCCTCGTGCTACACCATGGATAGGCACCGGTGCTGTGTTGACGGTCTTCAAGGTGCCTGGCTCCTTGGTGTACTGCACGCCCAGCCTTGTTGCCTCCTTCAAAGCAACAAAGTTGTGCATTGAACCCGTGTCGACGAGTGCCTTTGAAGCCTTGCCATTTACCTTGGCTTTCACAAACATAAGAGCGGATTTCTTCGAACGAGGCAACGTACTTACCTTAGCCACGTTGCTTTGCTCTACCGTAGCCTTGACGCTGCTTAGCAAGCGCAAAGTCCCCATTTGCGCCTCATCCCCCGATGATTCCCCGGACGATCCACTCTTGCCAGCGATCATCGCATTGAGCTTCTGTCGCTGTGGGCACTCCCTAGCCCAGTGCGGCCCTCCGCACAAGAAGCAGTCACGGTTTTTCACCTTGCTATCCGAGAAGGACTGCTTGGCTTTGTCCTTCCTCTCGAACTGCTTGCCGCCGCTGCTACTGCTGCTTCTTTCAGTGGGTTTTGCTCCCCCACCTTTTCCCTTGTTACCGCCGCCACTCTTGCTGCCGCCCTTGTGGCTTTTTGAATCAGCCTTGTATTCGAACAAGGATTCGACAACTGCGATGGCCTCCACAAGTGATTGCACGTTGCGTCTCTTTAACTCTTGCTCAGCCCATCGTTGTAGTCCATCCATGAAGTAGACGAGCTGAGTCTTCTCCAGCATGTCCGAGACTTCAAGCATAAGAGAAGTGAACTGCTTGACGTACTCTTTGATCGACCCCGTATGCTTCAATCCACGCAGCCTCTTCATAGCAACTTCCTCCGCATTCTCCGGATAGAATTGCCGCTTGAAATCCGCCTTGAACTCGTCCCAAGTCTTAAGCGAGCAAAGACCCTTCTTGATATCCGACTCACGCTTCCTCCACCAAAGGATGACATCATCACCCAAGTACATGGTGACGGTGGTGATCTTGGACTCATCGTCGTCCAAGCGCATAGCGTCGAAATATTTTTCAACATTCCATAGGAAGTTGTCGAGCTCCCTAGCATCGCGCTTCCCATGGTAACTTGGCGGCTCGGGCACCTTCATCCTTGGTCCCTCTCGTACAGTAGCACTACCTGCCACAGCTGCCTTGCATAGGTTGACGTCCGATTGCAAGGACTCAACCTGCTCCCGGATGGCATGGAGCTGGCCCATCAACGTGTCCTTGAGCTGGCCCATCTCGTTGCGCATGGCATCCGCAACTTGGTTGACGAGAAGTTGAGTCTCGTCCTTGGCTTCCACAGTGCCAAGCTCAAGGTCATGGACGCGGCTATCGAGTTGCTCGATATCCATAGTGACGCTAGTCAACGTCCCCTTGAAGGACTCAAGCTTTTGTTCCATCTCCCCGACGCTGTCTTGGAGATCGCCCACGGTCAGCTCCACCTTGGCCATACGATCCTCAAGCATGCTGGTCCGACTAGTCTTTCTTTCAGTCTCCTCGATCACAGACCCTCCAACAGCACTCTCTTTGTTTCCCGACATGATCAGATTGCTCCGCACCTAACCTTCGTACACACAGCAGCTGGCACAACGCAACTTCAGCAAGACCGCCCCTACGATCGTCGCTGCTCTGATACCACGTGTCACGTGCTGACCTTTTTCCCTTGGCTAACACGCTGCCCACTAGCGTCACACTCCCGTCGGACTAACTAGTCAAGGCACTTCGATGCTTGGCTAATGCTAAGTGATGTTACGGAAGCTTAAGTGGGGAAAATGCTAAGGCACAAGTGTTTAGGCTTTTTGAAAGAATGCTTTGTATTGCTTGAGAGAGTTGTACAAGTGTTTCTCTTCATCTATGATCTCTACAAATGAATGCCAAGGCCTATTTATAGGCCATTAAAATTCTAGAGGCTTCTAGCCTAGAACCTTCCACAATACTCCTTCAAAGGAGTATTTCTATGCATCTAGAAAGTTTCCACCTCCAAAGGAACTAGAAATTACAAGGAGGCTTCTAGAAAATACTACACAAATTTGTAGAAGGGTGTTCTAGACTCATCAATGCTAGAACACTCTAGAGAAAGCTAAGCTAGAATGTCCAAGAGCACTCTAGAACCTTCCGGAGGCATCTCGAAAAGCTTGCTGCTCCATCGGCCTTTACGGGCCTACTGCCAGCGTCCATATGATGCTTTGGATGCCTTGTTGCCTTGGTGAGGGATATTTTGAGAGATGGCTCGTGACACACCGCATTAGTGTTAACTAGGGGTGGGCAAAAATCGATTTAAATTTGGTTAATCGACCGAACCGAATTTCAAATTCGGTTGAGTTACTGAACTGAAATATGAGTAGAAAGAAAATAATTTAAACCGAACCAAACCGGTTATAAACGGTTCGAAATCGGTCTACGATTTTGAGCCGATCGAATAATAACCGAGCTGACCGTATATAAATAAATAAATAAATAATAGGTAGGTGTCAATACCTGATTAGTGCAACAAATGCACTGTAGTGTACCATGCTGCACTGAATCGCCGCCCTTTTGTCTCAGTTTTCAATTTTAGGCTAAAAAAAATTAGGCATGTCAAAAAATTGAGCATGTTTTAATGAAAGTCTTTCAAGTGCTTGAGCCCGAAATTTCAGCCTAACTGAACCGGACCGATCCGAAATTTGGTTCAACCGATTTCATTGATTTACAGATACAAAATTCGGTTTAGGTTTGGGTTTTGTGCAAACCAAATGAAATTGGTTCGGGGCTTAAAATCGAACCTGACATTGCCGACCCCAATATTGTAAACTCAAACCATTTTATTTTGAACTCAAATGACACTTTTGCCAAAATCTGAAGCAAAACATGGTTTATTTGATGCTTCTAATTTTCAGGTGTTAATTAAAAGAGTAACCTATAATGGAGTTAGAAGCCAAGAGAAACCAACCTATTTGGGGTTTCTTCTTTATTTTTTTCTTTTTCTTCTCGAGGCAAAAGGGGTTTAAGGGATCCCACCCTATTGATTAAAAGGAATGAAATTAAAAAAAAAAAAAATCTATTCATGCAACCATACAAACAGCACTGACTCAAAGAACATTTAAGAAGAAAATTCCAACCATTATTATTTCTTACTCTTTCGGTTTCTACTTTTATGGATGGGCTATCTATTGTTGTCTTCCTAGTTAGATCGATCAGTTGGGGAGTGTGTTGCATGTACATGTTAATTAAATGGATTAATTGATGGATTAATTTTTACAGTATTTGTACAAATCTTTCATCTATTTCCTTATAATTTCAAAAGGTCACAAGTTATTCAAAGTCATTATGGATGGATATTTGAGATCATAAGCTTCACTATTATACACATACACCAAAATCTCAGGTCACGTTTATGTATACTTCCCTCCTATTTACACAAGTACAATACTTGAAAGATGTTCAACTTAGTTACTCATGCTTATGAGCTATGAGGAAGTCATATTTATCAATCAGATAATCAAGGTGAGTTAATTTGGTAAGAATCCTGCAGATTATTGTTTTGTAGAGGCTCATCATTTCCTTTTTGTATCTGTGTGTGTCACTGTAGAGTGATTGGCTAGTTACAAGTGGTGCAAACAAACACCACCCCCTTGTACATTTTTAAAGAACACCACCAACTTTTAACGTGGTTAGGTAAACCGCCTGCTCCACGGAGAAACCTTAAAGATTTTACTATAAGAAAAAGAAGAGAACAACTACACTATGTTTCTTCTCTTTAGATCTCATTCTCTCATCTTGTTCCCTTACACCCATTGAGTTTTCCAAGCTCTTGGATTTCCTCTTCTTTGCATACCTCAATGGTGATGGTTGCTGATGCTTATAGAATCCATACAAGAAAGTTGAATTCCTCTAGAAAGCGAAAAGCATGTCCTGATTGGAAACCAAAACCATATCCTGATTAGAAAACACACTCATTTCCAAAACCAAAATCGCATCCCTCTTCAATATTAACATTTTTAGCCTTTGTGATAAGCCAAACTGATATTTCACATAAGTAGGAAGTTACATGTACTCGAGACTACAAGAAATTTGAAAAACAGTATGTAAAGAAGCAATGTGCAACATTGAAGGTCCATAACCAATTCAACAAGTTATCAAAGAGGATCTCCTTACTGAACCATCACCCAAGGGTCAAGATCCTAAGTTATCGGTTCGGATTGATTGGGTCTTGGGCCTGACCCGATCCATTGTCAATTTAGCATGAACAACAACCACAATTGGTAGGGCTGAACAAAAAACAGACCAAACCGATTAAACCGATCGAACTGATCTCGGTTTAGATCGGTTTTGGTTTTAAAAAATTCAAAATCGAAGTGGTCAGTTCGATTTTCGGTTTCTATGTGATTTTAACCGACCAAACTGAACTGACCGAATATATATAATAAATAATATATATTTTATTTATAAATAATACAATATGTTTAAAATAGTCGGTCAGTTCGGTTTTATTTCAATTTTTGTTCGATTTTAGTCGGTTCAATTCGGTTACGGTTTGCATAAATTAAAATCGATTCGATTTCTGATCGATTTTGTTAATGATTGATTCAATTTTGATTTAAAAATTTTAGGTAAAAACCGAACAGACGATTCAATTTTCAACCCTGACAATTGGTGAGATTATATAGAAACCTTGAGTTCACATTAAGATCACAAAGTCACCACCCAAGACTAGCATCCTTCTTGAATGACTAAACTTTTGGAAACTTGAGTCACCATTCCCAATGAAATATCTGAAACTTCTCCATCAAACCCAGATTGCATCGAGAAGACCAAAGTTTCCAAACCCCAATGTGTTAAACTCTCTCTATATAAACTCATCAATCTCTCAATAACATCAACAACAACAGCAACAACACAAGTCTCATACAGGAAGGAAAGAGGAGAAAATTGTCATCACTCATTCACCATGAAGACTACCATGACTGTTTTCTTCCTCCTTTCACTCATTTGCCTCCATGCAAGTGTTAGTGATGCAACCATAGCATGTGGCACTGTCGACCTGAAGGCAGCTTCGTGTGCATCGTTTGCCATGGGCAAGGCCCCCAAGCCAGCCCAAGCTTGTTGCCTCGGGCTACAACAACTTGCTCAGAGTGTCAAGTCACTTGATGATAAGAAGGATATCTGCAGATGCTTGAAGGCTGGTGTTAAGTCTTTTGCTGGAGTTCAGGACAAGTTCTTGAGCCAGATTCCTACAGCTTGCAAGATCGAAGTCGGGTTCCCCGTCTCCTTGAACACCAACTGCGAAACGTGAGTAGCATTCATGAACTTAAATCTTTTCTTCAATGACTTTTAGATTTTTTTTTAAGTAATGGTTTTGATTCGAAATTTCTGTTCTTGCAGGATCCATTAAAGAGCTTGAAGAATCTTTAAGTGGCGGTTTAGAGAATGTAGTGTAGTTTGTATTGAATAAAACAGTGAGCCATTAGGGTTAGAAGGTTCACATTTGAAATCCCACTTTGGGATTCAAGACTTTTGTAACCTGTTGCATTGTTTAATATATTACTTACTGGTTCTGTTATCTTCTTCTCATTTCCAGTAATATTCAATCAAAACATAACATGCGACTGATAAATTGTCTAAGTCTGACAAAATGAACCCCATAATTGTATACTGTGATGCACTATGCTGATCATGTCATATCGCAAAGATACTATCGACTACTCTGCATTGAGCTCACATAACACAGGGCATTGCAAGTATAGTTTGCGAGCAGCAACCTTCAAATAGACTACTGAGAATCACGAAATTTATGACAGGGCCAACTATTACATGTGCAAGTTGACAGAATGAAATTTTGGAATGATCAAATAATGTCAGCAAAAGACTTGGTCCGGCCATGAAAGTATGCTTTGTTTAAAGTAGAAGGATGAGGGTGTAATCAGTGGAATAAGGAGGATCTTTCTGAACATCAGGATAAAAATCTAGTTAAACGAAACTGTCACATTAACTTAACAGTCACCTAGGGTCCTAGACAAAGACAGAGAAGTTAGTCATTTATCGGAAAAATATGATTTTTTTTTCATCGACAATACTTTTTTAGCGCAATTGAAATGTGTTGTACACTTTTACCAAATGCTTTAAATACAATCAGTGATTGCTGCTTGCAAACTCCATAATCCAATACTTTTTGTTTGCCTTCTTGTTTTGCAAAGTTGAACTATGTCAGGATGTCCTACTTCTGAATGTGAATTTTGATCCATCTCTCTTATTGCAGTGGGAAATATTTTCAGTGAGAACAACCAAACCGAAAAATTGTTAGGTCTATTTTTGTTTAGGGCCACGCCATGGAAGTCAAGCATTGCATGCAAATCTTCAATGTTGTTTCATCCTAGTTTCCTTGTATATATGAATCCCAGGGGATTCAGAAACCTTAGCGCAAGGAGAACATGGGTAATCCATGAAACTCAAAATTTAGTTCCTATGCTTCAGTAACGCAATACAATGAAAGAAAGCAAAATTCCAATTAAAATGCCAGCATGCAAAAATCCGACATGGGTTTACACGACGGTCCGAGAGTAGTGTTGATGATTACATTTTCTTGGAAGCCTCTCAAGTAGCTTCCCCTTCAACAAAAAAAAAAAAAAAAAAGACTAGTTTTGGTGTGGTGAGGCCGAGAGGGTAAGTTTGAGAGAAAAAAAAAGAGTAAAATATATATAAGGGAAAAAATACCTCAAGTTTCAGAAAATATCATCATCAAAGCCCATTTTCGATATTTTCGGGATCGGCTACATGGATTTTGGTTCTCCAAGCAATGCGATCTTCCCACATATCCTCGCCTAAGTTTGAGAAAATATATTGAGAGAAAAAAGCCTCATATGTATATTGGCCCCATTGGAGACACCGTAGGAGATATAATCATATAAAAGAGTCATATGTATCTAATGAGACATCAAACAATTACTCGATCACAGTCGTATACGTGGCATGAGTTAATCCTAGCATGTGAAAGGCTCCAACGCAGTGCCTATCAGACCCATTCACAAAATGTCATTCAATCCATAAGTCAAGTGCCCCGACGTGCCTTGGGGTTTGGCCCAAGACAATAAAGCCTTAAATGCAAATCTCAAAGCTTTCACGAGCCCGAGATCCACTTGCGTGAAGTCAACTTTTAGCACAATCAAGCATTAGGTCATAAACAGAACTCTGTGCTAAAGAGACTCAATCATGCACAAGTAAGATCTTATGCGAGATCTCCTCCCTCCAACATGCCTTGGATCACAAGGAAAATTGGTGAAGGAACACTCGCTATTAGAGATGGTGAAATGAATAAGAAATCTATGTATACCCATTGCAATTTATATATAATTTTCACTCTTTCTTGCATCGACATAGGAGTGCCTTCAGCCATCATAACGTTGATCCCTGACTTAATTGCTACTCATTTTGCAGGTTCGTGATCATCAAGATATGTCGAGGACAAATCTGAACACATTAGTATCTATTGTTTCTCTTAGGATTACATAGCATTACCCATAATTGATATGTTTTACAAGTTATAGTGTCAACCTTGTTTCCTCCAAATTTGACAAGTGCCTGATAAGTTAGCCCAACCTTCACAATACCACCTATATCCTTTTAAATTTAGGAGTCACCCTAAAAATTTCATTTTACAATACCAACTGTATGCTGAACCATCCAAAATAGAGGAAATTTGAGGTAAAACTTCATCCACTAGGTAATTTTGAAACAAAGATATGAAATAACATAAAAGATGACAAATCTCATGCGATGAGATGCAATTAGGATACCAAACCTCCACTACTGCCTGATGCGACCGCAACCATTTGAGAATGTGTCCTCAAGCTAGCCTACCTAAGTAAATTCAAATGTTTCAAGGTTGTTTGCGAGTTCGCTTAGAAGTCAGTGATCATGTGCATGAAGATAATAAAGAGAAAAAGAACCAGAGAGACTGAACATTCAGTCCATAGCTTGAGAATGCTTGATACTCCCTCAAAACTATAGCCAAATGCTTGGTCTAAATGCAATCTTGATCACTTACAGGTTCTCACCCCAAGGTATCACAGCATTTTGGGAAACATCAAAAGAGAAAATTTATCAAACAGACCATCAAGAAAAAGTCATGTGCTCTGGTTTTTTAAAGTTGAAAATAGTATCCACCGTTGCAACAAATATTGTTGAATTTCTAATAAAAACACAGTTTAAACAAGACGTGATCTTTGGCACAGAAGGCAGAGGACCTCATTTCCATCTCAGGAATATCAGATTATGTTTCTTTCATTGTCATACTTTCCTCTTTCTAGATCAACCATCACAATATGAAACAATCACTACAAGCAAAAGTATAACAAGACACAATTCAACATAAACAAAATGCCAAGGCATAGATGACAATCATGTTCTTTGATTTATGTAGGATTCAAACAATGTTCAGATGACATTGTCAAAACAGCAGCATTTACCTGTCTAACTAAACAAAAATCCGACTCGGCCTGAATATAAAACTGACAGCAAAAGGGGCTTACAGCCTCCTTCCTCTTCTTCCACCCTTTCTACGGGTGCTGTCAGTGGGTATCGGGGTAACGTCCTCTGCAAATGTAAAAGTAAACAAATTGTTAATAGTCTTGATTAATTAACCCATAAAGTGACCATTTCCAGGTTCTTTTTTTACATAGGTCATCAAACAATCTGATGCTTATTTGCCTGCAGTTTATTACCATTCGCTTTATAACCAGAAAAATATATTCGAGAAAAGATTTGAAAATGGAAACGGTTGTAACCCTGACACATTCTGTATGCTTCAGAAAGCTTCATAAATGGACTTACCGATGCGGCCAATTTTCATTCCAGACCTAGCAAGGGCTCTAAGTGCAGACTGAGCACCTGGACCAGGGGTCTTGGTTTTGTTGCCTCCAGTAGCACGAAGCTTAATGTGAAGTGCAGTAATGCCAAGTTCCTAATAACAATATTCCAAACAAAGATTGACGTTCAGATAAGCCATATTTTAAAGTAGTCAGTAATGACGACAGACCAATCTTCAATTCTCATTTAGCAAATAAATTAGAACTAAAAATAGATAGTTTAGAGCACCGAGCAACAAAGCAACAGTGTAATAGACTTGATAGTCAGTACAAATGTCAGCCCAAATCTAGTCAATGTCAGTTTGTCAGCATGTCATAAAACAACATTTTTAACGATTGGATGAGGGAGCTAGGAAATCATCACAAACCTTGCATCTTTGGGCAACATCCTGTGCTGCAAGCATGGCAGCATAGGGTGAAGACTCATCCCTGTCCGCTTTGACCTTCATTCCTCCTGTATATGGAGTGCATTAAAATTAAACTCACAACACATCCAATGAATGATTAAAGTGAATTAAAATTATGGTCCAAATAGCAACAAAAAGTTATCTCCTTAAGACTAAAAGTAGATACAAAACTTTGAAGATGGGGCTCATAATTTGACAAGGCAATGTAGGCTTGGCTGCCACATTTCTCATATTCTCTCCAAAGGTTAACTGAACTAAGAAAAACTTCTCACTGTGGCAACCGTGGGATTTTCAACAACTTACTTGAAAAAAAGGCACTAGAAAAAAATTACATTTTTCCAATGCCACCACACATATAAAACATATTTCCTCAAAACACTTCCAGGATGGAAATGGTATAAGGAATAATAAAATACAACGAAATCAGAACGACAACATTGCCAACATCAAGAAAGGAAATTTCACATACCAGTGATGCGAACCATGGTTTCCCTTCCAGACAAATCTGTCACATGCTGCAATAACAATCTCATTGTTTAATATTTGATACCAAGGAAAATAGAGCATTATAAAAATAAGGGGTGAACAACTACTTACGATGAAGGTATCATTGAAAGATGCAAAGATATGGGCCACACCAAATACATGTTCTCCTTCTCGTACATTTGGTCCAAGAGTCACGTTCTCAACCTTGGGTTCCTTGACCTTCCTCTTCGACTGCAAAACCCATCACAGATTAAAAAAAAAAACATCACGAACATTACTTATAACTCAATGTGGTGGAATCAACTTAGTTCTGAATTGTTTTATTCAACTACTTAATTTTCAATGAAAACCACATATAAAGTGCAAACATATATCAGAAAACTATGGATTGGTTTACTCCCCTAATTTCTATTTATGGAACATTAAGAGATACCTAGTTCAAAACACAAATTTCGAATTCAATCTTATAAATCGTTGCAAATATGATGTCGTTAGCTAAAAGGGGCCATTGTGATTGATGAACATATAAATATCATTAAAAAAAACCAGATAGTAATATCAAAATGGGTACACGCAATATCTATTCAAAACATCAGTAGACAAACTTTAACAATTTAATGGTGGTCTGGGTATCTAAGATCATCTCAATAGGTCATATTTTTTGTTGAATGGTAGATAATGGGTTCAACACAAAACCCCTTTAAACCCCACCAATGAAAACTCTCAAACATGTAAACTAAAACTCTCGATCCGATCAAACAACAAGCAATCAAGACGAAAAGTTGGATGAATCAACCAAACCAGAAACAGAGAAATCGTAAGCAAAGAGAGATAAGCAAGCGTAATGAACTCGAATCGTCATAGATAGCACATACCATGATTGCTAACGGGGAGATGGACTGAAAAAGCTTGAAGATTCGCTCTTCTTTTTGCCTCTTTGCCTCTTCTCAACGATAACTGTGAGGATTTGTGAGCACTTCTTTAATAAATATGCTAGGGTTTTTCATGTGAATTGGGACTAGTCTAACCCTTATTTTTGGCCCATATAATTTTAAGCCCACCCATACTGCAGTCACCACCATTATTTAGACTCAAATTTGTTTTTATACTTTTTGTACTTACTATGTGACACCAATGGGTTTGTCTAAACAGCGAGGGCAGGGGCGAGGAAACCAGCGAGGGAGGGGGTGAAGCCGTTCACTCCCTCGAGATGCGTGAAATCGTCTTGAGATATGCACTTTCATGCATCTCGAGGGGAATGAACGGCTTCACCTCCCTCGCTGGTTCCCTCGCCATTTAGAATTTCTCGACACCAATAGAAAGGAATTTTTTTGTTCATCTTTGTTTTTTCCTTTTTCTCTTTATCTCGTCTCTCCTCCTTCTGCAATGAACAACATCGTCATGGAACCAATTAGCTAAGCAAACCCATCTCTTAAAACCCTTCAATCAACAAAACCCCACCACAAAGTTCACAACGTTATCATGATTATCAAGTAATTGCTTCATAAAATTACAGTAAAACCAAAAGAAAACATTAAAGATCATTCATTTTTCACAAAATTAAAAAGTCATCTTTGATATTGTCAAGTAGCCAATTTTTATTTTTTTTCACTTTGTTTTATTTGCATAGAATGTTTAATTGCACGTTGAATGGATAAGTAATCTTTTTATTTATTTATTTTAATTATTATTATGGTTTAGTTTAAGCCCACGTACCAGTAGCTAATAACATATTGAGCTAAAATCCCCAGAGACATGCTGAGTGATTTTTCAACACAGTTAAAGCCCTGGGAGACACTATAGAAACACAAACAAGAAACATAAGTCGCGATGAAAATAGTTAACACTGTATAGTAGTGCCAACAGCACCGAAAATACCCTAGTCTATATCACAAATCATGATGGTGTTTGAGGTTGGCGATAAAAGACGGCTAAGATTTACTGAATTATAAGAATCTAACGAATCACATAGAACTCAAAACACCAAGTACATGGGTTCGATTCTTATACCCAACATTTTTATATTTATTTATCTTGATATTTAAAGTACATTAAACTCTATTTATCATGTTAAACTTTTGTCGTGTCAACGGTGCGGAGAATACCGTAGTCTATATTATAAATCAGGATGATGTTTGGGGTTGGAGATAAAATACGGCTGAGATTTGCCCAAACACGAGAATCTAATGGATCACATAGAAATTAAGGCACAAAGAGTGCATTGGTTCGATTCTCATACCCAATATTTTGATATTTATTTATTGGAAAAATGACTTTTAAGGCCCACTTCTTCACAAAATATACCATTTAGATATCATAGTCGATGCAATGGCTAATTTGTGCTTATTTTTATTCTTTTATACTTTTATGACCAACAAAGACTATTTTATTAACCCGCGACATCTTGATCCTTCTTAAACAAATAGAAAACATAATTTTATAGTTTTATGACCAATAATGACTATTTTATTAATGATTCTAATTTTTTTGTTATTTTTACTTTTTATATTTTTTTACCCTTAAACCCTCCAATATCATGCTGTTGGTAGGTATTGATATTAATGATTCTAATTATGACCAACTAATTATACTTTTTTTTATAAGTTTTCATTGACCGACGAGTTAATCTAATTATTATGCTAATGTTTGGTAAACTTTTCACAATGTAGTTAATGATGTTTACAAATTTGGTTTTAATCAATTAATAAAATCAATTTGATTAACCTGTCATAAATTTGATTAGAAAACTTTACAGGTACCTGTGCATTATCTTTCTTGACGATGATTAGAAATTTTGTTTTAGTTATCATTGCTTCTTAATTCCATAATGTAGTTGATAAATCAATTTTCCCACTATTGAAATTTGACTTCATATTCTTCAATGCATGGGTACTTATAAAGTAATAAATTTTATTTTCTGTTGTTATTCAGTCACAAACTCTTTACCATATAACATGATCATAGCCTCAGAGGAAAAATGAGAATCAATATTAAATAAAATAATTTCATGTAAATTAAATAGTGACAGAGAATTGAAGCAACCATTAATTGAAACAAAAAAATTGTTCTTCAAACTCAGATATACATTCACAACCGGTCAAATACAAATACATTCAGAGTGACAAAACATTCATGAATAAAAAAATGCTAACATGAAAATATTAATGCAGTCATTTGTAGCTAACAAATTACATAAAATAATTGGTCAAACTGCAGTTAAAGAAATTATTTGTAGTCATCTGTTTTCTACAATAATGGGAGAAGTTAAGGGTAAAAAAAAGTATAAATAACAAAATAAATAAATAAAAATAAAATCATTAATAAAATAGTTCTTATTGATCATAAAAGTATAAAATAAGGTTTTTTATTTGTTTTGGAATAGTAAATATGTCTTATAATTTTATGATTTAATCTTGATTAATGAAAGAGTCTTTATTGGTCATAAAAGTATAAAATTAGGCACAAATTAGCTATTATATCAACTACGGTATCTAAATTGTCTATTTTGTGAAGAAAAAAATAGGTCTTAAAAATCATTTTTCGTTTATTTATTTTCTTCAATTGTTGATGGTGGTGACTAGGCATGTAAGTATGAATGATGAAAACTTAAGGGTGATTATATTTTGACAAGTTTTGAATTTTTATAGTGCCAACGGCACCGGGAATACCCTAAAGTGCATGATTTGATTCTCATACCCAACATTTTCATATTTATTTTTATCTTCAATTGTTAATGGTGGTGATTGGGCAAGTACGTATGAAGAATGAAAATTTAAGGGATCGTGCCAACAACATGGAGAATACCTTAGTGTAATCACATAGGGAAAAGGATAGGGATGAGTGGAAAATATTAACCTTTTTTTTTTTTTTTTTTTTTTTTACCATGAATGATACAATTAGTTTTTTCTTCTCGAGATGAATTGTTTGAATATTTTTTGAAAGATGAGGGTGTATTTAAGTTTTATTTTTTAAATCATGTGTAAAGGCACATGCCAACTTTACTCTTGACTATGGTCAACGACAGTCAACAGAGGTCAAGATATCAAACTCAAATGCAATTTATACACCAGATCAAAAAACATTTATTCTATTAGTAGAAAGGATCAACTTCGAATTTACCATTAACAAATTTTAGGTCTTAGAATCCCAACCTTATAATGGAAAAACTTATTTATTTAGTCATAGTGATTAGTCAATAAAAATATATCATTTTCAACAATCGTGATATACATAAATAAAATAAGGTAACGACTACTCCACACCACCAAAAGCGTTGTTTCACACCACCATGTATTTTTTTGTTTTGTTTTTCTACTAACTCAGACCACCCAAAAAATTGTTTTTTCAAACACAGTAACTTAAAAACAGGGTAACTTTTGACCAATTTAAACCCTCAAATGAGACCAATTCTCAAGTTCATCAAAACACAAAAATTTTAATACTCTGAGTTATCTAATAAACATAACTTAAATCACTTGAAAATGTTTTGAAATGAACAAATTATTATCATTTTACTAAAGTCGCGCAATAAAAATGGGATAGTGTCCCTGACTTTCGGTCAACTTACGTGCTCGATAGAAACCGATTCTTAAGCTCATCAAAACAAAAATATTGTAGTAGTTTAAGTTATCTAATAAACACAATTTAAATCAATTAAAAATGTTTTGAATTGAGTAAGTTATGGTCATCACTAAAGTCGCACAAATATGTCTCGCAATGAAAACAGGATAGTGTCCCTGACTTTTGGCCAACTTATGTGCTCGATTGATACCGATTCTCAAACTGATCAAACACAAAAATTATAGTACTCTGAGTTATTTAATAAACACAATTTGAATCACTTGAAAATGTTATGACCATTTTACTAAAGTCACGCAAATTTGTCCAAAAAAAATTTGCTGAAAATTTCTTGTTCGCCCAGAACAATGCGAGTTTTTGCAAAAACCTCGCATTGTCTCAGGTGAACAATAGTTTTTTTTTTTTTTTTTTTTTTGTGATTTCTGAAAATTTTTCTGAAGTTTAATTTGTTTTAGTGATTGCAAACTTTTTTGAAGTTTCCATGAGATTACTTTGCTTTTCTGAAAATTTTGCTGAAGTTAACAAAATGTTAACAATGTTAAATTCTTGAAAATTTTTGCAAGAAATGAATAACTTGAAAGTTTGTTTCAGAAGCGTTAGAATCAAAATCTGAGACGAACTGAATAATGGATCTGAGGAGTTGTAGAAGCAATCGAATTAAGAGAAGAGAAGATGCGAGAGGGAAGATTTGTTTGCTTGTTTTGCGAGAGTGAAAATGCAAGAAAGGAAGAAGCAATCAAATCAAAAGGAGTCAAAATCGATTTTGAATATGGGGGGAAGGAAGATTTGAATGGGGGGAGGGAGGAGAGACTTGCGTTTTGATTTGAATGGGAAGGAGAAAAATGACTTTTCTTGTTTACATAAGTGGTCTAGGAAAGAGTGGTGGTGTGAAAAATATATCAGATGGTGTGGGAGAGTTAAATTGTATGAGAAAACACTTTTTGTGGTGTGAAGTAGTAGTTGCCATAAAATAATAACAAAATCTCAATTTTCTATTATCATTAAAAACTCTACAGCAACCACAATTTTTATGACAAATTGTATCATTCTTCTTTTATGAGTTTGATACTATATAAATAAGTGTTCACGTATGCTTTAATTAGAATGCAATAAGAACACTTCATACAAAAGAAATACTAATACACTTTCCTTTTTACTATAGTTAGTTAGTAGCTGTAATTATATAATAGGATGAGAAATTGGAGAAAACTAAAAGAATAAATTAAGTGCGCAACAAAAATCCGACTCGGCCTGAATATAAAATTGACATCATCACTAAAATGACCACCATTCAGCAAAAGGGGCTTACAGCCTCCTTCCTCTTCTTCCACCCTTTCTACGGGTGCTGTCAGTTGGTATCGGGGTCACGCCCTCTGCAAATGTAAAAGCAAACAAATTGTTAATAGTCTTAATTAATTAACCCATAAAGTGACCATTTCCAGGTTTTTTTTTACATAGGTCATCAAACAATCTGATGCTTATTTGCCTGCAGTTTATTACCATTCGCTTTATAACCAGAAAAATATATTCGAGAAAAGTTTGAAAATGCAGTTTATTTGATTTATTACCATATTTTAAAGTAGTCAGTAATGACGACAGACCAATATTCAATTCTCATGTAGCAAATAAATTAGAACTAAAAATAGATAGTTTAGAGCACCGAGCAACAAAGCAACAGTGTAATAGACTTGATAGCCAGTACAAATGTCAGCCCAAATCTAGTCAATGTCAGTTTGTCAGCATGTCATAAAACAACATTTTTAACGATTGGATGAGGGAGCTAGGAAATCATCACAAACCTTGCATCTTTGGGCAACATCCTGTGCTGCAAGCATGGCAGCATAGGGTGAAGACTCATCCCTGTCCGCTTTGACCTTCATTCCTCCTGTATATGGAGTGCATTAAAATTAAACTCACAACACATCCAATGAATGATTAAAGTGAATTAAAATTATGGTCCAAATAGCAACAAAAAGTTATCTCCTTAAGACTAAAAGTAGATACAAAACTTTGAAGATGGGGCTCATAATTTGACAAGGCAATGTAGGCTTGGCTGCCACATTTCTCATATTCTCTCCAAAGGTTAACTGAACTAAGAAAAACTTCTCACTGTGGCAACCGTGGGATTTTCAACAACTTACTTGAAAAAAAGGCACTAGAACAAGATTACATTTTTCCAATGCCACCACACATATAAAACATATTTCCTCAAAACACTTCCAGGATGGAAATGGTATAAGGAATAATAAAATACAACGAAATCAGAACGACAACATTGCCAACATCAAGAAAGGAAATTTCACATACCAGTGATGCGAACCATGGTTTCCCTTCCAGACAAATCTGTCACATGCTGCAATAACAATCTCATTGTTTAATATTTGATACCAAGGAAAATAGAGCATTTTGCATTATAAAAATAAGGGGTGAACAACTACTTACGATGAAGGTATCATTGAAAGATGCAAAGATATGGGCCACACCAAATACATGTTCTCCTTCTCGTACATTTGGTCCAAGAGTCACGTTCTCAACCTTGGGTTCCTTGACCTTCCTCTTCGACTGCAAAACCCATCACAGATTAAAAAAAAAAACATCACGAACATTACTTATAACTCAATGTGGTGGAATCAACTTAGTTCTGAATTGTTTTATTCAACTACTTAATTTTCAATGAAAACCACATATAAAGTGCAAACATATATCAGAAAACTATGGATTGGTTTACTCCCCTAATTTCTATTTATGGAACATTAAGAGATACCTAGTTCAAAACACAAATTTCGAATTCAATCTTATAAATCGTTGCAAATATGATGTCGTTAGCTAAAAGGGGCCATTGTGATTGATGAACATATAAATATCATTAAAAAAAAACCAGATAGTAATATCAAAATGGGTACACGCAATATCTATTCAAAACATCAGTAGACAAACTTTAACAATTTAATGGTACCATGATTGCTAACGGGAGATGGACTGAAAAAGCTTGAAGATTCGCTCTTCTTTTTGCCTCTTTGCCTCTTGTCAACGATAACTGTGAGGATTTGTGAGCACTTCTTTAATAAATATGCTAGGGTTTTTCATGTGAATTGGGACTAGTCTAACCCTTATTTTAGTTAACCGTACCGTGATATAATTTCAAAAACTTCATTTGACTAATCATTGGTCCAGTGAGTGAAGTATTCAAATTGTTGTGATTTTATGATGCTTCTTCTGGATTTGGTTGTCTTGGTTTGATTGAATTTGGTGGGTTGCCTTAAGTTAGGGTATTTTGGTCCATAAAGAAAATATGACTAGTCAACTACGTTACCTAAAGTTTGAATAGAAAATGAAGATTAAACTCAATTAAAATAAAAAACAAGGGTCAAACTTTGTTAGGCATAAACAAATGAAGACCAAACTAAAAAAAATTCATTTTTTAAAATCGAATCGCACTTAAACCAAACCAATATCGTCAGTTTAATTAGTTTTTTATTCAACCCTAACATTTACATTACTATAGTTAGTTGTAATTATATAATATGATGATATATTAGAGAAAACTAAAGAAAAAATTAAGTGTGGAGCACAAATTAATAACAAGCATGTGCAACACATATAGTTGGTAGTATCTTGTTGCAAAAAATTGATAGTGGATGAAACTATCCTGCTATGTCAAATAAGCTATATGAAGGATTTGCCGAGAACTTACTCCTAAGTATGTAAGGGGTTTTATAATACGAACCAGAGCCTCCTCACACTAACTTAGACTCAAAAGTGAGATTTATTTTATTATTTATTATTCCACCTAGAATGAGAATGAAAAAAATAAATAAAAATAAAAATTGAAGACTCAAGGTTAAAAGATGACTAATTTCATATTTAAGCTTACCATGGAGAATTAGAAATGTTTTTTTTTTTTGCAAACCAATTGTGCAAGGGAGTTGGTTACAAAAAAAAAAAGTTTACAAGGGGGAAAATGTTAAAGATAAAAACGTTCCCCGTTCTTCATTTCGCTTTTGAAAACTGAAGCTGGGATTTTGAAGATCCCTTTATCTTTCCATTAAACAATAATAATGATATTACAAATTTCATACACTTTACCATGTATATTAAAAAAAAAAAAAAAAAAAAACCTTCCTTCAGACTCTATGCAAATGAGCTCGGGGGTATTTCCATAGGAGCTGAAGACACAGGCTACATTGATTTCTCAGGAAGTGCACAATACCAAATTACTCCAAACTTATGATCAGTTCCCGGATGTTGTTTATCAAATAACTGCATTCCCATGGAACTCGGGATTGTATTGTGAGCCTCTCGAGGATCTTGACAACAAACTCAATTTTTGTACACCATTCCGCACTGCATGAAAATTCTGAGCATTATCCACCACTTTTAATGGGCACCTCATCTTAAGCACCAGACTTCCTTCTCAAAAGTCCTATTCCGATCTGCTCAAATGTGATATATCAAGGCATAGAAGAATTATTTTTTATACCAGCATCAATATTATCCCACTGAAAGTGAGCCAAGCACATGTCCCCAACAAACCCTGGTTTCTCGACCTAACGAACTTTGCACACTGGCATGCAGAAAACAAATGAACTTTTATCTTCTTGCTGTTGCCAACAAAGAACACAGAAGAATCTCCTAATCAGCCACCATTCCAACAATGCCCTCTTAATAGCCAGCCTGCCAACCAAAGAATAAATGTCCTGGTGTATTATGTTTCAGCAGAGTGAGAACCTGATTACAATGCCACGTTATGATGCACCACCATAGATGAAGCTTCAGCCCTTGCATAGTAATGAGCACAGCTTTGACAAGGAGCACCCTGCTCGCATAAGACCATCCATGCACCCCGTCCATTATTGCATTTGCATCCAAGAAGTCACTTTGTGAACAAGACATAAGCAAGCATTTTATCACAATCTTGTAGAAATCAAGGTCATTCCTGATGCATATAGAAAAATTAGCAGTGGTGAAACAAACTCGAATCCATCCTACAAATCGATCCAGAAAATTAAACTTCATCAATTATCTCCCCCTGACCATGTCATACACCTTCACATCAACTTTGGAAGCACATCTAAGAGGTCCAATAAATCTGGTAGGTCCTGAGTAGATCACGAGACAGAAGAATTCTGTCTTACATACACCTGCCTTTGATGAAAGCAAGATTGACTGAACCCAGTAGAAGGTGGACAACGTCCTTCATTCGTTTGTAAGAATCTTGGTAAAACTACAAGAGGCCTGAAGCTGAAATCACTAACTTGAAACTGATTAGTAACCCTTAGGGACTAAATTAACAGAGGCAGTATTAGTGTATTACCATATCCAGCAGAATGGATGACCTAAATTAACTTTAGGGCCTGAAATCACCATGAATTCGTATGCTAGCCTTGAAGAAATAAGACAAATACCTATCTGGACCTGGAGCTTTGTCCGACCCACTGGAAAGAACAAGAGCAATCTCATACGTTGTAAATATACGCTATCTCATTTCAGATGATGGAATTTGATAAAATTTATAAGAACGTTAATCAAAACAAGAATTAAAATAACAGAATAATTTGAAATGACAACGATAAAACAAACAAATAACTAATAAACAAAATAACATTTATTCCATCAAAAACCAAATTATGATGATCATCCTACGCTCGTATTTTAACTAACCTATCTTCTAAAACAAACCCTAAACCTAATAGAAAACGGTGTTATAATAATACTAGAATTCTTAATATGCATAAATACTATTATTTTTATTATTACTACTATCCTAATTACATCAACTTCCCCGGGTTGACGAAGTTCGTTCTCGAACTTGAAGCCAAGGAAGTCATAGGAGCACAAACAACAACACAAGGGTCCAAGTAGAAGTCTACCTCTAACCTTTCTTTTATAGTTGCTCTGAACCCAAACACGTAAATCCAAAGTGAGCCACCAAATACAAAGTTGTAGAGAAGTCCCCGATTCCAAGGAGATCCGATTAAAAAGCTCAATGTATGTGGGCACAAATTTCTGAAAATGAGCTTCAAAACTATCCGAAATTGGATCCAAAAACGTGTTGGCGGTGAACCAGGTGCTAACTGCTGATGGGAAATAACCCGATAAAAAACAAGAGCTTATGGTGATACATATCCATGCATGTGGCTGCAAATATCATGATTCTTAGCACATGGTGGTACTAACAAACTGCAAGGAGCAAATAACTATAGGGGCCCAGGGCCTTAAGAGAAAATTGGTTACCGGGGACTGACATAAAAATTTCAGCAGGGACTAGATTGAAATGGGTTTCTTCTCCTCCCCAAATCAACTGAAAAAGGAGACGGAATGGAACGATCGAATTGGTGGTGGATGAAGGAAAATGATCGAGTGCAGGGGCGGAGCCAAGATTGCAGACAAAGGGGGGCAAAAAAATAAATCACAGATAATTTAATTTTTAAAATAAATAGATAAATATGATTAAAACAAAGTTTCAAAAGTAGTACAAGAGAAACATATTTTATGTGTCAATGTTGTTGCACACTGAATTTTAGTATAAACTCTCTGTGCGTTCTCATGTTCTAGTAATGTTGTATAACCACTTCATCATCGATTCCATTAAATATATATTTCTCAACATATGTAATCAAATTATCTGCCTCCATTGATCTCCCATCTAATAGCAGAAAAAACTCTCTCGACACTGGCAATTGCAACTGGCATTATTATTATTACTTTTATTATTTATTTTAAATTAGGTCTTTGACCATTTTTTTATTTAGTAATCCATGGTCGAAGGCTACATAACTGACCCTATAGGGTTTATCAAACTAGGCCCGAAGGCTACAGTATTGTTGCCACTTAATATCCTCGTCGCCTCCATCTCGCATGGAGACTTGCTTTCACTCCGGTCTGTTGTCTTCACCTTGCATGAAGACGGCTTATCCACGGCGTAGCACATGTGCTCGTAATAATCAGGTGAAAACTCACAAAATCCTAGCTGGTGAGTCTCGAACCCGCGACATCTCACAGAATAGTTGATGTCAGATCAACTGAGCTACAATTAGTAGACAACTGGTAATATTAATAATGTTACCATTCAATTGCTTAGCTGAAGTAGGCTACTGTGAAGACTGAAGAGTGTTAATGAGGAGCAAACAAGCAAGAGAGAGAGAGAGAGAATAAGACCATCTCCATAAATCGATCTCTGTCTAATCGAAATCGTATTGTGCGATTGGAGAAATCGATCTTCGTTGAAATCGTCTTGTGCGATTGGAGGGGATTGGAGAAAATCGATCTTTGTCGAAATCGTTTGGCTAATTGAGAAGGCGGAGAGGTGAACTTGCGAAGGCTTGAGAACTTGCGGTGGGTTTGCGATTTTGTGTATATCTGTATTTCATTATCTATAAGAGGGGGGCAATCTAAAATTTTAAAGGGGGGCAAGATTGCAAATATTATTAGTTTGATGGAGTTTCTTAAAAAGCTAAAGGGAGCAATTGCCCCCCTTAGCTATAAGGTAGATCCGCCCCTGATCGAGTGTGGGGAGAATGGAATGGTTTGATCGATCAAGTGAAACCATCGATTGGTTTAGTCGATCAGAGAGAGGATTGACGGTTGCTGGGGCAAGCAACAAATGTTGGAGGCCTTCAAAGTGTTGATTTGTCGAACCCATGCGATCGAGCGACGGAAAGGAGGGGACGAGCGAGTTTTTCGATGGTGGTGGCTGATGACGATGTCGTTGCTTGGGAATAGAAGGTCGATCGACCTTGGGGGAAGGACAATTGACTGTAACAGATTATGGTCGCTCAACTGGACGAGAGGCAGTCTGTGGCCCTACAATCGACTGTGGTGGCTGATGACGGTGTCGTTGCTTGGGCATGCCCCATGGCATATATCTTCCTATCGCTTTGTCGAAGATCCAATTCATGTCTGCCCTGAATTCTCCCAATAACATGTGCATACTCTACACAAACTCTTCTTTTATCATATCTTTCTTCAAATCTGTCTTTCAAACTTTTTTTCATATCGAACCAAGCAATAAGTATCGTTCGGCTGTGATACCAATTGATAGAATTTAAAAGAACAATAATCTAAATAAATTGAACAAGAATTGAAATAACGGAATAATTTGAAATAACAACGATAAAATAAACAAAATAACTTTTATTCCAACAAAAACCAAAATACAATGATCTATCTATGCTCGTATTTATAACAAAGCTAAATTCTAAAAAAAAACTCTAAACCTAATAGGAAACACCGTCCAAATAATATTAGAATTCTTAATATGCCTAAAATACTATTTTGCTAATATTACTATCATCCTAATTACATCAGAATTACTCATTGCTATCACTCAAGATGAATTTCAAATTTCTACCCCCCACCCCACAACACAAAAAAAAAAAAAAAAAAAAAAACCCGGTTGCCAGCTCTCTTCTTTTTTCTCTCCCATAGCTAGCCACCCCATCACACTTCCTTTCCTTTCTCCACCAACTTAAAAAATTAGAGTTACTGGTTTAGAGATTGATAAATTGAAATACAGAGTAACACGATGATCTGTGACAGTTCAATATTAAGTTGCTTGTTCAGAATTGATAACTATAGAATCAGAACAAAGGATTATGGAATTTATAAAATGCATGATAAGAATTGAATCTACCCAGAACCAAGATGACATGGATGGTGTAAATACAGACCAAAACAAACCCTTAAAAATGTTTCTTTTATATTACCATGATTAGCCTAGCAAAAACATGTCAGTGAGTTTGATGGAAACTCGAGTTTCCAACTATAAATACCCAGATTCTTCATTTATACACCAAGAAACTTACCAAAGGAGTCAGATGCAGCCTCAAATTTCCTACAGTTGATAGAAGGGAAAAGGAGAAAATTATTGCCAGGAAATTCAGAGAGCATGTGACTCAGTTGGGGTTCTTTCAGATGGTCAACCATGGAGCTTGAAATGATGATCGAAGGCTTGATATATTTACATGAGCAACCCGCTGACGTGAAGAAGGAAGTGGTATTTTAAATTTGGGGTTTCTGTAGTTAGTAGTTAGTATCGGGTATGGGCTTTGGATGATTTTAACAAGAGGGTTAAGAGTTTCTAGGAACTTGGGTGTGTTTAACGAGTCATCAAAAATCAACGGGCGTAGTTAGGTGGCTTTCCTGAAAAAAATTTCATCAGTTTTTCTAGTAAGCCATGGGGTTTCTTCAACAGCTATAATAAAGCTGTTGCAATTCTAGAAAAAAAGAATTTCTTGGCATCACTACAAAAATTTAGGTAATCTGCAACGGGAGACAAAATGATGATTGAGAAGAAGTCCTACAATCAAAAGATATTCAGGAGATGTCCTTCATCAAAATATATCTATTTGATCATAATAATTCCCTGCATTTCAATTCAAGTTAGATTTTCGACCACAAACCATGGAAGCAGCTCATCTGCTGAATATGGACTAGGACCCCCAAAAAAAAATATAGCTAGACTAAACCCTCTACATAATTTCATTCCTTAACGATTACACCACTTAAAATTTGATAATATTAATTTCATCAAAGGTTAACTAATTTGAGATCGTGTTACTGTGTTAGTTGTTTGTGAATAAGAATAGCTCTGTTTCATGTATGGCTGTCTGAAGAAGATCCACATCAATAATAGATTACACAATGATAAGGAAGAGATGGGGATCGACTTGTGATATGTGGAGTTAGTATTAGAAGATATCAAATAGGGATTGGTGGTTATTCTTGAATCTCCATTCAACAAATCACATTGAAATTGAGAGACAATAAAACACAGATAAAGAATGAAATCATAATAAATGAGTAAAGCCATTAAAAAAATAGTCTGGATGATTACACCCACGTTTATCTGTATCGATCTTACAACACACATGCTACAATATTCGATGTTTAGCATATCTAAGTTCATCGATGCATATCTTATGAGTTATGAAACATCTCCATTGTACAAGTGACATGAATGAATGGATGAGTGATAGGCAAAAACTTACTTCTAAGGGTTAGACAAGTCACATATCAATCAAAGTATTTTCTGACCACCTTGCTTGAATAAGTTTATATATCGTTTATATGCTTAAACATATACTACACATTTTTACATCTGTATATTTATTTTTTTATCGTATCTTACAATACAATGTGTTTTGATACACGTATCTTAAATTTAGATCTCCAATACATATTTTGATAACTATGATCACACAATTCACACCAACAGTAAACCAACATTAACGAGAAAAAAGTAGTGAACTGAAAAAATGTAGATCTTTCATTCATAGATGTAAAGGTTGTACAATGCATTTAGTTACGCTTACGCACTCCATATCAAATAGTTAATTCTAGAACATTCACCTTCCCTAGGTATATATTCAACAGTTGAGGGACTTGATTCTCAAACTTGGTCACAAAAGCTTTCAAGAAGTAATTCTCAGACGATAGAAACACAGTACCTATGCTTTGATTGTTACTTACCAGACCTTCCGTCGTTAACACCTTGAGTACCAAACTCCTTGGGACAATCCTCTTCTCCAAGCTAAGCGATAGAACATTTGGGTAGTGGGCAATTAGTGATGGTTCATAACCCATTTTGGTTACAAGGACATCCATTATTTGCATGATTTTATTCTCAGATACCGTCATACAGAGAGGTTGCTTTAGAAATGCTATACGAAGGTCATCTTCAGACCAACCCCATCTCCTATAAACCTCAGCCTTTCCTTCAAAGGTTGATTCTTTCATAGATATAAACGCGCGAAGTGCCGAGATAAATGTAGCTTTCAAAGGGTCAAATCCCGTTTCCTTGAGCCGCGTGACAAGCTCATTGAACTTATCCGTACTTAGCAATAACATTCCAGGACTGGATGTTAACAATGCCAAAATATTCGAATCAGACACCCCTTGAGTTTGCAAAAGCGCAATATTGGGGATGATAAATTTCTCAGCATTGACGGTGAGAACCCAACTAGTGCGTTTAAGCATTTTAACAACATTAGCATGAGTGTGAACTAAAGTTTTGAGGAACCCAATCGAGGGAATAATATGATTCTCTAAGTTGCGGTTCAAGAGACAAGGGTTCTTCGAGAGAACCTCGGCAAGTTCAGTACCACCAAGACCAATAGAACGGAAAAAATCAAGCTTGGGTTTAAGGGTTTTATTGAGATCAGACAATAGAATCGACGGGGCACTAAGAACACATTTTGAGATGTGGGTATCGGTGAAATCATAGTCTCTCAAAAGGGTGAGGACTGAGTCTGGTTTTGAAGGGGTTTTTAATTGAATTTTTTTGGATACAGAGACAGCTTTCTCTTCTGATAAACCACATGAGTGGATGAGATAAGACACTGTGAAGTTTTCATTTTGATCTGTAGAGACATTGGTGGAGCATGATATTGAAATGGGTCTGCTCTTATTACGAAAAAACAAAGAGGGTTTGGTGTTTGCTGTTGAATCTCTTCCATTAAACTTCAAATTCAACAAACCCCTAGTTTCAAAGATAACTTTGGAATTACAGAGAAAACTACACATGGATGAAAAATAAAGGAATAAAAACGAAATGGGTTGTTTGAATCACAGTCAGAAACACTTACAGAGATTCGAAGCAGAAATAAATTCGCCCAAACTTCACAAATCTTTAAAAAAAAATTGCCCACTCTAGTTCTCTGAAGAAGCCAGCCTCCTTTATGACTACTTGTTCCTTTTATCTGGCTAACACGGTCTGTCCAAATTGAGGGTATTGTTAACATCACCCCACTCTTTACTAGAAATCCCCAACAAAAAAGGGTAATTTACCTTTTGGCCACAGCAGTTTAGGCATAATCCTCCTTATGTGCCATTTGTTTTTGAAATCCCATAAGATACCCATTTTCACATTTTGAGCGTTGACGGTTATGTCAATGAGTTTGGCTACCCAAAATCATTTGATCTTTTGAAATGTCTGAAATACCCTCACGTGGGTGGCACATGAGGGTTATGTTCAAGTTCTTCTTTTTCTTCTTCGATTTAGATTGTGAGAGAGAGCTATTGTGATAGTCAGGGAGAACAATTGAGGGAGAGGGGGAGACTGATTGAGGGAGATCGACTGAGAGAAAACGGTTGCTTCGACTATAATCAACTGTAAATAGGACTCTTCGACTGCGACTAATCTCAGTATTGCATGCGGATCTTGTTGAAGAAGATGAATACCAAATAGGGGTGTGCACGGGACGGAATGAGACGAGATTGATCCATCCCTATCTCATCCCGTTCATTCGGGATAGGAATGGGACGTGATAGACCTCATCCCGACCTCGTCTCATCTCAAACGGGATCGAAAAGGGATGGGACGGGATGAGCACGTACTAAATAGTCCTCTAATAAAAAAATAATAAAAAGAATTTTATCTCACATTATTCACACACCAATAATGTCAAATTTATATACATATAATTTTATTTTTATTTTGAAAGGCGAACAGGGTTTTTATAGGATCCCAGAACCCATTAAAGACCAGAACTGGTCAATACACCATAAACTGATAAAAGATGCCATAAGCTGGGTTCGAACCCAAGATCAAGTGGTACCATCCGCCAAGCTCCAACCGTTGAGCTGTCATGTCATTGGCTACATATAATTTACTAGGCGTGGGCAATGTCGATTCGGTTCGGTTTTGAGCCCCAAACCGATTTCATTCAGTTTGCCCAAAACCCAAACCGAAATCGAATTTTGTATTTGTAAACCGATGAATTCGGTTTAACCGAATTTCGGATTGGTTCGGTTTGATTGGGCCGAAGTTTCGGGCTCAAGCACTTGAAAGAATTTCTTTAAAATATGCCCAATTTTTTTTACAGACCTGATTTTTTTACAGACTCAATTTTTAGCCTAAAATTGAAAACTTTGAGAGAATGTGGGCGATTCAGTGCAACAGGGTGTACTGCATTGCATTTGTTGCACTAATCAGGTATTGACATCTACCTGTTATTTAGTTATATATATATAATCGGTCGATTTGGTTATAAATCGGTCAGTTCAAAGCCGTAAACCGATTTCGAACCGTTTATAATCGGTTCGGTTGGTTAACCGAATTTAAATCGATTTTTGCCCACCCCTATAATTTACATCATAAATATTAATAAATATATATATTAAACTTTTTTTAAGGCAAATAAATATTAAATTTAATTTAGAATTAATGATTCAATTCATTTAGATTTCATCTTACATTGATTTAATTTAAACACATCATAAACTTTAATTTAGAAGAGTATTTTGATTAAAATTAATAATAATTATTATTAAATAAATAAATTCAGGACGGGATGGGATATGCGAGATTGAAAATCTCCATCTCGATCTCATCCCACTCTAGATCGGGACGGGACAGGATTGGGATGTGTTTGATCAATCCTAAAAGGACCCAAAAAATCGGGATGAGACGGGACGTGATCGGGACCGGTTCGAGATTGCGGGACGGGATGCCCACCCCTAGTACCAAATAGTAATTGTTAGAAAGTTGTCAAACAGAAAAATTTGTTACCTCTGCTACATCAATCGCAAGCCATCAACCGAGAAAGAAGAAAGTTCTGAGTTCTTCAATCTCGTTTGGTTGTTACCTCTCCTACTTAGGTCTTGATTATATAACCAAAAAGACCAAGGATGACACTGTTGTCTCTGTGAATGGTTCGATAGCCAATTGCCACTAAAAATGATGATATGAATGCAGGGAATGGCAAGTATAGGAGTTTTATTTTTGAAATGTTGTTAGTACGTAGAGTAACATACGTATTTTTTTTGTTAATCAATGTGTAGTGTCTTATTAAGTTATTAGCAACCTCTATAATAACATTTGTCTCTCTTCATCTATCCCATATTCTTGGAAGTCCTTGTAGTTTCATTTTCACACTAATCAGCTCGATATCGTGGGCAAAAGGAAAATAACCTGCAAAGTCCGCTCTCAGACAGGGAGAACGATCATGATTAAAACAATCTTAAATTCAATACATGTTTATATAATGCAAACTTCCTTCTTCCTTGCTCTATAACCACCAAATTGGACAATTTGTCCCGTAATTTCTTGTGGAACGGAGCGGTGGATAGCAAAGTCAAACATATGTGTACTTGGGATCTCATTAATTTGCCTCGACATCTCGGAGGGCTCAACTTCCTTCTGCCAGGAATAAAAATTTGGCTCTAATGGCAAAAAAATTGTGGCAGGTCATTTCCTCACCCCACAATCCACGCGTTTTTCAACTTAATGTTTTCTACTTCAATAAAAAGAGCATTCTTCAACTATTCAAACCTTCAACCATCATCTCTTTTGCCTGTCGAGGCAATCTGACTACTTTCTCAAAAATGAAACACCATCTCATCTTCCAAGTTCTTTCGGGAAATCACATTGACCTTTGGAGAGATTGTTGGGTTTAAGTCAGGCATCATCCTTGTTGATTGCCTACATTTACCTCTAACACCAATTGAACTTTGTACGATCCCATATCTCTGGCTTCCTTCCTCTAGCCAGGTGTCACAATGGAACACAGAATTGATCATGTCCATTTTTCCTGCCCTGATAGCTAGAGATATCCTGGAAATTACTATCAGACCGTCAGTAAGTTCTGACAAACTCATCTGGTTGTTTGACAAAAAAAAAACTCTTCTTAGTTCAAAATGTCACACGTGCTTTTACTTATGATCAACTTGAAAGTTCCACTTCAAATGCACCAAATGTGCACCTTCGGACTAAACAATTTTGATAATTATAGAAAATTAAAGCCCCCGCCAGCACTCTTTTCATTATCTAGAAAATCAGTCAAAACATTCTCCCCGCCATGACCAACTTGGTTAGGCTACATACGCCTATTGACGACTGTTACATTTTTGCCAGAATCAGGAGAATGTCACTCACTTTTTCTTTCTTTGCCTGATTATCAATAGAATTTGGCACATTTCCCCTTTGCCTATTTATTAGATCAACACTAATTTCAATCCACCCTCCATTTCAGGGTTATTTAATTTCATGTGGGACACAACTAAGACTCATCTTGAGGCTAAAGATGAAATGTTGTCTCAATTTACGGTTGTTCTCCAAATTATCTGGCAGATTCGCAACAAAATGATTTTCAATAAGACCAAAATCTGCACTCAAATGTTTTTTTTTTCCTCTTTTCACCATACTTGGACCTCCTAGCAAAATCAATGGTTTACCAAAAACCTCATCCCTTCACGTTACTCTGGCTTCCATACCATTCTGGATACAGAGGGGCCAATTTCCATTCACCACATTCTTGAAACCACTTTAACTGATTGTCGATTGGTTCCATCTACTGTTTGGGCATAACTTGTTAATACTTTTGGTCCCCACACTGAGGCGGAAACCACCGGAATGGAGTTGATACAAGCCCAATTATAGACAGTTAGACATCACATGATAAACTCCGGATCTTTTTAACTCATAACTATTCCCCTTACTTTGGGCCCATACATGATTATTGTTACTTGTGATGCTAGTTTATTTGACTCATCTAAATAGGGAGCGATAGTGGTTTTGACGGTGAATGTGCTTAGTATGGTACTAGCTTGGGTCCAATCTAAGGGAAAATGATGAATAATACTATGACAGAATGTCATGCTGTTGAGGTAGCTCTTTTGCTGATCCAAACTAGACAATGAAGGACATGACTTCTTCCGGGGAGACTCTAGGATGCTCCAGTCCATTTTGCAAGAATACCAGCGGGAGCCTACGATGACCATAGTTGGATGTGGCGTCCTCTTATTGGCAACATTCGTAATCTTCTTATTTTACATAGCTCTTGAATCTGTAAATTTATTACTAGAGACCTCAACTTCGAGGCTCATAACTTAGTTACTGCAGCAAGACAATAATATTGTAACCATATCTACTAATCTATATGCTAAAAGCTTTAAAAATCAAAAATCTTGGCGAAGATGGCAGCCCAAGGGCATAGCAAATCAATGATTCTTTTGTCGGGGGTTTCTAGTAAGAGAGATTCTAGACAGCGAGGAAATGGGCGAGGAAACGAGCGAGGGGAGTGAGGTGGCGGTGGTGGGAGCCGTTCACCTCACTCGGGATGCGCGCGTGAAAAGTCAACGCACGCATCTCGAGTGAGGTGAACGGCTCTCACCCCCGCCACCTCACTTCCCTCGCTCATTTCCTCGACATTTAGAATTTCACTTCTAGCAAAGCCTTTGGTGAATTTAACAATACCATTAGTAAATGACAAATATGACCCAGTAAAATGAACAAAACACAACCTTGGGAAGAATTGCACTCTAAACAGAACTAGGCGGCGAGAGCTTCTTTGAAGATTTTTCTGCTTCAAATCCGTCTCTCTCAAACCCTTAAGTGTTCCTGACTAACTCAAGAACCTCATTTGTTCTCATTGTTTCATTCTTCACCCATGTTTAGTTTTCTCTGCAATTCAAAATGTATCTTTCGACAGTGGGGCTTGTTGAAGAAGTTTAATGGTAGAGATTCAACAACAACCAGTACCACCATACCCCCATTGTTTCTCCGTAGACCCATATCAATATCATCCATTACCAATGATTCTATAGATCACAATGAGTCATTCACAGTCTCTTACCTCATCAACTCATGTTGTTTATCACAACCCCAAGCTATCACTGCATCCAAAAGACTTCAATTGAAAAGCTCTTCAAACCCAGACTCAGTCCTCACCCTTTTGAGAAACTATGGCTTCGCCGATACCCACATCTCCAATTTCGTTTCCAGGCGCCCAGTACTACTTTTGGCTGATCCCAACAAAACCCTTAAACCCAAAATTGAGTTTTTCCAATCTATTGGTCTTTGTGGAACTCAACTTACTGACTTCCTCTCTGATTACCCAACTATCTTGACCCACAGCTTAGATAAACGCATTATCCCCTCAATTGCTTTCCTCAAAACTATACTTCATACTGATGCTAATCTTTGTAAAGTCCTCAAACGCAATAAATGGATTCTCGACAAAGATCTACAAAAGCATTTGGCACCCAAGATTGCTCTTTTGCAAGCTCATGGTCTGCCCGATTCCAGCATTTCGTCCTTGTTAACAATTCACCCTAGGACATTTCTCCAAATTAGAGTTGATCAGTTTGATGAAGCAGTCAAGCAGCTCAAGGAAATGGGATTTGACCCTTCTGAATCTGCATTTGTATATGCAATTCGTGCATTGACAAGCTTGAGTAACTCTGTCTGGGAAGGAAAATTGAATGCTTATAGGAGATGTGGTTGGTCTGAAGAAGACTTTCGCGCGGCATTCATGAAGCAACCTGGATGTATGATTACGTCCGAGAAGAAGATTCTGCATATCATGGATATCCTTGTGAACAAAATGGGTTATGACCCATCACTAATTGCACAACACCCACATGTTTTTTTGCTTAGCTTGGAGGAGAGGATTATTCCCAGGTATTCAGTACTCCAAGTGTTAATTGCGAAAGGTCTGGTAAAGAAAGATCAAACTATATTTATTGTGTTTCAATCTCGAGAAAATCATTTCCTGAAAAAATTTGTGACCAAGTTTGAGAGCGAAGTTCCTAAACTGTTAGATGTATACCGAGGGAAGGTGAATGCTCTTGAACTACTTTGTTGATATGAATAATGTGCCAACTAGATTTATTGTACCATTTTAAAGAAAAGATTGTTTTTGCAGTTTACTACTTTATTCTATTTAATCATATCCCATTTATTTGTGTTCTTTGCTGTGTGATTTCCAATATTCTTAGCTGCATGATCAAGCTCGGACATATTTTCAGCAGTGATCAAACATGAATTGCAAAGGGAACAAATCAGGCTCAAATGCTACTGATATAATAACTATTCGTACCTAACCATCATGGTAATGTAGACATATCATTAGGAGCATAAATTTAATACAGCACATCTAGAATATTTTGATGTCATTCATGTTTACAGAAACAAATGCAACTGCAGATCACTTGCTCAACATGTTTCAGAATAGGTCTGTGTGGAAAAACTTTTATTTAGCCTCTAACAAAAGAGATATTTCTGATTCAGATTTTGTTAGCAGTGGTGACATAGGGACAATCTGTCCCACTCTTGCCAAGTTGCCAGCATACGTATAAGCATGTAACAATCAGGAAGCTTGTTTCTTTAGTTCTCTCTGGTTGCTTTTTTTCTCCTTTGGTTAGTGATTTTTTGGCAATGCAGAAGAAGAATAAAGCTTAGTTTGGTAGAAGAAGATGATACGACCTATGTGGCGAGTCAAGCAGTCCCACGCACATCTACCCCATTTCACCTGTCCACAATGGCACCAGCCAAAGGAGGAGGAGAATGGATAAGGGTACTTGGAAAAATAAATAAATTCAAGGGGCCCCTCAAACTCACCATCTCAAGCTTCGATCTCTTCTATGTCACGTACGTAGGTCTGCATAGCTTTTGCTTGGCCCCAATGGCGGAGCCAAGATTTTCATTGAGAGAGACCAAGCTAGAATATGTTACTTAAGCCACTGATTTTGAAAATAATATATCATGATACAACTTTTGAGTTTTCCAACTTGGAAGTTTAAAGTTTCAATAATAAAACACTTACCAAGACTTGCTTGATTACACAAATTAATAGTTATAAGAGACATTTGGGAGGACAGTATTTCAAATTATTTTTGAGGGAGCTATTAGGCATTGCTAATAGTATATGTAGATTATTGATGAAGTTGAAGTATGGATCCACTTGGTACACGATAAAACAATGCATAATGTAAAAGTTTACGGCGGTTACATAAACTTGGGTGTTTGATTGACTTTACGGTTATTGGAATTTTAATTCAAGATCTCCGCATCTCCTAGTTATAAAATTTTGCGGGACAAAATCTACTGCATTGTTTTGCAAAACTCTTATCATCTCCTCTTCCTCGAATTCTACTCTCAACTCCTCATGAACACCCTAACCACCAACACCTTCACAACTACTCTCTCTCAGTCCAAATCGAAAAAGAAGAAAAATCGGAACATAACATCACGTGCCACTCAACTAGACTTATTTTGAAACACATTTTGGACTTGTAAACATTCCCTTTCATATGGTTAAATGAATCAGATAACACCAAACCTACATTGTAGGATCTGCACCATGACAAAGCTTCCTTTACTGCCAAAACTTCTAAATGAAGCTTGAATGAACCTCATCAACAAGCTAGCGTTTACTTGTTACTATTACTACTTGGCTATTAGTAGTTGCGAAACCCAAGCACCTCTTCTTGTTGCTTCTCTTGATGCATCTCACAAAATTATACGTTGTTATTGATATGTTTTAATATCTCAGCTGAAGGAACATTTATAAATCATGTTCAGAGTGCTGCAAAAGAAGGTTTTTGGGACCTTGTTTGTAGGGCGTCATCAAAAATTCAGAATATTGCCAAATTCTCAAGAAAATTTTATTTATTTATAGTATATTGTGAGCAAACCGTTTACCAACTGCTCTAGTGAAAATAGATCCAACTAGTTAGATGGTGTTTTAGTTTGGTTTATCCATGTTTCAAAAGTTTCAAATCTTCATTTTCATTGTGAACCATGAGTAGCAGAGGTAACAACCGAGCATGAATGAAGAACTCAAAACTTTCTTTTTCCTCGGTTGATGGTCTGCGGTCGATGCTAGATGTAACAAATTTTCCCATTTGACACTCACAATATTTATCAATTACTGTTTGGTACCCAACTTCCCAACGAGATCAGCGTGTAATACTGACATCAGTCTCAGTCAATTACGGTCGAAGCAACTGCTCTCCCTCTCTCCCTCAATAGTACTCCCTCTCTCCTTCAGTCATTCTCCTTCGCGATCTATCTCATTCCAAATTGAAAAAGAAGAAGAACTAGAACCTAACCCCAACGTTGCACTCACGTGAGGGTATTTCAGACATTTCAAAAGATATAATGGTTTTTGATAGTCAATCTCATTGACTTAATAGTCAACGCTCAATATGGGTGTCTAACGGGATTTAAAAAAAATTGCACCCAAGGAGGGTCATGCCTAAACTACAAGGAGGCAAAAGAAAAATAACCCGCAAAAAGAAAGCTTATGATTTTCAATTTCTGATTGATAAAGTCAATCCGAAACTTTCAAGCTAGAAATCAAAAGTCATCTCTCAGGCTGGGAGAACGGTCATAATTAAAACAGTCTTAAATTCAATACATGTTTATACAATGCAAATTTTCCTTCTTCCCTGCTATATAACCACCAAATTGGACAATTTAGCCCGTAATTTCTGGTGGAACGGAGCGGTGGATAGCAAAACATATGTGTACTTGGGATCTCGTTACTTTGCCTCGACATCTCGGAGGGTTCAACATTCCTTCTGCCATGAATAAAAATTTGGCTCTAATGGAAAAACATTTGTGGCGGGTCATTTTCTCACCCCACAATCCACATGTTCTTCAACTTAATGTTTTCTACTTCAATAAAATGAGCATTTTTCAACTATCCAAACCTTCAACCATCATCTCCTTTGCCTGGCGAGGCAATCTAATCGCTTTCTCAAAAATGAAACACCATCTCATCTTGCAAGTTCTTTCGGGAGATCACATTGACCTTTAGAGAGATTGTTGGGTTTAAGCCAGGCCTCGTCCTTGTTGATTGCCTACATTTACCTCTAACACCAATTGACCTCTGTACGATCCCAGATCTCTGGCTTCCTTCCTCTGGCCAGGTGTCACAGTGGAACACGGAATCGATCATGTCCATTTTTCCTGCCCCGGTAGCTAGAGATATCCTGAAAATTACTATCATACCATTAGTAAGTTCTGACAAACTCATCTGGTTGTTTGACAAAAAAACCTCTTCTCGTTTAAAAGTGTCACACGTGCTTTTACCTATGATCAACTTGAAAGTTTCACTTCAAATGCACCAAATGTGCACCCCCGGACTAAACAATTCAGAGAATTATGAAAAATTGAAACCCCCACCAGCACTCTTTTCCTTCTCTAGAAAATCACTCAAAACATTTTTCCCACCATAACATACCTGGTTAGGCTACATACGCCTATCGATGACTGTTGCATCTTTTGCCAAAATCACATGGAAGATGTCACTCGCCATTTCTTTCTTTACCCGATTAACAACAGAATTTGGCACATTTCCTTTTTGCCTAGTGATTGGCTCAACACTAATTTCAATCCACCCTCCATTTCAAAGTTTTTTTTTAATTTCATGTGGTATACAACAAAGGCTAAAGATGAAATGTTGTCTCAATTTACGGTTGCTCTCCAAACTATCTGCCTGATTCGCAACAAAACGATTTTCAATAAGACAAAAATCTGCACTCAAATGTTTCTTTCATCTTTTCACCATACTTGGACCTCCTGGCAAAATCAATGGTTTACCAAAAACCTCATCCCTTCACATTACTCGGGCTCCCATACCACTCTGGATACAGAGGGATCAATTTCCATTCACCACATTCTTTTTCAAATCTTAATTTTCATTGTGAAGCATGAGTAGCAGAGGTAACAACCGAGCATGATTGAAGAACTCTGAACTTTCTTTTTCCTCGGTTGATGGTCTGCGGTTGATGCAGTAGATGTAACAAATTTTCCCATTTGACACCCACAGTATTTAGCAATCACTGTTTGGTACCCAACTTCTCCAACAAGATCAGTGTGTAATAATAAGATCGGTCACAGTCGATTACGGTCAAAGCAATCGTTCTCCCTCTCTCTCTCAATAGTACTCCTTCTCTCCCTCAATCATTCTCCCTTGCTATCGCAGTCTATCTCATTCCAAATTGAAGAAGAAGAAGAAGAAGAAGAAGAAGAAGAAGAACTGGAACATAATCCCCACATTGCACTCAAGTGAGGGTATTTCAGACATTTCAAAAGATATAATGGTTTCATGTAGTCAAACCCATTGACTTAATCAACACTCAAAATGGGTGTCTAACGAGATTTAAAAAACAAATGGCACCCAAGGAGGGTCGTGCCTAAACTACGAGGGGGCAAAAGGAAAATAACCCGCAAAGTCCGCTCTCAGACAGGGAGAACGGTCATGATTAAAACAATCTTAAATTCAATACATGTTTATATAATGCAAACTTTCCATCTTCCTTGCTCTATAACCACCAAATTGGACAATTTGTCCCGTAATTTCTGGTGGAACGGAGCGGTCGATAGCAAAGTCAAACATATGTGTACTTGGGATCTCATTAATTTGCCTCGACATCTCGGAGGGCTCAACATTTCTTCTGCCATGAATAAAAATTTGGCTCTAATGGCAACAAATTTGTGGCAGGTCATTTCCTCACCCCACAATCCACGCGTTTTTCAACTTAATGTTTTCTACTTCAATAAAAAGAGCATTCTTCAACTATTCAAACCTTCAACCATCGTCTCTTTTGCCTGGCGAGGCAATTTGACCACTTTCTCAAAAATGAAACACCATCTCCTCTTGCAAGTTCTTTCCGGAAATCACATTGACCTTTGGAGAGATTGTTGGGTTTAAGTCGGGCATCATCCTTGTTGATTGCCTACATTTACCTCTAACACAAATTGACCTTTGTACGATCCCATATCTCTGGCTTCCTTCCTCTAGCCAGGTATCACAGTGGAACACGGAATTGATCATGTCCATTTTTCCTGCCCCGATAGCTAGAGATATCCTGGAAATTACTATCAGATGGTCAGTAAGTTCTGCAAACTCATCTGGTTGTTTGACAAAAAAAAAACTCTTCTTAGTTCAAAATGTCACACGTGCTTTTACCTATGATCAACTTGAAAGTTTCACTTCAAATGCACCAAATGTGCACCTTCGGACTAAACAATTTTGATAATTATGCAAAATTAAAGCCCCCGCCAGCACTCTTTTCATTCTCTGGAAAATCAGTCAAAACATTCTCCCCGCCATGACCAACTTGGTTAGGCTACATACGCCTATCAATGACAGTTGCGTCTTTTGCCCGAATCAGGAGGATGTCACTCACTTTTTCTTTCTTTGCCTGATTATCAATAGAATTTGGCACATTTCCCCTTTGCCTATTGATTAGATCAACACTAATTTCAATCCACCCTCCATTTCAGGGTTATTTAATTTCATGTGGGACACAACCAAGGCCCATCTTGAGGCTAAAGATGAAATGTTGTCTCAATTTACGGTTGTTCTCCAAACTATTTGTCAGATTCGCAACAAAACGATTTTCAATAAGACCAAAATCTGCACTCAAATGTTTCTTTCCTCTTTTCACCATACTTGGACCTCCTAGCAAAATCAATGGTTTACCAAAAACCTCATCCCTTCACGTTACTCTGGCTTCCATAGCATTCTGGATATAGAGGGGCTAATTTCCATTCACCACATTCTGGAAACAACTTTAACTGATTGTCGATTGGTTCTATCTACTGTTTGGGCATAACTCGTTAATACTTTTGGTTCCCACACTGAGGTGGAAACCACCGGAATGGAGTTGATACAGGCCCAATTATAGATAGTTAGACATCACATGATAAACTCCAGATCTTTTTAGCTCATACATATTCCCCTTACTTTGGACCCATACATTATTATTGTTACTTGTGATGCTAGTTTATTTGACTCGTCTAAATAGGGAGCGATAGTGGTTTTGACAGTGAATGTGCTTAGTATGGTACTAGCTTGGGTCCAATTTAAGGGAAAATGATGAATAATACTATGACAGAATGTAGCTCTTTTGCTGATCCAAACTAGACAATGACGGACATGACTTCTTCCGGGGAGACTCTAGGATGCTCCAGTCCATTTTGCAAGAAGAACAATGGGAGCCTACGATGACCATAGTTGGATGTGGCGTCCTCTTATTGGCAACATTCCTAATCTTCTTATTTTACATAGCTCTTGGATTTGTAAATTTATTACTAGAGACCTCAACTTCAAGGCTCATAACTTAGTTACTGCAGCAAGACAATAATATTGTAACCATAACTATTAATCTATATGCTAAAGAGTAATTCTAGATGTCGAGGAAGTGGGCGAGGAAATGGGCGAGGGAGGGTGGGTCGCACATGCAAGGGGTGATGTGGCAAAAAAAAAAGAAAGGGGAAATCGAAAATTTGGGGGTGAAAAAGGAGGGAATGGGGAGCTTTCTCCCCATTTTCAATCGACAGAGAGCTCTCCTCCCCTCCCCATTTTCTCCCTCTCCCTCTCCCCCTCCCCATTTTCTCCCTCTCCCTCCCTCCATTTTCCATCTTAAATAGAGAAGCCCCCCTCCCTCTCCCCCAAACGAAGCTCTCCCTCTCCACCCTCTCCCCATCATCGTCATCGACTCAAACGAAGGAAAAGAGAAGAAGCTTCAATTTTTTAGGTTTTTGGTTTCGAACTCTCCAGATTTGGTTTTCATCGCTCGGATCTGGTTTCCAGAGGTAAGAGCTTCAAATTTTATTTTATTATTATTATTATTATTATTTTTTTGGCTCTCCAGATCTGAAATTACCCATTTTTTTTTAATAATCCATATCATTTTTCATATCTATGAGGCTTTGGGTCTCTACGATCTCGGCTCTCCCCAAGCTGTCCAACTCTTCTATACTCAGTTGGAACTCCCCCCCCCCCCCCCCCCCCCCCCCCCTCCCATCTTAATTCTGCTTAACATACTACAATACTTTATTTAAGACAATTTTATTCAATAATTTGGCACCATTAGAATTGTGTGATATTTCTTTTATGGTCAATTTGGAGAGAACTCCATAAGGAGTTATTTTCAGCTTGGTTATGTATGATATAATTAGTATTTCAGCTATCCTGCACATATTGATGGTTGAACATAAAATCCTGAATGGATGTATCTTTTCACAAACCAAGAGTTTTAGGGCATATATTTAATTAAGTTCGAAGGGTTTTCATCTAATCTTGTTTCAAACCCTTGACACTGGTTGGGTGTTTTTTCAAATTATTTGTTTTTCCTTCTAATAATGTTTATATATTTTAATGTTGATTTAAGTCCAATGGGTATGATCTAATATTGATGATAGGTATTGAGGATGATTTTGATTTTGAATTTGATTAGTTCATTTTTTTTCTTATGTGATTTTGTTGGATTATTAGGTGAAAGTAAGAATGTTCTGTTCTGTTAATCTGTCTTCAATGGAAATGCCAAGTTTTGGATATTATGTTTTGTTGAGTTTATTATGTGCTGGATTAGAGGTCACAATGTGAAAATTTGGAGTACCTTTTGCAAGTAATTGAGAAATGGAGTTAACAAGTTTCAGACCTCTACCAGGTTAGAGTAAGAAGTTTGTGGCATTAAATCAGGTAGGCTCTCTTTACATATGCATATACATATATACGCGCATGCAATTGTTGAAAAATTCATGTAATGTTCTTCATTTTGTAGAACTCAATCAAAATTGTTCAACAAGTTGTGGCAGAAGAAGAAATCAAGCTCAAGGGACTCCCACAAGGAGATTGCTCCATAATTATGCTCTGGCATCTGCACATACCATCACAATTGATTCTCATCAAGAACCAGTCAGCCACTTCATCAGATGATAACAGCAAGTAGCAAAAAAAAAAAAGAGAATATATAGAATAAGAAGGATGCAAGAAAAAGGGTTGGTGATGTTAGCAATTTTGAGATGAACTTCCCCCCCTTGTGTTATGTTTACCTTCTGCTATATATTATTTTTTGTAATTCTTTTCGAAAGTTTACGTCCAGAAGTTGATGATTAATTAAAAAACTCATTGCTTGATTAATGGTAGTGTGTTATTTTGTTCTTTTAATTCCTTATAGGATGATCTTGTAATCTGCAAAGCCAATCTAATATAGAGGCAAAAGCAAAAAAACCAGGGTCGCGTACTGCCCGACAAAACAGCAAAAAATTCTAATTCTGAGATCTGAAGCTCATTGATCCACACATTGATGTTTGCTAAAATGTAGAAAACTAGTGTTCTCTTATTCACAACTCTTAACATACAAACGTAAACAAAAAGAGACTCCAACAAGTGAACCAAAACAAGTAGTGAATAAATCTTTACATACATCAGGACGAAAGGGACTGATCGAAAGGGGCTTAGCCCTCTTGTGCCGTGTGCTCAAGGGCGACCGACGGTTCGACCCCATTTTGAATTGCTCATCAGAATGGAGATTGAACCAAACCGTGGCTACAGACCTAGATGGAAGTCTTTTTGTGTCTCGAAGCGGCTTTCCTTATTTCAATATAATCCCCTATTTGCCTTATCTCACTGCAAAGCCTTCCATTACCATAACCACATCTAGCAGTCTTCAGGAGACGAGCGTGCTCACTTACAATGTTGGAAGGCAAGGCAGTCATTGGAGAGACTGATATGCTTCAAACAATGCAGAAGGACGCTCTTCACCTTGCAGCAAAGGCTCTTGATGTCTTTGATGGTACAGATAACATTGACATAGCCTGCTTCATCAAAAAGGTAATACACAGGCAATGAACCCAATTAGGGCAATCAATCTGATGGTGTATTTTCTCGCATAAGTTGATCCATTTGATTTGTGATGTAGGAGTTTGACAAGTTATATGGACCTGGGTAGCAATGCATAATCGGGACAGACTTTGGTTCATTTGTAACTCATTCCCATGGATGTTTTATATACTTCTGCATTGGCAGTCTTGCAATTTTGCTCTTCAAAGGCACTACAGGTCCTGAGGTTGAAACAAGCCAATTTGCAGCGTTGGAGCCGGTGACTGCATGAAAGTCTCATTTGCCTTTCTTTCTTAGCTGTGTAAATATGGAAAAATAATAGTGAATAAAAATATTTGAAGCTTTCATAATCCTTCGGTTCTCTGTCAACCACTTGTTTCTCTTTTTGCATGGTTCACATCTGAATGGTTCAACTGGGTAGTAACTCCACTAGAAAGCCTGTCAGACTGAATACGAATGAGGAAGATAATCAGTGAACTGAAATAAGTTTACATCAACAGACAATACAAGATATTCATAAAAAATCTAACATAAAGAGTGAAGCATATTTGAAGAGTTGAGGCTGTTTTATGTGAGAAACATTTCATCCAGTGTTAGTAAATACCTGCTATAGCTTACTTTTTGGAGTTTGCATCTTTTAGCCAAAGAAAAACAAAAAAAAAAGATATGGATTATGAAAGTTCTGTAAAATTGAAGTAGTAATGTTGAGGTTGTAACACAAGAACCATAGCCCAAACTCAACCACACAACTGAAAAAATGATATGGATTATTAAAAAAAAATGGGCAATTTCAGATCTGGAGAGTAAAATTAGATCTGAAAACTGAAAAAAAAAATTAAAAAATTGAAGCCCTTACCTCTGGAAGCTAGATCCAAGCGATGAAAACCAGATCTGGAGAGTCCAAAACTAAAAACCTAAAAATTGAAGCTTCTTCTCTTCTCCTTCTTCTCTGGCTTCGTTTGAGCTTCTTCTCTTCTCCTTCGTTTGAGTCGATGACGATGATGGGGAGAGGGTGGAGAGGGAGAGGGAGGGGGCCTTCTCTATCTAAGATGGAAAATGGGGAAAGGGAGAGGGATAAAATGGGGAGGGGGAGGGGGAGAGGGAGAGGGAGAAAATGGGGAGGGGAGGAGAGCTCTCTGTCGATTGAAAATGGGGAGAAAGCTCCCCATTCCCTCCTCCCCCAAATTTTCGATTTCCCCTTTTTTTTTTTTTTTTGCCACATCACTTCTTGCACGTGCGCCCCACCCTCCCTCGCCCACTTCCTCGACATCTAGAATTACTCTTTGTCGGGGGTTTCTAGTAAGGGTGATTCTACACAGCGAGGAAACGGGCGAGGGGAGGGACGTGGTGGGGTGGGGACCGTCCATTCCGCTCGGGATACGTGCCATCATTTTTGGTGTGCACATCCCGAGCAGAGTGGACGGTCCCCACCCCGCCACGTCCCTTCCCTCGCCCGTTTCCTCGCCTGTTTCCTCGACATTTAGAATTCCCCTTCTAGTAAAGCCTTTGGTGAATTTAACAATACCGTTAGTAAATGACAAATATGACCCAGTAAAATGAACAAAACACAACCTTGGGAAGAATTGCTTGAACAAAACACAACCTTGGGAAGAATTGCACTCTTAACAGAGTTAGGGCGGCGACAGCTGCTTTGAAGATTTTTCAATTTTGGGTTCGATTTCTGCTTCAAATCCGTCTCTCTCTCTCAAACCCACTAAGTAAGTGTTCCTGACTAACTCAAGAATCCCATTTGTTCTCATTGTTTCATTCTTCATCCATGTTTAGTTTTCTCTGCAATTCAAAATGTATCTTTCGAAAGTGGGGCTTGTTGAAGAAGTTTAATGGAAGAGATTCAACAACAACCAGTACCACCATACCCCCATTGTTTCTCCTTAGACCCATATCAATATCATCCATTACCAATGATTCTATAGATCACAATGAGTCATTCACAGTCTCTTACCTCATCAACTCATGTTGTTTATCACAACCCCAAGCTATCACTGCATCCAAAAGAATTCAATTGAAAAACTCTTCAAACCCAGACTCAGTCCTCACCCTTTTGAGAAACTATGGTTTCGCCGATACCCACATCTCCAATTTCGTTTCCAGGCGCCCAGTACTACTTTTGGCTGATCCCAACAAAACCCTTAAACCCAAAATTGAGTTTTTCCAATCTATTGGTCTTTGTGGAACTCAACTTGCTGACTTCCTCTCTGATTACCCAACTATCTTGGCCCACAGCTTAGATAAACACATTATCCCCTCAATTGCTTTCCTCAAAACTATACTTCATACTGACACTAATCTCTTTAAAGTCCTCAAACGCAATAAATGGATTCTCGACAAAGATCTACAAAAGCATTTGGCACCCAAGATTGCTCTTTTGCAAGCTCATGGTCTGCCCGATTCCAGCATTTCGTCCTTGTTAACAATTCACTCTAGGACATTTCTCCAAATTAGTGTTGATCAGTTTGATGAAGCAGTCAAGCAGCTCAAGGAAATGGGATTTGACCCTTCTGAATCTGTATTTGTATATGCAATTCGTGCATTGACAAGCTTGAGTAAATCTGTATGGGAAGGAAAATTGAATGCTTATAGGAGATGTGGTTGGTCTGAAGAAGACTTTCGTGCGGCATTCATGAAGCAACCTGGATGTATGATTACGTCCGAGAAGAAGATTCTGCATATCATGGATCTCCTAGTGAACAAAATGGGTTATGACCCATCACTAATTGCACAACACCCACATGTTTTTTTGCTTAGCTTGGAGGAGAGGATTATTCCCAGGTATTCAGTACTCCAAGTGTTAATTGCGAAAGGTCTCGTAAAGAAATATCAAACTATGTTTATTGTGTTTCAATCTCGAGAAAATCATTTCCTTAAAAAATTTGTGACCAAGTTTGAGAGCAAAGTTCCTAAACTGTTAGATGTATACCGAGGGAAGGTGAATGCTCTTGAACTACTTTGTTGATATGAATAATGTGCCAACTAGATTTATTGTACCATTTTTAAGAAAAGCTTGTTTTTGCAGTTTACTACTTTATTCTATTTAATCATATCCCATTTATTTGTGTTCTTTGCTGTGTGATTTCCAATATTCTTAGCTGCATGATCAAGCTCGGACATATTTTCAGCAGTGATCAAACATGAATTGCAAGGGGAACAAATCAGGCTCAAATGCTACTGATATAATAACTATTCGTACCTAACCATCATGGTAATGTAGACATATCATTAGGAGCATAAATTTAATACAGCACATCTAGAATATTTTGATGTCATTCATGTTTACAGAAACAAATGCAACTGCAGATCACTTGCTCAACATGTTTCAGAATAGGTCTGCGCGGAAAATTTTTTATTTAGCTTCTAACAAAAGAGATATTTCTGATTCAGATTTTGTTAGCAGTGGTGACATAGGGACAATCTGTCCCACTCTTGCCAGCATACGTATAAGCATGTAACAATCAGGAAGCTTGTTTCTTTAGTTCTCTCTGGTTGCTTTTTTTCTCCTTTGGTTAGTGATTTTTTGGCAATGCAGAAGAAGAATAAAGCTTAGTTTGGTGGAAGAAGATGAATGATATGTTCTTTGTTGGGCCCAATTGATGGAGGGATTCATTTTGGTGGGGTGTTGGTGTTTGGACTGAGGATGATTAGCCAAAGTTGGTTGTTGGCGACTCATGAGATTTATGTTGCAGTTGATGGGACAGATGAACTGTCGTATGTCTTGGTTATTTGGAAAACTACATTGAATATCTTTTTTTTAAATTGTAATATGGAATATGTTCGTCTTACTTTTCCATTTGATGCCATCAAATATGTAAAGGTTCCACTCCCCTATGGATATCGTCTATAGAAAGTTTGAGATCATTTTTTGAGGTCAAATGATCTGGTCTTAAAAGACAGCAGCTTAACCGCGATGTTGATTACATCTGAAAATGCAGTTTATGAAGAACAATGTTGCTAAATTTGAGCAAGTTCCTGAACTGTTGAATGTATACAGAGGTAAGGTGAATAGTACCCGGCTGATATGATGGAGTGGGCAACTAGATGCATTTTACCTTCTTTAAGAAAATATCTATTTTTTTTCAAGTTTACTACATTCTTCTTCTTGATGTTTTAGCCACTAGAGCATCCACAATGTGAGAAGGGTCACTTAGCCCTGCCTGGATTTTTTTATTTTTATTTTTATTTTTTACTATGATACCTATGTGGCGAGTCAAGCAGTCCCACGCACATCTACCCCATTTCACCCGTCCACAATGGCACCAGCCAAAGGAGGAGTAGAATGGATAAGGGTACTTGGAAAAATAAATAAATTCAAGGGGCCCCTCAAACTCACCATCTCAAGCTTGGATCTCTACTATGTCACGTACATAGGTCTGCATAGCTTTTGCTTGGCCCCCAATGGCGGAGCCAAGATTTTCATTGAGAGAGACCAAGCTAGAATATGTTACTTAAGCCACTGATTTTGAAAATAATATATCATGATACAACTTTTGAGTTTTCCAACTTAGAAGTTTAAAGTTTCAATAATAAAACACTTACCAAGACTTGCTTGATTACACAAATTAATAGTTATAAGAGACATTTGGGAGGACAATATTTCAAATTACTTTTGAGGGAGCTATTAGGCATTGCTAATAGTATATGTAGATTATTGACGGAGTTGAAGTATGGATCCACTTGGTACACGATAAAACAATGCATTATGTAAAAATTGACAGTGATTATATAAACTTGGGTGTTTGGTTGACTTTACGGTTATTGAAATTTTAATTCAAAATCTCTGCATCTCCTAGTTATAAAATTTTGCAAAATTTTGTGGGACAAAATCTACTGCATTGTTTTGCAAAACTCTTATCATCTCCTCTTCCTCGAATTCTACTCTCAACTCCTCGTGAACACCCTAACCACCAGTACCTTCACAAACACACTCTCTCTCTCTCAGTCCAAATCGAAAAAGAAGAAAAATCGAAACATAACATCACGTGAAAGTATTTCAGACATTTCAAAAGATCTAATGGTTTCTGATAGTCAAACCAATTGACATAACAGTCAACACTCAAAATGGGTGTTTGACAGGATTTAAAAAACAAATGGCACCCAAGGAGGGTTATGCCTACGCTATTGGGGCCCGACAGGTAAATAACCTGTCGCTCATGCAGGAAGGTGGATGCATTGTCCCATTAAGTTTTACTGGTGATTACAAATTTAGCTCTTCAAATGTTTATCACTAACATCAACATATATAGATGTGGAGCAAAACAAACACTAATTCTGATGTGGAGTGAGTCTGGATCTACTGGTTTCCGACCGATGGGTAAAACAATTTCGATAGCTCATATCCAGAGGGAATTCGAAATTTGATGCAATCAAATCGAAAAAACAAAACAAACAACCTAATATGAGATTGGTCCCTAAGTGACCAGTGACAAGAGAGTCTAAATCAGACACCTCTAGCTAGAAACTCATTAAAAGTCATTCAGCTGAGGCCTATTTTGAAGCAAGGGCAAGCGACCCACAACTGCATTTGTATCTGTAAATATGAATCATATCAAAATATTCTAGATCTGCTGTACTAGATTTTATGCTTCTAATGAAGCGTTTAGCATGAATGGTATTGAGTGCAAGGGGTTTTTATATCAGTTGTATTAGAGCCTGATTTCTGCCCCTTACAATCCATGTTTTGATCACTGCTCGAAATATGCCCAATCATTATCATGCAGCTAACAATCTTGGAAATCGCACAGCAAAGAACACAAACAAATGGGAATAGGACTAAAGAGAAGAAAGTAGCAAACTGCAAAAACAATCTTTTCTTAAAGATTGTGCAATGTATCTAGTTTCTATTTCATATTATCACCCAAGTAGTTCTGGAGCATTCACATTCCCTTGGTATACACTCAACAGTTCAGGTACTTGATTCTGAAACTTGGTAACAAAATTTTCCAAGAAGCGCTTGTCATAAAGTTGAAGCATAGTAGATATAGGATGATCTTTCTTTACCAAACCTTTTGCCATTAACACTTGGAGTACCGAACACCTTGGAATAATCCTCTTTTCCAAGCCAAGCAGCAAAATATTTGGAGTTTTAGCGACTAGTGACGCATCATAGCCCATCTTGTTTACAAGGAAATCCATAATTTGATTTATCTTCTTCTCAGAACACGCCATACAATTAGGTTGCTTAAGAAAAGCCTCTCGAATCTCTTCTTCAGACCAACCCCATCTTCTATAAGCATCAACTTTTCTCTCCAGGAGTAATTTACTTAAAGACAATCTGCAAACCCCAAAAACGAATGTAGACTTGGAAGGGTGAAATCCCATTTCCTTGACCTGCTTGACAACTTCATAAAACCGATCAACACTCATTTCCACCAATGTCCTAGGGTGATTTGTTAGCAGTAAAGAAATGTTGGAATTGGACACACCATGAGCTTGCAAAAGAGCAATCTTGGGTGCCAAATGCTTTTGTAGATCTTTGTCGAGAATCCTTTTATTGCGATTAAGGACTTTAACGAGATTAGTGTCAGTATGAAGTATAGTTTTGAGGAAAGCAATTGCGGGGATAATGTGATTCTCTAAGCTGTGGGCCAAGATAGTTGGGCAATAAGAGAGGAAGTCAGCAAGTTGAGTTCCAGAAAGACCAATAGAATGTAAAAATTCAATCTTGGGTTTAAGGGTTTTGTTGGGATCAGCCACGAGTAGTTCTGGGCGCCTGAAAACGAAATTGGAGATGTGGGTATCGGCCAAACCATAGTTTCTCAAAAGGGTGAGGACTGAGTCTGGGTTTGAAGAGCTTTTCAATTGAATTCTTTTGGATGCAGTGACAGCTTTGTGTTGTGATAAACCACATGAGTTGATGAGGTAAGAGACTGTGAATGACTCATTGGTTGTGGATGATATTGATACGGATCTAAGAAGAAACAATCGGGGTATGGTGGTACTGGTTGTTGTTGAATCTCTTCCATTAAACTTCAACAAGCCCAACTTTCGAAAGATATATTTTGTATTGCAGAGAAAACTAAACATGGATGAAGAATGAAACATGAGAACAAATGGGTTTTTGAATTAGTCAAGAACACTTACTTACTTAATGGGTTTGAGAGACTGATTTGAAGCATAAATCGGAACCAAACTTGAAAAATCTTCAAAGAAAGCTCTCGGCGCCCTAGCTCTGGAAATGGAAAGAAGGCAATTTCTTCCCTTGGTTGTGTGATTAGTTAAAGGATGTTGCTAAATAACACCACATATTCTGCTGATGGACTTATAGGAATGGGTTTTACAGTGATATTGCAAAGCCTTTGATTTAATGCTCAACTTTTAGAGGAAATGACAACTGATGAAATGTGGTTTTGTTTTCTTATGCACATGATTAATGGTTAACATCAAGCATGTAGCTAAAAACAATCATCAAAATCAAATAGTCCATCATAGTTTCTTTGTTGCTTTCCCTTGCTAAAAACACAAAAACTTGTAGCTAGAAAGACGCAAAAGCTTCCCCTTATGCTCTTTGATGTTAATGAATTATTTTCATGGAAGATTAATATATTGTAAGATGTGGAGGAGGTGAACTTTTGGCTTCTATACATGCATGTATAGTATATAGAAACACAATAACTACAAGTTGCACACTAATCTCTAGTTGCATACTAAATACTTCCATTTGCAGTTAGTTTCATGCGAGCTCCACACTCACATTCATAGAATAAAATGCGAGTACATTAATAAAACTCGCAGCGGCTCCTGTGACCCTATCCAAAATTGCCTAGAAAGACTATTACACAGCGGTACATGTGAGCCTAGATATTCTATTCGCAGTATCTGCTGTGATATGACAAAAACCAAACTCTGTCCATTTATTTATTATTATTATTATTATTATTATTATTATTATTATTATTATTTTGTTTTAGCCAAATTTTAAACTTTTGTAATTTCTAGAGATAAAATCTATCGTCAAAACAAATTTTCGACATTGTCTTCAAGCATCCATATGTCTTGTCTAAAATGTGGTTTAACAATAGATTTTATTTCTTAAGAGTGTATTTAAACCATAGATATTGCAAGAAATTAAAATTTGGCTTAAAAAAGGACAGAGTGTGGTTTTGTCCCATCGCAGCGGATCCTATGAATATGTTTCTTAGGCTTGCATGTATCGCTGCGTTTGGGAAAATCTTAACTCTGCTTCATACAAACGCAACATTACTACGAGTATTAAGATTACACTCGCACCCCTGCGCTGTGAATAAGATTATTGTGCTCGCATGTTCCGTTGTGTTTGGGTATCTCTGGGAAGGATTGGTAGTTATCGCATATTCCATTGCAATGCGGGGTCTCATACTTGCGTTTTTGTATGCGAATATTTAAAAACATTAGCATATACAAATAGGTAATTTGCATCTTCCTCTTCTTTCTATCCTCTTATTATTTCACATTTTTCTTTGTCTATGAGATTCAAACAGCCTTTTAGGAAGTGATAATGCATGCATGGAAAAACTACCATGATTGCATAATTACAAGAAAATTACTTGGGAAGACAAATAAAATGGTTTGGAAAGACAAATAGAATTGATTGGGAAGATAAATGTCATTTAAGTTGAGCATTATAAAAAGATAAGTAGTCTATTAGTATTCGTCACCAAATCAAGATAAAGAAGAGAAGATGAAGAAAAAAATGACAATGATCGAAGAAGAAAACTCAGATGAAGAATGAGATGACATGGGCGATCCAGAAGATGACTCTTTCAAGGATGACCCCCACTCATCATCGTCTTCAGATGATGAAGAGTAGGGATGGGCACGGTTCGGATCGGTTCCAAATTTTGAGGAACCTAATTTGAACCGTTTAAATTTTATCGGTTTCGATCCGGATCGGTTCCTCCATTTTAAACATTGGAAACGAACCTAACTCGAACCGTTGTAAACGGTTTGATTCCTACGGTTCCAAACGATTCCTGTATTATATATCTCAAATTTAATATTAATGCTTTCACTACACAGCCTTTGTTTAAGCAAGATCTAAACTGAATAGAGGTTTAATATCTGAAAATTTTGTGCAAATTCACTTGTCATATTCATAGTTGTGTACCTTGACGACATTGTGATCTATAGTAAGACATTGGAAGAACATGTGGATCACTTGAGGCAAGTGTTCCAAACTTTGAAGGATAACGAGCTCTATGTCAAAAAAGAGAAGTGCTCATTTGCCCAAGAGGATGTGACATTCTTGGGTCATATCATTGGCAAGGGCAAACTTCGTATGGACAAGTCCAAGGTACAAGCCATCCAAGAATGGGAACCACCGACCAAAGTCACCGAGTTAAGATCTTTCCTTGGCTTGGTGAACTATTATAGAAGGTTCATCAAAGGCTACTCTTCCATAGCAGCTCCATTGACGGATTTGCTCAAGAAGGGACGAAGTTGGGATTGGAGTTCAAAATGCCAACAAGCTTTCGAAGGATTGAAGAAGGCAATTGTGCAAAAACCGGTGTTGGCACTTCCCAACCATTCTATGTCTTTCGAGGTACATACGGATGCTTCTGACTTTGCTATTGGTGGAGTATTGATGCAAGAAGGGCATCCTATTGCCTTTGAAAGTAGGAAGCTCAATGATACTGAGAGGCGGTACACAGTGCAAGAGAAGGAAATGACTGCGGTTGTGCATTGCCTGCAAACATGGCGACATTACTTGCTTGGAAGAGCGAACATGGCGACATTACTTGCTTGGAAGCAAATTTGTGGTTAAGACCGACAATGTTGCCACTAGCTACTTCCAGACACAGAAGAAGCTCACACCAAAACAAGCTAGGTGGCAAGATTTCTTGGCAAAGTTCGATTACACTTTGGAGTACAAGCCTGACAAGGCTAATCTTGTTGCAGATGCTTTGAGTAGAAAAGGAGAACTTGCTGGCATAAGTCAACCTCAAAGCAACTTGAAGGGACGCATAAAGGAAGGATTTGCACATGGTTCCATGGCTCAAACCATCATAGCTCTTGTCAAATATGGGAAGACAAGACGGTTTTGGGTGGAGGACGACTTGATATACTCTAAGGGAAGAAGAATCTATGTTCCACCTCATGACAACCTAAGGAAGGAAGTCTTGAAAGAATGCCATGATAGCAAGTGGGCGGGACATCCAGGTATACACCGGACTCTTGCTCTTGTGGAGGATTCCTATTATTGGCCACATATGAGGGATGATATCGAAGCATATGTGAAGACTTGTCTTGTATGCCAACAAGACAAAGTGGAACAACAGTCACCTGCCGGCTTACTTGAACCCCTCTCCATCCCAGAGAGACCTTGGGAGAGTGTTTTCTTAGATTTTATAGTTGGGTTGCCCGCATCGGAAGGTTGCAATTGGATACTTGTGGTCGTGGACAGATTTTCCAAGTATGCCACCTTCATTCCCACACCTAAGGAGTGCATAGCCGAGCAAGCCGCACATTTATTCCTCAAACATGTGGTGAAGTATTGGGGTGTGCCCAAATCTATCATCAGTGATCGAGATACTCGGATCACGGGGAAATTTTGGACTGAATTGTTCAAGTTGTTGGGTACCGACCTTAATTTCTCTACTAGCTTTCACCCTCAAACGGATGGTCAGACGGAAAGGATGAATGCCTTGCTGAAGTTATATCTTAGGCACTATGTGAGTGCCAACCAACGAGATTGGGCTAAGTTGTTGGATGTTGCCCAATTCTCGTTCAACTTGCAGAAGAGTGAAGCGACGGGTCGTAGCCCATTTGAGATTTCATGGGACAACAACCTATTACCCTGAGCTCTATTGCCACTGGCTACATTGGAGTGAATCCATCAGCCTATAAGTTTGCCAAAGGATGGAATGATCAAGCTGATGAGGCTCGAGCTTACCTGGAGAAGGCATCCAAGAGGATGAAGAAGTGGGCCGACAAGAAGAGACAGCCTCGAGAGTTCCAGGTTCGAGACCTTGTACTTGTCAAGATGCATGCTCATGCCAGACTTTCAGGATTGCATCGTGACCTTATCAAAAGATATGAGGGTCCTTTCCCAATAGTCAAGAAAGTGGGAAAACAAGCATACAAGGTCGAGTTGCCGCCAAGGATCAAGTTTCACCCAGTCTTCCATGTGAGCCTACTGAAACCGTATAAGAAAGATCAGGATGATCCAAACAGAGGAGTTTTACAGAGGGCACCAATGGGCATGAGGATCCAACATGACAAGGAAGTAGAGACTATCTTGTCAGATCGTGTGGTGCGCCATTCCAACCAACCTCCCACACATGAGCTACTCGTCAAGTGGAAGAGATTGCCAGAAAGTGAAGCTAGCTGGAGTCAATCCAACATTTGTGGCAATTCAAGGAGCAAATCCAAGCGTACGAGGATTTGAAGGCAACGAGGACATCGGCTGATTAGGTGGGGGAGAATGTCACAACTATCTTCTTGCCTAGCCAAGTGAGGTTAACAAGTGTAAATAATGTAGAGTGTTCCACATTGTTCTAGAGAGTTTTCTAAAACCTTCCATAAAATTCTATAGAGTTTCATAGGATTCTAGTCCTTAGATATTTCTAATTTCTAAGGAAGTGTGTAGAAGTTCATTGTAGACCGTTAGATCAAATTGATCACCACCGTCTATTGAGGAGGTGGAGTTGTATAAATAGGCTAAGGCCTCATTTGTTGTAGTCACCTCAGAGAATTCAAACAATACAAGTTCTAGTTCTCTTAAGCTCTCTTGTGTGTTCTTAGCTTGCTTAGCTTTTCAAAGTCTAAGTAAGTCTTTGGTGGGCAAAACTGACTAGTTTTTTTTGATAAATCGGGGCAAAGTTTGCTACTACCGCACGGGAAGTACTTGTGAAAAGAAAGCCCGTGACACCTAGTAGATAGGAGCTTGCCTCAGTGGTGAGAGACAGTGAGTTTGAGGGGGGCCTTTGGCTGGTGCCCATCGTGGACGTGAGAAATGGGCTAGATGTGCGTGGGACTGCTTGACTCGCCACATAGGCACCATAGCCAAAAAATTTTGCAGACAGGGCCAAGTGACCCCTCTTGCACTGTGGATGATCTAGTGGCTAAAAGCACACTTAAAAGTAAGACTTAAGAACGATTCTAGCTAGCCTGGGTCGAGCGCCTGGGTGGTTGCCTGGACGCTCCTTGGCACGTGCCAAGGAGGGTGTCTCGCACGTGCCCGACCGAAGTTTCAAAAAAAAAAAAAAAAAAAAAAACACAAAACGGGAAATATTTTTGAATTTCGTTGCTGAAATTTAAGAGGGAGGGAGGGACCAAAAAACAGAGAGAGAAGGAAGAGAAAAACCTTTTGCAGACGGACTTCATCTTCATCGAATCTCCCTCACAGCTGCCAAGTTAAGTCAGGTACATATCCTGCAGATTTTAGTTTCTCTTCAATGTTATCTAATTCATGGTATATTGTTTCACTGCAGGGGTGTGAAGTGTACCCAGCAAGAAATTGGTGAAGCTCCCCATCAACCTCTATTGAGCTGCAACCCGGCTCTTTGATAATTCCCTTCTCATTCATTACTCTTCTAACCAAACCAACATCATCCCAATGGTTAGCTGATGCATAAACTTTAGACAATAGTACATACACGCCACTGGATACATCTTCTTTTGATTCGAGAATCTGTTGAGCCAATTCTTCACTTAGCTCAAGATTAGCATTTTGTTTGCTACAAGCATCAAGAAGGCTTCTCCAAATGAAGTTCAAGACACCTACAGATGAACGACACTGTGTCAACAGTGTTTCAGTCGAGTTTCTTCCTGCATCTTCCACATGAAGTTCAAGGATTTCTGTCTCCAAAAATAGCAAAAATCATTTTCTTGTATAAACAACCTAGTTATGTCATTAGAACTGATGTGGTTACTACAAGTTGAATCTTAATAAACAAATTTCTTTTTGTGAGTCAGTTAAGAGTTTACACGAGTTAGCATTATTGACAAAACTGATGTTAGTGAATAGAACGTAGCTTTCTGATCTTCATGTTTTTTTTTTTAATCTCTTGCATGGTTTATCTAAATGTACAATTTTTCATTATTAATTCATTGAGTAACAACAAAGAATGTAGTACTTGTAACTGTGTTTCGATTGCTACATTTTTGGTGATGGTTTGGCTTTGTCATGTGCAACAGATATGTTGCCTCTATTCGCATTTGCCCCATTTTCAGTCAGCTACTGTAGTTGATAATCCCAAATCCGAATGCTCTGGGTTCTTCCTTGGTGTGATAGATACACCACTAAGCTATACTCTCCTCCTAGCCCCAGTTGCACCAGTCCTGACTCACAGATTATGAATCTGCTGAAGTTCTCAACTGTCCACCAGAAAAATTCAGGAAGAAGGTTCTTTGAGGTTTGTCAATGTAAGCTGATGATCTGGTTTATCTTGCTAGAGGTGTTGGTGTCATGGAGCCTGTCCATGTGAGAGACAACTCACACAGCAACTGTAAACCTACTATATTCAACGAGCTTTTGTCAATAACAAGTTTATGTATAAAGGAAAATGTGTTCTCTTAACTTACACACTTGGTGTCATTGTCTGCAAATGAACTGCTTTGAATAACAGTTTCTAATCTGATAAACCTCTTGAAATCAACACAATGGAATAAATTTTGTAAAAGCAAACCAATGAAGCCATTCGTTCTTTCTTAATTAGAGTATTGGACTACAATCAATGATAACTACAAATCAATAAGAAAATAAAAACACTAAACTCCTAAACAATCCAACAACCATTCAGTCACCTTCTTCCTCACAATTGCCATCAGAGTCTCCTAAATGATCAAAGAAAGCATCAAGGTACCACGGGCACTTCTCGCTGACTTCATTTGGAGAAGCCTTCTTGATGCTTGTAGCAAACAAAATGCTAATCTTGAGCTAAGTGAAGAATTGGCTCAACGGATTCTCGAATCAAAAGAAGGTGTATCCAGTGGCGTGTATGTACTATTGTCTAAAGTTTATGTATCAGCTAACCATTGGGATGATGTTGGTTTGGTTAGAAGAGTAATGAATGAGAAGGGAATTATCAAAGAGCCGGGTTGCAGCTCAATAGAGGTTGATGGGGAGCTTCACCAATTTCTTGCTGGGTACACTTCACACCCCTGCAGTGAAACAATATATCATGAATTAGATAACATTGGAGAGAAACTAAAATCTGCAGGATATGTACCTGACTTAACTTGGCAGCTGTGAGGGAGCTTCGATGAAGATGAAGTCGGTCTGCAAAAGGTTTTTCTCTTCCTTCTCTCTCTGTTTTTTGGTCCCTCCCTCCCTCTTAAATTTCAGCAACGAAATTCAAAAATATTTCCGCTTTTTTTTTTTTTTTTGAAACTTCGGTCGGGCACGTGCGAGACACCCTCCTTGGCACGTGCCAAGGAGCGTTCAGGCAGCCACCCAGGCGCTCGACCCAGACCAGCTTTCAAGACTTAAAAACATTAAAGAGAATATAGTAAATTCAGAAAGAAGGTAAAATGCATTATGTATCTAGTTACCTTACTAGTCTAAATGGCGAGGAAACCAGCGAGGGAGGGGAGGACCCTTCATCCCTCCCTGGTTTCCTCGCTCATTCCCTCGACAGTTAGAAATTTTTGCTAGTTACCCACTCCATCATATCAGCTGGATACTATTCACCTTGCCTCTGTATACATTCAGAAATTCTAGCTGGCCTGGGAAACCTGGTTTCCCGCCTGGGGGGCGAAAATACATTTTTGCCCCCCTCTTTAAACAAACATTTCAAAAAAGTGTTTAAAGAGGGGGAGGGGGCAAAAATGTATTTTCGCCCCCCAGGCGAGAAACCAGGCTGATTTTCCCAGGCCAGCTAGAATTTCTCTTATACATTCAACAGTTGAGGAAGTTGCTCAAAATTTGCAACATAGTTCTTCATAAACTGCTTTTCAGATGTAATCAACACCGCGGTTAAGCTGCTATTTTTTAAGACCAGACCATTTGACCTCAAAATATGATCTCAAACTTTCTATAGATGATATCCAGAGAGATGTGGAACCTTTACATATTTGATGGCATCAAATGGAAAGTAAAGACAAACATATTCCATATTACAATTTAAAAGAAGACATTCAATGTAGTTTTCCAAATAACCAAGAAATGAAGAAGAAGAGGAAGCTTGGAAATACGACAGTTTATCTGTCCCGTCAACTGCAACATAAATCTCATGAGTCGCCAACACCCAACTTTGGCTAATCATCCTCAGTCAAAACACGAACACTGCTGCAGGATCTCCCCACAAAACATGTATATCTCCCTTATTAAACTTGGAAGAAACACAAAGCAAGTTCTCACTGCCCACTGCCCACTGCAAAGGTATTAAAGGGCAACTCGGCAAATTTTCACAAGGAGAAAAACGGAGGAAACATGTGGTGCTATCGGGAAAGCTCGAGTAATCAAGGGATGCTTCCACCCAAGAAATGAATTCAATTGAAGTCAGAAAGGATCCCTTCCCAACAAAATGAAACCCTCCATCCACGAACACAAAAGAGAACATACCATTCATCTTCTTCCACCAAACTAAGTTTCTTCTTCTTCTGCACTGTCGCAAAATCACTAACCAATGGAGAAAAAAGCAACCAGAGAGAACTAAAGAAACAAGCTTCCTGATGGTTACATGCTTACACGTATGCTGGCAAGAGTGGGAGAGATTGTCCCAATGTGACCACTGCTAACAAAGTCTGAATCAGAAATATCTCTTTTGTTAGAAGCTCAATAAAAAAATTTCCGCACAGACCTATTCTGATGCAAGTTGGGCAAGCGATCCACAGTTGCATTTGTTTCTGTAAACATGAATGACATCAAAATATTCTAGATCTGCTGTATTAAATTTATCCTCCTAATGACATGTCTACATTACCATGATGGTCAGGTACGGATGGTTATTATATCAGTAGCATTTGAGCCTGATTTCTACCCCTTGCAATTCATGTTTGATCACTGCTGAAAATATGTCCAAGCTTGATCATGCAGCTAAGAATATTGGAAATCACACAGCAAAGAACACAAATAAATGGGATATGATTAAAGAGAATTAAGTAGTAAACGGCAAAAACAATCTTTTCTTAAAAATGGTACAAAAACTAGTTGGCACATTATTCATAGTTGTACAAAATGGTACAAAAACAATCTTCAACAAAGTAGTTCGAGAGCATTCACCTTTCCTCGGTATATATCTAACAGTTTAGGAACTTTGCTCTCAAACTCGGTCACAAATTTTTTCAGGAAATCATTTTCTGGAGATTGAAACACCATATATATAGTTTGATCTTTCTTTACGAGACCTTTCGCAATTAACACTTGGAGTACTGAATACCTTGGAATAATCCTCTCCTCCAAGCTAAGCAAAAAAACATTTGGGTGTTGCGCAATTAGTGATGGGCCATAACCCATTTTGTTCACAAGGACATCCATGATATGCAGTATCTTCTTCTCAGACGTAATCATACATCCAGGTTGCTTCATGAATGCCGTGCGAAAGTCTTCTTCAGACCAACCACATCTCCTATAAGCATTCAATTTTCCTTCCCAGACAGATTTACTCAAGCCTGTCAATGCACGGATTGCATATACAAATCCACATTCAGAAGGGTCAAATCCCATTTCCTTGAGCTGCCTGACTGCTTCATCAAATCGATCAACACTAATTTGCAGAAATACCCTAGAGTGAATTGTCAACAATGACGAAATGCTGGAATTGGGTAGACCGTGAGCTTGCAAAAGAGCAATCTTGGGTGCCAAATGCTTTTGTAGATCTTTGTCGAGAATCCATTTATTGCGTTTGAGGACTTTAAAAAGATTAGCATCAGTATGAAGTATAGTTTTGAGGAAAGCAATTGAGGGGATAATGTGTTTATCTAAGCTGTGGGCCAAGATAGTTGGGTAATCAGAGAGGAAGTCAGCAAGTTGAGTTCCACAAAGACCAATAGATTGGAAAAACTCAATCTTGGGTTTAAGGGTTTTGTTGGGATCAGCCACGAGTAGTGCTGGGCGTCTGAAAACGAAATTGGAGATGTGGGTATCGGCGAAACCATAGTTTCTCAAAAGGGTGAGGACTGAGTCTGGGTTTGAAGGGCTTTTCAATTGAAGTCTTTTGGATGCAGTGATAGCTTGGGGTTGTGATAAACCACATGAGTTGATGAGGTAAGAGATTGTGAATGAGTCATTGTAATCTACAGAATCATTGGTAGTGGATGATATTGATATGGGTCTAAGAAGAAACAATGGGGGTATGGTGGTACTGGTTGTTGTTGAATCTCTTCCATTAAACTTCAAGTTCAACAAGCCCCACTTACGAAAGATACATTTTGAATTGCAGAGAAAACTAAACATGGATGAAGAATGAAACAATGACAAGAAATTGGGGTTTTTGAATTAGCGAGGAACACTTACTTAAATGAGTTTGAGAAACGGATTTGAAGCAGAAATCGAATCCAAACTTGAAATTTTTTCAAAGAAGCACTCGCTGCCCTAGCTCTGGAAAGAGTGCGTTTTCTGTGTTTTGCTCTTTTTCCTGGGTCTTCTTATTGGTCATTTTCAAAGGGTATTGTTAAATTCACCAAAGGCTTTACTAGAAAGCCCCGACAAGAAGAATCATCGACTTGTTATGCCTTTGGTAGGGTTGAACAAATAACCGATCGAACTGAACTTGTCGATTCGGTTTTTTATGATTTCAGTTCAATTTGGTTTAGGGAATTGCAAAACCGATAAGTTTGGTTCAATTTTCCGTTTTTAAGTCAATAAAACCTAAAAAAACCAAATTGACGGAAGTGTATATAATACATGTTTGAAATAATATGAAAAAGCTGAAACCCAAAAGGCCCAATCAATCTCCCCCCGTACCCACAAGCTCATCACTTCACCTTCATATCTCACTTTTATTGAAAATTGTAGTTTATTATATTATTACTTGATTAGTTTATATGTCTCATTAGTTCACCTTCATCTCTCGCACGTCTCATTACTTTATTTTAATCAATTAACAAACAAAGAAACCATGAAAAAAAAAGTCTTCAATCATCACTATTTCTTCCACTCTTTACATCTCTTCTTCTTTTCTAGGGTTTTCTTTATGCTGCGATGGATTCTTATTTATATTTTTGTCCTGAAGGATGACGATGAAGAGCAAAGTATCAATCAATTCCACACTTGAGAAATAGGTTATGCTGTAGTATACATAAAATGATCCACTTATTTCTATTTCGGTTGTTCCATCGATGATGTGAGGTCTACTTCACTTCACCCCCATAGAAGGTTCGGATCTACAAGTTGTTCAGTTAATTGTTAGACTTTTTTTTTTTTCAAAAATTTGCAAAATCGACAAAATTTGAAATTAAGACCGACGGAGTCGGTTCCGCACTCAATTTGGTTTGCGACAAGGTCGGTTCGGTTTCGATTCCTAAAAAGTTGAAACTGAAAATTTCGATTTCAGCTCTAACCCTTGGGTTGCTATCTTCGCCAAGTTACATTTGCCAAAACTTTAAATTAGGTAAATACTCGATTTCGGAATGTTAGGTTGGCTGCCCTAACACTCACTATAAGTCTCAAACCACAAATCAAGTTTACAATTCAAGCTGGTATGTATATCAATACCATCACAGTGTAACGCATAATTCTAAATCCATGGCAAACGAAACAAACAAAAGTTAGATAACAACAAACTATCGGCTAGAACAAAATATTCCATAAAAATCACCTACATCCTAAACTTTAAGTGCATCTAAAAAAATAACGATAATCTACTGAGTTACAACTCATATGCCTCCAAGTACATCTCGAAATAACATAACTACTGCCTATAAACGAAAAATAAATCTATTGCCTCTAAATTCTCCAATTGAAATAAATTTTTCTCAGCTTGTTACTTGTGCTCTGAAAATCATTTAAGTAATGAAGTCAAAACCCAAATGTTGGTTTTGAGCGAGCAACAAATTTCTCATGTCCTAAAGACACATTTTAAAACAAGAAAACCCAACAAGTATGTAATAAACATGCAAATGTAATTTAAACTAAAGATTTAATAGCACAAGAAGTAAGATCTAACTACGGAAGGTTGTTGTTTATAAGATTTGTTATATATAGCTATTTGGTTATCGAGTCACACAAATTCACATACCTAATAATAAGTATATAGTGTAACTAATACATAGAACATGACCTAAGGTACTATGTTTTCCATACTCAAAGCACACTTAACCACTCAATTGTATGTTCTAGAAATTGCCCCGGGGTTCCACCAGAGGAATCCAAATTATGTTTTCTATACTCAAATGACCCACGCGCTCTATTGTAATCTTAAGAATTGCTCTCAGATTTCCTACTTGAGAAACATTATGGATTAATATTTTAGATATCCAGAACACCTTAGACATAAGTCATAATACACACACAAACAATTCAAGCACATATTTGAAGTAGTAATATTTAATAGTTTTACAAAATTATCGTGTGTCATAAATTGAGAACAAGATTATGATACATCAATTCTATCAAATTTCAGCATAATGTAACATCATTAAATAAAACACATACTATAGTACTCTCAAATTTGCAATAACCATCACTGTCTTGCATACCAAGCTTGATTTGTAAATCCAGTTAACCTCGTCATGCATTCGACATATTATATTAACATGGAGCAAGTACAAACATTACTAACATAACTTATTTGTGTAATTAAATAATTTAGCATCGTGAAATCAATCAAATACTAACAAATATTTGTTTACTATGTTCACAAAGAAACATATCCTACTACTAACACCAAACACAACTTAACTGTACATGATACTCATCTTAAATACAACCTCTAAAACCCCACATGGGTTATAAGTTCTTCAACAAAACATCTCAAACAACTCAGACCATTATTTAATGCAAAACCTCGCTTTCACATATTTCATATAACCCATGAGATAAAATAATTTTACTTGTTTTTAAGATTAACATAGAATTTTACATAAAAAAATTTCTATTAAGAACATTATAGTCAGAAAATACTAACTAAGAAAAGAAGAGAATAATTCCATTTGCCTTAATGCTCAATTTGCAATAAAGACTCGATGAAGATGGTGATTCTTTGTTTTTTGCCTAAGCTTGTCGCCTACTTTTTTTCTTCCTTTGTCTAAGATCGTTCAACGAAGAACAAAAACCCTTAATCTCATTTTTTCCAACTCATTTATAGAAAACTCAGTGGTGGACCTAGGATTTTAGTTAAGAATGGGCGAAATGACAAATAATTATTAGTTGATAACAGTAGTTATCAATGGTGGAGCAAAAAAAAAAATTTCCTACCCGAGCCAGTAATTAATAAAAAAAAATACAATTATCAAAGTACATTACATATACCAAATTGAATATAGTGTAATCCAATTTTAAGCCAAAATAAGATCACAATATCAATAACCTTATTAACGGCAAATGAGCGTAATAACTAGAATATATAACTAAATAAGAAAATAATTAGGATAAATATCTAGTTGAAGCTTGAAAAATTTGAAATTTGCGAACATAATAAGATCCTAATACAATTTCGTAGAAAAAGATGGTTTATGTGAGCCTCAAATTTTGTATGAGTTGGCTAATGGTATATATTTTCAATGAATTATATAATTATTATTTTAGATATTAACTTCAAATAAATTTTTGGAGGTTGTATACCAATTGTGAACAAACAATTCATTTCTTTAATGTTTGCAATTACATATAAAATTGCATTGAAAATAACAAAAAGTAGGGGCAAGTAACAATGATAGAAATAGTAATTGTCAAAAGCCATAAAAAAAATCATACGCTCCAAGAGGACCGAAAATAAGTTCTTTATTAAATTAAACAATTTTTTAATGTTTACAATTATTAATAAAATTGCATTAAAAAAATAGGCAAACTCCAAGAGTATCGAACTAGGGTCATTTACTAAAAATGTTAAACTTTCAACCACTACACCAAGAAAGACATGTAGCAATAATTAAATAAACAATTAAGATGTATAATACAATAAACAATTAAGATATTATATTATATATATATATATATAATTGATTTTTTGTAAAGCTAAATATTTATTATAAATATTTTGAAAGTTGATCTCTCCCCCCCCCCCCCCCCCCATCTCCCCCGGATCTCAATTAAAATTATATATTCGGTTTAGTAATTATAACGATTCAGATTATCATTACATGACCATAAGAAGTTACGGGATATTACAACTTCAAAGTAATTCGTTTGGATAGTTGTATTGGCCTTGCTTGCATGTGCCTCAAATTGAGTCATCCTGCCTTGAAATGCATGAAGAGTGAGCTAGGGTTTATTAGATCCCATAATTAGCAAACATGCCTAAGGTAAAAATAATAAGATATTGGGCTCCGAGGGTCTACTTTTGGTTTTGAGTTGTTGAGAAGGACCCATTGTGTTTTAGGTGTAAATTGAGGATACCTCACATGAGATCTCCTCGTAACGGCTCAACACTTCAACGTCTTTTACGTTCACATGCAGAATAAGCTCACCCCCTTCTCATATTTCTCACTCTTTTCGAACTCCTCATCAAAGCTCTCTATCCGATCTTCTATTACGTGCGTGCAAGTCTCCGTTTCAACATGTAGATCTCTTTTTCTCTTTCTCTCTGTGCGTATGTTTTTTATGTTTGGTTTAGTAGGTGCATATTGCAAGGTGTAGTGAAAAAGAAGTTTAATGTATAAATACATAGTTGCTTATCATACTGGCAGTATGGTAGGTACAAGTTTGAAACAACATAAAACATGTAAGTATATGGTAGGCATTGATTTATGTGCATCTTAGAATACATATTTATGGAAAGTGATGAATTACAAGTGTATTTATGTAAGTGCCTACCATGTAGGGTTGGCAATGGGGGGAATTTTCACCCATATTCGCCTCGAATGGGGCAAATTTGAATATGCCAAAACAGAGTTTGGGGTGAATTTGGGGATCCAAATGGTATCGATCATAGATTCGGGGCACATATGGATTTGGCCATTTTGGCCATATCCGCCCCGCGGATATTCATTTATCTATGTTATTACTAAAATGCCCTTATAATATAAAAACCTAAATCATATTATCTCCTAAACCTAATTTTCACTCACTGTCGCCCCACATTTTCATAGAGAACCTTGCCGCTCCTCTCCATTGCCCTTCCTCGCTCTCGCCAGCCGCCTCTCCTATTCTTCTTCTTTGATGGAGGATGAATGATGAATGATGGGTCAACCGAACTGTGGAGTGGACTAGAAGGTGCAATCGAGGAGGCTATCGGTTGTTGTTGATTGTTCGAAGGGGACATAGGGAGGGGTTGTGGAGGAGACGTCGGAGGGGGTCGATCAATCGTGTGAAGCATAAAGGGGGCTGGTCGAACAAGCAGGAAGGGTGGAAGTTTCGATCGGACGAAGCAAAGGCATGTCGATCGACTTGGTAAGACGGTCAATCGACTATGGGGAGATTAGAGAAGTGGAGATCAATATGTAGGGGGCACTTTCGATTGACAGTGGAAGAAGGGGGAACGACGAAGAGTAGATCAACCTGGGTTGGTTGTTTGTAACGATTATTCGAGGTGTGGCGGATATCCGTTAATCTTTCGAGAGCGGGGATGGTTTTCAAAAAATATAAACAAATATTTGGGGCAGATTTGGGGATCTGCGATCCTTTGCGGGGTGGGCGGGGACGAATTTGCCCAAATTCACCCTGTTGTCATTCCTACTACCATGATCCAGAGTGCATTCTATAGTTTGTCTACTATATTGGAAGTACGATAAGTACAAATTTGAAACAATCTGAAACATGAAAATATATGGTAGACATAAATTTTATATGCATCTTAGATTTCATATTTATGGTCAACAATGAATTACAAGTGCATTTATATGAGTGTACCATAATTGAAATGCATTCTACAATTTGCTTACCATACTCAATATGGTAGGCACATGTTTACAACATCCTGGATTGTATAGTAAATATTTGTTTAAAACACTATTTGAAAAAAAAAATGCATTAAGTGGGATAAGGGGACATCTCCATAAATATCATGAAGCGAGCCAGCGCCCATTGTCTTAGACCACCCGTACGGGTGGTCCTTAAACACACAAAAAATTGTTATATTCAACAAGTTATTTTACATTTTTGCCTACTATACTAGCATGATAGGCACACAATAAAAACAACCTTAAATTTAGAAGTACATGGTAGACACTGATTTTTTTATGCATCTTAGAGTGCTTATCTATGGTAGGGAATGAATTACAATTGTATTATTGAGTGCCTAACATGATCATGTGTGCATTCACTACTAGGTGTAGTGTACAAGAAGTTAGATGTGTAAACACAAATTTGCTTATAGGCATAAGTTTGAAATATCATGGAACATGGAAGTATATACGGTGAGCATTGATTTTATATGCATCTTAAATGAATATATATGGTAGACAATGAATTACAAGTGTATTATGAGAGTGTCTACCATGATTCAGAGTGCACTATATGATTTGGCTATCATACTAGCATGGTTTGAAACAACCTAGAACATGTAAGGATATATAAACGGTGAACAATGATGTGAGACGTGAACAATGTTTTTGTTAAGGGAACGCACGCTTGAGTACTTATGTTACAACAAAATGTTATTGGATCCTGCTGAGTCAATAAAAACCCTTTTTTGTTTCCAAAATCTCATTGCCTCTAAAATAAGAGCTTTGCTACAGAGCGAGGGAGGGAGCGAGGGAAAGGGGGCGAGGGATGGGTGGTAACCACCCATCCGCCTCGAGATAAGCGCATCGGATTGGAGATGCGCGATGGCGCTTATCTCGGGGCGGATGGGTGGCTACCACCCATCCCTCGCTCCCTCCCTCGTTCCCTCCCTCGACCCCTAGAATTTTCCCTAAAATAATATACCATTTATTAGGCATTGAGTACATCATAGGCTAACAATGACCTAAGGTTAACTAGTTGTGGACTAACCCTAGAGTGCAGATTGTTGTTTTACAGACAAAACATCGCAGGACTACGAAAGCTCCACACATATAAGGGGTGATTAGGTGGAGACAATATGAGTGGGTCACAACATATATTGGGGGAGAAGAGCGTTTTGACTTGTACCACATCCCTACTCGGGGAGACGGACACCACTACTAAACTATAGGCACAAAAACAGGTAGGGATGGCAGTGGGGCGGATTTGGCGGATTTTCACGGATATCCGCCCCACCCAATCCGTTTGGGGCGGTTTTGGATATGGTTGAATGGGTTTTCGGGTGGTTTTGGGTATCCAAAAAATATCCGTTCACTATTCGGGGCGGATACGGATTTGGCCATATCCACCCCGCGGATATCCGTTTAAGTAGTAAAATTACTAGAATACCCTCGGTTAAATTAGTGAAATTACACTTTACAATATAAAAGCCAAAGTTATTCGGTGAAATTACACATTCTCCCCCTCTCACTCACATTCTCCCCTCCATTCTCCCCTCCATTCTCCCCCTCTCACCCCCATTCTCCCCATTCTCCCCCTCTCACTCACATTCTCCCCCTCTGTCACAGCGATTAGCAAAGGCGAGGTCGAAGGCGGAGGTCGAAGGCCGAAGCTCGAAGGGTCGTCTTCGTCCCTTCATCTCCTTCTCAGAATCTCAGACACTGGAAGACGAAGGGATTATTCCTCCTCCCTTCTCCTGAGATTTCGCAAGGAAGATCCATCCTCCTCCCTCTTCCTGCTGCTGTTGCGTCTTCCTCCTTCCTCCTCCCTGCTACGACGACGATCTTCCTCCTCGCGGTGATCCCCTCCCTTCCCCTGGTCCTCTTCGTCCCTTCATCTCAGAGAGATCTCTATTTGAAGATCAAGATCAAGATCACAGCGAAGGCGGTCGTCGCCCCTTCTCCTTCTCCTTCCCAGATCTAAGATCTGATCAGATTTGATCTGACCTCAGATCTCAGATGTGATCAGAGATCAGATCTGATCTGACCTATCCGATCTCATCAGATCAGACCTCGATCTCATCAGATCTGACCTCGATCTCATCAGATATGATCTCAGATCTGATCTCGATCTCAGATCTCATCAGATCTGATCTGATCTCGATCTCAGATCAGATCTCGATTTCGATCTCATCAGATCTCGATCTTAGAGTTTAGATCAGATCAGATCTGATTTTTTTTTGGTAATTTGTTGTAATTTTAGATCGAATTTGTTGTAATTTTTAGATCGTTTTTTTTTTTTTTTGTAATTTGTTGTAATTTGTTTATATTAGAGATTCAGATATCTGATTTTTTTTTTAAATTTGTTGTATTTTTTTTTAATGTATAAATGATCGTTTAACTGTAATGAAAGAAATTTTTTAACGGATTGCTTAAATATTGTTGCAGATTCAGTGTTGCTTAAATTATGTTGTTGCTTAAATTCTATCGTAAAATATTGTTGCAGATTGCCAGATTGCTATTGTATTGTTGCAGATATTGTTAGTGTTGCAGAGTTTTACATCGCAGTGTTCAGAGAAAAAAACTAAAAAATATATCGGGCGGGGCGGGTCGGGGATTCTAAACCCGGTTATCAACCTATTTCATGCGGATATCCGGGGCGGGGCGGATATCCGCAAATCCGTCTGGGGCGGAGGCGGTTTTGAAAAATAATACCAAACGGATATGCGGGGCAGATTTTAATCTCCGCAATTCTCAGCGGGGCGGGGATGGATTTGCTTAAATCCGCCCCATTGCCATCCCTAAAAATAGGGGTGTAGTCTTTAAGACATTGCTTCAGATATAGTCCTAGAGTTCATTAAGCTTGGTGTATAGTCTCAAAACATGAAGTACCAAACACCTTGGGATAATCCTTCCAATCTAAACATTAGAAAAATTGGATGTTGGGTTTTAGTGTAGGCCATAATATAACCCATTTTGTTAATGAGGACATTCATGACATGCATTATCCTCTTCTTAGATATCCTCGCACAAAAAGGTTTGTTCATGAATGCCCTGCAAACTGCAAGCTGCAAGTATCTTCGTCAGACCAACCACATCTCCTGTAAACATCCAATTTTTTCCTTCTAGGAATGACTTTTCATCCATTTTTACTCTTCTTCAGACAAATGTAACTACCAAACGATCCAATCCCATTTCCCCCTGACCTTAACAACTTCATTAAACCTGTCAGTAATATTTGCAGTAATGAATTAGTTTGGGTTGTAAACAATGACAATACTTGATTTGGTAGAGCACGAGCTTGCAAAGAGCAATCCAGGTTGCCATATACATCGAGAGCCCATTTACCAAGTTTAAGGACTTTAATGATATCAATGTCAGTGTGAACTACAGTTTTGATGAAACCAATTAGGCGATAATATGATTTCCTAGGCTGTGGTACAAGAGGGCAGGTTTCCTAGAGAAGGCATCAACAAGAGTATGAAGAGAATGGAAAAACTCAACCTCGGGTTTAAGGGTTTTAGTGCGATCAGACAAAAGTACTAATTGGCCTTGGAGAACTGAATACTGGTTGGGAACAAGTTTTCAATTGGAGCTTTAGAGTATATCTCAATTCACAGGCCGTTGCGTGGATATTGCTTAAGACAAAACGACTGCAACGTACCTTGTTTCGAACCAAAAGTAAATCCCAAGGAGTACATCATAAATCCCGATTCCTAGGTACATCATCTCAAGCAAATATAAAAGAATAAATGAAATAATGGTACTCGTCAAAATTTCAAACTTTGCCAATAAGTATGCATTGGCGGGAGCTTATTTCAAGACAAGTGTGAAAATGTAAAAGTTCTGATTTGTCAAAATAGATAGTGTAGTAGAACACCTCCAAAGGGAGACCTGAAATTCAGATATGAGGTATCTAACAATGAAGTTTGAGAGAAACTGCACACCCAAGGACCAAGGCTATAACCACAACTCGTTCAGAGTCCCCAAATCAAACTCCTTAAAATGAACAGAATAATAAATAAATAAAATGGTGTGTTCCTAGAATTGCAGTCAGGACCTAGGAAAATACAGATCTTTCATTCATAGCTGTGAACAACCTACAAAATATCACATTATTCACCACTTGCCCCTAGTACATAGTTCTAGAGTCCAGATCATTCTCCTTCTCTTTGTATAAACAGTTCAAGCCATTGAACTTGTTCCTCATACTTGGCAACAAGTTTCTTCCAGAAGTTTTTCTCAGGTAACAGTCTTACGCTGAAATCTTTCCGGACCATTCGGGACTGGAATGGTGTCGCTTAGAGGTTTATGCACATTTGGAAATACAAATGGCAAAACCAGTGAGTCAGATTCAGGAGTGGGTCCAATCTTTACATAGAATCTACACCATCGATTAGTGCAAATGTTAACTGATAAAAATATTTTCATTCATAAATATAAAGAACATACAATGCATCTAGTTGCCGAAGAATACAAAGATGTGATGCAAAAGAGCTTCCTAAGGCATCACCTCCTCGAAGATCCATTGACCATCAAATTGAACTAGTACTTGGAGCTACTCCACCTGCTAGGGGGCCCTAACCAGGTAGTTCTAGAACATCCACATTCCCTAGGTATGCATTCAACACTTCAGGGACTTTGTTCTCAAACTCGGTAACAAACTTTTCCAAGAAGTACTTGTCAGGAAGTTGAAACATAGTAGATATAGCATGATCTTTCTTTACCAAACCTTTCGCCATTAACATTTGGATTACCGAACACCTTGGAATAATTCTATTTTCCAAGCTAAGCAGCAGAACATTTGGATTCTTAGCTACTAGTGACGCATCATAGCCCATCTTGTTTACAAGGAAATCCATAATTTGATTTATCTTCTTCCCAGAACACACCATACAGTTAGGTTGCTTAAGAAATGCCTCTCGAATCTCTTCTTCAGACCAACCCCATCTCCTATAAACATCAATTTTCTCTTCCAGGAGCGATTTACTTATAGACAATCCGCGGATCCCTAAAACGAATGTACATTTGGAAGGGTCAAATCCCATTTCCTTGACTTGCTTGACAATTTCATCAAACCGATCAACACTAGTTTGCACGAATGTTCTAGAGTGATTTGTTAACAACGATGAAATGTTGGAATTGGACACACCATGAGCTTGTAAAAGAGCAATTTTTGGTGCCAAATGCTTTTCTGGATCACTTGTGAGAATCCATTTAGCTCGCTTAAGGACTTTAACAACATTCATGTCAGTATGAACTATAGTTTTGAGGAAAGCAATTGAAGGGATAATGCGATTCTCTAAACTTTGGTTCAAAAGGGTTGGGTTTGTAGAAAGGACATAAGCAAGTTCTGTGCCACAAAGACCAATAGAATTGAAAAACTCAAACTTGGGTTGAAGGGTTCTGATGGGATCAGCCAGAAGTAGTAATGGGCGCCGCCGAACTAAATTAGAGATATGGGTATCAGTGAAACCATAGTCTCTCAAAAGGGTGAGGACTGAATCTGGTTGGGAGCAGGTTTTCAAACTGAGTTTTTTGGATACATAGATAGCTTTCTGTTCTATTAAACCACATGAATTAATGAGATAAGAGACTGTGAAAAAGATGGACTTATTGTTCTTCTCATCTGCCGTGGAGGTTTCAATGGTGTCGGTGGAAGATGTGGATATGTCTCTTGGTCTAATACCAAGGAAACACAATGTAGTTTTTGTTGAATCACTTCTTCCATTAAAGTTCAATTTCAACAAATCCCTATTATTATTTGCAAAAACAAGGTTGGAATTGCAGAGAAAACTAAACATAGATGAAAAATGAAACGACGAGAACAAATGGGTCTTTGAATCAGTTCAGTAAGAAACACTTACTGGGGATTTGAAGCAGAAAGGAAATCAATTCGCCAAGAATTCACAAATCTTCGGCCTAGTTCTGAAAAGAGAGGGTTCATTTTTGTGTCATTTTCTGGGTACAAGCTTATCCAAACCCCAACAAAAAGAGATGTGCACTAGTGCACATCCACCCCCTAGGAACATAATCATCCCCAAAGTGGTGTACTATCGTGACAAATTCACTTCTTTTTTTCTTTCTTTTATATATATATATATACATACTTAGTGTATCAGCTCGTGTCCACGGTCATACACTTTTCACATAACATGTGTCATGGACTAGTAATCCGTGCGGCACTAGCTATCCAATTCACTAGTAAGCCTATGAGTAATTACTTTGACGGGCACAAATATTAACTTGAGAATGCACAATATCAATCTGTAGACAATATAACAATACACAATAGTCAGTAAAAGCTCTCATTCACATTCAATAGATTACAATGGAGAGGAACGTTCGGAAGGACGTTGCTCAAGACTAGTTCGATGCTATCGATCGATGGAAATACAAGTTGAAAGTTGAAAAGCAATGCAAAGAGAACAATGAAAATGCTAGCGGTACAGTCTGGCCCGACTATGCAATGGAGGCAACACGTCCTCACAGTCAAGAGCTCAAACCTTCCCCCTATAATATAGATGCTAAGCATTTGGGCACTTTTCAAAAGGGAACATTGAGTTTTGAGACCATTAGGAAGGCCTCTGACCTTGAGTCCTGACACTCTCCCACACTCAATTCGCTGACGCCCTCGCAGCGAACTTTTCCAAGTACTCTTCCAGCTTTGAGAGGTATGGCAGCAGATGCTCGATTGGCTCCCAACTGATCTCTGAAGGAGGTTCATCCTGCCACTTGACCAAATATTCTCTATCCGGGCCTGTGTTGTTGATGAGGCGGTCAGCTAAGATTTCTTCCACTTCTCGATCTGGCTTAGTAGGATGTTTAGGCAATGCGCGGGTAGATACATTTCTTGTGGGATCAGCGGCATCTGCATGGTAGGACTTCAAGTTACTTGCATGGAAGACAGGATGGGTGAAACGGAGCCAATGTGGTAACTTGGCGCGATATGAGACTTTGCTGACTTTCTCAATAATCTGTACCGGTCCCTCATACTTGCGAAACAGATTGTTGTGTGCTCTAGCTGTCCTTTTATACTTGTTGAACATATCTAGCTTCACCAATACCAAGTCCCCGACTTCAAAAGGATCAATTCGTCGTTTCTTGTCGGCCCATTTCGTCATGTGACGGGAGGCTTTCTCAAGATAGGCTCGAGCAACTTCAATGTTTTTCTGCCAGGCTTTGACAAATTCAAGAGCTCTTGGGCTGGGTCCTTGGTATCCGGTAAGTACTGTATGTGGTGTCAATGGTTGCTGACCAGTAACCAACTGAAAGGGGCTGGAGTGAGTAGCTGAGCTCTTTTGTAAGTTGAAACAGAATTGTGCAACATCAAGTAGTCCCACCCAATTTTTCTGGTTTGCACTTACAAAATGACGAAGGTATTCTTCAAGCATAGAGTTAAAGCACTCAGTCTGTCCGTCGGATTGGGGATGTTGGCTTGTCGACATATTAAGTTTGGATCCCAAGAGCTGGAACAACTCCTTCCAGAACTTTCCTGTGAAGCGAGCATCACGGTCGCTAACAATGTTTTCGGGCAGTCCCCAATACTTCACTACATGCTTGAGGAACAATTGCGCCGTATCTTCGGCTGTGCAAGTCAGTCCGGTCGGCACAAATGTCACATACTTTGAGAATCGGTCAACAACTACAAGGATACTTCTGAAATCCTCCACTTTCGGTAACCCCGTAATGAAGTCCATGAAAACACTTTCCCAAGGACGAGTTGGAACAGGAAGGGGCTCTAGTAAGCCTACTGGTCGATCTCTTTCAACCTTATCTTGCTGGCAAATAAGGCAGGTTCGAACATAGGCCATTACATCCTCCTGTATCTGCGGCCAATAGTACCCCCTCTCTAGCAATGCAAGTGTTCGTCTCCAACCTGGATGTCCCGCCCAATGGGTGTCATGGCATTCTGTCAAAAGTTCTTTCCTCAGACCCGAAGTTCTCGGAACATAGAAGCGATTACCAGTTGTGAGTATTGCTCCATCTTTTATCCAGAACCGTCGAGTTTTGCCCTGCTTGATCAACTCTGTAATCGCCTTCGCTTGTGGATCTGTCTGTAGGCCTACTTTGATCTTCTCCAAGATGGTGTGACTCGGACCAGTATGGGTTAGCACTGCAAGGTCTGCCCTTCTACTGAGTGCATCAGCTACATTGTTAGTGCGCCCTGGCTTGTATTCCAATACTAAGTCAAATTCTGCTAATTTTTCCTGCCATCGAGATTGCTTGGAGGTTAGCATCTTCTGAGTAAGGAAATGGCTTGCTGCAGCATTATCCGTTTTAACAAGGACTTGAGACCCCAAGAGGTAGTGTCTCCACACCCGTAAACAATGTACAATGGCTAGCAATTCCTTTTCCTGAGCTGAGTAACGAGACTCTGTATCATTCAACTTTCGACTCTCATATGCTACCGGGTGACCATCTTGAAGTAAAACTCCCCCTAAGGCATAGTCAGATGCATCTGTTTGTACTTCAAAGGGCTTGGTGATGTCTGGCAAGGCCAATACTGGATCTTTCATTACGGCCAATTTTAAGTCTTAGAATGAAGCTTCACACTGCCTATCCCATTCCCATGTTCGGTCTTGTTTCAACAAATTTGTCAGGGCAACAGCTCTCTTAGAGTAGTCCCTTATGAAGCGACGATAATAGTTTGCAAGTCCAAGGAAAGAACGTAGTTGAGACACGTTCTTAGGAGAGTTCCAATCATGGATTGCCTTGACTTTCGCCATGTCCATCCGAATCTTGCCATTGCCAATAACATGACCCAAGAAATTGATCTGGGTCTGGCCGAATGAGCACTTTTCCTTCTTGACAAAGAGATGATTATCCCTAAGGATTTGGAACACTTCTCGCAAATGATGTAGGTGTTCTTCTATCGTCCCACTATAAACCACAATGTCGTCAAGATAGACAACCACAGACTTGTCCAGAAGGTGACGGAACAGGCCATTCATAAGGGTGCAAAATGTAGCTGGAGTATTGGTCAAGCCGAAGGGCATTACTAGGAACTCATATGACCCATATCTAGTAGAACAAGCAGTTTTGGGTTCGTCACCAGCAGCAATGCGGACCTGATGGTAACCTGATCTCAAGTCGAGTTTTGTGAAGTATCTGGCGGATCCAAGTTGGTCGAATAAGTCTGCAATGAGCGGCAGCGGGTATTTGTTCTTTATAGTGACTTTGTTCAAGGCTCTATAATCAACACAAAGGCGAAGACTGCCATCATGTTTCCGCTGAAAAAGAACAGGTGCCCCATAAGGTGCTTTAGAAGGCCGAATGAATCCCGACTCCAACAAGCCATCTAGTTGTGTTCTCAATTCGGTCAGCTCTGGAGGGCACATGCGATATGGACTACGTGCGGGTGGCTTGGCACCAGGGACTAACTCAATTTCGTGATCAATGAGCCTTCTGGGAGGTAGATTCTTTGGCAATTCATTCGGCATCACTTCGCTGAAGTCAGCAATAACTTGGGCAACTTCCTCAGGGATTTTGCTAGTATCATCTTCCATCTCTAGCTTTGCCACAGCTAAGTATGTATCTTCTCCTTTGGCCAAGCCTCTCTTGACTTGGAGCGCCGACAATATTCTATCATGAGTTGTTGGTCGAATTGAGGTTGGTACAATGCGTAGTCTGGGTCCGAAAAACCCCAAGGAGTCCATGAAAGGTAATGGTCCTGCTGCAGCTCCTCGGAAGAATTCTTGGCCAAGAATCACCTTAAAATCATCAAGTGGAACGGCCAAGAAGTTTGATCTTCCTTCCCATGGACCGACCTGTAGTGGCACAGCTCTAGCCATACCATTAATAGAGATTGCCTCAGAGTTGACAGCTTTCAACTTACCCACATCTCCTTCTAAGTTCAGACCCACACGTCTAGCTTCATCTGGGGCAATAAAATTGTCTGTCGCTCCGGAATCCAACAATGCTTGGGAAGGGAACCCATTGATAGTGATGTCGATGTATTGCAAAGCCTTCTTGTGTGGGTGCTCATACATTTCTCCTTTGACAGCATTGAGCTTGCGTAGAGCTCCCATCTGGGAGGTCTCACTATTGGTGGGGTTCGAGCTCGATGCGGTCAAGTTAGAAGGTTCTGCTTGAAGCAAGGACATTAATGAGTGTAGAGCTGGTTTGGATGGACATTTGCCTGTTGGGTGATCCCTGCTATTGCAAAGAATGCATGGGGCAGGGGCGGATGGTCTCCACTGCCCAGAGTAGTTTTGCCCTCCTTTGTTGTTGTAATTTGAATTGCTAGAGCTGGCATTCCAGTTTTTGTTGGAACTCCAATTCTGGTTGGATGGCCGGGAATTGTAGTTTCCTCGGTTCTGACTTGAGTTTCCCCAGTTTTGGTGAGGTGAGCGAGCATTCGACCCTGAGCTTGAATTGGTATTGCCAGTTCTAGCTGTGGAGTGATTGAGAGAAGTGGATCCAGTCGTGGGCATATAATCGCTAAACCTTTCTGCTGCCGCAATAGCACTTGTAATATCTGTCACCTTCTGCCTTTGCAATTCTGCTTGTAGAAGCGGCTGAGCTTGTTCCATGAAACAGAAAACTTTGTCCTTCTCAGACATGTCTCGAATATCTAGCAAGCAAGTTGAGAATTGTCGGACATAGTCTCGAATATTGCCTGTCTGTTTGATGGTGTGGAGCTTCCTCCTTGCTAAGAAATCAGTGTTCTCAGGCAAGAATTGATTTCTGAGTTCCTTCTTGAGGTCTGCCCAGGTTCTAATAAGGATGCGACCTTCTTCCATTTCTGCATATTTGGTTCTCCACCATAGTTTCGCATCACCTGCTAAGTACATGGTCGCCATGGTAACCTTGGCTTCTTCTGATTCGGGGTTCACCGCGCGAAAATACTGCTCCAGATCAAACAAGAAGTTCTCTAACTCCTTCCCATCTCGTGCCCCAGCATATGACTTTGGCTCGGGTACTTTCATCCTATGGTGATTCGTCGTTCCTGTGGCCTTAGTTAGCAAGCCAACCCTTGCAAATAAGTCCTCCAACTGTAATTGGAAGTCACTCATCACCTGAGCTGTGGGGTGAGGCGACTCTTCCATAGAGACTGTCCGTCCCTCTAAGTTGTCAACGTGCTCAGCCAGCGAATCAACTATGTCTGCCAGTGAAAAGAGTCCATCCAACCGACTAATCTGTTCTCTCAAAGTGTTCAACTGGTCCATTCTACTTTCTAGTCTATGCATTCGACTAGCCTGTCGATCCTCCATAGCGCTAAGGCGCTCATTTAGTTCCTGCATCCTGGTTTGCATTCAACAAGTTCTGGCTCTGATACCAACTGTCACGGACTAGTAATCCGTGCGGCACTAGCTATCCAATTCACTAGTAAGCCTATGAGTAATTACTTTGACGGGCACAAATATTAACTTGAGAATGCACAATATCAATCTGTAGACAATATAACAATACACAATAGTCAGTAAAAGCTCTCATTCACATTCAATAGATTACAATGGGGAGGAACGTTCGGAAGGACGTTGCTCAAGACTAGTTCGATGCTATCGATCGATGGAAATACAAGTTGGAAGTTGAAAAGCGATGCAAAGAGAACAATGAAAATGCTAGCGGTACAGTCTGGCCCGACTATGCAATGGAGGCAACACGTCCTCACAGTCAAGAGCTCAAACCTTCCCCCTATAATATAGATGCTAAGCATTTGGGCACTTTTCAAAAGGGAACATTGAGTTTTGAGACCATTAGGAAGGCCTCTGACCTTGAGTCCTGACAACATGTAATCATGTCATTGGCACAAGTACAGTGTTATGCCGTATGACACTCTAATCCTTGGGTCATGCCTTCGGCACTCTCCAAATATGTAACTAAATTACCAAATATATATGAAAACAAAATATTGCTTACCAAAACATTAATTAATTATATTTTTTTTATTTTCATTGATTTGCTATTATAATTTATTTATACGCATCACCATTATAATATATTACTTTCATTTTCTCTTTGCTAAGGCTTAGCTCCATGTCAATTTGACTGTCCTAACTACCCCAGTTTATTAAAATATGTTATTTCTAGAGGATAAAAAAATGTTTACTTTGATTTAATAAGATAATCAAACTCAAAATTTTGATTACTATTGGATATTTATTTATAATGGGCCTAATTTATAGGCTTGTAAGCCCAGAGTTTCGTCCATATGTAATATTAGGCTGAACTGGCCTTATAAGAGAGAAAAGAGAGGGGAGGGGGCATTATTGAAAACCAAAGTCTTGAGGAGGGGCATTTTGCAATTTTGGCAAATGAGAATGGGAGCGGCATTTTTGGGATGTGGTGAATGGGGAGGGGCAATTTTGAAATGTTGCGAATGGGTAGTATCATAATTTTTCCAATGAGGGATATTTTTGTAATTTGGCAAATGTAAATGGAGGGTTTTTTGGAATTTGGTGAATGAGGATAGGTAAGTAGAATTTTGCGAATGACTAGGAGCATTGTCATAATTTGATGAGGGAGAGACATTTTCGTTATTTGGTGAAAGGGGGGAGGGGCATTGGTGAATAGGGAGGGGCAATTATGGAAAATTTTGCATAATATAGATAATGCTTTAGATGACCATAATATACATAATGCTAGTACATATAGCTAGCTAGGGATGACTACGTGTATGGAACTCGGAAAGGTAGCAAGGATTGTTTTTCGAGTTAATTTTGATCACCTAATTTTAAGAAATATTTCGGTGTGTAAAAAAAAATATAAAAATTTCGAGGATACATGAAATATATATAATGCATTTCAAGAGTATGAAATATATGAAAAAAATAAATGCAAGTAAATAAATCTACTAAACACATTAAATAAAGCCTAAATACCAAGAAATGAAATCAATATATAATTAGAAAATTATGGGGGTTGTTTCAAAAATCAATAAATAGTTAGAAGTAATGATAATTACAAAAACTCGGAATTTACAAAAAAAAAAAAAAAAAAACTCAAATGTGTCGAAAAAACCTTCAAAAAAATGAATTTTGGTCACTGGATTGAGTTTTTGGCGAAAAAAACTTGAAAAAATGTAAATTTTTATATTTTGCCTTTTTTCTTTTCATAATTAAAAAAAAACACAAATTTCATGAAAACTCATTCCATGATCACAATCAATCCTGATTAACTTAATAATAACACAAACACACTTAAAATAGATTGATTGAACTTATCTGACCAATATAAGGTGCATGGCACATAAGAAATGGTAACTATTTGTTTGTTACGTTGAGTAATAAAAGTGTGTTAGATTAATTAATTAGTAATCTTGGATAAGTGTTGTATTAAGATGTCAAGTTCAGAGAGCTTAAAGTAGTTCATACCAATGAGACGTCTCACATCTGTAGCAAGCAATATCACGCATAGTGTACACAGAAGGAGTGAGTGCGGGGTTGACGGGGTCTTCGATTCGGTGGCGGTCCAACAAAGATGGAGATGAAGGAAAGAGACGCAAAGGGGAGAGGGGTTACTGGTTACACAGAGGGAGCGAGAGACAGAGAAGGAGATGTAAGTCGAAGAAGCAAGGGCAATTTTGTAATTTGTAATACAAAGGACACACTTATACTATCGATTTTGTACAATCATTGGTTTAATATGCATATATTTTGCATGTTTTTTCGAAGTTTGAGACTTTTGTCAACTTCGTAATACAAAATTTGGGACTTTATGCAGATTTTGTGCGACCATTGGTTTATCATGCATATACTTTGCATGTTTCTTCGATGTTTAGGGCGTTTGTCAACTTTGTAACACAAAATTTGTGACTTTATTTAGATTTTGTGCGACCATTGGTTTAACATACATGTATTTTGCATGTTTAGTTGAAGTTTGGGACTTGAGTAAATTTCGAAAAAACAAAATTTGGGACTTTTTCGTCAATTTTGTGCCACCATTGGCTAAAAACTGTGCTTTAAAAAAATAGCCTAAGCGGTTGAGAAACGCCCGGACTAATGGATAGTCAGAGAAAATTATCGACCAGAGGCCTAGGTGGCGATTGGGCAGGTCTCGGCCGGGAGTAGGCGGGCTTAGCAGCCTGGGCAGGTTTTGAATTTTTATTTACTTATTTCTAATTTGAAAAAATAAAAAAAGTAAAACTCTAGGTAGTCAAACAGATTTGTGCGACAAAGAACTCTATCTTCCTCAACCATTCACTCTCAGCCACTTCTTAAACTCGTGATTTTCTCTCTCGTTCTCAACTTTCAATCATTGCAACACTGGTCTTCTCTTAACCTTCATCACCTCCTCCACCAAGCACTTTTCCTTGGCCGTGTTTGGCATAGTGTTAGCCACCCCCTGCGTAGAAAAACAATTGTGTAGGAGGTAAATATTAAACCAATAAATTATGGTTGTGATTTTGTTTTGTTTTATTTATGAAATATGCAAGCGTTATATGCAAGGTTGATTTTAGAATTGTTGTTTTTAACTAAGTTTGAAAATAAACCAAATTGGTTGTGTTGAAATCATTAATAGAAGAGGATGTTTAGTTTGTGTTACTCATTAATTTACATGTTATCATGTTTAAATTTTCATGTTTACATATTTTGTATATTTATCTTGACATTGAATTGGAAGTAATTTTTATGCTATTATGTTTAACTTTTATAAATTATAAACTATAATACAAAAAAAAAAAAAAAAAAAAAAAAACCTAGGCCTCTAGGTGCTAGTCCCCTGCTCGTCGCCCATCTACCTCCTAGTGATTTTTAGAACCTTGATTACAACAACCATTTTTTATTTAGGTAAATTATTGCAAATGATACATTTCATGCATACTATAACTTTGATGAGACAAAATTCTCACCTTAGGGGAGATAAGCCGAAGGAATGACGTGAATTAACTTTGAATAGTCCAATATTATTGTCTCATCTTAATCCATGTACAAATCTATATGAGACGAAAGTACATTGGATATGTCACTTTATAGCAAAGAAGATGCATATTGATAGTGAAAGTCAAAGTGACAAGGTATTGCATATTTATTAAAAATGTTCTATCGCGGCTTGGTATCCCGATAAGGCATGAGGAAAATAGCCTTGCAATGCAAGTGGGACAATTAACCACACGTTATTGTGGGAGCACGTAATACATCTATAATATGCTTGAAGTATGAAGATCTTTGGGGTCTAATGCCGTAACTCCTAGAATACAGATAATCATCCCTGCTAAGAAAATGGGACACAAGAATAATGCTCCTAACGAAGAGATTATTCAAGAATAATTAATTTGTAGATGAACAACATATATCTAAGGGAAACGTTTTTGAAAGAAATGATGAGTAGAAAGGAAAGCACTAAAATAGAAATACGCGAATCATCTCATTTTCCTAAGAGTGTGTCATATGGTTTGACATAGAGTTGATGGTAGACTCAGGTACCCCAAAGTGAAGAGATCGCGTCAAATTATGTTCATAGTGGATGATAGTGGGATCATAAAAATGTCGTTATAAACGACTTATCTTCTTATGTAATTGTCACTGAATCATGATTCAGAACGTTGAAACGCTCACATGTCACATGTATTTATTTGTCTTCGATCACCAAAACAATTACAATGAGATGCAATACTCTACATATCAAATATCAACTTGGCTTCTCATCACCAAGTACCTGATAAACATAGAAATGTTTTCTTGCTTTATGTTTGTTTTTCCTTTATTGAAAACGAAAAGACTTAGGGCGCCAATTGTGCATTAATCAATCAAAAAATTTGGTTACAATCTATCATTATGTTTTCCATTTCAATCACTGAGCATAATCTTCTTAGGATTTTTAGCAAATGAACATGGAACATATCCATGAATTAGCCTGTTGGAAGCAAGTGATCTGCAACTACATTTGTTTTTCTGTAAAAATGAATAACATAAAAAATATTCAAGATCACATATTATAGATTATATACTCTGGTTTTCGGTATGAAGAGCATTTTATTATTATTATTTTATTTTTTTCGGGGGGAGGGGGCGAAGAAGTTGGAAACAGTTAAAGCCATTTGAACAATTGAACCACTCACCCTTGTACTTTAGGTGTTAGAGAATTCTCATATATCATATTATTATACGTTATAGACTGTCGAATTATAAGTGAGTGGTGTTTGCTAATACCGTTTAGTTGGATCATTAAGAAACAAGACCAGTGTTATATCTTGTAGGTCTTGACATGTGTTACTAAATTGAGTATGATTCTATTATTGATGATGGACTAATAATAGAATTATGGCTCTATATGTACGGTTGAAGTCCCCACTCCAACCCTAATTATTTACATCTTAATTTTTCCATCTGATTTGAAAGACATGTAAGCAAGGTTCTGGAGGTGGAAGACCTCTCCACTGTGTTGTTTTTATGAGGATACTCTTCATCAATGACTTTAGGTACGCATTGATTTTTAAGTTATTTTATTTTATTTATTTTTATTATTTTTTTAACAGAAACAAATGTCTATAACAGCATCTGTTTAACAGAGGCAGAACAAATAACGACAAAGATCAAATGAAAAACTAAACCAGATAGTAATAGTAACATCTCTACCCTGACTGACAGAGGTCGCAGCTAAAAAATAACCAAAATCATCCATTATCCTTGAGCTTTATTAGCAATGTTGTTGGAGAGCCAGTCAAAGCCCTTCTCCTGCTACATGTGCTCTGGGATTACTGACATAAGGTCTTGGTGAAGATCTAATAAGATTCCAACATCAGGTTCTCAAAATGCACCAGAACATATTCATAAATCCCCGTCGTGGAGCACTCATCTTGCAACAGATTTGAGTTTTCACCAAGAACTCAGCATCCAACTCCCACCACTGTTGCTTTTGTTGTTATCCTCAACTTTAGATTCATACAAGTTAACTTCATTCAAACCTCTCACAGCATCTTATTAAAAATATCGACTGCAAACATAAGTTGTTAACTAAAATTTCCATTGCTTCTATCCTCTGTATGCCATGGACGGAAGGAAAGAAATAGCAGTGTCTTTTCTTAACACAACTTGCCGCATTTTTTCAACGTGAAATGATTAATGCACCAACCTGCTTCACCTTCCAAGTTCCCTAGCAGGTTCATATGACTCAGAGATTTGCTAATTTACCCCAGATAAATAAACAAGTTTGTTCAGTCTTCAGCAATTTGAGAGGCAACCAAGCAATAAACAGGTGCCTGAGCATATGACTCTTATACTGCACAAGCTCAGACCAAGCAGTCACAGGATCCCTGCATCTCAACACCTGCTAAGGGTGCTTTTCAGAGTTCAGAGTATATTTTTACCTGTAGGAAAGACGTCAAGATGACTTCTGTCTTCACAATCATTTAAACTGGAGTGCTTAGATCTTCAATGGAATGAAATAGGCAACTTCTATTATTGAGACTTTTGCTTCCATGTTTAAGCTAGAGTGGCATAGCAGTTCTTGTTGGAACCATCACCAAGTATAGCAACGGGGTGCTGCTGGTCTAGCCAAAACATTGTCCGGCGATAAAGGACATGCTTCTGTAGATCTCTGCGGAGGACCCATTTACCACATGTAAGGTTTTTAATGACAAGTGTCAGCATGAACAAAACTTTTGAGGAAACCAAATGAGGGAATCATTTGTTTCTCTAAACTCTGGGTTAAGACAGGCAGTTGCCTCGTTAAAAAGACCACCTCAGTTCCCCAATCAGCCTTTTTAAGCCTAGAGTACACAATTCCTCTAAGATGAATCATCATTGACAATTCATTCAAAATTTTATCAGATGTATGGAACTAGTGACTGAATCACCAGGAATGTACATTTGGGAATATGGAACTAGTGACTGAATCATTCAAAACTTCCTTGAAAGCTGTTTGCAAAGTGGGAAATGCACAGAAAGTGCAAACAACACAAAGAAACAGGCGTAATGTTTAATACTGAAATATCAAAGAGCGGAAAGAACAAAATAATAAAAGAACTAAACTGGTTACTGGAACAAATATGAATCTTTCACTGAAAAATGTAAAAGTTCTACAATGCATTTAGCCGTCCACTTCTTCATGCCAACCAGGTAGTTCTAGAGAATTCATGTTCTCTAGGTATACATCTAACAAATTCGGGACTTCATTCTCAAACTTGGTCACAAAATTCTTCAAGAAGTACTTCTCAGTTGTTACAAATGCAGTTCCTATATTGTGATCTTTCTTTACCAGACCTTTCATGATTAATATCTGGAGTACCGAACACCTTGGAATAATCCTCTTCTCCAAGCTATAATTTAAAATTATTGGGAAGTGAGCAATTTTGGATGGGTCATAACCCATTTTGTTCACGAGGACTTCCATGGTACACGATATCTTATTCTTAGATATCCTCAAACAATTAGGATGCTTCACAAAGGCTGTGCGGATCTCTTCTTCAGACCAACCCCATTTCCTATAAATCTCAAATTTTCCTTCCAGGACCGATTTTTTCATAGAGACAAACACGTAAATTGCAAAGACAAATTGGACTTTGGAAGAATCAAATCCCATTTCCTTTACCTCCTTGATAACTTCATCCAACCGCTCAATATTTAGCGATAATGACCTAGGTTGAGATGTTATCAATGTGCAAATATTGGAATCAGGCACACCATGAGCTTGCAAAAGAGCGATTTTCGGGGCCAAATGTTTTTGTAGGTCTCTTTCGAGAACCCAAGTAGAGCGCTTAAGGACTTTAACAAGATTAGTATAAGTATGAACTATAGTTTTGAGGAAAGTAACTGAAGGTTTAATCTGATTGTCTAAGCTGCGGCACAAGACCTTTGGGTTCATACAGATGAAGTCAGCGAGTTCAGTGCTATGAAGACCAATAGAATGGAAAAACTCAAGCTTGGGTTTAAGGGTCTTATCAGGATCAGCCAAGAGTAGTGGTGGGTGCTTAAGAACGAAAATGGAAATGTGGGTATCGTTGAAACCGTAGTTTCGCAAAAGGGTGAGTACAGAATCTGGTTTTGTAGTGGTTTTTAAGTGAAATTTTTTGATTTTGGATATAGTGGTAGCTTTGTCTTCTGATAAACCACATGAGTTTACAAGGTAAGAGATTGTGAAGATAGACTTATTGTTGTTGTTGGTGTCATCTACTGCTGTGGAAGTTTCATTGGTGGTGGTGGAAGAAATAGATATGGATCTTGGTCTAATAGTAAGAAAACACAATGTAGAAGTGGTGGTGGTGGTTTGTGTTGAATTTCTTCCATTAAAGTTCAACTTCAAAAGCACCTTGTTTTGGAAGCTCACATTGGAATTGCAAAGAGAACTAAACATAATTGATGAAGAGTGAAACAAAGAAATGTGGGTTTGAACACTTACTGGTGTATGAAGAAATCTATGGATTTGCAGAGACAATTCGCCAAATCATCAAAGCAGACCTTAGGGTTGGAAATCTTATCAAAACCCAACGTTCAATGAGGGTCCTAAAAACGGTTGTCACTTGGTGAGTGGTGATTGAGAGGCCTTTTAACTAAACCCACACTTAGTTCTTCCCACCACCACACCATATAAAACTACCTCTTTGGCTGTTTCTCTCGCAAGGAAATCTCAAAATTTCACAAGTTGCACTAAGCTCACGAGCAAGTTCACATCTTCTGTGTCCTTTATCAAATTTGAAGCTCCATTTTGACCCGCATTGCTCATTTTCCACTTCATTTAGGGATAGCAATAGGGCGGATTGAGGCGAATTTTGTCTTGTCCGTCCCCGTTTCGCCAATGACCATCCCGCATCCACTCCATTTAATCATTTTTTCTTTACAAAATCCGCCACCACCCCACTCTATTTATACCCCAATAATATAACTTTGTCCAAGTGGGAAATCACTATACATTTGAGATTGTAAACTCATCGGTCTAAAAAATTGTATTTTCACACAATCCTCACTTGATAGAAAGTTGCAAAAGCAGACAAAACAAATAAATAGGGGAAAACCAAAACATTCAGGAGAAGAAAGTGTTGTACAGAAAAATTCAGATCTTTCAATCATAACGGTAAACGCTCTACAATCGGTCATATCACTAGTGAAGAATATCTCTTTTTCTTGTCAATCACCACGAAAGAATGAAATTGAGATCAAATAGGTGTTCAAAATTTTCCACATTCCCTATTGGGTTTCGAAACTTTCCAGTCACCAACGGATAGTAACTCTTCTCTTCCGTAAAGGAATAGAAAACAAGTATGTAGTTGGTGTTATGAAACCAGCATATAAGCTACCAGAGAAACATGGTTCCATTGTGCATGGTCTATTTTAGACACGTAAGTTGCGATATCATGTTAAGTTTAAAACATGGCTCTTGCTAAATAACATCACCACTTTTATTGATGGACACCATCAATCCCCTACTTTTTGAAGGACACAACCACCTTTCTAAATGACACTACCACTACTAAATGACACCACCACTACTGAAGGACGTCACCAGTAAAAGGAAAAAAAAAAAACCTAACCCTAACTCATATTCTCCTCTCTCCCATTCACCACCACTACCTTGCCACTGCCACCCCTCCTCTCTCCCCTTCATGACCACCACCCTTCTACTGCCATCCCTCCTCCTCCTCCCCTTCACCACCACCACCTAGCCACCGCCACCCTCCCCCTCTTATTCTTCTTCAATCACCACGACCACCACGCCACCGCCACCTCTCCTCCTCCACCTCCACCTCCTCCCTTCTTATTCTTCTTATTCAATCATACCACCACCACCTTTCCTCCACCTCCTCCTCCCCCTTCATCACCACCACCTCGCCACCGCCACCTCTCATCCATCTTCTCTCATCTGCTTCTTATTCTCTGTTTTTCTCTCTTATTCTCCTACTATTTTTTTCGCCCTGTTTTTTCTCCTTCGCCCCGCAATGATTCTTGTAAGTGGGGAACCCACATCCATAGAGATTTGGGCGAATGTGGGTTCCCCACTCGCAAGAACCGCCGCAAGGCAAAGGAGAAAAAAAACAGGGCGAAAAAAAGAAGATGAGAATAAAAGGAAAACAAAACAGAGAATAAGAAGAAGATGGGAGGAGGTGGGATGAAAGGTGGTGAAGGTGATGAGGAGAAGAGGTGGCGTGGTGGTGGTGATTGATGAAGAAGAAAAATAAGAAGAAGAAAGGGAGGAGGAGTGGTGACGGTGGCGAGGAGGTGGTGGTGAAGGGGAAAATGAGGAGGAAAGGTAGTGGTGGTGAATGGGTGGAGGAGAGTTCGCGGTGGTGGATGATGGAGAAGCAAGGGAGAGATGAGAAGAGGTTAGCCTTTCAAAAATAAAAATAAAAATAAAAATAAAAAGAGGTTAGGGTTTTTTGTTTATACGGTAGTGTCTTTTAATAGATAAAAAAAGTGGGTGGTGGTGTCCATCAGTAGAAGTGATGGTGTTATTTAACAGGAGCCTTAAATATTACAACAATCTCTAGCATTCAAAACTCCAATGAAAAAGAAATTTTGCAATCTAACATCTCCATGGAAAAAAAAAAAAAAAAAAAAATTTGCAATCTAACATTTCAGATTGTGCAGTTCGCAACCTAATTGGACTTGGATGCGAAACTCCCACAAATGATCCATTTCAATTGCTTAGAGTTCAAGCCAAAATAATCCCACCACCACAAGTACCAACACGGTAAATGCTAAAACAAGAATAATCACACTCGTCAACTAATATCTCTTGAACTCTACCAACAAAATTTCTTCACATGGCCAACGACAATCAGAAGAGCGAAGAAGAGACATCCAAATTTAGAAGTTATCCAATTTATTGAGCGTCCAACTTCCTTGGGTTTCAATTCAACTTAGATTACCATCCATGAAACATGTAATGCAAATGTGGCTCGATTCAAACGTGCAAATTAGTTCCACATGGGTTAAGGAGTCACATGATGACTCTTTAAAAAACAAAAATCATTTGAAGAAGATCCAAGTAGAGGGTGCAGAATGTGTGGATTCATCAGTCTAAAACATTATACATATTTCATTAGGGGGAGAAGAAAGAAAATTCAGGAGATAAAAAGATAATTCAGATCTTTCAATCATAATGGTAAACATTCTACAAATAATTCATGACATTGGCCATCCCCAATATATCACTAGCTAGATCTAGAACATTCAGCCTTGGATTGGTTTACATTCTACAGTTCGGGAACTTTGCCCTCAAACTTCGTCGCAAAATACTTCAATATTTAAAGGGTTATCGTTCCTAATTCACATTCCTCAGCAAATAATCGATTATATTGGTGGCGACAAGTGAGTGGTTCTCGTTCCTAATTCATAACACACTTTCTATTGTGCAACGACACGAGTAATACACTGGATTGAGTTTTACTATTCATAAGAATTTAGAGATATGAGAGTGTTAGGATTGAAAGTTGAGAAATATGTTGATGTTTGAGATTCTCTATAACGGTATGTTTGTAAATATAAAGTATGTAGAAGGGTAAAAAATGAATATAAAAGTTAAAATGAGTGGCATGTACATACAGCCGAAATACATAGTTTTTGTGGGTTTTTTTTCGAAATGAAAAATGATCATAACTATCTATTTAGTTGTTGAATTTTGGTACATTTGAAATACATTTTTGAAGATCTCATCAACAAAACCAATTATCAATACAAACACTTAAAATTTTAAAATATGCATTTCAAAAAATATATATCTAACACATTTCACTCATAATTATTTTAAATCTTTTTCAAAGGAATGAGAAGAGCTCCTTAAGACATATTCAAACAAAGAACCTGAACTCGACTTCTATTGTTTGAAGTTTTTTTTTTCATTTGATAAAAACTTTGACCCTAATATCACTCTCACACTTTCTATCATGTCAACGATACGGGTAATACACTAGTCTATACTCACACTTTCTATTGTGCCAACAACACGAGTAATACACTAGTCTATATTACAATTCAGCTAGAGATTTTACTATTCATAAGGAATTTGAGATAAAAGATGGCTAAGATTAAGAGTTGGGGGAAGATGTTGACGGTTAAGATTTATTCTCTATAATGACATATTTGTAGATATGAAGCATTTTGAAAAGCAAAGAAAATCAACAAGATGGTGAAAAAAGTTCGTAGATGTACATGTGGCAGAGAGCGAAAGTTTTGTGTTTTTTCTCTTAAAATGAAAATGGACAAAACCATCTAAATATCTGTCAAATTTTGGTAAACTTGATATCGTTGAAATGTATTTTTAAAGATCTTTCCAATAAAAGCAATGATCAATACAAACACTTAAAATTTTAAATATGTATTAGAAAAAACGTATAATGCATTTCACATCATAAGCATTTTCAATATTTTTCACAGAAGGAAATAGGTATTGATGATACACCAAACCGTCCATTAATTTGAGCCATACACGTGTCATGATGATCTCGTCAACAAAACAAAGCGGACCTGATTGCCCGCCCAATCAGGCAAAACCCAGACAATACTAAGCCCATTTTGGCAAAGTCCAGGAGGTTGGACCCAAACTGCAGCGCCCTAATAAGTCCATGCGCCACAAGGTCAAGCCCATAACCTGTAAGACCTAATAAGGCAAGTATCTAGGGGATCGGCCTAAGACGATCAGGCCAACAATGCATTGATTCCTACTAGGAAACAAATACTGGAGTATAAGCTGTGCTTAAAAACTCCTTTGCATGTACAACACTCCAAAAGGGGATATCTCGCAGATCTAGGAGCACAAGTCATGTAGGGAAACTTTTCTACATGGACGATTCTTAACAGGGAAAGGATCCCCAACAAGATATATTTTCCTAAACTATGCCACCAAAAGCCTATCCGAACAAAGACTCTCGCATGATAAATAGGACACAGGGTTAATGAACAAAGGTATGCTACAGAACCCAATTTACAGCATTACGCATTTCTCAAGCCTTATCTGACTTAAGCATCAGAGTGTCATCGATCGCCACAATGGTATTGACTCAAGTGTGTTCCCTGTGCAGCTCAAGGTCAAGGAGAACGGGATATGGAGGCCCATAATCTAAGCTAAATCTGCAGGTGAAACTATGTATGCTCCTTTCTAGTTCCTATTGATTCAAGTGACTTACCAAGAAAGAAAAGAAAAAAAATAATATATATCTTTCCTGATAAGTACGACGTCCTCACGTAACACCACTGCATACACAATGTAAAAAATGTGTGTTCTACACACGTGCACACACCCAGCAACTAAAGAAAACCATAACCATATATTAACATTTATTTATAGTTGATAAATACTTGTTTTTACAAACTTCATACTTCTATATTGAAATTTTAGTGCTTGGGATAATACTCAGTGCTAGTCATATAAGCTATTGCTTTGACTAAATTTGTTCTAACATCTGGTATCATCTCTACTGTAACAGACACATATCGTCCATGAAAATGGATTGTAATACAAACCTGCGCCGGGGTAATCTGACTATATGGAAGACGTCAATGGTACACACAAATGCATCCTGCAACAGCTTAAACCAAAGAAGAAAGAACTGCACAACTGATGCTGAAGCAACGGTCTCCGCTAGATTTTAGTCAAATGGATCAATCCGTAGGTCGTGTTCACTTGCCATAATCATTCCAGTACAAAGACATGTCGGGCACATTACCTGAAGAAACATGAGTTGTAAATAGCTAAGTATATCTCTCAGGGAAGAAAAAGGCATCCGGCATATATAGAAAGGAAAGTAAAATGCTGTCATATTCTCAAATTATGTATGTCTTTCCAGATCCCAGTTGAAGTGAATAAAATGGTATATATATAAGACTTGATGGTCCCCAGTTGAAACTTGAAAGTAACCTTCAAGTAGAATGTATTCTTCTCCACGAAAATGTTTATCTAAATAATGTAACGATTTAGGGAAATTGGCTTCTAAATACAGATACCTGGTTAGGGCAGTTAAAGAGACTATCAGTATTGATATAGGCAGTATCTCTTGAAAAAGTCGTACAAAATTGAATGGTTCTTCTTGAATTTGGTCAAAAACTTGACATCGGAATTAGATAAGTTTATTAGTGGGAAAAAGTAATGGAAGAAAAAGGGAAACAATTTCAATGGATTGTCCAAAGTCTAAAACAGGAAAGGTATTGTACCACGTGACATCTTATAAACATCGTAAGAAAAATAAGACCCCCCTCCCCCCGAGATGTCCACATCTTGGAGAATTTATCGAACATTGAACTCTGGAAAATTGGGATTTGGAGCCCATGGCCGCAGCAACCTCTACCAGTTTAAAAGCATCTCCAACAAAGCTAGTATAGAAAGTTAAGGTGGCTCCAGGTAGAAATTTCAAGAGATTAGAATTTCAAACCTTTCCTGCTCCAGAGCAGTTTGGACACCTTTGAGTTGTAGGTGGAGATAAAGGCCGATCTGTATCACTAGAAATCGAAATGGGTTCCACTTTCAAAGATACACCACTGGCAGAACAACGTGCACAGGATAAGTATCCTGCGAGAAACAACCATCGGCATCTTAATATATCTAATACTAGCAAGAATAAGAGCTAGTAGCTACATACAATCATAAGAATTGTTGACACTGACACAACGACTTGGTCAATCGCATGTAGAACAGCCACGACATTGCTCATTTTCCATGAATTTTTTTCCCCATGATATGAGTGCAACCAATATATCCTCAACGAATTTCTGAGTGCAACAAGAAAAATAGGTATGCAGAAGACTGTAGATGGGTAAAATGTACTTACCTGTTCCATGGCAATACTTGCACCTTTTTTTCTCTTGTTGCTCAACATTATTCACTTCAATTAACATCAATGCAGAAATGACACCTACTGCCCCACCAGAGAAAGATGCCACAATGGGATCCACCTGACTGATAATTCACACAAGTATAAGACAACTAAGGGTGCCAAAAAATGATCTCTGTATTTCTATTAACCACTAATGTGTCAACTAAAGAATCCTTTCAAAACTGTGGTATGAATCAGTTGGGGCTTGACTCGTGTAAAGTGAGAAATCTGAGTTTAGACATAATTGGACTGGTAAGTCAATACCTTAATTGCAGTGGTAAATGCATACTGCGTATAAAATCTTCATAAGTAGTGCCCCCTGCACCAAGCTTCAACTCTAGCTGAAATAGAAAACAGATCAAGTTATACCTCATTGCTTTACAGCTTTAAAAACTGCTTGCCTCTGTAACAAATAAACAAAATTCGAAGAGTTGCTAACTAAACCATGGGGAAGAAGGCAATGACTCGGAGGCTAACACAATGAGGATATTCAAAACAAAGTACAGAATCATGGATCAGAAAATTTAAAGAAGGCTATTTTCATGAAAAGTAAAGTTTCCAACCCCGCAAATGTTAGTAAGAAAGAAATGGCATATACAGCTTAGGATGAAACTCACAACTGGTGCAAGTAGGCCGCCAAAGACAATAATCCCAGATATGAATGAAAAGCTTGTCAAGTAGAGCTGCTTCAATGTCTTCTGGGTCTACAAGAAAGAAAGAGGAAATAATATAAGAATAATAACACATTTGGAGAGACTCAACAGAGCCTATGAGATTAGTAAGACAACATAATGTTTGAAGAAGATTTAAGTGGGTTAGAAGTTAGTTTAGAAGACGAGATCGAGACCTCCAATGAGAGGATAACCAAGTAATTATAAGTTTGAGACAGGTTAGAAATCAATGATCAGATCATTGATAGATGAGGAGACGGCTACTACAGGAAGATGAAGCACAACAATTAAGATCGGCTAGTTGTACTAATTCCTAAATAAGATGTATTGCTTGCATGTCTAATACTCCAATTTTGTGGTGATTTCTACAAACTTTTGCACGTCTTAGAGTGTGCCATCTGTACTACTTTGGGATAAGTAGAGTGCATTCACATGTTCTATGGCAAGTGACAGATATCATCACAGAAATAGTTTGGAAAATTACCACATGAGGAAGAAAAGGAATGGATGATGGGATATCAGGCATTTCATCCATTTCATTTGCTTCCTCCTCATCGATACCCCTTGAATTCTTTATGCGTTTCTGTACACGTAATCTCCTCACCTGGATACAGAACAAAACATGTGCTCAAAGTTCTTCCACGTCATCAAATGTAAACTAACACGTATATACACAGAACTAAACTCTGGTTGAGAACATTTTGTCATACCACATAAGAAACAAATTTAGAAATACCATTCAGGAGCTCATAAAATTTTCACCTCTTCCATGAGGAGAAATATTTTGTTTCTCCGACTTTTGATGTTGTCTTGGATCTCTTGCATCTGCATCTGAACAAAATCTTGAACAGTCTCTGGTCCCTCTATAATACAAAAGCTGCTAATATAGTACAGCCGAAAAGCAAATTTAGTATAACATAATAATTTTTTCCGAGCTTAAGACAGCATCAAAATAACTACACAATCCGTTAGCTACTACACACATATGATAATAAAACAGAAGTTCATTAGAATCTTTAATGGATTAATATTAAATACACTAATGAACTTGCCACATTCATCTACCAGCAAAGGATAACAACAAATGCCTCCATCTTCTCCACCTTGTGAAACCATGCAAATACGGGTACTGGCACCCTCTTATGGTTCTTAGAGAGAAATGCACATCAATGTCCCCCTTCCATTGGCATACCTTGGCCCTATAATTGTCCATGTATATAGATGATGATATATAGCTAATCTGATTAGCAAACAAAGATTTCCTAATCCATCGAAACATTAAGTATGAGCAACTTGATGTATCAAGAAAACTTTGGCATGCTCATAATACCATTTGAACAACCTTTTGTTTCTGTCACTTCTTTCTGGCCTCAATGGAAAAATATAACATACCACACACATGAACAGATGATGAACACAAGTTTTCATCTATGCCAGTAGCCACACTTTCCTAACCTAAAAGTTACTTTTTTGTTGAATTAACTAAAAGTTATTAATAAAGGAAGCAAAACCTTGATGTTCATAATACCTGTGCATAACCCATATTTTGCATCGATAGAGATTGTCCACTAGACACATACTCTCTACAATTAGTCTACTAAGAAATCACACTTTCTCGACTCAGCACAAAAATTAGCAAGAAACTATCTTCATAGTACCTTGGGAGTTTACTTATACTACTCGTGCACTACCATCTTTTGCAATAATGAACATATTTTCCACTAGCCCACATACTCTCTACAAATAGTTTAAATAAATCTGGCTTTCCCAACTCAAATTCTCATGAAATTAGCAAGAAACTCTCTTACTACGACTTCACTCGTATCAATTACAATCTGCATAACTCTGTGTTTTTAACTCATTGCTTGGTATTCTCTATCACTAATTTTCCAAAACCATTGCTCACACATTTCCTCATCATCAGATCAAATTCAAAGAAAACATCAAAATCATGCATATTAGTTTCATACATAAAACTTCTCCACTATAGTCTTAGTTTAACCCTTAACTGAATTTCTTCAAACAATCAACAAACCCAAACCCCACTTTCCAAAATATCTTCTCTATCCCAAATCTTAAAAACCCATTTTTAAGTAACAAATCCCCACCTCCTCAAGGTCACAAAACAACCAAATTAACCTCTAACACTTCCATGCAAGTAAATTTCTACAACAAAATTGCAAATTCTACACTAAGCCAATTAACATAACACAAAAATTCAAAAAAAAAAACCAAACCTTGAGTTGTTTTCTCCATTGGGTACTGAACCAGACGGAGAATTATCTCTGGGTGAAGCGCGAACAATTTGTCTTCGAGATTTCTTTGTAGAGAAACAGACCCAGTTGGGTTTTCCATTGAGAAAGGATAAGGTGGATGATGGGGTTTCATTGCAGCAGAGAATGAGGGTCTTGGGGGTTGAATCGAAGTTAGAAATCGAGAGGGATTGGAGTTTGGAGAACACAGCAAAGGAGTTCATCTTTTTTTGCCCCTCTGTTTCTCCCTTACTCTGTTTTTGAAAGAAAACAGAAAGAGATAAAAGGAGAATCTGAAGGGGAATCTGTAAGACTCGTGAATGGACAAAAAATGGAAACATATCAACGGTTAATCACGGCAGGTGCAATGCACGTGATGCTTAAGGATAGGATACTTTGTAAACAAAAAGGTTGGTAGCGATGGTTGATGGGCTTGAAACTCCATGTCGGTAAAGGTATAGTTGCATGGCCTAGTTTAAGGTTGATACTTATATTAGAGGAGCATTGCCATTGAATTCAATGGAGAGCTCAACCTCCAGCTCAAAATGTTGGACCGATTTGAGGTTGAGGGTGAATATATTCCAATGGCTATTCAACAAAATTTCAAAAACCTTATTAAAATGTAATTTTTTGGTGCAAATAACCATCTGTCATACTTAATAAACATATGGTCAATTAACCAATTGAGCTAGACGCGCAGAGTCATTTTGGTCTCGCTCCACCCAAATAGTCTCAGTCCATACCCCTTTTTGACAATGGTTTCGGCTGAAAGCTCAACTTTGAGTTTTTCATTGGAGCATAAAAAAATCCCCTATTCTAATTGTCGAGGAAATCAGCGAGGAAAATAGCGAGGGAGGGAGGACCCTCCATCCCCCTTGCGATACGTGCAAGGGATGGGACGCACGTATCGCGAGGAGATGGAGGGTCCTCGCTGTTTTCCTCGCCAGTTAGACGGGTTCTAAAAAAAATTCATTCTTTGCAATTCCAACCGACCCTTTTCTGTCATCCATAACCATAACCATGACATAAGTAAATGGACCCTTTCCTGTCATCCTTTGCGATTCCAACCGACAGTTGAGATTAAATCTTTTAAACATTTCTAACAATTGTGTCCCTTTCTACTCTCGTAAATCACTCCATACTACATTGTTGTCAACAAGCCTTTCCATGTTACAACACAGACCTTCAACATAGTACGTAGTCTTTTTCCACTGTTTCTTTGTTTTGTTTCCATTTAATTTATCAAATATTTGGTTTCATTTTACACAGATTTTCCAATATGAAGTTCAAATTGCGTTAATGATTACACCACAGTTGTCATTGTTGCCTTCTACATATATTTCTTCCCATTCTCATTGCTTGTTTCATAATTTCCGGAGACACGACACTTTTGTCTTCTATTAGCAAATATCTTTTCAGAAAATTCTTTTTAGAAACAGTGAAACAACTAAAGCCATTTGATGTTACATCAAGAATACTCACAATATCCTCATCAAACAGCTTTCTGTTGGCTATATGCCTCATTTGCACATCTCCATCTATTTGATATGGATGTCGAAACAAAAATGCAAGGCAAACTTGAATCACACAGCAAACAGAATACTGATCATGTAGTCTACAAGTATCAAATCTGAGATGAGTCTCATACATAAGCACACACTAGCCATGCTACAATCCTTGAAAATTACAGAAGCTCTATCAAGCTTTGTGCCTATGGCCAACTTAAAGAGTTTCTCATTCTTCTGCAGCACTGGCAGAACCTAGATCCACCCTGAGGTCAAGAACCTGTATACAAACAAACAGACAGATGTGGAATCTCAGTCCACTCAAGTTTCAGACAACACCAAACATGAGTTTCGTTGATACAAAAGGTGAACAGTGATGCGCGGACATGTGATCACATGGTTTCTGTTACCCATAACAGATGAAGCTATTCTCCATGCATCTGGAGCATAAACTGGATGCAATCAATAAACAGTCACTCCGGACCTTCAATCAGAAAACAACCTGATCAGAAACGATCCTGAACACCTAAACTATCTTACATCTTGTCTAGGGAAACAGGGCTCCTCAAAATAGTCTCCTGAAAGGTTATTGAAGGCATGCAAATACTATTGAAACTAGGTTAATATGCTTAATTACAATTTTATCATATCAAAACAACATTCTCAACTCAGCATTTCCTCATAAGCAAGTCAAAATGAATAAACTAATATTAGGCCAGACCTTCAATCATTTTCTTCATCGAATTGAGAAACCTGCATTCACAAAGTTGGTGAGAAATAGAGAACAAAAGAACGAAGTACATATTCAGAAGACCAATGACAATAATACTCTCGAGCAATTAAAAAAAACGTAGTATAGTAACTATGCAAGAAAGAAGGGAGGAATAGCTTGTAACACGATGTGAGAAGAAACTATCCCTGAGCTCCTCTTAAGCATGAGGAACTTGTGTCTATGCAATCTTAAGACATATGCCCTTGGATGCCAAATCTGTAGTACATATCACAGTTACAATCAGTTTAACCAAAAAGGTGGCATTCAACAAAATCCTAGCAAAGTAAGATCAAGTGATAAGAAAATCATATTGCAACACATTTTTCTACTGAAAAACTTGCCCGCAGTAACAAGGAAGTTGCTCATCAACCTTTAAATACCCCTTTCGAGGAAAGTGATTCATCTCTTCCTGCCACCACGTTCTCTTAAAGCAAGAGCAAGAGTTTCTCCAGCTCCAATGTTGTAATATGCCAGTGAGAGATTATCCTTGAGAAAACCAGCTCGTCCACTCAGTTTCTGTTTGTTGGCCGGAAGCTGAACCTCCCCCGCAATCTTTTCCTTTAGACTGCCGATAGTCTCAGATAAGGACTGTATTGTAATTTCCAGAAGCTGCCCTTTCAGATTTCCTTCGTCAACATTTGGAACAGATACAGTAATACGAACAGGACCCTGCAAAATGAGAGATTAAAAAAAAAGGAGGTTTAAATGATGTAAATCAAGGAACAACAGATATCCGTTATAAGAAAGTAAAAAAGGAAAAGTTGAAAGATGTTCAAATACCGGATGTTGAGCCAAGAATTGGTCCTCGGGAATAAGTGAATCATCAATCCTCTGTCTCTTTGGCTCTGGTTCTTCTGGCAGTGGAGGAGGAGCTTCCTCGGGTGGAGGTGGAGGCATTCCATGAGGCAAGGGAGGAGGTGGGACCATAGATATAGAAGGTGCTGAAATAGGAGGAGGCATGAAGGGACGAGGAACTGGAAGGGGTGTGAACTGAGATCCAGGAGGAGGTGGTACAGGTATACTAGGTGGATTCATAGACATTGGAGGAAGCGTAGGCGGCCTGTTCATCATGTGGGGTTGCTGTTGTGCAGAGGTCATTGGCATGGGAGGAGGAGGTGGCCTAACGGATGGGTTAACTGAGATCATAAGTGGCCTGGGAGGAGGAGGCATGAAAACTCCACTACTAGTTGGAGCAGAATATTGCATCCCATTAGGTAGCATTCGAGGCATATTCAGAGCAAGACCTGGAGGCGGAGGTAAAGGACGAATTGATGGCACACCTGGTCTTGGTGGAGGGGCAGCTGGCCCAGGTAAGCCCCTTGCCTCATTATTAGAAGCATCATTTTGATCCTCCCCAAGGGTTTGGGACAATGCCTGGTTAGCAGTCCGACCAATGCTTCCAGTATGTCCATCCCATATGACCTGCTTTGGTTGTTCATCTTTTTTCTTCTCAATCTCAGCTTTCACAGCATTTGAAACCTCTTCCTCTGTAGTACCAAAGATATCAGGCCTAGTTCGTGCAAGTCCCACAATGTTCCTTGAGATCTCATCATCTTGTGCAAGTGTTGTTTCCCGAAGCTTTGCCATCATCCTTTCTTTCTGTTCTTTGTACTTGGGATCAATGAGAGAAATTCTCATGTGCTCAGCCATCTCACTGATTGGAATCAGCTCACCGGTAATTGGAGAAACAACAATCTTTGTAGGGTCCCTTTCGGCAAGCATCCTCTCTTCTGGTCTCTTCCAATTCTTTACAATTCTCATTGGTTGTTCTGGCTCCTCAACAGGAGCTGCTGCCTTATTCTCATTCTTCTTCTCATCATCGCCATTCTCATCAAGACTAGCCGCTTTCATACCCTCCTCAACAAGCTGTACCTCTTCTTCATCCATTTCCATATCCGCCTCTTTTCCAGCTTCCACAACCACTTCATCTTCTTCCATCGCAGAAGTTACCTTACTCCTCCTAATAACCTCTTCCAAAGTCATAGGTGGAGGCAAGTCCTCATCTTCATCATCTGCAAACTCAATGGTCTCCACCACAACAAAGTCATGCCAATCAATCATTGCCATCTGCATTCTCTCTTGCTCAATCTCATCTTCAGCCTTCTGCCTTGCCTGTTCCTGTGACCTTTCCCATTCAAGTCGATGCAAGCACCGTTCCAACACAGTAGTCATATCAACCACACTTTTCCTCAACTTATCCGGTAATTCCTTTGCAGGCATCAACACTTTCGAATATGAATCCGCAAGTGCAGTAAAAAACATAAACATACTATGGGTAGGCTTTAGAAAATGAAACTGAGGATTATTAATCTCCCTACTAGTCAACCCTGTCAAAAACGCCTTCCCATTTCTTGCCACAAACTGTGCAGTAAGTTTAATTATATCCAACTCCTCACCTGTAATCCCTTCTGGAAGTCGAACAGTAAACTGTTCTGCCTCAGGGGGTTCAAGCACTTTCCTCACTGGTCTAAACTGAGCCGATGGATCAACCTTTGTTGCTGCCAAGTCCTCCGGGGCAGCAGCTGGGGCTGATTCATCTGGAGCGGAATCGGGTTCAGATTGTGCAGGTTGAGGTTGTTGGACTTGGGTGCGAAACTCTGACAAACGATGTTGATAGTAAGCATGATAAGGGTCAGAACCATTCAAGAAGTTAAACTTCGCATTCCCTGCATTGTTTGCAACAATCCTTTTCTCGAATTCGGGTCCATTTTTTGCGACGAATTGCGCTGTTTTATCAACAATAGTTCTAATGTCTGGTGGTGGATGAATAATCCCAATAGTTCTTGTATGTGTTGCCACTGCAGCGGGAGCAGAAGAGTTATTGTTCTTCTCCTTCTGCTCTTCATTGTCAGGTTGTGAACTCTCAGTAACTTGAGAGGGTGGAAGGGGGCCTAGGTTTCCATCTGAAGGAGGAGCTGGGAGGGGCAAAATTGGTAATGAACCTAACATGGCTTCTCTACTCTTCTACAACCAACCGTTGATTCAAATGAATCAGAATACCGTGGGACGGCGAAGACTGACCAAAATCTATAAACCTGTAAGATAGATCCAAGGGAAAATTAATAGAAACATTACTGATTATATCAATAGGATAGCAAAAAATTAAATATCACTCAGCATACACTTATAGTGACCATATTAACAATACGACATATCAATATTTGCATTCTTTGATTGCAAGAAAATGCCTGAACGAGAAAGAGAGAGAGCATCCAAAAGTAACAACAATGTCTAACAAGCATAAGATCATTGACACATCAAAATACGACAAAAGTAAGATATAAAAAAAGCATCTAAATTCATGTCCTTTTAGTTAGCGATTATTAAAAAATAATTGATCAATAAAATCGAGCAAACATATTAAACAAAAAGTAGGGGAAGAAAAATACACCAAACTAGACTGAATCAAGGGAAACAAAAACCCAACAGTTACAAGGAAAAACAATATATCCCGGCTAAAAAATACACGTGAGAGGAAGGTCAGAAATGATCCCCCAAGTAGTTCTCTGTTGCCACACGAGTGATTTGACTGATTTTGTGAGCTGAGAAATATCTCTAGCAATGCCTTTGAAGATCCTCCTATTTCTCTCTTTCCAAATTATCCAAATGGTAGCTAAGAGAACTCTATCCCAAAGCCAAGAACCTTTACTAGTTAGGCCCCTGCTGACCCAAGCCTTCAACCATTGAAGAAAGTTAGAAGCAATTGGAGAACTGACATTTGCCTCTCCACATAAAGATGTCCACAGACCACATGTAAGTTAAGAAAGGGCAAGAGAAAAGGAGGTACTCACCAGAGAGCATATCTATTTGTGATGATCAAACCCCTTCTAGTCAAGTTATCAATTGTGAGAATTTTCCCTTGCCCTAGAGCCCATACAAAAAAAATTTATTCTAGGAGCAACTTCCTTTTTCCAGAAATTTTTTTGGCCAAAGAGAAGCAACAGATCGTCAGATTGGGCCTGTATCTTTTGATGAGAGTCGAGATGTGAATTTCCCTGAATTTTCATTTCAACACCGAGAATCTTCCTCATCAGAGAGGGTATGTTGGTTGAGCAACTCTAGTAGCAAGAGGAGATGGGGAAGCTCCTCATCTTTGACCCCTCTTCTAAGCTTGAGATCCCAGCCAGGAGAGTGGTGGGCAGCACCCTAATAAAGCTGAGAAATAAGGGTAGAATTAGCAAGTGAGGCCCTTTAGAGGTTTATGAGTGTGCCAAGCATCCTCCCAGAACTATATTCTGCTCCCATTATCCACTTTGAAGGAAATGTGTCGTTGGAATTTAGCTTTCATATTGATAATCCCTTTCCACCATGAACAACCGTAATGAGCAGCAGTACCTCGAGTGAATCAGCCACTATCTTTCTCCCCAAACTTCTGCTGAATGGTGGATCTCAAAGAGCTTGTTGTTCTGTCCCAAATCTCCATATTTTTGCGTTTAATACAATATAAACCATTAGCTAAAGCAAGTTTTAAGTAAACCCTTGTGATTCAAGAAGGAAGAACACGTAGAATATAACACAACCTGTATATAGAATCTCTCTGAAGATATTCATTTCATAATACACCAAAATGGACACTAAAACGTCAAATAATTTTCATGACATACTATTATCAAATAGACTGCATTGCTTCCATTCACAGAACAATAATACTTGACTTAGAAGAATCAAAGTTTAAATTTTGCATTTACTATCTTTAAAGAGCAAATTTTATCTCATTCTCAGTTTGAAACTTTACTAAACTAAGAAAAGAAATAAAAGTTTAAATTCTAGTTGTCCAAATTGTATTATGTTTTCGCCTTTCAAAATTCTTACATTGTGCTAACATACTAACATGGAACCATATTTAATATACATCAGCAACCAAGTTTCTTCTTATTTAAATCATGAACTACAACTAGTGCTATGTGTACTCCTTCAAAGGCCGGGTTGTTTAAGGCCTCAATGAAAGAACCAATCAATTCAAACTATCCCCAAAGTAAGCTAGAACCCAAAATCAGTGGAGACCCATTGTCTCAAAATCAATTTTATAAAGACCCATTGGCACAAAAATGAAATCAAGAGCAGAGAGAACAAGTTAGGCATTGAAATTAGAGTTTCCAAGTTAGGAATCTTCCTTTGGTGAGCGCGAACGAACTCTTATGCTATAGAGTAAAAACACGATTCGCCTCGCCTGAAACAAGTTGATGAAGAAGATGAGAAGAAGAAAGAAATCAATTACAGAAAAGAGAAATCGATGAGAGTTACTTCGATGAATGATTCAATTTGCAATTTAGGGTTTTGCGATGTGAAAGGTTGGGAGGGAGGAGGGTTTAGACTGAGAGGAGGAATAAAATATGATACGACTTTTGAAACGGGAATATAAGATCAACCTGTTGTAATCGTGTCATATGTGTCAAAGTGGCACAATTATTATTAAATTTTGGATAATTATTATTAATAGAAATTAGACTATAAGACTATCTCCAATTGAGAACTTAACCTCAAGCTAAAAAAGTGGACCAATTTGAGGTTGAGGGTGGGTGAACTTCAATGAATCATTCAACAAAATCAACACAAAGTTGATAGTCTTGTAGTCTAATTTCCATTAATAATAACAATGGATTTAAACACTGTTGAGAAACAAAGTCACTTGTTCTTCAACATCCAAATGACGAATATTTCTTAACCCGTACCTACGTAAGCAAGAACATAACCTCAAGAATACGGTTAGTTTCATTCTAAGTTGTTCGTGGCATACACGATCACTCTAACGATACATTCTTTTCAACATAGAACTTTTTCTTTATCTTGGTTAACAATTAACATTCTAGGAATGTGTGTCCTCCTATGCATGATTATTGTCATTATAGAAAGCATAAACATCCGAACTACTCTTCATCGTCGCTCGATTAAAATTTGCATTGTATAACATTGTAAGAGAAATGGAGAATAAATTAACAAATGAAAAAACCTACTTTTGTACACAATAAACCTCAAATATTGATGTTTTTTATCATTATTGATGTTTTTTATCATTATGTATATTCACTAATCAAGGCACATATTCCTGAAACAGATTGCTAAGAATACAAAACTTTGGTTATTAGATAATCTTATTTTGATTAAAAGTGAAGGAATAGGGTATAATATGGAGAAGATCTTAATATCGTAAGTATTAACCTTTATGACATAACCACAGAAAAAATTAATAGTTAAAGAAAAAAATAAGCTTATTCGTCACTTTTCACAAGTAGGTCCTAAAATGAGATAGTGGAACTTAATTATTTATACTTTTAATTTAATTCATTTAAATAATTGTATGTAGGTTGAAAAACTCTTAAGGCAATCAAATAAAAGATAGCCCAATCATCCGTAACTTTGGGTTTTCATTTGTGAATTGTAGGATTGAAGGATCGGGAAGGGTGTGGCTTGGAAGAGCATGGGGTGCATATTCAACGGTCATCTTCGCAAATACATGTGTCTGAAAAAAAAAACAGAGAGTAAATCTTGCATATCAAGTCTGGAAGCATAGATCAACCTATTTTATTTTATTATCAGCTACTTTTTTCATGCACATTGCTTCATTCAGTCTTACACCTCAGGTGTGGAAGACACTTGAACGCCTTGCACTGTTAAAAAGGAAAAAAAAAATTACCATCAAACTACATGCTTAAGTTGTCTTGTCCCCATTTTCTGTCGAAATATGAAAACACATTGCAGATTAGTTGACATTTTTGTGCAATCATACAAAATTAGTCTGACATATTGCACATTAGTCTAATATTCACTTGATTGGGTGTGTTGTTGTTGCCATTCATTTGTTACTTACTATGCAAGACATGGAAGGTGTATGTTTGATTAAAGTTCTGATGGAATACTAGTTTCCAAAATAGGACACTATTCTCTTGATGTAGAATTGGTATGAATGGCGGATGCTGAGATACATAAGACAAAGGATGCTACAAGAATAAACATATAATTGACTGAAAACAAAAACGGATACACACAAAAAAAAAAAGATAAAATGAATGTGTGCCTTATACAGTGGAAGATAATAATTGAACAAAACCAGAATTGTAATAACTGCAAGACCATAAGCCAAAATTTTGAGTTAATCTCAGTTGAGGGGCCTGAAGCAATGTTTTCCCTGGCATGTTTAGTTTCACTGTCTTGTAAGTCAAGCTTACATATGACATTATCATCATGTAACATCAAACCACTTGTTGAGAAGTTTCTTTGAGAACTATAAAACTTCTAACTTATGTATTAAACCAAGACTTCAATTTACTATGGCAGACAAAAAAAAAAAAGACTTGGAGAATAAATTAAATTCCCCACCTAGGAGCAGTCATTTGTTTAAAGAGAACAAATATACCATCAAACTACATAATATAAAGGAGAAAATTCAATTGGAACTATAGCATTCAAAGCTACTTCAGTAAATTATACAAAAAATCATCCAAATGCAAGTGATTATTTCAACCTAATTCTCTACTGAAATGCAGAAATTTGAAGTAAAAAGGAAGTTGGTCAATGGCAGCGTTGCTAACCATGAATATCTTGTGGCTGATTTTGGTGGATTTGTTTCATCCAGAGCAAGTTTTAGCAAACAACTGACTTAATCTGAAGTGACCCTATTTTCATACATTAGGGAATAAGTGGCTTCCTCCTCCCCCTACTAATCACCACGGGGAATATATAGATTACACATAGGGATAAACGTAACAGTGATTTTTATGAGCATAGCACAACATTTTTGTTGATCGAGGATCGAATGAAAGTGTACTAAGTAAGAAGGGATGTTTGTCTTTACCCCTCACTCTACTTCGAGCTCAACTTAATCATCAATCCATTAAACAAAAAACACCGTAGTTCACTACTTGTCTTTTGACACAATCATCGTGACTCAAGTGTATTTGGAATTAGTCAAGAAACAATCATACCCATCACATAAAAGTGATAAAACCTAACCAGATCAACCTCTCCATCACCTAAAACCCCAAAATTTCTTCACTCTTCTCCGAAAACACCATAAATCGAGATGCTCACTTACCAGAAAACATACCCAGAACCTAAAAACCAAAATTTCTACATACCCATCTCTTAAAACAGCATAAATCAAAATACCCACACACCAAATCGAACAGAGAAACACAAACCAACACAGAACAAGCTAATGAGAAGGGAAGAAAGGTAATACCTTCGATGGAATCTCTGCAGCGGAGTTGAATCGATCGATTTCTTGATCCAAGACTTGTCTCCGTACTCTGTTCAATCTGTTTTGGCGGAATTAGATCTGAAGAAGAAGAAGTGATTTGCTTCAAAGTCTTGAAAGCTCTCTGTAATGAAGGTTGTTGGACTGTTGAAGAAGATGAGTGGTTATGAAAGGCGTGAATCTGCTAAGAAGAGATCTACTTGAAGAAGAAAAAGAAGAAGAAGAAGAAGAAGAAGAGAGATTGTTGAGAGGAGGAAGGCGGAGAAAGTTTGCTGCGATGGAGGAGGCGGAGAGAACTATCGAGAAATTTGTGTCTCGCGAAGAAAAGTTTTCACAGGGGATGCAGGGCGTCGGATTCCAATCGATGGTGGGAATATAGGGCACGTGTAAGGCATCCTTTGCTCGGGAATAAAATCCCAACCAGGAGTAAACACCTAAAATCCCAACAATTTTAGCCAGCGAGGTTTGCTAGTCACTTTTGGGCCTAAGTCTTGATTTTTTTACAATTTTATCCTTTCTATAAGTGGTGTTTATAATTGTGTTTTAAAAAAAAATAAGTAAAAAGTGTAACATAGGGGTGGGCACGGGACGAGATTTACCCATCCATATCCCATCCCATTCATACGGGATCGGGACGGGACGGGATCAGTGTGCTAATTTGGAGAATACATTTTGAACATATAATCAACTAGAAGTCTGAAGTTTTGAATATCTTAGGTGCTGCGATGTAGGGGTGGGCATCCGATCCCGCGATCCCGTTCCCGTCCCGATCCCGTCCCGTCCCGTCCCGATTTTTTCGGGTCTTAATGGGATTGAATAATTTCATCCCGATCCCGTCCCGACCCGATCTAGAATGGGATGGGATGGGATGAAGATTTTCAATCCCGCCAATCCCGTCCCGTCCCGAACTAATTTATTAATATATTTATTTAATTATTTAGGAATAAGCCATTTGATAGGGGAAGCTTGAGCAAATAGGTAACACATGTTTATGATATTCCTGGAAGTCTCAATCATGTTGCACCTACACGTATGCAAGAGTTATCTGTCATGACATGAAACTATTGTCATTTGCATTTATCTAGTCTGATAAAATGTGAATTCAACATAATTCGACTCTGGATTAACAAGAATCCAAAGGTCTTGAAATATTCGAGTTCATATTGTTTTGTTCAATATTAATTTGGATTCATATTTTCCTTTTTTATAAACTTCAATAGTTTGTTAATTGAAGATGGTACTGCTGTCTGGATACAACCAAGTTGAGGCTCTATATATTGTTCTGTAGCATGTAATCATATTTTTTATTAAAAAAAAATTTAATGGGACTTCAGACTTCTAGACTTCTATGTATTTCAACAATAGTTTTTATTTTTAATATGTTCTATGTATTTTAGAACTTCAGACTTCTAGACTTCTAGCTGATAATATGTTCAAAATGTATTCTCCAGATTAGCACGCTGATCCCGTCCCGTCCCGTCCCGAACCCGTTTGGGATGGGACGAGTTCGGGATGGGGTTTTTCCCATCCCGTCCTGTCCCGATCCCGTATGAACGGGATGGGATAGGGATGGGTATATCTCGTCCCATCCCGTCCCGTGCCCACCCCTACTGCGATGCATCTATGCAATTAAAGCTCTCCTTTTCTCAACTGCTTTGTCAGTTCTCAAGGATGAATTTCTACGTTCAAGAGATTATCCACAGTGTCCTCCTACCTCTCTTCTGTTCCACCGCTTTCGCCAGTTGGGATATGCCTGCATCAAGTGAGCATGCTTCATATTCTCTCACATATTTTTCATGTCACTTAAGTGCATGCCTTACCTGATGGAATGTGCTTTGTCATTATAATTTGCTTGATTGAATTGCAGATATGGCCAGTTTGATAGTGCAAAAGAAACTTTTGAGGTTATTGCGGACTTTGAAAGCCTGCTTGACCTATTTATATGCCACTTGAACCCCAGTGCCATGCGGCGCCTTGCCTAGAAGTTGGAAGACGCCAGTGTTGATTCAGAACTCAGAAGATAATTTGAAAGGATTCTGAGAGTTCGTTCAACTGGATGGACACAATGTATATTTGCCAATTTTGCTGCTGAAAGTATGGTTCCGAAAGGACCAGAGTGGGGTGGTGGGAACTGGGAAATCAAGACACCAACCAACTCGAAAAGTATTCAATGGGAATTGGCTGCAGAGGTGATGCCATACATGAAAACAAGTGATGGAATCATTCCATCTCTCATTGCAGACCATATTGGCGTCTACTTGGCAGCAATTAAGGGGAGAGGCAATGTGATAGAGGTAAGGGAGGATAGTTTGGTTAAAGCATTTACAACAGCAGGTTCTGATACAAAGGTGAATGGTTTCCAATCAAATATGGTTCAGCCTATATCAGCTAGGCTGAAGGGAATGGGTGATAGCAACACAAATAATGATTTTTTGATGGGCTTGGAAACTCTTACCAAAAAGGTTCAAGGCTTTTCTGCTGCAGACGAGCAAGCGAGAGCAGAAGAAGAATTTAAGAAATCACTCTATGGTGTTGCTGAAATGAAAATAATGTCTGGGGGATCTCAAGATCTTTCATTGGTATTGTCTCAACCAACTCTTGCATTTACAGCCGCAACACCACCTGCAGTTTCTGGTCCAGCTGATCTATTTGGAACAGATGCTCTGGGACAATCTGCATCAGCAACAAACCCTGCTAGTGGTGGTGGAGTGTCAGCTAGACCTATACCTGAGGACTTTTTCCAGAATACATATCATCCCTCCAGGTTGCAGCCTCTTTACCACCACCAGGATCATTCTTAGCAAGACAAGATTAGAAATCTCAAAGGGGTGATGGCAACCAAGGAACCTCTAACAAGGTTACTGTGACAGCTGATATTGGTATTCCAGGAGGTTGTGTCCCACCTCAAGGTCCTCAACAATCTGTTGTTTCACTTGAGCCTGTAGGACTCCCAGATGGTGGTGTTCCACCACAATCCATGGGCCAGACTGGTCCTGTGATCAGTATATTTGTATGGGCATCCACAATTCTAAAATAAATAATTAAATAAAAATATTAATAATTAATATTAATAAATTAGTTCGGGACGGGACGGGATTGGCGGGATTGAAAATCTTCATCCCATCCCATTCTAGATCGGGACGGGACGGGATCGGGATGAAATTATTCAATCCCATTAAGACCCGGAAAAATCAGGACGGGAACGGGATCGCGGGATGGGATGCCCACCCCTAGTGTAACAAGCTCGAGAGTTGACCCAAAAGTAACCAGCAAACCTGGCTGACTAGACTTACTCCTTAAAATCAACATCTATCTTACAATGAACAATTCTTAAGAGTTAGGCCCCTAGCGCCATGGGAGCTCCCCTAGCACCGATCTGGTGCTAGGGGCCTGGCTTTTAAGAATTGTTGATCTTACAATACAACCATTCTAGCCAGCCATGTTTGCTAGCATTTTTTTTTTGCATTTTTTGAGTTTTTTTACACTTCTACATCTTCTATAAATAGTGTTTGTGGTTGTGTTTTTAAGGAGAATGGATAAAAAGTGTAATAACACCCAAAAAATGCTAACAAACATGGCTGGCTAGACTTACTCCTTACAATATGTCGAGAGTTGAAATTCATTTCCTATAGAAGTGTAAAAAAACCAAAACTTGGCTCAAAAGTGGCTCCCAAACCTAGCTTACTAGAATTGTTATTTCCTAAAAGAGTAAGTCTAGGCAGCTAGGTTTGACAGCCATTTTTTTGTCAGGTTTGGTCTTTTTTACACTTTTACCCATTATATTTAAAACACAATCACAAACATCATTTATAGAATGAGTAGAAGTGTAAAAAGCTCAAAACCTGGCAAAAAAATAGATGCCAACTCTGGCTGCCTAGAATTGTTGTTCCTATAATGATATGCTTGAAAATATTAAATATGTAAAATGGCAAAGAAAATGAAAACAGTGAAAATGTTGGTCAAATGTATAAGTGGTGGAGAGAAATTTGTGTGTGTTTTTTATCAAAATTAAAATTGTCATAATTATTAACTTGGTTTTTTAATTTTAAAATTTTGGTATCGTTATAATGTATTTTTGAAGATTTTCTAATAAACCAAATATCAATACATTATCATCATCAAATCCCATTCTCGATACTTTCGAGGTTGACTACATGAATTTTGGTTTTTCAAGCAATGCGGTCTTTCCACATATCATCGCCTAATTCAAACTTAATGATGTCTTCATTCACCGCTTTTATCCAAGTTTTCAACGGTTGTCCTCTTCGTCTGCACCCTCCATTGACATGCCAATCTAGACATTTTCTAATTGGCGTCGTGGTTGATCTCATCCGCACGTGACCAAACCACGTTAAACGCATTTCTCTAATTTGATCCTCTGTGAGCACTACACCTAAATATCTCATAATTTTTTCATTTCTAATTTTATCCTTACGAGTTTTACCACACATCCACTTTATCAATGATCAATACACGCGCCAAAATTTTTAAAATGTATATTTTATTATTAAAAAACTTATAATGCATTTCATGTTGTTAGTATTTTTCAAAAAAATGAGATTTGTCGATCATACAAAGAAAAAAAATGGACGTCTTAATGTATATTTAAACAAAAACCCAAATCTTTATGTTTTGGTGAATTCAGAGTTTGGGGGACAGCTCACTCTCGATTTTTGATATTTTTCCCCCAAGATTCAAATTTCGACTGAGTCTAATCCTAAAATTTATAGTATATATTTTTACCTTAGAATATTATTGCACTTCAAAGCTGATTGACGGCGAAAAGGGTGATAGTGGCGTAGGCATTTAGTACATGATATTTAACAAAAATTAATTTATGTAGAGTGCCAATGGCATAGGGAATACCCTAGAGGTTCAATATATATTTTGGAAAATCAAAGTTCAAAGAGAATTCATGTTAACCAAAGTATGAGACAAGCATTTTAATTTCCATTCAAGCAAAGACCCTGAACTCAATATTTTGGAAAATCAAAATTTGGAGATAATTCATTGCGGCCGTTTTTAAATATATATTTTTTTTAAATCAAGTTTGACCTAATCCCACGACTCACTTTCTATAGTGTCAATGGAGCGAGTGAGTAAGTCTAGGCAGCCAGGAAACACAACATTTTTTTGTCAGGTTTGGATTTTTTTTTTACACTTTTACCCATTCTCTTTAAAACACAACCATAAACATCATTTATAGAATTGGTAGAAGTGTAAAAACCTTAAAACCTAGCAAAAAATGGTTGTGTTCCCTAAATGCCTAGAATTGTTGGGCGCGGGTAATGCAATAGTCTATCTTACAAATCACCTAGATGTATCGCTAGGATTGAGAGTTGAGGGTTTGAAATTTATTTTTTTATAATGTATGATTGTAAATATAAAATATATAAAATGACAAAGGAAAATAAACATAAATTTAAAATGAAGGTGTGGATGTGGAGGGAAAGGATTGTGTGTTATTTTTTCTCAAAATGAAAATTATCATAATTATCTACATAGTTGTCAGATTTTGGTAAACTTTATATTGTTGGAGTGCATTTTCTAAGATTTTTCCAATGAAACCAATTATCAATATAAACATTTTAATTTTTATAATATGCATTTCACACCATATGCATTTCCAAAAAAAATATGTATAATACATTTCACGTCGTAAATATTTTTAATAGTATTAAATAAAGAGACAAATATCTTAAGGCACATTCAAGGAATGACTTGAACTTCATATTTTGAAAAACCAAAGTTTGGGAAAACTCACTACGATGGTCTTTAAAATTTTTTATTCAATTGTTTAAAATATAAATTGATATTAACTTATTGTCACAACTCACTTTCTATTGCGTTAACGGCACAGATAATACACTAATTTATCTTATGAATCAGCTAGGGGTTTCACTATTTAGAAGGAACTGAAGATAAAAGAGATCTAAGATTAAAAGTTAGGCAAGATGTTGAGGGTTGAAATTCATTTTCTATAATGATATCTAAAGATTGTGATTTCATTTTTCGAGTTAATTTCGGTCTTCTGATTTTAAGAAATATTTCGTTGTATAAAGAAAAAATGTAAAAATTTTGAGTATACATGAATTATATATATAATAAATTTCGAGGATATATGAAATATGTGAAAAAATATGCAAGTAAATAAATCTATTAAACACATTAAATGAAGCTTAAATACAAGAAATGAAATCAATGTCTAATTAGAAAATCAGGGGTGATTTAAAAATCAATATACAAGTAGAAAAAATGATAATTAGAAACCGGAAGTGGTTTCAAAAATTAATAAATAATTAGATGAAATTATCATTAGAAAACCCCAAAACTTACGAAAAAACCCCAAAATATTTTGAAAAAATGTACTTTTTGGCAACTGATTTTTGTATTTTAAAGAAAAACGCAAAAAATCCTCGAAAAATTTACTTTTTTCTTTCGCCCTTTTTCTTTTCGTAATTTCAAAAACAAAAATTTCAACAAAATTTTGCGAAACACAATCCTTGATGATATCTTTGTTGCCGAACTCCACCATTTATGGCTTTAATGGGGGGCTACTACCCTTGTCAGTGAAGTAGAATTGCCTCTGTTAGTCGGTCAAGGTGCATAGTGTTGAGCTTTCTAGTAGTTGAGGCTTCTTCACCCTTCAATGCAATACTGGGGAGAGGATGGATTAGGGCTATGAGAGCGGTCGCTTCGACTTACTACCAAGTTGTAAAATTCCCTACTCCAGTTGGTTGGTATGAATTGCGGTGGGGATCAACCTCCAACAAAAAGGTGCACTATGACCTAAAAAAACCATGATAAAAGTTTTTTAAGACAAGAATAACATATCAGGTGGTTCGGCTAATACAACTTCAATTGAAAGGGATATAATGCAAGCGGAACATAAAATGTCTAATTCAGAGCTCTTGGAGCAAAGGGAGGAGATAGATTTCGGTTGCCCTAGTACCCCAAGATGTTTACAGATATGAAAGATCTGCAGGAACCATTGAGAACTCACCTAATCAACTTTATTGTTGATCATCTGGATGTCTTTGCTTGGAGTATGAGTGACATGTTGGGGATCCGGATCGAACACGCCTAGCATGTATTGAATGTTACACTAGGGCAACTCCAAGGAGAGTAATCCCCAAACTGGCAAATGTATTAGCGACTGAGATCAAAAAATTATTATAGGTAGGCATAATCCTAAAAATTTAGTACCCGACGTGGTTATCTAATGTAGTTGCGGTCCCGACAAAGAATGGGAAGGTTAGAGCATACATTGACTTCACCACTTGAACAAAGCATGCCTGGATGATAACTACCCGATGCCGAGATTTGAGGAATTGGTAGATTGAATAACAAGATTTGAAATTGATCTTTCATGGATGGGTATGTGAGATATAATCAGATTCCACTGGCAGATGACGACTAAGACAAAACAACCTTTATTACCGAGTCAAATACCTATTGCTACACCAGGATGCCTTTCGGTTTCAAAAATGCAAGAGCCACATACCAAATATTAGTAAAAGGGATGTTCAGGGATTTACTGAACAAATCGATGGAAGTATATATCGATGACATGTTGGTTAAAACAATGAGCCACGGTGACCACTTGAACACTTGTGGGTGACTTTTTCAATCCTCAAACTATTCTGGATGAAATTAAACCTTGACAAATACATTTTTGAATGTGAAGAGAGCCCAATTCAGCTTAAGGCACTTTAGAGTTGCCTTCCCCTTGCACTTACAGCTATTTCAAATTGATCATTTTTTATATATCGCAATAGATGATTCATCTTGATTCGTTAGAAATAGGACAGGTAAATAACTTTCTCATTCAATTACGTATATCAAACCCTTGAATGGACCTATTCGAGAGCAATTAGATTATGACAAATATTAATTAATATTTGATTGATTGGTCCAGGATTTTCGACAAACAAGATCCTTCTAAGCCACTTCGTTTATATTGGTCTGTCTTTTTGCCTAAGTTCAATTCTTTTTTTTACCCAAGTTCATTCTCTCTTCCACATATTATGGGCAATGTAGGAAACGTCTATATTTTCCCCCAGAAGCAGTTGCAGAAATTAACTAGGATGATCGTGGCCTTTAACATATTCATATACAGATCTTCTGATAAGTGTAAACCTATATTCTAGTTATTGAGAAAGCATCAACATTTTGAATGCTCTTCTGAATGTGAACATGCTTTTGTTAACTTCAAGAATGACTTGGGGAGTCCTTCAATCTTCTCAAAACCGGATCTGGATGAACGGTTATTAGCTGTCATTTCAGTTTTGGTTCAAGTAGTGAATAAGATAGAACATCCAGTTTTCTTTTTGAGCAAGTGGTAGATGTTGAGACTCGACATATGAGACTGAAGAAGTTGGCTTTGGCGTTAGTCTTTTTTACTCGTAGGCTTCGACCTTATTTCCAGAGTCATCATATCTCAGAAATAACTCATCTCATGCTCCAAGATATGTTGAAGAGGGCCGACAAATCTTAGAGGATGGAAAATGGGCAGTGGCTTTCGCTCCATTCGACATCTCTTTTGTTCCTACAACGGCGAAAAAAGGTCAAGTTGTGGCTGACTTTCTATCAAACTTCCTTGTTGATGACCTCTTATGGGTGATCGATGGATTCTTTCGAAATTCCTTCAATGCTGAATGTTTTAGATCCATGAGATCCCTACCACGGGTGGTGTTTTTCACAGATGGTTCAGCTGGTTAACTGGATCTTAAATCTGGGCAGTACTAGTGACCCCAGATAATACTTGTTTTGAGTTAGCCATGTCATTGACATCCCCAACCTTGAACAATGAGGCCGAGTATGAAACATTTCTGGCTGGTTTACGCATGCTTCCTCATTGAGGAGTTTCACAAGTAATTATTTTTGGTAATTTTCTCTTCATTCTTAGACATTTATCAAGAGCGCATGGCATGTTAATTGACCAAGGTCAGGCAGGGATTGCTGACACAATTACTTATATCTAGACCGTTATGGGGAATGTTGGCCGTAGGACAATTCAGATAGAGACTTTGCAAGGAACCAATTGTTGATGATTCGATTTATGGAGTAATATTGGTTAATGTTGTCACAAAAAGAGATCTGAACTGTTGGACGACTCATTTGTTGGCCTATCTAGAAGATGACAGTTGTTGATGCTAAACGAGAAACACAGAAGGTTAAACAATATTCTAACCCTACTAGGGGGTGAATTGTACATGTTTTCAGCTAATGGAATGTTGCTCAAACATGTTAGTAAAGATATTGTAGCTGAGATTTTAAATTAGATACACAGTGGAATTTGTCGAGAAACACAGAAGGTTAAACAATTGTCTAACCCTACTAGGGGGTGAATTGTACATGTTTTCAGCTAATGGAATGTTGCTCAAACATGTTAGTAAAGATATTGTAGCTGAGATTTTAAATTAGATACACAGTGGAATTTGTGGCAAGCATTCTGGAGCGCAGTCTCTTAGGGTTACTATTGATCCTACATGCAAGAAGACTTCAAGAAAATATCTCAACATTGCGCAGCTTGTAAAAAAATGCTTCGACCATACACACTCACGGAGAGGAGTTGTTGTGCGCGCAACGCTACCCTAATACAAATTTGTTGCGCGCACAGCGGCGGAAGCGTAGCGAAGACTTTTATGGGAAATGGCGGAGCTGCATCTTACGGATGAACAAAAGATATTACATACAAAATACAGAAAAGCAGATGCAACACGAATTTAACGTGGTTCGGCAAACTCGCCTATGTCCACGAACAAATGAACAATCCTTCATTGTTCCAAATCTGGTTACAAACAGATACAACTTGTTTCTCGAAATAAACCAAATACAAAATACGAAGAATTTGGATTACAAACTTCACATGATCCTCACATCGATACAAATGCATAGAGGGGGACCTCTGCTGAGGATCCTTGATCCCGAAGGATGGGATAAACAAATTACACATTTGGTCTCTCAAAGGAAACCCAAAATCCGAAGAATTTGGATTACAAATTTCACATGATCCTCACATCAATACAAATGCAGATAGGGAGACATCTGCTGAGGATCCTTGATCCCGAAGGATGGGATGATCAAATGAGGAACCCTTGGTCCCCTTTTATAGACGAATTGAGGAGGTTGGAACCACCTCCTCTCTTACTTGCTTCATCCTTAAGAAAACAAACTAAAGTCAACAATGACGGCTAGCTCTACTTGTTCAAATTGATTTCTTCTTACTTCATCATTAAGAAATCCAAGTCAAAGTCAACAATCATGGCTAGCACCACTTACTTGTTCGAATTGATTTCTTCTTACTTCATCATTAAGAAATTCAAGTCAAAGTCAACAATGACGGCTAGCTCCACTTACTTGTTCGAATTGCTCTCTACTTACTTAATCCAAGTCAAAGTCAACAATCACGGCTAGCACCACTTACTTGTTCAAATTGATTTCTTCTTACTTCATCATTAAGAAATCCAAGTCAAAGTCAATGACGACTAGCTCCACTTACTTCTTCGAATTGCTCTCTTCTTACTTAATCCTTAAGCTTCTAGAACAGTCTTTGGCTTGCTTAAGTATTAAGTAAGAAGAAATCAACTCGAACAAGTAAGTGGTGTTAGCCGTGATTGTTGACTTTGACTTGGATTTCTTAATGATGAAGTAAGAAGAAATCAATTCGAACAAGTAGAGCTAGCCGTCATTGTTGACTTTAGTTTGCTTTATTAAGGATGAAGCAAGTAAGAGAGGAGGTGGTTCCAACCTCCTCAATTCGTCTATAAAACGGGGGCCAAGGGTTCCTCATTTGATTATCCCATCCTTCGGGATCAAGGATCCTCAGCAGAGGTCTCCCTCTCTGCATTTGTATTGATGTGAGGATCATGTGAAATTTGTAATCCGAATTCTTCGAATTTTGGGTTTCCTTTGAGAAACCAAATGTGTAATTTGTTTATCCCATCCTTCGGGATCAAGGATCCTCAACAAAGGTCTCCCTCTCTGCATTTGTATCGATGCAAGGATCATGTGAAGTTTGTAATCTGAATTCTTCGGATTTTGTATTTGGTTTATTTCGAGAAACAAGTTGTATCTGTTTGTAACCAGATTTGGAACAATGAAGGATTGTTCATTTGTTCGTGGATGTAGACGAGTTTGCCGAACCACGTAAAATTCGTGTTGCATCTGCTTTTCTGTATTTTGTATGTAATATCTTTTGTTCATCCGTAAGATGCAACTCCACCATTTCCCTTAAAAGTCTTCGCTACGCTTTCGCCGCTGTGCGCGCAACAAATTTGTATCAGGGTAGCGTTGCGCGCACAACAGGAGTTTCATTCCATAGCCAACCCTAGATCTTTCTTTCCGTGGGGTTAGACATTATAGCCCCCCTGCTAGGGATGGCAACGGGGCGGATTGGGGCGGATTTGAGCAAATCCATCCCCGATCCGTCAGTAATAACCGATCCCCAATCCGCCCCGCCAATCCGTTTACAATTTTAATCTAAATCCATAACCGCCCCGTGCAGATGGGCGGATATCTGCCCCGTGCGGATGGGCGGATATCCGCCCCGCCAATCCGCACAAAATTATAACAAAAAATTTAAAAATTAATCTCTGAATTCGTACAAAAAAAAATACAAAAAATTCTGAATTACAATTTACAAAGAATTCGTACAAAAAAATTAAAAAAATACAAAAAAAAAATCAATCTCTGGATCTAATTTTAGATCTGATCTGATGAGATCTGAGATCTGATCTGTTGAGATCAGATGAGATCTGAGATCAAATCAGATAGATCAGATCAGATATGATCTCAGATCAGAACTCAGATCTGATCTAAGATCAAATTTGATCAGATCGTAGATCTGGATCTAAGATCAGAGAAGGAGAAGGAGAAGGGGCGACGACCGGACGACGACGCCTTCGCTGTGAGAGAGAAGAGGCGGCCGAGCTTGAGCTTCGCCTTCGCTGTGAGCCTGTGAGAGAGATCAGAGAAGAAGAGGCGGACGAGCTTCGCCTTGAGCCTTCGTTGTGAGAGAGAAGAAGAGGCGGACGGCCTCCACCTTCGCTGCTTCGCTGTGAGAGAGAAGAAGAGGCGGACGGCCTCCGCCTTCGCTGTGGTCCTCCGCCTGTGCTCTGTGTGTGTGTGAGAGGCAGAGAGGGAGAGGCCTTCGGCGCTTCGCTCTCGAATCGCTCCTCGGCCCCTGTGTGTGAGTGTGAAAGGCAGAGAAGGAGAGGCGGGCGTGTGAGGGAGGGAATGAGGGAAAGGGTAGGGATCAAGGGTTTAATCCCTTTATAAAGGGGAAGGGTATTGTTGTAATGTTACCTAATAAACGGATAAACGGATATCCGTGGGGCGGATACGGCCAAATCCGTATCCGCCCCGAATATTTAATGGATGTTGTTTGGATATCTGTATCCGCCCCAAAATCCGTTTAGGCATATCCAAAACCGCCCCAAACGGATTGGGTGGGGCGGATATCCGTGAAAATCCGCCCCACTGCCATCCCTACCCCCTGCCTATGGCATTGGGCAGCCGAGAGTTTATTTTGATAGACACTGGTTACTTTTCCAAATGGGTGGAAGATGGGCTTTGGGCTCAGCTAAACGACAAGCAAAATATGCAAAGTGTAACGGTGAATTCGGCCCATGGGCCTATAAATGGAACTCAGACTATAGGCTCATTTAGATTGAAGCAAGGAAATATCTAGGATCATTAATAACATGTAAGAAACGTCTTAATTTGGCTATTTATCTTTAAGGTTTTGTTCCTTCTTAAATATTTATGTAATATCTTGTAAATTAACTTAGGGATGAAGTTTCATTAACTATACAAGGGCAAGGGGCACAATGAAGCCAATGGCATGACAGCTCAACGGTTAGAGCTTGGCGGATGGTACCATTAGGTCATGGGTTCAAACCCAGCTTGCGACATCTTTAGTGGGTTCTGGAATCCTATAAAAACCCTGCTTGCCTTTCAAAAAAAAAAATAATAAAATAAAAAAAGGGGCACAATGAATGTAAGGGTTGATAAAATACTTTGCTAAGTGAGAGTAGATGTTTTATAGAAGGTGGATAAGTAAGTGCGAACCTTGATATACATCACATGTATGTCTTTATATACAAGTTTTTTAGTAATAGCGTTTTTATGTTTATGTGGCTGATTATAATTTCTAATTTTCTTTATGAACGTCAACAATAAGTAATCATATTAATAACTTATGGAGTGGACAGAATAAAAGACATTGAAGATGCTTACATTGTCGTAATGTGATTGGTTTTTCTACAAGGTCAGTTAACTGAGAACTCCATGGCAAATGTTCTCAATTCTCTGTTGTGTACCGATAAATAGAGTATTTTAGTCCCTTAACGTTTCTCTTCAAGGTCAAATATGAATCCCCCTTGCATTGCTTCTCCAAGCCTTATAGCTCCTTCCACATTCATTTTCTTCTAATGTTCCCTGATATTATTTAGTATTTTCAAATGTTATTTTTTTTATTGTTATCATTTTTTTGTTACTGATTTGCAGAGATGGTTGTTTTATTTTTATAATATCGGGACGCCTTCATAAGTAAATACAACAATTGTAACACAAACTCAATTATACCAATGCAAAGGGGAGACCAACCCAAAAGCTCTAAATATCAGAGGTAGTTCACCACTCGGCTGAACCTAAACCTACTAATGTAAAGAAGGAGACCACCCCAAAGCTCCAAATAAGTGTAAACCAATAGCAATGGAAAATGATAAAGTCGTTATAACAAAAACAACTCAAAGCAAGGAGAAGTTGGCAAGGAGTCGAGTACCATATCCAAAGTAAAAGCATATGAAGCAAATGAGCGTGCATTGCATGCGTTTGAATGCTAGTAGATGTAACTTGAATTTGCATTTGGTTAATAGTACTATAGTAGTAAAAACAACGATTATGCTTGGAGTAATATATATAGGTCTAGAAGATGATTGTAATTGGACTAGCTACCCATATGGGACCTTGACTCTACTCAAGAAGGTGGTATAGCCTAGATCCAAACCTGCACACAAATCATACTAAATACCTTTTGAGACAAGAGTGGTTATTTGGTACGAGCCCCTAATGCTTAAGTCAACAACTTAAACAAAATTCGAAAGAATCTTATAGGGCTCTATTTGCCTTGGTCAGATGCATTTTTACTTTTGACTCTGCTCTGTTTATAATATAAACTTTATATGGAGACTTAGATAGTTCGGGTGGCATGATTTTGTGTGAATCTCGATTTGTAGTTGTTAGTTACATTCAACTTCAATTTTTTTTTGTGAAAAGAAAAAAAAAAGTTTCAATGTATTTGGTTGTCTCTAGGGAGCTCCCACCAAATTACGTGACCAGAGTGCATGTTGAGCATTGAGCGGGGTGGCTCATATTCATTCTGAAGGTGCCCTTATCGTCAGCCTTAAAACTCATATTTTTCTTCTTTACAGAATCGAAGCTAGGGTAGGTGTGAACAGAGAGAGTATCAAGAGCTCCTCTGAAGATTTTCCAAGCTTGGGCTAATCGGTTTCTGCTTCAAATCCGTCTCTAAAACCCACCCAGTAAGTGTTCTTTCCTACTGATTCAAAAACCCCATTTTGTTCTTTCATTCAGTTTTCATCCATGTTTAGTTTTCTCTGCAATTCCAACTCTGTCTTCCCAAACACTAACAATAACAATAGGGGTTTGTTGAAATTGAACTATAATGGAAGAAGAGATTCTTCAACAGAGTCTTTTGTTAGTATTCGAAGAAAACCCATCCTTATATCTGCCTCCTCCACCAATCACTCCTCCACAACAAATAAAGATATTGACACCAACGACAAGTTAGTCTCCATCTTCATCAACACATGTGGTTTTACAGAACGCAGAGCTCTTTATATGGCCAAACAACTTGAATTGAGAGCCGCTAAACAAGAATCAAATTTCGCCCTTTTGAGTAGATATGGTTTCACTGATATCCATTTCCACAAATGCCTTCTCAGTGGTTCACAAATCTTCTATTCTGATACCATTAATACCCTTAAACCCAAACTTGAATATTTAAGTTCTATTGGTCTTTCTAGCATTGAGCTTGCTGATATCCTGTCCAAGAGCCCAAACATCTTGACGCGAAGCTTAGAGAATCACATTATCCCTTCGGTAGCTTTCCTCAAAACTTTAGTTCATACTGAAGCTAATCTCATTAAGATCCTTAAACGCAACCCGAATATTCTCGATGCAGATTTACATAAGCATGTGGCACCCAAGATTGCTATTTTGCAAGCTCATTGTGTGCCCGATTCCAACATTACTTGGATGTTAACATTTAACCCTAGGACACTACTGCAAACTAGTGTTGGTCGGTTTGATGAAGTTGTCAAGCATGTCGAGGAAATGGGATTTGACCCTTCCAAACCTCCATTTGTAGTTGCAGTTAACTCGATGCAATGTATGAAGAAATCGGTCTGGGAAAGTAAATTGGATGCTTGCCGGAAATGGGGTTGGTCTGAAGAAGATATTCGCATGGCATTCATGAAGACTCCTAAATTAATGACCACATCTGAGAAGAAGATAATGAAGATTATGGATTTCCTCGTCAACCAAATGGGTTATGACCCATTAATAATTGCGCGACGCCCAATTTTTCTAATGTTTAGCTTTGAGAAGAGGATTATTCCAAGGTGCTTGGTACTTCATGTTTTGAGATCAAATGGTCTGGTCAAGAAAGATAGCAGCTTATCCTCTGCACTTGGTGCATCTGAAAAGCAATTTTTGATTACCTATGTGACCAAGTTTGAGGAACAAATTCCTGGACTGTTGAATGCATACCAAAAGAATGTGAATAGTCTGGATTTGCTAATATAAATAAAGGGTGGATGGCAGTATGACACTAATAAGTTATATTACGAATAGAACACATTTACTCTCCTGTTTAGCACTAATGCATTGTAATTATTAGAATGTTGGAATTACAAATAGAACATATTTATCTCCTGTTTACTAATTTTCTTAATATTTCAGTCTCACAGTTGCTACTTTTTCTAATCTGGTTCTTTTCATAATTCTGGTCTTCCTTGAGCTCCTTTGTTTTTGAGGTTTTGGTAGTGTCATGTCTGTATGACGAGGTTTGAGACTTGTTGAAGAGTAGGTGAAAACAATGGAATGATAATTCATGGAAACCCAATGGAATATGGACAAAAGAGCAGTCTATGACCCAGTTGTTTTTTGACAAAACAAAATTTATCAAAACAATGGAATGATTTAGAAATACTTGTAACACAGTTTGGGTATGGAGTAGAAATCTTTAAAGTCCTTGGCTTGAGACTTGTTGAAGAGTAAGTGAAAACAATGGAATGATAATTCATGGAAACCCAATGGAATATGGACAAGAGAGCAGTCTATGACCCAATTGTTTTTTGACAAAACAAAATTTATCAAAACAATGGAATGATTTAGAAATACTTGTAACACAGTTTGGGTATGGAGTAGAAATCTTTAAAGTCCTTGGCTCGATTGAACACTGCAATCATCTTCATGTTCGAACACCAACTCAGCTTTATCTATGAATGATATGTGCACTATGGTATTTATCATCATTGACACTGATTTCAACAGGGTTAGATATGAGGGGCCTTTGCTTTTTCGGTGACTAGTGTTGCAGGAAAAATGTTAGGAAGAAATAAAGGATGTTGCAAGTTCAGTGTCTGGTGTACACCATAGTTATGGCACTGAAGGTGAAGGTGGAGTTCTAACCTGAACTACATTTCTTCATCTCATCACACTCTGAACTGAAAGCTGTTGAGGATCAGAGCCAGCACCTCCACTCCATAAATTACAAACTCAACTTTATTTCACCAAATCAAATGGGATCAAAACTCTGTCAATACGTCTGATTTGGTCTCTTTTGGTTGAATGTAGGTGTAATTTGATCGGTTTGATATTTTAATGGAAGAAGGTAAAGCTTCTTGAATTTCAATCTAGATTGCTGCTCCATGTGAAGCATTCAAAGAACATAATGCAGAAGATATAGAAAAATAATGTAATTTTGGGGGTTTGGTAGTCGGTAGCAAATTTGCCCATTGAAGATCAAAATTTCAAGTTATGTAATTCCACATTAGGAGGACTAAAAACAATTTCCAGAAACTGATGACATTGATTATTGTGCTTATAGTTGTGGTGAACTATAAGTTATGGGTAGCACATGGCAAGTTGCATATGTAAAGCTTGGTGAAGTTAACAATCTGCAGAGAGACCCATCGTAAGACTTGGGGAAGAAAAACAATATTTTTTTTTTGAAAGGCGAGCAGGGTTTTTATAGGATCCCAGAACTCACTAAAGATGCCGCAAGCTGGGTTTGAACCCATGACCTAGTGATACCATCCGCTAAGTTCTAACCGTTGAGTTGTCATGCCATTGGCTTCTTCACACTGACACTAATCTCATTAAAGTACTTAAACGTTGTACATGGCTTCTCAATAAAGATCCACAAAAGCATTTGGCACCCAAGATCGCTCTTTTGCGAGCTCATGGTGTGCCTGATTTCAATATTTCATATTTGTTAATGGCACAACCAAGGACATTCCTGCAAACTACTGCTGAACGGTTCATTGAGTCTGTCGAGCATGTCAGGGAAATGGGATTTGACCATTTGAAAGCGCCAACTGTCGAGGCGATTTGTGTGTTGGCATCTACGAGTAAATCAGTATGGGAAGGAAAAATGAATGTTTATAAGAGATGGGGTTGGTGAGAAGCAGCGGTTCACATGGCATTCATGAGGCAACCAAGATGTATGATGACATCTTAGAAGGTAATGCACATTATGGATGTTCTTGTTAATAAAATGGGTTATCAGGTGCCACCAATCGCACAACAACCAGTTCTTCTAATGTTTAGCTTGGAGAAGAGGATCGTTCCAAGGTGTTCAGTACTTCATATTTTGAGATTGAATGGTCTGGTCGAGAAAGATTGCAGCTTAACCACTGCATTGAAGAACTCTGAAGAGTACTTTTTGACGAATTATGTGACCAAGTTTTAGGAACAAGTTCCTGAATTGTTGAATGTATACCAAGGGAAGGTGAGTGGTCTAGAATTACCGATTCGATATAAAGAGTAATGGTGCATTGTATGAATATGCTGTAGAACGTTGAAACTATGAATAGTACATCTTTATTCTCATAGTTATAACATATATGCCATCATCATAATAGCATTGGATATCACAATGTTTTATTATGAGATACACATGCTGCCACGTCATTGAGATTTAAATACAAACTGTTGTGTCACGCTAGAGTTTTTCTTAACTATTTCAGCCTTGCCGTAGCTACTTGAGCTTCTTTGTTTGTGGTTTTGGTGTTGCCATGGCTATATGATGATGACTGAGACTTACCAAAGATCAATTGAAAACAATGGAAGATGATACTTGGAAACCCTCTGAAACATGGACACAAATGACTTAGAGCCTGTGGAGCAGTCTAAATAAAAATCAATTGGGGTTTGATAAAAGAAAATTGAAGTTATTAAGGTGGCTAGAAATATGCGACACAGTTTGGACGTGGAGTAGAAATCTTTAGTTTCATCAGTTCGAACGCTACATTCATCCTTTTATTCTAAGAATAATCCAGCTTCTAAAAATTATCTGTTCTTGATGTCTGCCACAGTGTTATCATCCTTGATTCTGTTTTGGCAAGGTTAAAAGCTGGTGCAAGCTCAGTATCTACCCTAGTTTCTATGTGAAGCTGGATGCACAGAGATGGTCACTGAAGCTATCTGCTGGAGTTCTAACTCGAACCACATTTTCATCTCGGACCTCTCTTAACCATATTGCAAATGCAAATATTTTTCTTAGAATCGTAATTTTTGGTGCTTGACATTCATTAATAAAGTGTTTATTATTACTTTTTGTAAAGAATTATATTATTGTAATTGTTTATTGTTTTTATTCCTCCTATTCATTGAATAAAATACAAGCTTATATAGAGCTAACTTTGACATAACCTAATAGAAATAGGAAACCTAGCAAACTTAGGAAACCAAAATACAATAGGAAACTTAACCAAACTTAGGAAACCAAAATACAATAGGAAAGTCTTCCTAACCCATTGCTGTCGAGGATGTTTCTCCTGCTGTCATCCCTCCCCCGCCTCTTGCATAGTCGTCAGAGGCGGGGAAGAGCTTGAATCCCCAGAGTCTTAGGTCACCAAAGAAAGTAGCTCTGATATCATGTAAAGTTTAAGGCTAAATTGTGTTCTTTCATTCATTCATCAGCAATATAAATACTGTAGTCAAAATACAATAGGAAACCACCATACACTAGGAAACCTCCCAAACCAAGGAAACAAATCACTAGCCATCGGAAAGTTTTCTAACCCCATAAAACTTCTAACCCCATAAAACTTGCAACACAATATGCTAAAATATATTTTCCTAACAATAGGATGTATTTCCTAATACTGGAAGATATTTTCTTAACAATAGGATGTATTAGAGAATAGAAGTCTACCTATGTTACAACATAGGAAAGTGTCACAGAATAGAAGTCTACCTATGTTACAGAATAGAAAAGTGTTACAGAATGAGTTAGGTAGACTTCTATTATCTAACACTTTTCAAGATCTTTCATTTTATTTAATAATTTCAACAAATTGAATACGACATTAGGAGGCTCTTCAAATTGTCACCATCCTGCTATAAGCTAGAGGGAGCTACTGAGGACAATCACCTCAACACAATGAATATCTAAGAACTTCCGAAACATGACCAATCATAATAACGACTCAAAATCATCACCACCCTTTTTCTTCTTTTATGATATTCTTCTTTTTCTCGCAATCGATTGCCTCATTCCTCGCTAATCGCTACCCACTTCCATGTTGTTTTCGTTGTTCTTGAGAAGAGAAGAGGATGAATAATAATTTAATGAATGGTGTGGGAGAGAAGGTAAATTTTATTTAAAAAAAAAAGTGGGTGGTGTGGATTAGTGCAAGTTGTGGTGTCTTCTTGTTTTTGTTGGGCTTCCCTTGTAAAACTTTGGGGTGAGTTTAACAACACTCATCTTTAAAGAAAATGGTGAAAAAGAAGAGTGAAACTCCAGAACTAGCTAGGCCTGGCAAATTGTGGAGCTCCTCTGAAGATTTTTGCAGTTTGGGTGTAATCGAATCGATTTATGATTCAAACCCAGTAAGTCTCTCTGACTGATTTTTTAATTCATCAACTTTTCTATGTTTAGTGTTCTTTGCAATTCCAACCTTATCTTTCCAAATAACAATAGGGATTTGTTTAAGTTGAACCACTTTAATGGAAGAAGAAGATATTCTTCAACACAAACCACCACTTCTACACTGTGTTTTGTTAGTACTAGACCAAGAGCCATATCTATATCTTCCACTGACACCACAAATGATTTCACCACAACAGATAGTAATTACAATAAGACCTTGTTCACAGTTTCTTATCTCATCAACTCATGTGGTTTATCAGAAGAGATAGCTATCAGTATATCCACTAAACTCAGGTTGAAAACATATTCCCAACCAGATTCAGTCCTCACCCTTTTGAGAAACTATGGTTTCGCCAATTCCCATATCTCCGAATTCGTTCAGAGGCGCCCATTACTACTTCTGTCTGATCCCATTAAAACCCTTAAACCCAAGATTGAATTTTTCAATTCTATTGGTCTTTGTGGCACAGAACTTGCTCAAGTCCTTTCTACAAACCCAACCCTTTTGCTCCAAAGCTTAGACAATCACATTATCCCTTCAATTGCTTTCCTCAGAACTATTCTTCATACTAACACTAATCTCGTTAAAGCCCTTAAACGCTTTTCATGGCTTATCAATGATGACTTAGAGAAGCAATTGGCGCCCAAGGTCGTTATCTTGCAAGCTCATGGTGTACCCATTTCCAATATTTCGTATCTATTGACAACTCGACCTAGATCATTATTGCATCCTAATACTGAACGGTTTGATGAAGTTGTAAAGCAGGTCATGGAAATGGGATTTGACCCTTTGAAAATGGGATTTGTACATGCGGTTTGTGTGTTGACATCTATGACCAAAGATGTCTGGGAAGGAAAATTGGATGCTTATAGGAGTTGGGGTTGGTCTGAAGAAGACATTTGCGTGGCATTCATGAAGCAACCAAGATGTATGGCATTTTCTGCGGAGACGATAATGCAGAAAATGGATTTCTTTGTGAACAAAATGGGTTATGATCCATCACTAATTGCACAATACTCGACTGTTATGACATACAGTTTGGAGAGGATTATCCCAAGGTGTTCGGTGCTTCATGTTTTGAGATTAAATGGTCTGCTCAAGAATGATTGCAGCTTAATGACTGCGTTAAAGAACACTGAAGCATACTTTTTGAATTACTATGTGACCAAGTTCGAGGAACAAGTTCCTGAATTGCTGAATGTATACCTAGAGAAGGTGAATAGTCTAGAATTACCTATTAGACAGAAAGAGTAGGTAGCGCAAATATATGCTGAGAATGTTGGAATTATGAAAATCATTTTTATTCTTCTGTTTACTACTTTATTTTCTTAAATATCTGAACCTTACAATAGCTACTTCTTGTAATTCTATTACATGAGCTCATTTCTTTGTGATTTTGGTGGCATGACACCGTTGTGATGATTGAGTCTTATCAAATAGCAAGTGAGATCAATGAAAGATAATCACATTATCCCTTCAATTGCTTTCCTCAAAACGATGGTTCATACTACCAATGATCTTATTAAATTGTTTAAACACAATCGATGGGATCTTGACAAACATCCACAAAAGCAACTGGCACCTAAGATTGCTCTTTTGCAAGCTCATGGTGTACCCACTACCAGTATTTCAAAGATTTTAATAGCACAACCTAGGTCATTATTGCATTATACTGGGAAGAAAAATTGGATGGTTATAGGAGATGGGGTAGGTCTGAAGAAGACATTCGCGTGGCATTCATGAAGCATCCTACAACAATGGGTCTGTCTGAGAAGAGGATAATGCAGAAAATGGATTCCTTTGTGAACAAAATGGGTGATGACCCATCACTAATTGTCAACTCCCACATGCTTTAATGTATAGCTTGGAGAAGAGGATTATTTGAAGGGGTTAGGTACTTAGTGTTTTGATATCGAATGGTCTGGTTGAGAAAGATTGCAGTCTCTCTAAAGTGATCATTCCACTTGAATTCACTTTTTGAAGAACTATGTAACCAAGTTCCTGAACTGTTGAATGTATACCGAGGGAAGGTGAGTAGTCTAGAATTAGATTTGAAGAATAGGTAGTACAAATATGCTGTATAATTTTTGGAATTATGAATAAAACATCTTTATTCTTCTGTTTACTACATTTTCTGCACTATTTCAGCCTTTTAATTAATAGCTATTTCATAATCCGATTCCTTTCATATATTTCCCGTCTTACTTGAGCTCCTCTATTTGTGAGGTATTTATGATGATTGAGTCCTATCAAAGAGCAACTGAAAAATATTTTTTCACAATGAAATGACTTTGTGTGTTGTGCGATTTGAGATTTTTGTCAAAACATGGCATCAAAGCGAAACTATTTCTCTATGGATTATGCAGTAGATAACTCAAAACATCATCTTATTAATTACAGTCAAACAAATTTCATCCATAAATAAAAATTTACAAGTGTATCATTTCTTTTTCTTTATCTTAATTTATAGGAAAAGTAACACTAAGATCTGTAATAACAACACCACGAACAGCCAAAAAATCAGAGAGTATGAAAGATTGCTTCCAAAACCAGATTGTTGTGCTTCGTATGGATCATCACCCCATGACAAGGGTTCTTTGCTGGGTCTGTTCCTTTTATTGCCCAAGCCAGTTTTGTTTCCTTCTTCGATTGTTTGAATATGTGATATCATGTGAGGGAACACTCTTTTATATGACTCTTCCCCAATTAGGAGATCTGAATGCCCAAACCCATCAACCACCACCCTTGTATGTCTATAACAAGGTTGGTGCAACTTCATGTACTGGTTAGCAAGAAAAGAAGTTTGTGGAGTCACCAAGAGAGTTCTTCCACCAGAAATGTAGAGTGTATGGACTGCCATTCTCTCAGGATGGATCAAATATTTGTTTTTACCATTAGAGTCCACAATGAAGCCAGAGAGGCAAATCTTGCGAAGGTGTGGGAATGCTGACAGGGGTAGTCTCGGTAAACATTTTTTATGCCAATGGTGCATTGTAGAACTCACATTGCCATGCCAAAAGGCGTTACCAAATATTCCTGATAAGACCTCGCACTCATCACAAGTGCATCTCTCATAGCGTGGGATCCATCGGGCTATGGATTTGAGGATTTTGTGACAGAGACTTTCCTTTGAGCTTGAGAACAATGGTATGATTCTTTTCTTTCCCAGTATTACCATTGAGATCTATTGGTGAATCGAGTCAGAAACATATAGAAATGAATAGAAGTTATGTAAATGTGAAATGGAGGGAGTGAGTGAAAACTTACAGGGATGATGGGAAGTCTCATCTTAACTAATGGCAAAGTTGTGAGCTTGAAGAACATCGAAGAGTTGGTGCAACATAGAGATGCTATGCGGGATGCATCAACATAGCCTCCCATGAGAGCAATGTGTATGGCTAGGCCTCCTACACAGTGTGCAATAACATGGACTTTTGTAGATTCTCCATGCAGTTCACATATCTTTTGAATCACTGGACAAAAGAAACAATGGCAGATAGTTATGTTTAGTTTATCACAAAGTCTTTGATTTAAGTAAGATACTGAGATATATTGTAGTGTTACCCGAAGGTATGTCGAACTTTCCAATGTCGTCAAACGTAATATTGTTCGAAGGATGCTGAGGATGTAGTCGTGATTGAAGTAACCATGTTTCATGTCCATTTTGTAGCAAGGTTCTAACCAAATCTGTTGGTTCGGTTGGTAGCCAATAACTCTCAGTCGAGTGCCCATTAATCAGGAGAACTGGATTTTGCTTCTTCTCTCCTTCATGCCTCCATAAATTTTGACTGCTCTTCCATTGTCTGCAGGTGATGGTCAATCCATCTTCTGCACAGGTCAAAGACATAGCAATTCATAATTTAATATCGATTTATTAAAAAAATTGTTAAAAATCTATTAAGGAACATTAGCAGAAATGAAGAACGTGTTAAGTTCTAGCTCAATTGAAGAGAAAGTGATCATTTATCTATTATGACAACTTAATGAGCTAAATTTTATGAAACTTTGTTCAAGTACCTGTTTTAATCTCATGGAGAATATCAGGAGGATAAGCTTTCAGTTTCAAGTCTGATAGAGTGAAGTCCTCATGGATAGCTCGAGGTGATTGTAAGATATAAGTTCTAAGGAACGACTGTAAGAATAGAACTATAAACTGTCCTTTCTTCTTCCCTTCTAAGCTTATCAAACTTTTCAAAAGGCCTAGAACAGAGACTCGAAGCTCCCCTTTGAAATGTGTTGTCTCCTCTGTTGTCCCTTGTTCAGCAATTTTCCTGAATGTTACATGTAATGTTGTTGACTCCCTCCAAGCATTTAAAGCAAGAAGATATGGATTCATTGATTTCTCCCCTTCTAGAATATATCTGCATAAAACTTGACACTCGTTAGATTTATTCGAGCTAAGATAAAAGTTGAAACTTAAAAGGAGTAATGGTTTATACCTTGAACCACACGACGATGCAAGGACTAGATGATAGTTCATGTACTGTGCATAAGGAGTTGTGGGATTCACTTTGCACAAATCTACTTTCCCATCTATAATATGAAGTTTTTCCTTATCCATAGCCTTAAATATTACATATCCACCAACCCTTCCTCTTAGAAGTGGGTGAGATTTTCCATTTGTTTGATTCTTCTCGTTGAGTCCTTTCCGATCTCTTGAGTTCATCTGCATTGTCAGATAAGCTGTACATGGCATACCCTCAATATAACCTGTCATAGTTTCTTTGATCATGATTGTTTGTCTTGGTTCACTCTCCTTCTTAGATTCAACAGGTTTTTCCGCGTATTTTGTATATTCTATGTCAGTATTGGCTAGTAATTCAACGGGGAGTTGAACTGGTTGAGTAGATCTGTTATGTTTGAGCACATCCTGCACCAGGTGCCTACTGACATGCTCGGCAACTGTCGCAATAGTGAAACAGGGATTTATGCTGACAGAACATGGAATCAGTGATGCATCACAAACATATAGGCCAGGGTGCACCATCTGAGCTGATTTTGGGTTGAAAACTTGCCCGTTGGGATTGCAGACTCCTTCTGAGGGATCTGATGCTGCATTGCACCCTCCTAAAAGATGAACCGATGTGCTCCTGTATTTTGACATTAACAGAATTCCTCCCAACCTCTTAGAAATCCTTTGAAGTGTTTGAATTTTTCGTGGCAGCAGGGGATCCTGGGCTGGACTAAAGCAGATCTTGTTTGTGTCTTTGTCCATTGTAATTCTCCCGTCATTCTCGTCATACCCCATGACGTTGAGCACCATTTCTTGGCTTTCTTTCCCACCTAACATGTGCTTCAACTTTTCTATCATCCATTTTAAGAACCAGTGACCATTAGGCCATGGATAGGTTAATACTCCTTTGATTAGCAGATAAGGCAGCGACGTAGGAAGCACCGTGCTCTATGCAAAAATTCAAGTGTATCAGAATATTCCCCAAGAAATGAAAGTGAATGTGATTTAATGATTAGGATTTACACAATAGTATCTTTGTATTGTATTTTAGGTTATGTAAAGGCGGGGTGACTGCCTTTAGTATATAATTAGAGCGAAAAAATAAAGGGAAGTACTTGAGTTCTGAAATCCCCCCCCCCCCCCCAATTTTGAAAATCCTTTACACTACATGGTCTAAGTGGATCTTCTATGTATCATAGAGCCACATAGAGCCCAAGGGAGGCAGTTGTTTGAAATTTGTTAAGATTGTCTCCCTTCTATGTATCACACTTTTCAAGTTGCCCCCTCAATTATGAAAATCATTTGTAGTACATGGTGTAAGTGGGTTCCAGTTGTTTAAGATTTGTTAGATTGTCTCATTCTATTTATCACACTTTTGAAATCGCCCCCTCAATTATGAAAATCCTTTGAAGTACATGGTGTAAGTGGGTTTTAATTATTTGGGATTTGTTAAATTGCCCCCTTCTATTTATCAAACATTTTCCAAGCCCCCCTTTTGCCTCCTCTATCTAATATAATGTATCAAATAATTATTACAAATACATTATATTATATTGGTTTCCCGTAGTGACTAGCATAGATGGATAACAATATTTTGATTGATTTTTCTTTAAATACAACAAGCTGGTTGAAAACCCATTAAATGTCTTCTGAAATATTATTAAAATACATCTTATAAAAAAAATCTATCTATATTTAATTACCTTAAATCTCTAGCGTCAATCTTATTTTCAAATAGATTGAATTAAAATTTCCAAACATTTGTAATGAATAACTTGATTGGTAGCTAACATACACTTTTATAATCTTGAAATTAGAACAATATAAAACAATATAACTCATGCGTCGTGCAAATAAATGTTGTACAATATAAGTCAAGATTCATGCAAATAAAATGAAATTATTGGCTCCGTCACTGATTACCTGTACTGTAAACCCCAAAGAAGAAGTGTAGGATGAAGAAATTGAAGGCCCTGGCCGATCTTGAAACGGTATCTCTGAAAACTGGTTTTTGTTCAGTCCAAAAGTTCTCAACGGGGCTGAGCTTCCAGCAAGGTAAGCGACATTGTTACCATTACAACTGAATCCAAAACCAAGCCTCTCTGAAACTGATAATCCTCTCTGTTCAGACTTGAACAGTATCTCTGCTGTACCAAAAACTCCAGCTGCATACAACATGATTTCCCCATCAGTGATATTTTTTTATCGTTTCAAAAGCGGTATATATCTAAAATTCATGAAAGGTCTAATATTCATTTGCTTTGGAGAACATCTCGGACAACTGGTCCTTTTCGCCTTATGTTTAAAATCACTTGTTTCCTTAGGCTTACACCGAGGCAAGATTGGATTACTTGCTCAGAAAATGATGTTCTATCAGAAGAAACACAAATTTCCAAAACACATTATAAAAAAGCATACCTGAAATAACTACAAAGTCAGAGGTTATATAATCAATTTCATTGAAGTAAACTCTCCATCTTCGTCTTCTTTTTCTTTTTAGTTCATCACTGTCTTCGCAAAGTTCATCTGGGTTCCTTACAATATACTGTACTTGGCATTCAGTTTTTATTGTGCATCCGGCCTGCATCATATATAAATAGGTCTCTTATTGTTAAAATAGGAACTCTCGAGTTCACCAAAAAAACAAGAAAAAAACAGGAGTTCAGATAACAGGCCTGAGCAGCTGAAACCAAGTAGTTCTTGTCAGTTGAACCCTTAGCATTATAAGGACACCCAGAGAGACAATTTCCACAAGCTAAGCAGTTGCTCATTTGTTCTGATCCCTTTGAAGTAGTTTCCTCTGTCGACTTGAAATTAATGGCGAGATTGATAGAACTATGACTATTTTCTTCTATCTCATCGTCGGCTATTTGTCTCATGATTTTAGCATTAGGAAACTCAACTGGAACACTCTGTGGTTTCAGCATAGCTGAAGCAGATGCTTCACAGACATCCCAATTCTTCTCCCAATCCTTTGGCCATTTTGGGTTCCTTCTGGCACGAACTGGAGTCGGTACCATCACTGCAGCATTCACCAGTGAGCCTCCACCGAGCCCGCAAGCCATTGCTGCTAGAGAATCGCCTTGTTCATATACCTACACGAGAGCTACTTTTAGGTGATCATTGAGTAATCCTTACATTACAATAAAAAGGCTTGGCACCGAGTGTGATTACAAGTGCTCGTGCTAGTCTCATACACAAACATATAAATCACTCAATTCAGGGTTTTCCAGGCACCTTTGTGTGATTGGGTAAGTGTGTAACTTACCCGAAGAAACGATAACTTCATAAAATATAAGTCAAAACTAACCTGAAACAAAGCATCTTTGGAGCCAAAACTGAAACCCAAGTTCCTGTTATCTATCCTAGCTGCAGACATGATCTTCAAACTGTCTGTTGGAAAGTCCTCAGCTTCCCATCTCCGACCTTTCTCGATCAAACAGACCTTAATACCCACGGTAGACATCCTACAGGCAGCAACTGAGCCACCATATCCAGAACCCACAACAACTGCATCATAACCGTATTCATCTCCATAACCAAACATTTCATCGCTGTTTGCTCTCTCCATTTTCGTTTTTAATTAAATGAAACTGCACACACCCTTTCATATTTATGGCCAGTAAAGTCAACCTGACAACAAAAATCAAAAGATGAAGAATTTGCGTGCATTTTCACACTCGCATGTGACTATATGGGTCGATATATATCCATCTTATATTATTGTGCGAGTTATGTTTTTCAGCAATCGTGTTAGGAGTCTTTAGAAGTTTGGATGGCTGTAAACATCTTGTTTCTGTCCAAAGATACTAAAGCATGGAAACATGAATAGTGTTTGAATAGATTAATGCACTTTGGATGAAATATAATACTTGTTCAAGTTGATGTTTGCGATCAGTGGATTAAAATATAATACTTGTTCAAGTTGATTTTTTGGTAAAGACTTTGGAGTGCAACATAAATTATTGGTAAAGATTTTAATCGGTTTATCTTCAGTGTAGCTTGGTCAATAGACCAGTTCATCAGCCTTCCAGGTGACAACTGACTTGTTTATTAGCATGACAGGACTGTCCCAAGAGCAGTATTTGCACTCAACCTACAAGAGCATTTACATGTTTGAATCACTCAAACATGGTATTTGATTTTGAGTTTACTTATTTGTATGTATCTATCACATTTACAACTCACGCCTTTAACATTCTTTAATGCATTATTGATCTATATTTGTGGCAATTTTGGTGAAATGATTTAATAGGTTGAACTTGAAGCATTAGACTTTGGCGGCCGAAGCCTCAAGGAGTGATGGTCAAATATTACATGCATAAAGTCAGGATGCGACCATAACCATTAACCAAGCAGATGAATTGGGTCTACAAGAAAAGACTGACTTAGCCTAATTGACTATTTGCACTGACCATCTCCAATGGGTAAACCATACATAGATAACATATTTATACATCATTAATCCAATCCATCTAATATCCCCCAACACCCAACTACAAATAATGAATAGTTAACAGAGTGGACGGCCTTTGAAATGCCGCATTGATATTGAACAAAACTTGCGCGAAAGTCCTTGTGATTCAATTTTTGTGACCGTTAGAAGCCATAAGGCGGCTTTCGAAAAGTCGCACGCTTCTTGCTATCCAGGGGCGGACCCAGGATTTTAGTTGAGAGGGGGCGAAATGGAAAATACTTATTAGTTGATAATAGTAGTTATCAATGGTAAAGCCAAATTTTTTTTTCTACCTAAGCTAGTAACTAATAAAAAAAATACAGCTATAAAAAATGCATTGCATATACCAAATTGAATTCAGTGTGGTTCAATTTTATGCCAAAATAAGGTCATTATCGATAACCTTAGCAAGGAACAAACGAGCATAATAACTATAATATATAACTAATATCACAAAATAATTAGGATAAGTATCTAGGTGTAACTAAAAAAAATTTGAAATTTGCGAACCTAATATGATCATAATACAATTTTATAGAAAACATTGTTTATATGAGGCTCAAATTTTGTACGAGTTGGCTAATGGTATATATTTTCATTAAATTCTATAGTTATTATTTTAGATATTAATTTTAAATATTTTTTTGTTGGAGGTTTTATACCACTTGTGAAAAACAATTCATTTCTTTAATGTTATTAAATTTTTATTAAACTAAACATTTTTTTAATGTTTGCAATTACTAAAAAAAATTGCATTGAAAATAAAATAAAAATGCACTCAAAGAGTATCGAACTCGGGTCTTTTACTAAAAATGATAAACCTCAAACCATCTACACCAACAAAGATATGTTCAAACATTTGTATAAACAATTATCATATTGTATTCTACATTATATAATCGATTTTTTTTAAGACAAAAGTATATATACTAAAAATATTTTAAAAATTGAGGGGGGGCTCGCCCCTTAGTAGGTCCGCCCATGTTGCTATCCATGGATAGAGTTTATCTATTGGATTGGAGAGCAAAAAATGGCTAACTCTAATCCTTATCCATCCCCATTGGAGATGACCAAAGGTGTGATGGCTTAATGGTTGAGCAGTAGCGGATGGGAACCCAGCCAGCGACATCTAGGGTGGGAGAGGTTAAGGGATTAAAAAATATGGAAAAAATAAGGGTTGAATAGTCATTATCCATTTTCTTCCACGAATTTTTTTTTTCTAAAAATTTTCATTATTTTCATTATGTAAAATGGCTTTATTTGGGCGTGCAAATCCCATTTTTTTCCAAAAAACTTTGTGACTTTACGATCTTTCCCTTTTTCGGCTTCACCTATTTGCTCGTTCAGTGCTTCACAGATTGCACATTCAAATCTTCGTCTTCAAATAGCCAAACACAGTAGGTTTCTCAAGTTATCTTTGATATATCCCTTCTTTAGAGCTTCTTCAACATATCATATCTGATTTCTTTGATTTCACTTCTCTAATGCTTATTATCGGTAATAAATCTTAGTTTATCTCTTAGACATTATTTGAAATTCATTGCTCGTAGTGTTAGCTTTAAAACTAATAATATGCGCGTGAAATGTATGGATTCTAGTGTATTCGAAGAATTAGTGCATATAAATTTCATTTAATGTGGCTTATAGTTTGATTTGGTGCATCTTAATTTTTAATAATATAACATATGTTTATACATTTTCCTACTTTTTTTTTCCTGTAGAACCGAAATTGTTTTCAAAATACTTTCTAAAATCAAGGTACCAAAATATTATCCAAACTCTCATTCCTTGTTCAAGACCATCCGGGTAGTCCTTAAACACCCAAAAAGACTATTTATCAAGATATTTAATGGCGTGAACCTAAAACATATATCTCGAGGAATGGTGTCGAAAGTAAGTGAAATTTGACGCGTTGTTTTTAATGTTAATCCATAATTTCCTAAAAATTTTAGCTAAATGAATTAAACAAATATCTTTATTTTGGTAGTGTCATCAAGTGCAAACAATTATAATTTAGTGGATCTTAAACGGATAGTCAAAATACTTTTTTGTCCCTAAACTGTCAATACCCAATGAGATACTAGCTCAACGGATGAAATCACATGTCCATGGTTCAAACACTGCTAGCGGTGTCTAGGGTGGAAAGGGTTAATGGATAAAAAAGAGAGGCAATGCCCAATAGAAAATAAATGAGGGAAAGAATTCCATAATGAAAATGTGAAAACCTAAATTTGGGAAGAATAAAGAGAAACCTACTAAAAAAAATAGTAATGGATTGAGCAGGTTGAAATAGTTTCGAGCAAAATACCTTTTACTATCACATTATCTTTGTAGCCGATTAAAAAAATGATCTCAGAATCGTGACTGAAAAATCTTTGTAAGAGAATGATTTAATGATTTATTAAGATGGATTTCATAGAATTTTAGGAATGTTTGAGGGAATAAACTGCATTGGTGAGGATACATGGTGAGTGGCTGTTCATTATTATGAGAAAAATAATTGATACTAAATCATGGGTGCATGAGACTGTGAGTTGAAAGTTGGGAGAAATTATTGGAAAACTTTGTTATTAAAAATTGACTAAATTATCGTCTATGTTGTTAGATATTTGAGTCCGTCTAATTGTCGAGGGATGCAGTGAGGAAAACAGCGAGGGACCCCACAGGGGGGAGAGAGCCGTCCATCTCCTCCGGGATGCGCGTTTGAATTCTCGACATGCGTGTGTTAAAAATTCATGCACGCATTCCGGGAGAGATGGACGGCTCTCTCCTCCCCTGTGGGGTCCCTCGCTGTTTCTCTCGCTGCTTCCCTCGACAATTAGAATTTTTCTAGATATTTTGAATAACTAAGAGCATAGTTCTTGAATTCATAAATTATACATGTTTAATAAACGATTTTTCCTGTATGGGTCTATCATGCACGTACCATTTAGTATTTCTATCTATAATAAAAATATCATATAAAACCCGAACGTCTGATTGGTTACCTATGATATAGGTTTAAATAAAAAACACTTAATACAAAAAAGTGGTGGGCTAATTGATAACTATGTCTATGAGTGGGAGAGAAATGCGGTGGAAATGGTGAGAGAAAAATGGGGTAAATTTTAGGAAACTATTTGAATAATTCATAGTGTGGGTAGTATGATTTTAGGATAGACACGAGTCATTTATATTTCAAAATACCAACAAAACTTATTTAAAAAACACTTGAGTTTTCATTAAGCCTTCTTGATATGTATGATACTGGGGTATTCGCCATGCCTTCAAAATTCAAATTGTTTAACAGGATAATAATTTTCAACTTTGGTCATATGTATCTCAGTCCTATGCGAACATAAATTTCAGCCAAACATCATTATCTCCCCCTTTATGTGATTCGTTAGATCTTTATTTGAGTAAATCTCAGTTGTCTTTTATTTTCATCCTAAAAAATTATTCTGATTTGTTATATAGATATAGATAATTAATCTATGTATGTGAAGGATCAGATTGATACTTGTATCAATTTGCTATACACAAAATATGAACATATTGATTATCCAATTATAGCTACTTTATTAAATAGCAAAATGTTAAGTTGCATTGCACGTCTTAATCAAACAAACACAACTTTATTTGCTCTGAAGTCTGAATGTTTTGAAGAAAATTATGATCTTATAGCTATAGGCTAAACTAAGGTGGGGTATTCAATTCAGGATTTGAATGGACTTCGAAGAATTTTAAATCTCGTGAATTTTATAAAGTTTCAAATAATTTTACAAAATTCACTGGATTTTGATTAATTTTATTGATTGGATTTTGTAGATTTTATAAAGGTTTGTTATGAATTTCTATGGATTCTTATAAATTTAATGTATTTTTATAAATGTGTTATTAGTCATAGAAAACAATGAAAGAACATCGTCTATATTGTTATCAATGCCAACACAAATCATAAAACATCAATTAAACAATTGTTTATATGTTACGAGGATTTTACTTCAAATTAAAAAAAATATATTGTCCAAAAGTAATACAAATAACTATTTTACTTCAAATTGTTATCCCTGCCACATTTTCTCCATTTTTTTTCTTCTTCAATCACCACCACGCTACCGCCACATTTCTTCTTCCTCTCCTTCTTCTTTTTCTTCTTCAATCACCATCACCACTTCTCATCCCACCTCCCCATTTTCATCTTCTTATTCTCAACCTCCTCCCCTTCACCTCTTCTTCTTCTCCTCTGCTCTTTTATTTATTTTTTCTTTTTTTCTTCCTTCTCCATTTTTTTTTTCTCTCTGTTATTTTCTTTTTCCTTTTTCTTTTTGCCCTCGCCAAGGTTCAAGCAAATGGGGAACCTCCACTTGCAGGAACCTCGGCATGAGCGAAGAATAAAAAAAATGGGAAAAAAAGAAGAAGAAGAAGAAGCATTGGCAGGCTTATCTCTTTTATCCATCGTCACTTCTCTTGTTAGTCAAAAACCACCTCTTCGTACAAACCAACCATGGACCCTTTCATCCTGTTCGTGAAGATGACTAAGCTTTGCTGCTATTATTTCCTCCCATATTTATAGACACATAGCAACAATCATAAATGGCAGTGTTGCATCAAAGAATAGATACATGAAATTTCTATATACTCACCAAAAGTTAACTTGTGTGTTTCTTCTACAGGGGTCTTGTGTAAATGCTCCTATGATTGCAGTAGCGGACTACACCAAGGGTTCAGAAGGATATACATATAATTACTATGTAAGTTTAAAGTTTTTATTAAATTTTTTTTTTTTCCCATTTAGAATAGGCTCTGGTTGCTTATTGATTGTGAATGCTTCAGGAGGATCTTACTCCACACTACAAAAAAAAGCTTCAATTCAACATTATAAGTCAAATATTGTTTATGATTCAATTCAACATTCACGGTCAAAAACCAGATTCTTTAAGTTTGATTATTTGTCGAAGTTAGGAAAGGTGTAGAGTTCATATTGTTCTTCTTCGAGTTATGTTTGACTTGATTATTTTCTAACTAGGGTTTGAAGATTGCCATTTTTTCAAGTCGTTTTCTGTTATTAATCATTTCATAATTAGTCCTTGTTTCACATTAAGAAAGAGAATTAATAGTTGATTAATCAATCACAAACTGCACTATTGAGGAGTGTTAATTTAGATAATTAGCTAGCGTGGTTAGATATCAATATTGATCTTTTGTTTATGATTGTGCAGTCATATCTACCATGGGAGACACCCATAGGGCTTAAAGATCTGCGAGAGAAGGAACTCAAAGAGCTTAGGGGTGATGGAAGAGGGAACAGGAAGCTATCAGATAGAATATATGACTATGCTATATACAACGATTTGGGTAATCCTGACAAAGGAACTGACCTTGTTAGGCCAAACCTTGGAGGCAAGGCAATTCCATATCCAAGGCGATGTCGAACAGGGCGCCCTCCAACTGAGACTGGTTAGTTCAGTGCCCAACATTATGTTTATTTTCTACTTGCACCTCATGCCAAGCAAGATGTGTTTGTGAGCTTAATTACTATCGCGACATGAGGTATACTAAAATGCTCTTACTTTCCATTATGTCAGACATTAATGCAGAGACTAGAGTGGAGAAGCCATTACCGATGTATGTGCCTAGAGATGAGGCATTTGAGGAATCTAAACAAGACACATTCGCAACCTGGAGGCTGAAGGGGGTGCTACATAATCTAATCCCATCCTTAATTGCCAGCATTTCTTCAAAGAACTGTGATTTTAAAGGGTTCACGGACATGGATAATCTATATAAAGTGGGGCTATTACTCAACTTAGGCCTCCAAGAAGAGTTGAAGAAACTACCAAAGATCGTTAGCAAGATCCAGGAATCAAGTCAGGGTCTTCTGAAGTACGATGTTCCCATGATTGTTTCAAGTAAGTAAATTGTAGCTCTTATATGACAAAGACTATATCTAAAGTGATCTGGTTTAAGTTATAGTTGGGTGAGAAGGTCTACATTTTTGCTAATGATCTTAATCTGATGTTTTGCAGAAGACAAGTTTGCTTGGTTGAGAGATGATGAGTTTGCTAGACAAGCAATTGCAGGGATTAACCCAGTAAACATTGAGAGACTTGAGGTATGTAATCATAAAACCAATTTCAATATTTTGTACAGATTCATAAACATTTTAGAGGACTAGCTAGGAACGTAACATGTGAAATGTACTTGTTTTCATCAGGTTTTTCCACCAGTAAGCAAGCTCGATCCTGCAGGTATTTCACCTTGTTAATATGTTCCGCTTACCTTTGTCGATCCTACAAATGCACCAACTCAAAATAGAAAAGAATATTTTATACTATCTAATAAGATGTTGATTAGTAATGTAAAAAGACATCTTAGTTGTAACTTAGAGTCTCCATTTGAATGTGAAACTTTATGAGATTTGTATTACATAGCTTAAGCATTCAATATGTTTCTCATGCACTGCTCCTTCAAATTTTACAGGTTTAGGTGTTGCTGAATTGATATTGGTTTTGAAGTGGAAGATATGAAATTTTGAAGTAGAATACATTTTGTGGGATGATCGATATGGTGTGCAAGATCACATGAATTGTTTTATGTATCATTTTTGTTGTATGTCCCATAGACGATCACTATGATTTATGTAGTTATTTAAGTTTAAGTGAGTCATATCTCAAATTGAAATTGTATATATAAAAATTTATATATATATACAATTTCAATTTGAGGTTGACAGAGTAATTGGGATTGTATTTTTTTGTAATGGACAAGTTATTGATTATACGAAAATTAATATAATTGTGTTCAGGTTTGAGATGTTTCTTCTGAATGACAAAAAAAAGATATGACAAATCTGAAAATTAATATAATTTCATTATAAAAAATGAATTTTCATTTGTAATTTTTTTAGCCACGGCAAAAACCGTCACAGTTTTGTCAATTTGATTTGTAACTTAGTGACGGCTTTGAAGTCGTTTCTAACTAGCCACGGCAAATATCGTGGCTGTTTTGTCAATTGGATTTGCAACTTAGCGACGACTTGGAAGCTGTCGCTAATGTTCATTTGGATTTGCAACTTAGCGATGACTTCCATGCCGTCGCTAAATAGCCACGGCAAATACCGTCGTTATTTTTCATTTTGCGACGACTTTGGGCGAAATTTGAAACAGCTTTAGCGACGAAACTTTTCGAATTAGCGACGGTTTTTAGCTGTTGCTAATTAGCTACGGGATAATTTCCCGTTGCTGATTCAAATAGCGATAATTGAAATAGCTGCGGTATTGCGACGGCTGTTGAGCCGTTGCTGAATTGACTTTTTTTTGTAGTGTCCTCTAAAACAAGAAGACATTTTTCACGAAATACTATACACTGTTTAAATAATACCATATTCGTGAAAACTTCCTTGCGCCGCCATTTCTTTCTAAATTATAACAAATGCATCTTTTCAGTTCTTATTAGAATTCTGTTTATGGCAACCTAAAAAGACACAAAAAAAAAAAACATAAATTACTACAAAAAAAAATAACGAAAAATAGCTATTAGAGTATGGAGAAACAAGGTAATTTTCATTAAAATCACATAAATATACTCTTATCAAATTACTTTTTAAGTCCAACTGAATTTTAGGTAACACCTAACTCTTCATCTTGTACATGATGGGAGGGTATGACTTTGGTCTGCTCCATAATATGATTAGTGGAGTTAGCATATGATTTGTCATTCTTATACTTTGACAATATTGTTTTTGTAACCATCAGTAGTTTAACACGAGTGGCAGGAGTATTGACCAAAGTTCTATAAACTCACTTATAGAAGGTTTCTCAAACTTGGCTATTGTTTGTTATCGCATACCTCCACATTGGTCGATTCTTGTTAGGTGTAGCCAGTTACTCATGAGGATGGCAATGAATACATATTACAGGCGTCAACGTCTGACTGAAATCTTCGGAACCTTAATTCCCAGCCTTTGGTGTTGTTGTGTTCCATATTTTAACCCACTTTAAGGTTTATAAAGTATATGATTAGGCCCCTGATTGGTGGTGTACGCAATGTTTTGGGCTTTACCTCTGTTCCTCACTTCATTGTTTACCTGGTTATATACATTTTAAGGGGAATCTCCATCCGAGTCTGAGCAGACTACTTCACAGATGCTGGAACCGGAGAAGCTAGTAGAGGTTGTTTATGAATGAGAGTTATAAGTATCTTTGTTAGCTTGGTAATACCTACTGTCTTTGTGTAAATGATGGAGGTAGTGATTTTTTATTTTTCACAGGAATGCACTTGAGAACAATTAAATTTTCAATCTCCGTATGTTTAAACCTATTATAATGTTATTTTAGTATTAAAATTCTGTTATTTAAGTGATTCTTATGTAATATATAATATATATGACACTATAAGTCGAGTTAAACTTTTAATTTAGTATTTAAGAGTTTAAAATGTATAAACTTATTTTTGGTAAATTCAAATACAACCAAATTTTTTACATTTCTTCTACAAAACATGCAGCATTTCACAAAATATTTCTTAAATCGGGGACCGAAGTTAACTCAAAAAAACAAAATAACAATCCTTGTCACCAAATTATTACCTTCTTCACCTTGAAACAAATCATCTAAAAACGAGAAGACGAAATTTTTCACTAAGTACTATACACTGTACACTATTTGAACAATACCATATTCGTGCAAACTTTCTTGCGCAGCCCAGTTCTTTCTAAATTATACCAAATGCATTTTTTCAACTTCTTATTAGAACTTTGCTCTTGGAAACCTACAAAGACACAAAAGCATAACTTACTACAAAAAATAACGAAAACTAGCTAAGAAAGTATAAAGAAATAAGGTAATAAAATCGCATAAATGTACTCTTATCAAATTGTTTTGTAAATTCCAAGTGAATTGTAGATAACACCTAACTCTCCATCTTGTAAACGATGGGAGAGTATGACTTTGGTCTACTCCACAGTATGATTAGTGGAGTTAGAATAGGATTTGTCACTCTTATATTAGGACAATATATTATATATATATATATATTTTTTTTTTTTAAAATCAGCGAGTTTAACCTGAGTGACAGAAGTATTGACCAAAGTTCTACGAACTTGCTTATATATGGACAGTTTCTCGAACTTGGCTATTGTTTGTTGTTGCATACCTTCACAGTGATCGATTCTTGTTAAGTGCAGCCAATTACTCCTGAGGATGGCCATGAATACACATTACATGTGTCAACATGAAATCTTCGGAACCTTCCCAGTCTTTGGTGTTGTTGTGTTCCATATTTTAACCCACTCTAAGGTTTATAATGTGTATGATTGGGCCCTCCGATTGATGTACGCAATGCTTTGGGCATTACCTTCGTTCCTCATTTCATTATGTACCTGGTTGTATACCTTTTTTAAGGGTAATGTAATTGAAGGGATCACCTGGATTCATACATTCTTCAGGGGTCCGACGCTTGTGTAGGATCCTCCATCTGGGTCTAAGCAAACTTCTCCACAGATGCTGGAGCCAGAAAAATAAGAGCCAGAACCGGAGAAGCTAGTGGAGGTTGTTTATGAGTGAGTTTTAAGTATCTTTGTTAGCCTGATACTACCTACTGTCTTTGTGTAATTGATGGACTTAGGCGTGGGCACGGGACGGGATGGGACGAGATATATCCATCCATATCCCATCCCGACCTCGTCCCATCCCAAACCGACGGGATCAGCGTGCTGCCTGTGACTGCTGCGAAGATTATCATCATATAAGAGCGTGAAAAATAACTTTCTTATAATTAGATATAGAATTGACATGCAAATATAAGGGTAACCACTAAATCCCCTAACAATGAAGTCGAGTGGGCTGACTTTTAGAAAATGACATGATAAATGAGACCCACTAAGAGTATTGTGTCGTTGTGATGGCCTCCCAACTGATTTTACAATTTCATTACTGCGGGAAACAAAATTCATGGTTCTTTGACAAAATGACATTTCATCTTTTGTTAGGGAAGAAATATAGACCTATTGGTGATGCTCTAACATATTCATAATGGTTTACCATCAATACATATATTGTAATTATAAAAAAATATTTTTACAGCCTGGGGCATCTCAAATTCTTGGCTCCACCCCTGAATGTTCCCTTCTGAATATGTATTACTCAGTTAATTTTTATTTTTCATCTTCACCTGAGTATTATCAATATTTGTAAGTTTAATAATTGGAGTCACTTTTATTGGGAATCCAAGCAACAGTCTGCTATCTTTCTCTTGCTTAACAAATATTTATTTCTTGAAGTAACATTTCTGTTACCACTGCAAACACCATGAGTTTCTGTCAGTCATCTGTAAGTTTATATGAATAAAAATAAATAAATAAATAAAAATATTAATAATAAATATTAAAAAATTAGCTCGGGACGGGACATGATTGGCGGGATTGAAAATCTTCATCCCATCCCATCCCATTCTAAATCGGGACGGGACGGGATCGGGATAAAATTATTTAATCCCATTAAGACCCAGAAAAATTGAGACATGACGGGATCGAAATTGCGGGATGGGATGCCCACCCCTAGATGGACCAATTGAAGTTTACTCTTCTTTTATGAATCTTGTTGAAGTTTATCATGGTAGTGGATGGATGCTTTAAGATGCATCTTAGTAACCGATAATATTTTGCATTACTAATTTTTTTTCGGTTCCTATGGACTATATATTTTGCCATCAACCAATGAATGTGATTTCTCGAAATATGTCGAAATTTCATAAAATATTTCTATTTTGAAATTATCGGAGTATTTTCGAAATGGTGGCGACTACACCACACCACCATTTCCTCTCTCTCGCACCATTCTACTCTCTCACACTACTTACTTTCTTTCTCACACCACCTATATAAATAAAAACCATCCATTTTTTCCCTCACCATTCAAATTGACAATGGTTCCTCCCTCCCCCATTCGAAATCTTTTGCAAATCTCTCCCCACACTCAAATCTCTTGCAAATATCCTTCATCTCTATCGAAAACTCTCAAAGTCGAAACCCTTAAACCCAAACTCAAAAAATATGCATAACTTAACATAACAGAGAAACTTAAACTCAAAACAAAAAAAACACAAAACATGGTAACTTTCGACCAATTTAAACCCTCAATTGAGATCGATTCTCAACCTCATCAAAACACAAATTTTGTAGTACTCTTAGTTATCTAATAAACACAACTTGAATCACTTGAAAATATTTTGAAATGAGCAAGTTATAGTCATTTTACTAAAGTCGCGCAAATCTATCTCGCAATGAAAACGGGATAATGTTCCTGACTTTCGGCCAACTTATGTGCTCGATCGAGACCGATTCTCAAGTTGATCAAAACATAAGTATTGTAGTACTCTTAGTTATCTAATAAACACAACTTGAATCACTTGAAAATATTTTGAAAGAGTGAGGTTAGGGAACCAGATTTTATAACCAGAATGATGTGGCATCGTTAGAGGAGGTTTTTTACAACCTCGAGATACAGATAAACACTTTGGGGATTTCATCATTCTTTCAAGATCACGCCACATCACCATGGTTACAAAATCTAGTTGCAAAATATGGTTCCCTAGCATTTTCGGTTTTGAAATGAGTAAGTTATGGTCATTTTACTAAAGTCGCACAAATCTGTCTTGCAATAAAAACGGGATAGTATTCCTGACTTTCGGCTAACTTATGTGCTTGATCGAGATCTATTATCAAGTTAATCAAAACACAAAAGTTGTAGTACTCTAAATTATCTAATAAACAAAACTTGAATTACTTAAAAATGTTTTGAAATGAACAAGTTATGGTCATTTTACTAAAGTCGCGCAATCTGTCCGAAAAAAAATTATGTTCGCAGAATGCACTGCGGGATATCTGGGGAAATTTTTATTTTTGTTCGCAGACTGCGGGGTAATTTTTTCAGACCTATTATAATTTTATTTTAGTATCAAACCTGTTATGTGAGCGATTCTTATGATATATATATAAAACTATGAGTCGTATTAAGCTTTTTATTTAGTATTTAAGAGTTTAAAATGTATAAATTTATTTTTGTTAAATTCAAAATTACAACCGAAATTTTACGTTTTTTTCTACAAAACACGAAACATTTCACGAAATATTTCTTAAATCAGCGGACGAAGTTAACTAAAAAATGAAATCACAATCCTTGCATGTAGTAACCCCATTAAAATTGGCATTGAGTAATAGAACAAAAAACAAATCACCCTGATGCACCCCAAGAATTATAAGAATCACCGAGATAAGACATAGAATCTAGTCACCCCTTTGGTAAAATAACCACATTCCAGAGCTTAAAAAAAACCGACAGACTTTGAATCTCACATACAGATAACCTCAGCAAAAATAACCACATTCCAGAGCTAAAAAAAATAGGAGACGACAGACTGTGAATCTCATATGCAGATAACCTCAGCAAAATTTCAGCTCATTTTGACATCAATAAATCTACCTTTAACCTGACTTTTGTTGCTTATATAACTTGAACAGTTTCAGACAGTAAACTTTTATAGGTAATTTCAATGTGGAACAATGTACTAATTTTTTGTTGGTGTGGTTTACAAGTCATGCAGATCACCCTCACAAAATTCCAAGTCATTTCAAAACACATAACTCTTACAACTATGTAAACTATGCACTGTTGGATTTTTCTGTTGTGACTAAGCCTTAATCTGCGGAAACAAAAAAGTTAAAATCTAGCTAAAAAATAGCAGAGTAATTGAACATTGTGGTTTGCTTTGTAAATGAAAATGTAGAAGATTCACAATTCAAGTTACTCTAACCTGTGATTAATACAATTAGTACAATTTACAAACTGGAGGATCCAACACTTCTATAGCATCGTAGAAGTATTACACAAGTCCCCCTTCGAAAGTCACCACCAAGAACCCAAATGGGGAAGAAAGGCATCTCCCTGTGAATCAAACACCCCCAGAACCGAACTGCATTTTTATAATCTCTGCGATTTTTATGTCTTCAAGGAAGAACAAGATTCAAGCTTAGGGAGGAGGCCACGCCACGCATCTGCAATCTCATTCGCCAGTTGTGCCTGTCCTTTGGCAAATTCATGAAAAGCCAGACCCATATCTAACGTTTTCTGTTCTTGGAAGCGAACCATCTCTTCATTCATTCGTCGCACAATCATCTCGAATCTTTCTTTTGCTTCCTCACCTTCTGCCTTCAGCTGTCAAAGAATCCAAATCAAACACAAATAGTTCGAACTTTAATGAGCACAGTTGCACCTGCCATTGTACACCATGATGACAGAAAAATATAAATGACAGTTTACCTCCTTGTATTCATACTCAGCTTCTCCAACTTTGTCGGATCGCATAAGCATCAGTTTGTCTCTGCAACAAAGTCCAAATGTTTCACATTGTTCTAGGAACTAAAGACAACTTCTAAATAGAATACATCCTTCACAGAACAAAAGGAGATTTTCATGTAACTGAAACAGAAACTACTGAAAGTGGAAAATTAAGGCCAGTCTAATATCATACAGGTTTATTTCCTTCAGCTTGATTGTTTCAGCCAGTTCACATTGTAGCTTAAATGCATTCGCCCTCTCTGCTATAGTAGCCTATTCAAATATGGGGATAGAACATGATGTCAAAACTAGAAAAACATAATTAAGTTCATCTTGCAAATGACTTGAAGAAGTAATCACCTTAATGGACTGCACTGCACGGACATAATCTTTCAATGGTTCTTCAAAGTTCATTAGGAGGTTGTGAGCCTACACCACAACAGAACGTCATCATCATAAAGACAATAACTAATGTCTCAACTACTGAAGGAGTTTGAAAATGAAAATTAGCAAAGTAGCACCACCTCCTTCTGTAGCTTAACTGACAAGATTTCTGATTTTGTTCCAAGGTCAGAAAATGCCTTCCCAAGGGATTTTCCTTCACAAGCACCGAGGAGCTTGACCGCCTTCCCAAAGTCTGAAAGAGACTGCCCTAATTCTGCACAAATGCGTAAACAAGAATCAGATTGAAATCCAACATGTGCTTCCTGATGAAAGAAACTTTTTGCAAGCTAGAAAAGAAATATAGAAACTCTGAAATTCGCAGTTCTATATACCTCTGTGCCTCTTTACCAAACGAAAAGCTTGCTTTTGTGCCTCTCCTAGGTGATCTTCAAGCTCAAAGATGTAGCGTTTCAGTTTTTCATATTCAGGACTTGATTCTTCCACTGGTTTTTCTTTCCCAAGAACAACATCACTTACTTTAGACTGTACATCCTGTCAACATATCAACGATATTAATCAGGATGCTCAGAGTGTGTTGATAACAACTTTGTTTTAGAAGAGAACGGAATTCTCCACATGTTCAATATGGCAAACTAACAAAAAAAAGAAGCCAAAGCTTGATCTAGATAGCATTGACATTCTTTATGTGCTCGTTATGAGACCATAATACTAATGATTATAAAGATTAGTTGTTTTCAATCTCTAAGAGTTCAAAATTTTCTACAATGAAATACAAGCACAACTTCTTTTGACAAACTTATAGATGAATCACTGAAATCTTTCGTTAGAAAGAATTAACGGAAGGTGATAGAGTAAGATTTCCTCCCTAAATAAATGGCAGTATATGATCGTGTGCTATACCAGATTTGTGTATGATGCTTCTACTACATTTTATTCCACACTTCTGGATGAGAGCATTACTTCATTCATATTAGTGTTCTAAAAATCGGTCTAGGCGGCGCCTAGGCGCTAGAAGGTGGAAAACCGCCCAGATTAATGCCTGGGCGGGCAGTCTGGGCGGTTATGGGCAGTCTGGGCGGTTTGGGCGGGTCTAGGCGGGTCTGGGCGGGGTCTAGGCGGTCTAGGCGGCCTAGGCGGTCTAGGCGGCCTAGGCAGGGTCTAGGCGGACTCTAGGCGGGGTCTAGGCGGTCTGGGAGATTTTTATTTTTTTATTTTTTTATTTTTTTATTTTTTTATTTTTTTATTTTTTAATAAGGTTGATTGTGTTCTTATTTTATTTTTCTTTCCTATTTTTTAGAAATAAACTATTTAATTGTTTTTTATTCAGTATATGTCTAAATGTAGCGAATGATGATTACTTAATGGAATTCTCAAAGGATCTGCCGGTACCAATTTTACTAATGTAGATTTTATCAAACATAACTGAGGTTATTCATGCAATTTGAAGAAAAATAAAAAAGTACACAAATTCAAATTTATATAAAGTACCCATCATGACCAACTTCAGTCATTTGAGTTTTAATAAATTTTGTTCACGATTGTTAATTTTTCATGTTTTTAAATTTTGCATATGTATATTGACATTAAATTGGATGTAATTGATAAGGTATTATGCTTAACTTTTGTAAATTATTAAAGTTATAATACAAAACCTAAGACCGCCTAGTGTCACGGGCTTTCTTTTCACAAGGTACTTCCCGTGCGGCACTAGCAAACTTTGCCCCAAGTTATCAAAGAAAGCTAGTCAGCCTTGCCCACAAAAGATTTACTTAGACTTTGGAAAACTAGGCAAGCTAAGAACACACAAGAGAGCTAAAGAGAACTAGAACTTGTATTGCTTGAATTCTCTGAGGTGATTACAACAAATGAGGCCTTAGCCTATTTATACAACTCCACCTCCTCAATGGACGGTGGTGATCGTTTTAATCTAACGGTCTATATTGAGTTTCTACACACTTCCTAAGAAATATCTAAGGACTAGATTGTTATGGAACTTTATGGGAGGTTCTAGAGAACTCTCTCTAGAACAATGTGGAAAACTCTACATTATGTACACTTGCCAACCTCACTTGGCTAGGCAAGAAAATAGTTGTGACATTCTCCCCCACCTAATCAGGCGACGTCCTCGTTGCCTTCAAATCCTCGTACGCTTTGATTTGTTCCTTGAATTGCCACAAATGTTGGATTGGCTCCCAACTAGCTTCACTTTCTGGCAATCCCTTCCACTTGACGAGTAACTCATGTGTGGGAGGTTGGTTGGAATGACGCACCACACGATCCGACAAGATAATCTCTGGTTCCTTGTCATGTTGGATCCTCATGCCCATTGGTGCTCTTTGTGAAATTCCTCTGTTTGGATCATCCTGATCTTCCTTATACGGTTTCAGTAGGCTTACATGGAAGACTGGATGAAACTTGATCCTCGGCGGCAACTCGACCTTGTAGGCTTGCTTTCCCACTTTCTTGACTATGGGGAAAGGACCCTCATATCTCCTGATAAGGCCACGATGCAGTCCAGAAAGTCTGGCATGAGCATGCATCTTGACAAGCACAAGGTCTCCAACCTGGAACTCTCGAGGCCGTCTCTTCTTGTCGGCCCACTTCTTCATCCTCTTGGAGGCCTTTTCCAGGTAAGCTCGAGCCTCATCAGCTTGATCATTCCATCCTTTGGCAAACTTATAGGCTGATGGACTCACTCCTGTGTAGCCAGTGGCAATAGAACTCGGGGTCATAGGTTGTTGTCCCATGGCAATCTCAAATGGACTACGACCCGTTGCTTCACTCTTCTGCAAGTTGAAAGAGAATTGGGCAACATCTAGCAACTTAGCCCAATCTCGCTGGTTGGCACTCACATAGTGCCTAAGATATAACTCTAGCAAGGCATTCATCCTTTCCGTTTGACCATCCGTTTGAGGATGAAAGCTAGTAGAGAAATTAAGGTCGGTACTCAATAACTTGAACAACTCAGTCCAAAATTTCCCCGTGAACCGAGTATCCCGATCACTGATGATAGATTTGGGAACACCCCAATACTTCACCACATGTTTGAGGAATAAATGTGCGGCTTGCTCGGCTGTGCACTCCTTTGGTGTGGGAATGAAGGTGGCATACTTCGAAAATCTGTCCACGACCACAAGGATCCAATTGCAACCCTCTGATGCAGGCAACCCAACTATGAAATCTAAGGAAACACTCTCCCAAGGTCTCTCTGGGATGGGGAGGGGTTCAAGTAAGCCGGCAGGTGATTGTTGCTCCACTTTGTCTTGTTGGCATACAAGACAAGTCTTCACATATGCTTCGATATCATCCCTCATATGTGGCCAGTAATAGGAATCTTCAACAAGAGCAAGAGTCCGATGTATACCTGGATGTCCCGCCCACTTGCTATCATGGCATTCTTTCAAGACTTCCTTCCTTAGGTTGTCATGAGGTGGAACATAGATTCGCCTTCCCTTAGAATATATCAAGCCATTCTCCACCCAAAACCGCCTTGTCTTCCCATCTTTGACAAGAGCTATGATGGTTTGAGCCATGGAATCATGTGCCAATCCTTCCTTTATGCGTTCCTTCAAGTTGCTTTGAGGTTGACTTATGTCAGCAAGTTCTCCTTTTCTACTCAAAGCATCTGCAACCAGATTAGCTTTGCCAGGCTTGTACTCCAAAGTGTAATCGAACTCTGCCAAGAAATCTTGCCACCTAGCTTGTTTTGGTGTGAGCTTCTTCTGTGTCTGGAAGTAGCTAGTGGCAACATTGTCGGTCTTGACAACAAATTTGCTCCCAAGCAAGTAGTGTCGCCATGTTCGTAGGCAATGTACAACCGCAGTCATTTCCTTCTCTTGTACTGTGTACCGCCTCTCAGTGTCATTGAGCTTCCTACTTTCAAAGGCAATAGGATGCCCTTCTTGCATCAATACCCCACCAATAGCAAAGTCAGAAGCATCCGTGTGTACCTCAAAAGACATAGAATGGTTGGGAAGTGCCAACACCGGTTCTTCCACAATTGCCTTCTTCAATCCTTCGAAAGCTTGTTGGCATTTTGAACTCCAATCCCAACTTCGTCCCTTCTTGAGCAAGTCCGTCAATGGAGCGGCTATGGAAGAGTAGCCTTTGATGAACCTTCTGTAATAGTTCACCAAGCCAAGGAAAGATCTTAACTCGGTGACTTTGGTTGGTGGTTCCCAATCTTGGATGGCTTGTACCTTGGACTTGTCCATACGAAGCTTGCCCTTGCCAATGATATGACCCAAGAATGTCACCTCCTCTTGGGCAAATGAGCACTTCTCCTTTTTGACATAGAGCTCGTTCTCCTTCAAGGTTTGGAACACTTGTCTCAAGTGATCCACATGTTCCTCCAATGTCTTACTATAGATGACAATGTCATCAAGGTACACAACTACGAACCGATCAAGGTAAGGAGCTAGTACCTTATTCATTAGAGTGCAAAATGTGGCCGGCGCATTAGTTAAACCAAATGGCATGACTAAGAACTCGTAAGACCCGTACCTTGTAACACATGCCGTCTTTGGTTCATCTCCTTCGGCTATGCGGACTTGATAATATCCCGAGCGCAAGTCAAGCTTGGTAAAATACCTTGCATCACCAAGTTGATCAAAGAGATCCGCAATAAGTGGAATCGGGTACTTATTCTTGATAGTGACCTTGTTGAGTGCCCGATAGTCAATGCAAAGCCGTAGGGATCCATCATGTTTCTTTTGAAATAAGACCGGCGCACCATATGGAGCTTTGGAGGGTCGGATATAACCAGCATCTAGTAAATCCTTTAGTTGTCTTCTTAACTCCTCGAGCTCAGGAGGTGCCATACGATAAGGAGCGAATGCGGGTGGCTTTGCTCCAACTTCTAACTCAATAGCATGATCCACCTCTCTCCTTGGTGGAAGCTTCTTAGGCAACTCGGCAGGCATAACATCCTTATACTCCTTGAGAACATCCTGGACGACCTTAGGTGCATTCACCTCTCCATCCATGGGACCTTCATCTTCCTTGAGGGTAGCCAAGTAAGTAGGTTCATTCCTCTTTACTCCTTTAGAAAGTTGGAGAGCGGACACCATTCTCTCCTTACTTATCTCCCTTACTACGGGCACAACACAAGGTTGTCCCTTCTCCATGATGCACATGGTGTTGGCATATGGTACCAGAAAAGCCTTCACCATGTCCAAGAAATCTATACCCAAATAGAATTTGTGATCATCAATTGGGGCAATAGTTATGTCGACTTTACCTTGCCATTGTCCAAGCCGGATATCGGTGCCACGAGCTACTCCTTCAATTGGGAGACTTTTAGCATTGACTCCCTTGATATAACCTTTCTCCTTCGTATATGATAGGCCAATTTCTTCAGCAAGGTCTTTGGCCATGTAGACTGTGTCGGCTCCGGTATCCACCATGGTTTTCAAAGTCTTGTCCCCGATCTCGGTCTCCACGTACATCCTTCCACGTGGTTGTTCTTCGACCTTAGCTTGAATGGCACTTAGGAGATTCATTGAGGCGATCCTCCTTTCCTCCTTTGCTTCTTCCTCCATGACAAGCGCGGCAAGTTTCCCTCGGTTGGGACACTCAAATGCCCGATGGGGTCCACTACATAAGAAGCAAGACATCTTCTTGGGTGATCCATCTCTTTTCTCCTTCCCCTTGTCTTTGGAGTACTTGTGTTCCTTGGAGGACTTTTCTTTGTCTCCCCCACCTTTGCCATCATTACTCGACCTTTTCCCTTGTCCCTTGGATGAGTCCTTTCTTTTGAACTCAATCAAGGATTCGGCCGCAGCCATAGCCGTTGCAAGGTCTTGCACACCTCGCCTCTTCAATTCTAATTTGGCCCAACCCGTTAGGCCATCAAGGAAGCTAAACAAAGCATCCTTTTCTCCCATGTCAGGAATCTCCAAGAGCAACTCCGAGAACTCCTTCACATACTCCCTTATGTGGCCTTCCTTATGTTGAAGGCGACGAAGCTTGGCCCTAGCTTCGTTTTCGGCATCCTCCGGGTAGAATTGTCTCTTGAGTTCCTTCGTGAACTCTTCCCAAGTGTCGATGGTGCACAATCCTTTCTTGACATCTTCGGACCTTCTGCGCCACCAAACTGTAGCAACATCATTTAAATATAAGGAGACACTACGTACCTTTGATGCTTCATCTATTATGCCAACCGCATCAAAGTAGCGCTCCATGTTCCACAAGAAGTTGTCTATCTCCCTTGCACTCCTTGCCCCACCATAGGCCTTAGGTTTGGGAGCTTCGACTCTGTGGGTGACTGTTCCTGGCGTAGTCCCACCATTGGCTACCGCAGCCATGCACACCCTGAGTTGAGTTTCAAGTTTCTCAACTCTTTCTTTATAAGCTTCCATCTCCTCTTCTTTAGCAACAACTTTGGCTTCTAGGGACTCGATCTTTTTGGACATCATGTCCACTACTGTGTTTAAGGCTCCTTGCATCTCTTCCCGGAGCTCTTGGTCCTCCCCGTTGGACGTTTGCCCCTCGATGCGTAGGTCCATGTCTTCAACTTTTTCCCTTAAGTCGGACATGGTGGCACACAACTTGGCCAACCTTTCATCCATTGCAGCGATCATGTCCTTAGACTTGTCCTTGCGGACTTTCCCACCTTTGTCAGTGTTGCCAATTGCTGGGTTGTTGACCTCTGACGACATTCTCTCGTGTAGAATGATTTCACCAACCTTGCCAAACTTTGGCTCTGATACCAACTGTCACGGGCTTTCTTTTCACAAGGTACTTCCCGTGCGGCACTAGCAAACTTTGCCCCAAGTTATCAAAGAAAGCTAGTCAGCCTTGCCCACAAAAGATTTACTTAGACTTTGGAAAACTAGGCAAGCTAAGAACACACAAGAGAGCTAAAGAGAACTAGAACTTGTATTGCTTGAATTCTCTGAGGTGATTACAACAAATGAGGCCTTAGCCTATTTATACAACTCCACCTCCTCAATGGACGGTGGTGATCGTTTTAATCTAACGGTCTATATTGAGTTTCTACACACTTCCTAAGAAATATCTAAGGACTAGATTGTTATGGAACTTTATGGGAGGTTCTAGAGAACTCTCTCTAGAACAATGTGGAAAACTCTACATTATGTACACTTGCCAACCTCACTTGGCTAGGCAAGAAAATAGTTGTGACACTAGGCACCCGCCTAGGCCCCTGGGCGCTAGGCACCTGCTCGCCGCCCGCCCAGCGCCTAGCGATTTTTAGAACACTGATTCATAATGGTTTAACAATATGTTCTTTACCGAGTCAACACTCTGAAAAATAGCAATATCAATACAACAACAAAGATCTTTCAAGGAATAAACTGAATGCACCATCCTGGTCACTTGTGCAGGACAGGAAGGAGATGACAACTTTCTATTAAGTATTATGTAGTTCCTACTTCACCCTTACCAATTTGTTATGTTTCAAGGAAGCAGATTACTATAACGAAATATTATGGATTTTATGTCATATTTGTCACAAGGATTTTCACAGCGTTAACGCTATTTATTTTTCTTGATAATACTACTAACAAGAGATTGTCGAGGACTCGAGGGTTCATGCATGCTATGATTCAATCTTTCAAAATCTTAAATGCTAGTTACCTTGAAAATTTGCATCAAATCAGCTGGCTTCTTTTTGAAAATACCAGTCTCCTGAAACCTCGCTCTATCCATTGTCTACACAAGTAACAATATGAAGTTTGTACAATTAGAAACTCCATGACCAAATCTGTGAGGAAAAGCAATGTGCAACCCATCAAGAAAGCTACATCAAAAGGAAAATTTTAAACTGCATTTTTCTACTGATTTGTCCAGCTTAAACATTTCACCTCTTCATTTGCTTGTAAGAAAGTCTTCAAATCTTCGCTTTGCTGAAGTTCAGGATGAGCAGCTATTCTATTTACAAAGATATCAAGTGCCTGACGTCGCATCTCAATAAACTCATTACTGAAGCGGAACTTCTCTGCATAGCGAAGAGTTCAAACAAATTACCCCACCCAAATGGGAAAAGAAAAGGTTCAAACACTTGCAACAATTCCAGAATTTTTTTAGCTTTTAAATGAATAAAAATGGCCGTAGCAAAAAAAATTGGAATAACTTCCAGTCTGAATTATGGATAAAATATATGCTAATGTAGAAATCAATAATTAGGTTGTAGAAACTATGAATCAACTTTTCTCAAACACATGCAAACATGCGACCAAACATAACCAACTCAAAACCCTGTGACAGACATCCTGCTCTGTTAAGCAATCTATCAAGGATCCCAACTTCAATGGTAAAATGTTAAACATTCGCAAGGTGAAGAATAGTGCCCTAGTGAAACTAGAAGAGTGTTGTCCTGATCAAATGGATACACATAAATGGGATTAAGCGGGGCTGATCTGCATTCGAGAGTATCAGTGAGTGTAATCCGTATATTATGTTAGTAAATTAGACGGTTCTATAGTATTTGCTAAAAAAGTATAATTCATAGCTCAAGTAATGTAATGCCACTCTGAAATTGTACAAACTGAGGTGAATTGATTCAAACATATCGCATATGTCATCGCTAACTTGTATGAACAATTCAGTGTACGATATCAGTGACAATTTCCAGGTATTCAATTTTAGGAGATACCAGAAGCAATTATCAGCAATATATTAAACTAGAGTGAATGGAGAAAGAAGAACTTGAAAAACACTGAACTAAAAATCCAGACAGAGTCCCAGTAAAATCTGGAGATGTTCGCTAATTTACTAATTACAACAAACAAGCAATAGTACAGAGGAGATGCAACCGAAGACTAATCTTTAGGCAATAATTTATGGCAAAGAAAAACTACTTCGAAAATAGTATAAAATAAATAAATAAAGTAGGGTCAGGAGAGTAACAGGGACACAAAAGGGGGGTTTTAAAGCTGATCTTCACCCTCACTCATTGCTACTGCTTGTGTGAGGGGGAGGGGGATATTCCGGATGGAAAAGAAAAGGAAAATGGTTATGTTCTACCTCAGATGCCCAAATGTCTCTTTATATCTCCTGTCTTTTGTAGTTTTTGCAATGCTTTTAAATTTTCAATTTTTTTTATACAATACAACCTGTTGCTTCCAAGAAACCACTTCCCCTAACTCACTTGGTAGGTGAATGAATTGAGGTTACACATAATGTCAGAACATGCATAATGCAAATGATGTTAATAGTCAGATCATTACCTACAGCACTCTTCTCTGGAACAGGAGGAATGAAAATTCCTTTGTACTTCTCAAAAAGTCGATCGCGAAGCCATACAAAATCACTGTACCGCCGGATGACAATCTTCTCTGGGCCTTGATATTCAGGCAAATTCGTCTGCACAGGTGTGAGTTTCCAATAGATTTAGAATTTTCTAAGCATGCTCCTGGATCTGGGCTCAGTATAAGCATAAGATCAGATCAAAATATGATGACGGGTCAAAAAAGAACCTTCACCATTATAACATCACAAATGCACTGCAAACATTATAATATCAGTTTGTGTACTTTGACGTGTAACATTTCTGTAGGGCATCAAATTTTGCTTCTCTGGAGGAATGTCTTAAATGGAATTATATCAGTTGCACATTACCCAAGTTGTATTTCTTATACTTTTCAAAGATGCAAGTTGTAAGAGACATAAACTTCATTAAAAAAACACTTGAAGTTTGATCAAGAATAAGGTACTTCTTTCAAACTATTTTTGTACCTTTTCAAAACTGATTATTTTACGTTATCAAAGATTTTCATAATTAAAGACCGCCTTCCACCTCACAAAAGAAATTTGCCTAATTGCCTTCCAGTACGGTACATATATATTTTACCATATACCGGTATAAGATGATACAAGAATGTACTATCCTTGTCAGTGTTCTAAAAATCGGCCTAGGCGGCACCTAGGCGCTAGAAGGTGGAAAACCGCCCAGATTAATGGCTGGGCGGGCAGTCTGGGCGGTTCTGGGCAGTCTGGGCAGGTCTAGGCGGGTCTGGGCGGGGTCTGGGCGGCCTAGGCGGACTCTAGGCGGGGTCTAGGCGGGGTCTGGGCGGCCTAGGCGGGTCTAGGCGGTCGGGACGATTTTTATTTATTTTTTATTTTTTTATTTTTTTATTTTTTTATTTTTTTATTTTTTAATAAGGCTGATTGTGTTCTTATTTTATTTTTCTTTCCTATTTTTTAGAAATAAACTATTTAATTGTTTTTTATTCAATATATGTCTAAATGTAGCAAAGGATGATTACTTAATGGAATTCTCAAAGGATCTGCCGGTACCAATTTTACTGATGTAGATTTTATCAAACATTACTGAGGTTATTCATGCAATTTGAAGAAAAATAAAAGTGTACACAAATTCAAATTTATATAAAGTACCCATCATGACCAACTTCAGTCATTTGAGTTTTAATAAATTTTGTTCATGATTGTTAATTTTTCATGTTTTTAAATTTTGCATATGTATATTGGCATTAAATTGGATGTAATTGATAAGGTATTATGCTTAACTTTTGTAAATTATTAAAGTTATAATACAAAACCTAAGACCGCCTAGGCCCCTGGGCGCTAGGCACCTGCTCGCCGCCCGCCCAGCGCCTAGCGATTTTTAGAACACTGATCCTTGTACAAGTGACGTGAATGAATGGACCGATGGATGATAACCAATAGCTTGCTAATATATATTACTCAAGTCATATATCAATGGATATATAAATGGAATTGTTTTAGGACCTCCACACTTGAAAAAGTCTTACTTATGTTTTTATATGTTTAAGGATATAATATATATTTTTATATCTATATATTGATTTTTGCATCGTATCTTGCAATATACGATATTTTACATGTATCTTAAATTTAGATTTTTGATATACGATATGATAAACTTTTGATAAATATGCTTATACCTGAACTCATTTTTTCTTAACCCTAGTAATAGGCGACTAACAATTTCTTCTCCATCATCCAAAACCTTTCTAATCAAAACTTTCAGATCTCATGCCGCTTGCCACGTTAAAAGTTCACTTTAGCAATCTTGGAAGCAACGACACTCCGTTCAGAGCGCCGTGGTGTCGAACAACCCAAGATACTCCTCAGACGCTTTAAAATTTTTTGATACTTCTAGGAAACTTTTTCAGATTTTATTTATAAACTATAAAAACAAAAAGGAGGGGGGACTAAAATCATCACTTTTAAAAAAAAATAAAAAATTGAAAGAGTCGTAACCTACCCCAACTAAACCTAAAGTTAGTAACAGTCTTCCTTAACAATTTCCTAGCACCACGCTATAATCATAGCTTCAATACATACCTGATCTTTTCTTTTTTTTAACCAATATATATTTATTTATTTGTGCCCAAAGGCTACATTGCAGTCCTACAAACAGTAGTTGAAACAATGTCTAGATACTATATCACCATCCCCATAGGGTAACCAAACCACACCCAAAGTTGTTGTCACATAGCCTACATATTGCATGGAAACTTACTTCCACCGCGGTCCACCGAAGCAACTACATCACCTATGCCCGTAGGCTAATTAATGAAGGAGCATAAATGTATCTCTAATAACCGAGTGAAAACTCATTAAATTCCACTAGTGAATTTCGAACCCGCAATCTCTCACTAAAGAGAGGGGATGTCACAACTACAATTGGTTGACTTTACATTACAAGTGATCCGCATGAAGTTTCATGCCATCGAAGACTCAACAGTTCTTTCTCTCCATTATGCAACAATCACTGTAATACACAAACTCTCACAAAATCTCTTACCTCTAGTAGAGAAACTATTTGACCATTGGAGACCCACTCGTCTAAAGAATAACAAGAAGAACCCACTAAGAGCAACCACCACATAGTTTAAGACTTTAAGTTTTTCTGATAATATTCCCAGCCGCAGGAAAGTTCTTGTTCTGCCACGGGATTCTGAATATTCTAATTTTGATATTCATACCATGCACCACCATATGACAGACCATGTACCTCCGCGGGACAGTGTTCATGATCCAATTTGGAACAAATTCATGGTAACTTTTGAGAAGTTTGTGCGCGAAAGGATTCAAATTATGAAGGAGATGTCCCACGAGCCCATGATTCATGTTGAATATTGTTTTTGGTGGGAAATATTTTATTTGGTCATTCTTGGTATGAGCAACAACAAAGGAAAAGTTGGAGGCGACTTTTTTATTTGTTGTTCTTGTTCCACTCTTCGTGCACATTTTTCGGAGTTCGAGGACAAGCTTTTTTAAATGGGGGAAAATGATGTAGTATGGGTATTTTTATTTATTGTATTATTTAATTATTAATTGGGCGGATCCATTATAAGTCCAAGTAGAATTAGAAGTCCAATTAGAAATTAGGTTTAGAGTTTATTTTGTTTAAATAGGTATGATGAAGAGATGATAATCATTTTAGTTTGAGTTTGAGAATTAACTGAATTTGTAAAACTTTGTTAACTGAATTAATTGAATTTGTAATACTTTTGTCAATTCAAGTTTCGATAAATTGGTTTGTTAGCTTCCGCTGAACCCGTCAGAATGGTAAAAAATCAGGTGGTAAAGTTCCCAATTAGAACGATTCTAAGACTCAAGTGTAGGTTCCATTCTGTCAACGTCGCCCATCCTACCCCTGAACTCCCAAATGGATCACATCTTCCTAATATATATGAGTATATCATACCTTCTAGGAGTCTTTTTATAATCAACAAAACAATGAATGAATTTCATTACGAGGAGGAAAAAAAAGAGTGACATACTAGCAATTTACATAAAGATTCAGAACTATATACTAGCTAATCTCAGAAAAGTTTTGCCTAATCAAACATATTTTGAACTGAAATGAGAGTCTTCCAAAACTCCCAAGTTATCCCCCAAAACCAGAGTCACTTTCTAGGAGAGACTCTTTCAATGACCTATTACAATCACAGTCTACCCACCTTGAGAACAAAAACTCCTCGAGAGTGTTTTTGAGTCCCATAAGAACTAGTAGAGTTCTTTGAAGCCACTCACACTTATGCTTAGCAGTAATGACATTTCTCCACAAGCTACCTCCACTCCAAACCTCCAAAGTCATTTGATCTTGTTCACAATTGGAATCCCCCAACTCCCAATTAAGCTTCTTTGAAGCAATGCTCAAAATATCACAATATACCAAGGATGTATTGAAGTTCTTATCCTAAACGTGAAATATCAATGTTATTTGCTACATATCCACAGATATCTTGATATTGATGAAATTCCCCAAAAACTGCAGCTGTGTTATCCTAAACTCATGGTCGATAGTTTGTGTGATAATGATTATCCAATCCCTACTTTGAAGCGAACAATAACTATCCTACGGCTTCCATGTTTTATTAGATATTTAAACTCATTCCAAAAAATGCTCCATAAAAAATTCATACGAATCAAAGTGGATGGAATTGTAGGATGTTGGCTCGGACATTCTTGATGAACATCAAGCAACCACCACTATTGGGGAGCAACTTGCTTTTCCATAATGCAACTAGTCTAAAAATGTAGATAATAATTTTCACACTTTATGTGAACTCTAGGAGTTGCCTCAAAAGAACCCTATGAGCAACGCCTGCATGACCTAGGCAAGCAAAATGACAAGAGATCACCTCACAAGAAACTTCTTTTTATCAATCAAACAATCAGACCAATAGCATTAAAATGGCAGTGGTTGCGATTGAGAAAAGCAGAGGCCTGTAAGAAAAACAAACAATTATAATTTAACAGGCTAGCCAATCAAAGCTTCAAACATAAAACTCCACCTCATTAGGTACAACCCACGTATTTAACCAATGCCAACTTAAAGTTTTAATGTCCATGTGAATGTACTGCAAATCTCTCTTCTTCCCTTGAAAATTCTCACAGTTTGTTCTTCCAAATAATCCATATGGTAGCTAAGAAAAAACTCTCCCACAGCCTTTTGCTGAAAAATGCCCTTTACGCGTTGCAAAACCATTTGCAGGAAGCATTTAGCATTATGTGTTGAACAATCTAAATCTTAGACTCAACGAATCCTAGGTGACCAATACTTTCTCATCCATGTTTTTCTTGTATAAAACAACTTAACTCCCTAAATCTTGGACCAAATCCAAACAGCTCCGGACAAATGGATGGAAGCAATAAAAGATGCACAAAGCGGAATGATTCTTCCTTCACCCATCCCCAACCCCCTCCTTAACATTGCCTTGGTATGAGAAAGACTGACAAGTCGTATACCCATGAATAAATCAGAGGGGTCATTCCAATCCAAAGGTCATGTTTTTTTAATTAGTATAATCTCCAACTCCATTTCAAATTCACTGGCAACTGTAATGTCACCATCTGCTAAGACTTGTCCATTCTTAACAAGTTTAAAATAGAACCAAAGGATTTTGATGCATATATGTAATTTTGTTCAATCAACCTGTGTTATTAATGAGCCACTAAATTGGCGAGAAGTCGTTTATCGCGGGTTGGCTGATGCGCATTGGGTATTTAGTGGTTTGGTTTAGCAGTCACCGATAAATCGACGAGTCAGAGATAAATCGGCCCATCCAACTCGCCAATTGTCACTACGTAAAAAAAAAATATATGCTTTAAAAAAATATACCGACTAATCATGATTAATACCAACTTGTGCAGTTATAAAGGAGTTATAACTCCTTTATAATGTGTAACGGATGTAAAAAATATAAAGGTTAAAAATAAAGGTAGGTTATAACAGCAACCGATATATCGCTCATATAGCCGCCGTTATGAATAAAACGTTACAACTTGTAACGGCGTTATAAAATTTGTTAAATTTCTATATTAAAAAAAAAACCGAAGGAAGAAGAAGAAACTGAAGGAAGAAGGAGAAGAAGAAACCGAAGGAAGAAGAAGAAACCGAAGGAAGAAGAAGAAGAAACCGAAGAAAGACGAAGAAGACGAAGACCGTGCAATCGAACTGAAGAAGACGAATCGAACCGCCGGACCGTGCGATCGAACCTTCGGCCTTCCTGCTTCCATTTCTAGTAACCTCCCTTGAACCTCCATTTCTATTTTCTGCTTTCCCACCCATTTCTGGTAATCCTTGATGCAATTTTGAATTGTTTTGAAGAATTTGGGTCTATAAAATACACAAAAGATCTGTTTGATGGGTTTATAAACCTCCCTGGTCTGTTTGATGGGCAATTAGATGGGTTTATAAAATCAGCTGGTGTGGGGTTATAGAGATCTCACTAATCATCATCATCATCAAAGCCCATTCCCGAGATTTTCGGGGTCGGCTACATGAATTTTGGTTCTCCAAGCAATGCGATCTTATAGAGATCTCACTAATACACAAAAAAATAGTTTGATGGAACTTTTATCTTTATTCTCTCGGTTTCCATTTGATTTCCTTATAAATACATTAAATCATAAATACTTAGTGGGGGTATAAAAATATATTTAAAATATATATTTTATTATAGACCTTTATATACCGTTATATTCCTATATAATCCTTTATAACTTGTAACGCTCCTAGACCGTTATGGGTCCGTTATCTGTTTTAACTGCATAGATACCGACTAATCCTAAGTCGGTACTGGACCGCGAAGGGTCCGTTTTCCATTTTAACTACATAGCAAACAACCAATAGGGTGCTTGCTCCGTTAACATTCTCAATATTGTTACAAATGATAATTCTGTTGAGTTCGCCATACTGCAAATCCCTGAATCTAGAGGAAGTTGGCATTCTTATGTACCCATGAATGCTATGTTAGATTTTATCACATTTTGGATAAATCTACATTTGATTGACAGCTTTCATTAGTCATTCGATTTAGTTTTGGCCTTTGGGTAAGCATTCCAGCTTTTATCACATTTTGGATAAATCTACATTTGATTGACAGCTTTCATTAGTCATTCGATTTAGTTTTGGCCTTTGGGTAAGCATTCCAGCTGGAGATTTGGACCCATCGATAAATTGGAACATTCTCTTGTTTAAAGATAGGAGTTGGTAGAACCAAAGATCTATAGAGTTAACACCTCATTCAAGGCTTTATTCCTTTTCTTATCTTTACGATACACCCGATCTGGCTCAGTATCGATAGAGTTAATCAATTGCAAATTTGAGGTCATTTGTGCTCAAAATCTCTGAACATTTGCAACCTCAAATCTCCTAAGTAATGATAATTGAGAGTCATTGTTGCAGTCCATGATCTAATCTCATTCAAAAAGTAGATATCGGATTTATTCAGGTCTGCTAAGCACACACTATCTATCGGCAGTGACTGCAAAATTTGCAATTTTAATATTTATCAATAAAAACCTAATCAATATTACAAGAATCAACTATTAACACATTTATCATCTTTCTCTTATCCCATTATAAAAATAACCCCATAAGAACTACTTCATCGTCGTGACCATCAATGAGTTAAAATATTTCAGTATCATAAGCCATTAACTTTCCCTGACTTGCGCGCACACTGCCATATCTTACTCGATATAATTACATCACACTGCCCAATCTCATCATACTCCAACCTTCCCACATTAAGTTGTTTGTAAAGATTTCACCTTTTTAAGAAGTAATGATCAAATTATCAGTGTGAAACTATATCCTAATAGAGACCTTGACCTTTTGATTGGAGATCAAACCACCTAGATCCTTTGATTGGGGATCAGCCACCAATAAACTAAAATAAAACTTGTATTGATTGCCTAAACTCTATTACATCATATGTATTTATAGCTGAAAGCAGAAATAATACTTCCTAATTGAATTCAAACCTAATTCTAATCAAACAATAACTCCTAATTCAAAACAAGCTAATATTCCCTAAAATAGAATATTGTTCTAACTAGGACATTCTAATCTCAAGTAAATACTAAATAGGATTGGTATCCTAACATCCCACGCTGCCTAAAACAAGGCTTGTCCTCAAGCCTGAAAATCTGGAAACGGACACGAAACTGCTCGTAGTCTTCCCAAGTAGCTTCCTCCACAGGACGGTCGGTCCCCTTGTTAAGCCAACGTGTAATGGGCTTGTTATTGCTTTCAAATAATCCTCAATCAAGTAGTTTCTCCGGGGCTTATTTGATTGGGAATCGTGTGACTTTTGCTTTGTCAAACAAGAGAGACTCCCAGTTCTAGGTTCAATAAAATCAGCAGTTTCAACATCAGATCTGATACGGAAATTGGTATCGAACTTCCCAGCATGTTCCCGAGCAATTAAATTAGTTGAACCTTTGTCTAATGCATTGCTATCACTGTTGTCACTGTCATCATTGCACTCGCTAAGCCTTGTCATAGTAGCCTTTACATCGGCTTGCATCTTCTGATCATTTGAAGATGCATTTTGTCCAGAAGCCAAAAGCAACTTCGACCAGCCATCACGCTTTCGTACTTTGTCATCCTGAACTTCTACCTTACTAGAACTATGCATTGCATCCAAAATTAAAGGAATGTCTGTAGTCATTCTCTTCACTCTATTAAAGTCAGCAATGTTGGTTATCGGAACCCATCCTTGGTCATCCATCAAAGAAATCAAGTGGTTGTCCTTTTGCAAATTCTCATTACTGAAATAATACTCAATTTGCTTAACAATATTAGCCCTCAAAGGCAACGTCTCCGAGGCAGTTGCAGGAATCCAAAGATGTTGAGGATGTTGAATAACGCGAAGAGGAGGACCTCCTAATGCGTTTGGATGATGATACATAGGGGTAGGGCCAGAAAAACAAGGGCCCCCCATAAGCCCTGGACTAGGACCAAGATAGGGAGGGGGCCACACAAAAGGTCGTGGTCCACTTTGTTGCATGCTAATATTTTCTCTCGAATTGAATGCTCGATGATGGCGCCGTATTTTATTTAAACGACCAGCATGTTCTTGTACAACTTGTCTCCGATTAGCAAAATTGTCAGCATATGCATTGGTTTCTCTTGGTGGAGGTTGAAAGCTTCTATTATAATCCATAGCACCAACATGACCAAGTGGTGCACCAAAAGTATGCGCGGGGGTTCCATATGGAGATCTTAACATATGAGGATCGAAATTTCCAGGATAAAGTTGGTAAGCATATTCATGAACTAGAATGTGTGGAGCAGGTACAACTGGTTGAAAAACATGTAACATTGGTGGTAGGTGATAAGGTATGGTTACAGAAAAGGGTGGCACGCCATTTGAAGGATGGTTACGCTTATTAATAACCGCTTTCTGATGATGGGCCGGTGGGTGTTTATGGTAAGGATTATGGCTACCAAGCCCATCTGTTTTTTGTGACATGAATGGTCCCTGCACAGGATTGCGCCTTGGAGTGGCGGGCAATGTTGGTGGTGCCTTGGAAACAACAACATCGGAATTTTTGGGTTTAGCTTCATCAAGGGCTTTGCCAGAAATATGAATAATTGGCCGTTGTTCCGAGTAAACGTATGGTGCCGGGCGATATGGCTGAAGATTCCTTAATGCCTCTAGAATAGTGGCATTAGTGGTCTCAAGTGTATGGAGGCGGGAAGAGATCCCGGTAACTTGAGCAGTAAGCGCATCAACTTTCTCATGTAATTCAACAATCGTCATTATAAAGAGGATTGGTGAGAATCTCTATGGGTGCAAATATCCAGGTGTGAATATCTCTATGGGTGCAAATAACGCGGTTCTGCTACTGTTGCTTCACTGAAATTCAACAACAGTCCTTTCGATTTCTGCTACTTGCTTCTCTGAAATTGGATCGGGATGGAGGCGATGAAGAAAGTGATGCTCTGTAATTGGGATCTGAGATTGGATGGAGGCGATGGTAGGTTGCTGTTGCGATTGTTGTTTCTGTTGCTGCGATGGAGGCAACGAAGAAGAGGAAGGATTTCGGGATGGAGGCGATGAAGAAGAGGACTGTGATGAAGGCGATGAAGAAGAGGACTGCGATTGGGACTCTTGCTATGGTGAGATTTCGAGTTGCGGTGGTGAGGTGGTTTCCTGTTGCGAGGGAGATGAACAGGAAGGAGATTTCCTGTTGCGATGAACAGGAGGAAGATGGATTCGAGTTGCTGTTGTGAGGATGGCGATGGCGAGGTGGAGACTGGACGATGGTTGTTGTTAATGTTGCGATGGCGAGGTGGAGACTGGACGACGGTTGTTGCAAGGGTGGTGACGTTGAGTTGCTGTTTTTTTTTTTTTTTGACGATGGTGAAGTAACAAAAAAAAAATTTGGCTCCGATACCAGATAATAGAGACCTTGACCTTTTGATTGGAGATCAAATCACCTAGATCCTTTGATTGAGGATCAGCCACCAATAAATTAAAATAAAACTTGTATTGCTTGCCTAAACTCTATTACATCATATGTATTTATAGCTGAAAGCATAAATAATACTTCCTAATTGAATTCAAACAATAACTCCTAATTCAAAACAGGCTAATATTCCCTAAAATAGAATATTGTTCTAACTAAGACATTCTAATCTCAAAGTAAATACTAAATAGGATTGGTATCCTAACATATCCAAACACCCAAACTTTCAAATCAACAGATTTCAATTAAAAACCCCAAAAGAGAATGCAATGTTGGAAATTACGAAAGAGTACCTTGGTGATGACTCTGTAGGAGATGTAAGCTTGGACGCCATTACCCAATTTGACAGGGTCAGAAACGGAAACTGAGAGAAACGGTGGTTGCGACGAAGGGGATCTAGGGCTTTGTGACGAACCTCCCGATACACTTCTTTGCTGAAATTCGAATTCAACCAAAAAAACTAATAAGTGTGAGAGATCGAATTCGTTAAAAGTGAATTGAAGTTCGAGAGAGAGAAAGAGAAGTGGCAGTTTGGTAATTACCGTTGTAATCGTGGCCATTGTGGATGAAGCGAGGAAGAAGAAGGAGATCTTCGAGCGCACCAGAGGCTCAAGTTTACACGTTTTACTCTATTTGTTGCTAAAGTGCGCCGCCGGGGGGATGCAGTGCGCGACTCTGATCTGATTCTTCAGAAATCAATCAGACTCACAAGTTGTGAATTGGATCAGAGACTTGTGACTGTGATTTTCAAATACAAATAATCATAAGAAGTCAGGTGGTTCCATATGTACACAGGTGGACGTGTCTCTTAAGTTATTTTGTGTCTTCGTTCTAAAGAATTCACATTAAAGCACCAAATTCATACTAATTTGCGTTTAGGTTTTATAATTTATACTAACTTTGAATTTGTCTGGATCTCAAAATCACGTTGATTTTTTTTTTATCATAAAACTCTCGGTTACAAATATATAACCAAAATGCAAAGCTGATATAAATTATAGGAACTAAAGTCTAAATTTATCTATATTAAAGTCAATACTATTTTTAAAAAAAAACCCTTAATTTTTACCAATGACTTAACTTTTTGATGTTATTTACTGATTTTCTCATGTTCAAAAAATCTATACAAGTATTTCATTTACGAGTAGAAAAACTTGAGCACATGACTTTACTTTAGAGTAGTTTGAGTATTCTTATTTGAGCCCTTTTATGAATGAGGGAAGGAGCAAGGGACCCATTCCCCTCAAAATAAGCGACGCCGCGCATCTTGAGGCAGTTTCGTTTATCTCGAGGGAGATGGGTGTACCTCGCTTCCTAGAATTTATGATCTTATGTAGAGAGCAAACAGAGAGGTTTATTCAACTGTCGTATCCCAAAAGTTACACTCTCAATCCCCAGCATCAATTTTGGGAGATGGCAGAAATATGAAATGACCTTAAAGACAACAACTAAGAACGCAACTCAATAATATATTATCAATGCTGATGATATACCAAAACGATATCTCTTACACATTGTACGTGTCATGATGTTCTCAAGAAATTGTAGGCTCGAGTGCAACCTTACACTGATCCGGCCCAAGCTGCTCCAAGCCCACACAATGCAGCCCGTCAAACGGACCCAAAATCATTACAGCCTGTTAAACCCATGCGTCTCATAGCTATCCTCAATACTCGTAGTCGCTGCTAAGGCAAATATCTCGAGGATCAGCTTTGGACAGGCAAGACAATAACATTTTGCTTTCGACTAGGAAGCAAATATCAGAGTATATGTCACACGTGAAAATTTCTATCTATGGACTACTCTTGGAACATGAACTATTTCATGCGTATCTAGAAGCACAAAGCTAATAGGGGAACTCCCTATCAACTACATCAAATGCTAACAGGCGATTATTCATTCATATTGCTCCCACAAAAGTTGTTATCAATATTGATTAAAATCCTTCCAGATTCCAAAATTAACTTACATAATGTTTGTATCACTACAAAAAAAAGCTTCAATAGCTACAGATACTAGCGACAGTTTTTTGATACCGTCGCTAATTAAAAAATTTGCGACGGCAAAAAACCGTCGCTAATGCTTTTGATAGCTGACTCAACCCATAATCATAAAAAACCGTCGCTAATTATTTTGTGACGCCACAAAACCGTCGCTAATTATTTTATTAGCCACGGTTTTTAGCCTTCCTAATTGATTTTTTTGAAAAAAAAAATTATACACAAAAACATTTAGCTACGGAAAAAACCGTCGCTAAGTTTTACATTATTTTTTTTATTAGTGACGGCAAAAAACCGTCGCTAATTGAGTTTTTTGAAAAAAACAATTATACACAAAAGCATTTAGCTACGGCAAAAAACCGTCGCTAATTGATTTTTTGAAAAAAAAAATTATACACAAAAACATTTAGCTACGGCAAAACACCGTCGCTAAGTTTTACATTATTTTTTTATTAGCGACGGCAAAAAACCGTTGCTAATTGATTTTTTGAAAAAATAAATTATACACAAAAACATTTAGCTACGGCAAAACACCGTCACTAAGTTTTACATTATTTTTTTATTAGCGACGGCAAAAAAACCGTTGCTAATTGATATTTTGAAAAAAAAAATTATACACAAAAACATTTAGCTACGGCACAAAACCGTCGCTAATATTTTTTGAAAAAAAAACAACGTCACCGATCCGCGTGAAACCTCATCTCAACCGTCAATAACACCCAAAAACTTTAGCTCAATCCAACGCACTAAACCAAACCACGTCACCGATCCGCGTGAAACTAACACAACCAATCCCCTTCAATTACCTCTCTCTATATAAATTTAAATTTTCTCTACCAACCAACTTAAACAAAAAATTTCTCTCAACCCACAGAGGAGAAGTCTGCCGCCTCCCTCTCCCCTCCCTCCTTCCACCGCCTCCCTAGCTGCAAGAGATCTTTGATCTCAGAGATCTGAAATCGCAGATCTGAGATCTCGGAGATCAGATAGATCTGATCTCAGATATTCTATAGATCGAAAATTTTTTTAATTTTTTTTTGTGGTTTTTTGTCATTTTTATATGGATTCTTTGTAATTTTTGTATGATATTTTAGAGATTCTGTGTAATTTTTGTTATAATTTTGATCAATTAAGTCTCCTGTCATGTTTTGATCAATTAAGTTTAGTTCTGGTAGTTTCTATTAATTTTCAGAATGGACAATCATTAAGAACTAATTTCATTATAAAAAATGAATTATCATTTGTAATTTGTAAATTTCATTTGTCAATATGATTTGCAACAAAGCGGTCCCTAAATAGCCACGGCAAATACCGTGGCTGTTTTGTCAATTAGATTTGCAATTTAGCGACGGCAAAAAACAGTCGCTAAGTAGCCACGGCAAAACACCGTCGCTAAATAGCAACGGAATTTTCAACAGCTTTAGTGACGGAATTTTTCGAGTTAGCGACGGTTTTTAGCCGTTGCGAATTAGCTAAGGGATAGTTTACCGTTGCTGATTCAAATAGCGACGATTAAAATAGCCACGGTATTGCGACGGTTGTTGAGCCGTTGCTAATTCATTTTAGCAACGATTTTTTGACAATTAGCAACGGTTTTTAGCCGTTGCTGAATTGTCTTTTTTTTGTAGTTTAAAAACTTCCTAGTTATCCATAAAAAGAAATTTCTCTGTATGTAGGTTTTATTGCTTTTAATAAGATCTCCACAAACAATTTTTTTATTCTTCATATTGATTGGCAATGAGTTTTTTTCTTTTTCAATATCAAATTTCGGTACAAGATTCAATTTTGAGAAATTATGCTGAAAATGGGAGAACAATAATCACAAGTGTTTTCAAATTTTATAAGTGATGGCAGAAGGTACATGATGAAGCCATCTATTAGGATCGTCATTAGTAGAGATATAAAGGTTCAGCAAAATGGATGAGTTTGAGCTCTATCCACTTTGTTGGATGACATTGTTCTTGAGGATGTTCTGAATTGGGTTTGGAAGCTGGATAGGATTAAGAAGATTTTTTTGAGTTCTTTGTTAACAATGCTTTGGGATGTTCATTTTGGCTATGTACTATCATCGGTTGCTCCTAGGATGTTCTGTTTTGTATGAGGGAAATGAGCTGATTCTCATTTTGATGCGAACAATGGATAACTCATTTGAATTTCTTTCATAATAGATTTCAGATTTTCCATTTTCCTTCCGTTGAATTTTGTTTGGTGCCTTTGGTAATCCCCGTTCGTTGGAAGTTTTAGTATATGGTTTTGTTCTATCATCATCATCATTCATGTTCAATGGGGAAATTTTGTTGTAGGGATTCACTCTGGCATCGTCATTCATGTTCAGTGGGGAAATTTTGTTGTATCAATTCACTATGGTTATAAAAGTAGATGATGAATTGCATTTCAAGTGCTACTTATAACTCTGGGCATTTCCAAACCCATCAGTAGACATAAGCAAACGAATCCCAGACCATACTCATCCTTGACCTATAGGATGATTAAACAGAAAGATCTAACTGTAATACCCGCCCAAATTCACTTACCAATATACTTGCATTATTTTAGAAGTTAATAATATTTATTGGTATTAAGAAGTTAATAATATTTATTGGTAGTAATTATTAATTGATAATAATTACAAGTAATAATAGTTTATGATTTTTAATTTCAAACTTAGGTTTAGGCTGGTGGTGGGTAAGAGATAAGAGATGGGTGTGTTTAGCTAATGCAACCCTAAATTTTTATTTAAAAAGATAAACCCTAATTTTTCCTCCTTGCACACACAAACAAGAAAAAAAGAAAAAAAAACCTACGTTAAAAGGGTGGGGAGGCGCTTGAAAAGAAGAAGCTTGGAATCTTGCAAAGAAAAACACTTGTGAGTGAAACTCTATTCCCTTCATTGTTTTTCTCAATGAAGTAGCTTGTAATATGTGAAATCGATTTTTATTGTTTACTATTGATAGAGACATTTTGTGAGATAGGCTTCATTATGTCGTGAAATCGGTTTTACTGTTTTACTGTCGCTAAGGAAATTTGTGAAAATCTTTCATTACTGTTGATGGGAATTGATGGGGACCTTGTGAATCACTTTTGATGAAATCTTGAAATCATCGCTGACAAACAACTTTACTGAAAAAAAATAATAATAATAAATAAAAAGATTAAGGGTATAAAGGTTTAGAAAAATGTTTTGTTTGTTGATGGGATGGTGGATAGTGACATCTCTTACTTAATGAATGAAAGAAAAAAAAAAACTGCTTTGGTTTTGGTTTCCTTTGTGGATGGCGACATCCCAACACTTATTATTTTTTTTATTTTTATTTTTTCTTCTTTTCATATCTGTAAGTCTCCTTCTCGTTCCAACTTTATCATTATTTGTCAAATAGAGAAAAACGTTAGTGATTCTGGACCATTGCTTTTACATTGATTGCTAAACGTTGAAAATTTTTGTAGCAGTGAAAGACGTCATTCCATAAACCATAACCTATTTATGTTAGAACAGTGGTCATGGTTAAAATGTTGTGAATATAACCGTGGTAATTGTAGGGGGAATGTGATGTGATGTTAATTGATTTGGAAAAGTAATGGCTCAAATAAAATACATGGTAAATGTTCTTTTTTCCACAACTCCAAAAAAAAAAAGTGAAAAGAAAAGAAACTTTGTATACAGACTTGCTTGTACACGTGTGATAGAATTATGGGTATGCAGACTTGCTTGCATATCGATGCACCGTTCCATGTGAGTTCGGTTGTACGTGTAGATTTAGGAAGAATACTTGCCAGTGATCGAACTTCGGGTGAGATGACATGACACTCGAGGTGGCACCCCACTTGGGTCATGTACGCTCCGAGTGGCTTCGATGGCAAGGGATGCACACTTGGGTGAGGTGTGTTTGGCACAGGAGGAGAGTGCGATTGTGGAAAATAAGCCAAAAATTAGAAACCAAAAACAAATAATTAAATAAAACCATTTAATTGAGCATGCCATTAAATTGTGTATAGATTATTTTAGCTTGTACTAGGTTAGCCTTGAGGGAAGAAATAACAGCTCATTCGAACCTCGAATGAGAACTACCTGTCTTCCTTAAGGTGAAATTTGCATTTTGTCATTTTATATTTAATTGTCTTGATTTGTAAGTTTGCTCACACCAGTATGATTATACTGACCCAGATTTTGTATTGTTTTACAAATTTGGGTACGTTCTTAATGAGCGTAGCCCCAGAAAACCATCAGGGTTAATTGGAGCGTAAGGAATGATAGTAGCTGCGTGGCGATAGCTGAGGAGTCGACGCGTTTTATTCTTTTTAGATCTTTATTATTATTCCTAGGTAATCAGATGTAGGATTTGGATATAAATGCTCAGTTTTGTCAGATATTTATTTGGGGAATTTATTATTGAAATTTTCATTTATTCGTTGTGGACCTCATTTTTAGAGGAAGAATATTGAGGAAGCTTATTAGTTGTTTTCTGCCTTATGACTGTACCATTTAAAGTGTTCATGTTATGCCTTGGTTTCTGGACAATCTATTTATTTATGTTGTTCAAAAATCGGGGCGTGACATTTTTTAGTATCAGAGCATTTGGTTAGCCTAGATCTAGGGTAGGTCTAGGTGATCATCGGAAGTGTGGAAATGGGATTATGAACGTTTGGATTATTAAGTATTAGCGGTTATTTATTTTTGCTTGAAGGTAATGGCGAACACTCGATCAAATGGGGCCAATGGACAGAATGGTGATAAAGGGCGGAATAACACTAATGGCCCAAATGGTTCGAATGATCAGGGAGGGGGTCCTAACTTGGTTCAGGTAGACGTGGGAGCCATGATGACGCAACTTTTGCAAGTTGTGCAGAACAACCATCAGGATAGTCATGGTGACCCGTTTGCCAGGAGAAATAAGGAGTTTGGGAACCTAGGCGGTCAGAGGTTTAATGGAGAGACTGGCCCTATTGCAACTGAGAAGTGGATTCGCAAGTGTGAAACCATATTCAATCGGATGCAGATGACTGAGGTACAGAAACAAGAATTAATTGCTCATAACTTGGATGGTAATGCCATGTATTGGTGGGATTCTTTGGAGGAGAGCATGGATACGACTGTTATGACTTGGGAGACTTTCAAGTCCAAATTTGACTGTCAGTTTGTACCTGAAGCTGTGAAATCTCAGCTAGCTGCAGAGTTCTTTAGTTTGATGCAAGGTACAAAGTCAGTGACCCAGTATGTGACAAAATTCAACGAGTTGACTCGGTATGCTCCGTACTTGGTTGATACCACTGCCAAGAAGAATCAAAAGTTTATCAGGGGTTTGGGTCATTATCTGTCAAAGTCGCTTTTACCCTTTGATAAAGAACCCTTTGACAGAGTTTTAGACTTAGCTCTCAAGTTTGAAGAGCAAGACGCCGCTTTTCGAGAGGCTAGAGAGAAGAGCAGGGGAGGTGAGTCGTCTAGAAACTCGCGTTCATCTGGGAACCGAGATCAGCACAGGTATAAGCCTTACGATCATAATCAGCGATGATCTGGATTTCCGTATCAGCCGAGGTCCCAATCTGGAGGTCAGTTCCAGCAGAGGCCCCAGGGAGGAGTTGAGTCCCAGGGAGGTTTCAGGCAGCAGGGTGGCTTCAGGCCCCAATGGCAGCAGTGGCAGAGACCGACATTTCAGAATCAGGGCCCACAAGGCCCATATCAGCAACCTCGACCTCAGGTACCTGCAACACCATGAGGGCAGGCTCCCACTGATAGGTTATGCTACAAATGTAACCGACCAGGGCATCTCATTCGTGATTGTCCCAGTTGGCGATGGGCTCCACAGGGTAGGCAGGCCCCACCAGCTCCAGCACGTGCATTTGCGGTTATACCAGGGCAAGAGAATGTGGAAGGTACCATCACCACTCAGTTTCCCTTGCGAGTATTATTTGATTCTGGTGCTTCTCATTCTTTTATTTCTCGACGAATGGTAGAAAAAGAAAATCTTAAAACTGTGCCACTTATCAAACCTTTATGTGTTGAGACACCCATAGGAGGCACTGTCACATTATCTGAGTATTGTAGAAATTTCGAGATCTCTTTAATGGGTTGAAAACTTGTTGCAGATTTGATAGTCATGAATTTTGAGAATTTTCATGTTATCCTTGGGATGGATTGGTTGGGTAAAAACTATGTTAGTATAGATTGTGTCGCGAGAACCATTTTGATAGATACACCAGGGATGCCGCGAGTTAGTCATGTTTGTGAACCTTGTGGGGAGTCCACAATGACGAGCACTCTATACTCTATGGATATACCAGAGAAAGATATTAGCGTGGTTGAAGTGGTGAAGGATTATGTAGATGTATTCCAAGAGATTCCTGGTTTACCACCTAAGAGAGAAGTCGAATTTCGAATTGACTTGTTGCCAGGGGCAACACCGATTTCGAAAGCTGCATACCGATTGGCTCCTAAGCAGTTGGATGAGATGAAAGTCCAACTAGAGGAATTACTCCAGAAGAGGTAAGAAATTTTTCTCGTATGTTTTTTTTTTATAATAGTTATATATATATATATATATATATATATATATATATATATATATATATATATATATATATATATATATATATATGTGCTTATTTGTGAGTAACTTTATGGTTAATCCTTTAAGGTGTGTATATTTAGGTTTATACGACCAAGTAATTCTCCATGGGGTGCGCCTGCTATTTTTGTTTCTAAGAAGGATGGTACTTTGAGGATGTGTGTCGACTATAGAGAACTAAATAAGGTGACAATAAAAAATAAGTACCCTCTTCCGCGGATAGATGATTTGTTAGATCAGTTGAAAGGGGCGGTTGTATTTTCACAGTTGGATTTGAGGACTGGGTACCATCAGATGAGTGTTGAAGAGCAGAGCATACCTCTGACGGCGTTTCGGACTCGGTATGGGTTATATGAATTTCCGGTCATGCCATTTGGATTGACCAATGCTCCTGTTTTCTTTATGGATTTGATGAACCGTATTTTTCGTCCGTACCTTGATAAATTTGTTGTCATTTTCATTGATGATATTATGGTATATTCTCGAAACATGGAGGACCATCGAGAGCATTTGAAAGTAGTGTTGCAGACTTTAAGAGATCATAAACTGTATGCTAAATTTAGTAAGTGCCACTTTTGGGAGAAAGAGGTGAAATTTCTTGGGCATGTCATTTCTAGTGAAGGGATAGTCGTCGATCCTGACAAAGTTGTAGCAGTTAAGGAATGGAAACAACCCACTAATGCAAGTGAAATTCGGAGTTTCTTAGGGCTGGCTGGATATTACAGGAGGTTTATTGAGAAATTTTCGTTGATTGCAGCACCTTTGACGAGTCTGACTCGAAAGGATGTCAAGTTTGTATGGACTAAGGACTGTGAGACTGCATTTCAAGAGTTGAAGCAAAGGTTGACTACAACTCCAATTTTAATCATTCCCACGCGTGGCGGGAAGTTAGTGGTGTTTACGGATGCTAGCGGAACAGGTTTGAGATGTGTTTTGATGCAAGATCAGAAAGTGGTTTCATACGCTTCTAGGCAGTTAAAGCCACATGAGAGGCGATATGCTACGCATGATTTGGAATTAGCAGCAGTGGTTTTTGCTTTAAAAATATGGAGGCATTACTTGTATGGAGAAAAATTTGAGTTGTATACTGACCACAAAAGCTTGAAGTACCTATTTTCACAACGGGATTTAAACATGAGGCAACAGAGGTGGATGGAGTTCATTAGTAGTTATGATTTTGAAATCCTTTACCATCCAGGCAAAGGGAATGTGGTGGCGGATGCCCTTAGCAGGCAACATAGTGTGTTGACCGCTCTTATGGTGCAAGAGTGAAAGATTCTCGAGGTTATTGCAGCTCATGATGTTTTGACTATTCCGCATACTAGAGGAGCTTATGTTTGTAGTTTGACCGTAAAACCTACCCTGATTACCCGGGTCATTTTCGTGTAGCACATTGACCTGTTTCTTATGAACAAAATAAATGATTTGATAATTGATACGTTGGATGACTGCCCTACTGATTGGTCCGTTGACATAGATGGAGGATTGCGATTTCATGGTAGACTTTGCGTACCAGATATTTCGGCATTAAAGAAGAAGATTATGGACGAGACTCATCGTTCTAAATTTACTATTCATCCAGGGGGTACGAAAATGTATCATGATTTGAGAAGGAGTTTTTGGTGGGAAGGCATGAAACGAGATGTTGGGGAATATATCTCTCACTGTTTCACTTGTCAGCAAGTGAAAGCGGAACACCAGAGGCCGTCTGGTTTATTGCAGCCTCTAAAAATACCCATGTGGAAGTGGGAACACATTTCGATGGATTTTGTTGATGGGTTACCTAGATCTCGGAGGGGTAATGAGTCCATTTGGGTTATTGTTGACCGTTTGACTAAGTGTGCACATTTTATCCCCATTGGTGCATCTCGAAATACTGACAAGTTAGCTGCTATGTATATCCGAGAAGTGGTAAGGTTGCATGGGGTCCCTATTACCATTGTTTCAGATAGAGATCAATTGTTTACATCAACATTTTGGGAAAGTTTCCAACGTGCTATTGGTACTACCTTGGCTATGAGCACGGTGTATTATCCACATACTGACGAGCAGACTGAGCGGGTAAATCAGATTTTAGAGGATATGTTGCGAGCTTGCATCATGGATTTTGGTGGTAGTTGGGAGGATCACTTACCGTTGGTGGAGTTCTCGTACAATAATAGTTACCAATCGAGCATTTGTATGGCACCCTTTGAGGCTTTGTATGGTAGGCTTTGTAGATCTCCTAGTTGTTGGGCAGAGGTAGGTGATACAATATTGTTGGGACCAGAGATTGTTAGGGAAACTGCAGGGAAGATTGAGATTATTCGGGGAAAGATAAAAACTGCTCAGAGTAGACAGAAAAGCTATGCAGATCAAAAGCGCAAGAGTGTAGTGTTTGCGGTTGGTGATTTAGTTTTCCTTAAGGTGTCTCCCATGCGAGGTGTGATGAGATTTGGCAAGAAAGGGAAGTTGAGCCCGCGGTATATTGGGCCATTCGAGATTGTCGGATGTGTTGGTCACTTAGCTTACAAGCTTGCGTTGTCGCCCAGTTTGTCGATGATCCATGATGTCTTTCATGTCTCGATGCTGAGAAAATGTGTGAAAGACCCAACTCATATTGTTCAACCTACAACTATTGAACTGAATGAGGATTTGACCTATACAATTGGGCCGGTGAGGATAATTGATCGTGACGTGAAGCAACTACGACGTAAGAAAGTCAACTTGGTCAAAGTTCAGTGGAGTGAAAAGGAGAACAATGTCACCTGGGAGTTGGAGGACAAAGTAAAGCGTATGCACCCAGAATTATTTGCCTAATCCTTATCCTACCGAATCTCGGGACGAGATTCTTTTAAGGTGTGTATATTGTAATACCCGCCCAAATTCACTTACCAATATACTTGCATTATTTTAAAAGTTAATAATATTTATTGGTAGTAATTATTAATTGATAATAATTACAAGTAATAATAGTTTATGATTTTTAATTTCAAACTTAGGTTTAGGCTGGTGGTGGGTAAGAGATAAGAGATGGGTGTGTTTAGCTAATGCAACCCTAAATTTTTTATTTAAAAAGATAAACCCTAGTTTTTCCTCCTTGCACACACACACAAGAAAAAAAAAAAACCTGCGTTGAAAGGGTGGGGAGGCGCTTGAAAAGAAGAAGCTTGAAATCTTGCAAAGAAAAATACTTGTGAGTGAAACTCTATTCCCTTCATTGTTTTTCTCAATGAAGTAGCTTGTAATACATGAAATCGATTTTTATTGTTTACTATTGATAAAGACATTTTGTGAGATAGGCTTCATTAGGTCATGAAATCGGGTTTACTGTCGCTAGGGAAATTTGTGAAAATCTTTCATTACTGTTGATGGGAATTGATGTGGACCTTGTGAATCACTTTTGATGGAGACTTTTGATGAAATCTTGAAATCATCGCTGACAAACATCTTTACTGAAAGAAAAAAAAAAAAAAAAAAAAAAAAAAAAAGAAAAAAGATTAAGGGTATAAAGGTTTAGAAAAATGTTTTGTTTGTTGATGGGATGGTGGATAGTGACATCTCTTACTTAATGAATGAAAGAAAAAAAACTGCTTTGGTTTTGGTTTCCTTTGTGGATGGGATGGTGGATGGCGACATCCCAACACTTATTATTATTATTATTATTATTATTATTATTATTATTATTATTATTATTATTTTCTTCTTTTCATATATGTAAGTCTCCTTCTCGTTCCAACTTTATCATTATTTGTCAAATAGAGAAAACGTTAGTGATTCTGGACCATTGCTTTTGCATTGATTGCTAAACGTTGAAAATTTTTGTAGCAGTGAAAGACGTCATTCCATAAACCATAACCTATTTATGTTAGAACAGTGGTCATGGTTAAAATGCTGTGAATATAACCGTGGTAATTGTAGGGGGAATGTGATGTGATGTTAATTGATTTGGAAAAGTAATGGCTCAAATAAAATACTTGGTAAATGTTCTTTTTTCCACAACTCAAAAAAAAAAAAAAAAAATGTGAAAAGAAAAAAAACTTTGTATACAGACTTGCTTGTATACGTGTGATAGAATTATGGGTATGCAGACTTGCTTGCATATCGGTGCACCGTTCCATGTGAGTTCGGTTCTACGTGTAGATTTAGGAAGAATACTTGCCAGTGATCGAACTTCGGGTGAGATGACATGACACTCGAGGTGGCACCCCACTTGGGTCATGTACGCTCCGAGTGGCTTCGATGGCAAGGGAGGCACACTTGAGTGAGGTGTGTTTGGCACAGGAGGAGAGTGCGATTGTGGAAAAGAAGTCAAGAATTAGAAACCAAAAACAAATAATTAAATAAAACCATTTAATTGAGCATGCCATTAAATTGTGTATAGATTATTTTAGCTTGTACTAGGTTAGCCTTGAGGGAAGAAACTAACAGCTCATTCGAACCTCGAATGAGAACTACCTGTCTTCCTTAAGGTGAAATTTGCATTTTGTCATTTTATATTTAATTGTCTTGATTTGTAAGTTTGCTCACATCAGTATGATTATACTGACCCAGATTTTGTATTGTTTTACAAATTTGGGTACGTTCTTAATGAGCATAGCCCCAGAAAACCATCAGGATTAATTGGAGCGTGAGGAAGGATAGTAGCTACGTGGCGATAGCTGAGGAGTCGACGCGTTTTATTCTTTTTAGATCTTTATTATTATTCCTAGGTAATCAGATGTAGGATTTGGATATAAATGCTCAGTTTTGTCAGATATTTATTTGGGAAATTTATTATTGAAATTTTCATTTATTCGTTGTGGACCTCATTTTTAGAGGAAGAATATTGATGAAGCTTATTACTTGTTGAGAAATGCTAGGAAACCATGTTTTGCAACCATGATGACATGTCATGATCTGGAAAGAATTATGAAATCCCCAAAGATTTTATGTGTATATCAAAATTGTAAAAAACTCCTCTAACGATGCCACATCATCATGGTTGCAAAACATGATTTCCTGGCCTCACTCGTTGTGTACAAAACATGGTTTCCTAGCCTCACTCGTTCTGCCTTATGACTGTACCATTTAAAGTGTTCCTGTTATGCCTTGATTTCTGGACAATCTATTTATTTATGTTGTTCAAAAATCGAGGCGTGACGCTAACATTCTCCTTTATCATGCCATACTCTTAACCATCATAGTTAATTTAGGCCTGGGTGATATTTTTCAATTTTTGTAATCAGACAGCCCATTGAAAAATATATTTTGATGATACAAATTGCAGCAGAACCATGAGCTTCAATTTCAGAAAAAACAGATCTAATTAAATCATCATTCTTGCCCCGAGTGAGTCTAATTACCCAAAGGTGTAATGACTACATTTTTTTGTTTACCTATTCTCTTTAAAAGACGATCACGAACACTATTTATAGAAAGGATTGAAGCTTAAAAAAAACTAACCACAAATACTGACTAGAAAAAAATCAAAACTAGCAAACATGACAGGCCAGAATTGTTGTTCCTGCCACACTTACAATTCTGAAAAACCACCCAAACAATTAATACAACAAATGAACAACAATATAATCAAATAATAAGAAAACCTAAACAACAAAATTATGTTAAGAGAAAGAGTGGCAGGTCAGAAAAATTATGCCTAAAAAATTTTAAGTTCATGAGGTATCCCTCATTCAGACATCTAATTGGATCATCACCCCTGCCACTATAACTAATGAACAAAAATCCCAATAAAACTGAGGGTCTGTTTGGTTGTACTTAAAATTGACATAGAAATTGAAACTATTTTTCTAGAATTCTAACTTAGACTTCCATGAATAATAATGACTTACTTTGGAACAGACCGAGAGAAACAACCTGGGAGAAAGAAAATAAAATAAAATATTTTAAATCAAAAACTTGATATCAATGGAAATAAATTTCATTTTCCAATGAAAATGGCTAACCAAATAAACACTAAAATAATTTTCAAACTAGTTATTTACTTATTTTCCTCCCACTTTCAACCATGATATATTTTGATCGAAAATTCTAGAGGTCGAGGGAAAGGGAGCGAGGGATGGGTGTAACCACCCATCTTTCTCGAAATAAGTGCTAGTGTGTATCTCCAAAGCGTTGCGCTCATCTAGAAGAGGATGGGTGGTTCTCACTCCTTTCCCTCGACTCCTAGCAAAGCTCGGTTGACCTGTTATGTGGTTTTTTTTAAGCCAATGAAATCAAATACACAACCAAAAAAAAAAAAGTATGCAACATGGACAAGAAGAGGAAAATGGAAGAATGGGGTCTGGATGAGAGACCTCAATATTGATGTTGCGGAGCAATGACTCGAAACGCTTTCATTGGATTTGAAAGCTGATCTTAAGGGCTCCACTTTAAAACCCAAGCAACAAAGACAGGCAAAACATAAGACCATATACATCAAAAAGCTAAACAAGAAAAAAAAGATGGATAGAACATTGCTGAAGAAACTCATTTTGAGCAATGAAAGGAGGCCATTAGGGTTTGGCGATGGGATGGGGAAGGTCCAATGAGGGTATATAATATATAGAAGATGAAGATAATCCAAATATTGACACCCACCATTGCGATAAAAGGCACCCTAGTCATAGTCATATATGAAATCAGCTAGAGCTTTTGACTACACCCACATATTCTTCTTCTCACCACTGTCATACCAAAATTTTGCCCGGCCACCATCCGATATAAAAGCTACTCCGGCGGTTCTCTCGCCATAAAACTTCACGAGTTTTACTGTGTCTGTCATCTCACACGTTGCATCTACATCTCAAAATTGCTCTCATACAAAGAGAGTATTTTTCATCATGTTTTGGGTGAAAATGCCAATGGTAACCTGATTTTATAGTTAAGGTAGCGGTGGTTTGAATCTCACGTCTTAAGTTCTATACCCACCGGCGACATATTTACTTTTAAAAAAAAGAAAAAAAAAATAGCCAAAATGGTCAGTCCAACAATGAACTCGTATTCCCAGCATACGCACATGTTACGAAAAATGGTCGTATCCCCATAGAAGAGTCGGATTGAAGAATCATTCGTTGTGTTGGAAAGTAGAATTCTATAGCTTTCTTTTGGTATATAGCTCACTTCGTAATTATTAGTTCAATGATACCATAAATTCTTAGACTTGGAAACCAAACATGAAACTTTTACAAAATTTTGAAAATTGTGAGTACTCATCAAGTAGGATGCAAGTTCCCGCTGGCCATTTTTCACTTGAAACATGACGAGAGAGAAAAATATGAGAGCAATTTTGAGATGTAGATGCAGCTAAGGAGATGAGAGACGAAGATACACACCGAGAGAGAAAAATGGGAAACGCATAGCAACTTGTAAATTTTTATGGCGAGAGACTGCCGGAGTGGCTTTTATATTGTGTGGGGCGGTAGGGTGAATTTTGGCATGGTGGTGGAAAGAAAAGAATATTTGGGTGTATGAAGCCCTAAAATCATCACCCCCAATTTTGTTTTTATTTTTTTATTATCAAGATCACCGCCTACTTCTCATTTCTTATAATGAGTTATGACGGTTATCGCATTTGGTTTCCAGAAGTCAGCATTATGTAGGTTCTCAAATGCTAAAATTGCAAATGTGGGAGTTTTCGGTACACTCCTAAAAGTGTTTCTTAAAAATGGGAAAAAGAAGATGATGGTATACTCTGCTTTCTAAACAGGATACATACTTTTCTCTTGTGTGAATTTCACAAGTTAAACTTACAACTAGATCTACTGCTATAGTGTATACAAAGAAATGATGCCGCTTTGCTTTCCTTCTGATCAACATTAATACCCAAAGGCTGGCACGATAAAGACATAGCTGTTTCGCTTTGTTTCTGTTCAACATACATCACCACTCATCTTCAAGACTGGCACGATGAAAACACAAGACAGTGCAGACAAGAATGAAGAAAGAAGTGAATTCAATCAGCATTGCTCCAGTCTCAATAAGATCTGCATGTCTAAGAATTGCAGGAATGGCAATGCTCCCCACAGCAGATGCACCAGTCAAGAACTTTGCAGCATCTACCCAGCTGCAAGGATTAAGTAAACCATCAACACAAGTTCATTGAGAACAATTGATATGTTTTTCAGAACACGAATAAAACAGGCTTTGCAATTTTAGTATTTGAGACCAATCCCTTGAAATTCCCAAATAAATACCTTTTGTTTTTAATATTTATTGTTCTATGTTTTAGAGGGTTCCCAAGTTCAACCACTGTCCTTCACCCACCACCAGCACTCACACGAGGTTGTGAACAAGATATACAACCACAAATTAACCTACACGTGTCTAGTCTCTTGAAACATGAAGCCTTATGCAAGGCAGGTGTTTTTCCAATCTACAGGTTTCCTAAAAGTTCAAACCTTACCTGCAGAGAAGAGAAAATGGTACCAAAAAGATTCTCATGGATCTGACTGAGGATTTTCGATTATAGGAGTCCCAACAGCAACCAAGTTCCCAGTAATGCTGCAGGATGCAGTTTCTCTGGATGAAAAACATAATAGCTACTCTACTCATAGTCCCGGAAGTTTGCATAAATGTGACTAAATACAAGCTGGAAACTGCCTCACATTGTCTAACCGTAACAATTTGCATTTAGGCCCCATTCTCAAATACATGCAATCAAAATATTTTCAACCATCCATGTTTGGCTTTGCTTTACTATGTGAAAATAGAGTTCTGATCCCATGCTAAATTTCTTCTTGATGTCAGCACTGGACCTTCTGATAGTCATGGACATTGACGAAGAGATGTAGCTTAGGAAAAGTAAAGGACAATGGATTCGAATGGGCATTGGTTGAAGTCTTGGAAATCATATAGACAATGGAGTTGGAACTTTAGCAATGTGTTTATCAACTACCTTTAATAACTTCAGGTTTAGTTTTAGCACAGGCATGTCACACCATCCTGTAAGAAGGTTACTTTGTGCCAGATATGCATGGTGGGATGTCCTTACAAATAAATTGCTGAAAGGTTAAATTCATTGAAAACATATTAGCCAAACAGTCAAGGAGTAAACAGACTCACCCCCCGCCATCCCGACTGGTTAAGAAATGAGTGGAACCACCACCGAAAAATAAACAGGGCATGGGAACCACCACATACATGAGAGCTGCAAGGAGATCACATGTCATATCAGCAACAACTGAATCATATAAATGCAACATTGACAAACTATTCACAACATATCCCAGAAAGAACTGTGGTGTGTCTTACCAGTTAACATTGGCCACCAGTTGTTGTATATTGCACAAGCCTGCCAAAAAAATTTAAATAAACACAGGTGTGTTACCTTTTCAATTCATCCAATCGTTTGCTTTCATAGTTATCTTCGATTTCAAAATTTTCACTATGTACTTGATCAATAGGATTTCAAATACAAATAAGTAGTACGGCTACACAGAGAATAAGACATTTCACATGCACCATACAGATATTCACTAACCTGGTAGCAACATAGGTTTATTTGGAATTACTGAACTTTTTTTGTTAAATAAACAAGCAGTGTAACAGATGATGAAAGAGCACTTTTCTAATAATGAAAGGTATCAATGGGCATAGTATTTTGATATCCAGATTCCATATATAGTCCATGCCTCCTCTGAAATCAGAGATCTTGATTTCATCTGATTTAGTGAGAAGAACAAATGCATACCAGTGCAGGGCGACCACCTCACAGTTATGAATAGGTCATGCTAACTTTCAAATTCCTCGAGGCATGGATAACAGATGTACAGGATCAATATTAAAATATGAAAGATGACACACGTAATACCCAACTATTAGAACCAGATTCGATTCCTATACATTCATCCCAGGGACCACTCAGTCAGTTGACAATTCACCAAGAGATGGTTAGATAAAAATATTGCAGTTATTGGTTTGCTACTTGCTTGTGGATACTATGTCCCAAAACGAAGATACAACATTGTCCATATCCAGGGGGTATCAGCGCAAGAATAAAATATTTGACTCCTTGCTAGTGTGGGCATTTCTGAGCATCTCTACCCTGAGTAGCTGTAGTACCTGGGGATGTTTGGGTCTGATGTCTATTATGGATCATAGACAGGTGGCCTCAGAAGTAGTAGAAAATTCCAAACGGAGACAAAAGGATTGTTAATTCTCCTTTGTCATCCATGAGTCCTCCAGCACTTATTTCAAGAAAAATAGTAACATAACGGGGAGAATTTCAGGTTTGCACCATTCCAATATGAAAATTTCATGCACAGGGGAGATAACTATAACCAATTTGTAATTTAATTGAGTTTATCAACATTAAAAGGTGATGATTGCCTTAAGTCCATGTGGTTTGATTATGAAACCTTAGTGTAGTTCTCATTTCAAATTCCAGAATGAAAACCCATAAACATAGATTCGGTTCCCAGGATAATGAAGCTAAGTAGCAACACGAGGAAGTTATATGACAACTAAATGATAACCACCCAATATGATTAAAGGTAAAGAAGTCACATCTGAAGGATTCATACATTATAGGATACAACATGCTCTAGATAGATAATTTAATTGCAACTATTACAATTTTAAATCTCTTTTAGTGTTAAATCATACCAGGATTTGCAGTAGAATGCTAGAGGAAAACATAAAAGCGAGCCCTGCAAGCCTGCATTTTTCAATTTAACTGCATTAAAGATCTTTCTAACCAGTTGCAAGTCGATAAAAAAGAAAACCAACAAACTGAAATCCACCAACTTACACTGCAGAAAATACAAAGGATGCCACGCACAGAATTCAGGTGCAGCAAAACAGAAATGAAAATGTTAGAATCAAACATCAATTATTGTGAATTACAGATCCAATAAAGATATCTGAATAAAATTCAGCGAGTAGCTAAACTTATTCTCGAAATATACTTTTCACCAAAAGATAAATTCCTTCCACCTAGAAGAAGAGAAAGCACTACGAGAAGGTTAAGAGCACATCAATAAGAGAAAATCCTGTTAAGATCTATGCATTCAGTATTGCCTCAAGGTATTTGTATACTTGTTCCAATCACTTAGAGGTTAGCACTTTTCCTATCAGTTCCACTTTAGGGAGAAATAACAAACAAAACAACTTCATTCAGTTTTGATAGTCCAAAAAATTAACCGAAAACCAACAAAGTGAATGACGAAGCCAAACTGGCTCACACAATGAAGTTATTTCATTTTGGACCTGTCAGTTGGGGACTCAACAGAATTGGTACTGTTTACGATATGAAATAGAGTACAAATCGGAAGTGAGGTCGCATTAAAAACACCAAAGATCCTCCCATAATCCCAACCCATCACCACTACCTACTGAACCACACACTCCCTTCCTAAATTGCTCTATCCCATTCACATCTCATTCATGGTGCCCTTCCACACATCATATGGACCCCTGACCTGGCCACTCTCTCAACGCCCATGCCTAGCCACAATAACCCTCCTCCACATGCTATTATCTTCCTCCCTGGATCTCCAAAGCCATTTTCCTAATTATGTTCTTGACAAGCTCCAATTCCCTCCTAAGTGAGGCAATGAATAAAGTGTTGCATGTCATCCTTGTTGTTGTGTCCTCGTCCATAAAGCGCTTTTCAGTTATTTCTCTAGAAAAAGAGACCCAAGGAAAGTTGATCCTCCATGACCCATTTTCCTTGTGCCGGCTATGGAAACTGATCCTTATCAAGTAATTACAGGTAATGGAGTTTTATCTTCATCCAAAATGCAAGAGCCATAAACCTGGCCATCATTAGACACCTGTGTTAAACTTCTATGCTAGATTCGATGTTTCCAAAGCATTTATTTTAATAAATATTGCGTGGTATTGGTATATAACTGCCGTATCAAGCCGAGAAATACATGTAGTATTACCGTCTTAGTACTAAAAGTCGGTTGTGCTCTATAAATGAAATGAGACTTTAATCTCGTGTAGAAAAATACTCAAATTTAAGAACATGAATTCTCGAGAGTTTGTGGTTGGATAAATTTTCTATTCTCTCTTTAGGAGATTTGTCTGATCCATTATATGGTACGTGTCATGTCAAAGTGAAAATAATGTCTTGGCATTAGTGCTGGAAATCGGTTTTGGGGTTATGGACCTCAGACTTCATAATTTATACAACTTGGATTTCAGTAGGTGATAAATTATCAAGAGGTTTGTTGGAAAAAGTTAGTCTACATTTCTATCTATTCTAGGAAGGCGACTTCTAAGTTCTAACAGACTTTCTGTCCATACAGATAGTCATGAGGCATCTTTCAATAGACAAATCTGCAAATTCCTCATTTTTTATACATTTGTGTAAATTTGCTATTTGAATAATTTCATTTCCAAAATTCTTGCAATTTTCTTCATCATGAAGGACTTCACAAAAAGCTCTTTGCCATTTCTCGAAGTTTGAGGTGTTGTTTTCGGAAGGTAAAGTCGTTGGATCTTGGGAGACATTTACTACATTAGATATCGATTTTATTCACCTTTGCGGCGAAATTCCTCTTTAAGGAGATTGAATCAAATTGTTGACTTGATCTAATTTCATTATGAACTGCCTATTTCTCCTTTATTGTTCAATGGTTCCCATTAGAGTGTTTGCCCACAGAAACTGTTAAACACATACATAATAACAGATAAGCCGAACGTCATTGCTGAGGTATTCTTTTGTTTGGGTTTTGATAGAGCAGTCCGAGATGTCTCAATGGTCCATGCCCACTAACCAAACCACTAGCCGTGAGATATCCAATAATAATGAGTTGAATGTCTCTCATGACTCATCGATCTTAACTCCTCAAAGTAACATCACTCCAAAGTTTTGGTAAACAAACGAACTCTCTCGGAATGAAGAAGAACAATGTAAAATTCTTAGGAAAAAAAAAAAAAAAAATGCACCAGACAAACGAGATTACTCAAATAGCTAAAGAAGTGGAGTATATACAGACTTACTCCTATTTGTTGGACGAGACACGTGACTATTCTAATAGATTTGTTGGAATAGACAACTTCTAGAAGATTTTTTGTTGAAATAAACACATCATTTCATTAATGCAGCTTTGATATCTGCCACTTGGGTAAACAACTTTTTTGCTTTTACCTAATTTCTCTTGGTTTATAAATAAATAGATAGATACATAAAAAGTTTAGGAATACACCTTTTAAAAGAAAAGGAAGAACACAAACAACTTTTTATTTTCTTCACATAGAAATCCTCTGATGGTTTCAATTAATTTTTTTGCTTTATATAGACAACATCATTTTAAATCTTTTTTTTCTTTATATAAACGACATTTTTTAGATTTTTTTTTCCAAATATGGGGCAAGCAATGATTTCAAATGAACTATCGAGTCTTCCAAGACTTGCACCATAGCTTCTAGTACTAGATTTGTTTGGTGCACGAGAGTTGAAAATATATATATAGACCTAGGGCTGCAAAAAGTAATTAGAATTTAACTGAGGATGGTTTCACAGAAAAAATGGGAATTCAAATGGCTCCTTCAATTTAGAAGAAACACTAACTTTGATAGGTAACACATTCGGAAGTCAAAAGCACAACAATGAGCTATAGTTTGTAACATTAATTGGACCTCTGAGTACTGGGAAATTGGCATTTTGCAATACCAATACAAGTTTTATTACTTCTTGACTTAATTACTTTAAACTGCTTCCATATGTGATATCAAACACAGCCTAAGCATGTTGATCCCTGTTTTATTGCCACAATTCAAATTAGCCAAATATCCAAAATAATGGAGAACCACATGATGAAACTCATCAAAATTCACAATACACGCGTTGATAGATAATGACTTATATATCCTATTAGTGACACTTGTAAAGCAAATTCTGGACAATACACGAGTCGATATATCATGATTGAATATCATGTTTTAGCAGATTTTGGGACAGGAAAACCTTAACTATGCATGTTGAGATAAGAGCCACCGAACCACCGACTATGGTGGGTGCTTCTAGAGTACCGGAATAGATAAGAAATGTTTCTAATTTTAGACACCTTCAATCTCTCTAAGATAGATATCTCTTGATGTTATGTGAAGAACCTGGAAGATGAGATGTCTCTCTAGATAACACATAGAAACGTAGAGAATCACATAGATTTTACAGACTGCATAATAGAAAAGTAGAGAATGGTCTAGATATTGAGGACGTCCAATAGTTGGAGTCTCTTGTAATTGTTGTTGCAATTTGTTAAAAGTAAATTGTGTATTTTTTTGTTCACTCCAGCAGTTCAGAACTCACAATAATGCATTTTGTATACTTCATAATTCTTAACTTCTCTACTAATTGCTACAAATCGTAATCCTTTCTTTGCAAAAATAAACAATAATCTCATTCTAATTAAGACACCCCAAAACCAACAAATGATTTAAGTGAGCAAAGGTTCAAACTTTCTTTCAGCCACACTATCTTAAATCACAGAAGCCCTAATCATCATCTTCCAATGACTTTGAATTACAGTCTGATCACCGCAAAATCCATTTCTTTTCCTACAAACAAAATTCCAAATTCTACTTTAATTCGGTAAAATGATCGGTGCCCTCTCTAATTAAACAAAAAAAAAAACCTAAAACTCTCATCAACTCAACATCAATGACAAATTCTCAAATCCCAACCGCAATAACTCCTAATTATCACAAACAGTAGATTTCAATGGGCAAAAGGCAGTGAAATACGAAAATTAAGCATGAAATTGTAATCAATCAAGATGAGATTCTCTTAAATAGAGATTTGAATGCAATTACAACATGCAATTATGTGACTGAAGTTGCATAAGAGTTGAAAACAAGTAAATTGAACGTAAAATAAGTAAAATTGAAGAGAGAGACTTGGTTTGTTACCTTCAATTGACATCGCCATTGTTGATTGAGATGGATCGTACGCTCGCGATCGAAGTTGGTTTCAGAGTTTTGGTGTTCAGAAGGGGAAAGAGAGAGAAGAACAACCAGAACCCTTTGATAAGCAAAGTTAAAAAGTGCAGCCAGTGAGTCCAATAAGGGCACTCATCATTGGAGTACTAACAAGTTGTTTAGTGCTATGGGAACTTCGGTGCCTATGCTCCCGATCTAGAGGTTGATTAGCCAAAGTTAAAATTAGATTTATAATGACATTGGCACTTTTATAGGATACTTATTACATTACCCTAATTTTCGATATATAACTAAGTATCTTAAAGCTCTCATAAAAAAGATTCACGCTATAATGAGAGATTTAGTGCACGATAAGGAACTTAAATATCTTATGAAAAAAACAAAAACAATTACTAAGACCTTATCCATGCAAAAGGCAATCATAATTATACTCACGAGCAGTTCTACGGTGCCTGGTCCATGATGGATGGATCGGGCATGGATCAGGCACGTGTAAATTGATGACATGGTAACTCAACCCATGTGCAAGACTTTCAAACCTTGAAAAAAAAAAAAACTGAAAGAGTTAGGGCTCAAAATCGCAAAATCAGTAAGGCTCAAAACGAACGGCGAAAGGTTCCTCCTCCACCTCCCGTCGCCGGTCGTCTCCTCCACCTTCTGTCACCGTTCATCTCCTTCAAGATTTGCCACATCACCAATTTACAGGTGCCTGGTATCATCCAAGCACTCTCGACCAGGCAGCGTAGATTTTTTTATACTCACACATAAAATCTATGCACTAATCTCGAAATTTGACGTGTTAAAAAAGTGACTAATATTCATTGAAAAACAAACATTGATCATCAACATTCATAAGATCATCAAGTCAAACCCTCACCTGGCGTGAGGATGAGAGTTTTACTCTCTTCCATTCTTTTTGTTAGATAGATTTATTTTTCTATAAATGAAACATTTCAATAAATTTACCAAACCATTGCAAACTTACTCCAAATTTAACATCTACAAAAATGATTGCAACAAAAAAATTATTTGAACAACTAAATTTTCATGAACAACGAATTTAAGTCTCATAAAATTTTCATTAATTATTATAAGCAACAAAAAATTCAGCCCGTACTAGAAAACCAAGATCTTCAAACAATAGTAATTCCAAACATAAACCCAACTTAACTTGAAAAAAAAATAATAAATATAAGTTTTAACAACTAAATTGTTAGGATTAATAGCATCATGTGGGATGAGAGTCCATTTTTTTCGCCTAGTTTTATGCATTTTCTAAAATTAGATGAAAACTATTTGAACAAATCTAGCAAAATACTAACTCCCCACACTTCTCTATAAACTTACTTGGAAAATGATTGCATATTCCCTAACGAATTAATTCTCAAAAACTCTTCATTAATCATTATAAACAACAACAAAATTCAACCCATACTAGAAAACCGAGATCTTCAAACAATATTAAATCCAAACATAAACCTAACTTAACTTGAAAAATAAATACATGTTTTAACGACTAAATTGTTAGGATTAATAGCATTATGTGGTATGATAATCCATTTTTTCGCCTAGTTTTCTGCCTTTTCTAAAATTAGATAAAAACTATTTGAACAAATCTAGCAAAATATTAACTCCCTACACTTTTTTCTAAACTTAACTTGGAAAATGATCGCGGATGTTCTACATAAAATTTGATGCATAATAAAATGCGTAGATCTTTCATTACTTATAAATAAAAAAAAAACAACTAAATTAAACAAACATAAATGCGAACTCTCGTAAATTATTGGAACCACAATGGAAAATAAAATCTAGAACACCCAAAATATGTACATGTTGCAAACACCCTAGTCAATGGAAAGTAGACTCCCAATCAAAATCAAATGGCAGAAAATGAAGGGCAACCACGTCAATAAACAAATCCAGATAGATAGATAGATAGATTAAAAAAAAGTAAAAACTAAGAGGGGTCGAGGGAGAGAGTGAGGGAACCATCCATTCGCCTCGAGATGAGAGTATCGATTTTAAAATACATAACATCGCTCATCTCGAGACGGATGAATGGCTTCCACCCATCCCTCGCCCCTTTCCCTCGTTCCCTCCCTCAACCCCTAGAATTTTTGAAAAACTAAACAAACAGCGCCGGCTTTAGGGTGTCCACGTGGATTACACTCAAATTAAAGTCGAAGCCAAATGTAGAAAAAACGTGTTGAATTAAAACAATAGCTGGACGACAGAGTATGCAAACATCCAAAAACCCACCTCTCACTTTCTCCCTATAAATTAAATCAAAACCCCTATCTCGAATATACTAAACAAATCTCAATCTCAATCTCTATCAAATCTACATAAAAAAGAAAAAAAAATGGTTCCTGATGGTTATTTCAAGACCAACACCTCTTCTTCTGATACTAGTTGGAGTTGGGAGGAGGACAAGCTGTTCGAGACTGGGTTGGTGATTTTCCCCGAAGAGACACCGGATAGGTGGGAAAAGGTGGCTTCCAGAGTAGGAACGAAGACCGCAAAACAGATTGAAGATCATTACCTATATTTGGTCGATGATGTAATAGCAATTGAATCCGGGTTCATTAAGTTGCCTGAGTACCCGGAAGATTATTACGAGTACGGTGAACGGGAGGCGGCAGAGCTGCCAAAACAGATTTCGTTCGGGTCGGGTTCGGGTTCAAAGCCGAAACTCAGCGATTCGGAGCGCAAGCGTGGGACTCCCTGGACCGAAGAAGAACACAGGTGACGCTTCTCTCTCTTTTTTTTTTTTTTTTTTTCTTCTTCTTCATTTCGTTGTTGAACATGGGTTGATCTGTTTCGATGTCGGTGTGTTGGGTTTTTGCCACGTTTACACTAAACTGTGGGTCCCACGCGATGGGATACGTGTCATGACAATCAGATATGGTAGGCCAGATGTGGAATAGTCTATAGAATTACCTAATTTGCTAGCTTTACACGTGTCTATTGAAAGTAAGGTCAACGTCGAGGAGAACCTACAGCGGTTTGGTGCGCCTGAATCCTGATCCCTGTCGAGTCATCGTGCAATGAACCTGCAGGGATATCTTTCTTGACGTCGGTAAGATAATATAAATTTATCTTTAAACATGGGCCCATGTTGGGCCCAACAGGAGAGGAGATGAAGGAAAATGATGAGAGGTCAAACATGCAATTAAGTAGGTTTCACTTTTCAGTTGATATTTGAGCAGGAGTTTGTCCAGCAGGCTTTAAAGCTATAGTCACAAATATTATTTATAGAATGGGAAGAAGTATAAAAAACCCTACCTAGAATTGGAACTTGAATAGTGTAGAAATTAGTATAATGAGTTTCAAAAAATCTAGAGAGCCCAAGTCTCTAGCGCCAGAACAATGACATGGGGATCGGAGTGCATGTGATTGTGTTCGATTGAAGCAATATAAATATTTCTAGGATGATGGATGATATTGGACCTGCCTGGGACGGACCTGTCCTGACTCTCTAGACAATCTCATTGAGCTTTGAGGATAAGTTTTTGGGATATAAACTATAAAGTAAGGGTTTGAGTGATGCTTTCTTTTTTATTGCAACACACAGACACCTGTTTCATGTTTCATGTTTCATGTTTCACTGACCCATGGTTGGTGTGGGGATAATCTCTTGCTATTAAAGAATTCATTCATTCACACCAAAAAAGATCACTTCACTTGGTGTTTGTTAATGGTTGTGGTTGTGGTTTTTTTTTTTTACTTTACTGATTAAGGAGTTATCCATCGATAATGGTCCACCAATTGTAATTTAATTGGTCGGACATCTACTTTTGTTAGAGGTCATTTCGATAGGGTCAATCATGTAGTTTTTTGGTATTGATTAATAAATAAATAAAAAGAAGTGTCAATGATCCATTTTTTTTTTTTAAATGCATCACATATCAAATGAATTCTTTAGACAAAAAGGGGCATTCTTGTTTGGTTAGCCCGGTACAGTCAATCATGTAACTTTTTTTCTTTTTTAAATTCGATCAGCGTATCAAATGAATTCTTTTGAGAAAAAGGGGCATTCCGAGAATCGAACTCGGGACCTCTCGCACCCAAAGCGAGAATCATACCACTAGACCAAATGCCCTGTTGATGGTCCTTGCACCCACAGAGTACCTCATACTATTAGTCCCAAATGCCCTGTTGTGCTCGAGAGAAATCAAATTAACACCAGTAAAATTTGGAAGAGGCCTATATGTAGCTCTCACTCTCAGTGCCTTCACAAAGGCTATCCAGCCGATTCTTTTGCAAGAGCTTGACCTGTGGGTTGCTAAAACCATAGGGTAGGGTCATTCAAGCAGTAACTATAAATTGTACACTGTTACTATGACATGAATTTGAACAATCCACATGGTCAGTGTACCTATCTCATATACTATCAAATGGATTGTAAAAATGTATATATTTATATCATGGCATGAATTTGGACAATCCACAAGCTTGTGAACAAGTACTCTCTGCTTAAATATTGCAAGATTGTTATGTACTTTTGTCAACCTTCTAGGTTCCACATATACTTTCAGGTTTGGTGATATCACCAGCCCCTACATTTGCACGAATGATTTCCCTTTTAATTAATGTCTTTCGACTATATTTTGTTGTTGGGTGAATTATAATTCAATTTGTCTAATTGTGTGTAAGATTGTGTTTGGTTTTACTTCATGGTTAATTTGTGAATGTGCTTTCTAATGGCGTTTAATTTTGTTTGTTATAGGTTGTTTCTGATGGGGCTGCAGAAGTATGGTAAGGGCGATTGGAGAAGCATTTCTAGGAACGCAGTGATATCTAGGACCCCAACTCAAGTGGCTAGTCATGCACAGAAGTATTTCAACCGCCTGAACTCGGATAAGAAGGAAAAAAAGAGGTCAAGCATCCATGACATTGTTCTTCCTGAAGGTCAGACTTCTGTTGCACCAAATCCAGTATCAGCTGTTCCGCAGCGACCAATGGGTCCGAGTGGTTCACAAGCATCATTCCATCCAAACAATCAGGGTAACATTGCTCCACAAAACAATCCGTTGCAGCAAGGTTTCCCTATTCAGGGAGGTTCTGGTGGATATCCAAACTTTGGATTTCCAATGTAGATATCGAGTAAATATCTGATATACCTCCTTTACCTTACTTTAGTTCATACAGATGAAAGTAGGTTCCTTGTTGATTGGGTCAGATGAACTTGTATAGATGGTTTCAGTTAGCAGGTAGTGTTGGATACTTGGATGGATTGAAGGTAAATAAAGACTTGGATGGTTTATCTCTTCGTGTTTGACAATTTAGGATTCTTATGTGTTATGTGATCCTTTTTATGGTTACCAACTTGTCAATGTCACCTGCTGCAATTTCTTTTTGGATGCGCATCAGTTAGCAGGCGATGATCACTTGTCAAATATAGCAAATATAGCACTCTTTATCAGGTACACTGTCATTGCAGATATGCAGGGATAGTTACAAACTTAGAATACGATGATCATTTACGGGTAAGGCATCTATTGCATTCATTCAGCTATGTTTATTACAAGTTGTTGGCTTAAGTTGCACATCAAACCCTTAGTAATTGCAGCTTATTCAGGAATGCAATTGCCATCCAATTTGGCTCGACCATAGACCACTTGACCTGATTGATTTCTGCTATTGATCCATACCACATCGTTGGCTCCAATTTGTCAGAAGCTTCAACTTTTGTTCCTACCATTGGAAACTCCCAAATCAGTGCTTGTGAATCATCTCCAACAGAGCACAATTGTCTTCCAATGTAAGAAGACCAAGCAATAGCATTGACACTCCCTCTGTGCTTTTGAAGTTCCATTAACGGAAATGTTGGAAATCTGATATCCAAAATCACTACTTTGTTACTGTCCGTCCCAAATGTTGCCATGAACCTTGGATCAATTTTGTTCCACTCTAACCTTAGCAGAGGTTTCTGTTGCATTGTGTTTTCATAGATAATGGTTGATCTCTCTTTGTCCCGTAAGTCGAAAACTCGAACAGATCCATCTGCAGATGCAGAAGCAAATATCCCAACACCACCCCATGAAACATCATAAACCTCCTTATCATGTGCAACTAATTGAGTATCAATGACACCCTTTTTGACGTCCCATATTGTGCATGTTGTATCAATACTACATGTGGCAACTCGATGAGGATCGAAAGTAGCCCAATCAAATGAAGTTATGGGTGAGTTGAAATCACTGTCCTTGTTTCCATTGAGAAGAGTCTTCAGACAAATTCGGTCTTCTTGCACTTCCCATAAGCGTAGGCAGTCGCCTGATGTTGCAATGAGGTCTGGGTTTGACGTATCTTCGGAGGGGAAGAACATGAGGTTTGTTACAGGGTAAGGATGATCGAAATCAAGACGAGTATCATGGAAGTAATTAGTGGTTTCGGAGTTGAATTGGAGGAGTTCTACTTTGTTGCTGTAGTCTTCGAGAGAACTTCCAATGGCAACACGAAGTTGCTTATCCCGACGATTAGACCAGCCTACTGCATAGATTTGCCAAGGTGCACTGTAGGTGTATACACCAAGTTTATTCTCCATTGAACCTGAAGCAAATCAAGCGTCAGCTTAAAATAAAAAGTTACTTCCTAAATAGGTTAAAAAACTAAAATAACATAGAACTTGTGAATCCAACGAAATATCTTTGTATCCATTGCCATAAACTACCAAATTACTCAAATTTAATTACCTAAAAAGCAAAAGTCATCATGAAAGGTAAAATGAGATTAGATTTCTGGTTTTCAAAAAAATTATAGATGGAGAAAAATTTTCACAATTAATAAATACATGATAAATGTTTTAAATTGAAATTTTTTTGTTTTTCTTTTTTTACTCTCACTGAAATCATAGATCAACAAGGTCATGCATTAACTTGATATTATAAATGAAGAGATTAGGGAAGTAATAATGGGGTAATACAAACTTTTTCAGGGAAAGGAAAAAAATACTGGTAAATAATCTACACAAAAAATTGAATGTAAATTGATGAAAAAAAAATCAGCAAAATACTACCCCCCCCCCCCCCCCCCAAATAAAAAGAATCCTTCTTTAGCTAGTTCGAATTTTAGCTTGTCCTATAAAATTCTTGTACCGTAGAGAAAAGATAATTTCGGCTGATAAAAAAAACTGTTAAAGAATAGAAATCTACCTATGTTACAAAATATGAAAGTGTTACAGAATATAATATGTTAGGAAAGTCAGAATAGAATAGAAGTCTTAAGTTTTCTATCTCCACATGGTTAGATCAAAATTAGCTTTATAAGCTTGTATTCTATTCAATGAATTATAACACACAATAATATTTCAATACAGTTCTTTACATGGTATCAGAGCAAGGTTCTTAGGTGCCCTAAAACTCCGGGGAATCAAGTTCTTCCCCGTCTCCGACGACTACCTAGACACAAGAGGTGGGGAAGGGAAGACAGTAGTAATAGCCTACCTCAATCAATTCAACATCATAACATACCACATTGCGAGCCACAACCTCGTTCGCCACCACTTCCGCAAAAAAACTCATCATCACCAAACCAGCAGTGGTGAGACTCTCTCGCCATCACACGCAACAACTCTTCACATTCAAGCACCAACCAACAAATAGATCTTCTTTCTTCCACTCACATCCAACAGGGAGAATCAAACCCCTTTCAACCAATGATCGTCCATCCGTCACATCGTCTTCTGTTCTTCTTCAAACCCCTTGCAACAGTCAGATCTTCAAAACCCTTGCAACAGTCAGATCTTCCTCACCTTCGTATCATCTTCTGTTCTTCTCCTTTGCTCCTTCTTGCTGTAAAAACAAAAGAAGGATTGAAGAACGAAGAAGACTCGGTTGCGGCGAGAGAGTCTCACCATTGTTGGTTTGGTGATGATGAGTTTGTTTGCGAAAACGGTGGCGAACGAGGTTGTGGCTCGCAACAACTCTTCACCTTCAAGCACCAGCCGGCAAAGATATCTTCTTTCTTCTACTCACATCCAGCAGGGAGAATCAAACCCCTTGCAACAGTCAGATCTTCCTCACCTTCGTATCGTCTTCTGTTATTCTCCTTTGCTCCTTCTTGCTGTGAAAACAAAGGAAGGATTGAAGAACGAAAAAGACTCGGTTGCTCAAAGAAAAGGATTTAAGAGATGAGATAGAAAGATTTTGTAGGAAAATCTGTGAATATCTCGTTGAAGATCTCCAGCCAACCATCTAAGATCATCAATCCCATACCTGATCGTTAACCATTGATCCATCATCATCGTTGAGCATCAAAACATCATCATCATCATCATCATCAGAAGATCATCAATCTCAATCTCAGAACATCATCAATCTCAGAAGATCATCATCAGAATATTGCAATCGATCCATTCATCAGATCATCATCAACACTGATCATCACCGATCATCATCATCGGACAATCGATCTCTAACCACGAACGTCGGACCTGCCAACAACCGATCATCGTTCATCAACCAATCAATCCATCATCAACAGAGACGTCTTCATCTCGATCTTGATCAACATAGATCTTCAGCGTGATCGTCTCAGATCGTCTTCCCCCATCGTCGATCAATAGAGGAAGAAATCTCTATTGATCATCATCACCGTCTTTGGGAAGAAATCATCGTCCATCGTTGGACCACTCCCTTTTGGGAAGAAATCTCAAACTGATCATCATCACCGTCTTTGGGAAGAAATCTCAAACTATTTAAAGCTTTGGGCTATTTGCACACTGAGCTTTACTCAGTACTACCAAAAACAGGTACTCAACTCAACAAAGAACAACAACAACGTCTCTATCTGGCGCACACGACAACAACACCCAAACAGATGTAGACCACACGATCTTTCTCTCGTCCTCCCTATCACAAGTTCGATCGCACAACAAGGAAGAAATGACGAAGAAGAAACGGAGGGAAAAAAAATTGAATCTCTTTCACTCCGCTATTCACACCCACCATCTTTAGACACGATTTCTTCATACAGGAATCATCCAAAAGCTGTGTTTACTCGAATTGAGTCATGATTTCTTCATACAAGAATCATTCAGAACTTTTCAGAATTCGACAATCACTCGATAGTAATGATTTCATCACCAAATAGGACTTCAAAGTTTGCTCCAAGCTGCGTCTACATGACCACCTTGCGGGGGAGTGTTAAAGAATAGAAGTCAACTTATGTTACAAAATAGGAAAGTGTTACAGAATATGATATGTTAGGAAAGTCAATATAGAATAGAAGTCTTAGGTTTCCTATATTCACAAGGTTAGATAAGAGTTAGTTTTATAAGCTTGTATTCTATTCAATGAATTATAACATACAATAATATTTCAATACAATTCTTTACAAAAACCCTCTTTAAAACAAAATAGAAAAACACTTAAAACCCTCTTTAAAATGCATATCTGAATTGCAATAGGTCTGAGTTTAAGATTAAAAAAAAACTTCCAAATTCTGAAATATGAGGATTAAAATGGTTTCGTCAAAAAAATGAAAGAAATGAAACTCCCAATTCTACCATAACTTGCAAACACTATCACCACAGCACATCACTGTCCTTATTATCACCACCATATATCACCATCACTAGTGCTACGTACGTTCACCACCTACACATACCACCCTACCATATATAAAAAAAACGCCACCACCACCACCATATCATCACCCAAAGAAAAATTATATCTCTGCCACACTCCTTGGTATATGCGGCAAAAAAAACCTGAGAAATTTGAATATAAATGAAGAGATTAGGGAAGTAATAATGGGGTGATACAAACTTTTTCAGGGAAAGGCAAAAACATACTGGTAAATAATCTACACAAAAATTGATTGTAAACGCATGATCGAAAAAAAAAATCAGCAAAATACATCTCCAACTCAAAAAAACCTCTCTTTAATTAGCTAGTTTGAATGTTAGCTTCTTCTATAAAACTCTCATGCTGTAGATAAAAAGAGAATTTCTGCTGATAAAAACCCTCTTTATAAAAAATAGAAAAACTCTTAAATATACCTCTTAAAACCCTCTTTAAAATGCATACCTGAATTGCAAGAGCTCTGAGCTTAAGATAACAAAAAGCTCCAAATTCTGAAAAAATGAAGATTAAAATGGTTTCGTCAAAAAAAAGAAGGAAACTCCCAATTCTACCATAACTAGCACATCACTGTTCATATTATCACCATCACTAGTACTACATTCACCACCTCCACATACTACTCTACCATAAAATAAAATAAAATAAAAATAAAAAATAAAAAATAAAAACACCACCATTATATCATCACCCAAAGAAAAATTCTATCTCAGCTGCTGCCACTGTACTCCTAGGAAATTACTGCCACCAGTACCCAACCATTCACCACCATGAAACTGATTTCAAACACCAGCAATGCAACAACCGCCATCACAGTGTTATATATTTGATTTCCGTATACAGTTTTCCCTTGAACAAATATCAATGCTTCATTTTTTATTTTTTTGTCAAAAACACCCGAAGAATATATCCCTAGCTATATATAAAACTCAAAGGTAGTACCTATGTTTGATCACAAAGAATGCATACTAAGATACAATATGAAAACAAACAAAGTGTTGGTATATGCGGTAAAAAAAAACCCTGAGAAATTTGAATATAACTCATACCTGACAATTGGTTGATGAAGCTCAGAGAAGTAGATGAAGAAGAGTGTATAACTGAGGTGCATGTGATTACAGATAATCTAGCTTTAAATAAGAAAAATAGACTAACTAGTTTTTGCTATTTATATCATGGAATTCGAAGTAGATGAATAATGCTATCAGTTAAAAACAAGGTCATAGCTAGTGAGTGTGAGTGAGAGTGAAAGGTAGATAAACCTAACGTTCAAAAGTTCGAAAAGCACGATGCCAATCAGGTTGGTGTGGGCGTGCCATTTGTGTTTGTCAAACTACATACTGTTAGTTCGCATTACTCCCTAACCCAATTATATGATACACACATTTTTTGACAAAAAGAGAGAAGTTGGTGCGGCGGATGGATCATACAATTATCTAGTTGGATTTTTGTGTAGAGTTACAATTGACTAATCGCTCAGTTGTCCATAGTTATTATGCCTTACTTCTTCTTCCAGTTCCAAAAGTCTTGCAGGTTGCAGGTGGTGAAAGAGTACGTACCAGATTGAATGAATCTACAACCTAACTTCTTTAATGCAGACTGTGATAAAAAACAATAAATGATTTCTCATAGCTTCTTTTTGTTTTGTTTTTGTGAATAATCTGTATAGATTGCAAAAAGTGGAATCATTTAAATGTCTTTTGGCAAGTTTCTGACCCTGGACACGCGATAGCAGTCACCACTTTTGTTGAATGAAACCATCACCCCTACTTTCTGAAGTACACCACCACCTATTGAAGGACATCACCAACATAAACAAAAAAAAAACCCACAATCACCTCTCTTCTCTCTTAGGGAACAACACCACTACCGGAACAACGTCCACCCCAACAGAGCAACATCGCGCCCGTCCCGCAACCGCCAAGTGCATCACCATGTCACTACCTTTCCTTTCTTCCTCTTTTCCTTTGTTTTTCTTCTAATTCTCCTCTCTTCCTCTTCTCTTCTTCTCCACTGCCAGTGGAACTCGATACGCACGAATATGCTCGAGGGCAAGAAAAAAAAGAGGAGAAGAAGAAGAGAATAAGGAGGCGGAGGAACATAGAGAATAGGTGGTCGAGCGGGGCGAGGCAGTGTAGTGGTTATTTTTTTTTTTTTTTTGGTTTATATTGGTGGTGTCCTTCAATAGGTGGTTGTGTGTTTCAAAAAGTCGAAGGTGGTGGTATCCTTCGGTGTCAAAGAGTCTCCGCCTTAATATAAATGTCCTTGCAAATAAATGCACTGAGCACTACTATGGCTCAGAGAACAACAATTCTAGGCAGCCATTTCTTAGTCAGGGTAGGACTTTTTGACAATTTTACCCCTTCTATAAATGATGTTTGTTTTGTATTTTAAAGAGAATGGGTAAAATTGTAAAAAGGCCCAACCCTGGCAAAAAAATGATTGCCTAGCCTGGCTGCCTAGCAAAACTGAAAAACAACAATTCTAGGCAGCCATTTTTTAGCTAGGGTAGGTTTTTTTACAATTTTACCCCTTCTATAAATGATGTTTGTGATTGTGTTTTAAAGAGAAGGGGTAAAATTGTAAAAAGGCCCAACTTTGGCAAAAAAATGATTGCCTAGCCTGGCTGCCTAGCAAAACTGAAAAACAACAATTCTAGGCAGCCAGGCTAGGTAACTATTTTTAGCCAGGGTAGGGTTTTTTGACAATTTTACTCCTTCTCTTTAAAATACAAATACAAACATCATTTATAGAATGAATAAAATTATCAACATCATTTATAGAAGGGGTAAAATTGTCAAAAAACCCTACCTTGGCTAAAAGTGGCAATTCTAGACAATCATTTTTTAGCCAGGATTGAGCTTTTTGATAATTTTACATTTTTTATAAATGATGTTTGTAGTCGTGTTTTAAAGATAATGAGTAAAATTATAAAAGGCCAGCCTAGCAAAAAAAAAAAAATTGGTTTCCTAGCCCCTACAGCCTAGCAAAACTGTTCCAAGAAATATGCATGAAGTTCAGACATTCTAGGGAAAGAGGGATGAGTGTAACCACCCATCTTTCTCAAGATAAGCAAAATCGCCTCGAGATGCACAACATCACTTATCTCGAGGGGGGATGGGACCGCCCATCTCTCGCCACTTACCCTCGCTCCCTTGAAGGGCTCGTATGAAGTTACCATCATCGTACAGTATACTATACATTATTCAAGGCATGCTGCAGTTGGTCAACTTTACAGAAAGCACGCCTGCATTTTCGTTCTTTAAAACAAGAAAAGTAAGGATTCCTGTAACACATAGTGGTTGGGAAAGAAATTAACTCCATGTGAACTATGAACTAGGGAGGATACATCCATGTAGCACTGCAAGAAGGATATGGTCCGGCCATAATAAGATAACATTTCCAAATAATACTACTTAATATTTTTTTGGCTGGCACAGTAGATGCCACGCATAACTATATAGTAATTGTCCATACCATACTAACTAGGAAGCATACACTGTCGAGGTGGCACACCACCAGGACACTATTGCATGTCATAGAGTTGGCTCCTTGATTGCACACTTGTTCAATACTCATCAGATACGTTTTAAATTTGGTATTGGTAAAACCCTCCCAACCCTTCCTTATCTCTACATTTGTGACTTTGATGCCTTTCATTTGCAAACAATGAACAACAGACCAGGTCTCTTGTTCTAGCTGAAAGGTTGAGCATTTTATGTCTGTGCCCAAGCTATATATAATTGGCAAAATGTTTTTAACGAATCTAATTGAAGGATAAAGGGTGAACAGTTTATGTCGATCTGTGCCTCCCAAATAATAGTTTTAGCTGAAAGACCTTGAAGAGAATGGAATATTCAATCAAAGGCGTACCTATCGGTATTATCATTTTGATGATTTCCATCCCTTCACAAGCCCTCCCAAAAATTGTGTGCTTTCCTGAAAACAAAATAACAAACCTTAATCATAATAACAATAATACTTAATTTGTGGGAAAACAGTCTAACACCTTTAATAAACTGTTCGACACAACACCATAAAAAAAAACTACATATAATAAATATTGTCAAATGAAAAGAAGAAGACGTGATATGAAGTTTAGAGTAGTATTGTTTATTGACGCTGTAAATCGACACGATCGCAGAGGCCTCAAGAATAAGTCAGTTTGACAGACTACGACCGTGTAACTCAAAGGTGAAGAATCAAATGGGATCCAGTTTTGTTGATTTGTTTAATTTTCGGGATCAGAAACTTAGGTTGACAGCTTGTTTCGTTAATATGGGGTGTGTACTCCAAGAATAAAGTTAGGTTTTTGTTTAGTTGACATATTTTTATTCGAAAATTCTAAATGTTGAGGAAGTGGGCGAGGAAAACAGCGAGGGAGGGAGGGGACCGTTCATCCCCTTCGGGATGTGCGCGTTGACTTTTCTTTTGCGCATCCCAAGGGATAAACGGTCCCCTCTCTCCCTCGCTGTTTTCCTCGCCATGTAGAATCACTGATTTTTATTTGAGAAATTTATTAAACAAAATCTTTTTCTTATTCACCCTTTCATCACCCCTAAAAAGTCCATTCCCACAGCCAATACACTTAAACTAGCTAGGAATCTGTAGAAAATATGTTTTTAGATAACTGAACCTAAAAGTTAATTTGTTATAGACTTATAGTGATATTGGTATTGTAAAATATTTAAATACAGGTGCTTTAAACTATTAATGAAACTTGGGTATATTTCCCCTTCATTTTTATCCCTTACAGTCTACCAATAGAGAGAGCTGATCTTCCAAGGTAAAACTTGAAGAAGTTATCCCATTACTGATTTGTCTAAATTCTTATATCAGCATTTTTAAACAAAGCATACACAACCTGGAATAATAATTTCGAGAGACTTCTCCCCACATCCCAAAATTGAATTTTGTCACATTTATGCAAATTGATCTCAATTCCTTCCCAAAAAAGTGTGCTTAGAGATTGGATATGCTTCTCCATGTGCTACTAGTGTCATATGTGCAATGCCTAAATAACCAACCAAAATCACCGAGGTTATGTTTAGCTCTAAGCCTCTAACAATATCCTTCCATGGTGTTTGGCATCTAAGCCTCTAACAATATTCTTCCATGGTGCCAATGGTGTTTGGCCTAGTGGTTAGGGCTGTGTGGGTTTGTTCCCCACGTCCTAGCTTCGAATCCCACCTGCGGCATGGTTACTTTCTAAAGGGTGTTGACCTGTAGGTCGCCCTGTTGATAGGTTCAGGGATCCTTCAAAACCCTGCTCGCCTTCCAAAAAAAAAAAAAAAAATCCTTCCATGGTTGATCTTCTTCCATAGCATATTTCCAAAACCACTTGCTCAAAAGAGACACATTCATCTTATGAATGGATCAAATGTTGCCATCTTTTTGTGGAGTAGCACATTTTAATTCAATGCATGGTCTTGCGGGGTTATTTAGGGTTTCTTAAAAGACCCTTCCTTTGTGGATTGCATTTTTGATTTAGGCTCTTGTAATGGTTATCTTCGACGAGTTTCTCACTCGTCTTTGTTCTATATTTTCCTAGTGTAATGCACTATCTGCAAATTGTAAGTGAATCACCCTTGGATCAAACCCCTGAAGGATCCAGGGTCATATTGACAGGTTTGATAAGCCAAGGGAGATCACCCCATATGAAGTTTTGCAAAATAGTTACTTACCCATAGATGGATTCACCTTGCACAATAAAATCCTAAATTCCAAAAAAAAAAAAAAAAAAAAAAAAAAAAGAGGGAATTTTACATTGTCGTAGTAACCCCTTCTGGAGGGCTCCATGAAGTTTCTGCAAGTTCTTGGTGCGTGCTTGTAATATAGCTGGTTGTTTTCACAAAAAGGTGTCTTTTTTTGTTAGAAATTTACGGAAAATAAAAACACATAGAGAGGGGGAGTTGGGGAGAGAAAGATACACCCATCCCTCGCTCCCTTTTCCTCGCTCCTTAGAATTTTTTACTTAGCTTAGCTTTGCTTTGACTCTGTTGGACAGACACAGAGTTTTGGGGACTTATTAGAGTTTGATTAGAGTCGGCAAATTTTGGGGACTAGAGTTTTGGACACCGCCAATTTTGTTGAGGACACCCCTTTTATCACTACCAATATAAACCCCTTTCAACAATTGTTTTTTTTTTTTTTTTTTTTATCTTTCTCTCTTCTCATCTCTTTCTTTCTAAGGAACAACAACCACTGCCGCACCACCCCGCCCCACCGTCGGCAATACAACTCCTCTTGATGTCGGGCCGCACCACCCTGCCACCACCTTTCCTCTTTCCCTGTTCTCCTTTGTTGTTGTTGTTGTCTTCTTATCCATCATCGGCAGCACCACCCCTTCCCCGCTTCCTCATTCGTCTTCTCTTCTCCTCGATTTTTTTTTGCCTTCGAGTTTATTCGTGCGAATGATACCTAAAGAGTGAAAAAACACATGGAGGTCTCGAGAGTGACCTCTGAAGATCATCACTCTACAGTTCCCCACATTCTATCTTCTTGACTTTGTTTTCCTTTCCTTCTTCCTTCTTCGGTTGGGCACATGGAGAGTTTTGGGGACTAGAGTTTGATTGGAGTTGGCGATTTTTATTTGGCAACGATTTTTGACACCACCAATTTTGCTAAAGTACACCATCATCCATTTTTGGGATGTGTTGAAGGACACTACCAATATAAAAAAAGCAACGACTACTCCACACCACCAAAAGTATTGTCTCAGACCACCATTCAGTTTTTTTTCTTACTTACCCACACCACCCAAATAATTTGGAAAGCCTAAACCAAAATCGCAAAAGGCAACCTCAAATATGCAAGAGACAAACCCTCAATCTCCTCGCACTCCTTGTTGTGTCTCATCCAAAGCTCGGCGAGGAAACTCATATTCCTCGCAACTTCCTCATCCTCTCCCATATCTTTTCCTCCTCGCAAAAGCCCTTGATCTCCTTGTCCTCCTCCTCTCCCCTATCTCTCCCTCATCGATTGCATTCTCTTATCTCTTTTTCGCATTCCATTACATTTTTCTTGAAGGAGCTTAGATTGGTTTTATTAGATGGAAATGAATGAGTTTAGTGAATTTGATGTTGTTAGAATTGAAGATGGTGAAGAAGATGATCAATTTAAAGAGCAAGAACAATCCATTCCAATTGAGGTAGCACTGTTAATTTGCATCTATTTTTTTTCAAGATAATTATTTGATTATTGTTTGATGCATTGGTGCATAGGCATTTCTCATGGATGTAATAAATATGGGCATGCCTATAAACGATGTTGAGAACCCAGAAACGAACCATGTAGAGGTAACGATAATTTTGTTATTAAGTAAATTAAAATTTTAATTTAATATATGAAACTAATTATAAAATGAATCATTATGCAGAATGATGATGATAATGTTGATGGCAAGTTACTCGATGATGAAAGTGGTGACATTAACAGTGAAGAAAGCTTAATGGAAGTGGTACTCGATGATGGTCACTTATTTGTTACGGACGAGGTAAGATAGTTTGTGTGTTTTCGTTTTCACTAGTTTCTATGCGATATTGTTATTAACAAGTTTTATATTTTTTTAGGTATTCTCATCAAGGTCTACATTGATAGCTTAGGTCCAGGGCATTGGTAGGGATAATAACATAGTTGTTATTATCATTAAATCGGAACCTGTTAATCACATATATAAGGGAATGATCCATTTTGGTTATATAAGGGGAAGAAAGCCCGACAAAAGGTTAAAGAATTTTGTTCGATCAAGCAGTACAAAGAAGTGTGGCTGCACATTTCAGTTGAGAGGGATCCCACTAGAGAATAACCATTGAATGTTGCAAGTGACATGTGGAACCCATAATCATCCTCGAGCAAACTCACTTGTTGGTCATTCGTTTGCCGGTAAATTGATGAGGAGGAGATGATATATGTGTAGAATATGGCGAAGTCGGTGTGAACCCTCGCCACATCTTGTCTCGGTTGAGAGATATATCCAAATAATATCTCGAATTTGAAGAATATTTACAATGTAATTTGTTGGATAAGGACAGTCCAACAAAAAGGCAGTACGACTTTGCAACATACTCTGCACTTGTTGAGGGAGTACAATTACATAAAGTGAAATACTGTTGATGAGGGGAATAGAGTCACCAACAATTTTTTGGCGCATCCTGAATCAATTAAATTAGCAAAGAGTTTTCCACAAGTGATGCTTATGGATTGCACATATAAAACAAATCGTTGTAGGATGTCGTTTGAGATTGTTGGTGTGACGTCGACCGGAAAGACCTTCAATATTGCATTTTGTTTTATGTGTTCTGAGAATGAAGAGTCATATGCTTGGGCATTGGAAAATTTTGAAGGAATTTTCTAGTCACACAACTTGCCAAACGTGTTTATCACTGATAGAGAATTGGGTTTGATTAAGGCAATTGAGGGAGTTTTTCTCAAGGCAAGGAGATTATTGTGCACATGGCACATAAACACAAATGTTGAGAAGAATTGCAAAAAACACTTTCAGGATAATGACGGGTGGTACAAATTTATAGATTCTTTTTTCAGATTTATATAGATCAAGTACATAGGAGAAATGAAACAAGGCCACAGTTGACTTTGATAGAAGATGAGCATCACAATAAAAGTGTTTGGAATATATAAGGACAGTTTGGTATCCGCAGAAGGAGTATTTTGTCAATGTATGGATCGATACATTTATGCATTTTGGCCAACGGACAACCGGTCGCGTTGAAGGGGCACACTCAAAGATGAAGAACTTGTTGGAAAATTCACAAGGTACATTCCTAAATGTATGGACAAAGATGTATTATATGATCCAAATCCAACTGGTAGAGATAGAATCGTCATTTCAACAAAGTCTGACGAATATGAAGAATGAACATGTGTCCAATTTATTTGGCAAACTTCATGGGCTGGTAGCGTAAAAGCTCTTGATTTGATTTTATTAGAAATTTGGAGGTGTGAAAATGTGGGCAATGACCCTGTTAAGTGTGGATGTGTGCTTCAAACCACTCATGGATTACCTTGTGTTCATTAAATTATAGGTTATCTAACTCCCACATCATTACGCACCATAGACAAGTATTGACTTCAACTTGACACAACACCTATTCGTGAATGTGGGGATGTGATTATAGGCTCATTGGTCGACGCCCTTATGCATAGGTTTAATGATTTAACTCCTGATCAGAAGTTGGTGTTGAACAAGAAGCTTCTAGAGTTTAGTTGCTCGAGTTCAACTGCAAAGATTGAACCATTAGCACTTGTGTTGTCAATGAGAGACCTAAAAAGAAGAAGTTTTATAAGCACGAGAGGTCGACAAAAAGGTACCCATCGGGGCATGAATACGCTATAACTCAAGAGGAACTAAAAAGGCAAAACTAAGAAGTTTCTAACAAAAAGGAAAAGCCAAAAAATCGTAATATTGGATATGGTATTATATTGACAACCTTGAGAACGTTCTAGGCGATGGAAATTGTGGATTTCGATGCATAGCCAAATTCCTACATTACAACATCGAAAGCGGTTGGAAATAGGTAGGGAAAGACCTACTAATGGAGCTTGAAAATAATTAACAGTTGGGGGGGGGGGGGGGGGGGGGGGGGGGGGGAGGGGTTGGAATGTGGCACAAGTCAGGGGTCAAGGTTGTCAATGATGTTTTGCTAATTCCAAAAAGCCAAGTGCTGATAGACAATGACAATTGGTTTATGGACCTCGATATGTTAGAACTCGCAACGAACCATTACCAGTGTGTCTTTGTTTGTTATTGAAACCAAAGCACTACCTGTTTTCCATATCTTTACCCGGCATCACAGTTTCACGACATACCAGTATGTTTCATGGCACACCTTGCACAGAGTAGTCACTATGTCTTGCTTCATATGCAACCCAAACCACAATTGCCTCCGATAATACTAACTTGGCCGTCTCGCATATTTCCTAAAGCAATCGCATGGAAGAGTACATTCGATGCCCAACTCAGGATTGGTGTTGTGATGGTGAAGAAGCTCAATGAGAAGAATGTAAAAATGTTGAACGAGGTCGTAACCATATTCGATTGATGCACATATTGTTTTTTGCATGTAAATATTGGGATAAAAAAATGTAAATGGAAATTATAATTTTTTGGTGACATAGGAACCATCCTTTTGTTGGAAATGTCACCGTTTTTGTATCTACGGATGATTTGCATGGTTCATAAATATAAATTATAAGTTTATGTTTCAATTTTCATTTAATTTTAATGGTTCAACAAAAAATTTTCAAAAATCACACAAAAATGTAAACTTCAGGATTTTTTTTAGAAATCACAAAAAAATAAAACTAAAAATAAATAATCAACTTCAGAAAAATTGTTCAGAAAATGTATTGTTCGCATGGAACAATGTGTTGTTTGAATTTGAAGTTAGAGAAGTTGAGATTTTTTAAGTTTCGAAAGTTTTAGTTATCCCGCTTTTTTTTTTTTTTTTTTGAAACAAAGCTCGAGCACGTGCAAGGGAGCCTCCCTCGCCCATTTCCTCGACATTTAGAATCACACAAAATCCTTTGCATGCCTATGACTAAAAAATATAAAGTGACAAAAGTATAAACAAAACAACATACCTCTCTGAAATCATCACTTTCATCAAATATCAACAGGAAATAGTGTACAATCTATGTGGTCACCACACGCTAAAAAAATGTAAAAACGTGAAACTATCTGATGTCAAACTAAATTCAAAGCAATAGCACTCCTAGACAATAGTGGAGAAGCTAGTGGACAAACTGTGCAAAAATAACGACTGACAATCTCAGGCCTGATCTCAAGAATGCAGACTTGCAGTGTAAAAGATGGAGTGTGTACGTGAAGAAGGGTTATGCTTCAGGAACAACTTCAAAATCCAATTCTGTGTTACATTATAGCCATATTACTGGGTCAATGTACCTGCAGCACCAATAAAACAAATCCATTGAGAATCATTCTTGCATATAGTATAGTTACATTTCAAGGATTCCAATTTTTAAAGTGCCAAATGCAATTGTCTTTTTTTTTTTTTTTTTGATGTTTGTGTTATTGGGGCAGGAAAGGTAGGGGACAAAATGGAACAAGAGAGAGAGAATGCTACGAAAATATCTGCAGGGATACAACAACGTATTGGACCCGAATACACAAGGCCTTTGGGAAATTCTTCAAGCTCTAGCAGATGGAACTAAACTACTTTTCAAGGAGGATATTGAACCATTGAACACTTTACCGTCAAATTCAATTTCTGAAGGATGAAGAGATCTTCATAAGGGTTACAATTTCCTTGCATGTATTTTGCTCTATTTCTTTGAGCTGCTCACTCATGTTGTCCCTTCGGGGTTTGTTTCTCTTCGTTTCAATGAGAATGTTTTATCTATCAGAAAAAAAAACTTTGATACCATAATAACATCAGGATCTAAGGCTGGGATTCAAAGCATTGATATCATCAATTTCAGTGAAGATGAACTGGTTTAGAATAAGACTGTCATTATTTCCAAGCTTGATCTTTACACTGTAATTTTTGTGTTGGCAACTGAGTGTTACCTTTAAAATGGTCGGAGTCTGATACAATCTGTGCTTGCTCCAATTGGCTGTCTCATAGAGATTGCTTTTCTCCTTCATTCAGGAAAAGAGTTGGCAACATTGTAACAGCCTCACCATCAATAGCAAGGAATTCTCCATTTTTAAAACATTTTGTCAAGAACTTAACTCTGCAGGAATGATGCAAGATGCCCATTTAATATGATGAAAACGACACATAACGGAAATAATGATGATCCGTCATTGGAAGATACATACATGAATCTGTTCTTGTGCTCTCTAAGATTGATTGCCTTTACTTCAGCCTGGATTTCTTCACTGGCATAAACAGGTGCTTTAAACTGCAAGCTTTGTGAAACATATATAGCTCCAGGCTGATCTAACAATCAATAAAGCTGTATAAACAATAATGAAAAAAAGGAACAAATGGGAAAGTGAAAACATAAAAGTGTTGGAGAATTACAAAATGGGAGGAAATTATACGAGGGAAAAGAGAAGCAACAAGCATTCCATGAACAATTCGATCATCAAAACCAGCACTTTGGGCACATTCACGATCAAAATGGAGAGGATTCAGGTCATGGCACAACTTCGAATAATTCAGAATGTCCAAATCTGAAAATGATCTGGATTTCTTAAAAACATCGCCACTTTTTAGCAAACGAAGTGCAGAGGAAGAGGATGAGGAAGAGAAGCTCAAAGAGGGTATCAAAATTGAAGTCAGATTCTTGAGATGCATTTCCCTGAAGAAAGTATGAGGCAACCATCAGGTCAAGAAGAGAAGTTAATCTACAATTTACATACCTTCAGTCAGAGGCATCATCTTTTCAAGGAAAAAATAAATGTGGGCTCATTAGAGTATGCACTTAGAAACTTGATCAACTTACAGCAACACATTTGTTGGGTAGTTTGTAACTACTGCGTTCGGATGTTTTTTTTATCATTAGATGCCATCAAGTAAAGCGAAAATAGAAATCTATAAATCACATGGTTGCAGCTAGCCAAATGCCAAAGACACTATTTTTTTTGGCACAAGTTCATCAAAGAATGACCAATCACTATTTATACTTTATATAAGGCTTCAATCTTGAGGGGCAGAGGGATATACTCTACAGGATGACAGCGATATGGAGAGATTCTATGAGAAATACTGCTAAACGCAACAACGCAAGTGTAACTGCGAAGTGACAAGCAAGGATAAACAAATGGAGTTGCTGACCAATGTCAAACATGATACTCATTAGATACATGTGGTTGTGGCCCCCCATAGGTGTATGGGATTCGCATCCCTTTGGTCACGCCTTAGATTTTCTTAGACAAATTTATGCAAATTAAACCTACATTATATAAGATTAGTTTCTCAAGCATGGGAAATAAACCACCCAGAAATCATTGTCCTTCTATATTGTCAATTAATTAATTGCAATCCTGTCTATCCAAACAAATATGTTGTTGGAATATTAGTAGTAAAGTAAAAGGGTTATAAGTTAATAACAAAATTCTAACACTAGTGGCTTTATCATTAGATAAGTTATTTAAGGAAAAAAAAATGGTTAAAATTGTTTGTGACAGGGCAAACTGTTGGATATATCATTAGAAGGAAGTTTGCTGGATATATCATTAGAAGGAAGTTTGCAGGTACTAATCAATCTCAAACACTTGTATCTGAAAACAAAAGGAGAGATAAAAATAGGATATATCATGGTTGTGAAAAAAACCGTGATAGTCAAGAGGGAGATCAAAGTCAAGTGATAAAAGGTTAAGTGTCATTATTGTGGTAAACTACGTCATAAGAGAAGATATTGTTTTCGTTACATAAATTATTTGAAAGAGGCAAAAATGAAGAAAAGTGATAATACAGATGCTATTTCAGATGAACTCGTGGTTCTTTTGTGTGACGAAAGTGAATGTTTGCATATTGCAAACGAAGGGAGCGAATGAATTGTTAACACTGATGCATCTTTTCACGCTACTCTAAGGAGAGACTACTTCACTACTCACAGAGCAGAAGACTGACAGTGTGAAGACGGGTAATACTAGTTTCTCCAAGATTGTGGGAGTGGGTGATGTATGTATCAAAACTAATATGGGATGCACTTTGACTTTGAAAGATGTACGCCATGTTCCTGATCTTCGCCTAAATCTGATTTCTGAACTTGTTTTGGACAAACAAGGATATATGAATTACTTTGGTAATGGTGCTTGAAAGCTTACCAAAGGTTCACTTGTTGTGGTAAAAGGCAACGCATGTTGCACCTTATGCAAGACTCAGGTGAAGCTGTGTAAGGGTGGTTTGTATGCAACTGAAAGTGATACTTCTCTGAACCTGTGGCACAGGCGGCTTGCACACATAAGTGAGAAAGGTATGCAACTCTTAGCAAAGAAGAAATTGACCCCCTCCTTAAAAATTACCCCTCGTAACCCTTGTGATCATTGTTTATTTGGTAAACATCATAGAGTTTCATTTCATAGATCATCAAAAGGAAAAACTGATTTGTTAGATTTGATTTACACTGATGTTTGTGGTCCCATTGAATTAGATTCTCCTTGGTGGTAGTAGATATTTCTCGACATTTATTGATGATGCATCAAGAAATGTGTGGATTTATTTCATCAGATCTAAAGACCAGGTTTTCCAGTGCTTCCAGCAGTTTCATGCCAAGGTTGAAAGAGAATCAAGTTGACTTTTTAAGTGTCTCCGTAGTGATAATGGGGTGAGTACACATCAAAAGAATTTAAAGCTAATTGTGATGAACATGGTACGGCATGAGATGACAGTACCTTGCACTATTAATGGAGTGCTAGAGAGAATGAATCGGACTATTGTTGAAAGGGTCTGATGCATGCTTCACATGGCTAGGTTGTCGAAGGTGTTTTGGGCTGAAATTGCTCGTATTGTTTGTTATCTCATCAACAGGTCTCCTTCAGTTCCTTTGAATTGTGATATTCCAAAAAAAATGTGGAGAGGTAAATATATTTCATACTCTCGTCTGAAGATGTTTGGGTGTAAAGCGTTTGTTCATGTACCCAAGTACAAGGATCAAAGCTTGATGAGAAGGCATTTCCATATATTTTCATTGACTATGAAGATAAACAGTTTGAATACAGATTGTGGGACCCTAAGAATAAGAGGATTGTTAGAAGCAGAGATGTAGTCTTTTATGAATATCATACCATTGCAAATTTTGAGAAAGTTGATAAGCCCAAGCGGACAGAAAGTTGAAAAGCCCAAGCGGACAGAGAGTGAGGTACCAAGTCTTACCCCACTTCCTCCTCCTACGTCGCATATTGAAAATGAGGGAGAGATGCCAGATGATATAGTAGGTGATCATATGCTTGAAAATGAAGTTGTTGGTGATGATCATGTACAAACAGATGAAACTGAGCAAGATGAGCAACCCCTTCAGCAAGAAGTAGTAGAGCCTCAGGTAAGAAGGTCTACAGGATAGCGTCAACCATCAAAAAAGTATCCCGATTCTGAGTATGCTTTGCTTATAGAAGAAGGCGAGCCCAAAAATTTGCAAAAAGTACTAACTCATAAAGATAAAAATAGTTGGACGAAGGCTATGCAAAATGAGATGAGTTCCTTGCATAAGAATGGTACTTATGACTATGCAGTTCAAACGGATAACATACCCATAACGGTCTAAGAGCGTTATAGGTTATAACGGGTTATATCGAGATATAACGGTATATAACGAATTATTTTTTTAAATATATTTTCATACCCCCACTAAGCATATTAATGTATTATAGACTATAGAGTCAAAAAAGTAAATCAAACTTGTTACTGTCAGTTTGCCAATAATGCCAAAAAAACTTGAAACTAATCACTAAGCATTAATTCATATCATTACTCAATGTCATTACTCCAAATATTTAAAGAATGAAAGCTTACAGAGATCGCAGCACCAGCAGGCGGCAGCACGCTAACACGACTAAATCCCTGAATTGTGTTATCTACATTATCAAACACACTCAATAAATTTCAGTTGAACAACACATGTAACTGATGAAATTGGAACTGTTGAAATTGTAATTCAATAAAGCAAGATATTATGTTCATAACATTAAGCAAGATATCATAAGTTCATAACATTAAGCAAGATCAGCAAGATATCATGTTCGTGTTCATAAACATCAACACATCAAAACATCAAAATGAAAGAATAAAGAAATCCATTTTGTTCAAAAGTCCAAACAAAGAATGAAGAAGCAAAACAGAGACAGAAATCATAGATCATAGATCAGAGAAGAAGCAAAGCAAAACAGAGAAGAAGGAAGAAGGAAGATGCAAAGCAAAGCAAAGCAAAGCAAAACAGAGAAGAAGGAAGAAGCAAAACAAAGCACAACAGAGATCAGACTTACAGAGATGGTTCGATCCTTCTTCTCTTCTCCTTCCCTCCTTCTCCCTCTTCCCTCCTTCTTCTCTTCCCCTCAAACCGGTTCGATTGATCGAAAAGGGGCAAGGGTCCGATCGAGTAGGGTTCTTTCCTTCTCTTCCCTTCTTCTACTTTCGTTTCTCTGCTAGGGCTCGCCAATCGTTTCTCTGCGCTAGGGCTGGACTTCTTCAGGGATCTGCAAATCGAGAAGGGTTAGTAATTTTTTTTTTTTTTCACGATTCGTTATAACTCCCTCCGTTATACCTGACCCTTTCTGGAAAAAACTAACGCCTCGAGTCCGTTGTGAGTTATTTCGGCGTTATAATTCGAAATTAATTGCATATGTTCGATGGTTTTGACTAACAAATTTTATTCAACATTTTTAAATTAACAAATATACCCTCACGTAATTATTCAAATCAAACACTTTTGTTTTCTTTTTTATTTCCACAATCTCACCCTTTTTTTTTTTTTTTCTTAATCTCTCTCCTTTTTTGTGTTTATGATGGTGAAGTTTAAGGACTTTGATCGCAAGACTTTAATTAGTAATGGAAAATTAAGATAGAAGAAAATAGAATGTTTTTATCTAAACTGAATTGTGTAGGCAACTAGGCATATTGGTCTTCTGAGTGGAATTCAAGCCAAGGATTGTTCTCTTGGAGGAACTACATTATCATGAAGTAGTTGTTGGGAGTAATGTTTAAGAAATTTGTTACTTTGCTCTTGTGAGCATGTTATTTTCTTTTTGACACACCTAGAATAAGAGTAAAAACTACATTTGAATATCTACCTAAAGAAATGCAAAATCATTTTGGCTCATTCTTAAAATATCTTTTTGACTAGGCAAAACAATCAAGGGGAGCCTGCCCACATGGCTTTCAAAATTTTGAACCTAGACCTAACTAGCAAAGGAACAAAAGAAAAATATGTGACTGATGGTCTCTGCTACTCTTCATAGAGTGCTGCAATCGGTGATCAACAGACTCATTTGGCTAAATTTGTGATTGCAGATAATGATAGTGAGAGGGGTTTGTGATAGTGTGAGGAGGAGACAGGGTTTGTGAGGGTGTGTTTGCTAGGAGTTAAAAAAAATTGTTTTTTTCGATTTGAAAATTAAGCAGGGTAAGTTTGTCTTTTCAAAAATGTTAGATGAAATTTTTTAGTCAATACCCTTGATCAGACAGTCATGGGTGTTAAACTGGAATACAAGAACAAATGAGGGTCAAATAGAAATAGGCATAAACAAATGGGGGCCAAATGGAAAATAACCCTTCTTTCTTTATGAAACCAGAAACACTAAAATGATTTTGAACGCGGTGAGTCAAGGAAAAAAAACAAGAGCTTGCGAAGGAGTTTTGTGGTTAAAAGAGATTTTGAGTATGAACTAATCATTATCGGGAAAATGTTTTGAGGCTTTGGATGCAGATGGGAACTTATGGACGAAGGTTGTTGTGTTGTAGTTGTAACCAGCTAGCAAGGTATAGTGAGGGGCCCTTCGTTTCATAGAGTGGAAGAATCATCGGACGACACCCACTTCTAGAGGGTTTTGGGAGGACAATAATCTTCTTTTTATTGAAAATTTGTTTATACCACTAGGACCATGTGCTCCAAGATTTGAAGAACTCATGATAAGTTTTCGGCTTGAAGTTGGGTTAGAACAAGGAAAAACAGTGCAAGTCACTGATTTGGATGGGTAGTGAAGTAAAAACGTGGGTAAAATGGCAGATATGAGACTTATAACTATTATCCCGAGAATTGATGAAGAAGGGCAGAACAACTTGAGGCTGATGTAGGGAGGAACATCGACCTGTTTCGCGTGTGATAGTGGATGTAATTGTGGGATGAGTTTTGGTGCCAGGAATATGTGGAGTTTCCGAGTGGCATTCTAGTGACAATTTATAATAAGGTGATTGATGTTGAGGATGACTCGGATGTGTTTTCTCTATCTTCTATGTAAGTTATGTAACTATGCAAATGAAAGTGGATGAATCTGGTGTATGCGATCCAAATGATGGGAGACCTTTAATCTCAATTTTGATTGGAGCTCAGCTATGCTATTCCCTTGGGTAGTGGTGGGGATTTTGATGTGGTTAGTTTATTGAAGAAATGCATAACAACGTGACTATGAGCTGAAATATGTGGAATTTTTTGTGCATCTTGAATGAGCATGGGTTGATTGATTTTCCTTTATGTGGTTCATATTTCACTTGGTCCAGTAAAAGGAAAGATCTTTAGGGCATTATGGTTGTATACTCTCTTCCTAAGTGCAAAAAAATTCTAAATCTATTGCATGCAGAATAAATCATCCCAAGAAAGTTCCTTTCAGGTGGTTGGAGAATGAGGAGCTTCTTCCTAAAACTAAATAGTGGTGATTAGCTAGTTGCAACTCCTGGTATAAACCGAAGCTATATTAAAGCCAATATAAGGGAGCACAAAATTGATAAAAGTAGAACAAGGGAGCGCAAAGACGAAAAAAAAAAAAAAAAGTAGGACAAAAGGAAGAATGTATATTTTTTGGATCGGATTGCTTGATCAAATAGGAAAGGGGAGATTTCAACATGTGTTATTAAATCAGTAATTGATCAGTGATTAATTGGGGCTTTTCTGTAGCAGAGCGTTAATGTTTTCTAATTAATCAATTGAATAATCTCTGGCTGAGCAATCGGAAATTTCTTGCTAATTTTCGAGTAATATCATTCGAAATTCACCCATTAGTCGATCCATGGCAATATGTTAAATGAGATTTTTTTTTTTTTTATAAAAAGTTATTGCCCCATTACCCTATGTCCCTATCCATAGGGCAATACCAAAGGGGTGTAAAGAGATTAGAGAAAGAAAGATTAAAGAGAATATATATAAAAATCGCAAAAAACGATCAAAAAGGTATTCAACAAGCAAATGTAAAGAATATGGTGATCACACCTTTATTTGACATAGTAATTTTTTTGGGGAAAAAATAATTTTGTACCTATTACTCAACAAAATATAAGCCGATTAATTACAATTAGTTTGGATTAATCCCAATTAATCTCATGTCGCTTTTGAATTGATTTGGGTCTGATTAAGATTTAACTATATAGATTTCAATTTTATTTTCTATTTTCAATTTTTTTTAAGGGCGAGCAGGATTATTAAATGCCTTCAGCGGGGTTTGAACCCTGGACTTGTAATGTCATTTGCCATAAGTGTCAAGTCTACTAGCTTAGCTAGTACCTCATTGGTAGATTAGATTTCAACTTTGTCCGGGGAAGAGATTACATATGTGAAAGTGAGAACCATTTGAGGCTAAACAATGAATAAAGTTTACGCTTAAAATGTTAGTTTAGGATTAAATGGTTAGTGAAAATAACACAATGTGTGTTACTTTTGCTTTGTTATAAGAAAGTAGGGCTGAACAAAAAACCGATCAAACCGATTAAACCGACCGATTCGATCTAAATCGAACCAATCGATTCGGTTTAAATTCGGTTCGGATCGGTTTCGGTTTCAAAAAATTCAAAACCGAAGTGGTCGGTTCGGTTTTCGGTTTCTATGTGATTTTAACCGACTAAACCGAACCGACCGAATATATATAATAAATAATATATATTTTATATATAAATAATACAATAGGTTTAAAATGGTAGGTCGGTTCGGTTTTATTTCGGTTTTTGTTCGATTTTAGTCAGTTCGGTTCGGTTACGGTTTGCATAAATTAGAATCGGTTCGGTTTCGGATCGGTTTTGTTAATGGTCGGTTTGGTTTCGGTTTGAAAATTTTAAAACCGACCTAAGTCGGTTCGGTTCACGATTTAGGTGAAAAACCGAACCGTCGATTCGGTTTTCAGCCCTATAAGAAAGTGAACAAATTATGTAGAAAGAAATATATAATCAAATGGTTTGATGAAAATTTGTTCTAGTTATCAAGAGTAGCAACAAAGCCTAGGGTTGGATAGAAAGGAAGTTATCCTGGTGGTGGTTGATCCACAAAAGTTCTTTTGGGGATTAGAGAGAATTTTTCTTATATCATAGCAACACCCAAAAAGGTACATGATCTATTCTCAATTTCAAACCTATTGGTCGTGTAGATACTATGTACAAGATTATTGCTTAGGTGGTGGCTAAGAAGCTAAAGTCTTACCTGAAAGTAGTTATTGGACAAAATTAGGCAGCTTTTGTTAAATATAAGCAGATCTTAGTTGGATGTTGGTTGCAAACAATTTAGGTCAAAGAGTTTGTTTCTAAGGTTGAAAAGGATTATGTAGTGTGAATTGAGAGTTTGTAATGTTGTGTATGAGAAAAGATGAGCTTTGACTAGAGCTAGATGAGGTGGGACCTGTGTTATTAATGCGCCACTAAATCGGTGAGAAATTGGTGTCACCAATAAATCGACCCATCCAACTCACCGATTTATCGGTACATAATATATATATATATATATGTGTGTGTGTGTGTGTTTTGAAAAAATAGACCGATTAGCCTCGATCAACGTAAATCGGTCCTAGATCGCGAAGGGTCTATTTTCCGTTTTAATTACATAGGGTGGGACAAAACTTGTATGTTGACAATAATTTTTATATCTAGTTGGGGTGGTCTTATTTTGAAAACTTCTAGGGGGATGCATCAAGGTGATACTACATTTTTGTTCATGTTCACAATCGGGATGGAGGCTTTTAGCATATTGATTGGCGAATGTTTGAAGATTGGTTTATTGATGGGGGTTTTTAGGTATCCCTTTTGGTACAAAAAAAATACTTGTTTTGTGTTGTAACTAGAAGATTCAGAGGACTATTAGGAATTTCTTGTGGTGGGGTGGTATGTGATAAAGGAGTATCCTCTGTTGAGAACTTGGGGTTTAGGGAGAACACTAACCTGGGGTCAGGCACGGATCTACATAGGGGCAAGTGCCCCACTGACTTTTGAAAAAAAAGTTATCCACAATTGTACATTTGAAATTAATTTTTGCCCCATAACTTTAAATACCAATTTGATTTGCCCCCATATATTTATATTTTGTGCGTTTGCAAAGTAGCTTATTGAATCCATTTTTTTCTCATTTCACTTCAATAATAACTTCAACAGTTAAACAGTTCAAGTATAAGTCCCCCAAATCTCTCCAACACCATCTTATCCAAGTGACAAGGCTGAAAAATATGTTATAACCTATCGCTCATCAAATAAGGGGAAGGAGCCTTAGAAGTACACAAGCTAGCAATTCAGATTTACTTCGTTCGTCTTTGCAAGATGAGGAATCTTCTCTACGCCTTCTCTCAGACATGGAAACCCCATATTTTTGGTAAACCCCCGAATTTCAAATGCATATCTTTCGATTCTAATTAGATGTTTCTCACTTTTTTATTTCACGAAAGTGGGGTTTTTATGCCTTTAATGGGTATTTTACGATTTCGCTAATGAATTACTTACTACCTAGTCCACATTAGTTTTTTTAAGTTGAAAGCTTGCATAGTCTAGGGTTTAGGTTTATCCCCATGTGAGATTCTGAGTGTTTGATCTATAGCTTTTAGTTGTTTGGGGTTCAGTATTTGGTGTGGTTATGATGATTTTGCATAATTTCTCACATAGGTTTTCTTGTTCACTAGCGAATTTGTCTTATTTTTTGGCATTTGGGCTTCTTGTTTACTAACGTTTCTCTTGACATAGGTTACAATGTTTTATTTGCCTTTGATTTGAGATTTTGATATTTGTTAATATTAATAATAGCATACATGGTCGGATGAGTTGCTTTGACAAGGTATTAAAATGCGTCGAAGCTAGTTGTAATGGTTTTTGTAATTCTAACTGGGGAGGAGGGAGAGTGAGTTTTTGGTATTCATGTTATGGATATAGATGTGTAAGTGTTAAAATTATAAAAATTTATTTTTGTATATCCAAAGTGATCATCATTTTTGAATGAAAATCTTTTGTTAAATTATATAGAGTTTTGTTTAGCAATTTTTTTGTATAGTATTTATGTATTGTTCAAATTAAAAAAAATTGCTAAATAATCAATTAATATATTATCATTAATTAACCATGACTCAACACCGCACCCCCTTCAACAAAAATCTTGGCTCTGCATGGGGTCGAGCTGCCCAATTAGCTCGCAGGCTTTGGGGCATCAGGAAAGTCTTATCCACATATTTTTGAAAATTCTAGAAGCTTCTAATACAAGATTCTTTATAAACATGAAAGTTCTCCTTACGGGACAAGGTAAGAAAAACACAGATCCTTTTCTTATTAGGAGTAAATTTCTTTGTTTAATTGAATTATTTAGCCTACATATTGGATCTTTGTATGTAGGTTTAGGCATCCAAGAGGCTCTCTAAAATCTTTCTTAGTTAATAAGATAGCAAAGGTTGGAACAATTTGTGTTCTTTTCTCTTTTTGTTGCATACCAAAAAACAGAGTTTCATGCATTTTAATTGTTATGGGTGGGCACGAGTCCGGAACGATCTGGGATAAAGGATTTTTTTTGGGCAAAACCGGTTGGTCCCAAACCAGAATGGAACCATGCCATCTCGGTTCAAACTCTTCATACTTTTGCAGCGAGCTGCTTGACGTGAATCATTCATCCTTGATTACAACAGCCTTGTCAATATTCACATTACTCGCAAGGCCTTCAACAAGAATTTTGTAAGTAGTTGGATAGGGATCAAATGGGGCGACCTTAAATAGCTGTTTGAACTCCACGTAAATGGTCTCGACCTTTCGACAATCATAGTAGGTAGTGAGGTTGGGTATAATAGGGAAAGATGCCTCTTAGTGTGTTCTCTCTTCTTTAGGTTGCTGACAAGGTTGGGTATAATAACTTTCTAACGAAGATGGTTCCTTCAAGGGTGGCTTTTTTATGTTGATATCAATGCGAGACGGGTTCGTTCTAAGGGATAACAGGCTACCTCGTTTGATTTCATGATGACTTTTGAAGAGCCTGGTTGAAGTCCTATACATCTGTACCGGAAAGTGGATAGTCTAGATAGAAGCTTTGTATGCAAGATCCATTTTTTTACTATTTCGAAATCTGATCATTCTGCAACTATTGAGCAGAGTATGACCATAGAACTTATTCAAAGTCTGTCTTGCACACCAACCTGGATTCCCATCTCTAGGCGTTATATCAATAAGTTCGTGCTACTTAGCAATAATATGTTCATCAAGAATATTCCTATCTTCCAGAAATGCCCCTAGGTGTTGCGACTGACGTCCACAGTTTAGCAAAACAGTTAAGACTACTACATTGGCAGAAAGTTTGACTGCTTTGTCATCCAGTCTTCGGAAACACTTTATGGGTTCAGTCAATGATTATGACTCCCATGTGTTTTAAACAGAAGACTAGGTTGGCAAACCCTTTTTATGTGTATACACGGTATGCTTAGCCTGTTATACCTCATTTCCCCCACCCCCCCATCTTTTTCTTAACGAAAATTGGGCGTGAAGCAGCTGCTTTGGATGTCATGTCGCATTTTCATTTCAAAAAATGTTCTCGCCTTTCATCGTTATTTACAAAAGATTTGCCATTATGTTAATTTAAGATCTGTCCTATAGTATAAAAAATGTAAGAGAGAGTCGCAAAAGGAGAAAAGAGATAAAAAGAATGATGAAGGAGATAAGAGAATGATTAATTGATGATTGTTGATGGATGGGATGGATAGAAGAGAAGAAAAAGCAAAGTAAAGATAAAAGAAAAATAAAATAGAGAGTGCTCAATTTTTGGGCAAAAGGAATTAGAAAATGCGGGCAGTTCAGGCATCACAACTCAAGTGTGTGACTGACTTGGTTAATGAGTGTTTGGTTTGGTTCAAGATGCCCAAGACCAAAGTCCTATTTGATTAACGGTTTCACGGAAAAAATGGTTTACATCATTATTATTATTATTATTATTGCATTAAAAAGAAATGAAAATTTTCTCAATTGTTTGGGATTTACTTTTATTGCAAAACCCTGTCCAACACTATTTTTTTTTCATTTTATGTAACCAATAATAACAGGGTGTTTTTCTTTTGGTAACCTAATTTAAATTTGAGTCAACATTTAAGCATTATCATTATAACACTCATAGTTTCAATACAACATAGGTTCCATGTACATACATATATGCAATTATTCCATCACTTCCCAAAACTTTTTTCGGTCTTTTTATTATTATTATTGTATGTTGTTAACCATTGCCTTGATTAATATAGAGATGTATTAGTGTAACCGTGATTTGTTTTTATATTTGGTCATTTAGTAACCTATTTGGGAGTGTTGTAGGCACGACCCGTTGGCATAGGTACATGTATGGTACACTAGTGTATTTAATGAACTTTGATGGGCACTTCTGCTTCTTTGAGATTAGTTGATTGATTTATTTACTTGTTTTTGTGGCATTTTCTCCTTTACTTGTTTTAGATTAGTTAACTGGTTTCCTCTTTTTTTTCCTTGGCAGGTCTATAGAAAATACAAGATCCATACACATTTAGTTGGGGTACCAACAAATGGTATCAGAGCCCATGGTTGAGATGGAGTTAATGCGGTCCACTCCCTAAACCAACACAAACTACAAACAATTTGAAATAAGACTGTCGGAGCAAAGGGTAGCAATGATCTGAAAAGAATTAAGATATTTCCCCCGTCTGTTTTAGGATACTGCTACAATCAGAAGGTAGCCATTTGGTAATTGGTAGTCAAAATAACGATCAAGCAAACCAACTAAATGTGTATGGATCTTGTATTTCCAATTTTGATGGTTCTTATCGTAATCTATGATAAAACTGGTGCATTGTTTTGCTATTATGAATTCAATCAACTGATTGTTTCTTATTTCATTTTTTTTTCTTATTGCTGCATTATTTAAAACAAATCACTTCCATTTAAAATGGAACAAAAGGAAAAAAATAATATGTACATTAGTCGATTGAAAGCTCAAGTTCTTATTGTAGTGCAATGCCAACTACATGTTTCAAAGAAAACAAAAAGTGAAATGTTCTTCTCTTTGCATATGGGAAGTGCAAGGATCAAGGTTTTTCTCAACATTTATACAAACATTCTAAGTGCTAATCAAACCCCATTTCAGTAAACACTCATAATAATGGGGTATGAACAATTTCATATTTTCAAACCAAAAATCAAATACCGAATAAGCTACACAATTTCAAAAGTGAAAAGAAATGATTTTTTGACTTACAGTATTGAATTTGGAGATACCCAAGTTGTAAATTTTCGTGAGTTGTCTCCAACAATGTTCAAAGATATGAATCAGTAAAAGAAATTCGTCGAGAGAGCTGCCTTTATTAATGGATGGTCATTAGAGAGTTTGAGAGACTGTGTGAGAAGGAAAGATGAATACAAAGGAGAGACGCAAATGAGAATGAAAGAGGCCTCGTACCTTAGCTTCCACCGCTGAAACACAAAAAGTCTAATATTTTAGTTATTTAATGTTGGGTGAATCAGTCGTTTACTCATTTATTTGCTTATTTCATACCACAAGCTCACATTCGGATCGACTCAACAAGTTCCTATTGAAATACGATCTACACAAATAAAATTACTTGCCATTTCTTCACTAGCAGAGCAAAATATGAGAGATTACCTTTTGATTTACGAGAAGCAAGAAAAAGAATTAGTTGCGGGTTATCTAACTGAATATTTCGGTATAAAATTTGGTTTCTGTGGCACCTATGCTAAGTATTCTTGGAAAGGTGAAATGTACTTACGAGGGGGGTGATTGAGGTAGTAGTGTTGGTGGCTCGGGTTAAGAAAGAGAGAATGGGGTGGAAAAAATGGAAGATGGATGTGTTATCTGGATATCTTTGAAATTGTGACCAAGAGTAATAAAAAAACAATGTCTTCAAGGTTACATTTGGTCCCCGTGAGGTAAGGCAAAGCAAACTAACTATACTTGAAGGCTAAACAATGATGGCTTCCACATTGCACTTGCATGAGAAATAATCAGTGATGGAGCCAAGATTTTTGTTGAAGGGAGTCGGAATGACGAATCATAGTTAATTAATGATAATATAATAATTAAATATTTTAGCATAATTTTTTATTTGAACAATACATAAATAACTATATAAAACACCAATTGCTAAACAAAAGTCAATCTAATCTATCGGAGAAGAAAATGGATCCAACAAGCTACTTTATAGGAGCACAAAAGATACATATATGCGAGACAAATCCAATTGGTATAAAAAGTTAGGGGCAAAAATCAATTTTAAATGTAAAATTATATGTTTATAAAAAAATTGGGCTATTTGCGATTTGTCCCCTATGAAAATAGCTAATTAGAGGTTGCCTCAAACATTAATCATTGTTGCAGTCTTCCCCAGGACTAGCAGACAACGTTGGTTGACTGTCAAAATACTTACGTTGATTACTAAAATGCCCTTCAAACAATAACCTACAATGAACCTCGAGATACAAATATGCATCTTAAGGAAAAACTAATGGGTCGAATTTTTCATGTATCTCCAGAAAAATTTTATGAATAAAATACAAAAGTAGACCTCGAAATACGAATTCATCTCGAGAAGATACTTAAAAAAATACTTTCTTCTTCCTCCTTATACAAGAGAGGTTGGGTTACTGGTAGCTAGTGGCGATGGTGAGAAAGGGAAATAAATCAAACAGAGAGGGAGGGAAAGGAAGAGAGGAGGGGGCGGAGTGTTTGTCTATCTTGCAGTAAACAAATAGAGGGAGCATAAAAAAAGAAAGGGGCGAGGCGGGGTCGAGGATTCTCTCGAACAACCAATAGAGTAGAAGGCATCTCAATAGATTAGCGTTAATAGTGAGTTCCCGTGGGGTGGGGTGGGGTGGGGTGGGGTGGGGCGGGTTGCCTTCCACAGATCCACGAAGAGCAAGTTGCGGCTGTAATCTTTTCTTATTGGTGTTTTGCCGCTTCCAGTTAATTTAGTTGATTTTGCCCAATGGTGGTAAATAAGTGTATGTCGGAACAAAATAACACTGCTTGTCACCGTATTGGTGAAAATGGTAGAGATGTTCTAGGAGTGCAGTATATGCGGTATTTAGCAACAATATTTCCTGGTAACATACTAAAAAATTAGATGTTCAAAATGTGGACATCTTCGGTTACAATAACCTGAAAAAATTAACATATACTAAGCTCTTTATTATCAAAAAAACATATATTAAGCTCAGCAATAAATCATTAAAGCACGTCTAGTCAGATGTAGGTTTTACAGGCTAACATTTCTGACATTCCATGTCGCAATATATAATACTAACTCAGCCTCATAACTCATTTACATTGATTCGGAGGTCACTACTAATATAAATTGATCTTTACTGAAATAAACCTATTTATGGTCATTGATAACTTCCTGTTCCAATATTCATTTCCATACTCAACTAGAAAAACTTATTAATGCATTGACAAGCAACCCAGACTGCCGCTCCTACAATTCTCAGGAATTGAGTTGATTCACTCAGTCGATTTACCTTTACGCCTACTACTGTCAGTCTCCAATAGATAACATACAATCGAATCAACATCATCTCCAAAGATGCTATACGCCTTGACGACTTGCTGGTAGCTAAATCCCATTGACAACACCATCTGCATACTACTGCTTAGAACGGTATCTGGCAACTTCTTCTCCTTCGATGTTTCCACTTTCAACACACTTCGTGATGACCCTGTAACTGTGTTCATTTGTAAGAACAGATGTCAATATAAATGAGAAGCATATTGAAAGAATCATGATCAGAAAGGTCATAAAAAATGTTAACCCAGAATTATCAATTGCGATATGATATTTCATAACTACAGTATTGTTACTTTTCAAACCATCATCCTTCAGCCTCATCAAAGGCATTTCAGTCCATAGCACAGACAAATCCTAAACAAAATAACAAATATACTGTTGTGATAACTAGGTGTTAATAGCACAGACAAATCCTAAACAAAATAAAAAATATATTGTTGTGATAACTAGGTGTTAAGTTTGTTAACACACAGTTGGTGAATTAGGTGACAAGATTTTAGACCACATGCAAGGTAAGGCATTAACATTGGTCCTTCCCCTAGTTGCATCCAAACTGAGGACGCAGAATTGTTTTGGTCAATTTTTTTCCTAAAATGTTGATTCCAACGGTGGGTTTTGTTGGAGGGAAAAAGAAATATACATATATATCCATGGAAAACCATTAAAAATTAAAAAATTAAAAAAAAAAACAGCAGAGGTTGGAGTGTATGAGAGAGGAGCACACGATGTTAAAGATGATTGTTTCTTGAGTTTTCCGTGGGGAAATATCTTTTGCCACATGAAAGTTTTTTCTAAGATTTTGAGAGAAAACGGTTGAAACTCATCTTCAAACTCAAGTTCTCCCTTCTCTCTCCCACTTAATTTTTGCATAAAATGGACAAGCATGTCTAACTTTCAAAAATGTATTTTCTTAAGCCTGTGAATATCCAAATGACATCATACAAGAAAAACTTTATAAAATTAGACCATTAGAAAAAGGATTAAGATCACATGATTCGTAAAATTCATGTACCAGTTTACCTCCATGTATACCATTAAAAAGTAGGAAAACATGTCCATTTTGACAGTTAATTTCATGACAATATTCAGCTGGGGGTAAATGCATCAGAAATATCTGAGTTTTCTTTTTATGGATGATCATGGAGAGCAATCACCAATAAAATTCATGTTAATTAGTAACCTCGAGGTTGATGAATTATTAGAGCATCATAAATTTTTTGAGTAAAAGGTAATAAAACGAGAAAACTAACTTGCTCCAGAAGAGGATGGCTCGGCATTAGAAGTGGAAGACTCTCTAAAACTAGGCTTTTGCTTGAACTTTTCATCAGCAAGATATTCAGCCCGTGAAGCTTCCATAACCATGCGCTCAATTTCCTTTTCAGTCAGCTCAATGTCAGAGTACAAGCGTCCTTCAGCAAGAAGTGCCTGTAATTAGATCAAATGAACAACAAAATCAAAATAGCAACAACATACACAGATGAACTTGAATGTATTTTCCAAACACTAAAATTAAATAGAAAGTAATTTACATTATCAATTTGTTGATCTTGTTGAGCTCTGATGGCTGCTTTCACTTGATCCTTATCAATATTGGCCTATACAATCAGAAAAACACATTTTGTTTGACACAATTACGAATTGCTGGACTTAATGTGTACAAAACACAAAGATGGGGAGAAGATGCACAGAGAAACTAGGTATATCATACTCACACCCTGAAGACTGCTGAATCCAAGCCCTGCACCAATTGTTAATCTACGTGGATCAACAAGTGAATTGTAATGGTTTCCATGGTGATAACTTAGTCGGATAGGTGGTGTATCAGTATTGTAATTCCCCTGGAAAGTGTTGATAGGTTCTGCATTAATAAATTGTCAGTGACTCCCATAAAATCCAATCCCAATTTGAAAAAATTAAGGTAAATATCGTTTCAAATTAAATGATACCTATGCTGTAAGAATAAATATGGATGGGCCTATTATACATTTCAGATAGAGCTTGGATCTCAATATTGTTTCCATAGACCTGTCAAGGAAAAAAAAAAGGAAACCAGTTAACTAATCTAAATCTAAAACAAGTGAAGGAGAAAATGCCACAAAAACAAGTAAATAAATCAATCAACTAATCTCAAAGAAGCAGAAGTGCCCATCAAAGTTCATTAAATACACTAGTGTACCATACATGTACCTGTGCCAACGGGTCGTGCCTACAACACTCCCCAAATAGGTTACTAAATGACCAAATATAAAAACAAATCATGGGTACACTAATACATCTCTATGTTAATCAAGGTAATGGTTGACAACATATAATAAATAAATAAATAACCGAAAAAGTTTTAGGAAGTGATGGAAAAATTGCATATATGTATATATATGGAACCTGTGTTGTATTAAAACCATGAGTGTTATAATGATAATGCTTAAATATTGACTCAAATTTAAATTGGGTTACCAAAAGAAAAAAACACCCTATTATTATTGGTTACATAAAATGAAAAAAACAAAATAGTGTTGGACAGGGTTTTGCAGTCAAAGTAAGTCCCAAACAATTGAGAAAACTTTCATTTCTTTTTAATGCAATAATAATGATAATAATAATAATAATAATAATAATAATAATAATGTAAACCATTTTTTCCGTGAAACCGTTAATCAAATAGGACTTTGGTCTTGGTCATCTTGAACCAAACCAAACCAAACCAAACACTCATTAACCAAGTCAGTCACACACTTGAGTTGTGCTGCCTGAACTGCCCGCATTTTCTAATTCCTCCTGCCCGAAAATTGAGCACTCTCTATTTTATTTTTCTTCTCTCTTTGCTTTGCTTTTCTTCTCTTCTATCCATCCCATCCATCAACAATCATCAATTAATCATTCTCTTCTCTTTTTCATCATTTTCTTTTTCTCTTTTCTCCTTTTGCTACTCTCTCTTACATTTTTTATACTATAGGACAGATCTTAAATTAACATAATGGCAAATCTTTTGTAAATAACGATGAAAGGCAAGAACATTTTTTGAAATGAAAATGCGACATGACAACCAAAGCAGCTGCTTCACGCCCAATTTTCGTTAAGAAAGAGATAGAGGAAAAATGAGGTATAGCAGGCTACGCATACCGTGTATACACATAAAAAGGGCTTGCCAACCTGGTCTTCTGTTTAAAACACCTGGGAGTCATAATCATTGATTGAACCCATAAAGTGTTTCCGAAGACTGGATGACAAAGCAGTCAAACTTTCTGCCAATGTAGTAGTCTTAACTGTTTTGCTAATAGTCTTAACTGTTTTGCTAAACTGTGGACGTCAGTCGCAACACCTAGGGGCATTTATGGAAGATAGGAATATTCTTGATGAACATATTATTGCTAAGTAGCACGAACTTATTGATATAACGCCTAGAGATGGGAATCCAGGTTGGTGTGCAAGACAGACTTCGAATAAGTTCTATGGTCATACTCTGCTCAATAGTTGCAGAATGATCAGATTTCGAAATAGTAAAAAAATGGATCTTGCAAACAAAGCTTCTATCTAGACTATCCACTTTCAGGTACAGATGTATAGGACTTCAACCGGTCTCTTCAAAAGTCATCATGAAATCAGACAAGGTAGCATGTTATCCCTTAGAACGAACCCGTCTCGCATTGCTATCCGCATAAAAAAGCCACCCTTGAAGGAACCATCTTCGTTAGAAAGTTATTATACCCAACCCTGTCAGCAACCTAAAGAAGAGAGAACACACTAAAAGGCATCTTTCCCTATTATCCTTCCATAACCATCCATCCTTAATATCCTTCCACACTAAGCAACACATTTCCCTATTCTTCAAGTGCACACCTTCTAATTAGACAAATTTCACTAATTATGAAAGTTCCAATTCATCAACCATTATTTTGATGCCAATTTCTACCACCATACCGGGAGCGAAAGAAGCCGAGGAAACTTAATCTTTAAACATCTCATTCCCAACCCAAACACCATGCCAGAACTTGACTTATCCACTCTGCCCATGACAACCTCAAGTGAAAGCATACAAACAAACAAGTTGTGTCCGAAATCAGTTCGATCCAACTAATGACTTCAGTAAACAATTTCTTTATTCATCTTTTCTCCATAACACTTGCATAACAATACCATGTTCATCAAACAAAAAAAAGTAGCCTCATACCCAAGCCACCACCTCCTTGGGCGAGCATGATTGATAGGGCTGAGTAAAAATCTCGATTCATCCCGGTCCGACCCGATCGGTATGATGGTTATGATCCATTTTAAACAGGGACCAACCAATTTTTACCATTTTCATCCCTGTCCCAGTCCAGACCAATTCCACAAATTCAATCCCGGATCGTCCCAGTTACTGTAGCCCAATGATGTTATAAAGTCCAAACCCACTTCAAAATTCTAACCCAAGCCCATAAACGTTATCACGAAATCCCTATTAAACCCTAAAATTGATCCATTTCTACCTCCCCCACCCCCATCATTGATCAGATCATCCATCATAGCTCTCTCCAAACCCACCTTCCTCACCCACCTCAAAACCCTAGCCAAACTCCACCATCCTCCATCACCCTCATCTTCCTCTCGTTCATCACCCCAGAACAAGCTGCAGCGGAGCAACGCTGCCGCAGGCGTCGACAGTGCATCGAACCCCCATTGAACGCCCTCCGCCACCCACAACGTTCCCATCTATCCTCTACTCCAACCCCAAAGTCCTAGAAAGGGTATTCTCCGTCCTCACAGGCAAACGCCTCGACTTTCACAATTGCATCTCAATCCTTATTCGCGAAAACGACCTCAAAGAGGCCGCACTCCACACCCGCCACTCTATCTACTTCAATTGCAAGCCCACCATCTTCACTTGTTATGATGGTCGCTAAGAACCACCAATCCAAGTACGCCGAGTTCTCCAACTCCATCGCTTTGTCTACCAGACCAACGTCGCCCCCAATGTCCTCACCGACAATCTTTTCCTCACTACCTACTGTGATTGCCGAAAGGTCGAGACCATTTACGAGGAGTTCAAACAACTATTTAAGGTCGCCCCATTTGATCCCTATCCAACTACTTACAAAATTCTTGCTGAAGGCCTTGCGAGTAATGGGAATATTGACAAGGCTATTGAAATCAAGGATGAATGATTCACGTCAAGCAGCTCGTGGCAAAAGTAAGAAGAGTTTGAACCGAGATGGCATGGTTCCGTTCTGATTCGGGACCAACCTGTTTTGCCCAAAAAAAATCCTTTATCTCAGATCGTTCCGGACTCCTGCCCACCCCTAACAATTAAAATGCATGAAACTCTGTTTTTTGGTATGCAACAAAAAGATAAAAGAACACAAATTGTCCCAACCTTTGCTATCTTATTAACTAAGAAAGATTACAAAACTCTATTAAGAACAAACTCTAGAGAGGCTCTTGGATGCCTAAACCTACATACAAAGATCCAATATGTAAGCTAAACAATTCAACTAAACAAAGAAATTTACTCCTAATAAGAAAAGGATTTGTGTTTTTCTTTCCTTTCCCGCAAGGAGAACTTTCATGTTCATAAAGAATCTTGTATTAGAAGCTTCTAGAATTTTCAAAAATATGTGGATAGGATTTTCTCGTTGCCCCAAAGCCTGCGAGCTAATCGGGCAGCTCGACCCCATGCAGAGCCAAGATTTTTGTTGAAGGGGGCGCGGTGATGAGTCATGGTTAATTAATGATAATATATTAATTGATTATTTAGCAATTTTTTTTTAATTTGAACAATACATAAATACTATAAAAAAATTGCTAAACAAAACTTTATCTAATCTAACAAAAGATTTTCATTCAAAAAGGATGATCACCTTGAATATACAAAAATAAATTTTTATAATTTTAACACTTACACATCTATATCCATAACATGAATACCAAAAACACATTCTCCCTCCTCCCCAGTTAGAATTAAAAAAACCATTACAACTAGCTTTGACGCATTTTAATACCTTGTCAAAGCTACTCATCCGACCATGTATGCTATTATTGATATTAACAAATATCAAAATCTCAAATCAAAGGCAAATAAAACATTGTAACCTATGTCAAGAGAAACGTTAGTAAACAAGAAGCCCAAATGCCAAAAAATAAGACAAAAATACTAGTGAACAAGAAGCCCTATGTGAGAAATTATGCAAAATCATCATAACCCCACCAAATACTAAACACCAAACAACTAAAAGCTATAGTTCTAAGACACGTCAAACACTCAGAATCTCACACGGGGATAAACCTAAACCCTAGAATATGCAAGCTTTCAACTTTAAAAAACTAATGTGGACTAGGTAGTAAGTAATTCATTGGCGAAATCAAAATACCCATTAAAGGCATAAAAACCCAACTTTTGTGAAATAAAAAAGTGAGAAACATCTAATTAGAATCGAAAGATATGCAATTGAAATTCGGGGGTTTCCATGTCTAAGAGAAGGCGTAGAGAAGATTCCTCATCTTGCAAAGACGAACGAAGTAAATCTAAATTGTTAGCTTGTGTACTTCTAAGGCTCCTTCCCCTTATTTGATGGGAAAAGTGATAGGTTATAGCATATTTTTCAGCCTTGTCACTTGGATAACTTTTTCAAATGTACACACATTGTGTTATTTTCACTAACCATTTAATTGGTATTTAAAGTTATTAAAGTTATGGGGCAAAAATTGGTATTAAAGTTATTTTCACTAACCATTTAATTGCAAATCAAATTGGTATTTAAAGTTATGGGGCAAAAATTAATTTCAAATGTACAATTGTGGATAACTTTTTTTCAAAAGTCAGTGGGGCACTTGCCCCTATGTAGATCCGTGCCTGACCCCAGGTTAGTGTTCTCCCTAAACCCCAAGTTCTCAACAGAGGATACTCCTTTATCACATACCACCCCACCACAAGAAAATCCTAATAGTCCTCTGAATCTTCTAGTTACAACACAAAACAAGTATTTTTTTTGTACCAAAAGGGATACCTAAAAACCCCCATCAATAAACCAATCTTCACACATTCGCCAATCAATATGCTAAAAGCCTCCATCCCGATTGTGAACATGAACAAAAATGTAGTATCACCTTGATGCATCCCCCTAGAAGTTTTCAAAATAAGACCACCCCAACTAGATATAAAAATTATTGTCAACATACAAGTTTTGTCCCACCCTATGTAATTAAAACGAAAAATAGACCCTTCGCGATCTAGGACCGATTTACGATTGATCGAGGCTAATCGGTCTATTTTTTCAAAACACACACAGATATATATATATATATATATATATATATATATATATATATTATGTACCGATAAATCGGTGAGTTGGATGGGTCGATTTATCGGTGACACCAATTTCTCACCGATTTAGTGGCGCATTAATAACACAGGTCCCACCTCATCTAGCTCTAGTCAAAGCTCATCTTTTCTCATACACAACATTACAAACTCTCAATTCACACTACATAATCCTTTTCAACCTTAGAAACAATCTCTTTGACCTAAATTGTTTGCAACCAACATCCAACTAAGATCTGCTTATATTTAACAAGAGCTGCCTAATTTTGTCCAATAACTACTTATATTTAACAAGAGTTGCCTAATTTTGTCCAATAACTACTTTCAGGTAAGACTTTAGCTTCTTAGCCACCACCTAAGCAATAATCTTGTACATAGTATCTACACGACCAATAGGTTTGAAATTGAGAATAGATCATGAACCTTTTTGGGTGTTGCTATGATATAAGAAAAATTCTCTCTAATCCCCAAAAGAACTTTTGTGGATCAACCACCACCAGGATAACTTCCTTTCTATCCAACCCTAGGCTTTGTTGCTACTCTTGATAACTAGAACAAATTTTCATCAAACCATTTGATTATATATTTCTTTCTACATAATTTGTTCACTTTCTTATAACAAAGCAAAAGTAAAACACATTGTGTTATTTTCACTAACCATTTAATCCTAAACTAACATTTTAAGCGTAAACTTTATTCATTGTTTAGCCTCAAATGGTTCTCATTTTCACATATGTAATCTCTTCCCCGGACAAAGTTGAAATCTAATCTACCAATGAGGTACTAGCTAAGCTAGTAGACTTGACACTTATGGCAAATGACATTACAAGTCCAGGGTTCAAACCCCGCTGAAGGCATTTAATAATCCTGCTCGCCCTTAAAAAATTGAAAATAGAAAATAAAATTGAAATCTATATAGTTAAATCTTAATCAGACCCAAATCAATTCAAAAGCGACATGAGATTAATTGGGATTAATCCAAACTAATTGTAATTAATCGGCTTATATTTTGTTGAGTAATAGGTACAAAATTATTTTTTCCCCAAAAAAATTACTATGTCAAATAAAGGTGTGATCACCATATTCTTTACATTTGCTTGTTGAATACCTTTGATCGTTTTTTGCGATTTTTATATATATTCTCTTTAATCTTTCTTTCTCTAATCTCTTTACACCCCTTTGGTATTGCCCTATGGATAAGGACATAGGGTAATGGGGCAATAACTTTTTATAAAAAAAAAATCTCATTTAACATATTGCCATGGATCGACTAATGGGTGAATTTCGAATGATATTACTCGAAAATTAGCAAGAAAATTCCGATTGCTCAGCCAGAGATTATTCAATTGATTAATTAGGAAATATTAACGCTCTGCTACGGAAAAGCCCCAATTAATCGCTGATCAATTACCACCGATTTAATAACACATGTTGAAATCTCCCCTTTCCTATTTGATCAAGCAATCCGATCCAAAAAATATACATTCTTCATTTTGTCCTACTTTTTTTTGTCTTTGCGCTCCCTTGTTCTACTTTTATCGTTTTTGTGCTCCCTTATATTGGTTTTAATATAGCTTCGGTTTATACCAGGAGTTGAAACTAGCTAATCACCACTATTTAGTTTTAGGAAGAAGCTCCTCATTCTCCAACCACCTGAAAGGAACTTTCTTGGGATGATTTATTCTGCATCCAATAGATTTAGAATTTTTGTGCACTAAGGTCTCCCATCATTTGGATCACATACACCAGATTCATCCACTTTCATTTACATAGTTACATAACTTACATAGAAGATAGAAAAAACACATCCGAGTCATCCTCAACATCAATCACCTTATTATCAATTGTCACTAGAATGCCACTCGAAAACTCCACATATTCCTGGAACCAAAACTCATCCACAATTACATCCACTCTCACACGCGAAACAGGTCGATGTTTCTCCCTACATCAGCCTCAAGTTGTTCTGCCCTTCTTCATCAATTCTCGGGATAATAGTTATAAGTCTCATATCTGCCATTTTACCCATGTTTTTACTTTACTACCCATCCAAATCAGAGACTTGCACTGTTTTTCCTTCTTCTAACCCAGCTTCAAGCCGAAAACTTATCATGAGTTCTTCAAATCTTGGAGCACAGGGTCCTAGTGGTATAAACAGATTTTCAATAAAAAGAAGATTATTGTCCTCCCAAAACCCTCCAGAAGTGGGTGTCGTCCGATGATTCTTCCATTCTATGAACCGAAGGGCCCCTCACTATACCCTGCTAGCTGGTTACAGCTACAACACAACAACCTTCGTCCATAAGTTCCCATCTTCATCCAAAGCCTCAAAACATTTTCCCGATAATGATTAGTTCTTACTCAAAATCTCTTTTAATCACAAAAGTCCTTCGCAAGCTCTTACTTTTTTTCCTTGACTCACCATGTTCAAAATCATTTGTGTTTCTGGTTTCATAAAGAAAGGGTTATTTCCCATTTGTTTATGTTTATTCCCAGTGTTGTATGAATCACTCAAAATCGCGAGTCAAATCGTCGATTTGACTCGAGTCGGCACACAAACGATGTGAATCGCCCAACAAATCGGGCTTTACCTAAATCAGACTAAATCGGTGACAATTCAATGTTGAAATCGCTAAATCGCGATAGGTAAGCAGTCATTCGATTTATGCTTTGTACAGGAGAAAGAAACCAACATGAAAAAAAAAGAAAAAGGAAGAACATATCGGCTGAGATCCTCATCAGATCCAGCTAAGATTGGTTCATCAGGTTGGTTCCGCTTCAGATCTTCATCGTTCTGCCCCAAATTGCTTCTTCACTCTTCTTCACCCATCTCCAACTCGCCGATGACAAAGAAGGGTTGATTTAAAGAAGACAAAGAAGAGGATTCAGAGTCGTTGAGGATTTCGTCAACAGTGCGATGAGGGATGATCTTGAGTTCATCATCGCTGCTGCTCTCTAACTCAGATTGAATCAAGATCAAAACCAATTAAGTTGAATGATATTGAAATGAAATTAAATGAGATTGAAATGAAATTGAATGGAATTTGGGTTCCATTTGGGCTTAATTTAGTTTCATTCTTTTATTTGGGCTTGATTTAATTAGTAATTTTCTTTTGGGCTTATTTTTTGTAGGAAGTTTCTTTTGGACTTACCAATGAAAGTGCACTCTTACATTTTGATTCTTTTTGGGTATAAGTTATGAATATTTATTAATTTAAATACATATATTTATAATTTTATAAATCCTACAATTTACGATTCGATTTACGATTAAATCAAAATCTTACCCTTTCCGATTTACTATACGATACTAACACTGCCTATTCCTATTTGACCCTCATTTGTTCTTGTATTCCAGTTTAACACTCATGACTGTTTGATCAAGGGTATTGACTAAAAAATTTCATCTAACATTTTTGAAAAGACAAACTTACCCTGCTTAATTTTTCAAACCGAAAAAAACAATTTTTTTTAACTCCTAGCGAACCCACCCTCACAAACCCTCTCTCCTCCTCACACTCTCACAAACCCTCTCACTATCATTATCTGCAATCACAAATTTAGCCAAATGAGTCTGTTGATCACCGATTGCAACACTCACATATTTTTCTCTTGTTCCTTTGCTAGTTAGGTCTGGGCTCAAAATTTTGAAAGCCATGTGGGCAGGCTCCCCTTGATTGTTTTGCCCAGTCAAAAAGATATTTTAAGAATGAGCCAAAATGATTTTGCATTTCTTTAAGTAGATATTCAAATGTAGTTTTTACTCTTATTCTAGGTGTGTCAAAAAGAAAATAACATGCTCACAAGAGCAAAGTAACAAATTTCTTCAACATTACTCCCAACAGCTACTTCATTATAGTGTAGTTCCTCCAAGAGAGCAATCCTTGGCTTGAATTCCACTCAGAAGACCAATATGCCTAGTTGCCTACACAATTCAGTTTAGATAAATGCATTCTATTTTCTTCTATCTTAATTTTCCATTACTAATCCAAGTCTTGCGATCAAAGTCATTAAACTTCACCATCATACACAAAAAAAATGAGAGATTAAAATTAAAAAAAGTGGGTGGGATTGTGGGAATAAAAAAGAAAACAAAAGTGTTTGATTTGAATAATTACGCAGGGGTAGATTTGTCAATTTAAAAATGTTGGATGAAATTTGTTAGTCAACACCCTTGAACCGATGGTCATGGATCGGTTCAAGGGTGTTAGACTGAAATACAAGAACAAATGGGGGTCAAATAGGAATATACATAAACAAATGGGAGCCAAATGGGAAATAACCCAAGAAAGAATATCGTACTTAGGAACAGAAATGGAGGCATCATTCACTAGGGTATATAACTTAATCATCCATACGATTGAAAATAGCATACAGCAGAAGAAAATTGTGATACAGGCTCTGCATGGGGCTCCCAAGACTAGATAATAGTAGGTCAAGATCCAATCCGATTTGATAGGAATTACCTGATCCAGCCTAGTCCAGATTTGACCAGCTAAAATCATTAAATTTCTTTATACAGAGCTTAATGCTCAAGATTTATGTATATTACCTTACATATATATCAAATTATCTAACTAATATAATAGATAACTGTTTTACCTACCCTAGTAATTTTTATGTGAAACATATACATATAGATGCAAACACACATTTACACTTTCAGTGAAGTGATTTGTTTAGTTGTAATGTGATCGGATTATTGAAGGCCTAAAACCAGTACAAAAAGTTTGTAACCAGATCCTTATTGGATCCTCAATTTGCGGGCCATACCATAAGTTATGGAGTGGAACTGATCGATCTCAGGTCTGACCCGATCCATTGACGGACAGGTTCAAGTATGAACTATTATTACCATTACATAAAACCTATGTAACAACGACACGGATACGAGGTGTCGGACAAATCTTTAAAAAAAAATACGGGATACGCTGGGACATGTACATTTTATTATTAATTATTTTTCAACAATAAGTTTTGAATTATTACTCATATTGTTCATTTCTAGGTCAATATTGCTACTCATGTTCTACGAAAACATTCGTAAAGAATTGAAAATATGTGAAAAAATTGATGATCAAAGCATTGAGTGTCCGGTGAGAGAATCTCTGAGTGTCGACACGTGTATCCGACAGATACGTGTCAGACACGCTTATTTTTGTAAAACTAGTGTCGTTACATAGCATAAAACCTATGTAGCCAATCACAACAAAGTATAAATCAATATGAAATGGTATCAACATTGCTGAATCAAAGCAGGACCAGCCAAACTAGGTACGAAACCATCCATACCTTGTCTCGCCTCTTCCTCTTACAGTATGATGTAAAACCCTCTGTCATAAACTGTGAAAAATGGTCCCTCTCTCTATCCTGTAAACAATAACACATAACTACATAAGGACTACTTTGTATAAACTTATGAAAAGAGATTATCAAAGTGGTAAAGAACTAACTGATAAACTCATAATAAATGTCTATCAGAATTACCAAACCTTGACCACATTATTTTCTATGAAGAAATCTTTAACTACTAAACATTCAAAGGAAGAATGAATCAACAGTATAAAAACAGTTGATGAGCTAGAACATTCAAAAGAAACTCTAGCAGTCTGATCCTAAAATTTCATACGGGAGGCATGCTAACAATGTCCCCAAGGAACATCCAGTCTGCACAGAGTTTGTTACTTCAGTAAGTGGTAGTATGGCTATTTTTTTTTCAATTTTTTCTATTTATTAAGATAAGTTATTCATTGAGAGAGAAATATGAACATAAAAAGCAAAATTCAAGATTGTACAAGAATAGTGTACATGTTTCAATGTTTTAATCGCATGTCACGATGCCATAGACATACCATATAGTCAATGCACATCTGCCGAGTCAAATCATATGCTTCAGTGTCTCCATATACTTGATCTGCAACAGCACGGAACAGGCAGTTTCCATCTTCCAGCATACGCTTAACTTCTAAGCCTTTTGCACGCCGAATGTCATGCTCAAACTGCCGTTCTTTCTCCTGAAAAAAAAAAAACTTAAAAGAGCCGAGTAATTTGTGATTCACTTAATCAGCTGGATTCGACAATTAATTAAATTGGTTTGACTTATTGTATGGTTAATGATTTAGCAGATTGATTGAAGGGTGAATTGTCAGGCATTAGCTGGAGATTAATTGAGAATTTTGACTGAAAAGCAAACACATCTAGATAGCTTAAACATAATGTGAACAGTTGGTAGAATTTTTCAAAATTTTAAAAATGTGTATATATATGCTTAGGCGTTCCATTTACTTTATATAGCATTAGCAAGTGCACCTCCCTAATCATAACTTATGGCTTCCATATTATACGATTCATGATTTATGAGCTTATGGTTATTTTACAATATTCTGTAGTTACATAGTCTTTTCCTATTTTCAAATACTTCTTCACCTCTTTGTTTACAGGATCATTTTTTTCTAATTTGGAGGAGCTAAACCATTGAATAAAAGGTGAAAGATTTGTTGCAAGGTAGATGCATTTGGAGTCAATGCCAGATATACGGTTTATGCCTCAAGCAGAATATGAGATGTTTTCAGGTTTTGGTGGACAGTAGTAGAAATCGGTAAGTATCAATCAAATATGTGAACTTTATATGAGTAACAAGAACCCTTAGGTTTGAACCGCCAACGGCATTTGGATGGGAGGGTTAAGGGATAAAACGAAAAAAAAAACAAGAACATCCAGGTTTTGTGGGCAGTAACGACAAAACCAGGATATTGATAAAAGATTTTAACTTTCAAGGGTATAGAACTAGAAAGATTGACAGAAATCTGACCTTGCTCAAGAAGTAAGGAATACGTATGGAGAGTATACTGGGTGTTTTCAAAAAAAAAATGTACTAGTATTAGTGCTTTTACATGAATTTTTATTCATTAAATTATTTATTTCACAATGTTTATTATTGTTATCCCACCATTCCCTTGCAACATGCAGTTTGTGTACTTTATAATACATAATTGCATTTTATACATATATTATATAATGCCAACTACGAACTGAATAAGAGTTCAAAATGATTTATGACAAATATAACGTACCATCTTAGTATATGCCCACTGATCCCTGCACACGCAATCCATGCTAAGGCAACTTTCTATGGTGGTAATTCCATAACCATTTAGCTTTATTTTGATTTTCACTAATTTTGTACTTTGATTCTTTTATGACATGTTATCGAATGCTCTTTGTACTTTTGCCATAATTTTTGTTGTTGTTGTTAAGGTTTACTATGAAATATACCATTAGATCAGGCATTCTATCTATGTTATTTTGTAAAGTTTAATGTTTATCGTATATTTGTAACTTTCATTTGCTTATGTTTCTTGTGGACATTACTTGCGTAATATGTGATTTTTTTATTTTTTATTATTGTCAATCAAACAGCAAGGAACATATTGATAAAAAGGCAAGGAATGTATTGATAAAAAAAAATTAAAAAAAAAAAAAAAAAAAAAGTGACTATGCAAGTCACAAATTACAAAGCAGGGGAAGAGCCGTGAAAGCAAATAACCAAAATTAACAACCGCCCTGAAATTTGTGATTCAGAAACTAATGTCTAGCTAGTTGATCCTAGAAATTCATAGACCCATGGTATTAACTTGAGCAAAAATCAGGATTAGTTTTGATGAAGGATTCTGTAATTCCTAAATTTAAGTATTTCCAAACTGAAAATGAGAGCCATTAAGTTTTATTTAATGGACAATTTTAATTGTAAATTGCAAAATTGGATCTTACTGCATCATCATAGGAAGCACCAAAACAAGGATTCTGCTCATCTGCACTGTTGTACCCTTCGCCTTCACCATAAGCCCTAGGAGAAGATGGTCTAGAACCTGAAGGCGAGGACCGAGCTGAAACAACAGGCCATGCCACTGCTCGTCTAGAAGAACCAATACGCACAGCATTTGCACCACGGGTAACAGTCCTTGAACTCGAATTCGCCACTGAAGGTTTAGGGGGTGGGACTGGAGGGGGAGGAGGAGGGGGACATAAACTACCGGCGATGAACTGCGAACTACCAATACTTGAGTCCTCATCCGAATCAGGTTTCTCCTTAATCCGCAATCCATCCAGCTCTTTCACCACAACCCCAGAATCCATAACATCATCATAACCAGCTTTCTCCTTATCAACAAATTCATCATACACACTCTCATTTCCAATATCTTGCAAAAGCTCATCTTTTTTCACCATCTTCTCCTCTTCGCTTCCATAATATTCACTATAATCACCTGTAGCTCCTAAATTTTGCACCTCATCTTTCTCCTCTTCCCTTGGAGGCAACACCTGCTGTTGCTGCTGCTGCTGAGCTGGGACAGAAGATGAACTAGGAAGCGATGAGTTCCTTTGGTTAGACGAAGAACCCGCCATAGAACCTCGTTGAACTAAAATACGAGTCATCTTCCTCTACCTTTTCTTTTTCCTTCTTCTTCTTCTATACCCAAAAACCCTCACCACCACCCTCCTCTTAATCTTGATTTCCCCAACTTCAAACAAACAAAACCCTGACTTACAATTTATCTCGCGTTCTAGCTTTGGGCAAGGTAACGCCAATTCCAATCTCTTGGCTGAAAGAATTTTCCCAAACCAAAGCCTTCTTCTGCTCTTCGCAAAACGATCTCTGCATCCCCCAAACAATTCTCATGAGACCCCTCTAACCTCTCTACCACAATCCAATACTACTACCCTTCTTTCAAGACCTCACCTTTATCCCCAAATTCCCTTTCACTCAACTAAATCCCTACGTGCCCAACAAAACTCCCATAAATTTTCCTGCAAAACCACCGATCAGCATTCATCAAACCAATCAAAATCACAATCTAACAAAACCCTAATTAATAGACCAAAAATCACCCCAAAAATCACCCAAAAAATCAACAAAAAAAAATGGGGGCTTACCTGGAAGACTTGGAGAGCATCCGAAGAGAAGAAAGAAAAAAATTAAATGTTGGGTTTTGAGAGAGAATTTCTAGGGTTTGTGAGCAAGTAAACAAGATAACTTCGACAGCAAGGAGAGGTTTTTTTTTTTTCGAATGAGAGGTGACGAGATTTTTATCGAGCTGAGACCGTCCGTGACAAACACGTGGCGGCGTTTGGCACGGTGGTGCGCAGTGCGCATAGTTGGAAGAGAAGAAGAGAAGTACAAATGAGCTTGCCAATGGATGTGTGACACGTGGCACTGTAAGGTCTTCTTTCATTTTTGTATTAGTTAAGTGATGATGATGATGATGAGATTAGGTTTAACCAAAGTAGTTTTTGATTAGGGGGTTTATGTTTTTGTTAATTATTTTAGTTCTTGGAGAAAGGATGATAAGGGAGGGAACAAAGGATGTGGGGTTTCAATGGGGCTAGAAATGTTGTTGACATTTTTCATGTGTTGGTGTACAAAGACTCAATGTTGCCAAACACTTCGTGTGGGTTTGAAAAGGAATGTACATGGGGGCGAATTTGGTGTGGGGTGCGTGGTGATTATATATACCGTGATTTTGAAGCTAGGGAATGGATGCTTGGAAGGTTTGGGTGTACCCCATACGATCCACATCATATTTATCCCACTTAAGAGTGTGTTTGAGTGTGAATTTTCTTAGGGTGATTCAACATTTCAAAGCAAATGGTGTGAGTTGCAATAGATGAACTCAGTTTTGCTGCCAAATGCTTGAAATTTAACTTACATGAGAAAAAAATTTATTTTCTATGCAACCAAAGACACAGTTGGAAATAACTCAAGATTGCTTTCTCAACAATATTAGTATGCTACCAAGCATTTCTTGTTTAACATCTTTTCAATTTATTTTATCTTAATGATATTTGTCATGGAAAGGGATATGAGTGGAGAGTGACAATGTATGCAATAGAACTTATAATTCAAAAAAATAGGAAAAAAAGGAGCACAAAGATGAGCCAAATATATGCATCCATTACAATTTTCCACAATACAACATAATATAGCAAATTCTGAATATGCCCTCAACACCATAAAAACACTTCTTCTTTCGACTCAGTAACAAGAAATCACACACTAATTATAACAAAGGAAGTAAGGATGACTGAGCATTAACTATGATTCCATTTTTATCAATGCTTTCTGATAGCCAAAGCAGACATCACAACCAATAACATCAAGACAAGTGCTGCAAGGAAAGACGCCATGACAGCACCGCTGATTTGCTGACAGAAATCGTTGAACTGTTGACAAATGGCAACCCAATTGGCAGTCGAATTCCCGTTGTGAGCCAAGTAGACAATGGCAGTAGCCGCAGTGGCAGCAGCTGAGGTTAGAGCAACCATCACCTACAACATCTCACAAGTTGTTATAGTCAAGATATCACATTAATATTTAAGTTAACAAAGTATCCTCAATGATTCAGTTAGCCGCTTACTGTGTCACAGATTAGTAGAGGCAACCTTGCCCCTGCTATTTGTGGGCGAACTATGCTGATGATTGAGAATGGCAGTGACAGGACTAGGTAACCACTCGCAATGGCATTTGCAATAACAAAAAACCTGAGAAAATCAATGTCAGAAAGTGTGGAGATAGCATACAAGTCATCTTAAAATCTTTGAATAGTCATCTGAAAATTTTAGTTCAATATAAGCGATGTAACCAAAGACATGCATAAAATATACGTACATAAATGCAGGAAGATCATCGTAACTAGCATGGAACTGGAAGAATTGAGTGAAAAATGGGAGTGTTTGGTCAGTAGTTCCCATGGTAGCAGTGGCTACAAGAGCTGCTCCAATAGCAACAAGCCTTAATATGAAGTCGAAGATAGCAAGGCCTCTTTTCCATCCACCCTTTGCACGCAAGGCAGTTGCTTTGGTGGTAGAAACAACAGCAGGAGCAGCTGAAGCTGATTTTCCCTTCGAATCTGTTTTGGGTTCATTGATGGTGATCGATGAATCCTCACTTTTCATTTTCCTAAAAACGGATTTAAATGAAGATGTAATAAGTCCAGTGATGAAGTTGTTTGTAATGAGAAGCTGAGGGGTTGATGAATTGGGTTGAAGCATTGGGTGCTTGTATATAGAGTTGAGATTAATGGAGGGGTTTGAGTTGTTAGCGTGTTCTTTTGTTTAGTATTATCGAGAAATTAGGTTTGTTTTAAGGTGTTAGAATTGTTAATGAACTAACTCCACTTCTGTCACAGGAAGATCTCGATATGGCTTTTCCTCCTACTAAAAGTACCAAGTCCTAACCACTTTGCAAATGCTTCCAATGTCACATTAGAAATCCAAGCTTTCATTATTGATGGTTTGCGTTTGCAGCCAGCAAATCTGTTTTAGGAGTCCTAAACCGTATACTTTTGCATCAAACCTCAAGCATACCTGGTACCATATTATTATTCAAGAAATTGTAATGCCATACCTCACCTTCATTTGGTTGAGATTTATTTTGAAAAAAAAAAAAAAGGAAAAATACTTTGATAGCAAAAACGCTAACTGAGTACTGAAAGCATACATTACAAGTACTCCTGTAATGAGTTTTGGAAATGCAAAAAGTTAAAGAATGTAGCACACCCATCAATCTCAACTGGTAAATCTCTCAGTCAGGAGCAGATTTTTTTCTTCTCTGAATTAATATTGAGCAGCTGTATAAACATATTGCTTGGCAATCTATAGCCAACCAGCTTGGCCAGCTGCAACGACCCTATATAGTTCACACAATTTCACAAAAGTGAGATGCAGGATCGTACTTCTGAAAGTTCCCATATAGTGTAATAGCCCTATCACTGCAACCAAGAAATAGTACACGATGATGAGTTCAACACAGGTAGGTCTCAAATTAAAGTGCAACCCAATACAAGTGGAATCAAGAATGAGAAATCCAATAAAATATCCAGACCAAGAACAAAGTCGAGCAGATGAATCTAACAATCTATATTCCTTTTTATCTGTTCCATACACTCTTTATTACTGAAAGTGATGTGACTTTACAAAATTTGCTAGCACTATAACATAACAGCCGTTACAATAAACAGAGTATGATAAATTGACATCTTTTCTCTATTTTACAAAGCCGGGCGGGCACTGATGCAGCCATTTTATTCTTACACTAAAAAATCCTCAACCCAACAATGGTATTGGGTGTAACAAACATGTAAGAATGTTTCAAAAACCATAGGGGAAAGAACCATATCACAGTATTTGTCGTAACACTTTCTGGTACTTAAAGCTGAAACTAAACCACTGGAGCTTGAAAGACGTCAATTAGGTTCCCAATTTCCATCCGCGCTCAGCAAGTGCTTTACGTATGTGACCAGCTGCTTCTGCTGTGTCACTAAGAGGTGGATAGCTCCAGCTCTCTGACATCTGGAAATTCATAAAATCCAACAATTAAAAAAAACAACTTATTGCTTTGTACCTTTCATAGCTATTCAAGGTATAAGGTTAAGATGTGATATTTGGAACACGAAATCTGCTCAAGATAAAAAGTACAATCATCTGGATTGACGTTCATCATTTCAACTGAGACTTCTCATAAATGTTCATTTTCTACAGTCACTAACCACTTCCTGACACACACCGTAAATGAATAGTACAAAGGTTCAGCAACTTACATCCTCTTTACCAGTGAATGGCCGAACCACACCACGTTCCTGCAGAGTTTTCTGGAAGTCCGAGAACTTCCATTTGCACCGCTCAGCTCCAATGACATAGACTGGCTTTCTGTAAGATGAAAAAAAGGTTAGAAATATTTAGATCCTATAACATCGATAGATTTTTTAATTCAGTACCAACTACCAAGCATACCCGGTGCTGCAAGCTTCGCTCAGCATGCTAACTGAATCTGCTGTGATGACAAATGCATCCGCCCAAGCTAGATGTCCCATGTGTGGATTTGGCTCTGCGATTTTCCAAATAAAAAATCTGTTATAAATCCTTAGGAGGCCATAACTAAAATCTGATGGACCAAATCTGAAAGTTGCAGCTGGAATTTACCTTCACCATCCCAAATGTACACCTTTGGATGATTACCAAGTTCTTTCACTATTATGTTAGACACCTGTTAATGCAGCAAGAAAGACAAAACCTTAATAAAATATATTATAAATAATAAATAATAAATAATAAATAAAACCTAACAGTTAAAAACTAATCAACAATTCAGCATGTAACCGCTTTCTTTTTGTCTTGCAATCTTCTCATCAAGTGCTCTGTTTTTTTTATTTATGAAATAGATCTCGTATCTTGCCCAGAAAAAGAAATATTAAACTTACAATTATTTAAAAAAAAAAAAATACAGGGATATCTGCGGATACTTGGAACAGTAACTTGAAGGGGCTATACCTTCTCAGGTGTCCTCCTAGAGAAAGAGATTCGCAAGCTTCCACAGGTTGAAAGCACATTCAACAGGGAGCCTGTCAACTGCTTGGCAAGATCAGCACCATATCGACAATGTCCTGTGACCAGAGATTGGATAGCAGTATAGCACACACAATTAATTTAATAATTAGCTAGCCTCCGAGGCGATTCACAGGACAAACAAATATGAAGCGAGTAAAATTGAGATCTTTTTCATGAGAATGGAAACATGACCATGCCATATGATCTAAGCTCTGATCACACGGGCAGGTTCTGAGTGAAAACTGCAGCTAGTTTTGCAAGTAACATGATGAATGCCTTGTGGATGAAAGACACAATGAGCATAAAAGACAGAAAACAGGTCCGTTTATAATCTTTCTTGAAAACCAGTACCAAAATCATAAATCAGTATATGGAATTGGGATAGAAGAAGGGAATGCATAAAAGAAATCCAAGATATAGAATTAGGATAAGTGAAGAAAATGAGTAAATAGACTAACAGATTTATAACTAAATAAAAATAAAGAGCAAGAGAGAACAAAGACAAAGATACAAAGAAAATTACTTGAAGGCCCCCCTATGTTAACTACAATCAATGGTTTTGGCAGGGGTACCAATTCATCATGCCAAGCTTGAGCGGCATTCCGAAGAGCAGCAGCATCAGCCTGATGTAGAGCCCCTATAGTCAAGACCTAACATTCAACGTTATCATCGTCTTAGCCTATATCAATAATTAATGGAAGAGGGCAAAAAAGTGGCCAAAATTGAACTAATATTGCAATATAAATACAAGGGTATAAAATTTCCTAGGGGAAAAACATACCACATTACTACCAGGAGGTTCAGAAGGAGTTATCCACCTCCGCAGAAACTGGGGGATTTGCTTCTGTGCTTGAGGAGTCAAAGGATAATAGTCATGTTTAGGTGTAATCACCAGGTCAAACCTGTTTAAATGAGACCTTGGATGTTGTATCTGAAATCAAAACATCAAAAGGGGTCAACCAAGGTAACTGGTACTGCATGAAGAAAATTGTTTAGTTGCATAGTTGGCGCCACCCCCAGTTGGTTTTAACTTTTAACGTATGAATTCATGAAAACAGAATTTACTATACAAAGCAGTTCAAAATGGCTGAATGTGTGATGGAATTAGGATCATTGGTTTTCCAAATATCTAAGACAACCTCTCTAGACTTAAATTCATAAAATAGAAGGAATACATATGAAAATTTTGATTTTCTGAACAGCTATGATATCTGCATATGCAGGAGTGAATCTATTGTTCATTAATATTTATTTCATAAAATGGGACTATCTAAGTTATTAATGCGGCGAAAAATTGCCGATTAATCGCAATTCGGGGTTTGACCGAACCCAATTAATCGGCCCAGCCGACTCGCCGATTTATCGCTATGTTGGAAAGTTAGGTTATTTGTAGTGATATAAGTGATGCAACCTGCAAAATTAAATTCATTTGATTAACTAGTAAACTAATGTATGACTGTGATTAATTACTAAAGCTATATAATTACAAATTTACACCATTTTGATTAATTATTTATTTTTGTAATCTATAACTATGATTAAATTTAAAAATATATGCTTTGAAAAAATTGACTGATTAATCCCGCTTAATCGTAATTTGGTCCTGGACCGCGTTGCGACCGCTTTCCAATTTAACTGCATAGGGGACTATGCTAAAACAAGAAATGAAAAACAAAGGCAGGCTATGCTGGTTGTTTCTATTGTTTACTTTATAATTCCTACTAAGGATTTGTTAACAAATATATCTTAAATGACCCAAGTTCGATACTCTTGCAGCACGCTTAATTTATACTTGGCTAAAATAAGTGTGTGCTCAGTATAAGTGCAAGACTTGCAACTTTTTCATTTTTATAAAGGTTTTGGAGTCCTTAAAACCCAGCTCGATTTCCAAAAAAAAAAAAAAAAAAAACAAACAAACAAATATATCCTGAATAAGCCTTATGTTGTATAAACTCTTGTAACTAGGGTATAGTAACGGGCATGTGGTTTTGCCACAATTAAGTGGGAAATCACTTTGTACCTTTGCATTCTTATTATTTTCTTTCGCTAAGTAGCTTATATTGTTTGTTTTGGTTTGATTCTTTGATAATTTTAATAGCTTAATTTTCATATATATACACCAAACGAAGAAATAGATTAGAAAAGAAGAGGTCGAGTGCTCTTGTGATTTTCTTTATCATGTACGACTTGAAGTCGACGGAGAAGCAAAAGAGAAGTAAACAAATATTAAGCTTTAATCCAATCTTGATTGATCTATAGAGTCGGATGATGAGTGGATAGCCGAGACAAGATCCCATCCTTCACACTAACAAATATTGATATAGGATCGATGACAGGGAGTTGTAATATCATAATCTTTCGATTGAGGTGGTTGGGGTTGATAATTTCATGACACTTCTAAAGCGCCCAGAAATAGTCCTAGTGTGCACAAGCAGCCCAAAAAGGCTCCAAATAGGCAAAAAGAACCTAGAACACTCGAGCCTATTACAATCTTTACCACCGCAAGGTTTAAAAAATCTTAATCAGGAACTGAAACATGGCCCTTTCATGAGGCATTTAGGCGTAAGCCTTACTCGATCAATCTACGATTTAATTACAAATATTTGGATCAATTATACTGATTTAATCAATTGTTGAAACCATGCCTTTTAAAAACGCTAATGCTTGGATTTGACGTAAAAACGCTTGGTGGGACGTACACTTGTTTGATGCGTTAAAAATACGTGTTTTTTAATTTTTAAAACGTTTCATTATTTCACTGTTTAAGGGTATTTTTGAAAAAAAAAATTACTCAAAAAGGATAAATCGAACTTGATCATCTTGAAAGCCCTATATTGCTATGGGGTTGCTTGTGTGAGTTCTTCGATCGGATAGAGATAGAGACGATAAGAGACAGAGAGAAAAAATGAGTCAAAGGAGGGGAAGAGAAAGATGATTAGAAACAGAGACAGAGAGGAATAGAGTTGAAAACCTACCTTTTTGGCTTGAATCTGTTGTTTCTACTATTCCAGATGATGAGAGAGAGAGGAAAAAAGTCAAACTGACATCTTTGTTTACTCGTTTGTGTTCACAATGACCAAGAAAAGTAATGGCCCTTCACTACATTAAAACACAAACAAACGACTCTGTTTACACACTTGTGGAGATTAGTTTATTGATTACAATACATTTTAATTATATTATTTCTTATTTATTTTGTATTTAATTACCTCTATAAGTCACGGAAGACTTACTATTATTTATACTTGCTACTTGACATAAATTTGATGATCGAAGTAACTATTGGTTTGGATGTGGAAGTTTGGACATGGAAGTATGAGATATATTTTTTTTAGTTATGAATTATTTTTTTCCTTATATTTTAAATACACATTTTCACGAGGCTTAAGCCTCCGTGTTTAAGAACCTTGGTTGAAACACCTTGGCCTCAGTTCATTATCCATAAGCCTCACATTGAGGCAAGACTCAAATCATAGTCTTACAACGTTTCTTTAAACCATGCACCGTCAGGCAATTTTATCAATTAGGGTTATATTGAGTTTTAGGTCATCTCAGCTTTGTTAAAGGATATCCATTGCATATTTTGGTTGGGAAGGTTGACAGGGAGAACGGTTTCTCAGTTTCTAGGCTTTCTCAAGTTTGACCGTCATCATCATGCTCATTAATCACTTTCATAATTCTCAAATGAAACTAGTTCGGAAGGAAGATCCATTCACATCTTTCTTTATATAGACCTTGATTTGGGATAGAAACCTTCTGAGGAGATCATGTTATAAATAGATCATGTTAGATGTTACACATAAGGATGAACAATGAATGTTAACTGTGTTGTGTATGATTCGAATGCAAAGAGTTACAAACACTTATCCTTCATCTTTTATGGCCTGATTTGGAGACATTGAGAGGCGCTTTTTGGGTTACAATCACTGGGTTGGTTGGATTCTAGAGATGTTGAAACTTGGAAGGCAACATCATTTGCTATTTGTTAGGTGTTGTGAAAGGAATGAGTCAAATTGCTAGAATCATCTCTTGACCATGTTTTGATGATCACAGGGGAATAGGCATAGGCATAGTTATCAATAATGTATGGTAATATACCGTATCAATAGCCAAAAAGTATATAAAGGTGTATATCGATTTTTACATTAACGGATGTATTGTCCAATACATACTAGAAATATCTAATGTACAAGACAATACATGTCATGTATAATGCCAATGGGATTAGATTTTTTATTTCAAATAATCTTTTATTTTGTACTTTTTTCGCCACTTTTCACTCTTTAAGCATGATATATCCACCCTTTTTGGTTTAAACATCAAATACTTCATCTTCACTAGAGTGTTTTTGTGCAGGGAAAAAAGGAGTTCATGTAAGGACTAAGGAAACCTTCAAATTATCGAATCTTTCTCCACATGATTCGGAATTGCAATCCGTCTTTGTGGGTATTTTTTTCTTTTTCGAAGGAGCTCTTGTACATGTGTTCACTCGAACAGTTAGCACTTAGCCAAGTGGTAGGCACTGAAAATGTTTTGAGTGCTTAGGATCATACTTGGTAGGTTTATTTTAGTGGATACAAAGTGACATACGTTTTATTTTGTTGATACTAGGGGTGGGCATTTAGGACCGAACCGACAACCGGACCGATCGGGTCGGTTCGGATCGGTTTTAATTAATTTAAAAAAAATTGGTTGTAAAAGCCCGGCCTGGCCCGAAGTTTCTGGTCCGGGCCTCGGTTTCCCTTTCTGAAACCCGTCGGGTAACCGGCCCGACGCAGGTTAAATAGGTTAGTTAAATAGTTAACTTAAAATAAGTTTTGTTCATTAAGGATTCTCAATTTGAAACCATCTTCCATCACACTCTGCTCCCCCTGCTCGAGTTTTGCTTTGAACTTTGAAGAGATCCCTCCCTGCAATCAAGACGAGATTGCTCCCCCCTGCTCGATTTTTGCTTTGAAGACAAAAACCCTCCCTGCAATCAAGACGAGTTTGCTCCCTATTCCTCCCTGCTCGAGTTTTGCTTTGAAGAGATCCCTCCCTGCAATCAAGATGAGATTGCTCCCCCCTGCTCGATTTTTGCTTTGAAGACAAGAACCCTCCCTGCAATCAAGACGAGCTTGCTCCCTATTCCTCCCTGCTCGAGTTTTGCTTTGAAGAGATCCCTCCTTGTAATAGTTGCCTCCCTCTCCCCTTCCTTCCCCGCCTTTCCCTAGATCACCCTAGATCAGATCTGATCTCATAGATCTGATCTTGATCCACCTTACAGACGAAGGGTCAAAGTCGAAGATCAGAGATCAGATCCGCCTTCATTTTCCGGATCTCAGATTGAGATCAAAGATTCTTCATAGAAACCTTCTTCTTCCAGATCTCAAATCAGATATTGAGATCTGAGATCTTTTAGACCGATTTTTTTTTTTTGGTAATTTGTTGTATAGTTTTTTTGTAATTTTTTGATATAATTTTTGTACGAATGATGAGTGAAGTATTGTTTTTACTGTAAAAGTATTTTTTTGCTCTTAGGACCGAGACCGGCCCGAAACCGGCTCGTAAATCAGTTAACCGGGACCTCGGTTACCCGGTCAATTCGGTCTGGTTTCGGGTCTCATAAACACGGGCCGATTTTCGGTTTTTAGCTTTTGGGCCGGTTACCCGTACTTGCCCAGCCCTAGTTGATACACATGAACGATGGATGATGGTGATAGTTATTTTTTTATGTTAAACATGTAGTATATGGTACTATTTGAATAAAAGTGCTATTTGGACCTATTTTGCCATTTATTATTTTATTTTTTCAATACATCTTACAATATGCGATGTGATATGATGCATATCTTAAACTTGGGTTTCTGTTACACTTTGATAACTATGGACATTGATTTATCGCCCTTCAATTTTCAATAGGTTTTCTTTGATTATCTAGATGTAAATTGGGATGCCATTGTTTTCAACTCTTATTCTTTGAAGATTAGTTCATGTGGGTTTAATATTATATTCTCATTTATTATATAAAAGATGTCACTCATGTATTACAAATTTATCGTTATTTACGATCTATTCAAGTGAGAAGGGAAAAATACATGGTTCATAGATGAGGATTACAACTTGGAGTTCCCATCAGATCAAAATCTTGAAAGCCAATGACAAATGGATGATAAAGTGGATATGGATGTTTTTAATGAAAATAAGAAATCTGTGTTTAAGGATGAGATGATTAACTTTTCGTCTTTTGGATTATCATTTTTTTATGTTTAATGATCTTATGGTTTTGAATTTTAAGGGTGTATGTTAATTCAAGAACCTCGCTTGGATGCCATAGCATGACTCGAATTTGATAGATTAGTAATAATCACCACCACGAGTCTTACCAACTAAGCTAGCTAAAGAAATTAAGGTGCTCTAAGAAGCCTCTTTCATGAGGTCTACAAAAGAAGGAAAAAAAAAAACACGTGTTGTTGAACCATTATCACGTCATATAGCGAGGTTTCGCAACCTGGTAAATAACAAAGATAATGTACTGAAACCTTTATCTACTTATACACTCTTCCAGAGTGCTTAAATTTCCATCATAGTTTGATGCCTTGATGTAAATATAAAGATATACAAGAGAAAACGTCTCAATAACATACGTACAAACCTAAACGCCTAAACAATTTCTGCAGTGGAAATTGTTTTATGGAACTTACTATAACCTTTAGATCCTAATACACTCTTCCAGAGTACCAGAGTTTCTAACATAGCTTGATATAACATTGAACAAATATGTAAGGAACTAAGGATGACTTGTTTTGATGACAAACCTGAACCACAAAAACACTTTCTGCTGCTAAACGTTTTATGGAACTTGATATAGAGATGGTATCCCGACCAGATGCGACCACTAGTAAAGGGCCATCCCTGACAAAAATAAATAAAATCACTGTAAAACACATGCAAGGTTTCAAATATAGCATAAGCTGCATTCAATATAAGATGAAGCCCTAAAGCACATAAACTAGAGCAGCTTGATGCAAGAGGAACATGACAAAGACACTAACAGCATGGTTTGATGTAGACTTGCTGCGGCACATGTGTAATGAGGAATCATCTCCTGTGTTGCACTATAAAGGTTCTACAATGAGTAGCAGAAAGTTCTGGGGGACCTAGCATCCTATGCACATTCCATATGAGGCTAATGTGGATTTCTTTATATAAGAGACTCCACAGAAAAACCTAGCATCCAAACCACTCTAAAGTCCAAACCAATTGAGGAAGTGATGTCAAAACTCACATTTAGAATGAAAAAAGTGAAACATCATCAGCCCATGCAAGACGAGTCATCAATCTGCATAGGGTGGTCAATTTTGATCCCTACAAATACCAACCTAGAAGGGAAGTTCCCCACCAATAAACGCACGATGTCGCAAGAAAATTGGAATTCTTATTTCATTTGCAAATGCTTATATCCTTTTAAAAATTCCACAATGTTATCATTCATGACCATGATACGCATTTGCAACTACTAAGTTATGATAAGGAAAATTCAGTATAAATATATTCATGTGATATTATAAAGTACACTTACTTTTCAAAAGTCTCACGAGCCATCGATGCAATCTGCTTTGCATCAGCTTCTAAAAGTGAAGATAATCCTGCACTGTGACCATTTTCGGAATAAAAAGGTGCCAACTTCTTCCGCCTAGCTGTTAGCAGAAATGGTGAATTGCCACAAATCCGCCTAATGACATAGTATAACTTTCTGTGAAAGGAAAGTGGGAGCCAATGAAGCCACTCATTAATTCCACCACTTGGCCTTGTAACACGCTGCATATGTCACAAACAATTAATTTTTGCTATCCTTGAAGATAAATTAAAGATAAATAATGACAAGGAGTAAATAAACGTGATAGAGAAACTAAAGCATCATAAGCCGATCACCCATTTTAATAAATTATGTATCTGTGTCTATTTTGGGATATATGAAAGAAGAATATTGTGCTACGGTTATCAAACCTAGCCGTGCTCTCCTAAAGAACGGTATGAAATCTTTACTATATCAAATCATTGTTTTTGTGGTGGCAGCCCTTCAATAGGCTTCGAAGGGTTGTTTCAGGGACATACATGCATCTCTTATGTTTTGCTTGGCCATTCATTCTTAACAAAACTGATTTCAAATGAAATTCGATCTTAAAATAAATAAAAGTAATCTATGATAGTTTTCTTCACCAACGGACACCACATAGACAATAGTCGCGAATTAAAATTTAGCATCAATTTACATTAAATCCCTGGTTCTAAAATAAACTGATTTCAAATGAAACTCGTGTTAAGCACATGAACACCACATAGACAATAGTCACGAATTAAAATTTGGCATCAATTTACATTAAATCCCTGGTTCTAATCCATTATGCCATTCGATGTATTTCGCTAGCTAAACCATCCAATTCAACTCCTACCAATACATGCTATGCTTCCAATATTTTCAAGTATAAGAACAAATTGAACATAAAATTTTACAACAACAAGTTTGCAGATAAGATATTCGACAAAATCACACGACCAAAACAACACTGAAACTTACGTATATGGAGTGCCTATCGGATAAGCCGAGAGCACGAACCAATCCGATACTCTGATTCTCGGCACCAGCAAAACCATTGCCAATTATCACTGCTCGTCTAATGACACTGTACATTCCACCTTCGAAGATCTCCGGCATTCCTGAAGAACCGCTAGGCGGTTCTGGAAGCCTAATCGGCCTCATCGAAACCTCAACCCCAGAAACCAACTTTAACAACTCCTTCAATCTCAATTTCAATCAATCACTTAGGGGTTTCAGAGACATGGTTTAGAATCAATCTAAATAAAAGGACGTTTTGCCGCGATTTTCGATTTGGGGTTTTGGAATTTTAAGTTTGGGTTTGGAGAATCTATGATCTGTATTTTGTTTGGAAAATTTTGGTGAAGACGCACCCTGAAGTTATTTCCTTTAACTCTTAAATTAACTGTATTTTATACAACTTTCGGCTTGGGACTCATGTAGGGTGGGCATCCCATCCCGATTCCGGTGATCTCGATTCTGTCCTGGTGCTGTTTCATCCCCTCATGATTTTATTGGGTCCTTTTGGGACTGATCAAATTTATTTCGATGTTGTCCCGTCCCAATCTAAAGTGAAATGGGATCGGAATGAAGATTTTCAATCATGTCTCATCTCAAACTTATTTATTATTTATTATTTATTATTATTAATTTTAATTAAACTATTATTCTAAAGGAAGTTTATGATGTGTTAATTAAATAAAAATACCTATTGTTTGCAAATTATAGAAATTTTAATTTAGATATTTTAGGTCAAATAGAACTCATGAAAATTTATATTTTTCACATTTTAAATTGATTATAGGACAATTATTCTTGTAAAAAATCAATGCAAATGATGGTTTGGATTAGTTTTGCACTATGAGATATGTAGTAGGAGATTTGGTCAAATAGCAATATTTTTCATTTTTCGAACTTAAATTAGTTTTGCATACAGATGATACTTGACATGAATTTCATCATAAGTTCATTGGACCATAAACTTTTCATTAAATTGTTATGATGAAAGTTATTTGTACATAAATTTGGTATTATTGGTGTTTGACAAATGTGAGATGAATTTTTTTTATTATTCTTCATTGGAGGCTATTTAGTATATATTCATCACGTCCCGTCCGAAACCTGTTTGAGGTGGGATGAAATCGGCATGAGGTATATCCCGTTCTGATCCCGAACGGACGGGATGGGATAGGGATGAGATACATCCCATTCCATTTCGTCTCGTGCCCTGTCTTGATCAAAGGCTAAATGTGTCATATCTAACATGTTGTAGCACATTGATTAGTCTTCCTACTAACGTGCTTCAATCTAAATTTAGAGAACATCTCAATGAATTTTTTGATCCCCTCGATCTCTTTCCAGCAGCAGCATTCTCAATGAGTCGCAGTCTTACCTTTCAATATATTTACACCTAAATAAGAATCACTCTAAATTTCTAACATCGTATTTGTGTGTTTTGTGCTCATGCTAAGCCCGTGCAATTGCTTGTAATTCAATTTTCAAGATGGACTTGCTATTAGCAAGAATAAAATTGCTCCATTAGACGGAATAATAGCCAGCGTTCTAAAAATTGGCCTAGGCACTGGCATCTTGGAAATGCCTAGACTAATGGGTAGGCGATGGAAAAAATTGGCTAGGGGTTCGGGCAGGGAGTAGGCGGGTTGGCCAGCGACTGGCCTGGGCAGGATTTTTTTTTGCAAATAGCATCTAACTAGGTGTATATAACACCCAAGTTAGGTCTTTCTCTCCCGTGCGATCTCAGTTGAAGACTTGAAGGTTAGGGTTACATAAGAAAAGAAAAATAAAAGAAGAAGGAGAGAATAAAAGGAAGAATAAGGAAGGCCACCACATCCCATACGATCGGACCCTTCCCTCATTTGATCGTCTCCCACTCTTCCCTTGATTTTAATTTGAGAACAGAAGTTGAAGACGAAATGAAAAAGAAGAAGAAAAATAAATTGATAGAAAATAAGAATGAGTTAAGGTGTACGGTTGCTAGTAATGCATGAGATAAATGCAAACACTCCAAGATTACAAAGGGAAAAACGATATATTCCACCATTTTGAATTTGAACTTTTGGAATGAGGTATCATTTTGCTTAAAAGTGTTTGCTCTTTTAGTTAAGGTGTTTCGCCTTGTTGATGGTGATAGATAGTCATCAATGTCCTTTTGTACTAACAACTACTACAAGCAAAGGAAGGGATTAAAGAAGCATTCAAACATCAAGAGACCAACTATCGACCAATCCTAGATATTATATATACAAAAGCTCGTGATCGGCTTGACAGTTCGTTAGATTTTGTGTCTACCTTTTGAACCCTTATTACTTCTTTAAAGATGAAATCATACAATATGATGACATTGTAATGGAAGGGATCTTTACTTGTGTTGAGAAGTTCTACCCCGATGACATTGATGCCCAAAATCAAGTGACAAATTTAGCGTTATTGAAGTATAAGAAAAAATAGGGTGTCTTTGGAAGAGCTTTGGCCAAGAAGGGGTGCGCTAAGAATGATGCAATTATGATCCGAGTATGTATAAATATTCACAATTAATTTTTTTATGTACCACTAAATGACTAATTAATATTTTTATTTACTAATATTATGCATTTTTTTCTTCTTTAGTTGGATGATGGTCCAATAATAGAAATGGTGTGCCGAAATTGCAAAGAATGGCTATAAGGATTTTCTCATTGACTACAAGTTCTTCTGGATGTGAGAGAAATTGGAGCACTTTTGAGGGGGTACATACAAAGAAAAGGAATAGACTAGATGCAACAAGGTTGAATAATTTAGTCTATGTCCAATTCAATGCCACATTTATCAACAAGAAGAAAAAGGAGGAGTAGATGTACCACTTGCTATGAAGCTAGTTAGGCACAATGATGGATTGTCGATGGTGGTGGTGAAGAAGTTGACCACTTGGAAATGATTGGAGAGGTATTGGAGGCGGATAATGTTCTAGAGCCTAGGAAAATTTCTTGAAATGTTGAAGTAAGAAAACTTTATGAAGAAGATTTTGTATCCGAAGGGGAAGAGGATGTTGAATTTGAGTTCGATACAGAGAGAGTCATGGAAATGGAAGGATATGAAGAAGAATTAGAAGCCTAGCCTTTCAAGTTTCAAGTATGTTTTTTTTTTTTTTTTCCTTTATGAAACTCAATGTTATGATATTATGAATTTATGCTGAATTTTTTTTCAAGTTTTTCTTTTCAAAAATTTTGTGCTATTAGTAAACCTATTATGCTTGGAGAAGAATGAGAAGATTAAGAAAAGGATGTTGAGAGTTACTCATTACTTTATATGCTATTATGCTTAATTTTTCATGTTTATAAATTTTGCATATATATTTTGGAATTGAATTGGAAGTAGTTTATATGTTATTATGCTTAACTTTTATAAATTATAAATTATAATATAAAAAAAATATGCCTAGCCCCCAACTAGGCATATGGGTGTTAGTCCCCTGCTCGCGGCCCGCATATGGGTGTTAGTCCCCTGCTCGCGACCCGCATACCACCTAGCAATTTTTAGAACACTACATCAAACAGATCTAGATTTGCAAGTAGTGCATATGGAAACAACTTACACTCTGAGAAAAATGAGTATTGCTAAGCATACCGCTGTTAAGCCAAAAGACAAGAGGCAAGGAAGAAGAGTTTTGAGGAGACTCAGCAAAGTAATAAAACAGTGCTCTTCCTGCAGTTGGATCGAATGTCACGTATCCTGAATACTGATCAAATGGCACTGCATTGCTTGGTTGCCCTGGCAAATTCTCCACCCTATTACCTTCGTTCAGTCCATCTTGCGGTGCGACATAAAATGGAACATACTCCTTTTTTCAAAACTTCATCAAAGCTATCGACATTTGAGTTAAGCTTAAGCATTTGAGCTTTGATCTGTTTTCCCAAAGCGTCTTCATATCTTAATCCCAAGTTACATTGAAGGAAGACTGCAAGTAATATCACGAGGAAAACAAGCCTTGCCAATTTGCCATTGTTAATTACACTTTGTATTTTGTGTGTTACGTTTGAAATTCATGAACAATATTTATAGAGAAATACTAATTTGAACAATGAAATAAGAGTTTATAGCATATGCCAGATTGACATCTTGTATGACTTGATTTGTGGGACGATTTGAGCAAAGCTTGAACACAATGGTCATAGTTTTCTACGACAACCATTGTCAAAAGCTTTTTCTTCACTTACAAAAATAGACACTGTTAAGCATATTTGACATATTTCTTTTGCTTTTGTATATTAAATATGGACTTGGTTTTGGTGGTATGCAGGCAACCTGTACACATAGTCCTTGTATTAAAATGATAATTTTTTTTCTTCTTCAACCCCAAAACAAAAGGCTCTCAGATTCAACACCCGCACACTGACCTGCAAAGTGTGAGGTGAGTCTCCTTGGGGTTGTGTGAGATGCATTACAATGGTACATTTGACAAAACAACTATTTCAATTGATTTATAGTAGCAGAGGATGACCCTTCTTACAATGTCGAATATAATTGGACAACACTAAAAGTGTTTAAGCACCATATTATACTGGATTCAATACTGCACCCAGAAAATTGAATTGTAGTTATGTTTCACAACTGCACTTGCAGACTTCCAATTAGTATAACTAGAGCATAAAATGGATGACATATGGTTTTTGCTATATTTTACAATGGATCCAAACAAAAATCAGATCGGAGTAAATCCTAACATAGATCCAAGATCAGGTCCATTTTGTGCACTAAATATACCCAGTAGATTGTAGTATATTCTCCAGCTCATCCAAACCTGTTCGAATAAATTCTGAATTTTCACAGTCAACTCCAGAAGTTCCCATTATATTCCAATTCATTCAAACCTGTTTGAAGAAATTCAAAAGCTCCACCATAAACTCAAAACTCTTTCCCACACATTTCAAAGACATTCTTATGCAAAGATCTATGGATTGCTATATAATTATACAGTATGTGGTATTATTTTATTTTATTGTTGAATTACAGTATATGCTATTGAAACAAGTTCAATTAGTAAGCTTATGAGACAAAATATATGAAATTTATTGTTTCTTCCAACCTATCCTAGACCACTATTCTTCTACATCAAAGTTCGATCTCTAAGACGTTGGTGGAAGTTTTCCTTGCAAGAAAGATGAGAACATGATGAGTGCTCTGGCTGGTTGATAACTTGGAGGAAAATGACCAGCCCCTTTTACAGTCACAAATGTTAGATTTTGGTATTCAACTACATATCCTCCAACCTGCATTGAAAGCGAATTACATACAAATTTTAAGTTTGTCATTAAAAATGTAAAATAAAAATAATAATGATTAACTAATTAACGAGACCCTTAATATGATGGTTTAAGCTGTAATATATGACATACCTCTTCTTGGATTTTCCATGGCTGCCATTTAGTCTTCACGAGTGGTCGAATTTTGTTGATAGAATACTTTGTGGTCGTTACCGATACTTCACCATCTGTGTCTCCACTGCATACATTTTTTTAAGAAAAGAAAATTACAAACTACGCTTAGTTGTTAAGGACAATTTTAATTCTGAGGGTGTTTTGAGTTTGATATTTTGTAAGGTATAAAACAACATTTATACCTATACATCCAGACCCTTATACCACTGCTCATGAGTTCTTGAATGACTGGTAAAACAGTCAAAGGCTGGTCTTTATAAAGCGCAGCAATCTGGTCGCTGTTTCCCATAATTAATCGTGAAGAAAATGATCGTTAGTTATTTGAGAATCGAAGCAAAAAATTAATAATACAGGAAACTTTATTACCTACAGCCTTTCCATGGATAGGGACTAGATGTACGGTTTGCATGAAGAGCATTCTGAACTTGTAGAATGTTCAAGTAATTGAAAATGTAATCACTTGAGCATGGATCAAATATTGCACTCTGTTTCCCAAGTGGAAGCAGACATGTTAAAATTGTGACAAATAATTGTTTGCTATAATTATTAAAAATTATTAGGATTAGGAAAAATGTACCGATGACACTGAAGAATTGCACAAGGGAGCATAGATATCGAATATGTAGACATTTCTCACAGTTTCATCTGCTTGGTTTAGATACTCTTGGCATTGTTTCGAGATAGTCTCCCTCGAAGAAAAATTGCAGCTCAAGCTAATACCCTCATGAATCTCATCTGAAATCAATGCATGTGTCCAAAAGAAATCGTACTTGCCCCAGTAAGCATCTTCAAGGTCGACGAATGCATTACCTATCTACATCATCATAATAACAATTTCATGTTAAACTATAACATTGCAAATTCAGAATTATGTACTTAATCACCAAATACATTAAGGACCATACCGCGATTCCTTTTAAATTGATAACTGTTTGATTGGTAGCTTTGTTATTGTGAAGGATCAACTGTGCAAGCTGTGGAACATAATGTCCTGAATAGCTTTCTCCTACTATGAAGAAATCCCTGGTCTTGTACTCAGGGAACCTTTCCAACCAGTTGATAAAAAATTTGTATGAATCTTTTGCGGTCCTCGTGTCTCCACTTAAATTATAATCCGATGTTGTGTTTGAATACGAAAATCCCACACCGGCAGGTGATTCAAGGAAAAGCACATTTGCCACTGTTTAAAGATAAATAAACCTAAATTTCTATAAAAATAAAATTTAAAAAAAAAAAACTCAAAAGATTGAAATTTAGCAGCTCAAGTGTATAAGAACAGCAGATAAATTGATGAACTACTACAGAAACTAACCATTGGTCCAAGCATAGGGATTTGATTTAAGTGTTTTTCCATCACTATTAACTCTGAATGGTCCTACTTCCATCATTGCTCCATTCCCTAATGAAGAACAACCAGGTCCTGCATTTCCATGCCATAAGAAACTAGTAAAGAGTTATCGATCAATCAAACTATTACCAAATTTCAATGACTGAAAGGCTCATGAAAGGAAGATTAATGAAAAAAACACTAAATTTTGGATGAAAGTGTAATGTAAATCTACAGAACTATTGTGAACCTATATATGATATTGTCATCCACATACCTCCACTAACCCACAAAACAAGGGGTTTGGAAGAAGAGTTTTGAGCACTCTCCACAAAATAATAAAACAGTGCTCTGCCTGCAGTTGGATCGATTGTAACGTATCCCGAATACTGATCGAGTGGCGTTCCATCGGTGGGTTGTCCTGGCAAGCTCTGCACCTTATCAGCTTCCTTCAACCCATCTTGAGCTCTTACATTACACTGAAGGAAAACTACAAGTAGTATCGCCATGAATGCATGATTCACCATTTTTTTTGTGTCTGTGTTTATGTTGTTATTGTGCTTAATTTGTGATCCAAATTATTGGAGAGATATATAAACATTTAAACAAAAGGGAGTTTGGTGTTTATCCTATGTATGTTTGACTAAATGGCACGATGGGCCGTGCAAGGTTCATAGCTAATAAGTCACAATTAGACAACGGAATTAAAGGACGACATTTGAAAATTCAAGGATGATGATGGTACATAATTATTATTTTTTTTTTTTCGAATGGCAAGCTTGGGTTGGAGGGCCTCACTCAATTTTATCAAATGAAAACAAAAAACAAATGATGGATCTTGCAACATTGTCACCCCAAGCATCCCAACTAGGTTGGCACTAAAAGGGAGGACCAATCATGTGCACACATCCTCTACTATAGTCACTAAAATTTCTCGTATACCAAGTACCATTAGAGTCGTGGTTTACAATTTTAGACAGTTCTCTACATAGAGGAGGTGTAAACACAATCAAGTCATTGGCTCCTAAGTTTGCAAGAAAGTCTGCAGGTCTATTAGTTTCCCTAAAAGCATTCTTACATTTGATATCATTAAATTGGTTGATAGCATCTTGGATCTTCTCAACCATCTCCCAGCAATCCCATGGAGCTATAAGTACTCCATTGATCATCTTGACAGACCCTTCTGAGTCAGCTTGAATGACTATTTTGTGGTGTCTCTCATCTCTCAATAGATCTAGCCTTGAAGAATAGGTTGGAGCTCAATTTGGAGGATATGAGAGTTGGTAGTGGGAGAAGCAAAAAGCAATGATGATACCATGCCAAGGTGATCTCTGACTATACCTCCAATGGTAGCACGATTGGAATCCCTCGACCCATCAGTGTTTCTCAAATAATATGAATCAGTGGGGATAGAGATGATTAGTACCAGTAACGGCCACTAGGCCCTGCTGGTTTTCTTTTTGACATATGTCAAGGAACATTAGTTTAATAATAGTGACTTAAAAATAATATTCATGACATTAGCTCAGAGGATACTCGAAGACTTGTTCCATTGCGAACTAAAGCTATCGAGTGGAGGGCACCATTTCAAGTAGTGCACTCTACTTAGGCACAGGGGACCTTAACCGACATTCGAGGTGGTTTGTTTTAACTATGGGGTTACTGTGATGCTCTTCACACGCTCACAGAGTCTTCAGATGGAGTTGCAAATTTTTCGGCCAGTACTTAATCATAACAAATTTCCCAACCTAATTTTAACAGTAATATGAAAATTGCATTTAAAACACACAAGAACTCAACACTAGGCTAAGCTCAAATTTCATTATGTATGAAAGGATACAGAGTATCGAGAATCTTTTTAGCCAGCAATTGTGTCAACTGCAAGATTGCCCACCATTTTAACTAGGGGCAGAGGGCATTTGGTAACAATATCAAACCTGGAGGGATTGGAAGCGCGACCAAACAAAGAGAGACTTAAAAGAGTGAGCTCTGCAAGAGATAACTTGGAAGAAAGAAACCCTTGCCAGTAATAAGGATCCAAATCGAAGAAAGCATCAAAGAAACTTCTTGTCCCTTTTAAGTCTAGCTTCAGTAGAGTCTCCATCCCAAAAGTGTAGAACTCCCTACTACGTTTCCTCCCAGGAGTCCACAGGCCATTCCACACTCTCTGTTGGAGTTGATTCCCCCTGATCATCCTTGTGGATCCTAGGCACTCGACGATCATATTGGCAAGGACAGGAGCAAGGGCCATAACACGGGCTGCCATATACCCAGTTGAAGGGTGGACAAGCCCGGCCGTTCCACCCATCCCCATCACAGTTTGAGGCATACGGGGAAGAGGGCCACCCATTGGGATCAAACATTTCTCATCTTCAATCACCCGTTTCACTCTGATGCCTAGGTGCCTCAGCCTGGCGACCATCCTTTTCTTGATTTCCATGTATGATAACACTGGCCTGCTCACTAGTGAGGTCTCTTCGAGAAAAATCAAGTTTGGGCTGAATGGCATAGCGTATAAGAATGTTGGAATTTTTTTGTTGTTGATGCGAAGATATGGCTCATTACCCATGTGGGAATCCCTCCAATCCATAAGAACCATCTTGTCTAAATCAAATGGATGCTCCTCAACCACTGCCAAGATTCCGTGAGCAATTTGATAGCCGTGGTTTTTTCGCTTATCGTACTCTATGAAATGACTAGCAAAACCGCTTGCATCAACAATCAAACTCCCCTTCAGCTCACGTCCATCATCACACACTACTGTAGACTCAAACTCCTGGTGAACTATATCCCATGCCTTAGCCTTATGAAACTTGACTCCATGCGAGACACAATTTTCGATTAACTGAGTCTTCAACCCTTTCCTACTGACCCGGCCATATGGACGATTCAGATACTTGGTTTTGTGTTCATCTATATAGACAACAGTCATACCCCATGTCTTGTCCAGACAGTTCACAAGACCCATACTTTCAAATTCATCAACCCAGACACCATAGTTGTTGGGGAAAACAGAGAGAGGAGAAGGATCAATGCAACACACCTTAATACCATGGATAGAGACGCTTTCTGCAAGACGAAGACCAGCTGGACCAGCACCAATGATGATCACATCATATTTTGAGCGATCGGAAGCATCGTGCCTAGGAAGGTCAATGTCCAGGAACTCTGGCTTCGATTCTGGTTTCAGGTCTAGGAAGCTTTCCAATCTGCATTTTATCCTGCCCTGAATAATTTTTCTGGAGGGGACGCAGGTGGTTGGACGGAAGCCTGAAGAAGAAATGGGTATCTTAAGCCTTGTGGAAGATGAACATACAAGAGGCCTGATAAGAGTTCCCATTAGAGATCTGAGACAGAAAATGGGTCAAATGGTAACTGTCTTATATTGAGTTTTGTAATGAAGATGAGACAAAAAAAGGAATCACTGAACACACAGAAAATGATGCCACCCTCCACTTCGCATTTCTTTATGCCCAACATCCTTTGTGCATCAAGGTCGAATCTGTACCTGAAATTCGGAGGACATAACCAATAAACATTGTATCAGTGGTAGGTCATAAACCATACAACATTAAAGTCAAAAGAGCTTATAAAAAATGGTAGGGGTCCCATGAACTTTTCACTGCTATCACCCTGTTCTGCCAAAAAGATCGAAGTTGTTGCATCAAAGCATCACCGTCCTAAAAAGGCTTCATGCACCAAACAAGCTGCAGCAAAATTAGACGATTCTCACTGCAATTAGATGTTCATACACGAAACCAACAATTACCCTAGTCATATTACATCAATAGGATGATTGAGCCATAGCATAGGGGCAAGAACAACTGAGCTGTCTGAGCAGTTGAGTGACCAATAAGTGGGCTATTCCACTCAAACTAAATGGTAAAGGAGACGGGGATAATTTCATCCTATAGACAACATGCTAAAGGTGATATTAACGAATATTAGAATAACAAAATTTCATACTGATATTTTGTGATCACTACCATCACACAATACTGTCAACTATCTCTATTCCACGTAGGGATGTGCCATTAAGATCTCATAGAGGAAAACATAAAGAACAGCTTCCGTTTAGTTGAAACAAAAAAATGAATATTATTACTTATCACAAAAAGAGTTGGGCCATCAATAGACTGGACGCTTAATAGCACACCTTTTAGTTACAAAGCCACATCAAACATAACTCACAGAAACTGAGATTGAGAAAGGTCAGGATATAATAATGTACAAAAAATCCTCACATTTACATGAGAATAAGACCACAGAAAACGAGGAAACAAGCACTGCAGACTTCTCATGCTACAGTATCTACACAAATTCTCCAAGCAGACAGAGAGATGATAGACATGTTTTTCTTATAACCTTACAAAGAGATTCCACCTTTCCATTGCAATCACAACTAGACAATCCTGAATCATGAGATGATGTGGGCACCATCCTCTTTAGCAGAGAGGCATGCAACGTTATGAAATCCAGATACCGCAAACTTCACTTGTTCTGTGATACCTGATGTGGCAACTCAAGATCGGTATGAAGGGAGAGTAATGCCTCCGCAACAAGCAGCAATAATGATGTACAGCACCAGAACAATTAAGCACGTCAACATGGCCCTGAGGGAAAAAGAAAATCAGATCCTGATCAAACTGGACTAGAAGAAAAAGAAGAATATATTATTTATTGACTTGACTCTGAGACTAAAAAACCTATTAACTTGGAGAAGTGTGAGCCTTAAGATATTGTTTGGTTTAATAAAAAGGCCAAACATCTTCAACTGAGACTCAACACTAGAGAAGTCAAACATTCTGGAAAATTAATAAAACTCAAGACCTAAGACACAGACAAAACCCAGACGATGCAATTTATCAGATTGCACTAAAAAACAAAATCAGATCTTCTAAGCATCATACTCATCCCACTTATCTCCCTCTTGATATTGAAGGCAGTGTATTTGCTCCAAAAATCACATATCCACTTGGTTTATAGTTTCTGGCCATTGGATATTTGTATTTCCATTGTTGCCTTCAACTAAAGAGACATGCCTTATGTAGAATACATAATAAGAAATGCCAGTCACAACTTGTTAGAACAATATTGGCGGGCCACTCCACTCCATTTTCTTAGCACAATGTTTCAGCTACACCTCCTTCCTTCTTCCATGTCTTATCTTCATTCTTTAAGCATGGGAAACATTCAATCTAAGCTTAGTGAGATATAGTAGATGATCCTAACAATCATTAACTGGAAATCTTTGTATTCTCTACCCATTAAACTAACAACTCAAGCAAAAAAGAAAAACGAGAGAGAGCATCAAGTTATCACAAAACCCCTAGGTTGCCCAAGTTTGAAGGGCATGCAATTTAATATCACAGTGCTACATGTCAATATTCGACAATTACAAATATCCAGGATGGACTAAGTTATTAGTTGAGACCAACCATATATCCTTTGACCCAGCACATGTGACGCTTGATGGTGCATAAAACAGGAAGCATCACTCATGTTGTGCATCACCCCCTTTGGACCAAGTGTAGAGACAAAGTGCATAGTTAAGGATTATTTCTCAAGGATCACGCCCTTGGGCATTGAGAAATGTCACTTGAAAAAAGTCATTTGGACCACTATATTTTTTCTTTCTGAATGGTATTAAACCACCATATTTTTGAGCTACAAAGATTGAGGAGCTTACAATAGCTTCGCATTTTTCATCCAAAGAGCTCGGTGAAGTCGTCTAGACTGCTTCCTGAAGTGAAATGCACTGTCTTGCATTGTTGAAGTTTTGTCAACAAGAAGTTCGATCCGATCACCTCTCTCCAGTATCTTATCAATATTCTCAACCATAATAGTACGTACCTGGATGACAAATTCTCATTAGTAAAAAAAAAGAAAAACTAGATTATATACAGAACAATATACCACAAAGTGAAACACAAGATGAGAACTAATATGACAAAAGTAGAAGTCCACTTGAAGGGTTCCAAAAGTCCAATCCCAGATCGGATGCATCAATGCAAGCCAGAGGCAATCTACCACTCTACCAGGGAGGGCTCATGTTCAACCCAAGCTGAACTGAAATTTTCATACTGTAGTCCTCCCAACGATTCACTTATTAGCAGAAAAAAAAGTAATTAATTATTCACTTGGTGAGATTAGAGATCATGAGTTGTGTGTATGAGGTAAACTAGTTGACTATAGTAGATAAATTTTCCAAAAGGTAATCTTTGTCATAGATATACATAAATAATGATGGTGATTTCATAATCTATGGTGCCTTGTCATAATTGTAAGTTGGCAGCTGTTGTCTTCACACAGATTAGACATTATGATGACAGACCTCAACATCGTCTCTTGTGTGTTTGCAACCAGAAGTAAACCACTCAATCAAGATTCAAGAACATCATAGCTTCCAATATTACAAGGTAGTAATAGGATTCCGCTGTGCACTAGGCGGCTACCTAGAATCAGGACACTTCCACACTAGGCTGTAACCATAGGCACTTGTCTAGGTATCACCAATCTCGCCTAAGCATGGACTAGACACCTGCCCAGGCTCACTTATGCAGCACATGTGAGTTAAACACATTCCTTGAACAACAAAAAAGAACTAGGGATTATTTGTTATCAAGTAATTGTGGGTTTTCAACCACACTCTATCGAGGTCAAGCAGTTGATCAAAAATTAAGTTCTCCACTTGGATTGCGAACAGACCTTTGTAGTTCCAATTGTTACATTCCAGAAGAGCTCAACTTAAACTGCATGAAAAACTATTACATTGTTAAAACAAAATCACAGTCAATTGAAGCTTCTCCCACTGATCAACTGGGATGCACCGACTCTCCGAAAACCCCCCGAATCACGCGTTAAATACGTGTCGGACACGGATTCGCATACGACACGCGCTGGACACGTATTGGACACGTGGTCAACAGTCAAAATTCGTTGACTGAGTTGGACACGGCCTGGATACGGTCCAGACACGGTCCAGACTCGTCCAGACACGGTCCAACTCAGTCAAAATTCGTTGACCATAATGTTTTATGTATTTTCGCCCGATCCTTCCTCCCTCCTCCCACACAGTGACTGACTCAGAGCAAAAAAAAAAAAAAAAAAACTCAGAAACCCTAACTCACAAACCCTAGGTCCCTAACCCACCGATCGAGACATCAAGAGACGAAGGAGAAGAATCGGTCGATTTCGATTGACAAACCCTAACTCACAAACCCAAAAAAAGCATCAATCGATTTCGATTTTCGACTGACAAGAAGAATCGAGCGATTTCGAGTTTCGACAGAGAGGATCAGAGGACTGTAGAGAGATCGACAGACGGAGGAGAAGAGAATTAGGAGCAAATCATGGCGTCCTCATCGACACCAGGTACGTTCGATCGATCGACAGGATCGATCGATTTCGTTTTTTTTTTTTTTCCTGCTTATCTGAGTAGAGATGTAGAGTACTCGATCGATCGATTTCGTTCCTGTGATTTATTTCATCAACCCTCAATTGAGATCGATGAAATCGATCGATCGATCGATTATTCGATTTCTGTTTTTTTTTTTTTTTTTTTTTTCTCTGCTATTCTCTGAATCTCTGCCATTTAGGTTCCTTCGAATCCTTCCTCATTTGAAATTTCTATGATTTCCTCATTCGATTCGATTTTTTTTTCCTGCAAGTGGATGTTTTCCTGCGATTCCTTTTTTGTTTTGTAGTTGAATTGTTTTGCAATTAGAATTCCAGTTAAAATATATAGATTTGTTTTCCTGTTTTTTTTTTTTTTTTTTCTTTCTTCCTGTGATTCCTGTTTTGCTGTGTTTTTTCTTTTCTTTCTCTTCAGTCTTCATATATATGAAAGTATGCATGATGCATGAAATACTTGCACCTATTGGCTGGAAAGTGAAAACCGAAAACTAAATAAGAAATTAAAATTGGTTTTAGCAGGCCAAGGAACTGGAGATGATCTTTGGAACCATGTGACAAGATTAGGAAAACCAAATGAAGGTGGGGGGAACCTTAGATGGAAGTGTAACTATTGTCAGAAAGAATATACAGGCTCTCTTACTAGATCTAGCCGCCTCTGATGAGTTTTTAAAATTATCAATTTACATTATCAAGTTAATGAAATTATATTGCTTTATGCTTTATGAGTATGACTTGACTACTTGAGCAGTTGAGCTTGACTTTATGATGCATTTGTAAATTTGAATGAATGAATTTGAATGTATTATTGATATCATGATATGTTTGAATTTGATGAGTTACAAAAAATATATATTAAAAAATTAAGTTTGACCGTGTCGCCGAGTCGCCGAATCCTAATTTTTTGAAAATTGCCGAGTCGCCGTGTCCGTGTCGGTGCATCCTTGCTGATCAACCATCCATGATCTAGGTTCTTCTACAGGAGTCAAATGATAGCTTGACATGCAGCAGGACAGCAACTCCTTCTCAACTCCATCCTGCCCAATTGATGAACCCTACAGTCAATCCATGATTCGAGGCATGTCCTTTCTCCTCTTCTTTTCTTTTCTGTTCTCCATCTCTTCTTTGTCTCTCACTCTATCAATGCTAGAGTCTAGAGCGAATAATTGAACATCTTAAATTAGTTGATTTCTTCTTCTTTTTTGTTTTTTTGTGTCGTTGGTTTAGATGTTTAAACTTTATGGTGATTGTTGTTGTTGACTGGTAATGTTATGGATTATAGAGCCTGTATGTAATTTGAATAAATGTTTAATTAGTATATTTGTATAAATTACAAGTAGACATGTATTCTAGTTTTTTCTATTTTTTTCAGAAAATGCTAGACTATGCCAAGGCACGCCTAGGCCGAGCCTTGTCACCTCGCCTTGCCTGGCTCCTAGAATAACATTGATCACAATCTCAAGGTTATGACAAAACTTTTTCCCTAACAGCCAAGGGAAACAACCTCAAACTGATAACGTGCACTACTTCCCATCTCATTTACAATCGATCTATTTAGAGGCCTATATATATGTATCTATTTAGAGGACTGTGTGTGTGTGTGTGTATATGTATCTCATTTACAATCGATCTATTATATATATATAGGAAATAAGAAGAAAGGAAATACAATGAAACAGAATATAAATTAAAGGACCTCCGAAGGAAGGAGACCCAACATTCAGGTAAAAAAACATAAGGAACACCAAAAAAAAAACGTTAAGAACATAATATTAAACGTGGTGCAGGGAGCCAGAGACATACTAACACCACAAAAACCCGAGCACAACTAATCTGAAACTAAATCTCCCCAGCCTATTTCCATCATTTTGATCCCCAAAAGATGAAAATTGGGAGGACAGACATAAGTTTGTTGAAAACATAACCTAAAGGGGCATTGTATCATAAGATCCTTTGATTACTTGTTTCTTGTTAACAGCACAGATTCCAGTATTCTATATTTAGAATCATTAAAATGATGACTACAAAACACCTTTTTATCACATGTTTGTATAAGCAAGATCAAACTCTGGGGCATTGTTAATACAAATATAATGAGCAACTCCTATTACAATAAAGACACATACCTCACTAACTTCACCTCTTACTCGATTAAGAGTATCGGCACTGGGATTGCTGGAGAAGAATTCCATTTGCTGATGCAAGACCCTTGAAAATTCATCATTCATTGCATAAGCTGGCGCAGAGTGAGCAACTCTGCCATAGTTCTTCATGAATCTCATATGGATGTCCTCCAAGTATGAAAAAGGAACTCTCCCTGAGAAAAAACATCACGAGGTTGACATTTACCATAAAGTCAAATATTTCCATAACAAACACGCATCAATTGATACTTGATAGGTCATATATGTGCAAATCCTACAAACATAAGGAGAAAACAATGATATTTTGCACCATCCCCATTTAAACGTAATGAATTCCAATATTCTGTAAATTTAGGAATCACTCTCACTAATTAAGTTGTGTAAGAGCTTAAATCTCTCTACCTGAGACATAATATAATATTTTCAAGTATACCCAAAAAAAGTAAAAAGTGAGTAGTTTTTTTATTACTAACACAAAATAAAATCCAGGATCTAAATCGAATCCAAATAAGAGAATTTGGACTCTCAAAACTTATCTGAACTGTAAAACGGGAAAGTATAGTGTTTCCATCAAAAACTTGCCCTGGTACAGGTCAGATATAGGTTTGTCATTGAAAACCCGTCAGATGCGGATATACCATTGAAAAGTTGGATAATGATACGGATATTCACAAAACCACATCCAGATAATTATGAGCAATCAAACAATTCATTAAAGAGATCCGGATCTTATCCAACGCAACAAAGGATTCCGGTTTGAATAGAGTAATCTGAAACCATCCAGTTATCCATTGTTAGTCCTATCCTGCTTCGGAAGTTTGAAACCCGGTCGGATATGGAATCAGATTATGTTTGCTATGTTTGCTATGATATAATTCCTACTGAATATGGCTCTATGCATATCCGAACTGCACTACCCATTTTTAGCCTTAAATGCAAAATATAGAAGAAACCAGGAAGTTAGAAAATCCACTATAAACTCAAACACCGCAAACAAAAACGAAAATTTTCATACCACAAAGGGATAAACAACCCATATGTGGCTGGTTGGAGGTTAAACTATAGAGTGAATTCGAGAAGAAGAAACTTTTTGAGTGAGAATGTGAGACAGTCAGAGAGGGAGAGATGAGTCTCAAGTTCAAAAGTCAATGATCAAAAGAAAAAAAATAATTTACAAAAGATGAAGGAAACATAGAACGGAACATATGAACTTTTAGATATGTCTTTTGATAAAAGTATTGTAGGTATTCAAGATTCTCACAACCTAACATAGAAGTTTTATATGTCTTAAGCAATTGGTGTAAGGAGCATGAAGTATGATTCACGCGTAAATAGGAACTGGAATGTCATCTACAACCTAACTTCTCTCTTCCTTACATCTCTCATCCCATTCATCTTCTTTTCATTCCCTCAGTTTCCACGTAGTTGGATTCCATACAAACAAACATACCCAACGTGATGCTTGACATATTTTCTGCAACAGAAACCACCATATTTTAGGTGGTCACTCAAATTCAGCAAAATTTCTACAGAACTAAATAAACCCTCATTTATTGATGATCACACAATTTATCATCTATTCGGAGAAAAATGTAACACAAATCCACCAAAAAATACCCCACCAAAAATCAAAACTAACCCAATTAAAGATCCACACAACCCCATCTCCCAGCCAAGCTGCAACATTTCCAGTTTCAAACAAGAAAACGTTTAAAGCAGAGTGAAATTTAGCTCGCAAGTAACCTAAATGACACTATTGCACCTAAAACCTTAAAACCCCAACCCAAAACCTAACCAATTAAAACCCAAAATTCAAAACCAAATCATGACCCAGAACTTGCTCCCAAATCTCATTCTCACACACTCACCTGACAACGTAAACACTTGATCTTTTCCCAATCAAATTCAACATTCAACCATTCAAAACTGTTAACACCCAAAATTCAAACCAAAACCAACGAATTCAACGAAACTGAAACAAAACGATGAATGAAGCAAATACTAACTTCCGAATGTGTCGTTTGCCATGCAAAGGAAGGTGAGCCCATCGGATCTGAGAATGTGAAAAATATACCGATCTTGAGAGAAACAAAGCCTGGAATCGGCCTCGGATGGCAACTTCTCCATGATCCTCCGAGTCACGGCGCCTGTGTTGCCCGAGACAGCACTGAACTCTGCCAGAATCACCGTCCCTCTCGCCACAATCGCGTAGACGATCGCCATTGGTGAAGAGGTCTCCGATCTCTGAATGGTTTTGCAGGGTTTTAATGAAGGATTTTAAGAGTTTCTGCAAAATCCATCGAGAGAGAGAGAGAGCCCAAAAGGGTCGAAGACTTCTTTTAACTTTTTTGTTTTTTTACGAAACCAAGCTCCCTACGCTAGATCATTATTTTTCGAGTTGTTGTTAATTGACACCCGGGTTGGTTTAAAGCCACCACAGGGAAATGTTAGGGTCAAGAAAATCGAATAAACTGACAAAATGGACATTAGGTTCGTTCAACATCAGATCTAAGATACAATTATGGTTGAATAAAAAATTAAAAAACCGATTGGTTTTGGTTTAGGAAAATTTGAAAACGATATGCTTGGTTCGGTTTTTAAGTGATTTTAACCACAAAATCGAACCGATTGAATATATATCATATGTAAAATAATGTATTATGTTTAATTTGGTTGGTCGATTCGGTTTTAGTAACATTTTAGGCGGTCAGCTCGCTTTCGATTTACATAAATTTGAAATTGATTGGTCGGTTCGTTTTCGGTTGGAATTTTTTGAAACTGATAATAGTTGGTTCGATTTCAAACCTAGATGCAATTGAGATGGCGATTGGATGATGGCCAATGGGTCATGTTCCAAATTAGAAATTATCGTGTAAACTATTACGGTATTACCTAGGGATTACATGGTGGTTGGTGATTTACTTAGGGATTACATGGTGGTAGGTGATTTATATTTTTGACCGTGCAAGACCTTGTATGGGTCTCAAAGTACATCAAGAAAAAGCATACATTGTCCTATGGATTTTTGTTTTCAATGTTTGGAGCCAGAATTTATCTTAATTTATTATATAGATGTATACAATTGTGTTAATGTAGGTCAATATTTGTTAGGGTTATTTGAAAAGGGGTAGGAGTTCAAGGTGGTTTAGTCAATTGAAGGTTCCTAGGCACATATGAATCTAAGGGTGTGTTAGATTTCAAGGAAATTTTGCTCAAGGAAATTTGCTGAAAGTGAGAAGGGGAAGGAAGAGAGTATGAGAACCTGAATTTTCTAATTATCACTATCTTTTGGTTTGGTACAAAATTATGAAAAATGTTTTAACAATGGAAGCTAAGAAATATTTCGCCAAAAATAAAGTCATCTTTAATCTCATCATGAGGAATTTTTTCTCAATACCTTACCTGTCCTATTTCTTCTTCTTTTTTGTAATTTTTCCATAGTAAACTTTCATCGGAACAAAAATGCCCATATGATCGGAAACTACTAAAGAATGAAGAAAGATAAGAACAAAAACAAAGGAATACCATGAACACATTTTTTCAAGATCCCCGATTCGCTTTCTCGCCAACATTAAAGCTTGGGTCTTGAATTCTCCATCACCATTAGCTTTCTCGAGTCGAGCTCGTTGATCACTTCATCTTGAATGTGAAGAGAAGATGAAAAAGAAAGTGATGAAGAAGGTGCGGAAATAACGAAGAACAGAGAGATTGTAAAGTCTGTTGTGTGTGTGTGTGTTTCCCATGTCGTTTGCACGATCATGCATTTTTCATCATGGCATGTACCAGTACCTTCGACATGCCACCCGAAATGTTGAGTCGTGCCTTCGGCACCCAAATAATTACGTGTATTTTTATTTCATTATGTATATGACAATTTTCAATATACCCAATGCGAAAAAATATAGACACAAATTTAATATCGAATGTATAAAATGAGAAAATTCAAATTGCACTATGAAATGAAAATTTAAATTAAATTTAAAAAAGAAAAAAAAAGTATATGTATGGTACATTATGAATTGTAAACTTTATAAAAGATAAATAATATTATGAATTTTGGTTTTCTGTTTTTAAAGACTATAAGATAAAAATAGTATGATGGAGGATCCATTTATAATTATTGAATGCTTTGGAGGGATTTGAACATGACACATGTAGAACCATCAAAATTTGGGGCGACATTGGGTCTCATGTGAGTAATTGCATGCTCCAATGGATCCCCTAAACGTATCATTGCCCATTTTAACTTCACATTAAATTTTCCCCTAAATTTAGAGGCAACCAACCATTCCTAAAATTTGAAATATCATTAAAATATTCTAATTAAAAACTAAAAAAATCAAAACAAAAGGAATAGGGAATGAAAAAGTGGAAGATGTATTTAAATAATTATGAAAAAGTTAAAATAGGGGATGTCAGATGTGATTGGAGTGATGAAGAAATAGGAAAACCCCTAAATTTACTTTTGGTTAAAATATGGATGATTGATCTCCCATTTTAACTTTTACCATTGGAAAGATGCTCTAATATTATAAATTAGTTTGGGACAAAGATAAATTAAAAATTAAATGTACATACATAACCATGCCATATTTTGATTTTATATGGATAGTCATGTAATTATTAAAAATTGTCATGAGCATTTAGGGAACATGAACAAAATTCAACTTTTTCCGTTCAACTAACAGGTTTTGTTGTCATTTAGATTACATGTTATGCCACACATGGTGTTTGCAAATAAAACATCACTAAGGGGTAGTTTGGTATATATATGTGTAAAATTCACTTTGACTTGTGAATGAGTTGCATGCCTTTGAGACTGAAGCTCCATTTGGTACAAGGTAAAAGAATCCACAATGTAAAAGTTCACGGAGGTTATATAAATTTGGGTGTTTGGTTCACTTTACAAAAAACGATTTTTGGAATTTGAATTCAAGACTTTTACATCTCCTAATTATAAAATTTTGCAAAACTTTGCAGGACAAAATCTTCTGCATTATTTTACAAAACTCTCATCATTTCCTTGAGAGTACTCTTAACTCCTTCATAAACACCCCAACCACCACCACCTTCATAAGTATCGTCATCACCACTACCACGATCACCATTTCACAACCATCAAAACCAGCACCACCACGCCACTTCCACCGACGTCGACACTCTTGCAGCCAATCCTATTACCACCACCACTATCATAACATATTTATCACAACTATCGCCTCTTCATTATTACCAACATAATTGTTGTCGTTGCACACCACCACCACGACTACCATAACATAACAACAGCAACCACCACAACCATTGTCATCGTCAACACCACCATAACAAAACCATCACAACCACCATCACCGCTATTGCCACTACCACCACGGCCGCCTCTATGGTCACCATTACCATAGCATACTCATTACAATCACCACCTTCACTAATACCACCATAACCATCGTCGCTACCACCACCACTATACTGGCACCACAACTACCATAATATAACCACCACCGCTATCACTATAACATAATCACCACAACCATCACCACCTTCACTACTACCACCGTCGCAACCACCATAACCACTGCATCCATCATCACCACCACTATTTTAAGAACAACCACCATCTTTCGCAATCACCATCATCATAACCACAATTACAATCACTGCCACAGTCACAACTACTTCCATCATCAACACCATCCGCGATCACTTGTCTGATTTGTATTGATTTTTTTTAGTTACTACCAAGCACTTGTAGAGTAATGCATTGCAAACTAATGCATTGCATCAATTTGTAAAATGCATTATTTTAAAGTGTACCAAGCGGAGCCTAATTGATATGGCATGTTGAAACCAAACCAACGAACTGTGAACAACCCTTGGTAAAACACCAGATAATCTATTTCTCGAGATGTCTAAAGCTTCAAGGTTAGTCAATTTAACCAATTCCGATGGAAAGGGGCTGCTCAAAGCATCATTAGATAAGTTCAATAGATACTT